>CM046069.1:4669039-5995642 GCA_025215515.1 Schistosoma japonicum | reverse complement strand
TACGTAAGAATATCGACTAAGTTGTTTCTTTTTCATCAACTTCTCTTTTCTGAATCCATTATTCTTTCATTAAATGTTCTTTTTTTTGTGTTTGTTGAATCATTTTAATGATGGTTTTTTATTTTTCACCTTCATCTTCATGTTTCTTAGTTGCTATATTATGCTCTTTTTTGGACCTGTAATCTATGCTTTTTTTGCAATATGCCTACTTCATTTTAATCGTCATGTCTGTATAATTCATTTGATGAATACTTTGATGTCCTTGCCCTAAACGCTGATGAATTCCTCACAACTTTTATACATCAAATTTTCGACGATAAATATCTTTCTGAACTTTAGTTTTACAAATTATGTAATTAGAATATTCAAGAAATAGAATCAGTTATGCCTAAGGAATGATTGTCATTTGCATATTATAAATGGCTTTATGGTAATAAGGAAATGCCAATTCACTGTATTAATTGGTTTAATGTTTGTATTGAAAATATTAAAAGTTAGTACTAATGAATAGTATGTATGTCCTTAAAAGTTTTTATCTACCATTAATACTTATAGTTTCTTTAAAGGAGTAATGTGGACAACATTTAAGGAATAAATTAAGATTAGTTTACTTAAATATGTCACAGATTGATGTTGCCTGGGTATCATTGAAAACTTGAGAGTATTAAATAGCTGTTTCGTTCTAGTGTCGAGCTTCTCAGTAGTGCGCACTCCGAATTTCGTATTAGAGGTTTCAGGTTGATATCAAACTTATTACCGTCTGTTGCACTGGGTCAGTTTCTAATGGTAGAATTCCCACTTTCATCAACTTTATATATATATATATATATATATATATATATATATATATATATATATATAGTCATTGATGATATCTGTCTCACTTTGGACAAGTGTGAACTCTTTCGGTCACGACTTCACATTAGAGATTAAGGAACATCCTGGAGTTAGTCACTAGTGAGTTCTTTATTATAGTCAATCAGATTGGTTATTTTTGGGGATATTGGTGATTTTAGTCGATTGAATATAACCATCTCAATTGAAATTAATATTAAATGAAATAAGTATTTCTAGTTGATGTTTAACTCTTCTACAGTACTAAACCACAACTTCAGTAAAGGTAAGTTCAAAGGACTTTATATTTCGTAATTTGCACTTTTAGTTTATACCTTCAAGACTCGAATTCAATGTACCATAATTTTAAACTGTATAAAAGTGTATTTATTAGGTACTTGATCGTCGTTTATTTTCAATGCCAAACTCTGATCTGTTACAATTTACCTACAAATGTTTTTTCTATCAGCTTATGATGATTTATTTCTCTTCGTAATAACTAATCAATAATGATCTTTTTGTAGATAGAAAGCATTTATATCTTCCTGATGATGTTGCTATGAGTCGAATTCAGTAAGTCACTGTTACCATATATGTAACTTGAACGAATTGAGGCGATACAGAGCTGGTTCTTAAGTATGATTAATATTAGACTTTAGTATGCAAATGAAATCTAGGAATAATGTTTCCTTATGGTTTACTCAATTCTAGTTAATAATAAAATAAACGTGAAGTGATAAATGCTTTCAAGTTACATATGCCTACCCTGTTGAACAAATGTCGCTGCCTGGCTTATGAAGCTTTGTGAAATCTTAATGTTACATTCTACGAATGAGCTGTTTCAGTCACGTTGTAAACATCAACACTAGACTGTGGCTGATTTGTTCATCAGACAGGTACCAGACATGAAACGCACATCCTGGATTTCATTTACCGACCATAATTAAACTTCAATTAGTACACTTAGTAAAATAAAAAATTCTCTGAACATAATAACTTAACAATACTCTTTCATTCTTAGCAGGTCTCACAAAAGTCTAACTGTCTATTTGAGAGATTCTTAAAGTTAGATTGTGACTAGCAAGCGGGATCCAGCACACCCTATTTCTTTTTATTTTTGATCATCGGTTGGATGTACATGGATCCTAATGTTGACGTTCACACCGGGTTTCGAAGTCACTTCGCTTCGTGCCAAACGCCACTACAGTTCACCTCTAAGTTACTGAATCCAAGCAGTGACACTTGTGCAACGGTTGTATATGATGAAAGGCGTATCATAGATTCCACTTGCCAGATACAGTTCAACCCAAATAATACTTATATGCGATCACTTTATCAAGGCATTTCACTCAGTATGCATATATGGTAACAGAGACTGACCATTTCAAGTCCATGACAAATCAACAGGAAGATACAAGTTCATCCTAATTATTATATTTGAAAAAACCTGTACTTAGTTGATTGGATACATCACAGGTTTATAAGGCACCATTAAAATCCAGGAAGCACTGAACAGCTGTTTTGTTCTCGGAAATATACCTACTGAATAAACTTTACTAATTTTTTCATAATATGGTTTATGTGTTAGATACGATACTGTGGAAACCTGTAAACCATTTTACTGTTGTAGAAATTCCAGTGTGATGTTGTGTCTGGTTATGAAGGCAATAATCAGTTTATATCCTATTTAATATCCTATGCCATTTGTTAGTAAAATGTGTAATGTCTACCTATACAATCTTCATAATAACATCCAAAGATTCATTACATAACTGTTATATCAGGCGATTCAAGAATGTGTAACTAACTTTGAGAACTTTTCAGTATATGTAAATCAATTACTTTATGTCTATTATTAGTATGTTCGCAATTCCTTAACCTCCATTTAAACTCATGAAATGTTAACTTATCAATTGTCATTCAGAAACTATGATCAATCAACCATGTAGCAATACCCTCAGTCCTTTGTCATTGTTTTTCCCATTTTGTATAAATGTTATTATCCCTAATAGTGTGACACATGGTCTGGTTTTGTGTATGTATAAATTGATTTGTAAATTATAATTAGACTGACTAACTGGCTGACCTTCTGGTGATTGCCTTGATTGACTTGCGTTCTTCATTTTTATCTTGGGGACTGTTAGGGATCCAAAATTTCAGAAATACAATCGTTCGTTTAATCAAGCAGTAAGGCGTTGTATTGATTTTTCTTGTAAGGTCGTTAATTAATTGATTTTCAAATGTGAGATATATAAATGTTGTTCGCCTAGTCTCGTCAGATACATCTGGATCCATAATATAATCATCTTATACGTCTAATGTTTTGGAGTAGTTGTAAGCTGGTTAGGAACGAATCGTGGTATTTGATTGAAGTACAAACTGTCGACGGAATCAGATACGGAATACAGCTACCCTAGATAATTTATCTTCTTTTAAAATCTCGGACTGTAATTAATCAATAAGAACGCACGCGTTTGTCTCATCTGAGAGAAAACATATCAGGAACTGATAGTTGCTAGGTCGACGTGTTCGGGTACTGATTGGTAGTTATTGAGGATAACACTATATTCTCCATAAATTGTGATTACTTCGTCTATTTCAAGAAATCTAATAGTATCCAGTACTCAACACATTACAAAATAGACTATTTTCAACTGTCCAGGAAGAAGTTATAGAGGTAAAGTTTAATATAATAACATAATGAGCAGTTTTACACATAGATTGACAATAATAAAACCTCAAGGGTAAAATATCAAACTGTGGCAGTATGAAATGAAATGATGTAACAAGACATACAGACCTTATTAATAAAAAAAGACATCGAAATATTAGTTGCTGTAGCTTTTTTTACTTAACGACGTAAAGCGGCTACGAATTCTTTTCCCCCACCACTGCCACTCTTCCAAGAGTATTACTTTAAATACAAAACAAAACAAAAATGACTGACGATTGATTTAACTGATTGTAGTGTTTTACATAACAAAATTACTATCAGTTAAATATTCATTGAGAATTAAGAATACACAAGACAACTGTATCATTTGATATTGTACTGTATAGTACAGATGGTGGTAGGCAAGATATTTAGATTCTGTAAGGAAAGTTTAAACTGTAGATCACTAAATAAGATTTTGTTAAGTCTCATCTAATATTTGATCCGTACACATTGTAACTTCATAGTAGAGTATTACAATTACCTGCTGTATCCAAGCAGGAGTAAGTATCTTATTTATTACTATGAATAATAATGTTGGATATTGTTATGCCGGAATACAAAGAAGTGTAACAAACTTTCAGAACTGTGTTTTGAGAACACTTTCATTTATTCTAGCTGTGTGTAATGTAAACAATTTGTTTCTATCATTATTACGTTCCTCTTACCCTATCCTCCCATTTAGCATCATTACTGTTATTATATTTTCTCTTGTTATGGACTACAGTCAATTAGTAGAATGAATTTGTATATTCCCATTGATTTGTTATAGACTGAAACTGGTCAGTCACTGTTGCTATATGTGCATCCTGTGCGGATCGCCTCGATATAGCGATTATTCGTAATTATCATTTTTAATTTGTATTGTGACTGGCAAGTGGAATCCAGGACGCGCGTTTCGTCCTATTTGGGACTCGTCGGCTGGATGTACCTGCATCCCAATGTTGATGTTCACAGTGGGATTCGAACTCAGTCCGGTTCGTGTCATACGCCACCGCGTACACCACTAGACTACTGAGTCCAGACAGTCACGTTTGTGCAATGGGCGAATTGGTAGTAGAATGAATTTGTATATTCCCATTGATTTGTTATAGACTGAAACTGGTCAGTCACTGTTGCTATATGTGCATCCTGTGCGGATCGCCTCGATATAGCGATTATTCGTAATTATCATTTTTAATTTGTATTGTGACTGGCAAGTGGAATCCAGGACGCGCGTTTCGTCCTATTTGGGACTCGTCGGCTGGATGTACCTGCATCCCAATGTTGATGTTCACAGTGGGATTCGAACTCAGTCCGGTTCGTGTCATACGCCACCGCGTACACCACTAGACTACTGAGTCCAGACAGTCACCTTTGTGCAATGGGCGAATTGGTAGTAGAATGAATTTGTATATTCCCATTGATTTGTTATAGACTGAAACTGGTCAGTCACTGTTGCTATATGTGCATCCTGTGCGGATCGCCTCGATATAGCGATTATTCGTAATTATCATTTTTAATTTGTATTGTGACTGGCAAGTGGAATCCAGGACGCGCGTTTCGTCCTATTTGGGACTCGTCGGCTGGATGTACCTGCATCCCAATGTTGATGTTCACAGTGGGATTCGAACTCAGTCCGGTTCGTGTCATACGCCACCGCGTACACCACTAGACTACTGAGTCCAGACAGTCACGTTTGTGCAATGGGCGAATTGGTAGTAGAATGAATTTGTATATTCCCATTGATTTGTTATAGACTGAAACTGGTCAGTCACTGTTGCTATATGTGCATCCTGTGCGGATCGCCTCGATATAGCGATTATTCGTAATTATCATTTTTAATTTGTATTGTGACTGGCAAGTGGAATCCAGGACGCGCGTTTCGTCCTATTTGGGACTCGTCGGCTGGATGTACCTGCATCCCAATGTTGATGTTCACAGTGGGATTCGAACTCAGTCCGGTTCGTGTCATACGCCACCGCGTACACCACTAGACTACTGAGTCCAGACAGTCACGTTTGTGCAATGGGCGAATTGGTAGTAGAATGAATTTGTATATTCCCATTGATTTGTTATAGACTGAAACTGGTCAGTCACTGTTGCTATATGTGCATCCTGTGCGGATCGCCTCGATATAGCGATTATTCGTAATTATCATTTTTAATTTGTATTGTGACTGGCAAGTGGAATCCAGGACGCGCGTTTCGTCCTATTTGGGACTCGTCGGCTGGATGTACCTGCATCCCAATGTTGATGTTCACAGTGGGATTCGAACTCAGTCCGGTTCGTGTCATACGCCACCGCGTACACCACTAGACTACTGAGTCCAGACAGTCACCTTTGTGCAATGGGCGAATTGGTAGTAGAATGAATTTGTATATTCCCATTGATTTGTTATAGACTGAAACTGGTCAGTCACTGTTGCTATATGTGCATCCTGTGCGGATCGCCTCGATATAGCGATTATTCGTAATTATCATTTTTAATTTGTATTGTGACTGGCAAGTGGAATCCAGGACGCGCGTTTCGTCCTATTTGGGACTCGTCGGCTGGATGTACCTGCATCCCAATGTTGATGTTCACAGTGGGATTCGAACTCAGTCCGGTTCGTGTCATACGCCACCGCGTACACCACTAGACTACTGAGTCCAGACAGTCACGTTTGTGCAATGGGCGAATTGGTAGTAGAATGAATTTGTATATTCCCATTGATTTGTTATAGACTGAAACTGGTCAGTCACTGTTGCTATATGTGCATCCTGTGCGGATCGCCTCGATATAGCGATTATTCGTAATTATCATTTTTAATTTGTATTGTGACTGGCAAGTGGAATCCAGGACGCGCGTTTCGTCCTATTTGGGACTCGTCGGCTGGATGTACCTGCATCCCAATGTTGATGTTCACAGTGGGATTCGAACTCAGTCCGGTTCGTGTCATACGCCACCGCGTACACCACTAGACTACTGAGTCCAGACAGTCACGTTTGTGCAATGGGCGAATTGGTAGTAGAATGAATTTGTATATTCCCATTGATTTGTTATAGACTGAAACTGGTCAGTCACTGTTGCTATATGTGCATCCTGTGCGGATCGCCTCGATATAGCGATTATTCGTAATTATCATTTTTAATTTGTATTGTGACTGGCAAGTGGAATCCAGGACGCGCGTTTCGTCCTATTTGGGACTCGTCGGCTGGATGTACCTGCATCCCAATGTTGATGTTCACAGTGGGATTCGAACTCAGTCCGGTTCTTTATTGAAATTGATTAGTTGAGTGCAAATGATGAATGATTGAAGATAGTAAGTCAACTACAATGAATGTGAATAAATTAATAAAAGTACACTTAAAGTAGTCAGTTTATGTGAAAGTACAATTTGTCGAAATGTTTTAATGATACTTTGCGAGATAATAAGTAGTATTTTCTTGAATGCCAGAATTTTAAATAACAAATACAGAAGAAGAATGTGAGTGTATTACATAACACATTATTTGATGTAAGTTTCATCTTGGAAACCAACAAGTAATATACTTTAGCCAAATCTGTTCTCAAATCTCTTTTTACCAGTTCTTTTCATGTCTGTCATCAATTTTCAAAACAATGTATCCTTTCGTCTTCTTCTATTCTTATAGCCTTCAGTAATCTAAGTTAGCGCTTGCCTTGTAATGAAACTTGATAAGTACTTTATTGTTTTTCCTATTCACCTTCAAAGTCTTTTCATTGTTTCTCCTTCGGCTAGATGTTAATTAATTTATTCTCATTCACAGAAGGTTGTCGTTGATGGTGTCTTGTCTAACGGAACTGAAGTAGTAACCATCGCAAACATCTGCTTATGAATATTTGTGGTTTTTAAAGGAACTTTCAATAGAGTTTTGTAGAAAATCTCTAATAAACTTAGTGAACTTACTTCACTTTCATTGATAATTTTATCATTAGGTCATCAAAATTTCACAATGAACAATTTCATTGATTCAATATTGGCACAAACCTGTTTTTATTGATAATGATGGCAGGAAAAATGATTGTTAAATGGTTATACGTTAAAATGTACAAATTTATGTAAATATTAATTAAGATGGAAAATCGCAGTTTTCTGTGGGGGGGGGGGGGAATTCGGGAGGTAAACAGCACGAAACCCTTATCCTAAGTTTCATGATTTTGCCACTCATCTAGTGGCATCAACTAGATTGACAGAATTCAATCAACATTATAAAGGACTAGAAAAAACATCTACATTTAAAGATGGGACTTTGAAATGCTTAATTATTATGACTGATTACTTGTCTGCTATTGTTGATTATGAAGAAGATAAAACTTCTTCATTTCGTTCTATTCATTCATGATAAATTATTAACTTTAAACGTGAACCACAGTAAAGAACAATGTAAGCGTATCGTTTTAACGGGAAACTGTATTAAACTCATATATTTCGACAATTCGAACCATTATTGTAAGCTCTTAGTAACTAGGTACTTCAGGTAATTCTTTATAGTTACAAAGTTGCCATCATCATCAATTATAGAAACAGTAAAACAATAGAAAGTATAACAAATACATTCATTAATAAAGGAGTTTCAACGGTTGTACTTACCTTGTTTCATTGGTGGAAATTAGATACTTTATATGGAGTAAGATTCATACTATTGGATAGATATCCTCTTTAAGATTATCAAAATACATTGATTTTTTGAATCCTTGAGCATGACAACAATAAGATAGTTATGTGAGGATAGGTTTTAAGTTTAGTTGTTTGTAATCAGCATAAATTGATGTTAATTAGATGCCATTTACAAGCAGAAAGTACAGAATATCTGTTTCCATCCAGTATTAACTCCTCAGCAACATATACACTTTCTATTTCACCATCTACAACTATCTTATTATAATTTGCATAGAAATATTTCATAATTATACAATAAATAGTCATCTCTTCTATAGAATAATATGCTCTGATACAATTTAAAGTAATGAACTCAATCCCTTTACCCAAGAATACTACTATCAACTTTTAGTTACAATTGGGGGTTGTGGAGATAGTTAGTTGTTAATCCTGATATCAAGAATTGTTCTGAACCAGACAACCATTGATCACCTGGAAGCACTGGACAGCTGTTTCGTTCTAGTCTGGAACTATTCAGAAGTGCGCATCCACAACCCCATTGGAGATTGAACCCAGGACCTTCTGCCTACGCGGCGAACGCTTTAACATTGGACCACTGGGCTAGCTCCTAAAGGTTGATATTTCAAATTCAGTCAATTCGTGATACGTTTGCGCCACCTCATCCATTGTCATTGGTGGGTAACTGCTTCACACCTGACAGGGTTGAACTCCACCGGTCACGTCTTCACACTCGAACTCCAGGAATTACCTCAAGGAGCTAGTCACTAGTGAGCTGATATTTAGTTACAATTGGGGGGTTGTGGGTTTGATCCCCAACTGTGTCGCGGTTGCGCACTGCTGAAGAGTCCCATACTAGAACAAAACAGCTGTTCAGTGCTTCCAGGTGATCAACGGTTGTCTGATTTTAGAACAATTCGTGATATCAGGATTATCAACAAATAAATCATCTAATATTCATTTCTTTTTCAAATTACATATTCACATCTCTCTAGAGACACTAGATAGATGATAAACTTCATTTGATTAGAATAAAAATGAATGTAGACTGTTATGGTGTTTCTACTTTTGTTTATTGTTAAGGTATGAATTAATGATTTATCGATGTATAATGTATAGTAGTAATGTAATATGAAATGTTATGTAATGCTTTTTTTTTTCTTTCTTTCTTTGATTTTTTTTGTTTGTAACACCTACTATTTTCATATTCTTTCATTTGTCATAGTAACAACGTAGGTAGAACGTATGATTCAAAGTAGACTATTTTGTTGTTACTGTTGTTGTACTTGAAATAAGATCAGTAATGTAAAGTAACAAAATGAGAAAGTGACTATCTATCTTGTCTAGATTAATATTTATTGAGTATTTAGTTCATGGAAGTTTTATAGGTTCTTTCATGTTAGCTTTTCAATGATTGAATTGATGGGCTTTAAGTGAAAATAGGTATTAAGTTAAGTTGATTGTATTTGTCAAAGATCAATGTTGATGGTTAGGTATTAGTGAAAATAAAAGAGTATTTGACAGATGTTTTGAATTAATATGAGATTTTCTCAAGGAATCTAATCAAGTATCTTGAGGTCTTAATATGAACACTTAATCATTGCATCATTGGGCTGGCCAATGTCTAAGGGTTGATTTCACCACTTTTATCAGCTAACCACCTAGCGTCCATGTTAACAAATCTTTCTTTAACTGATAAACACTACCCACTGGTGCAGACGGTTCCGCGTTCACAAGGCCTGAAAGTTTTGAGTTGCATTCACTAGTGGAATCATCAGTGTACACTATTGATGAAGCAATAGCTGTTCCTGGTATTCGTTTGTGCCTAACCGACATCAGTCTATGACGAATACTAACAACTAAACGTAATATATAACACCACTAAACCATCCCAAACTAATCAAATATAATTACGCATTTTCAATGTAAAACTGAAGTTTATTGTTAATTTTGATCTCTCGCTATTGTTTTCATTGATAAATGTAAGTTCACCTAATGTATTTACTAAATCGTTGGCTTGAATTTATTCTCTTTCATGTATACTGTTTTATAGATTCTGTAAGACACATGACTATAAACTCTTCTACAAACTACAAACTATCATTGTAAATAGACTTCGGTTGCCATATTAGTACAATGACATGTGATTACGTTAAACAACATTGACTTATTTATCCATGAACTTCACTAGTCACACCTTCTCACTGGAGCCTCAGGAACAACTTAATGTAAGTCATTTTTAAGTTGATTATTGTAGTTTAGTTGAGATGATGACTTTGTAGAGACTGGTGTTTGTAATACATTGAATACGTCACAGACTGATATTGGTAGGTTACCATTGAAAACTAGAGAGGACTCGACATTTGTTTCGTTCTAGTGTGAAACTCATCAGCAGTGCGCACCAAAGATTCGGCTTCAGAAGCCTCACAGCCCTATTCGGAGGAAGTGATAAACTTACCACCCAGTGTAAGAGGGTTAGGTGTTCACTAACCTGAAGCCCCCTGAATGAAGTCTGAGGTACATACTGTCGAAGAGTTCCATACTAGAACGTAACATTTATCCAGTTCTCTCTGGATTTCAACGGTCCACTACTAATATCAATCTGTCAAGCATTCAATCTATTACAGATACCAATCTCTATAAAAATAACTAACTTTGTCTATGATATGTAAAAAAATATACATCACTATTACGTAACTTTTGTTTACTTGTACTACAGTTACATTCATTTACAAGTAAGTTACTAATATCTCTAGTATAGTCATGTCATACGGTTGTCAGCTGTTTACTCTTTGTATTATAATACATCTAATGTAAGCTATAAGAAAATACAATAGATTCTTATCAAATTATCATTGAAGAAAGCAAATGTGAAAGTGAAACTATCATTTTATTGTATGTTACCTGACAAAATCTACAAGTAGATTGTTTACATGAATGACAGTTACATATTAATGAATATTGTCAATGTTATGTAATTGTTATGTGGTAAGAAATTGGGGGATTGGATGGCCGAGTGCCAATTGCTAGTGCCTAGTTGGTTATTGTGCGTCTGCCCTGTGCCCACTTAGTCCCAAGCCGGAATAAGAAGAACGCGAGACAATAGATCAGCCAGACAGAATCGAATCGAATCCTATTATATTTCAAGCATTCTTTTATATATACATAAAATCAGACCACACAGCAAATCAATTAGAAAATTAACATGAATACAAAACGAGGGGAATAGTGGTAGTGAATAGGAACAACTTGTTCACAACTAATTGACTGTAGTCCATAACAAGAGACAATATAATAACAGCAATCATGCTAAACGGGAGGATAGGGCAAGCGGAGCGTAACAATCATAGAAACAAAATGTTTACATTACAGACAGTTAGAATAAATGAACTAGTGTTCTCAAACACAGTTCTGAAAGTTTGTTACGCTTCTTTGTGGTCCGACCTAACAGTAATGTATGTAGTTGCATTTTATACATTTGGTTCCCATAATTAAATTGAAAAGAAAAAAAAGATTGGTACTAAGTTAAGTTGAATGAATTCATCATCGATTGATGTTAGCAGGGTATGATTGAAAAGTATGAAACATTGGATAGTAGATTGATGATATAGGAGTGATATGATGATGTAACGTAATAGATCGAATGTGATGAATGAAATAGACGATGTAATGAATCAGTGAAAATGTTTTAGAAATAATAGACATGATGATGTAATTAGGTTAGTCAATTGTTGTAATTGATGTAATGATATTTAAAATAAGTTACGAGGATAAAGAAAGAGTGATAGATGTTTCTTTGTGAACATACAAACTACTTTTAAGCTGCTGATAGTAGTAGCCTCAGTGAATTTTTAACGATTGAATGTTGCTTGTCTATTAAACACCTTGATAGTCTTCATTATATCTAATCTTTGTCTGGTGTCACTGTGGTGTCTGAAAATGCTGCTGATATAATTTCTCATAACTTTTTCAACGGAGATTCTTTAGAGCATGTTTGTTGAATCTGTGGTAGATTCTTCTTTCAGTTCTACCAATACAAACTGCTCTGACAAATACGCATACATTTATTTAGACAGTTGGTGGCAACATGAAACACCAAAATGATTCAGATTTAAATAACCTAAGACCAGTAAGAATTATGCAATACCGAATGAATTCATCAGTTTATCTTGGGGTTTCTTATCATTAACTCCCAACTACTTATAATTACAAAGAATTCAGTAGAATCAATTGTCTGATATACTTTATCCGTAGAGATTGGAGTGAATGTTCTGAATAAAAATAGAGGTTATAATAATTAGGATAGTAATCCAAGATATGCATTTACTTCTATGTTATAACTTAAGTGTAGATACTTGAGGATACAGTATGAAGGAGTGAAGTGGGGGGGGGGCCGGGATGGAGAATAATGTAGACTTTGTAAAAGGTAACCAAACACAGCACTAAATAAACATTCAGTTGAAAACATTCGATAAGATAGTCTTGGAAACAGCGTAGTAATATTCATGGGAACAAATCACTTCCTTCAATTGAACGTCAACTAAGTTAAAAAGTATCTACGTCGTATAAAAAAATCCCTGGTTGTTTTATGATTAATTTCGCCTTGAAATATGAGCCATTCATGTTGAATTAGACACTTGACGACTTAAAAACAGTCTGCCGAATTGAACATGTCAACTATGTGAAGGAAAGTACAACTAAACTCATCTACAAAATTTAAGAATAAATTTATGAAAGCTGTAATAAAAAGAAAAATACATCTTTTAAGTTGGATTGTGACTAACAAGTGGAATTCAAGTAGCGCATTTCGTCCTTGTTGGGACTCGTCGGCTGGATGTACAAGGATACCGATGATGATGTTCACAATGCAACTTAATATAATAATTGTGAATAGTCGCTATATCGATGAGATCCGCTCAGGATGCACATTAAGCAACAGAGACTGACCAGCTTCAGCCCATAACAAATCAGCAGAAAGATATAAGTTCATCCTTATAAAAATGCATCAACAATTTCCCCAATCTTACGAGAAATTTATTGACAGTCTATCAAATATAAAAGTAAATCAAATTGAGAACAGTGTCCTGTCTTTTTGATTTAATAACTACATTTTACATTACAAGAATAACATAGCCGATACCCAAACACCTCCCCAGTCCAGTTACACTTTGTCATTTTAATACTATGCATAACAACATCCAGTTTTCAACATGATTGTCAACTCAATATTTTAGGCCTTCATACAAAATGTAGCATGGATGGAACAATTGGGAAAGTTGCATTCAGTAAAGCGACATTGACTTACATTATAACAAATTTAGTTCAGTCGGTTACGAAAGTGGTCAATTAAAACACAATTCAATTTAACCAAGATGTTATACTTAAATAGTAAGCATGGTAAAGATGTGACAACAGTTGAAAAATCCCATATAAATAATGAATACTTGATTAAATCTGGCAAAAAATCCTGTTAGAAACGTTTGAAATTTCATGAGTATCCGATTGTTGAAGTACGTTTATCTGTTCTTTTTTGTTCATTTTTGATAGCAGACACCATAAATTGTCACGAGACAAGCAACGCCGTTATTACTACGCTTTGAATTGACAGTCGTTTACAGACGTTTTCAATTTGACCTGTGAAAACAGAGGGATATCATAATAAACGTTTTATTACTTTGTTGAACATAATAGTTCTGTCTTACGCAATCATCCAGATGTTTACACACCAAAGTAACTTTTATTCAGAATCCACCAAATAATTATACAATCAGCTATATTGATCTTCTTTTCAATTACATGATGCTTTCCATTTTTAGTTATTCGAAGGTGATGTCATTAACTCCCCCCCCCCCGATAAACTTTCGTTTGTTAACTGCATCCACAAACACCTACTCGTGATTGTCAACATTCGGTGTTAAAAGAATTATTTCAACCCTTTAAGGTTAACACAATGTAGTGTAACTTTGTTAAGATTTCATGTATTCGCACTAACCTTATTACAGCTGAAAACTTCGATACTAGCAGGAAATGGCTGTCCAATCCTTACTGGTGATCAGTAGTTGTCGAATTCAAACCAATTCGTAGTAGTAAATTAATAGAATGCAATAACAATTAGTCAAACAAGGCAACAAACGGACAGGATGTAAGTTAAAATAACAACCATGAATAATCAAACATAGTAACAGAAATCTGAAAACATACAATATTATTTCTATTTAGACTATTCTAGTAAGAATTGGCTAAATTAGTAAAAAAATATAGATATTCCAGAATAAAGGTGGTGATCAGTGGTAAGTAGGTTGAAAATAATATTTCTGAAGTTTGGTTATTTAATAGGAATCCTGTTGGAAAACAGAAAAGAGGAAGGCCAAGGAAAACACTGTGTCGAGAATTGAAAGCGGATATTAAAAGGATGTAAAGTAACTGGAAACAGCTAGAAAGGATTGTTCAGAACAGAGTTCAATGGGGAATACTGGTGAGCGGCATATGCTTCTCTGTGAGGAGTAACGGGTGTAAGTAGGTAGAGGTTATATAATAACATTAATTAGAAGATGACAAGTAAATAAAAAAGAGATAGAGACAAGTTTAAAATGATTTTCAATCAAACAGAAAGAAATAGAATGTAGAAGTAACATATAAGAATCAAAACAAAATCAGTTCATGATCCATAGGACACGTCAAAAATTCAGTTTAAGCACATGGTAGTACCAAAAATTGAACAGATTTCTTTTACACACAGAGATTTATATTTCACTCTGTGTATATGGTTTAGTTTGTTTAATCTGGTTAGCGTTTTTTTAGCAAGGCAAAATGAAACAGAAACTAAAGAAGTAATGGATAACTGGAGTAACAACATTAAAATGGTTCAATACAGCCTCTCTTCGAGATACTGACAAACTCAAGGAATTTAAAATAATTCTCAACAACAGGTTTCAAGCCTTGCAAGATCTGCTGAACGAGGAAGAAACCACTATGGAGGACAACTGGAAAGGAATCAAAGAGGCACTAACTTCAACCTGTCAAGAGACTCTGGGCTGCAAGAACCACCATCATAAGGAATGGATTTCCACAGAGACCCTTGTCAAAATTAACAAAGAAGGAACAAGAAGGCAGAAATCAACAACAGCCGAACTAGAGCAGAAAAAATCAAGGCACAAAGTGAATTTACAGTAAGCAAATAAACAAGTAAAGAAGAGCATTAGAGCCGACAAACGGAAGTATATCGAAGGCCTTGCAACGACAGCGGAGAATGCTGCAAGAGAAGGAAATATGAAACAGCTATACGACGCAACGAAGAAACTGGCAGGTAAATATAGTAAACCAGAGCGACCGGTCAGGAACAAAGAAGGCAAGCTAATCACCTGAGATTCAAGAACAAAGAGACAGATGGGTAGAACATTTTGAGGAACTCTTGAATAAACCAGCTCCACTGAACTTACCAGACATCGAAGCAGCATCTACAGACCTCCCGATAGATGTCAATCCACCAACGATAGAAAAAGTCAAGATAGCTATCAGACAGATCAAAATTGGGAAAGCAGCTGGACCTGACAATATACCAACAGAAGCATTCAAGTCAGATATAGACATAACGGCGAAGGATGCTCCACGTTTTATTCAAGAGGATCTGGGAGGAAGAATAGGTGCCGGCAGACTGGAAAGAAGGATACCTTATCAAGATACCAAAGAAAGGGGATTTGAGCAAATGCCAGAACTACAGAGGAATCACACTACTGTCAGTACCAGGGAAAGTCTTCAACAGAGTGTTGTTGAATAGAATGAAAAATTCAGTGGATGCTCAACTTCGGGATCAACAGGCTGGTTTCCGTAAGGATCGGTAGTGCACAGACCGAATCGCAACACTACGCACCATTCTTGAACAATCAGTTGAATGGAACTCGTCACTGTACATCAACTTCATTGATTATAAGAAGGCATTTGACAGCGAAGACAGGAGATCACTATGGAAACTTCTTCGAAACTACGGTATACCAGAGAAACTCGTCAACATCATCCAGAATTCTTACGACGGACTACAGTGCAAAATTGTGCATGGAGAACAGCTGACAGATGCATTCCCAGTGAGAACCAGTGTCAGACAAGGCTGTCTGCTCTCGCCTTTCCTCTTCCTTCTAGTGGTTGATCGGATCATAGAAACCTCTACATGTGAGGGGAAGAACGGGATTCGATGTACAAGTAGGATGCGATTCCGTGATCTGGACTTTGCAGTTGATCTAGCACTTCTATTCCATACACAACAGCAAATGCAAGCGAAGACAACCAACGTAGCAGCAATCTCAGCATTAATAGGCCTGAACATATATAAGGGAAAAAGCAATATCCTCAAATTGAACACAGAGAGCACCAACCCAATTGAACTTGATGGCGAAATTCTGGAAGAATTGGATACCTTTACGTGCCTGGGGGCATCATCGATGAACAAGGAGGATCCGATGCAGATGTAAAGGCAAAGATCGGCAAAGCCAAAGCAGCATTCCTACAGCTAAAAAATATATGGGAGTCCAAACAACTATCTACCAACCTCAAAGTTAGACTCTTCAATTAGAATGTCAAGGCAGTTCCGCTGCATAAAGCTGAAGCGTAGAGAACTACTTCAAACATCCTCAGGAGTGTACAGGTATTTATAAACAACTGTCTACGCAGAATATTGAATGTCTGTTGGCCGGAAACCATCAGCAACAGCCTACTATGGAAGATAACAAACCAACTTCCAGCTGAAGAGGAAATCAGGAAACGACGTTGGAAATGGATAGGACATACATTGCGGAAATCATCAGACTGCATCACGAGACAAACACTAACTTGGAACTCTGTTAGGAAAAGGAAAAAGAGGAAGGCCAAGGAACATAATGTGTCGAAAATTGTAAGCAGACATTTAAAGGATGAGCAGCAACTGGAGATAGCTGGAAAGGATTGCTCAGGACAGAGTTCAATGGAAAATACTGATAAGCGGCTTCTGCTCCTTCGAGAGGGTTAACAAGCGTAAGTAAGTAAGTATGGTGTATATGAAATGCTTTAGTAATGCATGGAATGCGAAGATTTACTGAATTCAGTAAATTTCTGTTGACCATGTAGATAACTTTGAACGAGGTATACAAGTTAACTAAGTGTTCAGTAGTTACAAAATATTCTATAGTGACGTTTATAATGAATGTTAGAAACAAAATAATAATTAAGTAGTCTAATTCAGTAGTAGTAATTACAGTAATAATACAAATTCTTTGAACTGACAAGTATCTAATATTATTGTTTACTAAAATGAAGAAAACAAATTCACATAGAAAAGATATCACTAAGCTATAGCTTTGTTTCTGTTTTCTTGATCATCCAACATTCATAATAAAGTTCTATCTTATTTACACTTCATTTCAAAAGTACTGACAACAAACTAACTGGTTATGCTTTTTAAACTCCACCAAAACTGTTACTTCTGGACAAGCGGTAGAGTTTTTTGCGTAATCGAAGCATAGCGATTAGTTATCAATTTGTACGTTATTTATCGGCTTCAATTCAAGTTAGTTCTAACTGACTTCTTTAAATTCTTTTATTGTCTTCTACTTACTCTAGGTATATTACGATTCTTAACACTATGATACTCCCTTCTATAGTTTTGAAACATCTAAGCTACTTTTCACTATATACTACTTATTAGCTGACTTTTGAGTAGGTTCCTGCACACTACTTCTAGTACCCATTTCTAAATGAAATCAATGAAAATATGATGTGACTTTCATGTATCCAGTCGTCTCATAATTGTCTTATTATTCCAAAGGAGAAAAGTTGTATTTATATCTAGAGCTTTATCTTTAGATATGTCAGTAATAACATAAATTCAATTGTAGACAAATTGTTGCTCAACAAACGTTTACATTGAAATCTTTGTAAAATTATTTTCTTCAGTGTAATATGATAAAACTTTCATTTATTCTTTTATTCATATGTATTCGTAACAAATTGAGACGGACTAAGTACTGTTGAATATTAGAGAGGACTGAATAGCTGCCTCACCTTGATCAGTGCACATCCTCGATTTCATTAGGGAGTTGAACCCTGAACCTTTAAGTTTTAAGGTTAAAGCATAATCATCAGTATCAATATGTCAGTGTTCAATAGAATAATTCTAACTTCGATCTATTCGTGCTAGAGTGCAACGACTATTAATCGGGTGATAACTGTTTTACAATTGACAGGTTTTTAAATTTCATTATGAAGACTTAATTCAGTGAATATTGAATAATGAACATCTATGTTTATTAAAACAAATTCGTATAACTAGTTTGAACTTTTTATTTCTATAAATTATAAGTTACACTTCAAGAACTAGTTAAGTACCTTCCATACATCTTAAAGGACTATTTAAAATACCTTATAGATATTCATTTATTAGTCCTAGCTCATATTCACTAATAAAGTTCTGAATAAATGTAAAAATATTTAAAACTTGTTGACAGATTAATCGGGTTTTTCCATAGATACAACCATGACATTCAATTAAATTACAAGCTATTTGTCAATTCAGCCAAGCTGACTTGTTACGAACGAGAAGTTATTGAAGTTCAGAATACTGTAACAATTATACTACTTACCAAGTGCTACTATTTAATTGAGTATCAACTTTGACTATTATCCCCAAAACACAAATAAAATAACAACAAGTCGTCGGAAAGCAACTAATTACTTGTTGTTGTATGAATACATAAATAGTCTAGAATAATACAATAAATATACAGAATAACTAAGAATGTACTACTGAATGATTGTGACTCCAAAAGTAACACGAACGTTCACTCAATCGTTTCAGAACTAATGGCTGCTAACATTCTAATTCAAACAAAAAACGAACAATATTCACTGGTATCAACTCTCTTGATACTATCAAATTATTATTTACTTTAATGATTAAAACAATTCAACATTGAAAAACGTTTTTCAGGTTCCTATCACCTTATAATAACTACTGTGTGTAAAGGATTTCTAATCTCTTTCAATTTCTGATTACGATTATCAGACTGCTAATGTTTTTGCTAAGGATCCGCGAGTTAAGTGACACCTCGATACTTGCTAACGAACGTAAGATCAGCGACACAATAACAGGAAGCTAAGCTAATCCGTAGCACCCCAGCCCAGCTAACTATAGTAAGAAGTCCAAAGACAGCAAGAAGCGTTTAATTCCACAGGCAGCCTGTCAGATGACGACAAAACACAACACAACTCATGCGTACATATACAAAAACAGAGAGCGTCCATGGAATGTCATAAATAGGGTACTAGGAATAAACAATGAACCAATAAGATTTAGCGTCTTACCAAGTGGGAAACACGAACTGAAGGTGAGGAGGGAACTTTTTGGCGCAGAAACAGGAAATTTCAATTCGCACAATAAAACCCCAAAAATAACAGGTTTGCCAAGTGAATTTTAAGGATCTAACATCCCCAACAGTTTCACGTTTGTGTTATTCTGTATTTTTATATAAGTGCTTTTATTATTAAGTGTAAGTACACTTGATGTGCTTACTGAGTCATTAACTGATCAACTTCTTGAACTGTTCTTCCTTCCAAATGTTACTACTCAGGTGACACTGAAATCCCCTCCTAACACACACACATATACACTGGAGTACAAAGTATCTTCTGGTTAAATGTTAATTGTCACCACTGGAAACAACTACAATTTTATAAGTGTTGATTATGAATACACTCCGTACAAATTTACTACTTCATTCATTCTCAAATGTCATAACTTGAGTATCATTTCAAGTGTTTTGCTTGGAAACTTGTTGTTTGCATTCCACTACGCTAATATGAAGTGATAAAACTGGACTCAATACATTTCGAATGTTTTAAGTTGTTTATGGCTGACTAACAGATCAGTGTCGTTGAGATATCCAACTCATTTCTTTGAACATGCACATCCTTCAACATAAACATCACAGAGACATTCTAAAGGGACAATTAATAGTCACTTTGTTTCTATATTCTGTCTAAACTAATGATGTATTTTCATTGTACATTCTAACCGTCAGTATATCGACCTCTTCAACAAATACGCAAAATTAGTTCATAGAAATTTTCTTTGAAAAACCATCAGATTACATCATACTTAACTTAACTTATTGATTCTCTCGCCGTTTTTATTATTCAAAGTATTTTCATAGGTTCTAAGAAGTCAGAATTTTAGCTGCATTATAATCTGATGGGTTGGTAGATTTGTTTGTGCAGATAATCTTTCAGAATTCAGTTCTTAAGAAATCATCCTGACTGTAAATCTGTAATCATTAAGGGTATGGAACTTCATGCTACATCGACACTCCTTATAAATCATTCTAAATGTTCATATGATATTGTAATGGTTTATCGACGTTTTATTGAGGTTGTTAACAATCAGCTGCTGAATACATTTACATCATACAACAATAATTTATCAAGCTACACAAGTTTGTCAAGACCATTTGCATAGCTAGTAACTTCATAAAATGCTGAAAACTGCTGCTTATTCATAAGAATATTTCTTTCAGCCGTACACATGATATCTCATTATTGTACTGTAATGTCTTATTTTGAAGCACTGATATCAGATAGAGAGAATATTTTATTAATCTTTATGTACAAACGTAGGGTAAGTATACCGTCTTATAAGACAACTAATTTAATCAGAGGCAATGCATCATGATGGAAAATTCTATTGAATCATTTATAATTTTGTAGTGTCTACATAAATTGTCGTCCAGGCATTACATTTTCAAAGACAGTTTACAAATCTGCAAATATTTCTCGTGAACTACATAGGTTATACAACTATTATGCAGAGTGCAGTTCAATAGAACCTGAAAGTTAACCGATTATTAGTCATAGTTCTATACTACAAAGTATTTAAAATGAAGTTTCTGTCGAACTGTAAGTTATAAAAACTGATAAAAAACACAAGAAAATAAGAGAATAGTTGAAGTTTATGAGAGATGGCATATAACAACTAAACTGCCATAGCACAAATGCAAATAAACGCCACGAAATTCGACGCTCAAGATCACAGAAACAATACCACAGGAATTGAAGTTTGAGTGACTAATAAGAAGTAACAACATGTTGGACTTACAGCCCAAGTGACACTAAGTCGATATATGAAATTCATTTCACACAACCAGTAATATGCTGCCTATTAGTGTTTTCAGGTTATCATCCTTTTACTTAATACGTAAGCTGAATTAGACGACTACTCAAAATCAGAAAGCTCTTGATAGCTGTTTTAAAGAGAATAAGATTTCTGAGTTATAAGTACCCATAATCCCATTGACGGATCTAACCCAAGACCTTCAGGTTTTCGCAGCAAAAGTATGACCTTCATAACACTAACTCAGCAGTGAATCTTAAGCATTTATAACTTTAGTCTATTTGTAAGATAAGTCGTGGAAAGTCGTGGACTTGACCCTGAAGTGTGTCTTAAACTTATACTATGGAATAACCCTATACTGTCTAGTTCTTCAAAACTTTCAATGGTTTTATAATCAAAATACATTAATGAAAAAATATTCGAATTACACAACATCTACCTAATTGCGTTTATTGGAGATTATTGTTGGTTAAGTACAATTGAAAATCAGGGATTAATACACAGCCATTTTGTCCTATTACAAGACTCCTCAACAGTATGCACTTTTGAACTTAACCGAGTTATCAATCTATAGCAAGTGCAAACAACTGGAAAGAAACACCTAACTTAACAATACCGCCCCCCAATTCATTTACACTATACCTATTTAGTATTAGGATGAATTTGTATATTCCCATTGATTTGTTATAGACTGAAGCTAACTAGTCTCTTATGCTGGACTCAGGTAGTCTAGTGGTGAAAGTGGTGGCATTTGGCATGAAGCAGGATTGAGTTCAAGTCCCACTGTGAATATCAACATTGAAATGAAGGTACATCCAGCTGATGAGTCCCAAATAGGACGAAACGTGCTTGTTGGATTTCACTTGTCAGTCACAATTCAACTTAATATTTTTAGTATGTTTTCAGGATACATAGCTTTTTACAAAAGATACAAATTAGCCCTACTAGTACAATTCTTCTTGGTTAATCGTCTGAATACACTTTCTCTATTTACACTGATTTTGTGGCATTTTTCCAATTGTATGTAGTGTGATTAGTTTAACTTCAACTTTGATTATTTATATGAATGAGTGTGATATACTTTATACGTTTAATGAATCATACAGATTTCAGTTATTGAATACAGTTGTAAACATAGGCAATGTGAATTGTGCATATCATTACTCTGTGCTTTATTTGAATGTATCATATTTAGTCAGTACTACTACTAATACTACTACTACTACTACTACTACTACTACTACTACTACTACTACTACTACTACTTTCTACTACTACCACTACCGTAGCTACTACAGTTAGTTTTACTGTTACATATATAACTGATAAGTGTAATCAGTAAAGTAATGATTAAACTACAAAGAGTTCATTTAATACAAGTTCCAATCTTATAAAGGAAAAGAACTGCTACCCCAGCCCCCCTCTTTCACTACTCTTAGAACCGATGCATATCTCAAAATGCATACTGAAATCTAGACAAATAATTTATAGAAAAAGTTATTTTGGGATAAATATGTTCATATATCGTGCCTCATTGACAAACATTCCATAAAAATAGAATAGAACAGAATATGAATGTATTTTTTTCTAGTGTAAAATGATTTTGTTTATCTATTACCAACATTAAATACACATACACAAAATAAATCAATAATCGATATCTAATCAAATTACAAAATCAATAATAATCAATAAATTATTATTAATCACTCAATTAATCAATACATGTTACCCCGTATGGAGTATAGGCCACTGATTAGCATTCTTCAACCATCTCTGTATTAGACTATCCTTATGAGTTCTTTCCACTTTTTTCATGTTCGCCTCTAATTCACACAGTAATGTGTTCTTTTAGTCTTTGTTTATTTCTATGACTATGACGATTTAAGTTTGTGTTGGCATTGGGACATAAATTATTAATTTCTTTAATGTGTATCCTATCCATCTTCAGTGTTTTCTCCAAATTTCTTTGACATATAGAAGTTAGTTGATTTGTTCTTTGCCATAGTAGGTTGTTGCTGATGATGTCTAACCAAGGAATTCAGAGTAGAACATTTGTGTAGGCAACTGTTTACGAATATATGTATCATTTGAATTATGTTATTCGTAGTTTTTTAAGTTTCAGCATCATACAATTAAATTATCTTCACGTTTGTATTGAAAGTTTTGACTCTGTTGATTGATAGCTGTTTTGAGTTCCCAATGTTATTCCTCAATTGTAGAAATGATGCATTTGCCTTGCTTTACCAATGCGTGCCTTTACATCTGCTTAGATTTCCCTGGTTTATCAATGATGCTATTACCCATGTATGTAAAAGTTTACATATCTTCGAGAGCTTTTTAATGAAGTGCAATTGGGTTGGTATTTGTGGTATCTCAGGATGTTGCTTTCCCCCTCGTTTACGTTGAAGCAGTTTGCTTAACAGCTAAATCCACATAACCATTAATATATGATAAATACTTTCAAACCTTGATAATTGGGATAAATTACATTGTTCACGATGTTTTGTGACTTGATGTTATCGACAAGAAAATTGCTACTTTGACTTCACAAAGTGAGTTCGAATTATACAGAGAATTGCAGTTATTTTAAGAATTTTAGGTATGCCTTTCCACCAAGTACCAAACAATATGAAATCTGTATCAATCAAGGCTCTTTGCTTAGTATCTCCAATTACCTCCATATCGTAACAAAGTGCATGGGATATTAAATCGACATTGTAACTTGATAAACAGAATTCGGCATAACCTTAGACTATACCAAAATCAAAGTATTTTGTTTTGATTAAACAGCAGGCTGACTGGCATGTTAATACTCTAGATAATTGTCTTTCAGTTGATCCAACTTATTCTGAATGTATTATTAGGTGTAATTTCAACTACGTGCTATCACTAGCTCTTATTTCTGTTGGGTAGAGCCAAAAAACCGCTTGAAACAAGTTCAGAAAGGCGTAGAAATCAATAGAGAAAATTGTGTCCAATCAGCACGCAGATAGCTTTTACCAGAAAATTGTAGTCACGTGATATATCTCTGATTGGACAGTTATCTTACTACTGCTGTGTTTAGTAGGATATAGAAATCTCCAGAAGCCTGAAGGACTTTTAGGATAATATAAGTATCCTAGTTTCTGTACCCAATTAACACCTTGCAGTAAAGTGTTATTTTGCCGTATTTCGTGTCTTCTCTCTCGTGTTCACGTTGAAGTGTAGTTTTAGCCTGGGGGTCGAGTCAAAGCTTAAGAGTCAAATCAAGCGGTCCACTTAGTCGAGATTAATAATTGACGACAGGGATTTCGCGGTCGAATAATAATCCAAACCACGCGTCACAACAATTTCTCTTCCAGACAGCATAGAACTAGTGATGTGATGAGTCATCCCATCGACAAAATAAACCTCAATGGAACATCCTGTTTATGAATCTTCGGTAAACCGTTTATATAAGGCAAACAAGATTCTCAAGGTTTTAGACAAATGTACGTTGAGCTATCAATCATTTTAATACTAAGAAATTCTCTCAATGAATTTATGGTTCGTCTTTCGATTGGATCGTTTAAATCTTCACTTGGTCATTATGAATTGATTTCATATTTGTAGTCTAATCAGTGATGTTCATCATTACTACATCTAAGCCTTTATCTAACCATAGTATCATTATCTTTACACGTACACTTTGAAGATCCTTAATGTTTACAAATGTGTTTTAGACAGAATTCTCGATATAATTAATGGAACAGTCTAGTACATCACTTAATATCATTAAACTTAAGATTAACCTGACTTCGAAGTGATTAAACCAACTAGCCAACGATAACTACCCTAATCCTTTTTATACTTTAATAACATTCATTTCATTTTTATTACATCATAGAAAGATAAAGTATATTTCATCACAGTAAACATTATTTGTTAATTTCTCATATTGTTACTTCATTAAATTGTCTTCTATTCTCTTTTTTTTTATTTTCAATGTCCAAGTTTACTTCATTATGTAACTTTAGTTCATCATGTAACTATTCATATTGAATCTTTTCTTTTCGTTTCTTTTTTACTAACAAATTATTCCAGAATATTCTTCAAACATTTTGTTATGCATATTTGTAATATTTTGTTACATAATATATTGATGTATGCCAATAATTAATGTCCTAAATCAGATTCTTTTTTATTTTACATGAAACAATGATTCTATTGATACATTTGAATAAGGCAAGAAGAGCAAGATTATCTAGAAGTGAATGAATTCAACAGTTTATCACATACGACTTTGTAACATCAACTGAAAACAGACTGATAATTATAATGAATGATTTAGAATCAAATATTCAACAAAGTTATTCCTATCAGTCATTATGTCCATCGTAATCTAACATTAAGTCTAGCATATTTACTGTTAGTATATTATCTCTTATTTATGCTTTGCAGTTAAGATGTTGTGTACAAGTGTTATGACGGAAGAACTTTAGGGGATTGGGTGACTGAATGCCAAACTCGATAGTGCCTAGACGATAATTGCGCGTCTGCCTTATTCTCACTGAGTGTCAAGTCGAAATAACAAGAACATGAGCCGATAGACCAGGGAACACTACTCACTTAGAAACATTCAAAGTGGAATATTCTTAATTTTCATTAAATCTCAATCCATTTAGTGCAAAAGAAAAAAAAAACAAGAGGAAGACAATTCACCATAACACTTTTTATGTTTTTCTCTGTAATCTTTTCTAGTACTTTTTTCACTTCATTTATTATTTTGTCTGCTTTATTTACTTAAATCTTGTTACTATATTTCTTTTCTTCAATTAGGATGAGGGGGGAAGAGTTAAGGAGGGGGGAGGTAAGTGATGGTTGGGAAGATATAAAGAGGTTATCGTGTTACCATGTCATTTGACTGAACACGTGACCGTAAATTCAATTTTAATTGAAATTTATTAAATCAATCAACCAATAATAATAATAATATAATTATCATTATCACTTATTTGGTAGATTTCGAATTGAAACAAATAAATGTGACTAGTGAAAATTTATTGACCGTGGATACTATGTTCGCTATGCTTAGAAACAAGGTTAATCTGTTATTGTAATCAAGAAGGATTACATAAGTTGATAATGTAAACATATTGCAGTGAGGTCGTTAGAAACATATTTTTGTGTAGTATTCCTACTTAGAAAACTACTTAGAAACTGTATAAAATGTTTGAAATGTGGAATTTGTGGAGGGGGGAGAGAAAGTATTAAGTTTAGTTGTATGTATTTGTCACAAATTAGTGTCAATTAGGTGCCGCTAGAAAAAAAGTAGCACTAGACAGCTGTTACACTATAGTATGGGAATTCTTCAAAAGTGTGTACTCTTGATTCTTCTAAAGGATCGAACCAAGTGGTGTAGATGGCTAAGGGTTCGCTGTGCGATCTCAAGATCTTGGTCTCTAGTTTCTGGAGGAGTGGTGGGTGATCATGGTTGAGGATTCCCTCACTTGGACAAGACAGCTGTGTATTGTTCTTGGTTTTCAGTAGTACATATTGATAAGCAATGATGATCTGATGTAAATGCAGATGCGCAAATCGACAAGGCAAGGGTAGTAGTTTTGAGACTGAAAAACATCTGGAACTTGAACCAACTATCAGTAAACCTCGAAGTGATAATTTTCAATACAAATATTGAGATAATCAGTTACGTTGTATGGAGCTGAAACTTAAAGAACTACATAAAGCATCATTCAAAAGATACAGGTAATTATAAACACCTGTTTCTGCAAGATATTTAGGGTCTGTCAGCCAGATACCATCAGCAACATTCTACTGTGGCAGAGAACAAACCAACTTTCTGCCGAATAAGAAATTGGGAAGGGACTTCGGAGGTAGATAGGTCACATATCGAGGAAATCAAGAAGCTGCGTCACAAGACATTCATTAACTTGGAATCATCATAGTTAAAGGAAAAGAGGAAGACCATAAGAACACATTGTTTTGGGAATTCGAGGCAGAGATGAAAAGATTAAACAGTATTTGGGAATAACTGGAAAAGGAGAGAGAAAGCATGGTGAATAGTTGGTTTGAGAATACTGGTCGGCGGCTTATACTTTACGTGAGGTAACAGGCATTGACTGATTGTTCATGATCGTCACAGATTGATGCTATTCGGTTACTAATAAAAACTAGGGAGCTCTAGATTGTTGTTTTTCTTTACAAAAGGGATCCTTAGAAAATGCGCACTATCGATTCTAACTGAGAATGAAACCAAAACATTCAGAACTCATGATGAACACTTAATTATCGTTCTCACTGGGTCAGTAAATGTTCACTGGTGGGATTCCTACTTTCATTATTTTGTAGCATAGAATGACTATCATTCAGTGTAATTGGTGCAAACTATCTGACTCCTAACATGTCTGATCTTTACCAATCATGATTTTTCACTAGAACTTTTGGAGCATTTTGAATGTAGTGCCTAGTAAACTGATTGTTGTTATTCAGATGATGTGGTTTTTTCGGTGATAAGTATCATATTGGCTTCTAGAGGTATCCAACCAAAACCAACAACTTGCAATCATAGTGACAAACAGAAGAACTGGAACAAAAAATAACATAAGGAAATACATATAAAAGAATTTCATTGATTTTATCTATACACTGTAAACAAACAGGGAAAACAAATAATCAGATGTTTTCATCAAAATATGTCATTGTGACTTATTTTATTACGAAACAGACAGTTACGTCATTAGAATACAACATGAGACAAAGAAAAATAACATAAACGTATCGAAGATGAAACCACTTAGGACTAGTTCATCTTATCCTACTTCTATTAAATAACAGAAAAACAAGAACTAAATCAGACAGTGTTGGGGGGGGGGGGAAGGTGTAGATGATGTTTCCCAGATGATGTAAACAACATGTCCACTACTTGATAAGAACTAACTATACAAACTTCTTTAATGAAATTATAAAATAGATGTATCTCAATTGGAAACAATTTTTTACTACAGTATCTGTCATTACGATATACCAAAGATAAAAACTATTCAAAATGATCAGTTGAGAAAGCGGTGTATACATCTCTGTGGTAATTTCAATTTAATATCATAGCGGAAACCATCAGTAACAGCCTACTATGAGAGAATACAAACCAAATTCCAGCCAAAGAGAAAATCAGGAAATGATGTTGGAAATGGATATGACATAGATTGCAGAAATCATCAGACTGAATCACGAGATAAGCATCAACTCGGAACCAAGTTGGAAAACGGAAAAGGGGAAGACCAACGAACACAATGCATCGAGAATTGTAAGCAGACATTAACAGGATGAACAGCAAGTGGAAACAGTTGTCAATGATTGCTAAGGATAGAATTCATTAGGGAATATTGGTGAGTGGCCTATGCTCCTCTGTGAGGGGTAACGGGCGTAAGTAAGTAAGTAATATCATAGCGGTTGGAAAACTATTAAAAGCCAAATAAACTGGTACTGAATAACTATTTACTCCTGGTATGGAACTCTTCAACAGTACGTATACACGATTCGATTCCCACAACATACAGGCTTCGGCAAAAAATGATAAATCAATGTGCTGCTCAAAATCTAATGGCCTATAATTGTAGCGCTCGATTAATATTACTTTTTATTCACTGCCATCAGTGGGTAACTGTTTCATATTCAGCATGATAACCAGAGAAGTTCACTCATGTCAGATATTAGGTGGTTGCTTACTAATAACTAGTGGATGATGCAGAGTGTTTATTGAAATTTGAAATATCAACCACTGAATTCCGAGATGCTCACTGGTTTAACAAGTTAGGGCATACATGTATGAACTTTCGACATGATGATATATTGTTCTTAAAGCAGTCATGGATGCATTTCTTCTGGTCCCATAGATTTATCCTCATTTAGTTTATTTAGCAGTTCAAGGATATAGAGTTCTTGCTTCTAAATTATGCTTATAAGAAGTTAAACGTTCCTGTAAGAAAGGTGGGCCTACTGTGTATACGGCGCTAAAGTAATCCTAGGGTTAATTCAGCTATGCTACAATCATCCCTCGTGACAGTTGTAACATAGTATATAGTCTCCTCTCTACATTCTCTGGTAAATATAAAAGAACATGAATTTTCATCATTCTCTTGGGGTCACAAACGATCATCCATTGTTATAGGTGATAACTGTCTGACTCTCGACATGTCTGAACTCCGTCAGTCACGACTTCTTAGTAGAGCTTCAGGAATATTTTGAAGTTAAAGACTAGTGAGCTGATTATTGTAACTAAACTGAAGAGATTTGATTTGCTTGGTATTAAGTTGTAATTGATAATAATGAGTAATCGTTGTGCGATATCACAAACTAATCGTGGTGGGAATTATACAATTGAATGTTTCCTAAGTAGTGTACTGAATTATCTGATCGCCATCCTAGAGACCACGAGTTCGATACTCCTGGTGGAACTAAAGATGAACACTGTTAAAGAGTCCCGTACTTACAAGTACTAACAAGTTCAATGGCCTCTAGTTTCCAATGGTACTCTGGCAACATCAGTATGTGATAAACTCAGTTAATTTAAACTGAATACCAACCTCTATAAACTACTTCAATTAAATTCTATTTAGTCATTTTAATCCTGTAATCATTGTACATCAATTGATTACATAAGATTAAAACAATGATTATCTACAATCTCTTATTGAATTCACAGATTAAAAGATTATTTTTCATTGTTCTTCTTACTGTCTAATTTCATTGTGATATAAATCTTTACAAGAACATAACAAACCAATAAACACACTTCATAAGGAGATTAATTAGAGTAATAGAAATAGGGATTCCTTTCACCTTCACACGAAATAGACATCAACAGATTAGACTGTGTCGATTTAGTTGTTGTTGTTGTTTTTTTACATTCAAGAGATTTTTTTTCTCTAGAAATTCTATCTTATGCCAAACAGTATCTAAGTTACACGAGAAAATCACTTAATAGTCATTGTAGATTCTTAAAAAAACTACTAATAAAATCAGTAATAGTAGTACAGGTTATTTTTTTTTTAACATAAACTATTAAATCGATTAGAAAAAAAAGCATTAAAATAATTCAGAAATGCTTCTTCAACCACAAAAAAGGACGAGTAGCTAAGAAACCTTTCACATATCACTTAGTCCCAACAAAACAATTACGAAAGGATGCCCATATGATCCTTTTAATTACTAGTGGGGGGGGGGGTTGTGGAGATAGTTAAGTTGTCAATCCTGATATCACGAATTGATGTGAATCAGACAACCATTGATCACCTGGAAGCACTGGATAGTTGTTTCATCCTAATATGGAATTCTTTAGAGGTGCGCATCTACGACTCCATTGGCGATCGAACCCAGGACCCTCTGCCTACGCAGCGAACGCTTCACCGTTGGACCACTGAGTAGGATCTTAACAGTTGATATTTCTAACTCAGTCAATTCGTGATACGTTTGCGCGAACTTATCCATTGTCATCGGTGGGTAACTAACTTCACACCGGACACGGTTGAACTCCACCGGTTACGTCTTCACACTAGTTGGATAATTCTTCCATACAATCAATACATTGGACTCATACTTTCACACTAAAAACATACTTAAAAATTAACCCTACTTAACCACATATTATTAATATTCATTAACTACTTTGTTCCAATTCAATTCTGTTCACATCAATACGTTACACATTGATTATTACCTATGATGAAAATGACAATTTCATGATTATACCAGTTAGTTTCTATGGTTAATTTTACAATTAATTGATTTTATGTTTTCTTGAGTTTCTCTATTTGAACTCATGTTAATTTGATTGAGTTATTTATTTAGCATTCGATCAATCAACCAAAATTTTCTCGCTACACAACAATATAGATCCATGAATTTCATTTGTATTATCATCCAAGATTGGGCAACTGTATATTACGTGTTAGCATGAGTACCATATCAGTATAAACCACCAGTGACATTGTGACTTTATGTCAAGAATGACATACTAGATGATTTCTATTGATAATATCATTTAACAATCTGATAATTAAGAAAAGAAAAGTGAATTACTTTCATTTAAACATACTTTAGATGTTAAGTAAAGGTATGCTGTAACTAAGGTGACTAGGTGTTCTTTTGAAAGACGAAAAGAATGAATGAGATACAAACCGGTATTAATTAATGATGATACAGTGAGAAACAAAAAAAAATGTCCCGATGACAATAACTTAATCAAATAGTTCTCAGTAGATAACAAAATATTAAAGACTATAGAACATAGGATTGTTGTTTTCCCATATCGACTACAACATTGATAATAAATGATCTACATTGACAACTAAAATTAATTTCATACACTTTAATGGACAACTATTATCATTGGTGTTATGTTGGACCACTAAAGAAGAGTGAAAAACTTCCAGAACTGGGTTTGAGAAAACTAATTCGTTTATTCTAATTGTAAGTAGTGTAAACGTTACTTTTTAATTATTGTTACGTTCCTCTTACTCTATCCTCTCGTTTAGCATATTTACTGTTATTATATTGTCACTTATTATGGACTACAGTGAATTAGTTATGTAAAAGTTGTCCCTATTCAATACCACTATTTCCTTAGGTCTGTATTGATGTTAGTTCCCCAATCGGTTTACTGTGTGGTCTGATTTTGTGTACATATAAAGGCATGACTGAAATACAATTCGATTTGATTCTGTCTGTTTGGCTCCTCAATCATTGTTTTCCCTCTATTACGGCTTGGGAAACTAGTAGTTGCAGGGCAGATGTGCTTGTACAGTGATTGGCAATTATCAAGGCATTGTGTATTTTCACAATACATAACAATTAGTAATTTTTATCTTCATTTAATGCTAATTTAAAAATCATTTACTATTTACTAGTACTTTAAAGCCTCCTCTTCTAGGTACACATGAACGTATACATCATATGATTCTTCAGTTTTCATTATTTCTGTAACAGTAATCAATTAAGTGATATGTAAGGTGGCTTATCTGAATTCTTTATTTCTTCAATACACTTTACTAATAAGTGAAGTAAAGTTACTCAATGATAAAATGAAAGTGAAATCACTAAGGAAACAATATAAAATTAAATGTTTACAAAAGATGAATGAATCTAGTGAATTGTTATTAACTGACAATAATAATCATTATTATTACTATTACGTAACAATTGATGTATTCATTATTAAAAGTAATTCATCATTTGGTGAAAAACAATTAAACCCATTAACTTGATTACATTTGATTATATTCACCTTACAGTTCAAAATTGCATTTTGAAAGTAGATTGTAATTAGTATGAATCATGTGTTTTTCTAATAAGTAGTATATAGATGAATAGAAAGGTTTTTACTGGTTACTGGAAACCACCAAATCGTATCACAAGACAAGTAATAACATAGAATCCTGAAGGTCAAAGGAAAAGAGGAAGACCCAAGAGCACATTGTGTCAGGAATTAGAGACAGATATGAAGAGAATGAAGAGCTCTTAGGAAAGGCTGGAAAGGTAAGCTCAGCACATAGTTGATTGGAGAATACTGATCATCGGCCTATGCTCCACATGGGGTAATAGGCATTGATTGATTGATTTTCATAGGTGAATATAAGTGATATAGTCATGGTATCAATCATCTCGGATGAGTAAGTATCATATATTGACCAGTATTTTATTAGTAGAAGCTCTGAAATATCATATTTGTAGAAAGAAAAAAGTTGATAGTACAATGTAGAGCGACTTCAATTCTGCTACAAGGTACATATAATCATTTACAAATATAGTAAGAAGAAAATGAAAACAGAGAGTACAGTGATATTGTAACAGCTGCTGATAACCCTGGGCATAATATTTTACTTATTGTACATTCATACCTTGATATAAATGTTACAGTATGAATAAACAATAGAACATCCTTAGACCTGCAATTTGGATTTTACTTGAAAGTAATGATCTTTTATTATTTGATCCTCTATCTTTTAGATTATGCGTGGAACCTAGTTGAATACTCAAGCGTTAGTTGAATTTGGTTATTGAGTTATACTGATACAAACCATTATTTAAGTATCGGGCTGAATAAAGTCTACAGTCGTGGTTCTCACAGGATTATACAAATATGATATACATCATAACTGAGCTGATTCAATCCCAAGACACATATATTCAAAGTCTGCACACGTTATCACCGAGCTATTTGAGCTACGATTGACTCCACTGCAAAACTGACAAAGATATTTCCACTGATTGATTACTGAGTAAGAAGTGATTCAACGTTTCTTTAGTTCTTTCATTCACTACATAGGTCCACCTCTCCATCTATACTGAGTCATTTTGATTAAAGCAATTGTTGAATCATGATCAATAGAACTCGATCAGAGCTATTGGGTACTAGATAAACATCACATTGATCACTAGTTTGTGACCGATCATTGTAAACAAGACGAACCTTTACTTTGAATCTTTCATTATTATTTCAACTGAATATTTATGAAACACTACAATGAATGTAGTTATTTACTCAAAACATATAAAACGAATACATTTTCTATGTCTATTAAGTTGTTGAAGTTCGTTGAAATTACATTTCCTTCAATAGAATGTATTAATGTATTATGTTGGAAGTAGAAAGTATATATCATTGCCTATCATAAATGTCATGGAATTCATTCATTGTTATGCATAATCATTCATCTAGAAGTGATCATGTTGCGACCACCAACAATACAATGGTATGCGATCCGAAGAATACTTCACTTATTCACTGATTAATTATCCATTTCCTGTCTGGATACTACATCATATTTCATCTATGGATTAGTAGATTAGCGTATATTGATGACACTTTTATGTTCATAAGAGTTGTTGAATGTATATGAAATGACGAACTACGAAAAAATAACTAGAATTCATTGTATTTTGTAACATACTACTCATATTAACTAGAGGAAGTTAAAGAAACTCATAATGAAAAATAGGTAATTTTATTTTTGTTTGATGAGAAATGTATTCCTTGAAGTGTAAAATTAAGATACAAAACGTAATAATAGTTTTAGAATAATGATTACTTTATTACATAACATGATGACAAACCGACTATGTTTAGTAATATACAAAAGGAAGGAATTCTGATTGTAAATGATAAACTGTACTTATTCTGATAGAATCTGATGACTGAAATTAATGACTACTGCTTAGTTGATTTATAATGATTGTCAAATTTCATAGTAGGTGGTCAATTCTATGATACTGATTATACACGACTAGGAAGTTGATTGCCTAAAACAAGCTTACCTCAACGATTCTACTCTAACAAAAAATTAGACTAATTGAACCGGGAGTCGATGAGCCACATGCCAATTATGTGTAGTAATAATATATATACGAGGATTCAGTAACATTTCCTATAACATGTCTCATATGTCTTCCTTCAGGCATGTCACCTCCCCCTTTTTAAGCACACGATTTAGCTTAAGGGTTAATAATTCCCTTCTCAACTTAGAATTGACATTCAATGCCACCAGAAAATATTGACCGATATGTAATCAAATTCATAGTTTGCTTGGCTCTAACTATGGCTTGAAACTTTGAAGCACTACTGGCATTCGGTAACACACCTATTATAGATCCTGTCCGTAGAAAGCTACTGAATTTGATCAAACATGGGTGCTTTCATGCATGTAACATTCGAATAGCCTAAATGAAAATGTTTTAGAATATGCAGCTGAAGGAAATAAGGTGTAATAACATGATCCTTAAACATTAAGCAGTCGTTATAAATAGAAACGACATGTAAAACTTGGTGATACTCTTTAATAAACATATTTTTCTTCTGATCATTCTATAAAAGCACACAAACAACATCAAAGAGTCGGTCTTTAAAATAAGCACAATCATCTCAGAAATTATAGGTGAGGCTCTCACAGCGCTATAAAATACTCTTTTGATTTCTGGTTTTGAAGACACTATAACAAGAATCATATGTTCCCCGAACAAACGACTACAAGCAATTAACTGCGCCACTCATACTGGTTGACAGTTTGTACTGCAACTTAAAATAGTAACCTGACAAGATAAATACCCATCTATGCGAAAGTTTAGAAGGATGAACAGATATGCCATTCCAGGAACTAACAGTTAATAACACTATGATATTCTGATATTACCAAGTGGATCGGTTAAAATAAATGATTTTATTGTTAGAAATCTTAGAATGCTAATGTGAAGTATAAAATTGACAGTTAATTTTAATATATCTAATCTACCTAAGTTTACTAGCTTGTTATAGCTGACTAGTAATGTTGACCAACTAGTTAGTTTGTTTACGTGCATTCTAACAGGAATTGTAACAGTTAAGGACAGGTATTCAAGAATTGAATAGCAACAAAAGTGTTTATCAGCTGATTTATTCTAAATCACATTATTTCAGTAAAGTAAAGGATTTTGTTGGATTTCAAATGTTCCAAATGATCTAATGCTTGAGTTTCATGTATACTCTAGATTTAACTTCAGATTAAAATGTCAAAGAAACACTTTGGATACATTAAGCATCCTACATCATAATGCATGTTCTACGCTTGGAGGTGTCGACAATTGTCTTTGACTTCCTATTTCCGTTACACTTTTCCTTCTTAAATGTGTTTCGAGACTTCAGTCATTGCAATTGAGCGTTATGGAATTGCTTGAATGGTAATTTTATATCATGAATTGAGTTGAATTAATCATTGACCACTAAAATGTACTGGATAGCTATTTGGTCCTAGCATAAAATTATTCATCAGTAGTCACTCTAAATTCCATTCCAAGGGCTTCAGATTAATAATATTTAACTAGAAGGTACTACAAGATTTTAAACAGGACTCTCACCCCTCTGAACCACGGAGTCGGTATCCGGTAGTAGATTTTTAACTTCCTCTGTTTTGTGATGACACTGCATGATCCTCGTGCTGACCAGTAGTCTCTACGATGGAATCTAAGGTGCGCTATGCTTATTCACTTAAGATTATTAATTTGGATCTATATAATTGTACAAAACCTAACAAGAATCTGATTGAAAAGTACTATTGGCATAATTTAGTGCATTATAAAAGATGGAATGTGACTGAACAATGTAACAATTGGACTTAAATACTGAAAATCTATTTCATGATTATTTTCATTTAATATTCATAATTTAATGTTGAACAGAACGATTACTTGATCGTTTATTACATAATACTAGTGTGTTATTGAAATTCCATGAAATGATAAAAAGATTAAGTTATAATGAAGTGGTTTGTGGAGATTGGCATTTAGTTTTTAGTTGGTTGAATTCTTCACAGACTTGATGTATAGAGGGAACCAATGAAAACCAGGGAATACTGGACAGATGTTTTATCGTAGTGTGGGACTGTTCAGGTAGTGACTGAAGCTCTAGAGAGAAGTGGTGACTGGTGAATTTCAGTCATATCGGGAGTGAGACAGTTATCACCGATGACAATGAATTATCGTGGCGCTATATCACAAATTGATGAAATTAGGGAATTCTACCATTGGATGCTGCCTAGTAGTGCAGCATGGAGTTAGACCTTCGTCAAGTCTAAAGGCTGTGAGTTTGATTCTCTTGGCGAGATTGATGATGTACACAGCTAAGGAGTCCCATACCGGAACGAAACAGCTGTGCAGTACTTCGTGGTTTCCATTTACATTCTATCAACATCAACCTGTGACAATTTCATTCAACCAAAACTTAATACTAATCTCCATAAATCCCGTCAATTTAATTAGTATTAATCTCATGATCTTATGGTAAACGAGTTAAACAATGACAATGATCTATGATGAGATGCTAATTGTAACCGAAAGTATACATTTACACTAGTTGATGTTTCTGTATGGATTGTATTTGTTTGCACATCCCACTTTTTTCGGAATTAGAATTTGTGTAGATAAATGAATAGTAAATGAAATATATATCATTAAGGTTTATACTTGATAGTAAAAGAGCTGATATTATACGTATCATTTGAAACTTTAGTACTCGAAGATTAGGAAATGGTAGTAATGAACTGTTAGATTCACTGATGATCTATGAGATTACTCAGGAATAACAAGTGTTATGTTGTTGATGTACATGGATATCAAGCAATAAACATTCAATATAATTAGAATTACAATGAAAATAAAAATTTTAACAAAAACAACTCTTATCAACTAACTCATTCAAGATATCTCTGGCTACTCATTGTGTTTATCTTGGCCTTAGGCTCACTTATGATAATACAATTATTATTATTATTAGTAGTAGTAGCAATTATATCTTAGTTACTATTCATTGAAAAAAATGTAACCCCCCCTCTCTCTTTTCTTATTCTTTATTTATTATCATTTTCATACTGACTCCCCTTTCCCCCTCCCAAATTAAGTTGAGTTTTACTCATAATTATTTCCAACATTATTTCATGTAGTCTTTCTAATACCTCGAAATATTTTTTTAAGGCGTAAACATTTTAATTGTCATCGTAATAATTGAATTTCCCTGTTTACATGTTCTTGTACATGTTTCTAAAATATAAATTGAAGGCTCAGAATAGGCTTGTGTTTTCCCGTTGATTTGTAATGGACTAAAACTGGTCAGCCTCTGTTGCCATATGTGCATCCCGAGCGGATTGCCTGTAAATAGCGGTAGTACACAAGTTATATTTAAGTTAGATTGTGACTGGCAAGTGGAATCCAGGAAGCGCGTTTCGTCCTATTTGGGACTCATCGGCTGGACACAGTAGCCTAGTGGTGAACGCGGTGGCGTTTGACACGAAGCGGACTGAGTTCGAATCCCAGTGTGAACATCAACATTGGGATGCAGGTACATCCAGCCGATGAGTCCCAAATAGGACGAAACGCGCTTCCTGGATTCCACTTGCCAGTCACAATCTAACTTAAATATAAATTGAAGGCATTTATTACTACCCGTTGGTTTGTTGTATCACAATACAACAGTAGTTTGAATGTGTAAATTACGTTGGATTGTAATTGGCAAGTGAAGTCCAACATGTACATCTCCTGCTATTCCAGATACATCCCAATAGTGATGCTCACACTTATATAAATATGTATATATATATATACACTGGATCTTCAGGGCGGCCTGTTCTAAATCCTGGGCTACCAATTTTCAAATATCCCAACAAGTTACTTTTCGTTTTTTTGTTTTGTTTTAATTACTTAATTATATCCGAAAATCGCCTTATGTACTTAAGCGTCTATATAAAATGTCTACGACCCATTGTGAATAATACAATGAAATTTAAACGATGACATCACGGTAGCTGGCAAGACACGTTAAAAAAGGATCAATATATGTTAGATGTCTATTCCTTAAATTCCTAGTTTTAACTGGATATCTCTTATTGGAAAAGTAGACTACCTACAATTTTTTCTTAGTCTAAACATATACCGTAACTGTGCTTCAAGAATCTTGGCTACATGACCTGTATGATGACAATTTGATATTGATAAACAGTTTCCATATTTTTCGTCAGGATCGTTCTATCATCAATAAGAAATTTGGTAGTAGCGGTGCTGCTACTTTCGTGTACACGAATTGGTATGCGTACATGAAAAAGAGTTACTTGTTTAAAAACACTGTATGCTGAAAACAATTGTCTACGTAGAATATTGAATATCTGTTGGCCTGGAAAACATCAGCAACAGCCTACTATGGAAAAGAACAAACCAACTTCTAGCTGAAGAGGAAATCAGGAAACGACGTTGTAAATGGATAACACATACATTGAGGAAATCATCAGACTGCATCACGAGACAAGCACTAACTTGGAATCCTGTTGGAAAACGGAAAAGAGGAAGGCCAAATAACACACTGCGTCGAGAGCTGGAAGCAGACATTAAAAGGATGAACAGTAAGTGGAGACAGCTGGAAAGGATTGTTCAGGACAGAGTTGAATGGAGACTACTGGTGAGCGGCCTATGCTCCTCCGAGAGAGGTAACAGGCGTAAGTAAGTGTGCTGAAAATGCATATTGTATTAAAGATACTATTGAATAAAGTTATTATACATACATATGAAATCTTTATAGAATAATATATAAACAATGTTTGGATAATGCATTACGAAGCCGAAATTTATCAGACATCTATGTGAAATATTTTGCGCAATACATTTTGAACAATCTGATTACACATACACTTGTTAAGGCATTTCTATTTGAAGAATAAAGGTCACTAGACAATTAAGAGAATAAGCTAAGTAAAAAGGATGATAAGGAGAACAATATGAATCACAATCTACCAACGTAGGTTGAGTGAAAGTACAATTTGTGTTTTAAACACACCACCGTATAGCTAAGGCTTCAACAAACTTAAGTATTCGTCCTAAAGCACTTTTATACAACACCACAAAAGATGATTTGTTATCAGTTATGTGGCCTGTTTACAACCAAATGTTTAGCAATAGATGATGATAAATGTTTATCCTGTACTTTAATTTTTCCTTTCGAGTTCATTTGTTTTTGGAGCCATTTTGGTATGTGTTCAGCTATCCTTACATGCAGATTACGATTGCTCCTCCCTATCTATGTGTGTTCACACATACACGTAAACTGATAGACACAGTGGGATATAATGCATTCGTTTACATACTGTTTAGGTTTTTTGTAAATTAATGCCTTATACTTTTCTATTCTAACTAACTAACTAACTTAGCTGCATAAAATATCCGGTATGACAACCGACTTAAGCCTTCGCTTTAACACAAGACTACAATATGAGTCATAAATAAGCATGTACTAGTTGTAAAAGCGATGACGTTTAACATGAAGCAATTAGAGTTCGAACCTTTGATTGTGTAGCATTATAACCAAGTGTCAAGATTGTTATCAATGACATAACACAGAATAGTTGTCGAAGAAAGTTCTTCATTTATTACACAATGAATGAAATATCATATGAAGTTAATAGTAAATCGTAATTCACATTAAACTAATGTATGTAATTGTGACATTCTGTAGAAGTTACTGAACATACAGTCAATTATTGTATGTTACCTGCTAATTTATTCAAGTATGATACCTGGAGAGTTTTGTCATAAGAAATATGGAAATGAAACCTTTATTCACTGGTTTCATCAATGAAAATGATTAGGATATTTAATTATCTAGTGCATTTACAAGTTACATGTAAACAACATGACACAATGGTAAATGATTGACATTTGTATAGTATCGAATACATTGTGAATGACCAAAAATATTATTCAACTACAGATTCTTATGTAAATTAGTTGAGATTGAATTAACATTAGATACAAGTTGATGGAAGTTGGAATTCTATCACTAGGCATTAACTGGGACAGTGGTTTAATTGGTTATGCCTTAAGACCATCAGGCCATGGATTAATTCTCTGATAAAAATCGACAGGTGCACACTGTTGAGAAGTTCCATACGAGGGTAAGACATCTATTCAATGCTACCTGTTTTTCAGTGGTACCTAACCAATAATCTGAGACAAATAGAAACAACCGTACTATTAGATATAATTTTTATGAGACGAATTATATTAGTGTTATATCAAGTTAGTCGGTTATTTCAATCTTGAAACCTACCATAAAATGTATTTTGAGCCCCAGCTAAGACATTCAGTTATACGATATCATACTTGTAATAACGTCACTATATAAACTTTATATTGTTTAGATATGTGGCTATTCGCTAGTTACGCACTAGATAACTACGAGTTAATTCTGAAGTACATACTGTTGTAACGGATTGATCAAATGTGTGGGTCTATTTGCGGTTATTTATTGACATGAACTTGATGGCGAAAACTGGAAAGGTGTGCAGGGGTGAATAAATATGTTAGACCAGCATGTATAAATAAGTTTGATGATACATTTGACGTTACATACGACTTTCCGATTATTGATTGAGAACCAGATAAGGAATGCATAAAAGTTTATTGGCAGTAATTAAACAATAATCTCATGTACAAATGCAGTGAAATACATGAAATCAGTCGCAGAAAAATGACAAAATATATTGAAGTTACATTTAAGTTGGATTGTGACTGGCAAGTGGAATCCAGGAAGCGCGTTTCGTCCTATTTGGGACTCATAAGCTAGATATACCTGCATCCTAATGTTGATGTTCACACTGGGATTCGAACTCAGTCCGCTTCGTGTCAAACGCCACCGCGTTCACCACTAGGCTACTGTGTCCAAACAGTCACACAGAGGCTGATCAGTTTCAATCCATTACAAATCAACGGGAAGATACAAGCCTATTCTGAATTACATATGTACCCGTTGCACAAGTGTGACTGTCTGGACACAGTAGCCTAGTGGTGAATGCATTGGTGTTTGACACGAAGCTGACTGAGTTCGAATCCCAGTGTGAACATCAACATTGGGATGCAGGTACATCTAGTTTATGAGTCCCAAATAGGACGAAACGCGCTTCCTCGATTACACTTGCCAGTCACAATCCAACTTAAAAATATAACTTGTGTACTACCGCTATATCGAGGCAATCCGCTCAGGATGTACATATGGCAACAGAGGCTGACCAGTTTCAGTCCATTACAAATCAACGGGAAGTTACAAGCCTATTCTGAATTATATTGAAGTTACAGTTTGTTAATTTACCCAATTGTGGTGTGCTATTTGCTATTTTATGCTCTTCTTTTCTATGCACAGCCCACTGTAGCATTTAAACACTATCAAAAATTAACTGAATTTAAAGTACCAGTCGTTGGATACCGGTTCTGTCGTATAAAGGTTAGGCGATTTTTAAAAAAGCCTGAAAGATCTAGACTCGATTTTCTAGTAGTTGTTGTAAGTGTGTACTGCTGAACATTCCATTGCTAGGATGAAACAGTTGTCCAGTGTTTCCTGGTTGTCAATGATTGTCTAACATGGAGTAATTCGTAATATCAAATCAGACACTATGATGTAATAACTTCTATAAAGTTTTTATGAATGTTAACTAAGAATAGTGACCACTTAATACAAAGGAACCCTAAATTTCTTTCAAAATCTAAAACAAACTTTACAAAGCTGAAAATTACTCGTCGAAGAGTTTACAACAGTGATAACGTACTTTAGCATAGATCGAATTCTGAACATCAAAGTTAAAGTTACCTGCAGACCTTGATCGGCAATACTGATTATGTAACTGAAAGCTTGTGACCAGAACGCATGTTCCTTAAGATAGTTAGGTAGTTAGCCAACAGTAAGACTATAAGTAGTAACTTTAGAATAAAGGTGTACTATTCACAGTATAAGACTGTAATTGCAATAAGTCGTCTTTCCTAGATGATTAATATCACTTAACTAATCAAAAACTATGCCGAAAATTACCAAATTTGGATAACCTCAAGGAATTTTCCTAGGACTATAAGGTTATGCTGAATAAGTTTTCATTTTGAGGTGACTATCTTTCCACAGTATCCGAAAGTGATTTTAGTAGATTTATCCTGTTTAATTATCATTCCTTAACCAGCATTATCAAATGGGATGACGTAGTTGGATAACCTATGAGCAATAAATTATAGCTGCATCATTTGATGACTAACTAGCCAAAGCTACTTTAACATGATGTCTAGTCTTGGCATTCTACTATGAACTAAAACAATGCACACTTTCAACTTCAGTAACATTTAGTTAACAGTCATTCATCATTAATTATTAGGAACAAAACAAAGTGTATTTCACATTAAAATGTACTTCATGTTAGACTAAAATTGTTCCAACCATGTAATTCTACTTTACAAGTTACATTGTAGCATAACAAAATGTTTTTATAAGTAAGGATGGTCATAACTACGCGAATCCAGGAGCTATTTTTAGCATAACAATTGATATAACTTAATTACTTATAAATCAATCAATCAGTGTCTGTTACCCCATGTGGAGCATAGGCTGTCGATCAACATTCTCCAACCAACTCTGTCCTGGGCTTTTCTTTCCAGTTGTTTCTAAGTATTATTGATTCTTTTCATGTCTGCCGTAAATATTTATATAATCTTCTGAAATCAACCAGATCCATGTTTGCTAAAGTAAAATGTATTTCCTCAACAGAAATATTCTTAAAATGTACCGTACATAATAACTTTGATAAAGCATATAAATGAAATGAAAACATATCAGAACTTCCATTATTTGAAGACTTACATCAAATGATCAATTACGAAACTAAGGATCCAGTTGAGTTCAGTAGTGTAACCATCATCTAATAACATGAGTAGTTAACTACTTTACACTAGAACTGTTAAAACTTTTGAAGTCGGTCACTTGTATGAACATCCTGAATGTTGTAATAGATACTGAATTTTATGCTTCATAGTTACGAATAGACAACTGTATTTCAGTAGTATATTTTTCTTTATATTATATTGAGTCACTTTCAATACCATAGAAGTAATAATAATAATTATTATTATACAGTGAATTCCTGTGATTGTCTATTTAACACTGGCTGATAGAACAGTATACTAATGAGTATATAGGGATAAGTAGCTGTCAGTAGAGTAACATTATTCTATTGAGTCATCAACAAGCATTTACCTTTAATTAGTAGTATATGTAAATTATACTCATCACAAGTTATATTTGTTATGTTTAACCAATTCACTATATACAATTATACTACTAACTATATTATGAACATTATGTAATACTATACATTACATAATGTGAAGAATGCTTTTGTCTCTCATATAGACAAAAGAAACTGTACACAAATAACTAGTACAGTAAGTAATGAGTTCATTAAACTAAACAGGAAAATGAAATCAATTAGGGAACTTAAAAGAAGCAGAAATAAATCTATTGGACAGAATAAGATGAATTCATTTCACTTTATTTAATTCTCATCAGCTGCATACAACCTATTATATTATAAAGTCGACATTGAAAAAAAGATAACAACTATAACATAGACTCAGAATAGGCTTGTATCTTCCCGTTGATTTGTAATGGACTGAAACTGGTCAGCCTCTGTTGCCATATGTGCAGGTACATCCAGCCGATGAGTCTCATAATAAGACGAAACTCGCGTCCTGGATTCCACTTGCCAGTCACAATCCAACTTAAATATAACATAGACTGTTGGAATCTGTTTCATATAGATATAGAATGAACTCTTAAGTACAGATAGAGATAAATAGCAAAGACAATTAACCGTTACATTTTTATCTTACCATCGGAGGCGTATAATACATAAGTCGTAGCCCACCTGTATAATCTCTACATTAACATTCCTGTTTCTCTTTTCGTTTCTCTTTTCGAATATTCGTTACAATCTTCTTTGAATTCGTCTTTGTGATGTTGTCTCAGGTCTTTTCTTAATATGATTATTGTTTATTATAAATAATAGATAATAATTGGGAAGTGAACAACTGAGATGATTTTATGGAGATAAGTATAAAGTTTAGTTGTTAATGGTCGTAACAGATTGATACCGAATGAGTATCACTAAAAACTATGGAACACTGAACAGCTGTTTTATCTTGGTATGGAGCTTTTGAGTATTGTACATCTTTGAACTGTTCAGCGAATTTTACCTCGAGCATTCGAGATTCATCTGTAACTGATCAACTTAGGACGTTTCAAAGGTAAATCAGTTATCACAAATAGAATTGGCAGGTCATCGCTTAATATTACATATTGATAAAAGTAGGGATTTTACCTTTGGATATGGCAGACCCAGTGGTGCAATAGATTAAGAGTTAGTTTGAGACATGAAAGTCCTGAATCCAAATTTCCGAAAAAATTGAGGGTGTGCGATATTGAGAAGTCCTATATAGGGACGAAACAACTGTCTAGTTTTCCTTAGTTTTCGATTTACCCAATCAGCATCATGCTGTGATGAATGAAAACAACTGAATTTAAATCTGACTTATAATAGACAACCAGTGAGAAATCCCATTCTGAAACGAAACAGCTGTATATTGACATTTCCTAGTTTTCTAATTGAGTCTAATTTGTGATAGTAAATTCGGTAATCTCCACAACAATTTATTATACGGTAATTGAGCTCTAAACAATTTATTACTTTGCCGTACAGATTGGAAAGAAGGATATTTCGAGATGATAGCTAAGAAAGATTGTGACAAGTGTGAGAACTGCAGAAGCATTACTCTACTTTCGATACCTAAAATAATCTTCAACCAAGTATTATTGGACCTAATAAAATATCCACTATGGCAGAGAGACTTAACTGATCAAAATCCAGCATGAGGAAGAAATTAGGAAAATATGCTGAAGGTGGATAAAAGATGCCATAAGTAAATCATCAAACTAAATCAAAAGATAAACACTTACATGGAATCCTGAAAACCGAGGAAAAAGAGGAAGATCAAAAAACATACTGCTACTTGACTTAGAGGCAGGTGTGAAAAAAATGAATAACACTTAGAAAGAGCTAAAAAAGGAGACCTCATTACATAGTTCGTTTGATATCATTGGTGGACTTCCTATGTTCCACAAGAGGTAACAAGTGTTGATTTATGAAATAACTGATTGACTCAATATATGCAGCTTACTATTGTAAAATGATTAAAATTCGAAGTCACTTGGGTAATCTAATAGATTAACTTTCACTGTGATACTCATACACCTAACGAGTCTCTAGGTTAGTCAGTTCATCTTTATTCCAATTTTGTACCTTCTCATCATCATCCCCCTCCCCCAATTGATGTTATTCAATAACCAATACTTTTTTCTCTATTGAAAATTCTTTATTTCTAGCCAACAAACAATTGTCTATAATAATTAACTAGTCTTTATGCTATTATAGACAATCTATTTGTTTTAGTAAAAATCAAAACAATACAAAAGAAACAGACAAACATTATTCACATTCAATACAGATTCATTTACATTTCTCCTGATGATTAACTCATTTATATGAATGTAATTTATTGAAGTGTAATTTATGAAGAAATGTTTTTGTTCTGCATAGAAACTAAAATATATCTAGTTAATATGATGGCACTTGAAAGCATTTGATATACTCATATGTCTATGCATAGGCATGCATATATACATATGTACTAGTAATATGGTGGTTTCAATATTCCCAATGGATAGTAACACAATAAGTAAAAACAATCAAAATGAGAAAACCGATTTATATAAGACAATGTCTGTTGGCAATTGAAAGAGAATAGATTTGACTATTTGTATCATTTAGAGTGAAGACAGTTGCTAAAATGAAAACTGTTTGAATTAGATAGTGAAAAAATCATCTTTGATAATCACTGAAACAGTAGGAGTAGTAGACATGGGATAAGTTTACGAGATACAACACTACTCATTAGAGTGAATCTATAACCGCTCTACTAAGAACTAGAAATAAAACCATGTAATTTATCTAGCAGAGATTACTTTAAATCTACACATTCATCAAGTTCCAAAACACTGATTAGTATTTTCAACTTCTAATGAATTCAGGTGATTTTGTAGTGATAAGTAATAAGTTTAGTGGTAGAAAACAAAAGAACAGGTATGAGCTTAAGCGACTGTTACTTTGACTTTGGCTGTAGCTAAGCCAACTATTGACTTAATGTTAACGCATTGTACAATTTGTAACGCTGGATTCTTTCGGTTCAAATACATACCTATAGCAACTTCTTTCTGGACTTCTTGATCATATGCGTAATTGGTGATTGTTGTGCGTGTATAAGTCTTGTTATTGAAATTACTGATAGGATATATAGTTATTAAATCCAACGAGGTTATGAATTCTGCAGTATAAATAGGTCACAACATACTCATCCAGGTGGCAATAAAGCAGGTTTGTACGAATCCCTTCATGTGTGTGAAGATAGTCTTTTTCAATCTAGGCCACATAACTGCTATGTTATTCATGTGAATTCCTGTCGTGGGATCCACAAAGTACAGACTGTAGACAACCATATGGTGATATGCACTAGTGTAAATCATTGTTCCTGGTTCAACATATTTTATTTTTATTAAGATTAAGGTAAACTTCATGCGATTTTGAATCTTTGCAAAGTGTTCTTTACCGAGATATTGATCCCAAATGTATACTCTAGGTTTTAACACTAAAACTACCTACCTATACCGTATCAATGCTATGCCTTTCATTACAATTTCGCTTTCTGAGAGCCATTTCATCAATCGTCACAATTTAACCGATACAACGCATCGACATTGGTGCTTTCGTTAGTATCTTGGAGCAGACATCTCTGCGGTACTCATAACACTAAAAAGATGTAACTTCACTAACATGGCCGCATGGCTGCAGCTAAAATTACAGGTGTCTCCAATAACCACTACATTACTACTATTTTCTGGAGGGAAATTTTGTAACTGGTAAAGAATGAACAAAATCTAAATAGTTTCTTTAACCAACATTTGTGACACCGAAATATAGATTTGACACGCTTCTCCAAACATTCATCCAGATGCATATACCCACCACATTCATAAAAACATGTTCTTCGAAGTAAATATTTCTACTACAAATAGATGACAATAATTTTCTCGTCTAAATTAGTCAACATATAATAAGTCTTAAACATTAATAAGTAAACTATGCACTATGACATTGAAATGAAAAATCGTTATCTCAATGATTCGTCCCCATTATTTAGTTCTTTTGGTTTAGTTGATTGTATATGACACAGAATAATGTCGGCTAGATACCAGTAGAAACTACGGATCATTGGATACCTATTTCTTCCTAATAAGTGACTTTTTAACAGTACACACTGTCGATTCCATCACCGATTCATTTTAGACGAATATCAGTCCGCGGCGAATACAAACAACTATCTTCACAAAGCTATCTTAGTTCAATTACAATAATCAGCTCACAAGTAGCTAACTTCATGATGTTACCGAAGTTCTAGTAAGAAGTCGTGACTAGTGAATTTCGGATACGTCGAAAGTAAAACAACTATCTTCGTTGACTATGGTTGATCATCACATAATATAACAAGTTGACTATTGTAGGAATTCTACGATTAGACATTGTCTAATGCGGTTATGGAGGGAGACACAAACACTATAAAGTTTCACAATAGGATGGGACAACCATACAACTTTTCATAGTTTCCAGTAGTTATTTAATAAATATCAATTCATAATGTCTAATATAATCCTAGCAATCATTACCAAACACAATAAAAAATGAGGATTATCGAGTAAAAGCATTATTATCATGTAATTTGAATGTATATGAACTTTTCTGTTGGTATGTCATAGACTAAAATTGATTCATCTTTGTTATCATATACAAATTCGGAGTGGATTGCCTCGATACAGTGATAGTTTACAAGTATGGAGTGAGTCAAATTGTATAAGGTAAATAAAATCCAGGATGCGCGTTTTATCCTATTCAGCATGCACCATTTGGATGCAGCTACATCTTAGTGTTGATGTTCACACAATTAAGTCTGTCTAGCAAAGTGGTGAATCCGGTGATGTTTAACGCGAAACAAACTAAATTCAAGTTTCGGTGTAAACATAAACCCTGGAAAATAGAAACATTCAACTGACGAATCTCAAAATCGAACAAAAAGAATTACCTAGATTTCACTGACTAGCCATAATTCAACTGAAATCATTTTCCCAATAGTATTATTATTATTTACATATCACAGTAAAAAAAAACATATTCCGTTTATCTTACTGTCAGAGATGAATGAAATCAACAAATGATAACATCCTATAGCTAGTTTTTACTTAAATTCACAGTGTAAACATTTCAATATGGATATTGTTTATGATGTGGATGATAATGATTACATAAGATAGAAATGTTTATTTCTATTAATCCTTCAGTAGTATGATTTATCTTTGATGTATGAAAAAAACTAACAGTTTAAGAAATAACCTATTTCATTATGATCAAATTATAATTGACAGATAGATACAAATCATTTTCTTGTATCTATGCTGAAAATAAGTTATAGATTACAGTTTATGTATCTTGTTATCAGATAATCTAATAATGGATACAAAAGGGACTGAATGGATTCAGTTTAGTTGTTTCTTCTATGAAAACGACAGTCATCATTTCATAAAATTTCAATAGACAGATATTTAAGGCGAAATGAAGTGATGTAGTTTTGATAAGTTAGGTAATACATTTTGTATTCGTTATAGAGTGATGTTAGTTAGATTCTATTAAAAACTAGAAAGTAATGAACAACTATTTAATCCTAGTAAGGAATTCCTCAGTAGTACATATCCTTGATTCCGTTAGGTGATCTAACTGAAGACATACAGAATTGACGGAGAATGCTTACTTATCTGCACTATTATGCAGGCGTCCGGTGTTAAAATTTTGACTTCCATCCACTTGTAATGCACGCTGTTAACATGTTTCATACTAAGACGAAACAGTTGTTCAGTATTCTCCCCCTGTTTCCTAAGTTTTCATTGATATTCAACTAACATCAATGTATGATGAACATAAATATTTAGACATAATACACGTCTTCACAATACTACCTCAACGAAAATGCCATATCTGTGTTCAAGCCATATTATATGTGGGAATTAGATGTTTATTATCATAATGGTGAGTATGGTTTATACTACTGAATAAGTGATTCATCAGATTAAATGAAAATAGCATGACTGACTAAAAATCAAAGAATCGGAGTCATTACGTAATGATGATACACGATAATGTATATAAAAATAATGATAATTGAATGAATACATGATAGTGAAATATATTCGAATGTAGTAATCGTGGGGAGAAGATAACATGGGAATCAAAGATACAGTACAAAAACAAACATATACTACTTTCTTTTAAGATCCATCAGCTACTTGGTCATACATATCAATCATAGCAGCCTTTTATTAAAGTCAAAACACAAATTTATGAAAGTGGAAATCCCACTATTGAATGTGGGCCAAATACTACAGAGGATTGGACGTTCACCATCCTGAAGGCTTAGCAGTAAAATCTAGAAAGCACACTGCTGATAAATCACATTAAAATGAAATAACCTTCCAGTGCTTCATAGTCTTAATTAGTACCTTATCAACATCAATCTGTGACGAATTGAATTAACTAAACACTTACTACCAATCTTCATTAACCACCATAATTCCTACTGAAGTGTACCCGTGTATATGACCAAGTTACGCTTGTCGTACAACCAGAGCCACTTCTATCGATTGGACACACTCTTACGAATGTGAAGAAATCAGAAGGCACTGAAGGATGGACGAGAAATTATATATTTCATCGCAAACAGAACTTCAATGGGATAGCAACGTCTAGAATGGCAAACTAGAGAAAGATGCTACCCACGGTGGTTTAAGTTGTGATCTGGTAGTGATGAGTGACTGCGCGCCTTTAGCTAGTTGTGTCCGCTAAAACAAACATGGTCAGAGTCAATGTCGAGATCCTATGCAACTATTTATTCTGAGGATTATTTACCGCTACACTCCCATAAGATACTTAACTAAATTCTTTCTATAGTTTCAAGAAGTTTTCTTGCCATCTTTTTTGTTTAGAAAATCATTCATTAAACAAATAGCTGTTCATTTCATTCATGAAGTTGTAATACAGTCGATCTTTTGATGAAAATCCCTCCCAAATTAAAACAACTAGAAATCAAATAAAAAAAACAAGAAGCAAACAAACCATATTCTCAATGAGTGAAAATGTTTTCATGTTATAACAATTGAACAAATTATGAATGAATATGGTGATTAAGTGATTTATTGAATGAATACAAGTAACATAAGTAGGCAAAACATTATTTGTCTTTCTTATACTACTAAGTAATATTCAAGTAAACAAGGAGATGGAATAAAGTAGTTTAGATTGTAGTTAGTAAGTGATAGTATAGTGGTAAACGTTGTAGTGTTGAACAAGGAATGAACTGAGTTCAAGTTCTGGTGTAAACATTACCATTGGGATTTAGATACATCTAGCTAACGAGTCGCGAGCAGGGAGAAATCAGCGTCCTGAGTTTCGCTTACAAGAAACAACCCAAAATCACATTATACTTGCGAATTATCATTGTATCGAGGCAACTTGCTCAGAGTGCACGTATGACAATTGTTGGGTAAGCTATCAGAAACCTCAACGAAGTCTTCAGAACCATTGAAAGAACTGGAGACATTCCATCCAATCATTGATCAACAGAACCTTCCAGAATATCGAAGCAGAGCGTTTTGACCTGACACTTCTTAGTTTGGATTGGAGGAATTATAACACTAATTTTGTTGTTTCAGTAAACTATAAATATGCTGTACAGAACTTTCTCTTCCTTACTGGAATAAAGTTTCCTGCCTACTTGTCTACTGTCTTCTGAATTTGCGACTTGGAGGGTTCAAGGCGTTTGTGTGCTAAAGTTGTCAGTGGTTAGTCAAACTATCAAGTGCGAGATACAACAATGACAAAGAGTCATCAATTTCAGTCGATGAAAAATCAACGGAAAAATTGAAATACATCCTAATTAAATTTGTCAGTTGTTTTCTTTTACAGAATTTGTAAATAATACCATATTTACGTTGGGGTGGTTTTCAGGAAATTGATATACAATTTGGTTATTGGTATAGGACATAAACTAATCTCGGTTGGATGTCACTTAAATGTCAACAGTTGGACGATTATCACTAATGGTATTCACTGATTGTTGCTTTATATCACAGATTGATGTAATTGGGAATTATACTGTTTGGTGTTGGCCCAATAATGCTATTGGTCATGCTTTTAACATGAGACCTGAAAGTCCTGATTTCGATTCCCCGATAGGAACAAGGGTACGCATTGCATAGCAATCCCATACTGGTTTGCACTGGTACCTAAAAGATATAATTCTTCGACGAATATAATTAGCAGAATTATCACTACACTTTGTTTGGAAAGAAGTTTCCTTTATGAAATAGTCTCACTTGGAGAGCATATTTCTAACCACCTATCATCCATATCGTAATCAAAACGATTATGTGCCCGAATAACCAGCATTCAGAAACATTCTACTCATTTATACAAATAACTAGAATAGTTAAGTTTGTCTCCAGTAACTGCAAAGTAATTGCCTAATAGCGTTTTTCAAATACTGTTTTGGATTATATAAATATTCAAACGTGGCTGCCAAAACATTCTGACTGTTGCACTCAAAATGTTCACTGTGTTATTAGAAACTTATTTTTATCCGTATATATGAGAAACTTCAGGTGTTTACAGTGATAGTTCAGTTACAACAGCTCCTGTTCTTCCTAGAATAATGGAAGAAATGGCTAGTTAATATATTCCGGAACACTTGATACCCTATAACTGAATTACATCTATTGAATCATGGATTTTTCCTTTTTTTATTCTTGCATAACTTGTCAATTAGAGTTCACTGACTCCTTAAATGTTAGTTATAATAAAGATGAAATAGTTCTTCTTTTCTGTTTTAATATTTCTAAAGTATTTAATCATGTTCCCGTCGACTTTTGTTAACTAGTCTTAAGACACACGATATCTATTGCCGGCGTTTAGACTGGATAAGGTCCATCCATGGTGACGACATACAAATTTTTAATTTTGATTTTCGGTGCTTCTAACTAAAATTAATGATTATTGGAGTCGCTGAAGATAATGTGCTTGGTCTGCTTTTCTTCACCCTTGATGTTGATGATATGTATAACCAATTTCCTAATGATAAGTTGTTTATATTCTCCGATAATCTTTACGTTGCATACTCCTTTCATCCCGAAGAATATACCAGCTGTCTATATTTGATTTGAAAGAATATAGAGCTCGTAATCATTTGGTTCGCCATTTGAAAGCGACAAATCAAGTTGACTATGCTTTGATGCACCACATATGAACATACAACTAACTGTCTATTGTACAACTTTTCCGAAACTAAATATTGTTGATCTAATGCTGGAATAATCATAGGATTGTTATTCTTTCAAACATGTAACAACCCGGAATCATTAGTCTAGGAAACACTGAAGAAACATTCTTCCTAGCTTCCACTACCAAGAAGCCAGTATGCTACAGTAGAAAACTTGTATACCACCCATCTAAAAATATTTTCCAAGCATACTTATTATTGATAAAAACAGACTTTAGCCTATTCAATAGTACTTCATATTCATTAGACTTAAAAGCACTAATAATTATCATACTTTTTAAGAACTGAAGCATGAGTTACTGCTTTGAACTTGAGATGATTTATGATGGAAGCATAGTTCCTCCCCCTTCTTCATGAACTAAGTAACCAAATATTAAGTGTTACAGTTGTAAAGTAAACGACTTCATTGAGAACGAACTTTTCTATGAATATATGTTCACAGGTATGGGACAAGCCCACTACAGATTCAAATGGCTTCTTAATCTGCCTTTCACGTGTCATTGATTTATTATGAAAGTTTCTTTCTTCGGATGAGCTTATTAACACTTCACAACTTCCAATCTTACTCCAACATTCCAGATTGTTGATTTTCCTAATGTATAAATTATCAACCTTGTTCACATCAGCCATACATTTTATCTTCATCTTGTTTCCTTTCATTTGGATAGCAAACATTACAGTGTTTACAACTGTTCGCTATCTAACCTACTTACTTAAGTTAGATCAATCTTTGCGCTAATAACATGTCGTTGATGGTGGTTATTCACCTTTTCTATTAGTTAACACTTATGTACAAACTTCGATCGTTGAAGTTGAAATCATATTTGATCACTGTTATTACTTCATGCAATGATAACCTTATTTAAACTTCATTTATGATAAGAAGAGATGAGATTAGTTATTTTGCTGGTGAATATTCTTATTTTTGCTAAATTTTATTAATTGTGAATTGAGGAGTCCCATACTAGGACGAGACAGCTGTCCAGTGCTTCCAGGTGATCAATGGTTGTCTGGTTCAGATCAATTCGTGATATCAGCATTGACAAATTGTGAAGTCGTTGGTAACTAGTACCATTGTTCTTTCTCTTTATAGTGACCTTGATATTTACTGATTGTTTGTTATGATTTTTAATGTGATAATCATTCTAATTGTTACAATGTTGTTATGTTTTCCATTAGATAAGACAAATGTGTGGGTTCTTATTGATTTAGTAAGGTCCGTGATACGATACAGCTAAATTATCTAAGGTAGCCGGTTTCTATGTCTGATTCCCTTGATAGTTTGTACTTCAATCGAATACCACAATTTGTTCCTTCTCAACTCACAACTACTCCAAAAGGATAGACTTGTAAGAAGATTATAATGTGGAGTAAAATATATCCGATGAGACTATCAAACAACACTTATCTATCTCACATTTGACAATGAATTATTTGATGAAAGCTTACAAATCAATCTTACAAGAAGATCAATACAACGCCTTTTGCTTGCTTTAATGAACGATTGTATTTTTAATGATTTCGAGTCTTCAACAAAGGACATTATTGTAACTAGTTATACAGTGTTGGGACAAAATAGAATCGAATCTTCCGAGTACTGCGTTCGTTTCTTCTTACTTTGACTTTAGGCAAGTAATCTAGTGTTTGAGTAGTTGGTCACTGGTTGTAAGTATTTGTTTTATTCAAGTAGATCGGTAAAGTCCTTCCATGCATAACGTAGGCAACAAGACGTGTCAATATGTCATACATTATTTTCCTGGGTTTGTAAGCCTTACAAAAAACAATCATTAGTGTTAACAAGAACACTCAACTCATTGCGTAGCATGTGCATGTAACAAGTATGAAATCGCATTGATTAGTCGTGAAAAAGTTGTGTAACTTGCCTCTGACAATGATATATATACATCTTAAGTGAATCACCTAGACATAGAAGTAGTTCAAAAGTATGATGCCAACACATCCAGACCATAAATTTCAAATAGGTGAATATACGAGATTCTGGGTGTTATGTAAAAGTCACAATAAAATATTTTCCATATTTATGTAAGTAGAATTTACGTAGGAAGGAGATACTCGAAGTTTGTTTTAATTAAAAAAACCAGGGATAATTATAGGCCATTTCGTTCTTAACTGAAACTCCTCAGCTACAATGTGAACTGACGATCTCACTCAACAAACGAATCCAGTGATGCGGATAATCAAATATTCACCAAAATATCTCTAAATTATGTGATTGATTCGTTGATGTAATCACTTATGCACTATGTAGTATTGTATAGAATGTACTACCATTCCAAATTATTTAATAGCAATCGTACTAAATTACAATCACATGTTACTGGTTAATTATTAATTGCCTACATAACATGATTATGTAACTAATCTAATTCTGTCAATGATGTATTCTTTTCTTTCTCATATTGTATCTAAATGTCAATTGAGTTTTCTTTATGACAAGTGCTTTAATTGTCATTATAGATTTATGTTTTATGTAGTTTAGTTGTAATTTTCACCTGTTCAAACAATAATTTTACTTAATACAGTTAAATTTATGTTTGTTTTTCATGTTACCAAGTAGAAGAATACATAGGGAGACAGTCTATTTTGATTAGTTACAAAGTTCATCATCTTTAACTGTTGAACTGTTAAGTTTAATTGTATACACTTCATTCTGTTATTGGTTCATATGGTAAATCATCTTGATAGATGCTCGAGTATGGAATAACTTTGTACATTTAGTTTAGTAACTGTTAGATATATTGAGTGTTGTTGTGTATTAGTCTGTTTTTGCTTGTTATCTAGTTTTCAGTCAGTCAGTTACAACGTAGAACTTGGTACATGAGTACATCAGTTCAAGTTGCCATACCTCAATTAGCAGATAAAGATTAAATTGTCGGACCAAATTCCAGAGTAGGGAAAGGTAGTAACAGAGTAAGGACTAATGGGAAGGCATAGAGATCAGAGATGAGATTTGAGATAGAAAGTGAATCAGTAAAGAGAAAATTATAATAAGCTCAGAAATTAGAATTTGGAAGAAGACAAGGAGTGGATGCACCTGCGCCATTGCCATCGATTTTGAGCCATATCACCTAAGGTCTCTAACCATTTGTTACGATCATCGTGTGGGCCCCAACCAGGTAGTCTACATCTATTAACATTGGCTCAGACTTATTGTCAATGACTTCATGGATTGGTGCCATGTTATCTAGTTTTAGATGAATAGGTAATAAAACTAAAGAAAGAAAGCATCTATGTTACAGTGCTTATTGTTCTTCTTCATATCATAGAGCTTAGTTTCATTGTACAGGAGTTACACTGTGGCTCATTGTTATTTCGGACCACTAACGAAGACTGAAAAACTTCCAGAACTGTGTTTTAGAGGACTTATTCAATTATTCTAGTCGTGAGTAGTGTGAACATTACATTTCTATTATTGTTACGTTCCTCTTAGTTTATACTCTCGTTTAGTATATTTACTATTATTATATTGTCGCTTCTTATGGACTACAGTTAATTAGTTGTGTACAAGTTGTCCTTATTCACTACCACTATTTCCTTAGATCTGTATTAATGTTAGTTTCCTAATTGGTTGACTGTGTGGTCTGATATTGTGTGTATATAATGGAATGATTGGAATAAAATTTGATTCGATTCTGTCTGGTTGGTCTATTGGCTTGTATTTTTATTCCGAGACTCAGTGGGCATAGAGTAGACGTTTAATTAGCGACTAGGTACATCTAATTGGCATCCGGCCAACCAACCAAAAATTTCTCCCGTCGTAACACCCAGCCAACATAGGTTAACCTAAAACACTGGTGATGATTTATAGCTGCCATTAATCGTTTCGACAAGTACTTCAACACGCATGCACTAGTTATTTATTATTGACGATCTCATAGGTTGGTCAAACATAATCAACAGCAACTTACTGTAGAAGCGAACGCATCAATCAACTTCCATTTGAGAAAGAAATTCGGAAATGACATTAAAGTTGGATAGAATAAATATAGCAATAATCATTCAATTACGTCACAAGACGAGTATTAACTTCAAATTATCAAGGCCAAATAACACAGTGCTGCGTCAATTACAGGCAGATATGAAAAGAATAAATAGCATTTGAAAACAACTGAAAAGAAGATATGAAGACAGATGTACGCATATTGTCGATTACATCCTAAACTCCCCAGTAAATTAAAGTGTATTCAGTAACCAATTTCATTATGATCTTTATTAATCTATCAATCAACTAGTTAATACCTGTTACCTCACGTAGAGCATAGGTCACCAACCTGCATTCTCTGATCAACTCTATCACGTGCTTCCATTTCTAGTTCCTTCAAAGTGCTGTTCATTCTCTTCATGTCTGCCTCCAAATCCCAAAGCAATATGTTCTTGAGTTTTCTCTTTCTTTGCCCTTAATGATTCCAAGTTAGTGCATGTCATGTGGCATAGTTTGACGATTACCTCAATGTGTCCTATCCACCTTCAATGTACTTTACTAATCTCTTCCTCCACTGAACTTTGAATGGTTTGTTCTCTGCAACATAACGTTGTTGTTTATAAATACTTGTATCTTTTAAATCATGCTTTTTGAAGTTCCTCATGCAGGTTTTAGCTCCATACAATATAACAAACTGTCTACGCACTTGTATTGAAAATTTTGACTTAAATGTTGATCGACAGTTGATTTGAGTTGCAGATAACCTTTAGTTGTAGTAATGCTTCCCTTGCCTAACCTTGCCAATCTGCATATTCACGTCTGCATCAGATCCTCGTTTTTTATCGATGATGCTGCCCAACTATGTAAAAGTCCCTACATCATTCAGGATTTCTCCATGAAGTGTAATCGGGTTAGTGCTTGTTGTTTTGTATTCAAGGATGTTGCTTTTCCATTTGTGCTTATTGAAGCCAACTGTTTTCTCCAGAGGCTGCTATTACACTGTCTGTCTTTATGTCAATTGGTTGTTGTGTGTAAGATAGAAGTGCTCGGTTGGTCATTTGGAAGTTCACGTCATCTAGCTGCACACATGCTGTCCACTATATTTCAAATAGAACTTGAAAAGTTACAATTTTCATGATCCAGTTAACTACCATCAAAAAGGACGGTGGAAGGGCAAGAGTAAGCAGTCTTGTCTAACACCTCTATTTACTTTGAATGAATCCGTGAGATGACCTCCATGAATGGTTTTATAATATGATGTTAACTTTTATGAATGTATACTATAATGTTAAAAAAGACTTTGTAATGTTCTCCTTTCCACATTATCGAAATTTTATTCTCAAACAATGAAAATGGTACAAAGTGGTGAGTTCGATTTAATTAATTGTCCAACAATGAACTGATGTGTTGCGATACAATCGACATACGATCGATCCTTACAAAATCCGGTCTGTCGATCTCAAACTAGGGCATCGACTAGATCTCTTATTCGGCTTAATAACACACAGCTGAAGACTCTTTTGGTACCGAAGGTATAGTGATACCTTTGAACTTTTAACACTTCTTAAGATCTCATTTCTTGGGTATTTTCATGAGATACCCTTCTTTCCAGTCTGTTGACACTTTTTCTTCATTTCAAATCTTCCTATAAAAAATGAGAAATCATTTTGTAGTTGCTTCAATATCTGACTCCAGTGCAACTGTCAGATGGTATGTTATCTGACCCTGCCGACTCGCCCCTATTAACTTGATGGATGGCCATTTTGATTTCTTCGACTTAAGGTAAGTCGGTATTTATAGGCACATCCATGGCTGTTGATTCGTTGACTAGTGAGTTCAATGGGGCTGTCAAATATTTTCTCATCATCAAACAGGTTGATGTAAAGTGTTGAGTTACATTCAACTAACTGTACTGGTATTTAAATTATTGACTTTCATAATCTATGTGTATGGAAAACACTTGAAAATCATGACTGATTCTCTAGAAACTTTTGAAGAAATCAAAGACATTTCTTGTAATCCCAGGCTGAAAACTTTCAGAAACTTTGATGTGACATACTACGATCGAATAATCACTTCAAATTCCTTGCTCTAGAATTAAGTTAATCGTAATGTATATTCCGGATTTACACACAACCATAATTGCCCATGTTTGTTTCTGTATATTTGACGCTTATTTGACTAAACATTCCCTCCTTTTCATTCTACTTTCTGATTCGTGACTTCAAAGATCTAAGTGTTCAGATTCACAGGTTTGTAGGCAGTTTTATCAACAATCAAGCATAAGACATATCATGATAACTCATTATATAGAAGTAATGCAAGTGATTTTGTGAATGTATCTAATTACTCATAAGATGTATCACGAAACAATTACCTTTCCAACTAGTTCTTTTTGTCACAGTGTACAACCTTGATGAGTATTCTTTTCTCAGTTTCATCGTGCTTCAAGTATACTTCACTAAATCTTCGTTTTTTCTCTCTTCTATTCTACTTATTCTTTTCGTGTCTCTATTGTAAAAAAATTGATTATGAGTAGAATAGAATCTTTGTACTACTTCGATAGAAATAACTCTGCGTAGTTTACTGTCTCACTTTATATCGATTTTATGGGATAGTATAAGAGAATGTAAGTAGTATTGTATGCAATGAGTTACTATGTTAATAATTTACTCATTAATCGAATTACGAAAATGTATGATAATGTTGTATTGTACAGAGATGACACTTGAAGAACTACTTAAACCATCATTTAGAAGGTTAAAGCAGTTAAAAACACTTTCCAACATGAGATAATGTGAATGCCTTGGTTAGACATTATTGGCAACAACCGAATTTAGCAGAGAATAGACTAATCTCTTATAAAGGAAGAAATTGAGAAAATACGCTAAAGGTGGATGGTAAATATACTGAAGAAATCTTCTTGACAGGCATTAACTTGGAATTGTCAAGGCCAATGTGAAACTGGATAGTGGACGAACATATTGATTTTATAATCGGTTAGAGACATGATTAGATTAAATAGTATTTGAGAGCGCGTTTAGAGGAGACTTGAAGACTGAATTGGTCGTAGAATGCTAGTCCATGCTCTATACTCCGTGTGGTGTAACATACACTGTTCGCTTATTGACTGACTGATTGTTGACAATGCTAGTACTGTTTTACAGAAACAAAGCCAGTCTACTATAAGAACGAATAACAGAAATACTTAGATGACCACGTAGAACTTCCCAAAGGACTGATAAGTGATAAATTGTCGGTATGAAGTTTTCTGGGAATCGTAATTAAGAATTCACATAATCGACACACTTTTCTGTTGTTTGGAGAAACATATGATTACACCTTTCCCGTAATCAATACGAGATCATTATGAAGAAGTCTTTAACATGACCGTCGTAGAATAGTGAGTCCGAAAATGTGTGAATTTAATAGAGATGGTTATATTTTTTAGATGTCACTTATTATTGTATGAAGTTAATAAGAACAAACTCATTTTTCCATGATCTTCCATTAGAGAGGTCAGGTCTGAGGCTGAGCTTTTCCTGACGTTTGACTGCAACCTCTAATAGAACTGATCTTTGTCGTCATCGTGGTTGTCGTTGGTTGTTGTGTAATACTGGATGACATTCATTGTGATACCCTCCTTCTTGGTCATAAAGGATGCTTTGATGATCCTAGACCTATGAGGTTTCTATCCTATACGAGCTTTCTGTTCTTCTCGAAACAGCATTTGTGCTACTCCTTCTGTATAAGAGGCGTTTTCTTCTTCGTGGCCAGAGTATGAAAGCCCTTCTCCTGAGGATAATCTTTTCTGTTCAGCATGTTACCAACAGATTTCGCTTATTCCAAGTATCTTTTAGTCGTATCTTTTCATTCTTCAGTTATTGCATGCTTCGCTCTGTCTCACACATCATGCGAACATTCGAAGTACCTATATTAATTGTTGATTTGATTGTCAGTAGGAGCACCAACTTCGTAACTTCCGCGGAAATTTGGCACTTACCATGAGGCGTCATAACTCTTCGAAATGAAGACCTTCCAACTCTCAATACAAAGTTAAAATGGTTTTTACTGGTTACTGTATTTTCTACTAGGTACTTTATTTCAGAATAGGATTGCTAACCCCATGCCTAACCCTCTTCCTTCATCCGGGCTTGGCCCTGGCATAAACAATAGTTGAAAGAAGGGTTTATTTCAGACGGAGTTATTATCAATCTATGGTAAGATACAATTTAACAAATTTTAAAGAAAATCATTTAATTCTTATAAAATAATTTTAATCCATCTAATCTTCATATCAGAAAAAAAAGAAAACAAACTGAAAAACGAAACATCATTTAAAGTATTTCACATTTCTACTGCAAATCAATCAACTTTAACAATTATAATCCATTGAAAAAAATTTTTTTTTCATCTTTTTCACTTCACTACTTAAATAAGTAACAATCTTGTTTATTGTTTTCACTTTTATTTGAAGGGATTTTAGTTTTATATGTTGGCTTAAATTGTGTATTGTATATACTGTCAGGTAGATTGGTACGACGAAGGATTAGCAAAGCATCGGCAGCATTCATACAGGTGAAAAATATATGGGACTCCAAACAACTGTCTGGCAACCGCAAAGTTAAACTCTTCAATTCGAATGTCAAGACAGTTCTACTGTATGGAGCTGAAACGTGAAGAACTACTGCAAACATCCTCAGGGAAGTACAAGTATTTACAAAACTACTGTCTACACAAGATACTGAATGTCTGTTGGCCGGAAACCATCAGCAACAGCCTATTATAAGAGAGAAAAAACTAAATTCCAGCTGAAGAGGAAATCAGGAAACGATGTTGTAAACGGATAGGACATACATTGCGGAAATCATCAGACTGCATGACGAGACAAGCAGTAACATGAAATCCTGTTGGTAAACGTAAGAGAGGAATACCAAAGAATACACTGCGTTGAGAATTGTAAGCAGACATTAGAAGGATGAACATCAACTGGAAACATATGGAAAGTATTGCTGAAGACAGAGTTAAATGGAGATTACTAGTAAGTTGCCTTTGCTGCTCCGGGAGGAGTAACGGGCGTAAGTAAGTAAGAGTGGTGATAATTACAAAAAAATTTCATTGTTTCGCTTGATTCACTGGTTTGAACTTCATCAGGTAAATTTGTTATGATTGTGAATTTTCCACTGACTACTCGATATGACACTATATACACTAATTATTACTATAATTAATAGATACTACTGTTTAATCGATAGCCATATATCTGCCCTGATGTTTACACAGTCTCAGGATGGATTAAAAAGAACACTAACTGATGAAGTAATCAGACAAATCAAATTATATTTCAAGCACTGTTTTATGTATGCATAAAACCTGATCATATAGTCAACTAATTGCAATAAATAACATCAATGCAACATAAGGGGGATAATGATATTGAACTTGGGGGGGGGAGGGGAAGAAGGGAACGTATACACAATTAGTTATCAGCGATTCATAAATGGATAATGACATACTAACAGTTGATGAGTCAAACAGCAGGACAAGACGGGAGGTACTTAATAATAATAAAAATAAAATGTTTACTTTACACACAACTACAATAATTGAAATAGCCTACCGAAAAACAGGAAGCGCGTTTTGTCCTGGATTTAGCATGCTAATCAAAATCCATCTAGAATAATGCTTGTGATTAATCTGTATATCGAAATAATCCGCTCAGAATGCATATATGGCAACAGAGGCTGACTAGTTTCAGTTAATAACAAATCAACGGGATGATACTAACTCATCCTAATTACATATATGCCCGTTGGGTGGCCAGCACATCACAAATAACCAAAAACTTAAAGCCATCGATTGAAAAAAAAAGAATTAGGTTAGTCATCTTCGAAGTCCAAATCGTCTAAATTCATTCAAATTATTTGCTTTATTCCCTGCTTCCTCACGGATGTTTAGGTTTTCATAATATAGTTAGCAATGTGAAGAATGAGAGAGGTGGAATGGTAAAAGTTAAGACCCCTGTTTGACAATATTATTTACTTGAAATGAATAAATCTCTGAACTGCTATTCAATCACGAATTTTCAGTGTAGTCCGTAGTATGAGTTCCTTATAATATTGACAATCATCTCAGGTACACTATAATGTCCAAGAAGGCTTCAGAATGTTATTCAGTCCACTCAATGAAATTCCTTTTTCATAGTCAATGAAATTAATGAAAAATGCTGAGTTCAATTTAACTGATTTATCAATAGTGAAAGAATCTGATCAGTTTCAGATACTTATTTACGCCCGTTACACCAATCAGAGGAGTATAAACCTTTCACCAGTATTCTCCATTCAACTGTGTCCTGACCAATCCTTCACAGCTATTTCCAGTTGATTTTCATCCTTCTAATGTCTGCTTACAATTCTCAACGCAGTGTATTCTTTGGTATTCCTCTCTTACGTTTACCAACAGGATTTCATGTTACTGCTTGTCTCGTCATGCAGTCTGATGATTTCCGCAATGTATGTCCTATCCGTTTACAACATCGTTTCCTGATTTCCTCTTCAGCTGGAATTTAGTTTTTTCTCTCCTATAATAGGCTGTTGCTGATGGTTTCCGGCTAACAGACATTCAATATATTGTGTAGACATTTGTTTATAAATACTTGTACTTCCCTGAGGATGTTTGCAGTAGTTCTCTACGTTTTAGCTACATACAGTAGAACTGTCTTGACATTCGAATTGAAGACTGTGACTTTGAGATTGGCTGATATTTGTTTGTAGTCCCATATATTTTTCAACTGTAGGAATGCTGACCTTGCTTCGCCAATTCTTACGCTTAGATCTGCATCGGATCCTCCTTGTTCATCGATGATGCTCCCCAGGTACGTAAAGATATCCACTTTCTTCAGAATTTTACCATCATGTTTAATTGGGTCGGCGCTCCCTGATAGTTCACTGTCAAATTTCGCTATACACAACTAATTTCGTTGATGTGTATATAAATGTAAATACTATTGAATCAACATAAATTTTCTGTCAGTATTTATCATAGTTAAATTAAATCAATGTTTATTTTAAAGGAAGTTTTAAAATAAATAAAAAAATAGAAAAACAGAGAGAAAAGTAATCAATGATGTGAAAAATATACACAAACGATACTACTGAATAACTAACTTTGTATGCTTTTTTTAGTTGGCAACTAATTAGAGCAGAATAGTATTCATGCATTGTTCTGCATTATTTTATTCACTTTCTCATAGAATATTATCAATGAATGCTACAAATAACTATATACAATATGATATTTTTATTATGATTATTAAGCCAACCATATAAAAACATATTCACTTATTATGATTACTACTTAAATAACTACTTAAATTGTTTTCACAGAATTCTATCATAATCAGTAATATTACTAGGTTATATATGCATTAAGTTCATAATTGTAAATTTTTACATGTTTCTATGCATCTTATGTAACAAATGAATCTTTGAGAAATGTATTGATTTGTTTGAATAAAATTTCAAATCAGTTCTTTATTCATCACGATGTTGAAGCAAACAAGTTGAACTTTAAAATAATTTGGATTGTAATTGGCAAAGTGGAATCTAGGAAGCACGTTTCGTACTTTTTGCGACTCGTCAGCTAGATGAAACTTTAGAATGACTTTTTATGAGTACAATTTTCATAATATGGAGGGGGGGGAGGAGAGAGGAGAAGGATGTATTGTTGCATAATAGTTTCTATTAAGAAATAAAATCAACAATGTTGTTAATAGAAAATTCTGTAAACCATGTTATCATTTATGAAACCAGAACGATTAGACATAAATGTAATAACCAAGGATCTTGGTAACATTCGAAAATTAACGTTGTTACTGTATACGATTAATAGGTTCTTGAGTAATGCGCGGATCTACAAACTGGATAACCGATAACACAATTTATTAGTGCAAACATAGTACTATATTTAACAATCAACTCTAATTTAGTACCAAGACCTCAACAGTTTCTTTTCCATATACAACCAAAGATAAAGATTCAAGCAATTTGTACAGTTAATCTATAATACAACAAATAGATAATAAAAGACATCAATTTAGTTACATATTCAAGAAGAGATGTTCATAACAAACAAAGGAATCAGATTCTATCTATAACCAACTAAATGAGTCAAACCACTTAAATATATAGACAGCCAAAAGTATCAACCCAATATTACTTACTTGCTTACTTACGCCTGTTACCCATCTCGGAGGAGCATAGGCCGCTCACCAGTATTCTCCATTCAACTCTGTCCAAAACAATCCTTTCCAACTGTTTTCAGTTACTGTTCATCCTTTTAATGTCTGCTTACAGCTCACGACGCAGTGTTATTTGGCCTTCCTCTTTTCCGTTTCCCAACAAAGTTCCAAGTTATTGCTTGTCTCGCCATGCAGTCAGAGGATTTCCTCAATGTATGTCCTATCCATTTCAAACGTCGTTCCCTGATTTCCTCTTCAGCTGGAAGTTAAATCAACCCAATATGGCTTACAACAAAATCTTAAAATCCAGTAGAACAAAATTGAAGATATCAGTAGTAAGTAAGTTATGCCATCAAAAGCATATTTTAAGAACTTTATTGTAGACAAGAATCCTATAACTGTTATAACAAAGAAGTAAATGAATAGAAATTCGATTTGTTACACAGATGTAGCACAATAAAGTAACATCAAATACAAATAATAGGCAATTGGTTAATATGGGGAAAAAAGGAAGAATTTCCATACACATACAATATGGATTTTACAATAAACATTACATCATATTAAGTCTAATTGTTAGCCAATGTAAGAAGTTCAAGTTAACTGAATTGTTGAATTTCAAAGTTTATACACCATTTACATTAGACTGTACTTTAGAAATAGTAATGGAGACGATGTTACCTTTTTTTATGAGACTATGAATGTTGATTTAACTTTGATTATTACACCTTGAACAGGTTAGATCATGATAAGATCTAAGTTAAGGTGAGTTATGAATAGTTAAAAACATCCCAGTTAGTTTCTAGTATACTTATGTGGTCCATATACTAAACAATGATGAAGATGAATCAGTTCTAACTATTACAGAAAAAGTCATCAAGTCTTACATTCAGTACAATTGTTTGTTTGCATTCACTTAGTTGATAATATACAATAAAGGTATATAATTACAACATCTACTTACTGTTAATCTTCGTTAATGAACAATGTTATCTTGGATCAACCTATCAGATTAGTCATTAATGTCGATTAAGCTGTCTTATGATTAGTTCCAGTTAATATGGTAATTGTCTTCAAACAAATGATAAGTTATAGTAGCAGGACTCATTGATGCAGGTGCTTGACAAAAAATTGACTAATAATCCAGCTCTACTCTATTGAATTAAAATAGTGTAGCTGCCTAACTTATGTGAGCTTAATTAAAAGTCACAACATGCATTGACTTAACAGCCTGTTCCACCAAACCGAGGGGACTAGGCTTTGCTTTTATTTCGGTGCCAGTCAAAATCCAACTTAAACAATTATTGAAAAGTAGTTGACTCAAAAATGCATAGTGAAGTAGAGAACGTTAATGAATACTATACATCTATAAGAAAGTGTTGTAATTTAGATTTGACATTATCTATCAATGTTTCAATTTCCTCTTAAAGTAGTTTACTGTAGCCATGAAAGATGATTTTCATAGAAATGTTATGTGGATTGAATAACAATAATTTGTTGTTGGCTGATAATTTTATACAGTAGAAAATGACGAAGCCGATAGATGTGAACATTTCACGAAAAGGTGTGTTTGATAATGAAATGATCTTGAAGTCTGCTGATGGGAAGTCAAGATACTAAACTGCCGAAGTATGTGTAATACTGACTTTGCGCTTAGAACGGATCAATTTGATCTGCTTCTACAGTTTATACGATCTGACTACTTAGAAAGTGATTGGTTGGATCTGAGCCAGAGATAGAGAGTGAGAGAATAAAACACAAGTAAATAGGAAACTTTACCAAGTTGTTAATGTAGTTTGAACAAAAGTTTTCATATAAAACATTCTAAACCAACCAATACTAACAAATGTGAAATCTATTAAAGACTTAGCTGGAAGGAGGTTTCGTACAGAAAACTTGACAGTGGGTTCAAAGTAAAATTACAATAACTTGAAAAGGAAGATAGGAATGTTAATCAATAATGAGTCTATAACAATGCCTACAACTCAATTAATACAAATATCATAGTTACTAAATTATTGACAAATGTGGCTATAAGAGTCCCAATATCATGGAGAACCAACTTTATAGGTTATGATTCCTGATTACTTGACGCTTTATAACAGTAAACATCATTGAGCGTAGAATGATTTCATTGTCAGTGATATCTTTGTTTGGATTCTTTCGATCTAATTGAGTCCTAAAGGAATTAAAACAACTTAGATATCATGAGTTAACTGTAGTATACAACGAAAAACTTGGGAGGAAGTGATGTTTCGAATGGTAAACAGTGTTGTACTCATGTAAATATGAGATCAGATATGAATCTGATAGTACTGAGTTCTTCATTTTTTATAAACCCGCACAGTTATTTGTGGGCAAAATAGAGGCCTTTTGAGCTATTCGACTGCTGAAAGATATACATTTGTGTGAATAACATTGTCTAGTCATATTTACTCTAGAACTGGTTGATTTGATATAACTACTCAAAGATGAGTATTGTAGTAAACTTAACTATCCGATTACGTTATTCAACAATACTGACAGACGACATTGACGAATGTAAAGATTTACTGACTATCACATTGCGATGTCAACTATTATATGAACTTAGTGATTCAATATCTTATTAAGATCTAGTACGATGATTTACAGCAGGAATTATGAATTGTGACAGTTCAAGAAAGTTAAGAAGAATAAAACAATTAGTAGTAATTATATTATATTTAGTAATGCATTAACAATAAATATTATAGAAGGAAGTAAAATTCATTTCATGATATATTCTCTAAACGGAATTCAATGGACAAGTAGGATGCAACTCGATGATTTAGGCTTCGTGGATGATCTAATTTTTTTAACCTATACACACCAACAAATGCAAGCGAAGACAACCCACGTAGCAGCAATCTCAGCATCGATAGGCCTAAATATACATAAGGTAAAGAGCATAATCCTCAAATTCAACAGAGAGAGCACTGACCCAATTAGACTTGATGGTGAAACTCTGGAAGAAGTGGATAGCTTTACATACCTGGGGAGCATCATCGATAAACAAAGAGGATCCGATGCAGATGTAAGGGCAAGGATCAGCAAAGCAAGGGCAGCGTTCCTACAGTTGAAAAATATATGGGACACAAAATAACTGTCTACCAACCTCATAGTTACACTCTTCAATTCGAATGTCAAGACAGTTCTGCTGTATGTAGCTGAAACGTGGAGAACTACTTCAAACATAATCAGGAGGGTACCAGCATTTATAAACTACTGTCTACACAAGATACTGAATGTCCATTGGCCAGAAATCATCAGTAACAGCCTACTATGAGAGAGAACAAACGAACTTCCAACCGAATAGGAAATCAGGAAACGACGTTGTATTTGGATAAAACATACATTGCAAAAGTCATCTAACTGCATGACGAGACAAGCACTAACTTAGAATCCTGTTTTTAAACGTAAAAGAGGAAGGCCAAATAACACACTGCGTCGTGAGCTGGAAGTAGACATTAAAAGGATGTACAGTAACAGAAAACAGCTGTGAAGGATTGGTCAGGACGGAGTTGAATGGAGAATACTGGTGAGCGGCCCATGCTCCTCCGAGAAGGGTAACAGGCCTAAGTAAGTAAGTAAGTAAGTAAGTAAGTAAGTAAGTAAGTAAGTAAGTAAGTAAGTAAGTAAGTAAGTAAGTAAGTAGTAAGTAAGTAAGTAAGTAAGTAAGTAAGTAAGTAAGTAAGTAAGTAAGTAAGTAAGTAAGTAAGTAAGTAAGTAAGTAAGTAAGTAAGTAAGTAAGTAAGTAAGTAAGTAAGTAAGTAAGTAAGTAAGTAAGTAAGTAAGTAAGTAAGTAAGTAAGTAAGTAAGTAAGTAAGTAAGTAAGTAAGTAAGTAAGTAAGTAAGTAAGTAAGTAAGGATATTCTCTAAATCTTATTTATATACACAGATTTTGTAAGTAGTATATTGTTTAATTATACATGAAATATGCATAAAATAATTTCATTAATTGACAAAAATACAATTTACAAATATGCATAACAAGAAAATAGATGATCAAATTAGGTGAATGGATTGATTACGTAATCCACTACAATGAATATTGTCAATTGAATAGACGTATTAATAAATTGGATTAATAATTAAAGAAAAACACTTATGTTGTTATTTATAGACATGTTCTTTAAAGGAATTAGATTCTTGAATGATAAAATTCATGAAGAATTGACAATAATTGAAAAGTGCTTTATATACAATGAATATCTGATGAAATCGTTTTAAGGCATATTTGTTAAATAAGGAATATTCAACAGTGAAAAGAAGCCGGTCTTTATACGTCTTGTATACGAAGGACACCAAGTGGTCAGTATCCACTGGTATAATGTCTTATGTTAATTAATTTGTGATATAAAATGACGATTATTTGATACTGTAAGTAATAACTATCATATTTACGACATATTTGAACTTCATCAGTTACAACTAGAACACTTACAGTGTCTTGAAGTAGATGATAAAAGAACTGACTAATGTAAATGAATTGGATTGGATTTATTATGTTGTTGGCATTCACTATAGAATTATCTAGTTTATATATCAGTGAATGATTAGTGAACTATTGCATGAATTGCTTGAGGTTGAAATTCTATGATTGAACACCCGATGGTTGTCGCCTTCTCCGAGATATCTGAAGTTTATCAAAATAACTATTCACTCCTTTCGAATTTTAATGGTGCCTATTCGAAATCAAACTGTAACGAGTATAAACAATGATTTATGTTTCTTTACTATCACAAGTCAATTGATGTTTTCAAAGATCCTTTATGTTCATTGAAGTAGTGAGAATGGAAGCATAGTTTATTGACTTTGTACATTCATGATACAATCTCTAGTTCATTATCATATCGATTGACTTAATCACATTTCACAAGTCAACATAATTAACTATCAAACATTTTAAGTTTCACATATAAAGTTTCATAAATGAAATTAATGATGGAATTTTAAGCAGATATTGGGTTTTACTGTCAATCTGTCAGATTTGTTACTAACCAACTTTAAGAAATTTCCTGTCAAACATGTTTTTACATGTTACCTTGTTATTTTTACAAAAAAAGCCACTTAGATACCATGTTGTCCAACAAACTGACAAGAAATAAAGCCAGAATATACCTTTGAAATTTATTGATGAATGAATACATTTCACAAAGATTTACAATTAATTATCATCAATCAATCAATGCTTGTTATCACATGTGGAGCATAGGCCGACGACCAATATTCTCCAACCAACTCTTTCCTGAGTTTTTCTTTCCAGCCCTTCCTAAGAGCTCTTCAGTCTCTTCATGTAAGTTTCCAGTTCCCGATGGAGTATATTCTTTGGTCTTTCCTTTTCGTTTGACCTTTAGGATTTAATGTTAGTGCTTGTCTTGTGACACAATCTGGTGGTTTCCTCAGAGTGTATCCTATCCACCTCCAGGGTCTTTTCCTAATTTCTTCCTCCACTTGATTTCGGTTGATTGGTTTGTTCTTTACCGTACAAAGTTGGTGTTGGTGGTATCCGGCCAACGAATCCAAAGTATTTTACGCAGACTTTTGTTTATAAATACTTTCATTCTTTGAATGATGCTTTTTGTAGTTCGCCAGGCAAGTTCCAGCTCCATGCAACAAAACTGTCTTCACATTGAAAATTGCAACTTTAATGTTGGTTAACAGTTGGTTTGAGTTCCAGATGTTTTTTTCAGTTGTAGAAATGCTGCTTTTGCTTTTCCAATCCGCGCCTTCACATTTGCATCAGACCCTAGTCAATTGTCATAATAACAAATAATTCAACATTAAAGATATATTACTGGTAGTTATTTTCTGTTATTATAAACTATTGAAATGAGATAAGAAGCAATTATATATCCATAGTAATTTCTATCTAACTCATCAACAATGCAAACATACATTTACTGTTTCTTTTGTTTTATAGAAGTAATCAAACGATGTTATCGACTGATGACATGTTGATAATTCAAAACACATTCTCATGGTTATATACCCATTGAAATGTAGATATTTCAGATCACGTTGTTAGTAGAATGTGAATCTATCAATTAACAGTATTTCGTAACTATCTTCGTATACGTATAAATGATATCTGTTGTATTCTAACTACTTACTAATAAGTGTAATAATAACGACAATAGTAATAAAGCGAAATGTACACAATCTGAGATATTGAAATGGAAATAGACTGTTAGCAATTGTGATTCATTTGATATCACGAGTTGGTTGGAAGAAGACAATCGTTGATTGTCGGAAACCTTTAGGCAATTGTCTTATCCTAGTATGGGGTTCTTCCGCAGTATTCATCCACGACCCACAGGTTGAACCAAAGACCTCTGATTCCCCAGTGTATGCTTAATTATTAGACTATGGAGTCGGCTCCAAATAATTGACATTTTTTATTTGATCAGTTCGTTATACGAATGAATGAACTCACCTTTTGTGATAGGTAGGTAACTTCCTTACACCAGACACTACTGAACTCTACTGGTCACGTCTTCTCACTAGAACTCCAGGAATCACCTCGAGTTAGTCACTAGTGAGCTTACATTTATTGTAATTGGGTTTTGAGGAAATTATTGATTATCAATTTGATGTGACCAGTTTGTCTGATCCTGATACCGTCATGGATGTACACTGGCAAAGAGTCCCATACTAAAATAAAACCGTTGTTCAGTACATCCTGGTGATCAACGGTTGTCTAATTCAGACCAATTCGTGACATCATATCGGCACTCAACAATCTCCACAACACTTAATTACAGTTCCGATCCATACAGTATAGACTAATTGATCACTTTATAGTGATCGATTCGATATTCATTAGTGTTGACCCAAGTTTGTCAATTAAGTTGTAATGTCGCTACTGGTCTAAGTGATTCGATATCATTTGCACCTTGTGATCAATTCGATCTTGCAAGCCGGCTAGAATGGTAACGTAGAGAGACTTATCTGACAAGTGATCTAAACATAATATAAGACCAAATTGGCCATTCAGTACATTTGAATGACATGTTAACATACCATACCATGCAACACATAAGTCACATAAATGTTAGAATTTCAGTGAACTATGGAATTCATTACAATACGACTTTAGTTATTTGGTATGTTACTACAGTATTCACATGTAGTGAGTCGTAAGGCACTAAATTTTCGTTTAAGTGAATTCTTATTCAGCTCAACTCATTTGGCATGTTTTATAAATAAATTCACATTAAGTTAAGCATGACTGAATTCTAGTTCATGTGAATTTTAATTATATTCGAATGACTTATCAATATACCATATAACTAAAGTCCATAATATCCGTTTCATCTTCAAAGTGGATAGTCATTGTTTAATCGCAGTCTCTTACAAGTATACAGGAAGCCTAACAAACGATTAATATTAAAATTGAAATTCCATATAATTACGTCCACTGTCTCCAAACACCGGTTTTAGTAATCTCATGGACCTAAACCAGGTAGTTTACAACCACTAAGAATGTTTATTTAAGTAATCAGTGTTTCCAGGAGCTAATGTCTTGTTTTAATTCTGCAGCTTCTAGTTATCTTACAATCACGTAGATCATCCTGAATCAATGACTGAAAATATTTATCATATTTCAAAACCACCTCAGTCGTTAAAGACCCAAAGCTCCATAAATCGATCTCCATTTTTACTTAGTACCACGTGCCTAAAGTCAGCAATGCTCAATCAGTCGTTAATAGGTACTCAGTCAGTGTGAAGAAGCTACAATCGCGACAAAACACCTGTTTTCTATTTTTACAATTCATAGTTCATAGCTACTGGTTTCTATATAGTCGATTTAAACAGAGTAAAATAATCTCGTTGTTAGAAAGTGAACATCTCGCCAAAGCTTTAGGTGATGCAAATGACCAAATCCAAACGAGATATCTCAATACTTTCTTGAATTTTGTCAAGCACTAACCTATTAAAAATGAAAGAAACATCTATGAAAAGTGAAGTAGTCAATGCAGCCATTTACTTCGTTTCGAAATACCATTTAGCACTTAGATAAAAGGCGACATCTGAAACATGTTTGCATTGTTACTCGATATCCTCAGAAATCTCTAAATTAGGTAAGAGCCTTCATCATGTTTCTACTTCATTTTATGAGAATACATAATCCCTAAAATTTCTGATGAAGAAAATGTTGTTTCTAAGAAAACAAATATTAAATCATAGAGAAGTGCGATGGGGGGTAGGTATCGATGGCAATTTTAGCGAATAACACTTATAGTTGACAGTTTGTTATGTGCTCTATCTAGCTTCATAGTGCTAAAGGCCTTTCCAATGTTTTCACTGCAATAATGGTTACTACATTTGTAATAGTTTACTCACTGCAACCAATGTTATAATCAAATGTAAAACTGAATATCAGTGCCAAGACACGAAATATTATAACTTATATCATCTCTGTGAACCTATATTTTTAAGAATAATTGAACTAAGACTGTTTGAGGAGAATAGTATTTTCAGTTAAATAAATCGCAATTTGCTGTTGGAAGGGTGCCACTGAAAACCAATGTGCACTGGATTGTCGATGAAAACCGGCATAGGACTCCGCAACAGTGTGTACCCTAGACTCAGCTCCAGGTACTTCAGCTTAGCAAACACCTAAGCCAATGCACCACTAGACCGGCATTCAGTGGTAGAATTACCACTTCCATCAATTTGTGATATATAGTGCGACGAGGAGTCTCATACTAGGACGGAACAGCTATCCAGTGCTTCCTTGTTTTTATTGGTACTCTACCAATATAAAATTGTTACGTAATTAATTAAAAATAATTGTTTACTGAGGAAAAAATATTACGTATTAACAATTGTTCCGTACTAAAACGAAAATAAATGTGTTTAGTGTTTTCTAGTTTTGATTGGTACTTAACTGAGATCGATCATTGACCAATATAAAAGAAAAGTTGAAACAGAATCACTGGGAAAATTTCCTTAACTCATTAACCATATTCACCAGCTTCCATAATCTACCCATGATCTAATGAGAAGGCATGATAAGTGGAGTTCAAACAAGTCACAAGTGAGATAAATATCATCATTGACAACGTATAATCGTTACTTTATGTCACAAAATGATTAAAGTGAGAATTATGTAATCGTAAGCTAGTCAGTCAATCGCTGCCAAATTTGAAAGAGGTAAGTTCAGAATACAATGACGCCATAGGTGATCATTATTGAGTTTTTCACATAAATCAAATAAAATCGATCTACGACAAATGCAAATAACAAATGAAAGCCATTTTGAAGAACGTTATGAAAAAAATCTTTATGAACTTAGTGTCGTGGAATCTGTTGAATCTATATTTGACATTATGGAGTTCAAGTGAAGTTGTTGTCCATCCCGTCCACTATAGAGGCACAGACCTGTACTGAGCGGCTTATCTCTCTTCATTATCAACACAGTCATACACCATCACATCCGTAGTATTCACCGCCTATCCATCATTTCACAACAACAACTGACAAACATTATATCACTACTGCCTTGCCTTACTCCACACACCTTCACTTATTTCATAAAACACACACTACATCACTTACATTATTATTATTATTATTACCTTGTCAATTCTCTTTTTCAACTACTTATCCACCATCTCATCATGCATCATATCAATTCACCGTCACCAATGCCCATACCACACACGCTTTCTATTAGCACTATCTTTTCATCATTCATATCACTGATACACACTTACTTTATTCACAAATCCACCAACAAAACTCCATTCATCATCGACTCCTCCTACTACCTATGAATCACCGTCACTCTATGCATTCAAACAATAGTCAACTCACCATCAATATTGACATCATTAATATGCTTCAATGAACAATCATTCATAGTGATCCACATGTTGACATTCTTAGACTCAACAACAACTACAGCAACAACAACAACATCATCAGCATCATCATCGTTTTGTTTATTGTCAGCATATTATCATTGAATGCTGTATGTAGGCGGGTGACTGTTTGGTGCCGATCGATTGACTCTTGGAGATATACACACTTGTAAACAAGCTTACCGACCAAGCTACTGATGATTGCGTATATTAGTAGTATGAAGTGTCTGTAACATGTGAAATTACGTGGTGAGATGATGGTTGTGTAGTGATGAGTCGGTGAGTTGTTTACTTAACATTTAAAACCAAGAAATACAGACAGCTGTTTCGTCCTAGTATGAGACTAAAGTGGTACACTTTCGCTATACTATTACGGAATCAAACTTCGGACCTTCAGGATTCGTCGAATAAGCCTAAATGTCACTTCACTAAAGTGGTCGGCATCCAGCGGTTGATGTTTCTAACTCAGTCAGTTCATGATAAGTTTACTCAACCTCATCGATTTCCATCGGTGAGTAGCTAACATACACATTGGGACAAAGCAGCTTTCCAGTACTTCCTGATTTACAATGGTTGTCTAAGTCACAGTGATTCATAAAGTCGAACTAAAAACAAATTTATGTTCTATATTCAAATATTTTCAGTAGTTTGTTTGAATCGCTCACTAACTGAAATAGATGGTTATCACTAATTACACTCAATTGTACTTTATTATTAAAGGTATTGAAGCGTAAAGAATAATGTTTTTTTTTCTCATGAGATCTGGTGTATGAGAGATGTTTATAGATGACATAAGAAAATCACTAAGAAAGTTGATAGTAGTATATTTAAGTTTATATAAAATATTCTCAATCGATTGATTAAAACTTGAAACAGTTTTAATGAAAACTGATAATTAGAAATTTTAGTACTATACAATAGTGACATACAATTCAGATTGGTGATCCATTTTCTAAGTTCACGGTGCTCAATTGAACTCATGATTTCGGTACTAGAGAGTATATTACGTAATTTAGATGAACCAATTAGAATAACGTACCTACAAGCTAAAGTAATGCTATGGATTGGAAAGTTATACAGTTACTGACAGGAAATTAATAAACTGAGACACCAAGCGAAGCATAAGTAATGCATTCCTAATGTTGTGGGTGCAGTTACAAAAAGAAACGATTTGAATGAGTTTGTTTTTAGCAGAAAGAAAGTGATACTGAAGCAGATTATGTACTTAGTTGTGTGTTGGATGATGAAAGTCCTAGTAACAACGACAATGGCGTTATTTAATGCTACTGAAGTTATATTGGTATAGTGGTATGAATACTATTCAAACATATGTTCAGAAATGTTGCTTAAAAGCGTTGTATTAATGAAAGGTGTCTGGCGAATTGTAAAGACTGTTGATTGTGTAGTCATATAAAGGAAGCAGGAGTAGTGTAAAAACGGAATAGGTAAGTTCATTGTACATTCTGACTTCTGTAGGTTTTTTTAATAAGGGATAGAACCCAAGGGGTTAGATATGTTTTACCTCGAATAACATTATACATAGACGACTTGAAATGAAACAACTATCTTCGGCATCGCTAGTGTGAACATCACGTCATAGTTCCTAAGTGTCACTCTAAGAATCCACTGAAAGGATTACATATGAATGACGTAGAAATAATGTGGATACGTTTGAAAAAGTACTTTACACCATATTAAGAATGCAGATGAAATATGTTATTTAGTTATATAAACTAGTTTCTATATTGTTTAAATTTGAAAACACTGAACTATTGCGTAACTTTTAAAGATTTATTATTCATATAAATTTGATATCGACTTTAAATTATAGAAATTAGTTTGGAGTATTTGGCAGAAAACCTTGAACCTAGGTTTCGTGCTATGTGGAATTCATCAGTAGTGCGTACCTGCAATCTTTGAAAAGAATTGTACTTCCATATGAATTCGATCTCCGAGTCACCCACTTTCGTAGTTCACAACCATTACCACCTATCTATTCGGGCTGATTTTTTATTGGCTAAAATAACCGAAAGATCATTTTAAGATTTACTTATATCTGTCATTATAGTTTTCATCTACCACTGTTAAATTAAGAAAAACATAAACAGTGATTACTCTACTGTGACCAATTCTCAGCCATGTCAACCAGTGTCTCCAGTCACTGATTATAATAATTTTGTGAACTCCAACCAGGTAGTTTGCATCTACCGACATGACTCAAATCATCAGTCACTTATCTCATAGAATAATGCCATGTTTCGGTTTATCCGACCCTAGCTTTCCACCATCTTACTCTTACTTCTACCCTCAGCCAACGTTATGCATGAAGCCAGGCTGCGCTCATGCCTAAGTAACACATGTCTCGACCAACACAATCAATGAAGTTTAACGACAGCTTCGACTTGGTTTAAATATTTTCCAAGTACTCTGTATATTGTAATCATTATTCACCTGACTATAACACATAAGATCATTTACTACATGAGGTACATATCTATGGATCTAAGAATCTCTAAAGTATTCAAAGTACCTTCAACATAACCATCATTATGTATTTTAATTAAACTGTTGGATAGACAATTGTAAGTAACAAGTTTAACTTAAGTAGCAAATGAAGTAAATCCTATTTAAAGAAGAGTCTTCTATTTCATTTGTTGAAATCAATTTCGTTCTTCAAGATTTCTATTTGTGTTATATTTGTATGTATTTTATCTACGAAGACAATTGAATAAGATGAATATTCAGATGCTGGAATATTTGGTAGTGCTCCTGCTTACTGATCTATAGTTCATGATTTCGTTAAACATCATCTTTCACTTTACATTACTTTGATGAACATCTGCATATTTATATGCTACTGATGTATTCACTCTATAAAGCGAATACTTTCTAAAAGCATCTCAAAGCATTACTCAGTGAAGTATTTTCACGGAGAATGTAATCTGAACAATAGTTCAATACAATAACACCTTATCAATTCTCACCACATTTCCTCATCTGAATCTTCTTTCAGTATCAACTGTCGTTAAATGAGTAGGCTTACATAGATCACCAAGTGAAAGTTTATGTACTAAAAAGCTATGGTAATTCGTCAATTCAAGACTCAATCAATCAATTAATGCTTATTATCCCATGTGAATCATAAGCCACCGACCGGTATTCTCTAATCAACTTTGTCCTGGGTTTTCCTTTCCGGTTTTTCCGAAGTGCTCTTCATTCCCTTCATATCTGTCTTCGATTCCCAACACAAAGTGTTCTTGGATATTCCTCGTTCCTTTGGCCTTCAGGATTCGAAGTTAGTGCTTGTCTTGTGACGCAGCTTGATGATTTCCTAACTGTGTGTCCTATCTACCTTTATCATCCTTTCCTAATTTCTTCCTAGGCTGGATTTTGATTAATTTGTTTTCTGTTACAAAAGATTTTTATTGTTGATATCTTGTCGACGGTACCAAAGTATCTTACGCAGACACCTGTTTATAAATACTCGTATCTTTTGAATGATGGTTTTCGAAGTCCTCGATATACGTTCCAGTTCCATACAATATAACTAACTGTCTTCAAATGTGTATTGAAAATATTGACTTTAATTTAAGACTGATCTCTCATAAAAATGTATGAAGAGAGGTTGTTTTGATTTAACCATCTTCTATTTCAGCTTGTTGTTTTCTAATTCCTTATTCATAGTTATTTATCCTAGTAAACTTTTTAACTTGCCAGTTATTACTACCATTGACAAGTGTTTCTTTACTTCATCATATCAGTCAAGTGGTTATTTGTGATTCTCTTCTATAAGTCCATAGATTATCTTCATCTTTGGATATAGAAGTACGAGTCATTAAACGAAGTTGCTTAATATGATAAGTTAAATAATCTTGTATATAACTCATATGATCTGAAACAGATAAGTGGTCAGTCTATGCAATCGAATCTGATGATCAATATTATTAATGTCATACTTGATTGGATTATACAAGACACTTTACAAATAAAAGGGTTCTACTTTGAATGCTGAAAGGATATTATTCTGATATTCGAATAGTATTAAACTATACAGTAGGAGGGAAACAAGGAATCAAAAACATAGTCATAAACATTGGTAGATTGAAAACAATTATTCCACATAGGATAATGCATTGACTGAACACTATGTAGTGATTAATATTATGCTTATCTAATCCTTTATAAGGAAGAATCGAATTCTGTTAAACTAGTTAGGAGAACTACTGCAAACATCCTCAGGAGAGTACAGGTATTTATCAACAACTGCCTACGTAGAATATTAAATGTCTGTTGGCCGGAAACCATCAACAACAGCCTACTTTGGAAAAGAACAAATCAGCTTCCAGCTGAAGAGGAAATCAGGAAACGACGTTGGAAATCGATAGGACATACGTTGCGCAAATCATCAGACTGCATCACGAGACAAGCACTAACTTGGAATCCTGTTGGGAAACGGAAAAGAGGAAGGCCAAAGAACACCCTGCGTCGAGAACTGGAAGCAGACATTAGAAGGATGAACAGTAACTGGAGACAGCTGGAAAGGATTGGTGAGGACAGAGTTGAATGGAGAAGACTGGTGAGCGGCCTATGCTCCTCCGAGAGGGGTAACAGGCGTAAGTAAGTAAGTAAGTTGAGATGCAGCCATAAGTCTTAGTGACTGGAAATATTTATAGATAAGAAGTTGTCTATAGAAATTGTTAAGTAGTATTAACGACTTAATAAGCATTCACTAATGTATACAACCTTTTTTCCATTGAGTCGATCTTGCCTTTAGAAGCTCAATACTAATGGTAACCAAATGTGAATCTGAATTACCCAGAAAAGAGTTCACTGAAGAACACAAGTTCCTTCAAAGATTTCAGGTACTCCTTGCTGATAAATTCGGCTTTGTACGATACATAAGTCTAAAGGTTTCCTTCCGACTACCCTTCAAAACAACTTTCTACATTAGATAATACACAAAAATAATTTATAGTACCATTTATTCATATCAGTTAATGATGAATAGCCTTATTCTAAAAATAGTCGAATATTACAGAAGATCAGTGAACATCTTCACTAGATAATATTTAAGTTGGATTGTGACTGGCAAGTGGAATCCAGGAAGCGCGTTTCGTCCTATTTGGGACTCATCGGCTGGATGTACCTGCATCCCAATGTTGATGTTCACACTGGGATTCGAACTCAGTCCACTTCGTGTCAAACACCAATGCATTCACCACTAGGCTACTGTGTCCAGACAGTCACACTTGTGCAACGGGTACATATGTAATTCAGAATAGGCTTCTATCTTCCCGTTGATTTGTAATGGACTGAAACTGGTCATCAACATTGGGATGCAGGTACATCCAGCCGATGAATCCTAAATAGGACAAAACGCGCGTCCTGGATTCCACTTGCCAGTCACAATCCAACTTAAATATAACTTGTGTAATACCTCTATATCGAGGCAATCCGCTCAGGATGCACATATAGCAACAGAGGCTGACCAGTTTTAGTCCATTACAAATCAACGCGAAGATACAAGCCTATTCTATATCTTCACTAGATTGTTATAAATAAATACTTATTTAAGATACGAACACTAGTTATTGTTATTAGGTGTTGTAGAGATTGTTGATTTTGATTTCGACAACATAAACTGATTTCAGTTAGATAGTCAATGAAAATTATAAAGGACTAGACAGTTGTTTCATCTTAGAATGTTACAGCTTTGATATAAAAAACAAAAACAATCCTAACCTCTATTTCATATGAGGTTTGCAATGCATGGTGTTTTACATTATTACGTAATAGAACATTCATCAAAACTGTTTATCTCACAAAATATTGATTCAATCTAATCTGCTTTAAAACATTAAAAGTCATAAATTTCGACGATTATAGTAACTATGATGTATAGTCTGTTTAATAAGTTTTTTGTTAAATAAGAACATTAAATTGAGATAGAGATTAGTGGTTATGACTAGTGAAGTTCAGATTTTCAAGGGTGAAATGGTTATCACCGATGACAATAGGTGATTGGTGGGGTACATTACAGTTTGATAAAGGTTGACATTCTATCATTGGACGTAGTTCTAATGGTGTATAGGTTTACGTGTTTTGTTTTTAACATGAAAGCCCTGAGCTTGATTCCTCTGGTGAAATCTAGAGTGTGTACCGCTGAAAAATGTCATACTAGAATGAAACAACTGTCCAGTTCTCACTGGTTTTCAATGGTATTCTATCAATACTAGTCTGTGATGAATCCAATCAAGCAGACATAGACACTAAACATATGAGATAAAGTGAATTCATTTTCCCGATTCGTGGGCTACAATTCTTCCACATACTTAGGACTAAATCTTATAAATATGTCAAACTGTTGGTTTATAAGTATCATATTAGATGCAAAAGGCGTTTAATGGCAACTTAGTTTCATTAGTGAATAACAATCATAATGATAATTTCAATTTACAAATGAATAAGAGAAATAGAGAAGGGTAGTTATGACGTAATCAGTATAAGCAACATATACCAGTTATTACATTAACAGTATACAAAGTGACCAAAAGTGAAGTTAATTAACAAAATCACCAATCAGGTTAGTAATGATGATAATAATAGTTTAAGGTTTTGTGAAAAGAAAACCTGAACTAATAAATTGATCGGCTATAACATTACAAGTTCTATTATGAATACGTCAGATGTTGTTATGAATGATGGGAAATAAGTCTATACATGTAAAGAAACAAAGCAAAATACACAGATTTTTTGATAAATAAAAAACAAAACCATCGCAAAACGAGACAGATAATATGAAAAGAAGGAAGGTTAATAAGAACTTCCTCATCCTGGTAATTTCAGGTGAATCCATGAATTCCTTTATGCACATGAATTCTGTAATGCATCACGTGTTTATTGGAATCATTAAGTAAATAATACTGAGATTAAAGGTTAGGTATTGAGGAAAGATGGTTAATCGGTTGATAAGATAGTAAATTATCGTCGACTGAGGATGGTTGGGAACATGTGCTACCTAGGACTAACCACTGTTTACCTAGAGAAGTTATACTGAACTTCTATCAGAAGAAACTCGGTGGCTGCCAAACCATAAATATGATGTCATTCCATTAGGCAAGTGACTGATGGTCACAATCGTGTTGGTGAATGCAGATTATCTGATTGAGGGCTGCACGACTGTCATGACGAGTGGTTGGAGAACACCTGTGTGATAAGGCCAGGAATCGGTCACAGGAAATACATATAAATTCACTCTTTATTCTCCTTTACATCATAATCTTAAATTCATTTCATAACATTCTGTCACCAAACTAACTCTTTCACCTAGTACCGTATTCTATGTGTCCACTCATTTCATTATTATGGTTATTCAATGAACTACAAGTTTTATTTATTTGGTGTTCATTATGCTGTGTTGTTGATGTGTGGCATACTGGAACGTTGAATGCATTTTTTTAGTTCGATGCTATACATACATGCAGACATACACAATTTCTGGTTTTTACGACGAATTGTAGCCTCCTCTGTAAAACGTAGAAAGTTATTTTTGCTTTAACTAGTTACTAATCGAAATGTAACATTGTGGTTTACTAAGTGACCCGATGTCGATGATGTGTATTCCACAGGCATTAATAGATAATTTGAAGGCATTAAGTAATAACCTCTCCAGTTTTCAAACATAGGTGATGTCACATATACAAGGTACATACAACTAGAGGTCAGGAGATGTAGTCTATTACCTGTGTTTGATTTTTTGAGTAACAGGTATTCGAAGTAGCTTATAATCAATAATACAACAGGATATATCAGTGTTATACTGGCCTGTAATCAGCCACTATCCTGTGTGCCAGGATCATTCCTTTTAAATCGTTAATTAATGAATATACATATTTCTTTAGATACTTTAACATGTTGACTTGGAATGCATATTGTATGAACTTAACAAGATAACCACTATCAACAGAAGTTCTAAGATTGATTTCCAATTCATTGTTCAGTGAATCTCCAGGAATATTGTCTGATTGCTCTCAAGAACAACATTCAAATTAAACCAATTTGTAAAGAGATAGGATAGTAGCGATTAGAATGCAAATACTGACTTTCTCAGAAAGTTTATATCATGTACAAATTGTAAAAGTTGATCCGTTTTTATGTCTTGATATCTCTAACTTCAAGAGATTATTGATATTTTATTACTTATAATGAATACTGGATTTGGATGAAGTGAATTGAAACAATTAAGTAAGTGGAAGACAATGGTATTTGTTATTACATACAACGAATGTATCATCATTATGTATTCGTGTTTTGCTTGATCACATCTTTGGGGTTAGTATTTTCTATGTGTGGTATTTAAACTGTCAGTGATTATAGGCACTCATGGATTGACCATGGCTACACATTGTGTTTGTCGAAAGTATTCCCCATTGGATTATAATAGCACACTTATTATGTATATCAACAGTAATTCTTATAGTCTCTTCTTCACGAAATGAATCATATCAGCCTATCTATATTTGATTCCCTTGATTTCATCTAACCGAACATCAATGACTAATGAATTCATATGATTTTTCGCTTGATTTGATATCGTTATTTCGTTCGACAAAGTACCAACTGTCTTCCTAATTGTGTAATACAGGTTCGAGTCCTAAAAATTAATTAATTAAGCACTATGGAACAATTAAATGAAGTTACTTTGAGAACAATTAGAAGTAGAATTCAACAGAAGGATGAAGTTTAAGAAGTAATTTTAAGGAAGAGGAAGAGAGTGGGTGACATTTTCTTATAAACAATCATTCAAATTAGAACTGTAGTATTATTAACTTCATGTCAACATACAAACAACAATACGATTGACTTCTATTGAACACACACAACATTCTGGATATCTAATGTCTGTGATATTTAAGTGAGTTGAATATGATGACGTGTTGGTAGATTAGAAAGGATCTAATAGATAGACTTAAATTAGACCATTGGTTTGGTGACTGATTACACTCAATTGAATGTTGAATTGTGGATGTTCTAACAGATTATCTTTTCATCATTGTGTAATGATACAGGTGTAATCATATGGTTGTTAATGTGAACAGTGGATATTTTGAGTGTATCTTGTTTCATATAGTTAAGTGAACTGGTAGATGAACAAAGAAGTATCCAAACGGATGAAGTGAATAATTTCCTACTGAAGTCAGTTAATAATTGTTTAGCTTCATCAAACTTATTATTGACTACTGTCAACATACAGTTACTAAATATATTCAATGCTTAGAAGAACATTCTTATTTGTATCAAACAATTTACATGAAAAATGCACTACACTACACTTGTTGATAGTTGCCAACAGTATTAAAATTGTTGAATTCCTACAATAAACCAACTGATTAAACAACATCGTAATGATTTGTGAAGGCCGAGAAAAGATGATCAATCAGTCAATTAATTTTCTGTTAACCCTACATGGAGCATAAGTCGTTGACCAGAATTCTTCCACCAACTCTATCTTCAAGTCTCCTTCCCATACAGTTACTCTCAAGAAGTTAGTAGTAAAATAAGTTAAAGGTGGATAGGATGTACATTGAAGAAACCATCAAACTAGCTCACATGGTAAGTAAAAACTTCAAATTCCCAAGGCAAAAGAAAATGAAGAATACTAAAGAAAACATTACTTTGTGAATAGAAGGCAGACATGATTCGTAGAATAAATGTCACTTGTTAAGAACTCGAAAGAAAAGAGAGTTGGTTATACAATGCTGGTCGGTAACTTATACTCCACAACGAGGTAACATGTATTGATTAGTTGATTGTTCGATATATACATATGCCATCTACCTGTAAATTTATTCATAACTTTTTACTTATTAATTTCAATATAGTAGATAGACTTTTGGCAAGATTACATTACCGTTTTTGTTTCCACTCAGTTCTCAGTATTATTTCAGGAAGTAAAATAGAATGTTTAGTTAGAATTCATTTGAATAATAAAGAAAAAAAAAAGTGAAACAACATCAATGATCAATTGACTTTGTAATGCGACTTCATTGAAAAATCGGTAGATTTTTTTCTATTTTAAGAAAAGAAAAATTAAGTTTTTGTCGTTAGTCAGATAAAGAAATTATCAATGTTGATTGAATATGTTACATATTGATGTTGACAGGGTATCATTGGAAACCAGGGTGTATTGGACAGCTGTTTTGTTCCAGTGTCGAACTCCTCAGCAGTGAGAACCCCAGATTCCACCTCCCACCCTCACCTAGCGGCTTCAGGTTGACGGCGAATGCCTAACCCTCTACACCACTAGGTCGATATTCAATGGTAGAATTTCCATTTCCATCAATTATGTGGCATGTAGCGCAACGATCATACAGTGTCATTTGTAATGACTGTCTCACTCACGACAAATGTGAACTCCACCAGTCACAACTTCTCACTAGAGCTTCAGGAACATCCTGTAATTAGTTACTAGTGAGCAGATTATTGTCATCGAATTGTGATCACTTCTTTTTGTCGAGATAGGTTATTAAATTGATTGAATTCATCAATGATTGAATTCACTGTGTTACTTAAGTTAGTTAACTTAAAGTATTTTTGAAAGGATAATGAATAAGTAGGTAAAAAGAATAAAGTGAACTACATTACAATATCGTTCGGAAAGGGCAGCTAACTGAATCATTCATTTCAAGTTGATGACAGTTGTAGGACATGGTTCTTACTTCCTCCTTTCCACCTTTCTTTCTTCTCGTGATTGACTGGATTATAAAGGTAGCAACATCTCAACGAAAGTGTTAAATACAGTGAACAATTTTGATGTAAATACATGATTTGGACATAGAAGATGACCAAGTTCTATCTCTTTTCTATCTCACATATAGCAATAAATGTAGATGAAGATGTACAGTATTGCAGCAACCTTTGATTTGCAGTATAGTTCATATGAAGCAAGTAACTTTGCTGTACTACACTTTAATATACTCATTAATCCTAATACTGGTTAGCAACATACTTATTGTATTAATAACTCACCATTCAAAATCAATGCAGACGAATTCCACCACTACGACAGAATATCCTTCCTCCATGTACATTTTTAGTTGGTGCACTTATCTAAGTTTCAAATACTTTTGGTCTTATCCCGTATCTTGACTAACTGCATGATTCAATCTGCTTACTCTAAACCGTTTCCTGGATTTATAACGTCTTAGATGAAAAGTGAGTGGTTGTTTGTCGGAAGTGTATTCTGATACAATACATACCTCTGATATCCTAGCACTGTAAACTTCGCTGTCATTGATTTTGTTTTCAGTTCATATCTTCATAACAGTGACTCTATCAATGTCCTTGCGTGTAGATAAAGTCATAACATCCTGATCCTGTCTGCAAACAAGCACACTCTTATGTACAAAATGCTACTTGAGAATAAATCTATTATCATTATGTTAATAATGCTAAATGTATGGTTACTAGTCATGATAGACAACTGATATTAAGTTGAATGTATTCTATTAAATACCAATAAGGAAGTGTGTACTCATAAAATGACAGCGGGTAAGAAGGTGTAAGTAAAATGAACCGACTCATTGTCTCATGTTACTGTTCATTTCCTATTTATGAAGTTGTTGTTTATAGATTATGTAAATTGCTATAAGTACATTATACCACTGACAAACGAATTATGTATAGACTGATTATTTCGTAGGTTATCATTTATTAAACAGTATAATTCATTTACCAAGTACAAATTCATGTTGACTTGAAATTATCGGTCTGTTCTGTGTTATAGTAAGTTGAAAGTGATAGTGTTAGCCTGATGAATTAGGAGTAAACAACAAGCGTACACAACCGTCTACAAATACCGGTAACTTTTCAATGATGCTTTTTGTAGTTCTTCAAGTTTCAGTTTTATACAATGTAATTGTCTCTACGTTTATGCTAAAAATTGTAACTTTGATGTTGGTTGACAGTTATTTGGCTTTCAAGATACTCTTCATTTTTAGAAATACATTATTTGATTACTCTTACCTCGCTAATCTACGTCTTCATATCTGCATAAGACTAGACCTACTTTGTGTATCAGTGACTTTGCTACTCAGTTATGTACATCATCCGGTTCCTCCGTCAAGTGAGGTGTGATTTGGCCAGTGCTCTCTGTGTTGTATCTAAAGATGCTACTTTTCCCTTTAGTGTATCTTAAGGTCTACAGGTGGCTGCAAAGACAGCCGCTGCACCAGTTATCTCCTACTTGATTTTTTTCTGTGTGTGGGAAAGGAATGATAGGTCAGTCAGTTCAGATAATGTAGTTACATCCAAGTTGTTGAGGTTTTCGTGTTTTAGTCAGCCACGAGAAATAAAGATGGAAGGGTGAGAATAAGCAATCGTGTTTGACACTGGTCTTTATTTGGAATAATTGATCTATAAGCTACCCTCCATGCAGGATTTTGCAGCGTATTCCGTCATACGAATCCTGTATGATATTGATTATCTTCTCAGTTACATTATAGTTTCAGAGTGGATCGATTAATGTTCTTCTGTTCACACAGTATAATGCTTTTTCGTAGTCAAGAAAGTCTATGTAAAGTGATGTATTCCATTTAAATACATGTTTAACAATGACCTTGTAGTCCAGCAACTTCGTTGATGCGCAATCGATCTTTACAGAATCCATCCAGTTAATCCGAATGTTATAAAATTTGTTCATTAATGCGAAAACAATCAGGTACATTTGTTGAACCAATCCCAAATAGGAAAAAAACATTCTTGCAAGATTCCACTTACCTAATGTAAGTCAACTTTAATCATACATGTAAATTACCGCTGTATCGATGCCCTTAGTTCAGGATGCAGATATAGCAACAAAGACTAATCAACTCCTGTCTATATCATTGTAATCTAATTCTTATATTTGTCAATCAAAAACTTTTACTTTCACAACTATCCACTTAAACATTCATTTATGCTGTAATTTATGACTTGAGGAAATACTTTAGAATTAAGAAAGAAAGCCTTCTAATCCAACTTATAAGCGTTTTTTTAGCAAACTTGAGTTTTACGGGATAGGGGTGCTAGCCCTATGCCCAACCCTCCTCCTTTACCCGGGCTTGGGACCGGCAACAACCCTAGAAGAGCTGCGGGCGGAGTTAATCCAACTTATAAAGTGAACAAATATTTCTATCGATCACAAATTATTACTAGATTACGTAATACAAGTTTTAAACTAAGCACATTGTTACATAATACAATCACTAAATGATATAATCAATAAAATATCAAGTATCATAAAGTATTTCATTTTGTTGATAATCAATAAATCATCATATTCAGCAAATCAGTTCGTATTTAAGCCACTTCTAATCAACTGATAACTTAAAGTTTAACGACGTGTCTTTTGTAACCGGTATCAACTTGCAATCAACACTTATGAGGATGATTTATCTTAATTTAGTGTAACATCAAATTATACAGTATTTAATGTCAATCACTCTGAAACATAATCGATAGAATTCAGTTAGTAACAAAGAATTGATAAAATGTCACGCATATGGATACTAAATGAATAATCAATAAGTAATAAATCAATTTAAAAAATATTAAAAAAAGTAATAAACCATAACCTTGAAACCTAACTATTTTAACTTGCTAAATGTAAACCAAAACAAAAAAAAACAATGACATAAACACAGTTTTAATCTAAATTTCATCTCAAGGAATGTCTAAGTCACTTTGAGGAGATGCGCTTAGGATACACGTATAAGAAGAGAGCCTGTCCGGTTTTAATTGATCATTTAAAGTCTGTTACCCCAAGTGAAGCATACGCCAATGACCAGCATTCTCCAACCAACTCTGTCCTCAAATCACTTTCCTTTTGGTTTCCAGTTTTTCCCAAGTGATGTTCGTCCTGTTTATGTCTATCTTCGATTCCTGAAGCAATGTGTTCTGTGGTCTTCTTTTTCTCTTACTTTGGACGACAAAATTTTATATTAACGCTTGTTTTATGACACAGTTTGATGATTTCGTCAATATGTCCTATCCATCTACAGCGTCATTTTTCAATTTCTTCCTACACTGGACTTCAGATGGTTTGTTCTCTGCCTGGTAAATGGTATCGAAGTAATTTGAGCAGACAGATATTTATAATTACTTGTAACTTTTAAATAATGCTTTCGTGGTTCCTCATACAAGTTTAGGCTCCATGCAATAGAACTATTTTCGTACTTGCATTAAAAGTTGTGACTTTGATATTGGCTGAAAACTGGTGTGAGTGTCAGATGTTTTTAAGTTGTAGAAATGCTGCCCTTGCCTAGCCTTGCTAATTCATATATTCACGTCTACATCAGACCTTCCTTATTTATCGATGATGCTGTTCAACTATGTAAAAATCTCCACATCATCCACAATTCCTCCTTAAAATGTAATTGGGTTAGTGTTTGTTGTTCTGTATCTGAGGAAGATACAAATTCATCCTAAGATTTCATTACATTTATAAAACCATTAAAAGAGGATTTATTATATTTCTACAAAATAAACATTATGTTGATAGATCTTTTTTAGAGATAATTCTGTTGAGATATTAAAGAATGAATGAGTTAAGGTTTTGATTCTAAAATCAGTTTGCTAACCTCTATTGTTACCATGCCAACATTTATGAACAAAATCCACCATGATAACTTCAGTATAATTTTCAGCATGACATATATCTTCCACCCATACAACGAAGCGGATTCACCTTATTTCTGAAACAGTAAAGCATACGTCATATTTACTCCATCATATTTTATACGAAAAGTTATCTTGAAGATGTCAGGATAAGCTACTTATTATAATCATTTATTTTACTGATACACTTTTCTTCTAGAAGTTTGATTCCCTGGTGTGGTCGATGATAAACACTGTTGAAGAGCTTCACACAAGAAGAGAAAGTTGTCTAATACACTCTTATTTGAACTGTTACTAGGTCAGTAGCTCTCTCTAACACATAAAAAAGCGTTTTGAAAACGGATTTCTTCGAATGAAACTATTTTTTTTAACGGATTCATTATCTACCTGCAATGTCCTATCCTACACATGAAATTTTTTTCAATGCAACAATTCAATAAGGGAAGCATAAACAATACACAAATATGATGACGTAATAGGGGAGTGTAAAAATACACAAACAGATTCAGTTATGTAATCAATATGATAGTACTATTACTTTAAAACAAATGTAATCTAGGTAACACTTGGAACAATATAACTACCGTCAGAAGTTTTAAAATATGACTACTAACGTTGATAAAGATAAAAGTCAGTGCATCCTTCGAAAGGATTCACCAACTCTGTACTGATTCAATACCATGAAAAAACATCAGGAGAAATCAGAAGGATACTTAACAAACACAATATTAAAGTTAATTTTCATACGAGACCATAAAATCGATGCTGATAAAAGTCAATGATCGAATACTCAGGGAGGAAGAATAAGATTGTGATTATGAAATCAAGTGCAGTGAATGTAAAAACAGCCTATTTGAGAGACTTATCTAAACAGTCGAATATCAGGGTAAAGGAATATAAACTACGCTTGAAACATATTCATAGATATTCAGAAAATCTAAGAACGTTTAGAAATAGATCATTGAATTCATTACACATCTTAGAAATAGGCTGAAATGTTTCGCCGCACAAAAAGAACAATCGATTGATGAATGTATGTATATATGAGTGAACTCAGATAGTTTGAATAGATGACATCGAGCATAGTTAGTTGCATCATATCAACTGTTGATTAACAAAAAAGCTTCACTGTTAGCATCCACCTCATCAATATTACCAATCAGGCTGGCAACAACGGACAACAGCGGTTACCAATTTATCGAACACTGTATTTGACAAGGTTAAACACTGTTTGATAATTGCTATTCATTATAATCGCCAGCATATTTCATTATCGAATATGTCCTAAATGTGGGCACTGTTGAGTAATCATTAACTAAAACAAAACAGCGGTTTAGTGCTCCTTGATTTTCAACGGTACCCTATCAACATCAATCTGTGACAAATTCAATCAATAAACCTAATACCAGTCTCCACAAACCATCTCAATTCATATACGTTTATTTATCTGACTGTCTCTATCCATAACTTAGAGTTTAACTTGTCATTGTAGACAGCGACAATTAAAATTAGGTAAACACAGTAACATGTACATACTTGTTACTAGTTCATTACATTTATACACACACACACATTTACATCAGATTTCTCTCACATTTTATTACAGGTAGTTGATTGACTCTTAATATCTAACTTTGATAACTTTGATTTCATTTAATTTAATCAAAAGAAGCTCAGAGCAGATCGTCGTATGAAATGTTCGTTGGAATCTTTAAACCTTCAATCATTAAGAATATTTCGACTGCAATTTATACTACCAATAATTACAGTAGAAGGTTATGCAATATTTTTAACCAAAGTAAATGTGTAAAAGTAGGAATAGAATAAGTAGGCAGTAAGTAAAGGAAGATAACTGCGACCCTGTCAACATCTCAAAAAGATCAATACAGTTAATGTAAAGAACATATGAAACAACTAGAAGTAGCATTCAAGATGAAGGGAGAGAAGTGAGAAGTAATTTTAAGGGAGAGGAATGGAGTGGGTGACATTTTCTTATGAACAATCATTCAAATAAGAACTGTAGTATTATTAACTTCATGTCAACATACAAACAACAATACGATTGACTTCTGTTGAACATACACAAAATTCTGGATATCTAATGTCTGTTATATTTAAGTGAATTGAATATGATGACGTGTTGGTAGATTAGGAAGGATCTAATAGATAAACTTAGATTAGACCATTGGTTTAGTGACTGATCACACTCAATTGAATGTTGAATGATGGATGTTCTAACAGATTATCTTCCATCATTGTATAATGATACAGGTGTAATCATACTGGTTGTTAATGTGAACAGTGGATAATGAGAGTGTTTCTTGTTTCATATGGTTCTTCAGTCTTCCTCATTCCTTTAGCTTTGAGGATTTGAAGTTAGTGCTTGTCATATGACACAGTTTGATAATTTCTTGATTATATGTCCTATCCACCTCTATCATCCTTCCCTAATTTCTTAATCGGCTAGAATCTGACTTGTACTCTGCTCTCTGATGAAATTTTAGCAATCTTTCGTCAACTAATAATGTTTTCTTGATTACCGTTGGCAAACAGTTTCTACGTATTGCTAACAATGACAATGCAAACAAAGAACACTGTTTCATTTGATAGATTTCGTTCTAATAAAAATACCATTTAATCTCAGGCTGTATAACACTAATAAATCACCTGACAACAAAGAAATGACATTACCTTGAATCATTTTATCCTCCCCCCTACCCACACAGAGAATAAACTAAACAAACAGTTAATGATTCGTTTCACTTCATTCAATTCTCATCAGCTATAACTTCACAATCTGCAGTATTTTTAAATTATAGAGATTAAACATAGTTATGGAGTGAAATTAGCTAGATGTAAATACATGTATCACATCATCATCGTTATCATCATCATCACCATCATCGACTATCATGAATAAATGATGAGATTAAAGTTTATTGAACTGAATTGTAATCGTTGCTTAATGATGTAATGAAAGAATGATGATATTACTATGGGAAGGATCGACTAACTACTGATTGTGTTTGAATACAGAGGTCTGGTGTTAGACTGCTGATGGCGAATTTCAGTGGATTTGAACTTAGTTGTTTATTCATTACCTCAAAGGATTTTAAAGTATCAGTCATCTGTTGTCTTAAGATATCACTATTGAATGTTTTAGAACCGTTCATTCAGAGGCTCATTGCAATTTGTTCCTACAATTGAATGTAGGTTAGTTTTCAGTTCTGCTGATGTCAATGCCTTATTAGATGCACCTAAATTTATAGACGCAATGGATGGTAACACGGGGAATCGTACCTATTAATCTTTGATTATGATAAAGAACATATAGTTTTGTATATAATAACCAGCTTGGTTATAGGATGCGTACTGTTCAGTGCAATTTTCAGTCATCGGTTGATTATCACAAAAATGTCGTTACATGAAGTAGGAGTTGGAAGAGAATAGATTTCTTTGCCAAGTTTAGGTTCTTTCGGTTTATCTTCTTCAGCTTTTTCATATTTCTCAATGAACTCATGTAGCTATCCATCATCATTTAAGCATCTTGTTGACCTTAATCGTAAATTTAATTACTAACTTTACAACAAATTCGTAACCCTACACACTAATTCTGTAATTTAATTACGTTATGACCTACGTAGGATGAGGTACAGTAACACTTAATGTGAGGTTGAGTAAAGCTGTTACACGAGACCGGTTAGGTACGGTTTTGCATAAGCGCTGCAATTTTTATACATTTTATACATTTGGCATGAATGTTTTGATTCACTTGGATAATATTATTTTCAATTTCAGTGACTGGATCATCCGTGTTACTCCTGATGATAGGAATCTTCAAAATTGAGTCATTTTTAAAGCGATTTGAAGTAATGACTAATTACAGTATATCTCACCAAAGAATATCTTCAGAAAAAGGTAAATTTTCATTTGTAAATGGGTATAATCGATGTTTTGGCCTACATTACCTTGGATTGGTTCATACTCTAGCTGGCTGTGAATAATTCCAGTCCTGAACAAGTCAACTTCTTAATGAGTATGTCATAGTATTATAATGACATTTTCTACGTTAATCCAAAGGAAAGACGAGAAAGGAATTCATCCAGGTGGCTGGAGAAGCTGTCGTTCTCTAAAACTACTGTAGAGAAGTATAAATTTTCTTAATCATCCCATGGCTGATGTAATGTTGTTTGTGTAGACACCGGTACATTAATCTACAAAGTAATGTTTGTGTACATTCAGGTGCTATCTGTAGCTTATACATTTTTAACCAACCCAATCGTTTGAATATATTGTGGTTCTCATTAGAATAAATTTATTAATTATTGACGTTGACGTTTAGCACGACCCTATACACTTTGAAAAGTAACTTGTACAGTTTAGTGTGTTCCTGTTACTAAGAAATTGATGACGGTCAGATTTATAAATTATTGCCACTTACATACTCTTTCTTTATCATCCTTGCCCTTTTATATGCCCTGTTTTATTATCAAGCGTTTGTCCATTTTGAGAACCTTACCATCACCATCTAACGATAGTTCAAAACTTTCCGGTGTATCTGTATGCAAACTACGGCATTAGGCATGTTGAATCATGGATGTAAGTTGGCTGGTATCCAATAATGTTGCCAAACCAAATACTGAATAGTCCATAAGACAGTGTACTAATACCAGGACTATTTTTCTTATGATTAACTTGTAACCATGGAAAATATGTTTGTTTTTATAAACTTCAAACAACAATGAGAGTGACATCTAAATAATACAACCATCTCTTTTAAATTCACACATTTTCGGGGTCACTATTCTACGACGGCTATGCTGACAACTTCTTCATAATAATTACGTATCGATTGAGGGTAAGATGCAATCACATGTTCCTCCAAACAACAGAAAAGTGTGGCGATTATGTTAACTCTCATTTGAGATTCCCTGCAAACTTTATACCGTCAATTTGACACTTATCCATTCTATAAGAAATTTTACGTGGCCATTTAAGTATTTGTATTATTCATTCTTATATTAAACTGGCTTTATTTCTGTAAAAGAGCACTAGCATTGTCAGCAATCAGTCAATCAAAAACCAAACAATGTATGTTACACCTCATGGAGCATAGAGCACCAACTAGTATTCCAAGAATAATTCTGTCTTCAATTCTCCATTAAACACCAATTCAAGTACTATACATTATTTTCAAAACTCCCACCAATTCCCAAATCAATGTGTTCGTTCTTCATCCAGTTTTCCACTGGCCTTGACGATTCCAAGTTAATCCATATCATGCAATTTGATGATTTCTTCAAAGTATGTACTATCCATCTTTAGCGTGTTTTCTCAATTTCTTTCTTTGTAAGAGATTGGTTTATTCTCTGCTAAAGTCTAACCAAAGCATTCACATTATTTCATGTTGGAAAATGTTTGTAACTGCCATAATCTTTTAAATGATCGTTTATGTAGTTCTTCAAGTGTCAACTCTATACAATACAGCATTATCATGCAATTTAGCAATTCGATTAATGCGTAAATTATTAACAAAGTAACTTATTACTTACAATACTACTTACATTCTCTCATACTATCCCATAAAATCGATATAAAGTGAGACAGTAAACTACGCAGAGTTATTTCTATCGAAGTAGTACAAAGATTCTATTCTACTCATGATCAATTTTTTAACAATAGAAACACGAAACAAATAAGTAGAATAGAAGAGAGAAAAAACGAAGATTTAGTGAAGTATACTCGAAGCTCGATGAGACTGAGAAAAGAATACTCATCAACGTTGTACACTGTAACAAGAAGAACTAATTGGAAAGGTAATTGTTTCGTGATACATCTTATGAGTAATTAGATACATTCACAAAATCACTTGCATTACTTCTACATAAAGAGTTATCATGACATGTCTTATGCTTGATTGTTAATAAAACTGCCTACAAACCTGTGAATCTGAACACTTAGATCTTTGAAGTCACGAATCAGAAAGTGGAATGAAAAGGAGGGAATGTTTAGTCAAATAAGCGTCAAATATACAGAAACAAACATGGGCATTTATGGTTGTGTGTAAATCCGGAATATACATTACGATTAACTTAATTCTAGAGCAAGGAATTTGAAGTGATTATTCGATCGTAGTATGTCACATCAAAGTTTCTGAAAGTTTTCAGCCTGGGATTACAAGAAATGTCTTTGATTTCTTCAAAAGTTTCTAGAGAATCAGTCATGATTTTTAAGTGTTTTCCATACACATAGATTATGAAAGTCAATAATTTAAATACCAGTACAGTTAGTTGAATGTAACTCAACACTTTACATCAAGCTGTTTGATTATGAGAAAATATTTGACAGTGTAGACAAGAGAACACTATGGAGTCATCTTCAATATAATGGTATGCCTGAGAACACAGTTAATGTTGGATGGAACTCTTAAGACAGATTACATTTTGAAATTCGTGTATGGAGAGCAGCTTACAGATTCACGCCCTCCAAGTGAAGACTAGTGTGAGACGAGTTTACTTACTCTTCACTCCTCCCCATTGACATCTCTTCCTTCTCGTGGTTAAATGGTTTAATTAAACCTCAACATTTTAGAAGAAGCACGTTATACAGGGGATAACTTGAATTTGACTAGACTGTCTAAACTCCGTAGATGACTTGTCCTGGCCTCTTCTATTCCACACATGGCAACAAATGCAAATGAAGACCTCCAGTCTTGCATCAGATTCTTCAGTCGCCAGTAGTCTTCAACATGAAGAAGAGCGGGGGGTTGTTCCTCACATACCTTTCACCAAGCATCATATAGATCACATTTGACTTGATGGAGAAACTCTGCAAGATATGGAAACTTACATATGTGAATACTAGTATCAGTGAAAAACACAGAGGGAATCTAATCTGTTGCAGATGTAAAGGATCAGATTGGCGATGCAGTGACAGCATATATATAAGTAAAGAACATCTCGAAATCAAAACAATCATCAACCATCATCGAAGTCACAGTTATCAATACAAATTTGAAGACAGTCCTATTGTATGAAGGTAAAACTTGGAGAACCGTAAAAATCGTCATTTAAAAGATCTAGGTATTTATAACTTTTATACTCCGGCACCGTTGACCTGACACCATCAGCAACAACCTACTTTGACAACAAACTACTGAAAATACAACAAAGGAAGAAGTTAGAAAATGATGTTGGAAGTGGATGAAGCACATATTGAAGAAATCATCAAATTATATCACATGATAGGGATTAACTTGGAATTGTCAAGGCCAATGGAAAACTGGATGGTGAACGAACACATTGATTTGAAAATTGATGCGAGATATGAAAATAATGAATAGTATTCGAGAGTGTGTGTATAGGAGACTTGAATGCGGAATTGGTGGGTGAATGCTAATCAGTAGCCTTTGCTCCATGTGGTGCAATAAGCATTGATTGATTGATAAACTTTGACACTCACTTTATATAAATAATCGAGCAGTAACTGATGAATGATAGACGGTGTAGCTAAATGTTTAGTGGTAATTTTGATTAACCATCAATTAACCTTGAAAAAATTTATTTTGTTGCTAAGTAATTACAATTAACTCCGCCTAAAGCCTTTCTAGGGTTACTGCTGGTCCCAAGCCTGGATAAAGGAGGAGTGTTGGGCATGGATTTAGCGACCTAGAATTGTTGTTGTATGTATACATGAATTGACTGGCCTATTTATAATACACTGATAAATTTCGTATGTAAATTATGAATAATTAAACTGGCATTATAACGTGATCAAAATAGTTTAAGGTGAACGTAATTGGTAATGGGGAGATCTATAATTGAATTGTGTACAAGAAAGTAGAATGTCTAAGCTTTCTGCTGTTATTTTAAATAAGTCACAGTTAACAAAGTCGTGACATTGAATGCCATTGTCCTATCTAGTATGTTATGTGATATTTTCGTCCACTTGGTAGGTGAATAGTACACATCAAAGTGTAATTCATCATTTCAATCAATCAGACATATTGTCAACTGCTTATTTTGAACTTATCAGTATATAATAATCGAATATGGCAAATGAAATCATAGGCGAATTTAATTCTTCCAACAAAATTACACAGTATATACCAAAGGGATTAGGAATAGAAGGCTGTTGAACATCTATCTACAAAACCAATTGTAAACATTTAATCCCTAAAAGTTTTATATAGTTATAAGCAAAATTAATTCAGTCACAGGTGAACACCTAAAAGAACTGGCATCTATAGTCGGTGTCACCATATGGGTTTACTTTGTACTCTGAATCTAGTGCATCTTAGAGTTTCAATGATTAACCAATATTCCTTAAGTATACTGTTCACATTCGCACTTACTAAGGACTTAACAAGCATCACCAACTTATTCATTATTCAAATGTTAAAGGAGAATACTATGGAGACTTTAATAAAATGTACATATTTCCTACAAAAAATACTTATTGCATTGAGTCGGTTTTCGGGGATTGGGATCAAGTTTTAGTTGATTGAATTCCTCACAGATTGATAGAAGTGGGAATTCTACTACTGAATGCCTGTCAAGTGGTACAGAGTGTTAGGTGTTTCGTCAACTGGAAGCCGTTAGTGCGGAATAGAAAGTGCAAACTGCTAAGGAGTTCCACACCAGGGTAAAACAGCTGCTCAGTGCTCCATAGTTTCTACTGGTAATCTACCGACATCAATCTGTGACGAACTTAATCAACTAGAAATACTTAGTTAAGGTTAATAGAATCAAGTATTGATGAAAATGAAATAATGCTGACCAGTGACAATAACCTGATTAAAGAACATATTGTTTTACACAAGATGATAATTACACTAGTGAGATACATTCTGATTATTGAAGAATTTAGTCTCTTATTGATTTCCTTTGAATGTTCATCACCTATAAATAGATTCTGGATAAAAATAGGATTCTGTTTATGGTCACTTCTTTTTTATTCCTCTCTTCTCTTTATATGTATCACTCGATGAATTACCAAGGATATCCACTGTTTCTAAGACATGTTTTACAATAAATATGAGTTCTTATTGAAGTTTATCATCAGTACATATTCTTTCTGTTTTTGTGAAAAGCAGTATCTTGATCAATGACTTTGGTAAATGATAGTAACGAAACTGTAAAATATCCACATAAACTCCATCCCATGTAAATTTAAGATGAAGTGAACTTTGAACAAACTTAACCTTCTTCCGTTGTGTTGCACTTATCATTTCAAACATCTGAAGCACCCTTCTTTTTCAAACGTTTTAATTCACCAATCAAACTTGTCAGTTGAACGTTTTTATAAAGTATCTACACTATGTCCTAAATCGAATAATTAGGAAATTCATGAAGCACTACTACACTGATTACATCACCATGTGTTCTTTGGAGAAATTATCGGGATTATTATTAAAATTCCCGTAACCAATACATTATGTTATGAATAACGATTTTTTCAGAAAACAAAACAGTAATTATTACTGTCATTTGTTTACTTATGTTAGATTACTTGAGATGTGCACATAGACACCTTTTAGGATAGAACCGACTAGCTTCAAATATGATATTTAGTATATTACTGCCAGCTTCACATGTCACCGATACACGTCTTAAATAGTTGGGGTCTTATTCATGATGAACATGTAATTCCATACTACTCTGGGTTCACATATTAATCCTTAACGTATGTTCAACAGATGGTTTTTTTCGGGTTAGATACAGGTATTTACACACAGCTGTCTGCGCAAAATGTTACTTCGGATCATTTGGACAGATATCGTCAAGAACAACCTTCTGTGGTAGAGAACAAACCAGCTTCCAACCGGGGAAGAAATTAGAAAAATGAAGCTACAGATGGATAGAACACACATTAAGAAAATCATCTGATTGCATTATAAGACAAACATTAAAGTGAAATCTTTAAAGTCAAAAGAAGAGTGGAAGAACGTTGAGCGCATTATGCCGTGAATTGGAAGTATACATGAAAAGAATGTACAATACTCGGGGAGAACTGAAAGAGAAAGTAGTTTGAGGACAGAGTTGATCGTTGAATGCTGGTTGGCGGCTCATGCTCCACATAGAATAGCAGTCATTAAGTGATTGATTGATTAACTGAATGCTCACCAGTTAGTTGGCTAGATTCACTATTAGTATGATTATGTATGACTCACAAAATAAACTAATCACCATAAAGTAATATTCAATATAATCTCACTCCCATCGTTTTTCTCTTTAAAAGTCCATACTCGTTTAAAACCACGAGAGATTAGTTAAAATACGATAATCTTTAATAACTTAAAGTTGAAAATATCAATCAAATTATTCTCATTAAATCTGTCTTGACTACTATCTTTAGTCAGACTGTTATGTAACATGCTACTAAGTAGTAGGATGAATTTTTATATTCCCATTGATTTGTTATAGACTGAAGCTGGTCAGTCACTGAGATGCAGGTACATCCAGCCAATGAGTCCCAAATAGGACGAAACCCGCGTCCTGGATTCCACTTGCCAGTCATAATCCATATTAAATGCTACTAAGTAATTTGAAAAATGTAAATTTATTTCATTTACATGATATTTAACATCCATGTTAATAATTTTATATATATATTGGACTACATTGTAAAATCGTACATGGAGGTCAGCTAACAAATTCTTTCGAAATGAAAACCGGTGTTAGACAAGGCTGCTTACTGTCGGCCTTCTTCTTCCTGCTGGTGGTTGACTGCATCATGGAAACTGCAATATCTCAAGGCAATCTCGGAATACAGTGTACAGCATCGATGCAACTAGATGACTTAGACTTTGCAGATGATCTAGATCTTATATCCTATACACAGCAACAAATGCAGATGAAGACGGACAAGGAAGCAGCAGCCTCGTAAGCAGTGGGCCTCAATATACACAAAAGGAAAAGCAAGATCTTTTTAAACAAAACAACAAACACTTACCCAATTTTACTTCACGGAGAAATTCTGGAAAACGTAGAAACCTTTACACACTTGGGTAGAATCATCGATAAACAAGGAGGGTCAGTTCTGTGGCAGATAAAAAGTCGCGTATTGAAAAGGTAAGAGCAACTGAAGGACATCTGGATATCAAACCAACTGTCAGTCAACATTCAAATCACAATTTTTAATACAAATGTAAAAATTGTTCTGTTGTTTGGAGCTGAAACTTGCATTGAGAACTATGGAAAGCATCCTTCAGAAGACACAAGTATTTATAAACAACTGTCTGCGTAGGATACTTCGGATCCCTTGTACGGATACCATTAGCAACAACCTTTTGTGGTAGAGAACAAATCAACTGAAATCTAGCTGAGGAAAAAATTAGGAAAAGACGCTGGAGGAGGACAGGAGACACACTGAGGAAATCACCTAATTGTGTCACAAAACAAGCATTAACATGGAATTCTGAAGGCCAAAGGAACGAGGAAGACCAAAGAACACATTGTTTAGTGAATTAGGGACATACATGAAGAGAATGAAGATCATTTGGGAAGAACTGGAAAGTTAAGCTTAGGACATAGTTGCATAAAGAATACTGGTTGTCTGCCTATGATTCTCTTGGCGTAACAGACATATATATACATATATATAAGGTACTTCTTTGTATTTACGAAATACATCTACACTAAAACTGATAAACAATTAGACTGGGTTTCGTGGGGATTGTTGAACATTAATTTAATACTACAAACTGGTCTAAGTTTGACAATAATCAGAGACTAGAAACTGCCACTGAACAGCTGTTTCCTTTTAGTAAAGGAAATGTCAACAGTAGGAATTCACAATCATAGTATGAAAGCGATTTAGTAGCTTCATGTTTGCGATGAATGACTAATCGCTAAATTAATAAGCTGGCTGACATCCAACGTTTGATAGTTGAATCCTCAGTTAATTTACAATATATCTGAACGGACTCATTGATTGTTATCGGTAGGTAACTACCCCATACTAGATATAGCTAAACTCCAATGCATATATCTTCACATCAGGACTCTACGAATAATGTTTCAAATATATTGTAGTATTATGAGAAGTTTAGAAATTCTGATACTTCTATAATGTCGGTTATTAACTTCAGTTAGACAGTATTTCTTAAGGATAAACCTGAATGTATATTATGAAAGAAATAAATGAGTAATAAAATGTAGTGTTCGTGATTAAAGCACTAACATAATGATCTTTGTTTGTATGTATCTTGAATATTAGAATGTACTGTACTATTGATTTACAATGTTAGATTCTTTTGGGTTCAAATTTATATCCACTGCATCTTCGTTCTGGACTTCTAAATGATACGTGTTCTCTGCGATTATCGTGTGTGTTCGAGTCATTGTAAATGACGGAGGTAGAATTATGAGTAGTATATATTTGATTGTCGAACTTAACACGGTTACGAACCCAAGTGAAATTAATTCAAATTAATATTTACTAGAATGAGATCTATAAGAAGATTAGCATTAGTTGATAGCTATAGTAAAATGAGTATTTGAGGATGTTCTTCCTGTTAACACTATTTCGTTTTGAATCGAAAGTTAGCTAAGCTTCAAGTATAACATAAACTTTTGATTTGTGTTCTTTAAGTACTGATTCATTTGACTCAATCGGTGTTTTGAAAAGATGATTCTGATGTGACAATGTGACCAGAAGACATTAACTGTTTCGCAATAAGGCGGTTAATCTACATGAATACTCCTTTAAACATAAAAGCTGAATATTATTCACAGATATATCTAAAAAGAGCTCACTTTGTACTGTTGATGCAACTTATCTCACAACCGTAAGTAAATATGTATAAACAGACATCTGTCACTCAAACCAGTAACTTGTTTTCGACACGTGCAAAAATCAAAGTTCTAATATAAAACAAATAAGAAGCTAAGTAGAATCCCTTGCAAAGGAGTCTGCAGTTAACTTTTCAAGATCACGGCATATATTGCCTTGAAATTTTTTTTATTCATAAAGGGAATTCTCTTTGGAATGATCGATATTCTTTCATCGCATAGCTTGGCTTCACATTAGTGTAAGTTAACACTGAATGTTGGTTATTAATGTAAATTACTTACTGTAGTTTATTCAACTTAATCTTATTAACATCATCAATACATAAACGTTTAGCTCTGAAGGAATTAAGTTTCCATGTCTTGTCATAAGAACCTGATTATGAAAATGTATGTACTGGTCTCTGTAGTTTGGTTTCTGTACATTAATCTTTCTAATGACCAGATATGTTTTCTATTTAGTTAAAAAATGTAGATTAAGTAGAGTTCAATGATAATAACTGTTGAACTCCTTCGTTGAGCTGGATGTTACAATCTTATCACCTTAAAACATACAATGATTTAACTAAAGTCTGTTACTGACAAAAAACTAAATAAGCATAGAAAAATTGTGAAATCAACTTACTTAATGAGAGATGACAATGTCTAAAGATAATTTAGATTTTCATGTAGCATAGAAACAAGAAGTGAATTCTGTTACTTTTTCACAAGTGGAAGAGGATAACTTGTTAAATGGATAACATATAGCTGATGGAATTAATACACAACAGAAGTGAGAGAGCTATCACCATTAGAATTGACTAGTAGACATACTTCATCACAAATTAATTGATCTGTCAATTCTACAATTAGACATTGGTCGGTTTAATGATAGTGATAGTTTAGTGTTATTTTAGGGTTGAATCTCTTGACAAAATCAAGAGTCCTCACTGTCAACGTTTCACAAACTAAGTCAAAACAGCTGTCAAGTGCTCCCTTGTCTTTATTGGCATCCATTTGTGATCAATTAATAACAACAATGTTTTGATAAAGTAGAATATGCATGTAATAATCACTTTAATACAAATTACTAATTTAGTAATGTTAGTAAGATAGAAGCATATCACATTAGCAAGATTTCCTTTCACTTTAGTAAATAACTTTGAAAGATGAATTTGTTTTATTAGGAAATAACAAATAGATTCAATCATATTAGTGTTATACTAATAAGTAGTATTAGATCTAGATTGTGGCTCGCAGGTAGAATCCAAGATGCAAGTTTTGTCTCATTAGGAGCTTGTCAGCTGACTGTATCTGAATCCCTGTGTTGTTGCTCACATCGAAACATTTAGCAGACTAGACCTAAATAGAACAAAACCTGCGTCAGAGATTCCGCTTGCCAGCCACAATCCAATTCAAATCATTCCTGTGAACTGTCGCTGAATAGAGGTAATCCGCGTAGTATACAGGACAAATTAACGAGTAGATTCACATTCATTCATATTATTATGTTGACACTTTAATTGAAATCACTGTCATACTTCAATCACCAAAGTTACAATATCTATAAGCACAGTTAATTTAACTTCTTATCATATCATGGATTTTACCCAAGAATATCGATTAGTATTTAGTGATAACAGCTCTCTCTCTCTCTCTCCAATACTGTCACTTACATTGAGTTGTACAATTGTAATTTCTAGCGAAATACCCACTTTAAATATGAACAATTCATCCAATAATGCAAAATGGTTAACTGAAACCACATAACCAGTCAAAATTCGTCTCATTGGTTACCTATTGGTGATTTGTTTGATTTTGTTAATTCTATATATTACATTGTTCTAATAGGAAGAAGATATTGCATCACTGTATACAAAGGTTCTTCTCATCAGAGAGACTATCTACTTCCTATGCAGTCATAACAGGAACAATAACCACAAAGAGATTACTCAAAACATCATTAAAATAAGTTACCATTTCAAAGCACCTTTATTGTGTGGTTCAAATTTATAATGAATTATATAGATGAAGTGATGTAACGCTGTTGTCAATGTTAAGCCTTAATCTAGCCGACTACTGCAGCTTGATTAGACTCAGGGCACTGTATTTAGATGATATAATCATCACATGTGACGGCAGTAGGGGCCTCTATGCTATCACGCAGAAATCCAGTAGTTCCCATTTAGTCATTTAAGTTAATAAAATACAAATTTCATTTTAAGCATGTTCCTATTGAAAAGATAACTAAAATGTATTGTTAGGGTAAATATACAGAAACCTGGAGTACAGGAATGTCCAGTATATGAATTTTCAGAATCAGGTCTATCTGAATACAAAGAGGAATCTAATCAACTTTCTATTTTCGACTGCCAGACTTATCTACGGTTAAGATACCATTGACGATAAACTGGAAAAACCTTCAAGATTCACTAATAGAAATACTACACCAAAGCATCGAAAATGGGGATTGTTAACAGTACCAAAGATGGTAAGTTTTATAAACGTTTCATTCAACAAAGACATAGCAGAGATCTTAAAAACAAAAACTCTGGAAGTCTTTAAAGAGAGTTTTCAACTTAGATAAATTTCTTATTACCATTTCCAGATAGCCTATCATTCGAGTATATGTAAAAGATAATCTTCAGATTTGTACACTAACTGTACAAATCATAATCTCGTAAAAATCATCAACGAGTATTATCCTTGTTGGTTATCTAGAATGATTATACAAGTCTGTCACTAGTTCAATCTTAGAACACCATGTTAATTGTCTGTAATGTTGCTTCACTTAAAGTTTCTTACATAGTTATTTATACAGTGAAAGTAACTGATATAAAGGGATTACAAATTAATATGTAGAGTCGATAAGAATTCACAGTTTCATGACTAGTCTCTGTGTACATGGCATGATATTCAATCTGTAATTGTACAGTGACCTTAATTCTTTACTTTTCCTTAATAATTAATTATTATCATGCTATTCTACTTATCTTCTTCTTTACATAATTATGATTAATTAGTCATTATTATGACAGTAATAATTATATTTACGTGTTTGTATTCATTACAGATCGACGTTGGTTAAGTATCCGTGAAAACTAGAACGTACTGGAGAACTATTTCGTTCTAATATGGGACTTCTTATTGGTGCCCATTCTTGATTATGTCAGAGAATCTAAACCAGAACTTTTGGGTCTTCCGGAGTACGCTTAACCTTCGACACCACAGGATCATCTATGGTAGATTTACTACTTCTAGCAATTTGTGATATAGTTTAACAATTATCCATTGTCGTCGGTAATAACATTTTTACTCTCCATATATCTGTACTTCGCTGCTCTCACAAGGACTTCAACAACATCGTGTAGTTAGCCATTTGTTAGTTGATTAATGTAAGTGAATTGAAGTTGTTTTATGAAGATAGGTAATACATGTATTTGCTTGTAGTCGTCTGTTCTACCCAACTTGCATCAATATTTGACAATTACAAGCAACTAAACTTAATACCTACCTCCATAAAACTGCTTTGATTCAATCATAATGTTCTTCTTATGCAATTATCTCTAAGTTATCATTATTTAAACAGCCTTTCTTTGTGATTATTCGGTCGCATGTTCATTTTATAACTTTGTCCCCTTCATAAGTGATATTTGCAGTCAGTTTTGTTCCAATGCCATTTTGTTTTTATTTAATAGACGTGTTCAACTAACTTATGATGATATTTGACCAAATGAGAAAAAACTATTCCAACTCAAATTTAACTATCACTCACATTTGATGCAAAGAACATTGTTGTAAAGAAACTTTCCTTCATTAGATTCTTCAGAGAATCTTCTTTTAGAGACTGTTATATTGGGTTATTCAAGAAAGAAAATAACTTACTTCCAGAAGTGTGTTATAGAAGACTATTCAATTTATATTGAGCAGTTGTAAACTGATTATTTCATTTCTATTATTATCATGTTCATCTTACCCTACTTCATTCATGAATTGGCATCATATTGTCTTCCATTCAGGAATAATAACCGATTAATTATGTAACTGTTCCTTCAGTCCTCAATCATTATTGTTCTTCCTCTGTATAAGTGTTATTCTCTTTATTGGTTTGTTGTTTGTCAAGATCTTGTGTGCGTGCAGTTGAATTGCGATGATTATTTTGGGGGATATGGGATTTTTTTTAGACTAAATACATCATAGACTGATTCCTACAAAAATAAACATCACTATTCGATTACACTAGTCAGCTCACTAGTGACTAACTGCAGTGAGAAGTCTTGACTGGTGGAGTTCACACCAGTCGGGATTGAAACAATAATCACCAATGGAATTTGATGACCGTCTTGTATCACGAAACTGATGGAAGTGAAAATTCTCCGATTGATAGCGACCCAGCGGTGCAGGGGGTTGAGTGTCTGGTGATCTGAAGTCCCTGGGGAGGGAAGTTGGGATATGGAGTGCGCACTCCTGAGGAGTTCCACATTAGAAAGAAACGGCTGTTCAATATACAATGGTTTACAATGGTACTCTGCCAACATCAATGTGTTATATATTCGAACAAAGAATAAGTAGTTGCTGATTCGGAAATTTTTTTATTCTTCTATCCTTTTTAAGGACTAGGACTCACGGAGCAGAGGTATAGTTGTAGAATAACGCCTGTAGTGTCCGAATTTCCCGGTACTGGTTCCAGTCAAGATTACTGTCTTCGTATAACGTGATAGACCTTAGTTCACATTGTAACAAAGAACACTTATTAAGTCTCGTTTCATGTTCATATTTTATTAACTTGACTTCGTTATAAGTTTATATTATGAACCTTATTATGTAGTGCATTAATAAACTTATACACTACTCTATGCACGTCATTTAGTTTTTTACTCCTAATATGTTTTTATTGTTTTTCTATACTCTTTGTTATTATCTTCTACTTTCTAACTGTAAATGATTAGAAATTTGTTATAAGAAACGACTGGAATCGCCACATACTACATTATTTATTCAATGAATACTAGGCGACATCAGTAATTCCACGACACTTGTGTTTATGTGTCGCTACCACAATCTATGTGGATTTTAATTTGTTATGATTCGTACTTGATTTATACTTGCCTAACCACAGACAACTTTGACACTTAAACGCCTAGAATCCTCCTAGTCTCAAATTCAGAAGACAAGTAGACAGGAATCTTTATTCCAGTAAGATAGAGAGTCAGTTGTGTACATAATATTCGCATATTTATAGTTTACTGAAATAATAAAATCCATCTAATTCAAACTAAGAAATTTCAGTTATTGTCCAATAGGAACATGCCGCGTCACGATTCTGGAAGGTTCTGTCGGTCACTGACGGGAACGAATGTCACTGGCTCTTTAGAGGTTTCTGGAGGCTTCGTTGAAGTTTCTGGGAGCCACCCCAACACACTTTTACATTATTTGTTATTGGCAATAATTTACTCACAGTTCATTTTGATAACAACTCTTTTACTAACATGTTAGTTAGTTTACTTGTTTGTATTTGTAACTGATTGGGTACCACTAGAATCTAGGAAGCACTAGATGGCTCTTTCATTCTAGTATAATAATCATCAGAAAGCGTAACCAAATAATTCCACCCTAAAATCCTATCTAATGTCTTTAGTTCTCACTTTAAACTCTTGGTCATTCACAACTAAGCCGGCATCCAAATATAGAATTCCCACTTCCATTGAGTTCTATGATCAAGTTTATACGCATATAAACGAATGAATGAAACATAATTTGACTAATTGATTGCTGGATCATTTATCTTATGTTCATCTCACTAGTCTAGACAATAGAACTCATGCAACAGACGTATGGACACAGAACTACTGTCGGGTTTTCTGGTATTAATTCCTATTGAGATTGTTATTCTTGTAGAACGTAATAGACTGTAGTTTACATATTTGATTGTTTTTAGTTCTTTGAAAGTATTAATTATTAAAATTATTGTCTTATCATTATTCAACTTATCAAGTTAATCTTTTCTTTCAAATCCCTTTCATTTCATTGTACCGCTTTAAAAAACTAAATAGGATTCTTATGTATCACTAGAATACAATGCATAATTTAGTATTCTCTAAGTATTTCAATGAATTCATTAGCATATTACATAACTTAATTTCATATTTCTTCATTTAATTATTATGTCACTTTTAATTTAATTTTGATATGGTGTTTATTCATGCTTATCATTTCAACTAGGCGCCATGTTTAGACAAGTTGTAATTTGTGATTTATTCATGAAATTGATCAAGATTGACTGTTGTTTGAAGTTAAAGTAACCAATGAAATCAATAGATGAGAATACATATCATCAGTTAGGTAACATGATGAAGTACACTCGTAGCTTGTTGGAAGTAAAGAAAGAACATGCAAACATCCTCAGGAGGGTACAGGTATTTAACAACAACTGTCTACGCAGAATATTAAATGTCTGTTGGCCGGAAACCATCAGTAACAGCCTACTAGTGGAGGAGAACAAACCAACTTCCAGTTGAAGAGAAAATCAGGAAACGACGTTGTAAATGGATAGGACATACATTGCGGAAATCATCTGACTGTATCACGAGACAAGCACTAACTTGGAATTCTGTTGGAAAACAGGAAAGAGGAAGACCGAAGAACACACTGCGTCGATAAGCTGGAAGCAGACATTAAAAGGATGAACAGTAATTGGAGACAGCTGGATTGGTGAGGACAGAGTTGAATGGAGAATACTTGTGAGCGGCCTATGCTCCTCCGAGAGGGGTAACAGGCGTAAGTAAGTAAAGAAAGAACAGTGAATGATGTAGAATGATATGAATTGACTTCATTCGTAGACTCAATTTAGCAATTTATTAATAAGAAGTAATAAAACACTTCCATTAAAAACTTGTGTTGATAAAATCGACTAGAATGATGATAAAATCTCCATGGTTATACCATCGAGGTCAAAGAATGCAGTATAATCAGAACCATCATCATGAGCTACAAATATTCTTTGTCGTCTCAGGTAATAATACTATTTATTTCAGACCAATGAACATACTTGATATGACATTATTTGAGATAGATAGGAAACATACCGCTTATGAATGTGCGAATGATCGAGCCAGTTATATTCAGTGCACAAATGAAGCAAATACATCACCGTATTTCTGATTAATCATCCTAAATAGCTGACAAAAGAATAGATCAAGATTATAAATAACTCTTTACGTACACCCCTGGTTGACTCTGGTCACGTTGTGGTTACTGAGAAAGGGTTCAGTGTTATATACAGAATTCTGTCTCACTTGCTCTATGGATCCACAATGCATACTTTATGAACAGCAAGAGCTATAGGAATATATCCTACGTTTAACATACATAAATGTTGTCCATCCTTTCAATTTAACCTGGCCTTCTATATAACTTCATCCTTTTCTAAAAACACCTTGAATCCGACGTAATCTCAAATTCATTTTGGTTTCCAATTTCGGCGCTACACAGTTTGTTTGCAAAGTGTTGTTTCATCTTCTAGTCAATGAATTTCAACCTCTACACACAGTTACTATTTCATTCTATTGTATTGTTAGACATCATTACCAAGGTTAGAGTTGCAAAGACTTTCTTTAAGGATGTTATATTTTGTAAAAGCCTATCAGTGTTGCATGTGTAATCGGCTTTGTTTTGTATCAATAGGTTTCTTATGCATATTGTGTTAATATTGTTTAGATGTATCGTTGATATGGTTGTACTACAGGCGCTGCTGCTGGTGGTGGAATTGTACCTTTTCTACCTGAGGACTTAAATAAAAAGTCTACACAAATCTTCGTTCTGAACTGAGTCACTTGCACTGAATAAGTAATTAATTCCCGTTTTAGCATCAAATATGGCATAATTCTACATTATTGGCATCACTCTAAGCCTAATTCATTGCTACATTGTTATTCATCCTATCAAATTGATTCTATTAGATACTCAGGATTAACGCATGTACTGCAGGTGATGAATGACCTGGAAAAGCAATTATTCGTCTCAAGTTTTACTGCTTATTCAGGTAAACTATATTTTTAGGCAGCTTTGGACTTGGCTCATACTGTTATGTTGGACTACTAAAGAAGAGTGAAAAACTTCCAGAACTGTGTTTTAGAGGACTTCATTCATTTATTCTGGTCGTGAGTAGTGTAAAGATTACATTTCTATTATTGTTACGTTCCTCTTGCTCTATCCTTTTGTTTACCATATTTACTGTTATTATATTGTTTCTTATTATGGACTACAGTAAGTTATGTAAAAGTTGTCCTTATTCACTACCACTATTTCCTTAGTTCTGTATTGATGTTAGTTTCCTAATTGGTTAACTGTGTGCTCTGATTTTGTGTATATACAAAGGCATGATTGAAATATAATTCGTTTTCTGGTTCTGGTTGTTGGCTCATTAATCGTTGTTTTCTCTATTCCGACTTGGGGGACTAGTAGTCGTGGGGCAGATGTGTCTGTACAGTGATTAATAATCATCAAGGGCACTGTGTATTTTCAATTACATAACACATACACTTGTAATAGTTATGTTTATTTGTGACAATTTGTAAGCGGTTACTATCTCAGTGTTTTTCTATGGCCACCAAAGAGTTGATAATTGCAAATAGATTGAGCATTGGACAAGTGGCTTGTAGAATTAAGTATTATATATTTGTGATTATCCATTGTAAACCGATTGCTAGAGGTACAAAGTGTTTAAATGATCGTTTTGAGTTTATTTGTTCACTTGGTCTAATATACTAAAGTCTAATCTCAACTTCACCTTCATAGTTTTACTTAGAATCACCATAATCCGTCTGAGAGTCTAAGGTTCAGATAAGTCAAATAACGAACACATATTTGAATTTGGCATTCACAAGTTGACCTGAATTCGACAATCATTGAAAACCAGAAAATAACACTGTATAACTATTTCAACCTAGTATAGAACTGTTTAACAGCACGAATCTACAACCTTACCAGATATTTGAATCCATTATCTTTATATTTGATTATTTTCTTAATAAAGCTCAAAGTAGTCCTTCCCATTTCCTAATCAGAACGAATCGTTGAAGTTTCTATCATTACCAATATTCATCAATATTATTATTCAACTATCTTTTATACACTTAGTACCAAAGATTTCTAAGTCTATTCGTTCTATTTTCAACAAAAATTCCTATCGAATTAAATAAACTACTTGTTCTCATCTCTTAGTAGATCACATGTTTTTTTTTTTTAGTAGTAAATACTGATAGTCAAAATAATGTTGACATTGTTCATATTCTAGCCAAATAGTCAATACTTAAACAACATGAAATTTATGATACACTACTATAATCATTTCTATTAAAAAGTTGAATTAGTACTTCTATAAAATTTATCCCTATCACATTACACTCCTCACTCACCTCACTCTATCCCCCTCCCTTATTTTCCTTTCTACCCTTCCCTTGATAATTTTAATTTGCGTGACAATTAACTTCCTGCTTTCATTCTTGTTTCAGTTTTTTTTTTTACTTTTTTTTTCTTGAGTTTCACTCATTTCGACTTTGTTAATACACATATTCATCTCTATAGTTATTGTCGTTCAACGTCTTGACAACAGAATTCACTTCTTTTTTCTTCTACAATAGATGGTCATCATGTATATTGTTTTACTTCAGGAAATTTCATTTCATAGATTCAAACAGTAATATTTATCAGTCAAATTATTCTAATGATTCTATCGTATTCATTATCTTTTCAGAATCTATCCTTATTCTGGTTGATTGTACTAATCATAGATTGAATTGGATAAGGTACCATTTCAAAATTGGGGAACGGTGGAGCTTACTTACTTACTTACGCCTGTTACTCATCTCGGAGGAGCATGGGCCGCTTACCAGTATTCTCCATTCACCTCTGTCCTCACCAATCCTTTCCAGCTGTCTCCAGTTTCTGTTCATTCTTTTAATGTGTGCTTCCAGCTTTCGACGCAGTGTGTTATTTGGCCTTCCACTTTTACATTTTCAAACAGGATTTTAAGTCAGTGCTTGTCTCGTCATGCTGCTTTGATGTCTGGTGGGTTCGATGGAGCTGGTCTATTCAAGAGTTCCTCAAAATGTTCTACCCATTTGTCCTTTTGTTCTTGAATCTCGATGATTAGCTTGCCTCCTTTGTTCCTGACCGGTCGCTCTGGTTTACTATATTCACCTGCCAGTTTCTTCGTTGTGTCGTATAGCTGTTTTATATTTCCTTCTCTTGCAGCTTTTTTCCGCTGTCGTTGCAAGGCCTTCGATATACTTCCGTTTGTCGGCTCTAATGCTCTTCTTTACTTGCTTACTTGCTTCTGTAAATTCACTTTGTGCTCTGATTTTCACTGCTTTAGTTCGGTTGTTGTTGATTTCTGCCTTCTTGTTCCTACTTTGTTGAATTTTGCTCAGGGTCTCTGTGGAAATCCATTTCTTATGATGGTGGTTCTTGCGACCCAGAGCCTCTTGACAAGTTGAAGTTAGTGCCTCTTTGATTCTTTTCCAGTTGTCCTCCATAGTGGCTTCTTCTTCGTTCAGCAAATCTTGTAAGGCTTGAAACCTGTTGTTGAGAGTTATTTTAAATTCCTTGAGTTTGTCAGTATCCCGAAGAGAGGCTGTATTGAACCGTTGTAATACTGTTACTCCAGTTATCCATTGCTTCTTTAGCATTAGTTTCATTTTGGCAACCACTAGGTGGTGATCTGAAGCTACATCAGCTCCTCTCCTGGTTGTCACATCTTCCACTGATCTTCTGAACTTTTTATTGGTGCATATATGATCAATTTGATTCTCCGTAGTATGATCCGGTGAGATCCATGTAGCTTTGTGTATGAGTTTGTGGGGGAATATTGTACCACCTATGACCATTTTGTTGAAAGCGCATAGATTTGTAAATCTTTCACCACTTTCATTTCTTTCTCCCAGTCCTTGTCGTCCCATGATGTCTTCGTAACCGTTGTTGTCCATTCTGACTTTGGTTTTTAGGTCCCCCATTAGAATTGTCAGATCCTTTCCTGGTCACTTCTCTATAATTGACTGTAGCCTATCATAAAACTGATCTTTGACCCCGTCGTTGCCGTCGTTTGTGGACGCATAACATTGGAATTAACGCGGAAGCACTGAATAAATATTTCAATCTAGTATAGATCACTTCAATGACAATGTTCACCTACAACCTCATCAGGATATTTAGCATACGAAGCTTCAGGTTACACAATAAGCATTTAATTATCAGTACTATTGAGTCACTCAGTGATAAATTGTAGGATTAATCAATTCGTGATAATTTCGAATACTTTTTATTCTTTTGTTTAAGGTAACTTATTGTTCCGATAAACAAACGTTAAACGTGTGACTAACCATAGGTAAGTCATTGATTTTAAGGTTATTGTGTAGAAGTTAATCGAAGTGATACTGTCACATCTGACCGATTGATAAGTAGATTTTTAATCCCGGATTATTGCATAAGATATTTATTTATGATTATTGATCTGAAATGAGCAATAATAAAAGCCAAAAGTTGAAAGACAGAATGGTGTTTCATTGCCATGGTTGTTAAGGTATTTAGATTTGATTATAATTTAAAGTTAGGTTTCCAATAAGGTTAGGGATTAAGGTTGTGTTTATGTTAAACTTAAGGATTAAGCACAGGTTAGGGTTAGTTTAGAATTAGATGCTTAACACAAGTGGACATTGTGTCTCAGTCATTTAAATCTTTGTCCCTCTACTGCTACTTACAGTCAACAACAGTAATTCGATGCCATTAAAAAATATTTAATATGTAATAATTTAATTTGTTTTCATATGAAAACCTGTTATTTTTCTCTGTCATATAATGATAGGCTTATTTTATTCAAGGACATGTTTATAGGTTCGTTCCCCGAAACTATGAGCCTTGTTTGCCGGAAAATTTAAATATTTACATAAACTTGTATTATAAGTTAAATATGTTGTATCGCTATCTGTGGATGGGAATAGTACCGTAAGTGAAGAGATGATTAGACTTCCTTGGTTGGAGAAATAACAAATACTTACTTACTTACGCCCGTTACCCGTCACAGAGGAGCATAAGCCGCTAACCAGTATTCTCCTTTTAATGTCTGCTTCAAATTCTCGATGTTATGTGTTCTTTGGTCTTCCTCTTTTCCGTTTCCCAACGGAATTCCAATTTAGTGCTTGTCGTCGCCTGTAGCTCTTCTAGGGTTACTGCTGGTCCCAAACCCGGTTAAAGAAGGAGGGTTGGGCATGGAGCTAGTATTCCCATCCCATAAAACACAAGCTTGCTGAAAAAACGCTAACCAGATTAAACAAACTAAACCACTTAAACTCTGCTCTGAGAGAAACAACAAATACTTGATCATAATAAGACACAAATTCATTTTATCTCGTCAAATTCTCATTAGCTGAGTACAGCCTATAATATTTCCTAATTAAAATATATAAATATATCACCAATTCATTGAGTTAGAAATATAAACCATTGAGAACTAACTTAGTGGTCCAATGGTAAAGCCTTCGTCATTGATCCAGTAGGTCCTGGGTCCGATCCTCGGTGGGTTAATGGAAGTGTACTGCTTAAGAATCCTGTAATAAGATAAAACAGCTGTCCAGTGCTCGTTATTTGCCATTAGCTATCTCATTCAAACTAATTGGTGATATTAAATTAACATTCAACAATCTTCACAAAACTCTTCATAACGTAGAATCATAATAAAATAAAGACTCAAATAGAGGTAATATGATTTTTTTAAATGATGAATATAAATAGTGTAGTTGAAACTTCTACAACATCAAGTTAGTAACGAAGGCTCATACAGTCAAATAATCAATCGATTACGTAATAAAGTAAATGATTAAAATGAATTACAATTAACTAGTACATATTAACCATGACAACAATAACGTGAATTGAGATTAGTGAATGAAAGTGTCGAAAATAACCTCTAAATTGTAAGAATCAAATGAAGAGAATGATTGGGGATGATGTAATGAGTAAAATATTTTTCAAATAAGAGGAGGGTTGTAAAAAAAACTTTATGTAATAAGATAAATGAAACATCACCATGATAAGGTGAGATTTACAACTGTGTTTCTATTGAATTCACAAATTTGGCTTGAATAGCTTCATTGCTATTGGATTAGCGAATCTAAGAAGAGTGAAATATAGTTGTTTGTTGATTACCTTAAAGGTGTTCAAGGTATCATCTGGTTGTCGTGCATCAACTAGATGTCTAACTATAGAACTCCTTCTGGTTTTTAACCCATGTGGAAGTCGACTTTTGAGAACAAGTCCTTGAAATTCGAAAGAAGCGCTTCTTTTCCTCCAAACAATCTAAATGCTTTGATAGATGCATGTAAATTTATACATGCAGTTTGCAGTGACGTGAAATACGTACAAACTAATTGTTAATGACATTGAAGATCAGATTATTTTGTTCAAGATGATATGTTCTGATTAATCTAGATCTTAGTCATCTATTATTTACTCCTGAGTTATTGTAACCTTTGACATTTAATTAAGCATTTATCACATATGGTGTTCACTGATCTAATCTAAAATGGAACTAAGTTGTCAAACATAATTTACCGAGTTCTACCTGTCTCCATGATCTTCATTATTGTTCAATGAGTGATTTGATTTAAAATAAAACAGTGTTCACAATGTGTGCCTGTAACAAATTATGCTGTTTCTCAGAATTTTCTCCTACATGTTTAACAACAGAGAATGAAGTCAATGACTTTAAAATTTCATAAAAACAAATATATAAATATGTTTGAATTTGAATGCGTTTATGAAACTTTCTGATGGTTTGGTACAGACTGAAATTGATTTGTGTCTGTTGATGTATGTGCATCCTAGGGAGATAACCTTGATACAGTGATGGTTCACAAGAATGAGTTAATTTGGATTGTAGCTAGCAAGCTAATATTCAGGAGATGTGCTTCAACCAATTTGGGACTCGACACTTAATTACACATGTGTTTCAGTGTTGATTTTCACACGGGGAATAGAACTTACTTCGTTTCATGTCATATGCTACCACGCTCATCACTAGATACAGAGTCCAAGCAGCAACATTTGTGCAACGAGTGTATTCATATGATTGAATGTGCTTTTAAATGTTTCATTTGGTTTGATATGAACTGAAATCGATCAATAATTCCTGCCATATGTGTATCCCGAGAGGATTGTTTCAATGCGATTAAAGTTCACAGGTATAATTTTAACTTTTCAGTTGTATTATAACTGGTCATCAAAATCCAGGACACGCGATTCGTCTTATTTGGATGATACAAACTCATCCTAATTACATATACACCCGTTGAACAGGCGTGACTGTTTAGGCTCAGTTGCCTAGTGGTGAAGGCTGTGGCGTTTGATATGAAACCGACTGAGTTCGAATCCAAGTATGAACATCAACACATCCAGCAGCTAAGCCCCAAATAATACGAACGGCGCATCCTGAATTTCGCTTGTCAATCATAATCCAACTCTAACATTTCTTGTGATTAATAGTTATATCGACGCGATCCGCTCAGAATGAACATATGGGAACAGAGACTGACTAGTTTCAGTATATGACTACAAGAAGATACAAGTTCATCCTGATTATGATTTTAATTGTTTTAATAGTTTGAAAATTTCCATGTCTACAGAAATAATGATATTGTGAATGAAGGAATATTCATTTGGATAGATTCTCATAATTATGAGTTCGAAATTATTAACGTTTATGGCATAAGTTTTATATCAGGATAAAGAATCGGGAATCACAGACTGTCGAATCTACTTTTTTGTTCTATTGGTATCCTTACGACTAAACTGCATATAGTCAAACATTCAGTAACTATGATATTCGTATTACTTAATCCTATTATCCCAAACTCTGTAAACAACTCCCGTAATTTAGCCTTTACTGTATCCTGTATTTCCTGTTACTAACAGGTTTAATATAAACTACTTATAAGCCATTGAACTGATTGATACAAAATATGGGTGGCAACAGTAGATGATTTGTGCCCCAATTAGGGAGTTACTAGTGGGCTTCTAGGAGACATAATCTGCAGTTTCTTAAGTCGAATTCTTTTTGGATGGCTCTGAGTAACCCCAGCATTGATATTTCGTTGAATACATCACTTCTTAATGATTTTTGTATAAAGAGCGGTTGTTTTATTGAGTATCTGAATAGTTTTTTCAGTCTACCTTCCTGGCTGTGTTTGTTTAAAAGCTTTACAAGGCAGCCATTTTCCATGAAGGTTCTATGATAAACTTTAGTTAATTCTTAGACTATGCAGGGAGAGCAAATTGTTGCCATTCTATAATAGAGGGTTTTCTGTAGATTCCTTTTATGCTATGCAGAAACAAAACTAAAAGTGTTTATGCATTGTCCTATCTGAATAGTTTTCCTGCTAAGGTTACTTCTTAGTGAAACATTTTCTTTTCTCGTAAATAGAACATCTAGAAGTGTTATTTTACCTTCGTTTAGTGAACATGTGAATTTTATAGTCAGGTGTACTGTATGGAGCCGAAAGTTGAAGAACTGTGAAAATCAGCATTCAATGTAACTGATGACGATAATCCATGCAGTAAAATTGAACCCTTATTTTGCTTCAGTTGTTGTTTGTGGTATGGTCGCTGGACTAATATTGTTCAATCATGATTGAATCAGTTAAGTTGGTGTAACTACTTCACTCGAGTAGACACAAAAATTCTAAAGCTAGGCTATCATATGACTTCTTAGCATGCCTTAACTTAATCTTGGTGGTCAGGTTTTCCTGTTTCTTTAATACATGCTATATAAGAGATAAATTTACCAAGAAGATAGTAAGGTAGGTGCATAGTTAAATTGTTACTCACACTACTGTAAAATGTCAAATCCACCCTCTATATCCGGTTATCCTTTCGTCTTCAATATTCCATGTTAGCGATTGTCGAAGGACGCAGTTTGATGAGTTCCTCCATGGATGCCTTAACCACTACCATCATCTTTCATAATTTCTTCTTCACTTAGATTTCGGTTGGTTTATTCTCTGCCACAGATGGTTGTTGTTGATGATATCTGATCAATGGATCTGAAGCGTATTGTGCAGACAGCTGTTTATGAATACTTGTATGTTTTGGATGATGCTTTTCGTAGTTCTCAAAATACGTTTAAGCTCCATCTATGATAACTAACTGTCTTCATGTTTGTATTGAATATTGTGACTTTGATGTTGTCTGACAGCTGATTTGAATTTCGGATATTCTTCATTGATTGTAGAAATGTTGTTGTTGCCTTCTCTTGTTAATCTGTGTCTTCATATCTGCATTGGATCAGACCTTCTGTGTTTATCGATGATGCAGCTGCCTAGGTTTGTGAAACTTTCCAAATCTTCCAGGGATTCTTCGCGAATTGTATTTAGGTTTGTACTTGTTATGTTGTTTTGTTTTTGATGATCTTGCTTTTCTGTTTGTGCATGTTGAAGCCTACTTGTGGCTGTAGAGGCTATTGTCACACTATCTAGTTAATAATCAATAAGTGTTCAATATTCAGCCACTTAGAGGGGAATGAGTTACAGATGTTGTCAATTAATCTAAACTTACATTTGTAGAAATAATGAGTTAACTGACTTTACTTATTCAGAGGATGTTACGTCAGAAGAGTATCTTAAGTATAGGTTTGGGAATGTTTCAATTTAGAAAAATTTGTAACCTATTTATATCAGAGTAGTTGTCTAGAATGTAACATCTATAACCGGTTCAATCATATTCACTGATGTTAAACTGATGTCGATACTATCTTTTTTCTCAGTTTATGAGTATATTACGTCATTCACGATGTTACATAATATGCCCGAAATAGTTGAAATGGAAAATCATGCACAACCTACTTCTTATTGTCATTTAAATCTAAGCCTTTAAGTTGACAAATATTCTATAATGTAATATTTATTATTGCTTCCATGATTCTTGGAAGAAGTGAAGTAATATTCATAGACAACATAATACTAATATTTATTCTGTTTCTTGGATAATCCATCTAATGTCATAATCTAAAATTAGTGATACAGCAAATGATGAAAATGTTATGACGTCAGAAGACTGTTAGGATGGAGAAATGAGACTAGTTAGTTGATGTTGCTCTGTACACATAAGGTTACAATGGCAAATGTCAATGAAAGTATAGCTAGTCTCTGCACGTCTGCCCGATGCCCACTAAGTCGCATGCCAGTATGGAAGGAACGAAAGTTGATAAGTCAACCAGACAAGTCATGTTGTATTTCAAGCATTTCTTTATATACATACATAGCCAGACCATTCAGTTAGTCACTTGTGGATCTAACATTAATATAAACCAAGGGTGATAATAGTAGTGAATAGAAGTAGTATGTGCACAACTAGTCAATTGTAGTTCATAAATAAGAGACGATATCCTTACAACAAATACGCAAAACGAGAGGTTAAAGCACAAAGAATATACTCTTAGTTGGATTAAAATGCCTACATTATACTCAACTAAAATGATTGAAATAGTCTTCCGACTATAATGAATTCTGCATTTGGATAAAGTAAACTGAAATAATTAAGTAAATGGACGACACAGTATTTGTTATTACAAACAACGAATGTATCATCAACATACTTCAAATATATTGACATTTGCCTTTATCACATCTTTGAGGTTAGTATTTTCTATGTGTGGTATTTAAACTGTCAGTGAGTATCGGGCCATATGGATTGTTCATGGTTACACCTTCTGTGTGGGGATAGATTATCACTAGTTTTTAATAGTGAATCGCTGACATTATCAATAAGAATGTGTTTGATAATGTAAACAAAAACCTATTGAAACTTCAGGCAGAATCAAACCTTATTAGCCAGTACAAAAACATTCAATCAATTCTTCATGATTCCTTTGTTTGTAATTAATCGTTTCTATAGATTTTGTTATCTACGTTTACTATTGTACTTATGTCATATTGATGAATGACATCCGTTGAATGAGTTAGTTAATTGAATTTATATCTATGTATCTGTGTGTCTGTTGATTAATCTAAATTGATATACTTCTAGAAATTCTATCATATTCTTAGATTCCCATGTTTTGACAAATTTTTATGCTTATTCATTGTTATATTCTTGTTTTGGCATCGATGACATTACATCATTCGATTCTTGTTGTTATTACATCCTTCAGTCTGTGTCCAATTAACTAACTGAGTTGATTTATGTGATATGGTCTATAAAAAACTTTCATATTTTACCCCTCACCATCCGAGAACCCCCCCCCTCCCCAACACACACACACACCCAAGTCCTTCCTTTATGAGATTTTATTTACACATTTGGTTACATTGAACCCTTTATGATATTTTTTCAATGTTGACTATTTGATTTCCGATTGTTTTCAATGAAAATTTCAATGTTTCATAGTAGAATTATGGTTAATTTATTGAAGATTGAATAAAAAGATAATATTTTTTTCAACTTTTCTATTTGGTTTTTATTCTTTTCAATGAAATGAGAAACGAATAACAAGATGTTAATTACTACTGAATATATTTCATTGTTGCTGTGATTGTAACTACAATCCCCCCATCTAGGGTTACCTACTAGTCTTCAGCACGGACAAAAGAGGAGGGTTGGGTATGTAGTTAGCAACATCAATCTGTAATAAATAACTTTGCTATTAAAGCACTAATCAGGAAAAAATTTCCTAACTCCAGAACTCAAACCAACCGTCAGTCAATATCAAAGTCACAATATTCAATATAAACATGAAGACAGTTTGTTATATTATATGAAGGTGAAACGTATATCGAGAACCATGAATAGTACCATTCAACAAATACAAATATTTAGAAACAACTATTTGTGTAAGATACTTTTGATCCGTTGACCAGAAACTATCAATTGCGACCTCCTGTGGCAGAGAACAAATCTACTTTCAGCCTTGGAAGAAATTAGGAAAAGACATAAATGGTGGTTAGACCACAAATTGAGGAAATCACCAAACAAGACAAATACTGACTTGGAAAGATCAAAGGAAATCAGGAAGACCAAAAAGCACATTCTTATGGGAATTAAGGAGCAGATATAAAGTAAATGAACAGCACTTAGAAATAACTGTAAGGGAATATGAAAGCAGGACAGAGTTGATTGCAGAATGCTGGTCGGCGGTCTCTATTTCATGTGGAGTAAATGGCAATGATAATTTGATAGATTAAATATTTTTAAGTAAAGCATCTTTCGTAAACGTATATTTTTAAGTAAACAATTAAATGATGAATTAAGTAAAGTCGACTTTAATCATTTATATACATGAATATTTTAAAGAGAGATGAGTAATTCAATTGTCAATTTAATAAGTAGTATGTAATTGTTCTAAGGTTTATTTTTAATTACTTACTTACGCCTGTTACCCCTCTCGGAGAAGCATAGGCCGCTCACCAATATTCTCCATTCAACCCTGTCCTGATCACTCCTTTCCAGGTGTTTTCAGTTACTGTTCATTCTTTTAATGTCTGCTTTCAGTTCTCGACGCAGGGTGTTCTTTGGCCTTTTTCTCTTCCGTTTTCCAACAGAATTCCAAGTTAGTGCTTGTCTCGTGATGCAGTCTGGTGATTACCGCAATGTATGTCCTATCCATTTAGAACGTCGTTTCCTGATTTCCTGTTCAGCTGGAAGTTGGTTTGTTCTCTTCCATAGTAGGCTGTTGCTGATGGTTTCCGGCCAACAGACATTCAATATTCTACGTAAACAACTGTTGATAAATACCTGTACTCTCCTGAGGATGTTTGAAGTAGTTCTCCACGTTTCAGCTCCATAGAGGAGAACTGTCTTGACCTTCCAATTGAAGAGTGTGACTTTTAGGCTGGTAGACAGTTGTTTGGAGTCCCATATATTTTTCAACTGTAGGAATGCTGCCCTTGCTTTGCCGATCCTTGCCCTTACATCTGCATCGGATCCTCCTTGTTCAGCGATGATACTCCCCAGGTATGTAAAGGTATCCACTTGTTCCAGAGTTTCACCATCAAGTTCAATTGGTTCGGTGCTCTCTGTGTTGGATTTGAGGATCTTGCTCTTTCTCATATGTATGTTCAGGCCTATTGATGCTGATGCCTGCAGCTCTTCTAGGGTTGCTTCCAGTCCCAAGCCTTGGTAAAGAAGGAAGGGTTGGGCATAGGACTAGCGCCTCTATCCCGTAAAACACAAACTTGCTAAAAAACGCTAACCAGAATTAACTAACATTTAATTTTAATTGAGTAAATAATATTCTTTTATAATTTGAATGTAATTGAATCTTCATGTTGATTTGTCTTTGATTAAAATTGCTTAGTCTTTATTATCATATGTGCATCCTGAGTGAAACGTTCTATGTTTATGTCCCATGTATGCACATCAACGTACTTGATATAGTGACATCCAGTTGACAAGTCCTTAATAAGATTAAACGGACGTTCTGAATTCCAGCTGCCAGTCACAATCCAACTCAAAGAATATTTTTTTAGTTTTCCTCTCCATTAAGAATTGCATACGACGCCCAGGAATTATTCTGAAGATAAGAAAATCTAATTTACTTACACTTAGATTAATATGGTTTATGTATTTTAAAGATTGTAGATGGCGCCAACATTTACTTTTCCTTTGTTGCTAGTGTAAATGTCAAATTAGTCAACGAAATGACAGATGATATTCTAATGAATGATAAACGTGTGTTACACAAAAAACCGTAGAATAAAATAGAAATAATGCCTACACCATGAAAAAGTGTTCACTAGTGAGAATGTTAAGTTTAGATGCATAGATAGAACTTGCCCCCCCCCCACCTTCTTTTTCGAAATTACACCTTCAGTTTGTATTTCCCACATAGCAAGACGTTAAATCATATTGGTTCTTAGTTTATTTTAGTTCTCTATTTATAACATTCCAAGGATGCTCTCTTTTCTTTATATAGATATGCATGAGATGGGTGTGTTGGGATCCGTCTGTCAGGCTGCCTGAGGAACGCTTCTTGCTGACGTTGAACTCCTTTCTCTAGTTAGCTAGGCCTGGGGCGCTGAGGAATAGCTTAGCTTTCTGTTGTTGTGTCGCTGGTCTTACGTTTGTTAGCGGGTATCGAGATGTCACCTTAATTCGGGATACCTTAGCAGATACAAATGCAATAGAAGTACACTGTATGAAGCAATTGACTTATATCATACTATAAAGCTTAGTTTGGGATGGTGTGAGAAGTATGTTTGAACTATGTTTATCGATTATTCTCTTGACTATGATTCTATTTCTAACTTATATTACTGAGCAAATTTAAGAATACTAACACAGGAAGCTGGATTATTCAACTGGTTTTATTGTTAGTTTCTCTAGAAGGGAGTAATATACAGTATACAAAAGGAACTACTCTACTCATCTCTTAACAGAAGTTGACGTGTCTTAAGGTTACTATCCCTTCCCTTTTCCTTCTTTCATTTTTCTTACATAGCCTGTTCTCGTTTACGAAAACTATCTTGCCAAGTGTGTGAATGGCCTTACTAATTACATGTCGCTTTGTTTATTCGCAAACTTCTCTTAAATGAATAGTTTCCTTGCTGATGTTGTAGAGATGGCTTAGTTTGAATAATCGTACACTTAATTCTTCCAAAAACCGAATTGTCATTCTACGTATACGACATAAAAAAGACCTGAACACCAACCCCATCAGTTCACATGAAGTTTATCCAGTTGGTGATTCTTCAATGAAGACTAAGTTGAATATCGTTCATCAAGGTATAATTACTAGTTCTGATCTATATTGGTCTTGGTATGTTTGACTAATATCAAAGAAGGTTTTTCGTTTAATTTATTAGACAGAGATTACATCGTATTTGTATTACTAAAGACTTATTATGACAATTTGCCAGTTCTTACACATTAACCTATTCTTTTGCATACTGTTCCCTAGTATTATTTCCCTGGACGTTTAGAAAAAGACTAAGTAGTATTGAATATTGAAAGCTATCCATAGAATATAATGATGAGATCTTAGATGTTACGATGAAGATGTTTGTGAACAAAGATTTGAAATCCTGAGAAACAACCATCTATTGCTGTTTAGTGGAATATACGACTTTCAGTACTTAGTATTACAACAACTTACGTTAGTTCATCATATACGTTTAAAAAATGTATGTATATATATGTACTTTCAATTGAAATTTTAATAAAAAACACAAACTTTACATTAGTTTGATACCAGTATATTCGAATATCTCCAAGAAATCGCGATGAAGCCTTCAAAAACCTTCAAGTAGCCAAACATATTTTGTCCAATCACCGTTCGATAGAACTTTTCAAAATCTCAGTGTAATGTCTCCTGAATGAATAATAGTTGAAAATTACTGCTTGAGGCTTGGATGAATTGTATTGAAGATTTTATGCTCATGGTAAACTATGTATAACCAAATGTTTGGGATTTCGAAGGATTCACCAAGTTCAAGCATTCATGGTGTATACGATATTATCAATAATCAAATGTATGAAATGAGTATAGATTTCCGATCATCATGTTTTGGATTTAAACCAATGCGAATAATGATCTTCTTAGTACCAATACAACGAACAGTGACAACCATGGTTGTTTATTGCATATTTGCGAGTTGGCCTCAATACCAACTAGTCCCAAGCCAGATAGGAAGAAGACAAGATTCATAAACCATGATCAAATTAATGACAAATTAAGACAATAATGATTACTACATAACACAAACATAGTTAATTAATCATAGTTAATGATTAGGGAATGATATAGTAACAGTTAGGAGGTCAAGTGGAAGGTCTTGATGCAGAAAGTATGAAGATAATAGTAACAAAATGTTTATAACATATACAACCAAAATAGAACAAAACAATCTTATGATAAAAATTTCTACAACATGGATCAGGTCAGCTCTTTATAACATGGTTTGAATGTACTAGATATAGACAGCATTGCAAAGCTTTTATACTTTGTATGTATTTAAATGTAATTACATTTTGTTCCACCGGACGATGCATAAAGAGGAAGATCTGAACTGAGTGTGCGTTTATATCTGGTACAACACTTCACTTTTTAATTGTTGTCTGCAACATTTTAACTGTCTATTCATAACTACATGGATAATAATGTAGAATAACCCATCGCATACCAGCATACAAAAAGGTTTTAACACTCAGTTCCACACCTTGGTGTCTCAAATATCTAGCGGGAAATAGTGGGAAATAGTATAGAATAGTAGGTAGTATACGTCAAGATACTCACTGCAATAGTTGACGTCCACTGATGCAAAAACTACATAGACTTGTAGAGGTAATGAAATATTGAACCCTATTAAGCTCATCTTCTCCCATCTTGTATAGTCACTGAACGTCACATTGATTAAACACGTCAATAAAAGGCCAATGGAATGAATGCGTGTAAGCTTGTATCATGCACCGGGGCATACAGAAGTGAGTACGTATCTTAACTATACCACTTCTTGTAATTAACATGGCTATAACGCAATTGGTAGGTAACCACTAATCAGTTTTGTGTAATTCAAGAAATCTAACTACCAAGATTATGGTGGGTCAAACTAGTGGAGTTATCAGGCGATATAACTTACACATAACTTTCTTCATGTTTAGCAGTTGAACCACGTTAGTTAACTTAGCTAAGTAAACGATCGAAGCAAGTTAGCTAGAAATTATTAAGTCAGTTCCCTATAGTCTCGAGGTAAATATGAAACGTTCTTTGATATTGATAAACAATATAGTAGAATTAGATCAAAAGTAAAACATACGTCAAAATAAACGACATTCAACAGATGCTTGATTACGGAATCTATGTTGTATAAACGTAATGCGAATTCACAAGCATGTTCAGGTCTCTTTTCATGTACCGTACTTCAATTATTTCAGAACAAATCAAAGTTCAAGAAACAGGCATACAATTAGAATGATCTTGTGAATGCATTACACAGATACTTATTTAGTTCATGCAAATAATAGTACCACAAAATGCATCAACTACTATTATTAGACTAGTGATATACTTACCTTTATGCACAGTATTATACTGTTCTCTTGCAAAGAAATGAGAACACAACAAGTTTGTTTTACAAATTCTAGTGTTAATACTAGCGAATATATAGGTTTCATCATAGAAAAGATGATAGTGAAGCCATAAACGTCTTTGAACGTATGATATAAGATGACTGTCACAACGATGATGATCTTATGACACTTCTAGTCATTGTGTTATGGGTGTATATATTCATTTAATGCAAGCTTAAGTTTAAGTAGTAGTCGGTCATACAATTATCATCATCCATGCCTGTTACCTTAAGTGGAGCATAAGCCAGCTGATCAGTATTCTACAACCAACTTTGTTTTCCGAATCTTCTTCCCTTCCAGTTCTTACTATGTGCTATTAATTATGCATCATATCTGCTTCCTATTCCTAAAAGAAATGTGTTATTCGGTCTTATTAATTTTCCTTGATCTTCAGAATTCCATGTCAGTGCTTCTCATATATAACACAGTTTTATGAATTAGTCCATGTGTATACTATCCACTTCCTAGCGTCTTTCAAAGCTAGATTTCGGTTGGCTTGTTCTCTGCCACAGAAAGTTATTCGTTGATGGTATCTGTCCAACAGGATCAGAAGCATCTTGTACAGATAGCTGTTTGTAAATACTTATATGTTTCGAAAGATGGTTATCCAAATTTTCAAAATACGCTTTAACTCTATCCAATATAACTCTCTTAATGTTTGAATTGATTATTGTTGAGTTGATGTTGTCTGACAGATGGTTTAAGTTCCAAATGCTGCTATTACTTTGTCTTGTCAATTCATGTCTTGATATCTGCATCAGATTAAATCTTCTCTGTTTAGCGATGATGCTGCTCAGGTATGTACAGATTTTCACATTTTCCAGAATTTCTTTGTCAAGCGTAAGTGAGTTGGTGCTCATTGTTTCTATCAGAGAACCTTACTTTTCGCTTCGTATATGTTAAGGTCTACTAATGGTTGCAGAGGCTGCTGCTATACTGTCTATCTCCACTTGCATTTGTTATTCAGTCTAGGATAGAAAAACTACGTCAGTCTTTTGCAAAGCCCAAGTTCTCTAGTTGCAACCAGGTTGTTCACTATATCCTGTGCTTGCCTTTGGATGTTGGCGTTTTCTTAAATCAGTCAACCATTAGAAAAAAGTGATAGGGCAAGAGTATGTAGCTCTGTCATACAATCTAATGTTTATAATAATTTCAAATTCTCCAAAGGGCATAAAGTAATCTAGCAAACAACTGTTTCTTCATGATCTTCTTGTACAATATTTGTCAAAATGAAGTATACATTAGATAAGTTATGAAAGAAATAAACCTTTTCTAGTTACATAGATTAAAGGAATCTAAATCAACACTAAAATAATGTTGTTTTTTTCTTTATCTTTGACTTAAATGACCTTTTAAGTTCATAAGTAGCATATTGCGGATGTAATTAAACTGTAATCAATGATAAATGTTCATTATTATAACGTGTATCATTATCTAATCTATTCAACCTATTGATATCTATCTTATTTCAGTAATTATATTATCATAATCCTATATTTGTATGCTAATTTCATATCACGAAGTAGTCTGATTTAACTTAACTATTGATAACCAAGAAGTACTAGACAGCTATTTCTACTAGTATGAAACTCTTCAGCAGTGCGGATCTATGATCCAACTAGTAACCAAATCCAGGACCTTCTGGTTTTGCTTTGAACGATTTACCATTAAATCACTGAGCTAGCCGGTATCCACCGGTTGATATTTTTAATTTAATCAATCTGTGATATACTTGAATGACCTCATCCATTGTCACCGGTGAGTAAATACCCCAGATTTGACATGATCGAACTCCATTGGTCATGTCTTTGCATTAGAACTCAGAGAATAACCTGTATAATTTAGTCACTAGTAATCTGGTATTTAATGTAATTAGATATTGCTCCCTGGTTGGGTCACTGGATAAGCACTGCTTAAAAATCCTGTACTAGGATAAAACAGCTGTTTAATGCTTCTTGGCTGTCAATAGCTGTCTAATGCATACCAATTAACGATAACACGTTAACCTACAACAATCACCAAGATACCCAAATACATAAATTTATGAATGATTCAGGATTATGATAACGTCGTCGAAGAAAAACAAATCATTATAGTATAATGATCATCACACTTAGTTTGACAGCGATAATGCACACTGGTTAGAGTATAGTACATGAACATACAAATGTAGTAATTCAATGGCGGAAAAATTATCCAATGACAGACACACAAATGGTGTAATGGTTTCCACGAATTTGATCTAAAGAAGTATACTATTGACAATGTTTCACAGCTACGATTAGTATTTAGGTTGAAGAAAAGAAAGTTTTAGTTAAAATTAAGCTATTAATGTTAGAAATACGATCTCGTGTTCGACTTCAAGGTGAAAAATAGGTATCAATAGTAATCATAATCGACGAATGAATCTCTTTACCACTACACACAGTTGTGGTGTGTTGGCGTATTAAATAAGAAGTCGGATCAACTGTGACGCTCATTTTGCCAGAACAAATATAGGACAATATAGTCTTTTATCCAAATCACGTAAGAACTGAAACTAACCTAGTAAACCTATTAGCTTGTACCTATTCAGATAAACCAATAAGCTAAACATTAGGAAAAATGCATGTAAAATGCAGGGCTGTGCAACGCTCCGTCAATCTTTCCGTATAACAGCGTTTTATTTGACCAAACATTACCTTTCTACCCAGGCATACTTCGCTACTGAACTAGATTTACTAAATCGCACTACTAATATTAGTCGATACGATAGATGCTGCTTACAGTCGTAAGTCTAACATTTCTGTAAGATTGTGCAAACACAATAGATGGTAGTAGGATGAATTTGTATATTCCCATTGATTTATTAGAGACTGAAGCTGGTCAGTCTTTATTGCTATATGTGCATCCTGAGCGGATTGCCTCGATTTAGCAAATATTCACAAGTATAATTTAATTTGGATTGTGTTTGGCAGGTAAAATCTAGGACTGAGTTTGAATCCCACTGTGAACATCAACATTGGGATTGAGGTACATCCAGCCGATGAGTCCCAAATAGGAAGAAACGCGCGTCTTGGATTCCACTTGCCAGTCACAATCCAAATTAAATAATAGATGGTAGGGTAAGATGTAGAATTACATTAAGTCAATTGTAATGTAATTTCAGAATTAGTTTTTAGGATTAGAAATTTATTGTAAAGTTAGTTATTAAAGTAATAATTAGGTTATAGTCTAATTGATCCAGTAAATAGGATTATTGAACAATTCGATTGTTTTAATTGGTAATAGGTATTTGCATCATTAATGAAATAAAGCCCATTACTTTATGCTTTCCCAATCGAAACTTTGAGTATAACAAAATTTATAGTGGGAACCATGCATTGGAATAACTGTGGTGTTCATCTATCCTGCGAATAATTCTTTGCCTCTTAGTAAAGATCATATTAGTAAGAGAAAGCATAGTGTATTGAGTTTTCACTTCAGATTCTTTTAAAAAAAATGACCCGACATTCTTTCATTCAAATAGTTGGATTGCTTCATTGTCGTTTCTGTGGCGACAATACCATTACAAAATTATGATTCATTTAATTACCAACGAGATATTTACATCTTTTGTAACATAATAGCTTCCTTTCTAATAAACGATTCAGACATAAATATTATCGTCTCATTATCGTTTAAAGTGATTAATGAAGCGAAATGATGATTGCATCATTCGTAAACAGAGCGTGAACTTTTCATGTATCAGCGTTTGATTGTTTCTACACTGTGCGGTAACCTGTACAGCAAGTAAATGAGATGAGTTATTTACAATTACCACTTGAAAATTATTAACTCATCTTGTCAGCCAATCAGATAGTGAACGTCATAAGTACTAGAGTCATTTTGGATTTCGTTATCTAGAATAAACCTAGGTGATTTAGTCATAATGGGAATTCACTTGAATTAAAATTTGGGCACTTTTGACTCTATGTGCTTGAATAGCTTAGTAGGATACCCTATAAGTAAAGCTAAAATAGTTGTAGAATTTATGATGAACAATATATTTAGTGCATATCAAAACGTCGCATGTAACTTAAGTCAGGGAACATTGTATACAGAATACATATCTGCATAGATTATGATTACTAGACACGGATATTTTCCCTAATTTCCCTATATGATACTATTAATTTTTCCTATAGTCTGTCAACTTTGAATCAAAGTTATCATTATGATTAGCAAGTTATTTGCTTTTCTAATTAGATGCTACAAAATGACCTATGGGACAAACATTTGCATCCAGGAGGCCGTAGATTAACGTTTCGTCCAAGTAAGGCACTTGTCAGTAGTGAACATTAATGATCTTATAAGGGAGTCTCGCCGTGAACCTTCATGCACAGTATGATAATATCTATCTTTATATGAGTCTGTAAGCAAAAATTTCAGTTGTATACTACAATCAAACCCCTATCAAGTTCCTTATGGTTGATAATTGTTATCTTAGTCTGACCAATTTGTGATAGCAGATTCAAATTCAAGAAATTCCACAGCATTCAGTTACAATATATACTTTTCCATCGCAAGTCATGAACTTATGCTAGGATTAAAAATGATTATAGAATATCATTGTGTTATAAAACTGTATTTGAATTGACTTAATTTACGAAGTCACAATAACTATGATGATTTTATCGTTCGTTACATTTTCCGTAACTCCTCCTGGAGCCCTTTAAGGGTTACTGCCGGTCTGCAGCCTGGATAAAGGAGAAGTGGGCATGCTCAACTCCATCACGTAAAACAACAACCGTGGTAGAAAAAAAAAACGATAACCAGTAAAAACCTTTATAACCATTTACACTTTCCGTGCCAATATCAATCATTAATCGTTATGTATTACTAACTAGTATCATTTTTAGTAGTTTCTGTCCGATGGTTATGTGAAATACTTTATAGAATATGATATGTACATATTTCATTCAATTTTATTGAGATGTGCTATTTTTACCAGATCCAGTATTGACCTTACATTCAATTGACGCCCATCAAAGTCAATTGATAATGTTCGATTTGTCCAAACCAGCTGGACCGCTGATTTTAGTGCATCTATATCATTTACTACCTTAATACGCTCATAATACTTTCATTAAAAGCACTTTTAATCATATCATGAATGAGACAATTTGTCACTAATACCAATGAATGATTCCTATCATCATCCAGTAAATATCGATGACTTGACTAAACCATTAAAAACTAACTTACTGGTCTAGAAGTATTGAAATGAATATGCTAAAACATTTTGTGAATAGAAGTTCATTTGTTCATTAGATTTTCTCCATGTATATGAATACGTTCATCTATTAGGGGTTAATAAACTAGTCAGATGATGATGTAGATGGCTAAGCGTTCGCCATAACACCCAGTAGTATGTATTTGATTTCTTGTTGAAATCAAGAGTACTTCCCCCCCCCTCCCTCAAAAGTCTCATACTACAACAAAACAGCTATTCAGTATGTTATGATTTCTAGTAGTATTCAATTTTTATCAATCTAATGACAATTACAAACAACTAAACTTACTATCTATCTATCTATCTATACGAAACCACTTCAAATAATGATCTAATTAATTGTTTTTCTAAATCATATTCTCCATGGCAACAATAATAAATTGTTTAATGAAAATTCGAAAGAGAGAGAAATAATGATGGGGAGAGTTATCAAAATTTCTAAATATTTATCTAATAAAAACTTTAACTAGGTCAATTAGTAGTAGCAGTAGTAGTAGTAGTAGTATCTAGATAAATGATCATCATGTAAAGGGTGTTATGCTAAACTTCCTATTTACATCTTAATGACGATTAGGCATATATCTATGGTTTCTTATAGTTTCCACCCAATATATAAATAGTGAACTAGTTATTGCCTTCATTATTAAGTAATCCCTAACATTTTTTGTCTTTATTTAATAACAATTTACAAACTTTCAAAACAAAAACAACGATTGATTGAGTTCATCATCGAGTGACGTTCGTTGGATACTACAGAAAATCAGAGAGAACTAAACAGTTTTCTCATCGTAGTATGCAACTTATCAGAAGCACGTACTCTAGATTCCATTGTTCAATGCTCTTTGGTTTTCAATGACACTTTAGGAAAATCAATCTGTGACAAACTCAATCAATGAAAACTTAATCCTAAACTCCACTAATTAAATCAATTCAAAACGTAGGTGTTGTCAACAGCAGTAATAAAATCGTCTATGTTCCTAAAATTGCAGTTGGAAGAAGACAGCCATCGGGATAATAGTACGATGTCTAAGAAGACTCATTGAAAAACTTTCTATGCAGAGGGATCATGTCCTTTTTTTCATTATCGACAACTAGTAAGTTCATGAAATAAAGTTAAACTACCTAAATTAACCGCCTCCATGTGTATTTATTTGTTATTGACCCAGTTATAATGTGCTCACTGTTAGGCAAATACAATTCTACTCATCATGTCGTAATATCGACACTAGTTTAAGTGACTCAACGTTACTGGCATTATGTAGAGATGGAAAGTAATGTAAGGGTAATTGGGATAAAACAGTGGACCTACATTTAGTGCTATTTGACACTCATCAGCTAAACCTAACTGTAATGAATAGAATCTGACTAGCACTATAAAAAACTTGATTTCGTCATAACACAGTAATCAAACAGAGTACCTATCACAGTCCAACATGGGGTAGTCACGGCCTAAATAGATCACCGGTTACGACTGCAGATTGTAAAAAACTGAGTGACTTGGGATGGAATGTACAAGTGAGTACAAGTTCCCTCACAGATTTCAGGTACGAATTGTTGACTAAATCCAAATAACACGAAACCTAAGTAAAGGATTTTTTACTGACTGATATCTTTCATCTGTGAACAGTACTAGTACTGATGAGTCACTTAGACTGGTGACCACATTATAACATGATTGGTAGAATACTATTAGTACTATTAGAAGGACTTGACAAATACTCAGTTGGTAACTACATGGTGGTCAACTAACGTCATTGTAATACATCTGCATAAACTTAATCTTTGCAAGCATAAAAAATTTATTTAACTCTTTAATTCACTCTAGATTTTGACATGATTTTTAATGTTTCTCAAAATTTTAATGCCACATAGTCATGAATTTCTTTCACTTTTACCTGAACATAATCTGCTTTAGAAGTTTTACTTCATCTTCAATTCATGAACTTCAACTTTTACATCATGATTATTTCATTCTCTTTCATTCTAACTTATTTAATGATGTAATTTTCTTCTTATTTTACATTTCTTGTAGTTACTGTCTACCAATCTCAAAGTTAGACTCTTCAATTCGAACATCAAGTCAGTTCTTCTCTATGGAGCTGAAACGTGGAGAACTACTGCAAACATCCTCAGGAGGGTACAGGTATTTATCAACAACTGTCTACACAAAATATTAAATGTCTGTTGGCCGGAAACCATCAGCAACAGCCTACTTTGGAAGAGAACAAACCAACTTCCAGCGGAAGAGGAAATCAGGAAACGACGTTGGAAATGGATAGGACATACATTGCGGAAATCATCAGACTGTATTATGAGACAAGCACTAACTTGGAATCCTGTTGAACAACGGAAAACAGGAAGGCCAAAGAACACACTGCGTCGAGAGCTGGAAGCAGACAATAAAAGAATGAACAGTAACTGGAGACAGCTGGGAAGGATTGGTGAGGACAGAGTTGAATGGAGAATGCTGGTGAGCGGCCTATGCTCCTCCCAGAGGAGTAACAGGCGTAAGTAAGTAAGTAAGTACTGAGTGATTCTTATGTAATTAGGGATAAATATATCCGAATCTATTGTTAACTAAATCATTAACTTTTTGATTAGACTGTATTCTTTGAGTTGTATGGTTCAATTGAAGTGCTTTCATTATTAACATTCTGGATGACTTCAATAGAGCAAATTTTTAATAGAAATGGGTTGATAGCCAGTAATTTATATTGATGATCTTTAACTTGGTTGGTTGGTTGTTTGTTGACAGTCATTCAGTCAAAGTTTGTAAATTATTTATTGACTCTTTTTCCTCTTGACTTGATTCATTGTATTGTTGTTGATTATAAGTTTTCCAAATGATTGATAAATTTTATCTATTTCAACTTTGATGTCAAGAAGTGGTCTGAATTAGATAACCATTGGTCACCTGGAAGCACTCAACAGCTGTTTCGTCAAAATATGGGACTCTTCAGCAGTTCACATCCACGACCCCGTCGAGGATCGATCCTTAGACCCTCTGGCTCCGAGGTGGAAGTTTTACCATCAAATCATTGAGTCGCCTCCTAACGGTTGATATTTCAAATTCAGTCAATTCGTAATATGTTTCTGTGATTTCATCCTTGTCGTCGGTGGATAACTACCACATACCTGACACGATTAGACTCCACCGGTCACAGCCTTCACACTAGAGCTCCAGAAATTACCTTGAAGAGTTAGCCACTAGTAAACTGACAATAGTTATAATATATTAGTTATAACCTATTTCATTATATTTGTAACTGTTAGGTATAAACGTTACATACAAGCTAACAAATCTATTATAATTAATCCTATGAAAACTAAAAGACAAACTAACAAAAGACTAGCCAAATATCATTTTCATTGGAAACTGTACCAACTGGATGATGAGGTTAATTTCATCAGCTTCATCTACATAGACAACATTGGATCGTCTAACTATGTGGCATATCTTCACTTAAATCAATACAACCGACAGTTATGAGTGAATATAGTGATGTTATACAGAGGAAGTATAAAAGAAACTTTGAGAATTTTTTTGCAAGCTTGGCATTTAGGTCAATCGGTAATCAATGAACATATTGAAATTAATGAAATTTATCAATAAATTCAAAAAAAAAATTAATTAACACTAGAATACAGAGAATCAGGTCAAGCAAGAACTTAATCAAGATAAATATTTTGGAAAATTGTCAATCCTGATATCACGAATTGATTTGAATCAGACAACTATTGATCACCTGGAAGCATTTAACAGCTGTTTCGTCTTCAGTAGTGCGCATCCACGAACCTATCGAGGATCGAACCCAGGACCTACTGGCTCTGCGGTGAACGCTAGTGTGAAGACGTGACCGGTGGAGTTCAACCGTGTCAAGTATGTGGCAGTAATTCACCAATGACAATTGATGAGGTCGCGCTAACATATCACGTATTGACTGAATTTGAAATATCAACCGTTAAGAGCAGACTCAGTGGTTCAATGATAAAGTGTTCGCCATTGAGCCAGAAGATCATGGGTTCGATCCCCGATGAGGTCATGGATGCGCACTGCTGAAGAGTCATACAATAGGGCGAAACAGCTATCGAGTGCTTCCAAGTGATCAATAGTTGTCCAATTCAGATCAATTCGTGATATCTGTATCGACAATTAACTATCCCCACAACCCCCTAATTTTGGAAAATGTCTAAAGATGTGTCAACAATAACAATTTAAACTCGTAGCTGACAGGACAGGCAGTTAGTTTTTTGTTAAGAAAATGTCATAGCTTTCTTTTATTGGAAGTATGCGTTGATGAAGTCGTTTAAAGTGATGATGAAAGCTTTTCAGTTAAATCATTCATCTCATAGGACTTAAAATAACCATCTTAAGCTTCACGTCTTCCCTATCATCTCACTACGATTAATTTAGTTATGAATTTCTATTCAGTTAAACAAGTATGTATATTAGTGTAAAACCTTGATAAGGGACTAATTGTGATACATTTTCCCTTATTATTCGTGTTCTTAATGTTTTATTCTTATTAATCATCTTTAAAGAAACAGTTTTTTTTTCACACTACTTATTCTTCTCATCGCTTAAGACGTTCTTGTCAATAAGAAGTGATCAATTGCATATTAGTCCAGTAATGACTAAATGCTACAGAACAAATTCTTATGTGTCCACTGGTCTAAATGACTCACCAGGGCATTTAACTTGTTTTTATGTAAGATGGTAGGAGGCAGTTTAGATAGGATTTATCATATTTATACTATCATCTGAACTTGTAACATCAAATGGTGTTCCTTAAAGCTTCTTATTATTCCCGTTTTTCTTCATCATATATTTACTACTACGAATAACGCTTTCATAGTCTGAATTTTCATGAACTGATCTTCTACCAAGAGGTCACTGAATATCTTAGAGTACTCGGTCGATACAGTTCTGTTTGGTGAAGATGCTTGCAAAATGTAGAGTCTTTTGATAGCATTGAGCAGAAATGTAAACATACTCGGGATGAAATTTTTTTCCTCTGAATGCATATTGTTACATCAGGAATGATCTGCATCAACACCTGCAAAAAGATAGGGAATAAATTAGTTAAGTACTTTGTCTACTTATCTAGAAAGTCTAACTGACCTCGATGGGTTTGTTTTTGATGAAATCTCAGTACGAATTGGAAAAATTCGTTTGACTCCTGCCAACTTAAGTCATCGGTGGCGTAAGCACATTATCCGTCTATCAAGTAAACAATAAACTATGCTTAGCAGCAATCCGTTCTATCTTATTTTATGGATGACAAGCATGACCATTAACAGTTGAAAAAATATTCCTCAGTTATTGATATTTGATCATCGATGTCTTCGAAACATCGCTCGCGATTTTAGGGGTCACCAAGAAAGTAATAATGAAGTTTGATTGAGGGTTTTAAGAAAAAATAGCAAACCAGTCGATGTGATTGTAAGTCTTCATTGACTGAAGTGGTTTAATTAATCAATCAGTACCATGTGGAGCATAGGCCGCCGACCAGCATTCTCCAACCAACTCTGTCGTGAGCTTTCCTTTTCAACTCTTCCCAAGTGCTCCAGGCGGAGTTGACTGAGGTGGCTAGGACATGTATTCAATACATGCCTAACCATCACCCACCGTAACTAGTGTTTTTGACTGGTATTGAAAAAAGGTAGATGAGACGTAGGTGCAGCCAATACTGTTATGCCGGACCACAAAGAAGTGTAACAAACTTTCAGAACTGTGTTTTAAGAGGACTATTTCATTTATTCTAACTGTGTGTAATGTAAACAATTTGTTTCGGTTATTGTTACGTTTCTCTTACCCTATCGTCCCGTTTAGCATAATTACTGTTATTATATTGTCTCTTATTATGGACCATAGTTAATTAGTTGTGTACAAGTTGTTCCTATTCACTACCACTATTTTGTTTGTTCTGTATTCATTTTAATTTTCTAATTGGTTTGCTGTGCGGTCTGATTTTATGTATATGTAAGGGAGTGCTTGAAATATAATAACATACTGTCTGGTTGATCTATTGGCTCGTATTCTTTCTACTCTGGCTTGGGACTAAGTGGGCGTAGGCAGACGCACAATTACCGTCTAGGCACAAGTGATTGGCGCTCGGCCAACCAACCACCGAATTTCTTGCATCATAACAAATACAAAACATGACATCAGTCTATGAAGTCACTGACTGGTGATCTAAGCCCTGTTTGTAGATGCAGACTGCCTAATTAGGGTCCGTACGAATGCCATAACTAACGCTAGGAGACTAGTCAACATAATCCAAAATCGGTCACAGTGGGGCAGGTGCATTTTTCCTCCATCACATCCTGAGCTTAAAATTACTTCACACCTCTCTTTTTACAAACTAACTGCTTCTCCGTAGATCATATTGTATATTTCCATCCTGTATTCTGTTCGCGTCATTAATGTGATTAAAGTAACTCTAACTTCTACTGATTTAGTGTGAATCTTACTTTGTTTCTGAGTGGCATGTAAACTTCAACCAATCGACAGTTGTTTTAGTTGTTGTTGTACATATAGACATCCATACATGTAACTATACAAGTTGGAATAACAGTGTTAATACAATATGAATGCTTAACACTGTAGACTTAACACTGAATTATACATAGATAGATAGAATTTATGAATAGTACAATTTGCTTTCATTTATTTGTAGGCAGAAATCGATTTCAATCATTGTTTGCGTGATTTTTGTTAATTTAATGTAGCATGTTTATGTTGCCGATTTCCTTTGTCTTACTTTATATACTTCACTGTTAATATTCTAAAGTAGAAACTCTTCAATAGAATGTAAAATGCAAAAATAGTTCAGTTAACTTATACAATTTAAGTTAGTTACTTATCAATTCCAGTAAATGATGATTATTGAAGTTATAAGTTATCCTGAAAGCCAAAGGAAAAGGGGATGACCCAATAACACACTGCGTCAGGAATTGGAGAGAGACATGAAGAGAATGAAGAGCTCTTGGGAAGAGTTGGAAAGGGCAGCTAAGGACAGAGTTGGTTGGAGAAGACTGGTCATCAGCCTATGCTTCACATTGGGTAACAGGCATTGATTGATTGACTCATAAGTGTAAATTAATTATTGTTAACAATAATATCTAAATATAAGAAATCTGAAGGCGATTAGATTCAATCTTTGATAAGATTGTAGTTGATGATTGTTGAATAGTACCATACTAGAATGTAGCCAGATAATAATGTTTCTATCAATGGCACTTCTCTTTAAATGAATTCATCAAGCTAAACTTTTTTCATTAGTTTATCTAATGATTTAACTTTAAAAGCCTATGAACAATGATTTAAACAGAATAAGAAAAATTCACTTCATTTGGTTACTATCAGTTACTATTCACAATCTGTAGTAGTTCAACATCAGAATACCTAATAAAATTAAGTATTTAAAACAATTTGTCCATTTCAGAATGTATTTGAATCTTTCCGTTGATTTGTCATAGACTGAAAATTGATCTGGTTAGCGTTTTTTTTAGCAAGTTTGTGTTTTACGGGATAGGGGTGCTAGCCCTATGCCCAACCCTCTTCCTTTACCCAGGCTTGGGACCGGCAACAACCCTAGAAGAGCTGTGGGCGAAGTTGGAAATGGATAGGACATACATTGCGGTAATCACCAGACTATATCACGAGACAAGCACTAACTTGGAATCCTGTTGGAAAATGGAAAAGAGGAAGGCCAAAGAACACCCTACGTCGAGAACCGAAAGCAGACATAAAAAGGATGAACAGTAACTGGAAACACCTGGAAAGGATTGGTGAGGACAGAGTTGAATGGAGAATGCTGGTGAGTGGCCTATGCTCCTCCGATAGGGGTAACAGGCGTAAGTAAGTAAGTAAGAAAATTGATCAGTCTCTGTAGCCTCTTCAGTAAATTTTAATAATGTTGTGAAAGAAGGCGAAGTTTATCAAAGATCTATGTGATGCATATTTATGCAATTTATTTTGAACTAACTAATCATACACACAATCGATAAGGGATTAATATACGAAAAATAATGGTCACTGAAGAAATTAATCAAAGTAACCATGATAATAAGGTGAATAATGTTAATCACACACTACGAGGGTAGGTTGAGTGAAAACACGATTAGTTTCTAAATACATAATAAGTGGGGAGGGTGGAATTACAAGTATTATTTTTTAATTGGATTATGGCTTACTTACTTACGCCCGTTACTCCTCACGGAGGAGCGTAGGCTGCTCATTAGTATTCTCCATTGAACTCTGTCTTAAACGAATCATTTCTAGCTGTTTCCAGTTGATGTTCATCCTCCTGTAGCTCTTTCAAGGTTACTACTGGCCCAAATCCGGGTAAAACAGGAGGGTTGGGCATGAGTCTAGAATTTCCATCACGGAAAACAAATACTAATCAGATTAAACAAACTAAACCATTCTGGTTTATGACAAGCAAGCGGAATCCAGGACACATATTTCCTCCTATTTGAGACTCGTCGGCTAAACGTATTTGCGTTCGAATGATGGTGTTCACATCGGGATTTGAAATCATTTCGTTTCGTGCCAAACACTACTCAGTTCGCAACCGAGTCCAGATACTTGTGATTTATCGCTATATTGAAGCAATCTGCTCAGGATGTACATATGACAAGAGAGGCTGACCAGTTTCAAACCATGATAAATCAACGGAAGCATACAAATTCATCCTCATTACATATGCCTGTTTCACAAGTGTAACCAATTAGACTCAGTAATCTAGTGGTGAACGCGGTGGTGTTTGACACGAAACAAACTGAATTCGAATCCCGATGTGAACATAAACTGTGGAATACAGGTGCATGCAGCCGACAAGTCCCATATAAGAGGGGATGCGAGTCCTAGATTCCGCTTGCTAGTTACAATTCAATTTAAAAATAACACAAGGAGTGTGTTGAACTACCATCTACTAAGGCTTCAACGAATCCTAGTATACATCCTAAAGCACTCTTTATACAACACCACTAAGGCTAATTTAATACCAATTATGTAGACTGTTTCAAATAAGTGTTCAGTAATATGGAGACTGATTGTTTATCTTGAACTTTTTTTCAGCCAATCGAGTTTATTTGTTTCTGAAGCCACGTAAGGTATGTGTCCCGGTATCCTTACATGCAGAACACGGTTACTTCTCAATATGTATGTGTGTCCATAAATACACGTAGATTGAATGGCATTCATTCGTTTACATGCTGTTTAGGTTTGCTGTGGATCAATGCACTAGACCTCTTACTTTCAACTACCTTGGTTACATTAAATGTCCTGCTAATAATCAAATTATGCTTTTGTCCTAACACAGAGCTATTTGAGTCACGCCTGAAAGGTAAAGTGATAAAGACTGGTGTTTTAGTCGTTAGAAATACAGTAGGTTTCACCATACATTTCCATCGATTTATAAACCTTTTTGGATATCCGTTTGACATTAGCGTTTCTATCAACAGATTTTTTATTTTCCTCAGTAGTATCATTAGTACAAATATTGTTGATTTTATCAAAGAATGCCTTTACTAGGCCATTTTCATACAATAACTATGTAAGCTCATGTATTGCCCTGTTCATGTAGATTTTCTGTAGATCGCACGTTTGATTGAGTATCATCCGTTAGATTGATTAATATATCTAGGAAAGGAAGTTGATTGTTCTTCTCCTCTTCACAGGATAAACTTATATGATTTTGCATAGTATTCGGTTTGCTTAGTAAACTATTTGCATCGCCGATTTTCACACAAATAACTAGGATAACATCAGCATATCGCTTATTAAGATACATCTCCTCTAGTGAATCTCTAACTGCATTTTCAACACGTGTCATATGTATATCGACTAACAAGGATACCAAAGGACTATCCGTTGAAACTCTATTAATCTGTCAAAAATTTTCCCCTTCAGATATGAACTGGACTTTGTCTGTACACAGTTATAACAAATTTATAAAAAAATTGTTGGTGTTAAAGGCAATGGAAGGTGACTTGACGTGATATAGTCACATAAGACATTAATAGAATTTCTCAGAAGAACATTAGTAAACAAAGAATTCACATCGAAAGAACATATTGTCTTTTCGATGACATTAATGTCACGCAAAATATTCAAGTAACTCAAATGAATCCTTTAATGGATGCTTACATCAGCTTCATCAAATAAATGGCTTAACAAGTGTATGTGTGATCATATTGTACGAAATATATTGCGTCATTATGCGTCACATAGCTCTGGTAAATTTTGTTGTTCATTATCAAAGAATAATATAATTACAGAAGTATTGTTGACTGTTTCAAACGTTCGAACCAATGAAATTCAATCTGTTCATGTATAAGGCAGCTACCCACTGGTCGTAGTGCATAAGGATACTTAAATATATCATGAATTGACTGAATTAAAAGTATCAACCGTTGAATGCTAGTCAACTTAGTGGTCTAACGATAAAGCGTATAGCTCTAATCCTGGAGACACTGAGGTAAATCACCTGGTAAAGTAGTGGTTTGGATAAACCTAAAGAGATCTACATTATGATGAAACAGTTCTTCAGTGCTGAAGGTGTTAATGAGATTTTATGTATTACATGAAATCCACCTAATTTTTAGATGAAAATAGTTTATAGATTCATAGAATATGAGATAAATGTCAACACATGACTAGTATTATTTAAGTTGAATTGTGACTGGCATGTAGAATCGAGGACTTGTGTTTCGTCCTATTCGGGACTCTTTGGCTGGATGTACCTACATCCTAATGTCGATGTTCACAGTGCGACTGAAGGTATAACCAAACGACGAGCTCTAAATAGGACAAAACTCGTATCTTGAATTCCATTTTCCAGTCACAATCCAACAGTGAAAAATACTTGGGAATAATTGTTATATCGAAGCAATCCTCTCAAGATGCACATATAGCAACAGAGACTGACCAGCTTCAGTCTATTACAAATCTATGAGAATATACAAATTCATTCTAATACATGATTAATATATTTAAGTAAAGAAAGACTTTCTAATATAGTAGTAACTAGGGAAGTTAAAAGACTGTTTACAAGAATTGATTACTATGAATCAGACTAATAAAGAAAACAATAAGTAAACCTGAAAAAAAGGATGATTGAATCTTGGTGACCGCTCTTCATACCATTTTTTTTATAAAAGATCAGTCTCAAATCGACAAACTGTCATAGTTCGTATTACAAAAGCTTTAACTTCGTAATCAATTCAAGCCTATTCATTTCGCAAACGTAGTTAATATTGAAAGAAGATTTTGATGTGGAAACATGACAACAATCGATAAGTTGTTCTTGTTCTGAACTATTGTTCACTTAATATTCTTTATTATAAAGTCAAATCGAGTTATGTTTAGAGATGGGCTTGGAAAGCCTCAGCATTTTGTAGTCACGTGTAATTATGTACACAAAATATGGAGGAAAAAGAATAAGTGGGACCACAGTACAATCTGGATAATAAAAGTTTTTAAAAGAGAACTTTCACAGATATCTGCTGTCGTATTTCCCTTAAGTACGATATTCATGGAAAGAGTCATTTTTGGTATAGAAGAAAACTTTTAACATTGCGGTATACGATTAAGTTTGCCGTCAATGAATCTAGTAAATCAACCGTTTTGACTAAGATCCTATCAATATTTGTAAAGCTCATTCTCAACCAGATCATCACTGCATATTCTTCTGCTTAAAATAAAGCCAGTGGATTAAATGTATTTTCCTACATAATGAAACCAAACCACAAAAATTCATATGTTGCTTGTTATAAGGGTGGTTTTCTGCAAATTGATCTTTGTAAGGAACTATCTAGTATTCATTTTAACATCACTTGAAATTATACTTTCCAATTTGTTCCATGATACTATTCCCATTCGTACTTTTGCCACAATGTATCTCATATATTTTTCAGACCTGTCAAGAATTAACTTATCCTGAATAGGATCCAGTGTTGATTTCATCGACATTCCGTCAATTTCTCAACAGAACTCATTATTATATCTAAATTATACACTCAACGTATAACATACAAGTTCTTCTGTCGACTAGTATTTCTAAATCCTATTATGAAGATTATAATTAATGATAATAGTCACATATGAACTATATTGTCTTTGTATTAAGAACATTTATAGATAGTAAAGTACCAACTACTGTTATTATTCACATGTACATAATGTTAACCCTAAAGTTAAAATGTTTACTGAAATAAACATGAGTGTACTAGTACAGGCTATAGTTGATTACCTTAAGTGTACTATGAATGCAATCAAACTTCATTGTACTCTTTTGTAGGTTAGCTGAGTGAAACAGTTAAATTAGTGAATGAAACCGTAAGAGCCATAGACAAATCAAAAGATGAGTCATGGAGAACTATCTACAACACGATTGCTTATTCTAGAGTCATGCTTCTAATTAAGATGACACATACTTTGAGTTGCTTTGATAACGTGGGGTTTGTTTTTTCATTTCAATAACAGTGACTCATGTAAACAATATACAAAATATCATAAACCTGCCAGGAGGCATGTACAAAGAACTCAATCGATTTTCCTATCATACTACATCATTTTCTCTTAGAGTTACTTCACATGAATTAGGCGTTACATGTTAGGTGCATTCAACAACGCTCTGAGCTACAATCTTATACTCTGCTATTTCCTAAACTATTATTAATCTGATATAACAAACCAAACATTTGGTTACACTGGGAACAGTGTTCTGTCACTAGAAAACGCAATGTAAGACAAGCGCGACTGACTTGAGCAATAATTCAGATTTCGCACATAAGTGATTTCAGATGCCTTTACAGTGCTTTTGTACATCATTGGTTTATTCTCTTTCCTACTTCAGATGTGACAATCGTTGATAAATCCATGAATCCTTTAATTTAATCAATGCAAATATAAGAGTTGCTAAATAATTATCACTCATAGCTTAGGTGTAAAGAGTCATGCTACCAGGACAAAAGTACTCCATATATTGTGATCTCTGATTATTTGTCCCGTTGTAACATTTATCATCACTTATTATCTAGTCTTTTGCATCATCATTTAATCAGATTCTTTTTAGTTTGAATTGAGGTGGTTTTGTGGCGCTAGGCATAACGTTTAGTTATTTCTCCTCATTACAAATTAATTTTCGTTAGGCATCACTGAAAACAAGGTAGCATTGGACCGTTCTTTCGTCTTCAGAGGTTCTGGTCATCGACTCAATTACGAAATTGAACCATGGAACTTCTAGTTTTACGTGAAATGATTAATCACCTTCGTCACTTACGCGGCCAATATCCAATGATAGAATTATTACTCTCATTAATTTATGATATAGCTTCACGATCATTCATTATCATCTGTGGTAACTGTCTCACTCTTGACATACTTTAACCCCACCTGTTACGGGTTCTTACCTAGAACGTCAGGAACAAACTGAAGTTAGTCACTAGTGAACTGATTATGGCAAATTGCTTGAAGTGGTTATAAGGAGATTATTATTAAATCTACTGGTTCAATTCTTCAACGGAATCGACAGTGTGTACTGTTGAACAGTTTCATTTATTAATCAATCACCTATATTTCATATGGAAATGTACTTTATCCCTTCTGTAGACATCTTCAAAGGCAATAAAATCATCACATAGATAAATTAATTTTTTTTAAAAATTATATCCCATTAACCTTTTCAAGGGAAATTATTATAATTTATTTCTATGCAGTAACGAATATTAAGTTAAATGTTCTTTTCTTCAATTGAATTCGATGTTATGAATTAATACTTGTCGAAAATCAATTAGTAATGAAAAGATGTTTCATCGTAGAATAAGATGTTTCAGCGGTTTCCGAATTCATAATCTGATAGGAATGATCAAGCCAAAGATCTTCAGGTCTTGAGGTGAACAGCAATCAGCTGGTAATATTTCTAGCTTCATTCAATTCGCAATAAATATTTTTGGTGACTTTCCCCACTGTTATCAATATATGTTTACAACCAATATGATTGAAATTCAATAGTCATTTCTTTTACTACATCTTAAGGAGTAGAATGGATTTGCATATTCCGATTTATTTGTTACAGACTGAAGCTAGTCAGTCTCTGTTGCTATATGTGCATCCTGAGCGGATTGCCTTGATATAATGAATATTCGCAAGTATTATTTAAGTTGAATTGTGACCGGAAAGTGGAGTCCAGAAACGCACGTTTTGTCCTATTTGAAACTCGTCGTCTAGATGTTGCCTGCATCCCATTGTACAAGTGTGGCTGACTGAACTCAGTAGTCTAGTGGTAAACGCGATGGCGTTTGACACGAAACGGACTGATTTCGAATCTCACTGTGAACATCAACATTGGGATTCAGGCACATTTGGCCGAAGAATCACAAATCGGACGAAACGCGCGTTCTGGATTCGACTTGTCAGTCACAATGCAACTTAAATTATACATCTTTAGGAGTTCTCTCTTAGATTTAGAACCTAGAAAGCTGATATCGATTCTAGTCAGAGATTACGGAAGTTATTGTATTTCAGTTAATTATCACAAACTGACCTGTGTTAGACAACAATTAAAGGCCAAGAAGCAGTGAACTGATGTTTTATTTTCGTATGAGACTCTTCAATGTCAGTATACATCCACAACCTCACCAATAGGTCAAGCTTAGGATCTTTAAGTTTTATCGAGAGCTCTTAACCATTAGGCGGGGGAGTCGGCTGGTATCAAACGGTTGGTATTTCTAAATGTAAACGATCAAACACGTTGGCTCATCATTTCGAATTATTGTGTAATTGTTAGACAGAAAGTACGAAATCATTTTAGCATCATACCCCTCCCTCTTCATCCTCCTACTAAAAGTATTTAGGTCAAGAATGTTAATGCACTTTTTATGTTCGCTAATTTTATATAACAAGATTTTTTATAGTTTTTGTAATAATGACCAGAATATAGTAACCTTGGCAAATATTTAAATATATGTCGAATTGAGGTGGTTTTGTGGAAAATGGTATCTGGCTTAGTTAACTGAATTCATCCCAGATTGATGATGGCAATGTATCATTGAGAACCAGGAAGTGATGGATAACTGTTTCTTCATACTATGGGACACTCTCGATACAAATAGGGGAAGGAATTGATTTCAGGGCTTCAGGTTAACAAACGGCTAACATCCTGCACCAATGGAACCCATATGTCCAATGATTGAGTTCCTTCTTCCATTAGTTTGTGACTATGGTGATAGTTGTGGAGTTCAGACTTGTCGGGAGTGAGACGGCTATCACCGATGACAATAGATGGTCGTCGTACAACATCACAACTTAATAAAAGTGAAAATTCTACCAGTGGACGCCACAGTAGTGCAGAGAGCTAGACGTTCCACAACCTGAAGGCCCTTGGCTCCATTTCCCTGAAAAATCAAAGGTTTTCCATACTAAGACTAAAAAGCTGTTCGGTGATCCCTAGTTCTTATTGGTACCTGTCCAGTATCGATCTGTGACGAATTCAATCGACTAAATATATATATATCGCATCTGATTGACCTTACTTCACTTTTCTTATTTATAGGCACTAGTATTCAGAGATTAACTTGAGTAAATGATCGAAAAGCACTTCCTTAATGACAACAATCACTTAAAGTAGCTTATAGTTTGTTACAAATAGAAATTGATCAATGCCACATATGAAAACATGGTTGTATGTATATTTTGTATAAGCTGAAAACTAGACATGATTTTCGATGTCTACATCAACATCCGAATTTGCTTTGTCTGGCCTGTAATTTACATTATGTTAATGTAGAATAACTAAAATGTCTGATTCATTTCATTTATTGTCTGATTGTTGATAATTTTCAGTGACTAACTAAAATCAGTTGGTGATATACGCTTTGGCTGAACTTTGCTTACGTTACTTCGTAATTACATAAGACTCCATCGGTGTTTGACAGAAAGCATTACTTAACCACTTCATATTCTTACACATATCAATACATGCTAACAATATAAAACATACGTTTGATTGGGAAATATGATGATTTTTGACAGAGGTAACAACACAAAGTGATCAGGGGATTTTCGGGATTTTAGCATTCAGGTCCACCGTCAATCGATAAAAATAATGAAATTGATGCAGTTTATCAGTCAACTAGGAAGTTAGCTAATAACTACAATATTACGAATTAGATTAGGAGGGAAGGGATTCGAAATAAAATTCAGAAAATGACTGGACAATTGTCAACAATAACCAGTTAAACTCGGAGTCGACTGAACAAGCTGCCAGTCTTTTATTGAGAAAATCTCAATGCTCATTTCTGTTAGAAGTATGCATTAATGAAGTCGTGCAGAGTGGTGATGGAAGTTTTGTAATCAAACAGTCTATCTTAGAGAAGATAGTGTAACTGGAACCATCCTCTTGAGCGTCAAATCTACGCTAGCATTACATTAATGAAAGCAATCGTTAGGTGACGCTTTCTTTAGTATAGGCGAAGGCTAATTAGGGTTAAGTAATCTAGTTTATAAGAATTGTTGAAGACAAAAATCAGTCAGCATTATAAAGAACGTGATGAACATGAAATTTGTCATCACATAGTGATCAACTAATGTATACATCACAACACTATATGGGGTAGTCGTGTCCTAAATAATAAAATGTGGCCTATTAGATTTGTTGATATCAAACACTTCCATCACTTAATTATCGTAAGTCTTTCATCTGAATTATATTATGGTTGCACACCTTCAAAATGGTAGAAATTACAAACCAAATAGCTATCTTGCTGTTTTCATATTCTAACTAATCACTTATTTTATTTGATTGAATTTGTCACAGATTGATATTGGCAGAGTACCAGTGAGAACTAGAAAGCACTGACCAACTGTTTTACCTTAGTATGGGACTCTTAAGCGAACCCTAGACTCCATACCAGGGTTTTGACGAACACCAAACTCTCCGCACCACTGGGTCAGACTTTAGTGGCAGAATTCCCACTTCCATTAAGCTGTGCTATAGCTCGGCTATCATGCAGTGTCATCAGTAATAACTTTTTCACTCCTGACAAGTCCGACATTCAGCCATTGCTACTTCTAACTAAATCTTGAAGAATATCCTAAAGTTAATCATTAATGAGCTAATTATTATAACTGAATTGAAACGATTTGTATAGATTGATCTTAAGTGTAATTGATTGAAATTAATTGAAAAGACATAATAATGAATAGAATGATTTACATAAATGTATATATCTCTTAACTGTACAATTATGATAATTTTCCTAATCATTTTACATTGTTAACTGGACATAAATACCCTTCCCATGCCTCCCCCCCCCACTCCTCTCACATACGCTGCTGACCAGTATTCATCAATCACCATTGTCTTGAACTTTCATTTCTAGTTCTCCAAGGATGTTGTACAGTCTTGTGCATTCATGTCTGTCATTGATTCTTGACGGAATACATATACACATATATTAATGTATATAGATTAATATAAATTCAATGTATTAGATTGTAATGAATGGACAAAATAATTGTAGAAAAGTATAACGAAATTGTCTTGACATAACACAATATAAGATGAAGTTTAATCCATTGTTAATTAATGTTAAAAAATCTAAGAAATCACCTAAACGTTCATAGACTGTAGCACTGAAACATTCACCTTGAAAATTGTTTAATAACAATAATGCAGACTGTAATAAAGAAAGAGAAAAAAAAAGAAAAGAAAATATAAAAAAGAATTCATAATAATGATGTAATCATAATTATAATATACTACTTAAATAATCAGTTAAGTTATATCGTCAGAAGGGGTACCCCTCAGACCCCCCTCTCCACGTGAAGTACATAAACCTTGTGAAGTGTTCTTATGCTTAAATATCATTAGTCTTGTTAGAGTGTATAGAGAACTGTTATCCGAACTTATAACTTTGAATGGTGTCACTCAAAGCTGTCCATTATCGCTATTTTTTGTTTAATTGTATAACAGATACATCGCTGTAAATGTCTGAATTTTCAGGAACTGATCTTCTACGAAGAGATTTATTTAAAGACTTAGAATACACAGATATTATAGTCTTGTTTGATGAAGACGCTGGTAAAATGCAGTGTTTTAATATTAACTTAACAACAATGCAAGTATGTTAGGGATGTGTGACTCTATAAATTCAAACCTACCTAGGCTGAAGATAGGAAGTGCGTTGACCAGTTCACTCACCTTGGAAGTCTGTAAACTGTTGAAAGATTGGTTTCTGACAAAATCTCGGTATAAATTTAAAAAGCTCGTTTGGCTTCTGCCAACTTACGTTACCTATGGCGTAGGTAAGATTTTCGTCTCTCAACGAAAGAAAGAGTATACTACTCAATGGTTAACACTGTCTTACTGCATGAATGTGAAGCATGGCAATCAAGAGTAGATGATACTCATCGTTTAATGGTATTTCAACATCGATGTCTTCGAAACATCACTCACATTAGCTGGAATCATCGAGTAAGTAATAATGAGGTTAAACGGCAGGTATTAGGGAAAAGTAATAAATCAATTGATGAGGTTATAAATCATTATCGGTTTAGGTGCCTGGAATATATGTTACATATCTCCAAACCCCGACTACCACGATATGCAATTGAATAGCAAGAAAGAAAGCTAAGGGTGGCCCAACCAAAACGTAATATCATTCTGCAAAATCATTAACTACTGGTTTGAGTAGTGTCAGTAAATGTAAACTACTTGGTCGGGGTCCTTGCAAATGTCATAAGTAGTAGTCAGAAACTTTGTATTACATGGTTTAGCATAGGTCCCAGTGGCGCAGACATATCTATTCTTTATCATTGTTTATACTGTGAGCTTAAAATCATTTCATAGCTTTCTTTCCGCGTACCAATCGTTTATTCCTGAACCATATACTATATATGCACTAGTTATGTTTTCCTTATTACTATTATTGATGAAACTTCTACTTCTATTGATTTTTTATTAATCTAACTGTGTTTCTAAGATATGGCAACTTGGACCGATGTACACACATACCAGGTTCTATGTTGCTCATACGTACTTATAGTTTATCTTATTGTTTATCCAACAAGTAATGAACAATCTCATATTCATCCTTTATTTTGAACAAATGGTTAATCTAAGTTGGATCGTGACTGACAAGTGGAATCCAGGATGCTCGTCAGCTGAATGCATCTGCGTCCCACATTTGATGTTCATAGTAGTAAATGGTTAATCCTTAAATGAATATCTCTCTAAAAAATGTCTATAACAGTAAAACTGCCAAAAATGAATTCAGTCTAGAACAGAAAGCCTACAATTTATAAAATGTAAACATACGATCAATTAAATCAAGGAGATCTTGCTCATTCTAACTATTTCATATTAAATAAAACCAACTACATAGGCATGTCCATGAATTTAGTACTTCATATTTGTTTTTCATTCAACTTTAACATGACCTCATAGAAGACAGTAAAAGGATGTAATTAACAATCAACACTGATAATATTGAATATGTCACAAACGGTATAATTAAGAAGAATGATGCAACTTTCAGAAATTATCTTCTTGACATTATTACATATACTGTAATTATGAAGGTATTTAACAATATGTTCCTACTTTTTATCATCATGTTAATTTCATCTTAAACTTCCGTTTGACCTATTCATTGTTATTACATACAAGATTGAATTGTAGCTAATTAATTGCATGCCAACTATTATGATTTTCTATCATTCATGTCCTGACTAACTCCATCTGTAGCTCTTCTAGGGTTACTGCCGGTCACAAGCCCGGGTAAACGAGAAAGGTTGGACATAGGGTTAGCATCTCTATCCCGTAAAACACAAGCTTACTAAAATAAAACGCTAACCAGATTAAGTAATGTCCTAACTAGTCTACTGCGTGGTCTGCAATTATATATATATATATATATATATATATATATATATATATATATATATATAGTGCACTATATCACAAATTGATGAAACTGTGAACTTTACCATTGAATGCTGCCACTTTCTGTGGAAAGCTAGGTGTTTTCCAATTTGATATTCCTAAGAAGGAATCTAAGGTGTACACTGTTAAGGAGTCTCATATGAAGATGAAACAGTTATCTAGTACTCGCTAGATTTTAATAGTATCCTGTCAACATCAATCTATGATGAATTCAATCAACTTAACATTTAACCGATTCCCACAAAACAATCACAATTCAATAATTGTAATGCATTTGACAATTTGAAGTATACATTTACTTTATCTACTTTCTAGTAAGAACTGTCAACTTTCTTCACATTTGAACTAGTTTATTTAATCCAGTTAACAAGGTCAACATACACATTTTATTGTAAAGATTAAAAAAATTTATTATTTTTTTCTTACAGTTCAATATTTCTGTGATTTCTTTCATTGATTTTTTTGTTTCATTCTTGTTTATATACAGTTTTTTTTCTTAAGGTATATTTTGTTTTAATGTTTTCTTTATTGACTAATGAACAATTGAATATTGGATCAAATTGTCTACAATTCAATATGTTCAATTGTTACAATTGGAAGGGAGTCGTGGAGATAGTTGATTTTTCAATCCTGATATCATGAATTGATCTGATTTAGACAGGCAATGATCACCTGGAAACACTCAACAACTGTTTCGTTCTAGTATGGAACTTTTCAACAGTGCGTATCCACGACTCCATCAGGGTCGAACCCACAACCCTCTGGCATCACGGCAAACGCTTAATTAATGGACCATTAACTAGGCTCCTGACGGTTGATATTTCAAATCCGTAATACGTTTGTGTGACCTCATCTTTGCCATCGGTGGATAACTGCCACATACGTGACATAGTTAAACTCCGCCGGACACGTCTTCACTCTGGAGCTTCAAGAATTACCTCAAGGAGTTAGTCACTACTGTGATAATATTAGTTACAATTGAAGGGTTGTGAATGCGTGGATGCGCACTGCTGAAGAGTCCCATACTAGGACTAATCAGTTGTCCAGTGCTTCTAAATGATCAATGGTTGTCTGATTCAAATCAATTCGTGATATCAGGATATTCACCTGTGTCAAGTGTTTAAAGTCTGTTATTCTCTACGATTCTATGGAATTCAAAATCAACAACTGAAGCAAATAAAGATTAATGCATACTTTTATTTATTTAAATGAATTGAATTTTTTCTTTTAATTGATTAAATTTGTCACAGATTGATATCGATAGGGTACCAATGAAGACAAGAAATCATTGGATCAGAAATTCACTCCTTAGACTCCGTCTCACGGCCTTTAAATTGGCGAACACCTAATCATCAGCACCAGTAGGCCAGTTGACATTCAATGGTTAAATTTTCCAGTTACATCATTTTGTGATATCGTGCGACAATCATACATTGGCATGATTAATAACTGTCTCACTTCTGACATGTCTGAATTCCATTAGTTATAAATTCTCTCTTTCCAATACTCTCTGGTTTTTAATGACACCCTACCAACATTATGTGATAACTTAGTTAAATAATAAATCTTCATATCAATCTCTACAAACCAACTCAAACGAACTAAAATCTATCAACGGAAAGAATGTAATAGGATGTTGGTGAAATATTTGATAGGCAACACTGACCACACTGTATTAATTGTAAGATAAACGAGATGGTTAATTGAATTCTATCTTAAGTTAGAATGACACTAATCAAGTGACTCATGAAATCAACTGTCTATGAACTTTATTTACATTGTTTATAGTCAAAATCATTGTGGTATGCATCTGTCTGAGAATAAATCATTGTCTTTCCATTAGGACTTTTGTGAGAAAGGCGTATTTTAATGAGTCTCTATTTGAAATTCTTTGAAGAATAACTTGACAACATTTTAGTCCCATTGACGAATTCCTTTATTGTCGTTTCTGTGGAAACTGCACCGTAAAAGTATGCTTCATTTACTTTCCATGTAAAAGACTTAGTTCTCCTGTAATATAGTTACTTAATTACCGATTAACGATTCAGTCATAACTACTGCCTTATCATTAGTTTTAAATGGTTAATGAATCAAAACAATAACTGAATCATTCGTAAACTTAACTTCAGCATTCTAAGTATCATGTTTGCCAGTTTCAATACTGTACTTTCTTGTTAAAGTTCGCATTTTTACTGTTGTATCCAAAATTATAAACACCTTTGTTCTTATTAGAGAACCTATAATTCTTAACTGAAGTGAATGTTACTTTCTAGATTAATCACCCCTTCGAATGTATCATTTAAAGAATAATACCATCAGGACTTTAGCAACAGTCATAAGCAAATTAACATACGATGTACAATATATCAACAGTAAGTAAATTATATTCACAATTGCATAATGTAATGAATAAAGTTCCAAATGAAAAAGAAAGTTGAATTGTCAATTAACTCTAATGTACAGTCAAAGTATCGTTGATAGTAAACAGGTCGAATAGTTGAATTTTTAAATGTTTCCTGCTTATTCAATATCAGCTCAACTAGTCAGTTCGGTTACCTATTTGTTTAATCTTGATTACTCTGATAATTAAACTACAATATACCAAAACATAGACTTTCTTCATGAACAGCAAATCACTTTTATCGTAAGTTGATTATCATGTCATTACGAATAGTCACTCTACCAACTAAATGCAGATTCACATCTATATTCTATTAGATACTGGACATCGTGTAGAACAGTAGGCTTCATCATCACTAATTGTTAGATTTCCCTCCTTTCACTTCATCCCCTTCCATCCAACCTATCAACAAACTCATCTATTGAAATCTAGCAATGTCTCTTTAAAAATACTTTCAGTTTCTCTCTGTTAAAGTAAGAAACATATGACTACAGGAACAGTTATGTGGTGCAGATCAATTACTCACCATCTTTTAATTTCGGAACTTATCTTTTTAACTAATTGAAGCTCCAGATATTCAATTGTTTGACTAACTACATTATGAAATGTCTATTTATAAACTATTAACATTTCAATGTTAACATGTTTACTCATTAATTCAAAAGTATGTGGATTTTCCTGTTGATTTACTATAAACTAAAACTGGTCAGTTTCAGTTGCTGTATGTGCATCCTGGGCGGATTGCTTCAATATACCGGTACTGCACAAGTATTGTTCGAGTTGGATTGTAACTGGTGGAATTCAAGACACATATTTTGAATTATATATACATGCTCGCTGCACAACTGTAATTGCCTGAACTCAATATCCGAGTAGTGAACACGGTAGCGTTTGACATAAAATAAACTAGGTTCGAATCCCAGTGTGAACATCAATGCACATCCTGGATTCCGCTTGCCCTAATCACAATTCATTCTGAACAATGTATATTTAATGTTATGCATAATTTAAATATGCAAAGATTAAATTAAAAAAACTTCAGAGTTATGATACTACTTATAAAGTAATTTTGTAAGTGTATGTGAAGGGAATAAAAATAAACTACTCATTATTTTATAATTACATAATCAATATTTTCTATTCATTTTTTTTTTAAAAAACCCGTTATATTTTGTAACGAAGTGTTGATGAAGTAAAATGAACTGGAACAGTTTTGATTGTCCCATTTATTCTATTCAATAGTAAATAAAGTATGAAATTGTCTATGAGGAAGACATTAAGTTTAGTTAATTAGGATGAATTTCTATCTTTCCATATATTACCTATGCGCCTGTTGTACAAATGTTACTGTCCAGACTAAGTAGTCTAGTAATGAATGCGGTGTCGTTTAGCACGAAAAGGACTAAGTTGGAATGGCAGAGTAAAGATCAACCTCGGGATAGCAGGTACATCCAACTAACAAGTTTTGAATAGGACAAAACTGCGCATCCTGAATTTTGCTTACCATTCACTAATCCAACTTAAATTAAGTTTAATCATTTGTATTCATCAACAGATTCATATTAGTTGAATACTATGATAAAAGTAGCGAGTATTGTCTAACTGTTTCATTCTAGTACGGAACTTCTCAATAGTGGATAATCTTCATATCATTACTAAATCTAAATCAAAGGCTTCAGGTCTTATGGATGTACCTCTAAGCATCTACACTACTGAATTAGTTGGTCAGTGATAATAATTGTTTCACTCCAAACAAATCTAAACTACAACTCATTTCAATTTAAATAATCAGTCCAATTCTTTGTTCTAGCTATTCTCAAATTAGAAACCACTTGAAGCATAATCTCTTGCTATATAGACTTGTTAGTTTTCTATGTTTTATAATCTAGTCATTAACATCAACCAATCAATCTGTATATTATTTTTTTCCCTTAACTTCTATGTCCAATTAAGTACTTTTTAACCTGAGTAAGGATGAATATTCTGGTTGAAATCATGTCTCAAATAGTTCTCGTAAATGAATCAATTAGTTGTACAGTCTACATTGAGTACTACATTCTATTGAACATTGATATCGGAGTGGTCAACTGGATGTACCTGCATCCAAATGTTGATGTTCACAGTGGAATTCGAACTCAGTTCACTTCTTGTCAAACGCCACCGCGTACACCACGAAACGGACTGAGTTAGAATCCCACTGTGAACATCAACATTGGGATGCAGGTACATCCAGCCGATGAGTCCCAAATAGGACGAAACGCGCTTCCTGGATTCCACTTGCCAGTCACAATCCAAATTAAATAATACTTGTGAATATTCGTTATATCGAGGCAATCCGCTCAGAATGCATATATAGCAACAGTGACTGACCAGCTTCAATCTATAACAAATCAATAGGAATATAAAAATTCATCCTACTATTGATATCGGAGGAATTAATTTGCATCCGAATATTCACGTTTACATTTCAGTTATCAACATTCAGTATCATTAGCTTCAAACATCAAACGCTATTATCCACTAATCTATTAAGAACAAATGATTATCAACATTTTTAGTGGATATGCTGATTACAATATGATTATTTTGGTTGTATTATATCATGGACCACTATCACATACTGAATGTGTGTATAGTAATCTTACTAGAACTAATCCTACAAACAGGGCATTAGAACTGATTATTTTATTTGCGTATAGTATCCCACACAGCCAGATAGGGTAACATATGACATATGAGCCGAATACTTACAATTTACTTATATTTCAAGTAGTTTTACATACATGGAATGTCTGATGGCACAATTAACAGCATAGGAGAACAATATTAATACAGAAGAAGGATTTCGATGATATGAAAACTGTACACAATCAACTAGTTAGAGTATGTGAATGGGAAATGATTAGGCAACGTTAAGAAGAATGAACAAATAATAGAAATAAAGCATTCAGTATCAAAATAATCAAAATATATGAAATTGTCATTTGGAAATAGTTCTGGAAGTAAATCATTCATCATGATTCACTTGACTGAACGGATTTTGTCAATAATAACTAATCAAAAGTAAACCCAAAGTATTAACATAAAGTTCCACTGAGTCATCAAAATGTCAACTTCAATCTTCGTTTCCAGGCTACTTACTTTGATAAATGATAATTTCATTAAGCGAACCGATTACATTATCAACATAAAAACAATAGTGTACCTAACGATGATGCCATCTACCTAAGTCGTACTTAATTTAAATAGAATTATCACATTAAAACACATGGAAGTCAAACTACTATTATCTTAAGAAAGTCTTATTCAACAATTGAACTTCGTATTGGCGATTCACTGTGTATCATCTCATGGTATACATTGCTGAGAGTTACTCTATTTCTTGTCTATTAGATGATACATGTCAGTCGTTAGTTCATCCTAGAACATCTTTGATCATATTGTTCCGCTAGAATTTAGCAATGCATAAAGGCTTCGACAATTATGATTGTACTGTTTAAGTAAATAATATCAACAAGAAGAGAGTTTTCTTACCAGAACACTGTTTAATTTCCAGTAAATAATATTGATATACTGATATGCTTCTATGAATTAACATACGTGACTAAGTTATTGAATAACTAAAGAACTTGTCTATCATACCAATGTAAAATATTGGAAAGTTGATTTTAGCATAGTTTTAGCAGTAAGAAATCCCCAGTTAGATAAAACAGTTGTTCAGAGCTCATTGGTTTCCAACTGTATCCAATTGATAACTATCTGTGAAGAAAGTAATCAGTTAGCATTAATACCAATCTGTTTCCATTAAACCAACTCAGTTTTCTTTTTTACAATAATCAGCTTACTAGTAACTAACTTCAAGATGTTCTTGAAATTCTAGTAGAAAGTCATGTCTAGTGTAGTAGAAACATTACGGGAATGTGATATTTATCTCCATTGGCATTGGTTGTTCGTCTCGATGTATCCTAAATCGATAGATGTAGGAATTCTACCAATGGACACTGACCAGTTCAGTGACACAGAAGGTTAAGGGTTTGCTTAACTGCAGACCCTAAGTTCAATTCCTTGGGTTAAATTGTGAGCGTATACTGCAGGGGACCTCTATACTAGAATAAAACAACTACTCAATGTTCCTTGATTTACACTATCAATCAACAAAATTGAATCTATGACAAAAACAAACATTTAGACTTAATGTGTATTTCCAAACAACCACCACACTCAGTTGAATGATTAGCTTATTTTTTGTTTATAATGTTTACTTTATGGTTATTTTTCAAGGATTTTTCTGTAAAAGAATGGAAGATTTTTTCCACCTTATTGAATAAACAAAAACTGATGTTAGAAAAGTAAGCAACTAACTACATTCTCTCTCTTCAACTTACTCTAATCATCCTGAAATTTATGATTGTTTACTCAATGCATTAAGTAATATGTATTACAAATATCTGAATATCTAATCAAACTTTACAACTAGTATTAAGTAATAATACTGATACAATAGAGTTTATTTTCAACATGGTTGAAGTTGGGTAAGTGGCTGATAGGTGGAATATATAACATACTCTTCGTTCTATTTGAGACTCAACATCTAAGTGTTAATGTACAAACAATGAGGAGCTTAATGCGTTCGAGTTGGAGAATACCATATTCACCTCTAATATACTGAGTCTAGAAAGTTACACTTGAATATATATAATGTGAATGATTTAAGTTGGATTGTGACTGGCAAAAGGAATCCAGGAAGCGCGTTTTGTCCTATTTGGGACTCATTCGGCTGGATGTACCTGCATCCCAATGTTGATGTTCACACTGGGATTCGAACTCAGTCTGATACTGTGTCCAGACAGTCCAGACATATGGCAACAAAGGCTGACCAGTTTCAGTCCATTACAAATCAACGAGATGTTACAAGCCTATTCTGGAATCATATGTACCCGTTGCACAAGTGTGACTGTCTGGACACAGTAGCCAAGTGGTGAACGCGGTGGCGTTTGACACGAAGCAGACTGAGTTCGAATCCTAGTGTGAACATCAACATTGGGATGCAAGTACATCCAGCCAATGAGTCCCAAATAGGACAAAACGCGCTTCCTGGATTCCACTTACCAATCACAATCCAACTTAAATATAACTTGTGTACTACCGCTATATCGAGGCAATCCGCTCAGAATGCACATATGGCAACAGAGGCTGACCAGTTTCAGTCCATTACTAATCAACGAGAAGATACAAGCCTATTCTAAATTATAATGTGAATGATTTTGTATCTTCGCGTCGATGTTGTTAAGAACCGAAACTGGTCAATCCCTGTGAATAACAACATTGAATTGTAAGTGCATCTAGCTAGTGAGTCTTAAATAGGATGAAATATGAATTCTACATTCAACTTATCAGCCACATTCTAACTTTAATCATACTTATAAACTAAATCTATGTATTAAGGCGACATGCTCAGGATGTATATATATTTCAACAAAGATGGTTCATAATAACATCAAACCGGAAGATACCATCCCTTATAAATTACAAGTTATCTACACTTTAACAAATAATGCATCTTATTCTATGTTCAACTTGATTAGTTTATAAGAAATAACTGAATTGGTTCTATGTCAATATTTTGTTGATTTTATAACTTTATCATTGTTTCTGTCAACAACAACAACAACAACGACAAACAAAAACAACAATGAAAACATCATATTCGACATCACACCATAAGTATTAACTGATAAGTAGTTAGTACGGTAGGTAAGTGATTAGATAGTAGAAATGTAAGTTTATGCTTCCCATTCGTATAAATATTGAAAAGATAACGCAATTTTACACTTGAAACAACTTCTTTCTTTCTTTTTTTTCATAACAGGTGAAAATCATTGTTTGCTTCGCATGAATAATTTGTATAATGTTTTGCATTGTAAAATATTGAAACACTTATTACCAATGGGATCATATAGTCAGTCAGACATACATACATACATACAACTTCAGAGTGAAGAAGGTAACGATGTATGTAAGAGTTGGTGTGTTCATTCAGTATAAGTGAATAATGAGAAACTATGGTTGATTAAAGTCATTAACAATCATAACTGGAAGATTTGAATATTTACTTCTTTGCAATAGGACATATCTTTTATACAATACTGTAGTGTTTTAGAAATATGCAAAATGAGGTAATCAAAAAGTAGGCAACATTCAACATATTTGAAAGACACTCATGGTGTAACCGATACTACTTTTAAGTATGAATATAAGTAGTATTTAGTAGAACATGTGAAAGGGCAACAACGGACATCCTTTATAGTGTATGAATTATTGATTAGTACTCTCTTTTGCCTTATGCTTTTGAATGAGACTTGAAAGTTGAAGGTGATCTGTACCAGTAAGCACCAGACGTTCCGGTTAGCTATTTAGTAGTGAATTGTATCCATTGGTTTATAGACTGAGCTGGTCATCCTGTTGCTAGATCTGACGATTGTAATGCGAATATTCAAAAGTATTATTTGATTTGTATTGTGACTGGCAAGTGGAATCCAGACAAATTAAATAAGCTATTTGTGTTTTCAGGATGCTCTTTAGAGAGTTGTACCAAAAAATGTTATGAGATGCCTACAGAAATCGAATGCTTTGAGCTGTCAATGTACTTCGCTTCACATGAGAAAATAAACCAGTAGATACGCAGTGACCGAAAGTTAATGTTTATTTTTAACATGGCTGCGATATATAGACTGGCTGGACAAATGGTGCTTAATTTAGCCAAATAAAACGTTTTCCTAATTGATTTTGAAAGTCGAAATCTCAAAATATCTGCTGCACTGTCACCTTTGAACTCCAGGTTGATGTATACAGTTTTCTTTTCGGCTAAAATGACATTCCTGTAGGTTGTACTTTTGGCTTCATATTTCTATTTTTGAATTTAGTTGGTAAGCGATTTTTATTGAGGCTTTGTTAAAGCTGAAAAAATTATCTTCTATTGCATCATCTAAGTATATCAGTCTAAAGTGGTGGGAGAAAGAGTGAATTAATTTCCTTTGTTTGCTCAACGGTACCAAGTTTTTAAAATTCTTTTATAGGCTATTTCAAGAAGGCTTTCTATGTTCGCATTATTCCAGTGTACCATCAAATCTTCCTTTTCATAAGATATTAAAGGAATGGAGTTCACAATTCTCCTTTCATACTGATGTAACCTTAATTGTACAGTAATATCTATTGAATTTATACAAAGTAACTTTGAGATTAATATTTTTTTTTAATGATTTGAGTATTATGTTCTCAAGTTCTGCCAGGAAACATTCAACAAAAAACGACCCAAAATCCGAACCAATAGATAAGCTGTTCGTTTGTTTATAGAACTCATTATTAAATCTATAATATTCTGCTATGACGGCGAGAAACTGCTATTGACTGATAGGTATTATTAATGAATGGATATGACTATGTGTACACGAGATTGCAATAGCAAACGTCATTGAGAGTGCTTAGTTGGTCCCTGAATGTTTGCCTGGTGATCACTCAGTCCAAAGTCAGTATGAAAAAGAACGCAATCTAACAAACCAACCAGACAAATCAAGTTATATTTCAAGCATTTCTTTACATGTACATGAAACCAGACGATACACAGTCAACCAATTGGGGATTTAACCCTTATACAAAACAATGTAGACAGCAGCAGTGAATTGTAGTAACGTGTACACAACTTATTAACTGTAGTTTATAAATGAGGCACTCAATACTAACAGCAAATATACTAAACGAGAAGTTTAGGCACGAAGAACATAGCGGTAATCGTAATAAATTGCTTACATTACACATAGTTAAACACAATTCAAATAATCTTCTATGATATAGTCGTTTTTTAATCGCCTAACATATTCTATCAATTAACCCAACTTAATTACATAATTTCAATTTAGTTTCTATGATATTGTAAGCCTCAACATACACAAAGGGACAAGCAAGATCGTCCGACACAAAACAACCAACACTAACCCAATTCACTTAACGGAGAAATTCTGGAAGATATAGAATCCTTTACATACTTGGGTAGCATCATCGATAAACAAAGAAAATCTGATGCGAATGTGAAGGTGCGGATCGGAAAGGCGAAAGCAGCATTTCCACAACTGAAGGACATCTGGATATCAAACCAGCTGTCAGTTAACATTGAAGTTAGAATTTTCATTACAAATCTGAAAACAGTTCTGTTGTATGTAGGTGAAACTCGGATTGTGAACTACGGAAAGCATCCATCAGAAGATACAAGTATTTATAAACAATTGTCTGCGTAAGATACATTGGATCCACTAGCCGGATACTATCAACAACAGAGAACAAATCAACTTCCTCCGAGGAGGAAATTAGAAAAAGATACTAGTAGGGGTGTGAATAGGACACACACTAAGGAAATTACCAAATTGTGTCACAAGACAAGCATTAACATGGAATCCTGAAGGTCAAAGGAAAAGAGAAAGACCCAAGAATACATCGCTTCGTAAATTGGAGATAGACATGAAGAGAATGAAGAGCACTTGAGAAGAGCTGGAAAGGAGAGCCCAGAACAGAGTTGGTTGTCGAATGTTGATCGTCAGCCTATGCTCCACATGGAGTAACAGGCATTGATTGATTGATTTTATGAAATTCGTTCTACAACTCCATTCATAGCCTTATTGACTTTCTTTAGTTACCATATTCAATCATTTGTAATAATTTTCATTTAAAATCGATTATTATTTCACTAAAGTATTTTAACATTTATCTCTTTTTACTCTCCTTTTTTTTTCTTTTCTATTCTTTAAATTGTAAGATGATATTACCATTGAACAATCCATATAGTTCTCTTTCTATACACAATTAACATATAATAAAGATAATATTTCCCAATTGAACTATACAACAATGAATAATCTATGCATAGACTATCAATTGATGATTAGATGGAGATTAGTTTCATATTATATAAGCAGAGATTATATTATGTAAGGTCATATACAAATTATTTATTGTAATGTAAAAAAAAAGTGTATGTTGGGAATATGTAAAGTACTTTATTCATTTGAGTTTTTTTTGCCTTAGGCATAAGTTTTAGATATAAAAACGGCAAGATAATAAAAATCAATTATACTTAACCTATGAATGTACTACTGTTATGCTCATTTTATAAACATGCATTATTAGTACAATTAAGGAGGTTGTTGTGGAGATGGTTAATTTGTTAATGCTGATATCACGAATTGATCTGAATCAGATAACCATTGATCACCTGGAAGCACTGGACAGCTATTTCGTCCTAGTATGGGACTCCTTAGCAGTGCGCATTCACGACCTTGTTGGGGATCGAACCCAGGACCCTCTGCATTAATGTGTTAGCATATGTTAAATCAAGATAAAATGTTGATATCATGGAATGTTGTTTAATCAGATTGAATTCTACTAATGGTTGATATTGACTACCAAGATCGGCTAAATCAAGTGTTTGTGCTGTGAAGTAGAACTTTATATACTGTGTATCTAATTTATTGTACTGTTTTAGACTTTGTATGATTCTATTATCAGTATCTTTTATTCTGATTGGCTGATTATAAATAATACGATTACAATGGATTGCAATTCAAGGTTTACTCTCGGTCTAGAATAGGACTAATATAGTGTTCGGAGGCTTTATGATTGGCTCAGTTATAACAAATTAGCTTAGCAAATCTGTTAATATATATGCATAATGTAATTAATCCAGTTTAAGATTATGGATGTAGTTGAAAATGTTGAAATCATTATTCAATGTGAACTAATGAACTGAACATCACGTACAACAATCAATCATTATTAAAATGTTTTCCTTTGAGAATTCATGCTTAGCTAGAGCAAAAGTACTACCTAGATAACCTAGTTTAATATTCTAAGACATTTAGAATCAACTGTTAAAGTTCGACCTACCTCCAGTAAGATTTTTATATATGCATTAACATGATTAATCACTTTTCTCTCTTATCCTATTTAATCCAATGTGTTCAATGTTCTAATTAACTCTCTTAAATGTGCAGTTTACTTTGATATGAATTGAATTCCTGTTGGAATTCAGGATACTTTCTGCTACGTAGTTTCATACTAGGATGAGACAGTTTTGGCTATGCCCCGCGAGACATGATAGACGAATGGATGAGTGAATGAAACCTAATTTTATTTATGTTTAACTACTAAATAGTAATAACCAGTAATTCGTCAACATGCTTACACACATTTGCAAGCCATAAACATCAGTTCATGGATGCCTATGTTAATCCCACAAAAAAATCCTGCATGACCCATTCGTAGAACTATTTGGATTGCATAGATGACCTACAATTACGCTATTTTACCGTAATATCAAAGCCTAATTGCCATCACGATCATCATTATCTTGGTAGATATAAGGTGAATAAGCTGATAATGTTTGGTGGACAATCATCCAATAATTATTTTATACATTCGTTGTTAAAATTTATCAAGCATATCACAAAACAAGAACGTTTAGTGTTCGATTCTGTATAACAATTAGTGGAGCTAGCTAATAAGCAATTTGAAACTAGAAGGCAGTAGCTATTCATAACTCCGTAGTTTAAATCAACTCTGTAACTAATGTCACTTCATGAAATATACAAGTATCTTGATAAATAAATCAAAATACTTCATAGAACTATGATAAGTTAGAATACACTAATGACTAACTTCTAGAGATATTTCTTAAACTCCTAGTGAGAAGTTGTGATCAGTGACGTTCAGTCATGTCGGATATGAGACAGTTACCTACTGATGGCAATGGATAAGTGTAAGCAGATATATAACGAATTAAATGAAGTTAGGAATATCAGTCGTTGGAAGTTAGCTGAGAGGTTCAATAATTAAGTGTTCACCACGAAGCCTGAAGACTCTAGGATCGATCCCTGGCGAGATCGAGGATGCACACTGCAACAGTGTCTCATAATAGGATAACACAACTGTCCAGTGTTTCATGACTGGTAATGACTGTCTAGCTCTGACTAATTCATGATATCAATTTGTAATTCAACAGTTTCCACATGATCAAATTATAAACAAGACGTTAAAGTTTAGTTAGTAAATAATGTGTTGAAGACCTTTATTCTGTAGACCTAGAATTATGTTTCACCCTGCATAGATGTACCATTTATCCCAATAGTTACGTTTACAAAAGTGTACAAATGTAGTTCATTTGCTTCAAACAACATTGCAAGCCACTGAATCTAGGTAGTTGCTATTTTGTTCGACAGGTATACTAAAACAAGATGATACATTGACTTACAATATACTCATTAAACAATCTGATGTCTATCTGAACTCAATAATTTAATAGTTAACAATCAAATCGTAGCTTAAAGCTTGTAGATTGAATTCAATTCACTCTGTAAACATTGACACCAGTATAGAGATACATCCATATAACACTTATTAATAAGTGAAAAACATACATCTTAAATTACCCCCCCCCCCAACTCCTTAGTCACAATCTATTTAAATTGAATAAGATTGGCTATAAAACAGCTGTTTGTTGATAAGCAATAACCAAAACTCAGTTTAGAATATCAACTATGGGATGATGCAAATACTTGCTAATGAAAATGCAATACTAATATTTTGGCAAACTGTTTGAAATGGATATTCTATAAGTTGACACTAGTTAACTTTGTGATAGTGATAGTAAAGCGTCCACTGTCACATTTGGATTGAATTCTCTGATGAAATCAAGGGTGCACACTTGTGATAAGGAGTTCCAAACTAGAACAAAACAACTGTCAAGTACTCTTCCTGCTCCTACCCCCTCCCCGACACCCATAAATTTCATTGGTACTTAACTGAGATCAATCTATGATGAATACAAATAACATAACCTTATAAAATTTAATGATATCAAAAAGTAACCTTTTGTTTATGAATGAACAGTAACAAACTTGAATTCAATTTCACATAAAATTGTAACAAAATTAATAATTGATAGACAACTTGAAGTTAGTCAATTAACAACTGTTTCTTTTGAATGTATCACAAAATGATTTTGTCAGGATACCATTGAGAATTAGGGAGTACTGAACAGCTGTTTAATCATAGTATGGGACTCCTCAGTAGTATGCACCATAGATTCAGTACCAGGAGCTTCAGGTTGGTGAACACTTAACCCACACCCTTTTACCACTGAGTCAGATAGTCGGTCGGCATCCAATAGCTGAATTCCTACTTCCATCAATCGGTGATATAACGCGACGATCATTTGTTGTCATCAGTGGAAACATTCTCACTTCCGATATATTTGAACTTCACCATTCATGATTTCTCATTAGGACTACAGGAACAAGTTTAAGTTAGTCACTAATGAGCTGATTATTGTGATTAAATTGAGGTGAATTGTGGGAGCTACTTAGGAGTTCCATACTAAGACAAAATAGCTGTCAATTTCTCTCTGATTTTTAATGGTACTCTACTAACATCAATCTGTGATTAACTTTATCAACCAAACTTAATACCAATCTCAATAAACCTCCTCAATTCTACTTACTTAATTTCTTGATCAGCCTAATGATATAATAGTAATAATAACAATAATTTCTATTGCACTCAATATATCTATTCAGTACGTTTATAAAACTACGAAATAAGGGAAGAATGATCTAAGATGCACGATTGATGAGCAACTCCTTCAGTCTTCGACATAACTGAACTCCACTGATTATATTTACTCACTAGATTTTTAAAAATTACCGACTCAAGTCAGTTACTACTCGAAATTGAGTGTAATTTAGTATTTTAGAAATTATTACATATGACACTCCTGATATCACGAATTGATCTGAATCAGACAACCATTGATTACCTGAAAGCACTGGACAACTGTTTCGTCTTAGTATGGGACTCTTCAGCGACGCGCATCCTTGATCTCATCGGGGGTCGAGCCCAGGACCCTCTGGCTCCGTGGTGAAAGCTTTACCATTGGATAACTGAGCCGGTTCCTAACAATTGATATTTCTAACTCAATCAATTCGTGATATGTTTGCGCAACTTCATCCATGTCATCTGTGGGTAACTGCCTCCAACCTGACACAGTTGAACTCCACCGGTCACGTCTTAACACTAAAATGTAAGATTAAGCGTTCGCCGTGAAGCCAGAGGGTCCTGGGTTCGACCTCTTTGGGGTCGTGGATGCGCACTGCTGAAGAATCCCATACTAGGATGAAACAGCTGTCCAGTTCTTCCAGGTGATCAATAGTTGTCGGATTCAAATCAGTTCGTGCTATCAGGATTGACAGTTAACTATCTCCACACCCCCCCCCCACCAAATTATTACACATGAATTTGATATCTTTAATTAGCTTATGTGAAGCAATCAATAAAACTAAAACTCAGCACTAGGCATAGGTTTCATCATAGTATGAGAATCCACAACAATATATAAACATGACTTTACTAGGAAATTGGGACTAGGTCCTTTGTGTATCTCAAATAAAAGAAGAAAAACGCTCAGACATTGCACATTGATATAGTTGACATCCAATCGTTGATAACTGCCAGTGTAAAAAGACTGTTTACTTGATTGAAGACAATGACAATAATAAAAGAAAAAAACAATGATACAAAAGATGATTGCTGTAATGGATTGTATCACTAACATGAATTGAGACGTAAATACAATCAACTGATAAGTCTTTATTGACATGCTTTCGGATGCCATAAAACGGGTGTCTAAGGCGGAGTTTCAAAACAGGCTTATACGCCTAAAAATTTGTCTGTTTTTGGATTCATAGTAATGGTTCAGTGGGAAAGACGGGGAGGCATTTATATGGTGGTGCTAGGGGTAAAATTCTAGGGACGCTTCCACATAAACTACAGCAAAAGCATTTGTCAAAAATGTTTTCTTCGATCAGGAACAAAAGCCAGAGTTTCGAAGACGATTATATACTGTCACAGTTTAGACCAAAAGTGATACTAAGTGACGTTCCACGCCAGTTCTTTAATTGATATCGCTGGCAGTCCCCGGGGAAACCTTTAAGTCTTTGGGCTCCATAGGGAGTATGGTTTCAAAGTTAAAACTTAAAAATGTCGGGGGACGGCACCACCAAGAGTAAAGCTTGAGGCTCAGTTCGACCCAACACGGTAAAACTTACCCGGCTAAGACATTGTGAGGATTGACAGATTGAAAGCTCTTTCTTGATTTGGAGGTTGGTCTGGTTAGATTTACTAACGAGTGAGACTTGAACCTACTGAATAGAAGACTGGTTGTTTTTGCTTGTTTAGGGTGAGGCTTCTACGATTTTTTACTGAGTAGCGTGGTCGTAGTTCGATGGGTTCGGTGCATAAATGGCTGAACAGCATTCTCCAACCAACTCTATCCTCGAATCTCCTTCTCTTCCAGTTATTCCCAAGTGCTGTTCATTCTCCTTACATCCGCCTCCGATTTCCGAAGCGATGTATTCTTTGGTCTTCCTCCCTTCCTTTGACCTTCAGGATTTCATGTTAGTGCTAGTCTTGTGATGCCGTTCGATGATTTCTTTGATGTATATCCAATCCACATTTAGATGCATTCTCCTAATTTATTCTTCAGCTACATTACTGTTGATCTGATCTCTACCATAATATGTTGTTAGCTGATGTTGTATTGACAACGGTTCAGAAGTAACCTGCGCAAAGAGCTGTTAATAAATACTTGTGACTTTTGAAGGATGCTTTTCATGGTTTTCCAAGTTTCAGCCCCATTCAATAGGGATATAATGACATTTGTATTCAAAATCGTGACTTTGATGTTGACTGATACCTAGTTTAGGTTTCACATACTTTTTAATTGTAGAAGTGCTGCTACTGCTTTATCTTGTTAATATATCCCTTTATACTGGCATCAGATAACAATAGTGTATTCATGTCTCCAAAAAGTTGACGACACATAAATATGCTGTTGATTAACATGATTTAAACTAAAAAACATTATTTCAAATTTAACTATTAGTAAACTAGATGTTTGTATTCATCGCATGATGATGCATGTTAGATAACATTAAAAACCTTGAAGCGCTCAACACTTGTTTCAGAAGTTCTTACTCTTGATTCCGTCAAGAAACATAGAACACAGTGTCTTCATGTCTTACGGAAAACTTCAAACGTGCTTCACTGCCAAGCCAGGGTTCAAACTTGTTATAAATGAGAAAGATATCACCAACAAATATGGATGATCATCAGGCCATATAACAAAATTTTGATAGTGGTAATTTTCTTATCAAGGGCCACCTGACCCAGTAGCGTAGAGGGTTAAGCAGTCACCGAACTAAGAGACTCTAGTTCAATTCCCTTAAGGATCCGAGCGTTCCCACTGATGAGGGATTCTATGCTAGGACAAAATGGCTATCCACTGCCAGTCGGTATTGAATAGTACGCATTTAAGATCAATCTATGGTAAGCAAAAATTATTAAACTGTATACTTATATCGACAAAACCACCGCAGTTCGTAGTAAACTAATCATACGTCTATAGTAAAATCATAAAAATGTATGTACCCAAAGAGATAGTTATAAATAGTAATTACCAATGAAATTGTCCATAAAATTCTAATTTAGATGCCACATGATCAAAATTAACGATTGATATATTAAATCATTTGCATTCAGTTCGTTACGTTGGGTCCTTAATGACAATCTACGCAAACTAACTCATTTCAGTTACAATGATCAACTCTACAGTGACTAACTTCAGCAAGATCCTTAAGTTCAAGTGAGAAGTCATGAATGGTGGAGTTCAAATATGTCGGATATCAGACAGTTATCACTGATAACAATCCATAAACATCACACTATATCATCAATTGATGAAAGTTAGCAATTCAAATATTGGCTCAGTGGTAAAACCAAATGGATTAGGTGTTCGTCAACATGTAACCACTAAAACTGGATATTATTTGGACACTGTTCAACAGTCCCATACTATCAGTAAACAAATATCTAGTACTCCATAACTTACAACTATACCCTACCAACATTATTCTGTGATGAATTCAACCAAACGAAATGTCAACTATTTCAATTGGAAAGTGTCATATAAGTAGCATTTTATTTTTCTCTTCTACTTACAATAACAACAATAAAAATGAAATGAAAACATTTTTCACAACAACAATAACATCATCATCATCATCATCCAATATAAAATCAACAAACACTCTCAACCCAAACTACTTATTGAATGATCAGTGAAAGAAACTATGAAGGCAGGTAAGATAACTAACTAATGAGGATAAACAATTTTTCGTTGTGTAAAACCCCTATCCCTTCTATGGCCTCACAAGACTTAATAAACGTCTTACACAATTTTTTTCACTCTTTATTCGTAATCCGCCCTCTATCATACCTCTTCTTCGCTATCCATTTAATTGACCAGATTATTTTCACACCTACGTTTGAACGATTATTACCATGACTGTTATCTTGACAAGTAATATTTACCACCATTTTTACCTACATTCAAATATGAATTGCTTTTATTTATCTTATGTTGAAATATGTGTTCATGTTTATGTTGGATTGTGACTGAAATCCTGGACACGCCATGCCACATATTTGTGACTCATTCGCTGGATATACCTTCATCCTATGGTTGATGTTTACACCAAGATTCGAACTAAGTTCATTTTGTGTCAAGCACCACTGCGTTTGCCTCTAGACTGTTTTTGAATAATCGCTATATCGAGGCATTCCACTCAGGATGCACATATAACTACAGAGACTGACCAACTTCAGTCAATAACAAATCAGCGGAAAGATACAAGTTCATCCTAATGTATTCATGTTGTTGTTGTTGTTATCAATCTGTTTGTCATAACTATTACCAATTTACAGCTTTCATCAATTCTGATTAGTTATGTAATCTACCTGTTTCATATAAATCGTTGATTCACATAAATTGGTTTAATAATTTTCATATTCTTATGTAAATACTGTTGTGTATTAGAATAAAGCCTGATGATGATCTAATTGACGAAACAATATGTATATTCATAATATTTTAATGTGTAGAAAATAACATTTTTAATGTTTCGCAGCTTAATTTAAAGTTGCTTCTTCAGTGAATAAATAAATAACTGATGTGAATCAATAAAATAGTTGAATGATACACAATGAAACAAAATCAAAATGCAAGTCTGATCATGTCATATCATATCATTTAAGTCAAGATGATTTACATTTAAGTTGGATTGTGACTGACAAGTGGAATTTAGGACGCGCATTTCGTCCTATTTGGGACTCATCGGCTGGATCTACCTGCATCCTAATGTTGATGTTCACACTGGGATTCAAACTCCCTCCGCTTCGTGTCAACTCCACAGCGTTCACAACTAGGCTACTGTGTCCAGTCAGTCACACTTGTGCACTTGTATAAGTTAGTATGATGCAAATGAATATGAAAAATGCATAAAGTGTATGTGTATTCACATGCATCAAAACTTGATGCACTTGAATAACAGTCGATTGAAATGAAAGTTCATGTAGGATGAATAGTAAGGCTTTCCTTTTTTTGTCAAGTACAACTGGATTTTGCAGTAAGTGAAGTGTTTCATCTATTCACCTATCTTGAAAAAATAGGAAAAATCTCTTTGAATGTATTGGATATTTTTAATGTCGGTTTTATGGTTGTAGTAGATAGCATGTACTACTACTGCTGATTTGATTTGTAATTCTTCTTAGTTCAACAGGATTATTAGGAAGGTGTTTAGTGTAGCTTCTATATTCTTTGACATGAATTTTGATTTCTCGAGAAGACTCTCCAATATAGAAAACATCACACTCAACACAATCTAACTTGTAGACACAATTCTAAGTAAAAGTAAAGAAGATCTTGTCGTTTATTTTAACTAATTCACCTCGAATAGTTTTGGTAGTCTTGTAGAATGTTTACATTCCATATTCTTTTAGAATTCTTTATAATTCATCATGTCATGACAGTAAGGTAGAACGGCTGTATTAATCCATGATGTTTTAATTAATTTACTATTAGTTAGTAACAGATTGTTTCAGTTATGTATATTGTTACTATTATTATTCATTAAAAACTTAATAAATCATAAGATGTTGATTATATTTTTGTATTCAGTTAGCTTATCATCTTCTGATGTAATGAGTTTAATGGGTGTTTTGAATAAGATTAGAGCTAAGGATAGTAGGATGAATTTGTATATTCCCATTGATTTGTTATAGACTGAAGCTGGTCAGTCACTGTTGCTATATGTGCATCCTGTGCGGGTACATCCAGCCGATGAGTCCCAAATAGGACGAAACGCGCGTCCTGGATTCCACTTGCCAGTCACAATACAAATTAAATAGAGCTAAGGATATTTTTTACATTGAATGAATGTGCTAAACTGAAATCAATATATCGATTTCAGTGTGTAAGCTGATGATAAATACTCAAATTAAGAAGTCCATTCAAATTTCTTTTAACTAGGCAGTCTAAAAATGGTAACTGATGGTGTTCATCATCAATTTTCTAAAGTGACTTTGATTTACTGTGAAAAAAGGTATTGATTCGATATGATACTATCAGACTTGTATTTTGTTTGTACTAAGTTATATTGATTTTTAATTGGTTCCATTGTGTACTATTTAACTATTTTATTGATTGAATTCCGTACTAAGCAGCGAAACGTCGGAAATGTTACTTTCTACTTATTGGAGTATTACAAATACAAGTGTATCACTCATTTTCATACACAACTTATTCAATTCTCAATTTATTATAAGAAATTATCATATCAAACCTTGTTAATGGTATATTCCAATGAATGTCAGTTCTTATTTACTAAATCAAAAATCAATTATTATCCATTTTAATTGATTGAATATATCACAGATTAATGTTTATAGGATACCATTGAAAACTATGGAGGACTGGACAGTTGTTTTATTCTAGTGTGGAACTCCTCAGCAGTGTACACCTTGAATGCATATCAGCGAATTCAATTTGACGAACACCTAATCCACTAAACTAAGACAAAACAGTTATTCACTTCTCCCTGGATTTTAGTGGTACTCTACATTCAATCAATGAATATATCAATCTCTACAAAAATAATCATCTTCATTGAACATGATCAATTTATTGATGACAGTAATGGGAATTTTTTTTTCCTAGTTTTATTGATTAAATAACTGAAACTAATCATAGTAGTTCATATAGCAACAAATTACGTAACCATATTTTTTTTCTTCTTCTTTATTAAATTGACTACTAAAATTGAATTGAAACTACATTATGAGTTATTTACGTTTTTTTTTCAAAATCTAATTTATTGACAACGAAAAAATTGTTTATCCTCATTAGTTAGTTATCTTACCTGCCTTCATAGTTTCTTGCACTGATCATTCAATAAGTAGTTTGGGTTGAGAGTGTTTGTTGATTTTATATTGGATGATGATGATGATGGTATTGTTGTTGTGAAAAATGTTTTCATTTCATTTTTATTGTTGTTATTGTAAGTAGAAGAGAAAAATAAAATGCTACTTATATGACACTTTCCAATTGAAATAGTTGACATTTCGTTTGGTTGAATTCATCACAGAATAATGTTAGTATGGTGAAATGGAAAGTTATGGAGTACTAGATATTTGTTTACTGATAGTATGGGACTAGTGAACAGTGTCCAAATAATATCCAGTTTTAGGGATTACATGTTGACGAACACCTAATCCATTCGGTTTTACCACTGAGCCAATATTTGAATTTCTACTTCCATCAACTGGTGATATAGTGTGATGTTTATGGTTTGTTATCAGTGGTAACTGTTTGACATCCGACATATTTGAAGTCCACTATTCATATCTACTCATTAGAACATGCTGAAGTTAGTCAATAATAATTTGGTTATTGTAAATGAATTAGGATGATTAGTGTAGTTTTGGTCAAATTTATTACAAATTGATTTTGAGAAGAGAACTGTTTTGTCGATGCATTGGACTCATCATCATCGTATACTATAAGTTCCACTGTTTAGTACCTACTTATTTTTATTAGCACTCTACTAACGTCATTCAGTGACGAATCCAGTAGACAAGACTTATTACTGATCTTCATAAACTGTCTCAATTTATTTAGCTGATAGTTTTTGATTTCCACATTTCTATGTCATGAAATGATTACAATCAGTCAACTAATCGAAAGTAGATTGTTCCATGATAAACAAGCAATCAAGTGATATAAGATTTTAATATTAATGGATATGATCACTCATAATTTTAAATAACAAAATGTCTGACAGTTTTTAAGTTCTACTTTCAGGGATTTCATTACCTCAAATTTGTATAATTTTCAATATATACATTTTTCATAGTGATAATAGCCAATCAAATCAATCACTGCCTATTGCCTTCCTACCTACGTAAAGCATAAGCCTCTAGCCAACATTCTTTAATCAACCACATCTTGGAATTCACAGTTTTTAAAAGTAAAATCAAAGTTAAAGTAGAGTTTGTACTATATTTTTTTATATACATAATTTTAGTATCAGTGAGTGCATAGTCAAAGTTTCAACTATTGAAAGTAGACGACAGATTACTGTTCTAGGTAGGCTTTTGCTTATTTTATAAATGACTTGAAACAAAGAATCTGTTTTAATTGAATGATCTATTTCCACAAAGTGTCAAGTAATTGAGCTTCTTCTTCTGCTACCTCTTCTCAATCAAGCTGGATGATGTTCATGAACTCTCCTGAATAGAATCCTCATCATACAATCTATATAATATGCTTTATAACAGTGAGCCAACTAATCGATACACATATAGTTGATCAGCTGCGGGAGTTTATCTATCAGATTGCTACTGAACATTGGACAACTACACAACAGTAATCTTAAGGTCTCTAACAAAATATTATGCTATTAAGTGAATTAGAAATCCTTCTCTTTAGTATGTTTGTAGCTTTGTTATCGTTGAAATCAATATTTATATAAAGTATCATTCTTTGGTGAAGTGTCTTCTAATAGTTGTATAGTTTTGGGCTTTTTTTCAATAAACTTAAGCAAATATCCATTTATAATGAACATTTTCCACTAGAAATTCAACTTTTTTATCTATGACGTCAGTACAGAAATTCTTTGGGTTTGTACAGAAAGGGACAAAACTGAATTCCTTTTTCTATCAATAAGGACCAAGTTAAAAAAGCTCAATAACTGACATTTCAAAATGATGTTCCGTAAATAGGTTTTCTTATGGTTCCATCAAGTCTTGTTAGGTCCAGAAAGTAAGAGTCAAGTCTATTTTCCATTTTAATCAAAAATTTGATTACAGAATGAAAGTTGTTGAAAGTATGTAGAATATTGTTCAGTTCATATTTAAAACCACAAATTGTGAAGGTGTCATTTATGTACCTTTTGTGTAAATGGAAGTCTTCAATCGATGCTTTTAATTGATTATTCACTAGACAGGCTACGAACCAGTCTGCTAGTAATCAACTTAGAAGTAATCCCATAGCTATGTTGTTTGTGAACATGAATTCGCCGAAATAAGAACTCTTCTCGGACAATATATTCTTGTTTTTCTTTTCATGATACATTGGGTAATTTTTATTCTAATTGCAAAATACACTGATTGTTTAAGTTGGGTTGTGACTGGCCAGGTCAATCCAGAACACGCGTTTTGTATAATTGGAGACTCATCAACTGGATGTACATGGATCCTAATGTTGATCTTCTCACGTGAATTTGAACTCAGTTTGCCACTAGACTAAAGGTAGTGACGTTTAGCACGAAACGGGCTGTGTTTTGAAGTCGGCTACATTAAACATAGCAATATCTTTTAATTGTTCACTAAACAACAACATCATTCTTATTTTATTTCAAGGTCTTGATGAAGGAAAAAATACCCATGTTTTATCTAACAATATTTCCCTAGTTATTCTTAGGGAGATTATCGACGTTATCAAAAGTAAATAAAGTCCGAAACAAGTCCAACCATGTTTAAATACGGTTGTCTACTTTCGTATATATATATATATATATATATATATATATATATGAGGTCTGGGTGGGTGATTTTCTGCACACAGTGTAATTATACGCTTCTGTAAGATGTTTACACTTCATTACTATAATAAACATGACAGAATCTAAAGTGGAGATAGTTTAGTACGTTGATTGAAGAAACTTGATCAATCAATGTAAATATCGTAGTCCTATAAAAGATCAGTTTCCATTAGAATAGCTTTTTGTTAATGTCTCAGGTTACAAAATTGAATAATTTAGGTTGAAGCATCGTTTCTCTGATAGTTCCAGAAGCGTAGGGATACAATGTACCGAATGAAACGAAATTTAAAGGAAGTAGCATTTTTTTATTGATTATTTTTATTCACTTATCATTAGTTAAACAGATTTCGTTGAATCTGTATGTCAACAGTGAATTCATTTCAACAGCGTTAGATTCCACCCTCCCCTCACTTTAAAACATGAAATGGTAAACTCTCAGTGGCCGAAAAGAATATTCCTTCGAGAAGAAGGAGAGGAATGGAGTAAATGAGGGGAAACAAAATTTCTGAATAGGCTTTTAGTTTTAATTGATTTAATTTGTTTCAGATTGATGTTGATACGGTGCCATTGATAACCAGGAAGCGTTAGACAGTTGTCTCCACCTTGTATGGCACTATCCAGCATTGAGTAACCTCGATTCCGTCATAGAAATCGACCAGTAGAGTTTTATCACAAGAGGTCACCTTGGTAATGTACTGAATTAGGAGTTCGCCGACTTAAAAGTCCCTTTGTTCTATTCCCCTCCCTTGAGAAATTGAATTGTGCGTTCTGCTGGATAGTTCTACATTAGGACAAAGTAACAGTCATATGCTCTCCTGGTATTCAATGGTATTCTTCCAACATCCATCTATGACGAATTCAATCAACTTAAACTAATCCTCCATCTCCACAAATCAACTTAATGCATTGAATTGTTAAACAAGACATATTTAACTGCCTAATCATAGAAAAATGTTGATTGACAGTATATTATAATCTAATTGTATGTATTCATGTGTAGTCAAAATGCTGTTGTAATTGATCAAATTAGTCATTCTAGTAGATAGTTATAAACTGAGTATATCACAGAATGTTTTAATTGAAAGCATACTCATTAATACTTACTTACTTACTTACGCCTGTTACCCCTCTCGGAGGAGCATAGGCCGCTCACCAATATATTCTCCATTCAACTCTGTCCTCACCAATCCTTTCCAGCTGTCTCCAGTTACTGTTCATCCTTTTTATGTCTGCTTCCAGTTCTCGAGGCAGTGTGTTCTTTGGCCTTCCTCTTTCCCGTTTTCCAACAGGGTTCTAAATCAGTGCTTGTCTCGTGATGCATTCAGATGATTTCCTCAATGTATGTCCTATCCATTTCCAACGTCGTTTCCTGATTTCCTCTTCAGCTGGAAGTTAGTTTGTTCTTTTCCAAAGTAGACTGTTGCTGATGGTTTCCGGCCAACAGACATTCAATATTCTGCGTAGATATTTGTTTATAAATACCTGTACCCTCCTGAGGATGTTTGCAGTAGTTCTCCACGTTTCAGCTCCATACAGAAGAAGTGACTTGACGTTCGAATTGAAGAGTCTAACTTTGAGGTTGGTAGACATTTGTTTGGACTCCCAAATATTTTTCAGCTGTAGTAATGCTGCCCTGGCTTTGCCGATCCTTGCTCTTACATGTGCATCGGATCCTCCTTGTTCATCGATGATGCTCCCCAGGTATGTCAAGGTATCCACTTCTTGCAGAGATTCACCATCAAGTTCAATTCGGTCGGTGCTCTGTGTGTTGAATTTGAGGATCTTGCTCTTTCCCTTATGTATGTTCAGGCCTAATACTCATTAATAAATGTATCTAAACTTAATAAATCAAGTCTCATTCAGAGTATGTATTACGTAACTAACTTTTGTGATCATCGTTCGGATGAAAACAATAATTTTAAATATCATGAATTGAATGAGTTAAGATAAACATCAATTTATGAATACCTAATTTAGTGATCTGACAGTCCAGTGTTCATTATAAAGGTCAATGGTCTTAGGCTTGATTCTCTGATGAGATCATTAAAACTTCTAAACTAGAATAAACCAGTAATCTATTTCTGTTTAGTTGTTATCATATCAAATAAATAAAGAAATAACAAGTTACAAATTTTCATTAATCATTAGTAATAATAAAGATCTAGATCATTGATTTCAATGTTTCAACATGATGGGCACATATTCTATTACAATTATTATCAATAATAATAATAATAATAATAATAATAATAATAATAATAGTAAAGACAATACTTGATAATGAGTAGTTACTAAAGTGAAGTTATGTAATCGAAATCACATGTTTGTCATACCATTGCTATAATACCAGCTGTTTTCAACAATCAACAGGTGTTAAGTTGTGTAATTCGATTAATATGAAAATACAAATGTACTACTTTTGTTTTAGTCAGCAAAAAAGAAAGTCAGAAAATCAGTAATATGTATATGTTCATTAAAAATCAGTTCTATGATAATATTCAGAATAGGCTTGTATCTTCCCGTTGATTTGTAATGAACTGAAACTGGTCAGCCTCTGTTGCCATATGTGCATCCTGAGCGGATTACCTCTATATAGCGGTATTACACAAGTTATATTTAAGTTGGACCTGTGACTGGCAAGTGGAATCCAGGACGCGCGTTTCGTCCTATTTGGGACTCATCGGCTGGATGTACCTGCATCCCAACTCAGTCTGATACTGTGTCCAGACAGTCCAGACATATGGCAACAAAGGCTGACCAGTTTCAGTCCATTACAAATCAACGAGAAGATACAAGCCTATTCTGAAATCATATGTACCCGTTGCACACGTGTGACTGTCTGGACACAGTAGCCAAGTGGTGAACGTGGTGGCGTTTGACACGAAGCAGACTGAGTTCGAATCCCACTGTGAACATCAACATTGGGATGCAGGTACATCAGCCGATGAGTCCCAAATAGGACGAAACGCGCGTCCTGGATTCCACTTGCCAGTCACAATCCAACTTAAATATAATCTATGATAATATTCCTAGAATTATACTTAATTTCAACCTTATTCACTGCCTAATGAAATCTTCCACAAATAAACTGCTGATGTACTATAGAGATGCTTTTTGATTGTTTATATTCATCATAGATTGATGTTTGTTGTGTACTAATGAATGTCAGGAAGTACTAGACATCCAATTCGTTTAGTATTAGGTAATGCTGACTCTTGGTTCTGTAAGGAAACCAAATTCAAGTTGTTTACATCTAACAGGGAGTAATCAATTATTTGTACCACAGGGTAGATTCATTACCTTTTGATAGAAATTCCGCTCTGATTAATTTTTTACATAGAGCACTGATTATGTAATGTCGATGGTGATAACTGTCTTAAACTGAACAAGTCTAATCATATTTTGACAGTACCATATAATCATGAATCTAACTAAGTATGTAGATAACAATCTTATCTTGAAAACAATTAAAAAGTTAAGAAATAATTTTTACCACAAAGAAGAGCTAACAAACTGATTACATCAGAAAAAGGATAAGGAGAAAATAAAGGGATTTAATGACGTAATCAACATATTACATTATGTAATTAAAGTTAGATTGTGGCTAAGAAGTGCAACTCAAGATGAGAACCCGTTAACTGAATGTATCTCCATTAAAATGATTATATGTATCCAGGTATGCTAACTTAGTTCGTTTGTGTCAAACACCACCGGATTCATTAATAAGCTAATGAGTTTACACAGTCATATATAGATATATTACAGGTATGAATATGTAATTTGAAAATAATTGTATCTTGCCGTCAATGTTCTTATAAATAGTCTACTAAGAATGAGCATATGAAAATAGAGATTGAGAACTTTCAGTCAATAACGACATCAATAAAAGAGATACAAATTCTCAAAAATTATTTGAAAAAAAGGAACAATAACTAGGCAACTAATTGTTGAATAACCATAAATTCAATGAAGAATCATCACTTGGAATCTTCGTTCTACCCCATTATCATGACACAATAATGGTATTCAACCGACATCGGTCTGTAGTAAATACAAACTAAACTGAATGTCAATCTGCCTTCACAAATCATCTCATTTCAATCATACTAATCAACTCACTGACTTTAGGATTATCCTGAAGTCTTAGTGGAAAGTTGTGACTGATTGTGTTCAGACATGTTAAAGGTGTGACCAATGTTCAGTCTTTCGTGATTTTCAATGGTATCCGGCTAACATCGGTCTGAGATAAATACAGATAACTGAACATAATATTAATCCTCCTTCACAAAACCACTTTAATTCAACAGAAGAATTTCTAGAGATTATAAAACTACATAAATTGTAAGCATTAAACAAGTCAATCAATAGACTTAAAACATTTTAGTTAAAATAAGGAAGATTCTTTCCGCCGCTACACAGAACTATGTTTGTAATTTAGTTTAAGTTGAATCATGACTGCAAGCAAAAATCTAGCACTTGCAGTTCGTCTTATTTAGAACTCGTCAGTTGGATGTGTCTGCATACCAGTGTTAATGTTCACTCTGGAACTCAAACTCAATTCGTTTCGTACTAAACACCACTGCGTTCACCATTAGGCTACTGAGTTCGACTGTGATGTTTTCTTTTACAATGAGTCATTGTCTTAAGAAACGTTTGCTTGTGTAAAGAACATCTAGGCTATACAAAACTACCTCTTAGTAATCCTTTAAAAAGTATTTCTACTTTTCAACATTAGAAAGCATACTACATTTAGAGTTCATTACCACATACTAATACATCCCAGTTTGAATCATCCTAAACCAAATGACATGACTTTGGCAAGATTAGACTCCTTTTCTTATTTATTTCCCTGTATTATTCAAAGCCGTTAGCTTAATTTGGTTATTTAATTATTTTGAATTTGATAACATCAAGTAATCTGGTTAAATAACCATTAGAAATCAGAAAATGGCGCTAGACAACTGTTTTGTCCTAGAATGGAATTCTTCAATGATATTAATCACTTACGATCTAACCAAGGTATTGAGCCAATGAAGTTTAGGTTTCATGGAGAACGCCTAAACCTTAAACCATTTGATGTCGAATCGTTGACATTCCTAACATCAGTTAATTAACGACAAATTTGTGCGACTCTATTTGTTGTGACTACCTTATGAAGACGTTTCGAAATGTCAAAATACTACAGAATTCAAAGAACATATTAGTCTGATTATCGACGAGAGAAATGTAGTCAAATTTCTTTCCTTACTAATAGAAACTTAACAATAGAATTTTGTCAGTTGACTGTCCTATATAAGTTTCCTGTAAAAAAAAAAATGATTAGAGCGATCTATCAGATCTCCTCGTTATAATAGCACCCCGGAAGTAGAAGATTAGTTTTTTAATCTTCTTCAATAGTGAATATGATAGATAAATGGGTGTTATTGAAGTCATATAGATTATTATTCAGATCGGTTGTATAGTCAATGATCATCTTGTTATACCACAAATTTACTGAAGTGGGAATTCTACTATTTAAACCCATTGCTGATGCTTAATAATTCACCATGGGATCTGAAGTTTCTGTATCTGATGTATGGTAAAGTTATAGGTACGCACTGCTACTGAGAAGTTTCATACATAGACAGAACAGCTATTTAGTGCCCACAAGTTTTCAATGGCAACCAATTAAATTCTTTTAATCCATCCAGGATTATCCATTCAAGAACACTAGACTCCCAACTTCAGTCAAATTTTAATGTAGTCTGGTAATTATGTTATGTTTACGTTTCAATGCATTCGAACTTCATCAATTACGACATTTCACTAAAACTTTTAAAGTATCTTGTAGTTCATGATTAGTGAGCTCATCATACTACTAATTAACTTCATGTGATCTTGTACATAACTTATTTTTATTGTTTTTATTAACCAGTGAACACAAAACAACATCAGTTTGTATGAATTGTTAGACAACAAACAAAGTCAGTAGACCTTAAGATCATGGATTCTATTTTCTAGTTGAGTCGAGAATGGGTTATGCTACAAAGTCTTACACAGAGACTAAAAAACTGTCCAATGGTTTAAGTTTGTTTCAAGCAATTGTTTATTCACATTATAGTTATAAACCTGGATTGTTGAAAACGTCATGTACATGTAATAAAACGACATTAGTTGAATAAATATTGAAAAGAAAACAGATGACAGTAAGGAGCCGTTTCATTTTTCTTGGCGCTGAGCATTCAAGATTGATAGACATAGCTGTAACGCTTAACCTTTAAACTATATTAAGCTAGGATTTAATAGTATACTTTACTATTTCTCATACATTATCATACCTGAGTAACTGTCTCACACCAAATTAATTTAATCTCCACTGGTCCTACCTTATTATTAGAGCTCTGAGAGTTGGCTCACAGTAATTATCAAGTAGTATCCTAACGACTGTTGAATTTCGCTGAATGACAGCATTAATCTTCGCCGCCTCCTCCTCGCCACCCCTATAGCAACTAAGGTGTATATTGTCGTAGAGTCTCGTACAAGAAAGTAACAATCACATGATTCTTCTTGTATTTCAATAGTTATCTTACTTAAATTTATTCATATGTAAATATGTGTAATATTTCTGTGAAATTTTTTTTTATTCTACAAATTACTACTTATGTTTAGTCACGAACATGAAATTCAACAGTTATGGAAATTATCTTCATTTACATAAATCACTATTTTTTCTATGAAGTATATGGTTAGTACTTCAACAGTAGATCCTCTGATTATTGTTCGAACTGTCAACATAATTATTTTGTAATATGAAACAATTCATACAAAGATAGACGGTGATTTTTACTTTACTCAACAGGTAATCCTGTAATATATCGATTTCAAATGATTTAAAATATGTCTATGATCTTGAAGGAATTGATACTCTTGAATAAATTCTATACTGGATTAACTAGTTCTACAATTCGCGATTGTTTCCATTGAATTGGTAACCACTGGGATGTTTGTTTAGTCCTTCTTAGTGTTGATCAAATCTTAACAACATTCATCTCAATGATGTTGAGTTGTTCAGGCTAGTATCCATGGTACAATTTGATTGATAAGAATGAATTACCTTTATAATAGTGTGTTGACAAATATAACACTGGTCACGGCTTATTGAGTAATCATTGCATAATAACGATTAAAAAAGCGATGAAATGTACCGTTGTATAATATTGAGAGAACAGGGCATCAGTAGATTTGTGAATGTATCTACCCAAATTACTAAAACTTACCGAGACTTATCAAAGTAATAAATACAATACATATGAATACTAAAGACGACTATTCTTGTGAAATTATATCAGTGAATTGAATTGTTTATATAGATGGTTCCGTCTTGTAGATTTAGAAAGGGAGGTGGGGAATAAAGAAATGTTCAAAAGAAGATGATAGTTTGAATCGTTTTGTTATGACCTCATTAACCTATATTGAATTTTAATTAGAATGAGATATAGAGATTAGCACACTAGATAAGTGACATCGATTACGAATCAGAACATAGAATCATGAGGAGGAAGTGAAAAGGAATGATAATTCAAGTTAAGTGTTTGTTAATTGGTTTGATACAAGACGGTTATTCAACACCCTGAAATCTATCAATGTTATTAATAAACAATCAGACTTCTGTCTTCTTAAATTTGATGAAGCAATCAAAATTCACCACTTCAACTTAGATTGATTCATTCAGAAATAAACAGTAGTAAATCTCTCATTACTTACTTACTTACTTACGCCTGTTAACCCTCTCGGAGGAGCATAGGCCGCTCACCAGCATTCTTCATTCAACTCTGTCCTCACCAATCCTTTCCAGCTGTCTCCAGTTACTGTTCATCCTTTTCATGTCTGCTTCCAGTTCTCGACCCAGGGTGTTCTTTGGCCTTCCTCTCTTCCATTTCCCAGCAGGGTTCTAAGTTAGTGCTTGTCTCGTGATACAGTCTGATGATTGCTGCAATGTATGTCCTATCCATTTACAACGTCGTTTCCTGATTTCCTCCTCAGCTAGAAGTTGGTTTGTTCTCTTCCATAGTAGACTGTTGCTGATGGTTTCCGGCCAACAGACATTCAATATTCTGCATAGACAGTTGTTGATAAATACCTGTACTCTCCTGATGATGTTTGAAGTAGTTATCTGCGTTTCAGCTCCATACAGAAGAACTGTCCTGACGTTCGAGTTGAAGAGTGTGACTTTGAGGTTGGTAGACAGTTGTTTGGAGTCCCATATATTTTTCAACTGTAGGAATGCTGCCCAATTTAATTTATTTCATTTTTACAATCGCTCATTTATTTTGATTACATCATTTTAATTGTGGTGATTCCATGATTATTTTATCCATCATTAAATTGTTTACAGCTTATTTTGTTCAGTTATTTCATTACGTAATCCATGTAATATTTGGTTATATGTGTCATTGTTACTAATACAATGTTTAACAAGCTTCATTCGAGTACTAAATATTTATTCAACATATTTTTGGTACAATTAACCTAAATTAACGTTTCTTTCCACTTCCTCATCATGATTCTGTGTTCTGATTCGTAACCGATGTCACTTATCTAATGTGTTAATCTCTATGTCTCATTCTGATTGTGAATTAATGTAATTTAATGAGGTCATAACAAAATGATTCGAACTATCATTTTCTTGTGCACATTTCTTTGTTTACCCCCCCTCTTTCTAAATCTACTAAACGGAACCATGTGTATAAACAATTCACTTTACTAATATAATTTCACAAGAATAGTTCTCTTCATTATTCATGTGGAGAGCATTTGATGTGGGATATTTACTACTCAGTTCTGAAAAATACCAATTTAGGCATTTGGAACAGAACAAAATGTCGAGTAAAAATGTAGTTCGTTTTCACTAGTTTCTCATCAAATGTTAACAACATGTAGGAAATTTATTTTAACATTCAGTAATTCAGTTAATCAGTCTCATATACTTCATAGAACCAGGCACAAATATTAGTCGATCTTAGTTATCACACTTTATTGTCATAGCGAAAGGAACACTAAACTGCTAATAGTAGGAACTGTCTCAGTGGTAACAAGAATAATGTACTGAAATGTGTAATATCATATTTGAGGAAAGAATTTATTCGTGAAATAGTAGTACCAAGCAATTTTAGCTCACAATCTAAAGGATAACACACAGTGAATGCACTTAAATTAGGATTACCGTTTATGAGCCATGTTCTTCACAGTTTGTTAATCTCTGGCTACGACAATTAACCAGACCCAAACTAAGTAGTTTGTATCTATTAATATGGCTTAGACCAGCAGTCATTCACTTCATGAACTGATGACACGTTTTTGTCATGCCTCTTCTAACTTTTTTCTGTCTTCTGTAACACCAGTAAACAATAAGTGTCGGGATAAGTGGTAGTTGGGTATATGTAATAAGTGTCATAACCAATTTATTCCGTGAAGATTTATAATTGTATCAACTGGTTTACCATCTTTTCTTTGTACCATTGCCATTGCCAGTCACTGACAAGTGGATTGAGTCATGTTGGTAGATGTAGGCTGCGTGGTTGGGGTCCGCAAGACGAAAGTCACCAATGGTTAGTGACCTTGAACGACATGGCTCAGAATCGTTTGCAATGGTGCAGGTGCATCCACTCTTTGTGTTCTCTCAAAATCTAACCTTCTGAATTTTCTATCTTTCTCCTTTCCAATTTACCTCACTGAATAATACTTTTCGAATCATATCTTCGCTCCCTAATCTTCTGCATTACTGCTAATACTTCTACTATCGCCATCACTCTTGGATTTGAACTGACAGTTGCGTTTCTGTGCTAATGTGGTATGGCAACCTGAACTAATGTACGTACGTACGAAGTTCTTCTTTGTATCTGTCTGTCTTTTTTTTCTTTGTACCATGTACGTTCGATCTCATCACCTCTTAATCGATGGTCCCTACAAGCGCAAATGATCTTTCAAAGATACCCATAACCAAACACCAATAGCCTATATGTATCATCTACCTTTAATGGCCACGTTTTACTTTCAAACAGTATACTCGTTCTTTAATCGGACAAAGTATATTTTAACCTGTATTACAACATAATCATAACCGAATCAATATTCATCAACTGCTAGTGCTTTACATAAGAATAATACACTTTACCAAATATTTCTGTACTTTACACCTATCGGTGAATACGGTAATCATAAGGATTAAAGATGGTAGTTGATAAAAGTATGGGTTGGTATATAGAAGATTTCATAATACCCGGTGGAAAGAATCGATAACGTAATAATAAGAACGCTAATAAACGAAATCATTATGTAAGAATTCTAAGAATGTCAACGTTATTTGAAAGTTTTGGAAAGTCAAAGAAAAATGGTAATAATGATAATGACAAGGACGAGTGTAATAAATCATTTGTAAAGTCATCCCAGTATTAACTATTATAACTGCTGAGATAGAGGGAAAAGGTTGTACAGATCTCTAATGTACATAAAAGTCAAGATTACATGTTATGTAAAAGATATCCATTTAAATTATACTGGGATCCGGTGAATGGTACAAAAGCCTTTCATCACTCGTATCAAATATGCATGAAAGTATATATCACTTTATTTATGTTACTAACTTCACGTGGACAATTAAAATGATAGTTACACATAGATGTGATGAAGATACTAAGTCTGTCTTTATTATGTTTACAAATGTCCTGATAATTGTAGGAATTAGCATGAAGCTTTTCTTATTCCCCAACACAATTACTTATGAACTAGAAATTTAATGAAGGTGAGTTTGCTTTATCTATTGGTCATATTCGGCATTATATTTTTCGTTTAATATACAGATAGTCTACTGAAATTAATAAACATTGACTGATCATTAAGTAGTTACTTATATCTAGCATATTTAGTCTTTAATACCAATAGATTTAGATCAATAAATGTGAGGTGGAATGTCGCCACTTCAATATCTCAGTGATAATTTTAGCTGTGATATTGCGTAACATACATTCAGTGCACAACCATTTAACTACTCCTATGACGTCCCAGTGAATACATTAGATTATCGAACAATAAGCCTATTTTACAGGTTATATTTAATATCATACCATAAAACAGGTTTACTCAACGAAAGAATCTCTTATCAACAAATTAATTATCAAGCTGTATAATTGAATATATATACATTACAGGAGCCACCCATTTACATGACTCTGGCTTCAGAAAAACCTAGAACAAATAACCAATACAATATGTATTTGTTAACTTACCTGCTCATAAGGAACTAGGTAAGTAGGTCTTCGGTCGAGGCCGAAAGCATCTTTTAGTGTAGTTGAGTAATGGACAGAACATATCAATCACGTATCCTACCCAGCAACATACAGTAAATTCAAGGCATTTAGTCATTGAACATAATCTTAAAATTCAGTTCAATAAACCAAAAGTCCTACGTTTTAATCTATTTCATATTGCAAAAGTTCTAGCTATCTATGATTTGAAGCCTGAGTTATGCATAGGAAAACGAATCGTAAGATCGATTTCTCTACTATAGCATTAATTTATAGTCCAAATTACCTGTGTCTATGTATTTATCAATTTACACCTTTCTATATTTTCATACTTCACTCCAATCTCCATTCATGTTTACTATTATTATAATAACAATTATCCTTACAATTATTATTGTAATCATTGTTATTATCAAAAAGACTGTCTCCGTCTAGATTTTGTTGATTTTCAATTAAAAATTTCCACCCTAATCTAATGGTAATCACAATTATTGTGTCTCCACCCTACTGATAACATAGTTTTCATGCTTTACAAATCACCTTCCCCCCCCCCTTTTCATCAATGATTAATTGATTATTTAAAATACTAGAAGATGATAAAATTTCACTTGACAACTAGTTGAAATTCTTACAATAACCAATTGACCTGGAATTTATCACATACAACTTTAAATGAATTTCGTTGAAATAGAGATCATTTCACTAACTAAATCTAATTTAATAAGTATCTTTAAACTAACTAACAAACTTATATCCCCATAAGTAATAACAGAAAATAGGCTTATATAAGTAGTATATAAAAATAATAATATAAGAAAAACAAATATTTCACTTACTTGTGGTAAATATGTAACTATATATAAAATAATAATAGTAAGTAGCATATATGTAGTTTGATTAGCACTACGACCACCAGAATATGTTTCATGTTGTGAATTGAATTTATGTTTTGGTCGTTGTGAATCATTCATTTTCTCATCTTTATGTTCATTATTTATAAAACTATCAACACGTGTTGTTTCTAATGTAGTTGGAAAATTTTTATAATTATGATATCTTCTTAATATACGATAACGTTTCTCTGATTCTCTTATTGATGAAATTAATGCAGCACTAACTGTTGTCATAATTAAAATTGGTAATGCTTTAACTAGTATAGCTGAATTCCAGAAGAGAATAATACGAAGATTCTTATTTGTTGTATAATCAACTTCATATAATAGTGTAGCAGTAGCAGTCGTAGTAGTAGTAGTAGTGGTAGTAGTAGAAGTAGAAGTAAAATCTGATTGATAATTCATTGTATTATCAATAAAATTCTGTGTTGAATGTAAACTAGTTAATGTAGGCAAATCATTTGATTTAATGCGTACTTGATGTGCAATCATAAATGGAATAGTTAGTAGTATAGAACTAATTAATACAAGTAGTATTACAATCCATGCTTTAAACATATTACAATAGATTGCAGCACGTACACCAGTTTTAATATAAATTAAACGAAATATAGCTACAGCAACAATAATCCATGCAGAGAATGCATGAAATAAATTTTGTAATACAATATTTATTAATAATAATTGAGCATATGCTTTAGTCATACCATCAGTTAATCTTGGTGTCATTAAATAAAAATAATCAAATATAATGTAAATAAACATAACAAATCCATCACTTACAGCTAATACACTTAATAATAAATTAGTTGGACTACGTAAACGTGCTTGACATAATACAACTACATTCAATGTATTAGCTATAACACCAATTGGACATAATAGTAAGCATAAATAAACATGTATTCTTTGATAATTTTGATGAAATACTTCTAACCATTGAAAATGATCAATACATGTATTATTCATAGTATTCATAGTTGATGACATAATAGTTGTAGTCAATGTAGTAGTAATCATTAATAATGTTAATTGAAGAAAAATAATTTATTCATACTACTAACATTGCTACTACTGAAATAGAAACTATAATCAGTAGATTATTCATAATGAAATATATTATGTTATTATTATTATTATTGTTTGAGTAAATGAATGAGAAAAACTAATCATTGGTTACATTTTTATAGTAATATAATCATCAGATGTAATAATCTGATTGGTTAATATAAATTAGCCAATAGGAATTAAGATAATGCTGTTTTTTTTACACTTTGTTTTTGCCGATGCAACATATTAGGTATATCACGACAACAAACATCACTTTTTACACATGAAATCATTTTGTACTGTATACCATTGGAATGTAGCTAAAAGTGGAAACAATTAAATAATGAATAAGTAAAGAAAAAAAAAATTAGGTCGAGTGTAAATTTGAATGAAATCAATGTGAGAAAATTATTATTAGTTCAATTTGGTTAGCGTGAATACACTAAAGTTTGAATTGTACTTATTAGTCACTAAGTGTTGAATAAACTATTCCAAATCTACTAGATCAATATCGTTTACACGAGAAATCAATGTTTAAAGAGAACATAGTATCTGGTGTAGTGTTGATATAACCCAATTCTTTTGATTTCATTTCTATATATCCAACAACTTCGTAGCCTTAAAATACTATCACTCATAAGATTGTCTCATAAGTGGGAAGAACAGGATAGCCTGACTATTACAGTTATGGAGAGTCAGGCTACGAAGTCATTAAAAAGGAATCGGCTTTAGACGAAATTCACTTATGTTTGGAAGCTGCATCATTGAAAATGAATCTAGTAGAGTTGCACTATTAGTCGACGACAATCTAGCATCTACAGTTCTATTACTATAAGATTATATGAGTTACTCAAAGTGTGTAATAAAGAATGTTCTGTTGTGATGCTATCTACCCCCTCCTCTTCTATATTGAATATAAATGAATATACGAATGTTAAATGAAGTAGATATAATGCACTTGATTCATTCGATTTTATTAGTTCAGTAAACTATGTAAACATAATTGACGTGATGTTACATATTCAATTATATTTAACATCAGAACCTAAATATTAATATAACGTTTTTATGTGTAAGTATCTCTCAGTCTTTGCGATCACAGCTTGCATCTAAAAAACACAACAGTCAAACTGATATTTGGTAGTTTTTATTTATGTAAAAAATTAATACATGATACGTTCGTAATCGAAATTGTCATTTCGAACACGTTCTGCAACTAACACCAATTAACCATGTACTTAATTGATTTTGAGCCATGTTCCCTAAAGTCTCAAACCATTTGTTAAGATCATCACGTAAGCCCCAACCATGTAGTTTGCATCTAATAACATGGCTTGGCCAAATTTAGAAAGATAGGTGATAAATCGTAATCTGGTGAATAGATAGTCATAACTTAGTCGTAGCACTTTGATCTGTGTTTTCTCAGTCGTTATTATCTATGATACATGTCGTGTCAATTCATCTACTTCTTAATGAATCAGTTGGTCATGTCTTTGTAAAAGATTAAACTGTAACTAGAACTGGGGTATAAGCTACTGTATTTAACATATAGTCAGCAATTAAATTAATTCATTCATCTCCATATATACGACAATATGTTGTGACGCTTAGTTGTTGCATATAGTCGCTGGACCTGAGTTTCATGTAAGTTGACACAATCATCATACTTAGACCATTGAAAACATTGGGACTGGATTAATAGAATGTGATTAACATTGAAAACTAGACGAAGATGCCGTTGAGAAGTATTTCGTGGATGAAGAATATAAATACTTTAGTTCTACAGAGTATCGGTCGCAGCTTAATGATTAGAATTGAATAACACGGGTCCAAACACACCAGGTAGTATCTATTTCCTCAATCTGTCAGTTAGTCTGCGCCAATTAATATCACTTAGTAAGCAACCTAAGTGAAGCAGCGTTCATTACCGACAATCTTAAGTAGTGTAACGTTTCTATTGTTTGTTACATATTTTAATTTATTTTCTGTTATAATTGGATGTTGTGGAGATTATTGAATTTCAAGTTTGATATCATGAAATAGTCTGAGACAGACAATTAGTGAAATCAGAAACTAGCACTAAACAGCCCTTTTTCCCAGAATGAAACTGTTCATTTGGATGTAACTACGACATCCCTAGGAATCGAGCTCTGGACCTTCAGGCCTCGTTGTTGACTTTTACTGGCTACGTCTTCTCACTAGAACTTCAGAAATTACCTTTATTAATTTGAAGTTTTACAAATACACTCAATAGCATTTAGCCCTGAGTAGAATGATGTTTTACTAAGTTTTCGATTAATCTAAATACAAAATGTACACTATGAATTCGTTTCGATAAGTTGACATTAGATAAAATAGTTTGTCTATCTACAACCTATCTATCATTCTATGATCGTCGAGTAATATTACAAATTATCTGAAATAAATATCTTAATAACAGACGCTGACCTTCCCGCTGATGCTCATAGTTAAGCCTTTATCTCGAGTTCATGCGTTCAATGTACTGTGAGTTCTGCAAAGTACGTCAGCAAAGAGTATTATAATAGAATGAAACACCTGTCCATTATACCCTGATGTTCAGTGATATCTAACCGACATTAATTTATGGTGAATATGTAGAACAAATGACAATTCAATAGTTGACTAGTGTATTTTCAGTTCTCAATGTCATATAAATAACATCAAATATTGTTCATTAATACCTAATGAAATTCAGCGTATACAATAACATTTAGTTTATGTACCATTCAGATTCATCACTGTATAACTGAAGAACTTCTAGGCTCTTTCTAATTTCATATTTGCGCCAGGTTAAACTGAAGAGGTAGATTCATTTTCTTACCATATTTATTGAATCTGTTAAGTAATGTAAATTATTAATCAAAATATAGAAAGAATCAAAAAGAAAGACACCGGTGTAAAGCTATCACAATAGACGATACATAAATATTGACACTTTGTAATAAGCTACAGTAACTATTCACTGTATAAACTGTAACAATAGCAATTTCAGTTCAGAAAAGACTATAACTTAGTGTAATGAAAATTGTTGAGAATAAATTTGGTATCATGAAATAAAAAATGCTTGACAACCAATTAAAACTAGAAACAGATACTGGAAAAGTATTTAACCTTGACATGGAATTCGTTGGTAGCGTGTATCCATGATCCACCGAGGAGTTCCATAAACAAATGAGAAAGAATTCTAGCTCCACTATTTGGTTTTCAATGATCGTCTATTCCAGATCATTTAATAAAATTTAAATTAAAAATGACTAATTTAAATTGTAGACTACATACAAGTAACAGATAAGGATGAATTTTTGTCTAGGAAAAGAAATATAGGACCCAAATTGCTTCCAGTTTGAGACTCATCAGGTGAATGGTCTTGTATCACTGTGTTGATATTCTTGTCGAAACTCAAAAGAAGGTAATCTTTTTTCAACGACAATGATTTATGTAATGACCTATTGTGTTACTAACAAATAAATGATCAAAATCAGACCTTATTTGTTACATCCGAACGATTCCAGTTCACTTTTTCTATGAAATATTCATCTTTGTTATGGTATTAAGATTGTTTATAATCAGCTGATAACGTGTAGGCTTTTAACAAGGAAATCAATACTTGAATAGTGTAGGTAATTTTAGCCGATGAGACCTAAATATGACCAAAAGCACCGGACATCTCACGGAATTTCAATAAATATATGTAAATGGGTATTTATAACTTATTAGTTTTGTGATTTATTTGTGGTAACTTAAATTTCTCGTTTTTGTGTCAAAATGTGCCCTTTTCACTTTGAGTTAGGGTCTCTCACATAGTAAGAAGTTGAATCTTATTGGTAAGCCGTTTATTTTCTTACACAATGTGTGACACTTTCAAAGACTTTATTGTGTATATACTTATCAATTAAGTGTTTATTAAATATCTGACAGGCTGCCTGTAGAATTAAACGCTTCTTGCTGACGTTGGACTTCCTTCACTAATTATCTAGGCTAAGGGGGTTGTAAAGGGATGGCTTAACTCCACCTGTTATTGTGCTGCTGGTCATACGTTCGTTACACGGTATTGAGGTATCATCTTGTCTTGTAAACCCTAGCAATATGGTATACTTTGAAATACATAGTGTCTTCATACTTTTCGATTTCAGCTAGATAACGAAATGTAGTAGATTTCTAAGGGATTCAAACAAAATCATCTTGATCATCACAGAACTTCTTGATTATATTTTTGTACTGGACTGTTCATAATAATCAAATAGAGATATAATCGGTCAACGAATTAAAATCATGCTTTCAGTATCATGAAATCTCGGTAAATTGGCTACAGAGCACAAATAGCATCTTATTTCATTGATACTTATACCTTAATAGTTATTATCTTTTCAACTCAGTAGACTTAGACTTTCTAACATAACTTAGATGAAAAATAATGTATGGTTAACTTCTAATGTGCTGACTTACAATCACTTTGTATAATTTCCTCAAAGATGGTATCTAACTAATCTACAGTAGTTTATCAGTATTAAAAGTTTATTGTATATTTACAGTAACTAATATAAAGCAGTCGCAACACGATGGATCATCGTTGAACAATCAATTGAATGGAACGCGTCACTGTACATCAACTTCATCGACTATGAGAAGGCGTTTGATAGCGTAGACAGGAGATCCCTATGGAAACTTCTTCGACACTACGGTATACCAGAGAAACTCGTCAACATCATCCGGAATTCTTAAGACGGACTACAGTGCAAAATTGTGCATGGAGGACAGCTGACAAATGCATTCTCGGTGTCAGACAAAGCTGTCTGCTCTCGCCCTTCCTCTTCCACCTAGTGGTTGATTGGATCATGAAAACCTCTACATCTGGGGAGAAGCACGGGATTCAATAAACAAGTAGGATACAACTCGATGATCTAGACTTCACAGATGATCTAGCACTTCTATCCCATACACAACAGCAAATGCAAGTGAAGACAACCAAAGTAGCAGCAACCTCAGCATCAATAGGCCTGAACATACATAAGGGAAAGAGCAAGATCCTCAAATTCAACACAGAGAGCACCGACCTAATTGAACTTGATGGTGAAACTCTGGAACAAGTGGATACCTTTACATACCTGGGGCGCATCATCGATGAACAAGGAAAATCCGATGCAGACGTAAGGGCAAGGATTGGCAAAGCCAGGGCAGCATTCCTACAGCTGAAAAATATATGGGAGTTCAAACAACTGTCTACCAACCTCAAAGTCACACTCTTCAACTCGAACGTCAAGTCAGTTCTTCTCTATGGGGCTGAAACGTGGAGAATTACTGCAAACATCCTCAGGAGAGTACAGGTATTTATCAACAACTGTCTACGCAGAATATTGAATGTTTGTTGACCGGAAACCATCAGCAACAGTCTACTATGGAAGAGAACAAACCAACTTCCAACCGAAGAGGAAATTAGGAAATGACGTTGTAAATGGATAGGACATACATTGCGGAAATCATCAGACTGTATCACGAGACAAGCATTAACTTTGAATTCTGTTGAAAAACGGAAAAGAGGAAGGCCAAAGAACACCCTGCGTCGAGAACTGGAAGCAGACATTAAAAAAAATGGACAGTAACTGGAGACAGCTGGAAAGGATTGGTGAGGACAGAGTTGAATGGAGAATACTAGTGAGTGGCCTATGCTCCTCCGAGAGGGGTAACAGGCATAAGTAAGTAAGTAAGTAAGTTTATGCAAGATAATGAATGTCTGTTGGCCGAAAATCATCAGCAACAGCCTACTATGGGAGAGAACAAAGCAAATACCAGGCAAAGAGGAAACTAGGAAAAGACATTGGAAATGGATAGGATATATATTTTGGAAATCATCAGACTGCAATTCTAGTCAAGCATTAACTTAGAATTCTGTTGGAAAATGAAAAGCAAAAGATCAAAGAACACACTGCGTTGAGAATCGGCAGTAGACATCAAACAGCAAGTGTAAGCATTTAGAAATGATTGATCAGGACAGAGTTGAATGGAGAATGCTGGTGACCGGCCTATGCTCCTCTCTGAGAAGTAACGGGCGAAAGTAAGTATTTCAAAGCGAGAATAGTGTCATAAGAGTAAGGCGTTTATAGAGAAGCTTGAGAGGTTAACTTCTATTAGAAAACTGTATGTAGAGATCATAGCATTCAATCAACAAAATTAGATTAATATTAATGTTATTGTTTATTATTGTTATCCTAGAATGAACATTACATTATCAATGTATAAATCAGACAGTTTAGTTCTGTTTTGTTTTCTGTCTCTTAGACGAGATTATGACAAATAACCAGTTGACATTGTTTACCCCCAATGATTTCCACATAAATTTATTCTGTATTAAGTAAATTTTCTTATGGATATTAAAATTGGTAAATTTGACAATGACCATCTGTTATGTAATAGATGACAATTTTTCAATTGTTATCTTAAATGTTTCTTCATTGTTGATTTATTTCTCTGCTTGTTTCTCTTGATTCCGCTATCTCTCTCTCTCACATTACGTATAAACATTTATGTCATATCATGAGATAAATACATAATCAGTGTACTAATAGTCTATGACTTCACTATATAAACAATCGTTTCTGTGTATAGTTTACATTATGATACGATCAGTTATGAGATTGAAAATGATAACTGTCTCACTACTGACAAGTCTAAACTCCAAGAATATCTTGAAGTTAGTCACTGGTAAGCTGAATATTGTAATTGAATTAAGGTTGTTTTGTAGAGGCTGATGAAGAAAATTAAGAATTTACTAACTTGAAGTCTCTGTGTTCGAATTTCTGATGGAATCGAGGATTCGCACTACTGAGGTATTTCACACTATGACGAAACAGATGTTCAGAACTCCCTGGTTTTCAGTGATACTCAAATAACATTAATTTGTGACAAAAACAAACAACTGAACCTGTTACTTATTTCCACGAGACGCCCACCCCCCTTCCCTTAATTCAATGTACAATAATCAACTCACTAGTGACAAACTTCAGGATGTTCGTGAGGTTCTGGTGAAAAAGTTATTACTGATGGAGTTCAGAAATATAAAATTTAAAATGACACAAATAATTACATTAACTAATAAGTTAAATTAATTGTTGGTTGTAGAATATCATCTAACTGACTATAGAATTACTGGTAAGTCAAAGAGCCTACAATGGATTGTATATTAACGTCGGTGAGCATTCCTTTTGAGACTAAAATGAGATTGTAACATACAACACAGTAATCTTCTGAGTATATGATTTCATCAAAGAAATCACTTCTCAACTAAAATGCTTCAGAGTACGATAATATTGCAAAATATAGAAATAATTCTTGAAATCCTGATATTGCTGATGTCAGTCAATGAGATAGTGTAACATATATTATGAATTAACTAAATAACAGTCATTAACTGGCTTAAAAGTCCACGGCAAAACTTGAAAGTCTTGGGTTCATTCCCCTTAAAGCATCGTTAAAGCAAACTGCTTAAATTTTCTATACAAGGAAAATACAGCTGTTCAATGTCGACTTTTAGTTTTGAAACTGTTAGTTAAACTAGGTCAACTCGTCATACCACCTGACAACATGTTTCTTGAACATTTTCATGATAACTTGTGGTAACACAATTACATACTTAATTGTCATGTGATAGTAGTGCATAATACCTATCACCTAGTAGAGTTAGATAACGATCTACAAAAAACTGTAATTGATTAAGTCGTCTGGTTAGGACATTACAAACTAAATGAAGTACACCTAATTGAGTCATATTTATACGATTCACTTATTCTGTTAATTAAAAGAATGTTGATATTGCTTATTGATTAGGCTATGTATAGATTTTCCCGTTGATTTGTCATGAACTGGAACTGGTCAGTCTCTGTACTGCATAGTGACTTATTGTATAAAATCACAAGTGTGATTTACGTATAGGTCGAAAATAATGTAGACTATTAGGTTGAATGTTGTTCATAGGTATTCAATCAAGAATTGAAGGAAGTTATCTTGAAACAAGAAGCAAACAGTCTACGAGATAGAAGAAAGAACAAAGCAAAAGAAACATAATCATGAGCTTATTATGATCTTTCAGAACTTTACACTGATGAACAAGTGTGCCGTACAAGTTTTACACTGTATCCTCAGTGTCCTTATTGAGATCAAATATAAAGATGGTTATATCAGGAATGTTAGCATAAGACAAATCATAGAGTAAGAGTTAATAAAGACTAAATACATTGAATATCATTTTCATGGCGATTTTAGACAAATTCCACTGAATTTAAATTCCTTTCTTAGATAAACAATGTATAATAAAGGCGAAGAATTGTATGGTTTGACAGGGAACTCCACTGTAGATAACTACAAGAAGAAATATTGATTAATACAAAGATCATATGAAAACTGAACTTATAAAGCAGAAAAAACAATTTGCTGAAACTTCACTAAGTAACAAAGAATTCACAGAAGGAAAACTATGATCCTATTAAAAATTAATATGCATCAGCAGACAGCGATTCAGATTTGTCATTAAGATGACTATTAAAACTTCAGCAACTAATGAATCTGTGTTAGGAAAAACTGGATCCTGATTAGATTTTTTATATTTTCGTGAATACAGTGATCAGTAAAATAATGTTACAGAACAGTACAACTTGCTAATAATTGTCACCAAATCTTGTCAAGCAACTTGTGTGGAAAGTCGGAAAGTGAGGTTCAAAAGATTCTGTTAAAGGATGTGTAAAGTAGTCTTGAAGTTGAAAGACATTTCATCTAAGTAAACTTGAATTTCGGTCATTAAAGTTGATAAGTTTAGATAGGAACCTTCTTTCAGTTTCATAGTTTTTACTACACAGTATGTTCATGAACTGATTAACTTCATTGTTCTATCAGTTCATCATGAATGTAACAAACGTATAGCTCATCGAAATTTCATAAGTATTACATAGGTTTATATAATTGGAATGTATTTGTATCTTTCTATCAGTTTGTCATGAAGTGAAACTGATCGGTTACTATTGCTAGATGTGTGGATTACCTCCATGTTGTGATAGTTCACTGGCATTATTTGTATGAGATTGCGACTGGAAAGCGGAATTCAGGACGTGCGCTTCCTCCTATTTTGGACTCGTTAGCTGGATGTATCTGCATCCCAATGCTTATGTTCACACACAGGTGTGACTGTCCAGATTCAATAGCATAGTAGTGAACCCCATGGCGTTTTACACGAAAAGACCTGAGTTCGAGTCCTTATGTGAATAGAAACATATGGATGCAGGTACATTTAGCTGACGCGTGCCAAATAGAACGAAATGCGTGTCCTGATTTCTGTTCGCTGGTCACAATTTAACTCAAGTATTACATACTTTGTAATATTTTTTTGTGAAATTGTAGCATATTTATTAGTAAAGCTGATAAGGCCGTAAACGTTTTTTGATCTTAGGTTGGTTAAAAGTAGTTTATTGGAGACTGTTTCATTTAGGTTTAGCACTAGTTGGCACTCATAAGACAGGCAATAATTTATGTTAGATTTTAATTCCCCATAAGTCATTTGTACATATTGAGACAATAATGGTAAGTTTTGAAAGCTGCAATCGACCCCGTGTAGGACTATGTTTCATTTGGGTTTTTAATAATGCTAAGTTAATATAGTCAATAATCCTATTACTACATTAACTAAGAAGTGAATAGCTTAGTGGTAAAGTTTCATAGTATAAAAGTAAGTGATGCAGCAACGAACTTAACTAACAGTACTAGTTTCTTAATAAGCGCAGTTATAACTAACTGGTGAATAATAACTAGCCCTCAGTTTAGACGAACCAGTTTCCAAAATCTACTACTGAACACCAGATATTCAACATATAATACAATACTTATCATATGACTTAGACGACTGGAAAAATGTTCAGTAGTGGACAAACATTATGTAAGTCACTACTCAATAATCAATTAATGTATAATTAGGATCTAAACGTTGGTATTGAGCCATTGTACACATCATTTTAATTTGGTGTCACGAATTAACCTTCATCGGACTATCATAGAAAATTAGTGACTGACATTGGAATACAGTTTTGTCAGAGTATAGGACTACTCAGCTTTGAACATTCGCTACCACATCAAGCAATCGCTCTCAATACTCACAAGTTTTGTACAGAACACTTAAACATTAGATTATTGAGCCAACATTTCATATTTAATATTTCTAACTTCAGAATGATTCACAATATCATTGACCTATCTTATGCAGTTCCTTTGATAAATGATATCCGTAAATCAACATAGTTGAATTCTATTGATTAATATCTCGATTTCTTAGTATACTGACAGATATTCATTAGGAACTAAATTGAATGAGAGTTTCAAGTCATCATTAATTGTCTAATACTAATCAATAACAATCTGTCTATGACTAAATTACATTTTAATATTCTCTTCTTAGTATAGTTACCTAATATAGAAGTTGATTGTACTGTATAAACTTTAACTAAACAATATTTTCATACCTAAATAGGAAATATTCAATAAGTTTTGATTTAGGTCATGTAAATCTACTACTTCCTAATTAATCAACTTTTAAAATACTAAAAAAAAAAAATAAAGAAATAAACAAAAAAAAGAAAAAAACAAAAAAAATAGAAAAAATGTGGAAAAACCAGAAAACGTTTCTATAGTTATGCCCCTTAAAGAAGTAAAAAAAAAGCACCCTCACCACCACCAACAACAACAACGGCAACAACAAAAATATTGTAATACTCACTTCAATGTCATTGACTTTTTACTTTCCTATTTTTAAATGGTTTCCTCTGAGTTTCTATGTGTTTCTGTTCGTTTACTTTTTTTTTTATTCATTTCTTTTTTTTCAGTTAAAGAGAAAAATCTGTCAAATTATCAGTTGACCTAAAAAAAAAAGGGATTTTTTCAGAGGAAAAAAGAAAAAAAGAAACAACAAGAAAGAAAACGATATATTTACCAATTAATTTCTTTATTTATTGTTTTCTTTTCTCTCTTTACTTCACTGTAACTAACTTTATGAATGTAATGGGTTATTTTTTTTATTTTTGTTTTTTTTACTTTCCGGAGTAAATTAGGTCGATCTTGGTGAAAATGGATAGTTTTCTTCTTTTCTTTTTTTCTTTTTCATTTTCGTTAGATGATAATTTAATATTCAATGGGGATATTTGACATTGTGAGAAATTTCGATGGGATAAAAAAGATAAATAATGAATAGAAGTTTTACATTTTAAATGAATTACTTAATTATAAGTTTAATTTAAGTAGTATATTCTTTTAAATAAAGTTAGAATAACTTTTATTCCATAATACATTTAAGTAGTTTATTGTATTCACTTTAGTTGTCTACTAAAAGCAATTAATTGTAATTAGTATAATCTGTGAAGATCATTTTCAATTGAATGAATATGCATCATTTATGAAGAGATGTATATGTGAGTGGAATAGTGATGAATTAAAAGGTCGTAAGTTGGATACTTGTAGAAATGTAGAAAGATTGAATCGATTACGTAATATGAAAGGGGTATATTAATTTAAATAGATAAAAGGTCAAAGAGAATTGATAAATTGCTAAAACATTAATAATTAATTTCAGATCTAATAGTTGAAGATAATGAAACAATGGTAAGCTTTGATGTCGTATCTTTATATACAAGTATTCCAATTGATATATGTCTAGAATATATTAATGGATTGTTAGTAAACGATCATACACTATCCAGCCGTTGTCCATTAAGCATCGGTTTAATCATGAAATCCCTAAAACTATGCTTAAATTCAACTTTCTTCACTTTCAAAGGGATTGTCTATAAACAAACTAACGGAGTGGCAATGGGCTCCCCCGTTTCACCAATTGTAGCAAACCTGTTTATGGCCTATATTGAATCTCGTATTTTCAATAATGTCATCAAATCACGAGTCTGGCTCAGATATGTAGATGACACCTTTGTCATTATCAAAAAGACTTTTCTGAGAACTTTCTCAAAACGATTAAACACCGTCTCTCAGCACATCAAATTCACTTTTGAAAGTGAAAATGAACACAATGAGTTACCAATTTTAGACTGCCTAGTCAAAAGGAATTTAAATGGAATTCTTAATCTGAGAATTTATCGTCAACCGACTCACTCAAATCGATATATCGATTTCAACTCAGCACATCCATTCAGTGCAAAAATATCTCTGGCTCTAAACTTATTCAGAAGAGCCACTAAACTCATTACATCAGAAGATGACAAGAAATCTGAATACACAAATGTAATTAGTATCTTACAACTTAATAATTTTCCAAGTAATATTATTAAAAATTTGCAAAAACGTAACGATTTATTATTAACTAATAATAAATCAATTAAAACATCATAGATCGGTACAGCCGTTCTACCTTACCGCCATGACACAACAGAAGAATTACAAAGAATTCTAAAAGAATATGGAATCCGAACATTTTACAAGACAACAAAGACTCTTCGAGGTGCATTAGTTAAAATAAAGGACAAGATCTTCTTCATCTCTACACAGAATTGTGTATACAGACTAAGTTGTGTTGATTCCGATGCTTTCTATATTGGAGAGTCTTCTCGAGAAATCAAAACTCGTGCCAAAGAACATAGAAGCTACTCTAAACACCTTCCTAACAATCCTATTGAATTAGGAAGAATTACAAATCAAATCAGCAATAGTAGTACATGGTATCTATCATAACCATAAAATCGATATTAAAAATATTCAAATTATTCAAAGAGGTTTTCTCAATTATAAGGAAAGATGAATAGCTGAAGCACTTCACAATTTGTTAAATCCAACTGAACTTAACAAAAGGGAAGGCCTTTCTATCCACTCAACATGGACTTTTTATCCAACCGATAACAATTAAATTACATTCACATTACATTCACATGAACATACATACAATTTTATTTTCACATAATCTCCATTCACATCACACTAACATATGCATGCACACATGTCTCACATCAAACTACCTTGACCCAACTGACTTGACATGACATGATCAAAACTCGTAACTGTGATTGTATAGACTTATTTTGATTTTGATTTGTTCCATTGTATTATTTAACTTTGTGCTAATTCAATTCGATTATTCATTTCTCTGAAGAAGCGACTTACACTAAGCCGCGAAACGTCAGAAAAATTTTAATTTCTACTCATTGGAATTTTACAAATATATATTGGTTACAATTAAGGAGGTTGTTGTGGAGATAGTTAATTTTTTAATGCTAATGTCACGAATATTGATCTGAACCAGACAACCATTGATCACCTGGAAGCACTGGATAGCTGTCTCGTCCTAGTAAGGGACTCCTCAGCAGTGCGCAACCACGACCTTGTTGGGGATCGAACCCAGGACCCTCTGGCCCCGCGACGAGCGCTTTACAATTGGACCACTGAGCCGGCTCTTGATATCAGCATTAACAAATATACATTACTCATTTTATAAACAACCTATCCAATGCTCAATTTATTTGAAATTATCAAAATTAACCTTGGTAATGATGTATATTAATAATCTTAATTTAATATCATGAATTAGTCGCATTCATACAACCAATGTGTTATAGTTGTTATGATTTATGCGTATAACTAAGTAGTTGATGCGACCTTGTACACACGTGATCACAATAACAAACGTCAATGAGTGTTTAATTGGTCCCTGTATGTCTACCCGATACACTCCCTCAGTCACAGGGTTTAAATGAGGAAAAACACAAGATTATGAAACTATTTATATTGCAACCATTCCTTTATATATACATGAAGTATGACCACTCAGTCAACAAATCAAAAATCTCACATTAGTACAAAATAAGAGGGTAATAGTGACTGTGAACTGGAGCAATGCATACACAATCAATTGACCGTAGTCCAAAAAATTAGAAATTAGATACTAACAATTAATGTATTAATTGTGAGGATAGAGCAAGTGGAATAGAATAATAATAGAAACAAAATGTATACAAGCAAAAAATGAAATACTTTACAGAAAATGAGTTTCGTCTTGGTATGGGACTCTTCAGCAGTATGTATCTACGACTTCATTAATTATCCAACCTAGAACCTTTTGGCTCTGCGGCAAATGCTTTACTATTAGATCATTAAGCTGTCCGGCTCTCAACAATTGTAATATTTTTAATTCGTTCTATTCACCATGTGTTTGAACAATCTTATCCATTGACACCGATTCGTTATATTAACTTAACATTCGACAATCTCCACAACACCCAATTACATTAATAACTTGTTCACATAATATGACATTCTAAAATAAACAGGTTACATTTTATCACAGTTATGTTAGATCTGGATTAAAGTAAATCTGCTGTGATTACGTAATAAGTTGAAATAATTCATCAAACCGATATCAATCTATGACAAATACAGTTGCTTAAATTGGTAAGTTATAAAAATATCTGCTTAGTAAAATCTACCGACAGATATGATGATTGATGCTAATCAAACTGTTGTTGGCAATGATAGTGCAATTGATAATATAGATGATATGATTGTTTATACAAGGAAGTTTTTTTATTAACCAGTTGTATTCTATCTCTTTTATTGAAACTGTTTACGTTCATCTATATATGGATTCATTCAGTTATCAATTGTTCTTTTGAAGTATCTTTTTTTCTTCAATATTAATCTTATGTCCTGCTTCTAAGCAGTGTAGTACACTTCTATATGCTCGATCAATCAGTACCTGTTATCCCATGTGGAGCATAGGCCAACGGCTAGCACTCGACAACCAACTCTGTTCTGGGCTCTCCTTTCGAGCTCCTCTCAAGTGCTCTTCATTCTCTTCATGTTTGTCTCCAATTCTCGACACAATATGTTTCTAGGTCTTCCTATTTTCCTTTGACCTTCATGATTACATGTTAATGCTTGTCTTGTGACACAGTTTGATGATTTCCTCAATGTATATCCTATCCACACCCTTTCTCATCAGCGTCTTTTTCTGATTTCTTCCTCGGTTGGTTTGTTCTCTGACACAGAAGGTTGTTGTTGATGGTATCTAACAAAGGGATACGAAGTATATTGTGCAAACAGTTGTTTATAAATACTTGTATCTTTGAATGGTGCTTTCGTAGTTCTCCAAGTTTCAACTCCGTACAATAAAACTATTTTCACATTTGTATTGAAAATTATGACTTTATTGTTTATTTACAGTTCGTTTGAGTTCCAGATGTTCAGAAGTACACTGTTGATTCCCTCTTGGATTCAAACTAAAGACATTTTGGGTCACGCGATGTTCTTAAATTCATATCATGTACACTAATTTAAAAGATATTTCTGTTTTGAACTTGGAGATTCACTGTAAATTGCCGACTAATTTTGATCTTAACTTTTGCAGAGACACATTAGAATTCGTCGAACAAAAAATTTATTTTGTTCATAACTGATTTGGTTGAAGACAAATAGAAATTTTTAAACAAAAATGTGACTAGTGGATTTTAGTCATGTAAAGCGTGAGGCTGTTACCCTCCGACGGTGATGAACTAAGTCGAGGATGATATTGCAAAAGGACTGAATTAGAAATATCAACCGGTAAATGTAGGCCAGTTCAGTAGTCTAATGATAAAGCATTCATTATAAAAACTGAATGTAGTGAGCTTTAATCTGTAGTAGGTCGTGGATGCACACCACTGAAAAATCTCATATTAAGATAAAATAGCCGTCCAGTGTTTCCATGTTTCGTTGATTATCTAACCCACACCAAGTAGTGAAACAAAAGTCAATTTCTTCTCCATTAGGATTTAAAGTGTTATACACACGGTATGCTGAATTCAATCAATGAACAAATTGATGTTTGAACTTCAAGCTCGATATGATCGCTAATAAATGACAACAACATGAAAAATAAATTGAAAATTCATATTATGTTATAAGTACTACTGATTGTTTACTCATTAGTAACGTATTAGTATTTGTCCATAGTTAAAGTAGATAATTTCCGATCTACCAGTTATGTTCATTCAAACAAAGGAAAAGTTACCTTAATTCGCTTTTTGTAAGTGGATTCAGTTACATTGGGTGCACAACCAAGCAGCTTAACCAACGAACAAATGAACACCTTCTAATATAGTTTGGTAAAAGCTACATAAAGTATGTCCGTAGCTCCATCCTAGCTCTTCCTGTTAGACAGCGGGCATGTAATTGGAAAAACAAAAGCATTTCAAAGAATACACTGTATACTACCACGACTTCTTAATAAGGTTCGAAACAATTTTTTACGTACAACAATAGCCATAACGATTCGAACCAATAACTCTAGTTTATACATTCAGAAGAAAAATATGACACTTCTATCTCTTCCGTAGCCAAACAAAACTTAACAAATGATTCCTTGAAGGATGTAATCTCTATGAGATTCATTTTTATGTCAATTAGGCATATATTATCCAGTGCATTTATTCACAGTCAATATGTGAATATACGTATTACTGTTAATTATAAAGATACTAATTAAGAAGTAACATCAAGGAACATTGTCAGGTGAATTAGCCCCGAAACATGCAAATCTTATTGATCCATCTTAGTTATTTAAAGAATTTTTCGGTTATTTGGTTAAACAAATAAAAATTAGGTATAATAATCCCATATATATATGCACTACACACGAACAAGGACAGCTGACAAATGCATTCTCAGTAAGAACCGGTGTCAGAAAAGGCTGTCTGCTCTCGCCCTTCCTCTTCCTCCTAGTGGTCGATTGGATCATGAAAACCTCTACATCTGGGGAGAAGCACGGGATTCAATAAACAAGTAGGATGCAACTCGATGATCTAGACTTCGCGGATGATCTAGCACTTCTATCCCATACACAACAGCAAATGCAAGTGAAGACAACCAAAGTAGCAGCAACCTCAGCATCAATAGACCTGAACATACATAAGGGAAAAAGCAAGATCCTCAAATTCAACACAGAGAGCACCGACCTAACTGAACTTGATGGTGAAACTCTGAAAGAAGAAGGTACCATCACATACCTGGGGCGCATCATCGATTAAAAAGGAGGATCCGATGCAGACGTAAGGGCAAGGATTGGCAAAGCCAGGGCAGCATTCCTACAGCTGAAAAATATATGGGACTCCAAACAACTGTCTACCAATCTCAAAGTTAGACTCTTCAACTCGAACGTCAAGTCAGTTATTCTCTATGGGGCTGAAACGTGGAGAACTACTGCAAACATCCTCAGGAGAGTACAGGTATTTATCAACAACTGTCTACGCAGAATATTGAATGTCTGTTGGCCGGAAACCATCAGCAACAGTCTACTATGGAAGAGAACAAACCAACTTCCAGCTGAAGAGGAAATCAGGAAACGACGTTGGAAATGGATAGGACATAAATTGCGGAAATCATCAGACTGTATCACGAGACAAGCACTAACTTGGAATTCTGTTGGAAAACGGAAAAGAGGAAGGCCAAAGAACACACTGCGTCGAGAACTGGAAGCAGACATTAAAAGGATGAACAGTAACTGGAGACAGGTGGAAAGGATTGGTGAGGACAGAGTTGAATAAAGACTACTGGTGAGCGGCCTATGCTCCTCCGAGAGGGGTAACAGGCGTAAGTAAGTAAGTACACACAAACAAATAATTCTTAACCATCGTAGTTATACGTAGGTAGAAATATAGCCTGAACACAAGTAGTTATCTCTGAGGGTGGGGAAGCATTTTACTTATATTTTAACTTCATGGTCAGTCCATAAAGCAGTGGAACGTTATTAGGCGATGTAATTCCATTGTATTCAATGGCCAAATTTACTTCCTATGTCTGGAACTCATGTACATTGACGGTTTTAAAACCAAGGTTTCCTAACTCCTTATTTTGACACTCGATGTTTATTAACCCGATCTAAATGCCAAACATACGTTTTCTTACTCCCACTTTTGAGACAACACTTCACTTTTAGAAGATTGTGAAGAGGACTTTCTTAAAATAAACGAAATATGTGGATATATAAGAGGATTTTGAGAAAAAGAATGAATTCTCCCCACTCTTGACCGTAACAAGACATCTCAGGAAACACATCAGATAACTATTAATTTGTAACCTATTACATAATAGTAAAGTGTTATGCAGTAACAAATGGCTTTTAGCTTATCCTCACACTATATCTACACTGTTTAATTCGGAAGTGAGTTGTTTTAAATATGTGTACAACATAATAGATAAACAGTATGAAAACAAAATGCTTCTAGGAACTTTATCAATCAACAATAGGCAATTCGATTTACTTCAAAATGTATTTATAAGTTTGACTGCTTATATTAAGCCAGTTATATTGGCTGTATGACAAGGCAAATTCATAATACTATTTCAGAACATCGTCTGTCATGGTTTCAGAGAGACGAATTAAAACGATTAGAAGCTTCGTCCAATAACATTTAGTTTACATTGGTCATCGAGTTGACATCAATTCAGCTATCACAGTGATGTATCGGATTCAACAGAATTGTTCTTTCACTTGTAGATGTCGCCTCATGTAAACAGCAGAGGCTATAGCTATGCACTTAAACAAACTGGGTCTTTACATTTGTAAAATATTTATAAAGTCACTTTCTTTTCGAATGGTTTACAAACTTATTTCAAGCGTTGTACTCGACTTCAAATCTTTTGGACAATTTACTTACCTTATTCAGTCTTCATGTAATCTGCCTTTTTTACATTGTTTGATAATTGTTTTTTTATAATTATAATTGGGTGTCTTGGAGATTGTTGTATTAATTTGATATTATGAACTGGTCTGAATTAGATCATCATTTACAACTAGAAAGTAGTGGACAGATGTTTTATGCACAGTATGAGACTTTTCAGCAGTACACATCCACGACCTCTCCATAAATCGAACCTACGGACCTTACTAGTTCCGAGATAAACGCTTTAACATTAGACCACTGGGATATCTGGGTTCCAATGGTTAATATTTTTAATTTTATTTAGTCGCGATATATTTGCACAACCTCATCAATTGCCATGTGGAAGGTTCTGGGTCCGATCTCTGGTGGCGTCGTGGATGCTCACTGCTGTAAAGTTTCATACCAGAACAAAATAGCTGTCCAAAGCTTTCTGGTTGCCTAAACCAGATCAATTAGTGTTATTACCTATTAATGTAATGATCTCCACGACATCTAGTTACAATTGTAAGAAATTGATTATCAAGCTACACTGTAAAGTTTCTCCATTTATTGGCATCATCAGTGATGAATTTAATCCATTATCAAGTAATGACTATTATTGTGCAGGTATAGTTGTTTCAGTTATTACTATCATTTGTGTACTTTATTCATAATAATCCTTCAGAGAATATGTATTAACTTCTAACAAAGTGAATCTCAATATCGTTTCTATTTATATTCCTCATCCTATCAATTTGTTTACTATCATTACTTAATGATATTACCATTGAATATTTCACTGAAATACACTTAAAAAATTTAATTGAACTACAACAATAGATACTATCATATTAATCCATTTCAGTAGTATTGTATTATGTCATTTAGCTTCGACATGATAACATCCTGTATATATATATATATATATATATATATATATATATCCTGTATTGTTGATTATGTCATTACATTCATTGATTTCTGCTGATTACAAAAAAAGGTAATCATCATTAGTTATATCATCTAAATGAGATGAATGGCTTTATCCTTTTTTCTTTCCCCAATTTGTAGTAATTGATTCTAAGAATCTATTCATTGATGTACTTGATATCAGAATACTTTGATAAAGACCAATTGTAGTGATTATTATTTGATTCTAATGAATTTATCTAACCGACTTATCAACTATGCATAGAAAATGATTTCATTCTTTTGGTTGTTATCATTATGAATTCATCTTTAAATTAAACAATACACAGAAATACATTTCTTTCTGTATTCAATAATTGAATAAGGAGTGTAACTAGATAGGAATATGAATGTATGTTACTTACTGATATATACATATACATGCTAGAATTGATTGGGATTTCATGAAAAGACCTTGGGTTAAATAACACGTAGGAACTAGGAACTGGTATTAGATAGACATCTCTCCGCTAATATGAGACTTGTTTATTATGAGTATCAACTGGATCAACTGGACAGTCGAATGCAGGACCTCTGAGCTTTGAAATTTAGGATTAAGTGCTAAATCATTCACTAATTAGTTATTCAATGATTGATATTTGTAAGTTCAATCAGTTCATATTGTATTATACAGGTGAATCCATTACCGTTGGTAGGTAGCTTTCATCTACATAGCATGGTTAAAATCCCGAAATCAAATCTTCCTACTAGAGATCTAAAAAATGTCTTCTAAAGTGAGTTACTAGTAAGGTAATATTGTTTATAATGGGAGTGTTGTAGAGATAGCTGAATTTTAAGTGGTCTCACTGATTAGCTTGGATAGAACAATTGATGAACACCATGAAGTACTAGACAAGGCGATCTCGGAATACAGTGGTAAAACATCGATGGAACTTGAAGGCTTAGACTTTGTAGATGATTTGGCTCTCCTATCCACAAACTCAACAACAAATGCAGATAAAGACGGTCAATGTTGCAGAAGCTTCGGCAGCCAACAGTAAATCTCAACATACACAAAGGAAAAAGCAAGATCCACCGATTCAAAACAACCAACACTAACCCAATTTCATTTGACGGAGAAATTCTGGAAGATGTAGAATTCTTTACATACTTGGGCCGCATCATCAATAAACAAGCAGGGTCTAAATTAGATGCGAAGGCGCGGATTGGTAAGGCACGAGCAGCGTTTTTACAACTGAAGGACATCTGAAACTCAAACGAACTGTCGGTCAACATCAAAGTCACAATTTTCAATACAAAATGTGAAAACAGTTCTGTTGTATGTAGGTGAAACTCGGATTGTGAACTACGGAAAGCATCCTTCAGAAGATACAAGTATTTATAAACAGTTATCTGCGTAAGGTACATCGGATCCACTGGCCGGATACTATCAACAACAACCTCCTATGGCAGAGAACAAACCAACCGAAATCCAGCCAAGGAAGGACTTAGAAAAAGACACTGGAGGTGAATAGGACACACACTAAGAAAACCATCAAATTGTGTCACAAGACAGGCATTAACATGGAACCCAGGATATCAAAGGAAAAGAGAAAGACCCAATAATCCACTGAGTCAAGAACTGTCTCTACATAGTGCCAGTAAAGTCAGGTCACTTAGACTATTAGCCACATTAAAACTCGATCAATAGAATTCGACCAGTACTATTAAGGACTTGACGAACATCCAATTAGTCATTACATACTGGTTTATCAATGAGAATTCTCATCATCCTAGGTCATTTTGTAACGAATAAACGTAATAAAACAAAGAGCCTAATCTCTACAGTTCACATCAGCTTAACGAACCTTTGAGCCATTTAAAAGTGAATTCTCTTTTGTCACCAGATTAGAACCACGATATACGAAAAGGAATATGTAAAACAAGTAGAAATACATAAAGTGATGAGTTATTATAAGATACCACTCTCAGTCCTGAAGTACACATTAAATTTCCTCAAAATGGATCCTGCAAAATTTAATGAAACCACATCAGCCGTCAAGGAAATCAAAGATTTTAATTATTTGTAAAATGAAGATTGTATGTCAACAGTTCAACCAACTATATTGCTCATGTAAATTATGAAGGAATCTATTCGATCAAGTATATCAAGGGAAGCATGGATGGTTTTTAAGACGTTGTAGGATATTATGAATTTACCTCCAAAATATTACATATTCTAAACCGTACAGATTCAATGAATTAAGGAGGTTCTCTGTGGAATTTGAATTTGAGCTCATGAACTGTTTTCATAGGTTCTCTAAACAGCCTGTGAATTTTAAAATGTAGAAGATCATGACAATTACGTTGCTTTCAAACAATCATGCTTTAAACCAAAGAATATTTAGATTGCACTTATAGTTTGCATTCTACTGCAGATGAACTACATGAGAATTTTCACAGTTCATTCTTATCTCCCATACTTCTAATTTAGGTAAGATACTAACTACAAACCGTAGAGTATTTGGCTAAGATATCTGATAGTTTAGATCTGATTATTTAAATACAGTCGAGTCATTCAATATGTTGTGATTGAATGGCAGATGGCTTGAGTTATTTGATAAGAAAAGCATGACAAACTCTATCATTTTCATTGTTTACATTTGAGGATTTATATGTTAGTAACAAAAAATATTTTTTGTAACTAACATATAGCCAGGAGAATAAAAAGTGATTATTACTTGTACTTAGTAACTAGCAGAAGTTAAGAAAGATTCTTAGACTTTGTTTACTGTGTGTAAATGATTGTGCATAGGGAAATTTAAGTTACTTAGTTCAGGAAGTATGAGAAAAGAGAACGTATAATGAATAAAGTAAACACTGAAACATGTATGATAGAGATTACACTATGCTAAACCAATTTCTTAACCCATTCACATATGACCACTCACTGATATGATAAGCATAAATGTGTGGAAAAAAATAATCACCTTGGAAGAATAAGTGGCCTAAGAATTTGGGAACATGTCCCAAAAACTCCACCATTATGTGGAATGAATACACTATCCCACCTCTACTCCAACATATCTCATTCACACACAACAACACATAAATATTATGAAATCCCCAAAAACTCTTCCATATACAAACAACATCCAGTCTTCACAAATATTAGACACTTCTATCTTCATCTGTATCTCTACAAACACACATTCATCATTTCCCCTTCATCTTCATCATCTGACCCATTCATTATATTTCATCATATCAATGTTCCATCTTCATTTTACAAATGTATCTCATTTGATTATGTCATCATGTCATATTGGTTTCATTTACAATCTTAATCCAGTCATTAAACTTCATTCATGTCATTCGTAATTAACGTCAATTGGTTTCCATTACCTCATCACACAACCACTCATTTCCGAATTCTACTTCCCCTCCCCCCACAACCCACCCCACTACTATTCTGATTACTGTTCCACAATAACATTTCTACATTACCTTCATATACATTTACAATATACTGTCCGAAAACACTCATCACTAATTGAAAGTTTGTAAACCATGATGACGTTCCATAGATATCAGTCAACTTCACTACTATAAGTATGTAATGATGATGATGAGGAGGACGAGGAGAAGGTGGAGGTGGAAGAGTAATAAATCGAATAAAATGGAATGTTGTTATTCTACATAACTCATTGTACACACTTCTTTCAGATCATCAAATCTGGTTGCAGATAACAAAGGAGTGTATTTCATGTTTGTTTATTCATTCTTCAGATTAACAAACAGAGAATTTGTTAAATAATGATTGAGTGGTTGTGTTTGTGATGTTTGTCTATTCATTGGTATTTATTGAATTCGATCTATTGATTATCATTGGAGTCATTCAACACCATGATCACTACGAAATGATGTTAATTGGATAGTGACAATAGACTGAACTCGTCATCATATAATACATAAAATTGAGGAGGTATTCAATCAATCAATCAATGCCTGACACCCGTCGTAAAACATACGACGCCGACCTGCATTCTCCAGCTAACTCTGTCCTGGGCCTCCCTTTCCAGTTCTTTCCAGGTTTTGTTCATTCTTTTAATGTCTATAACAAAGTCCGCTTACAATGTGTTATTTAGTCTTCCTCATTTCGTTTGATCTTCAAAATTTTGAGTTAATGTTAATCTTGTAACACATTTTGATGATTTACTCGATGTGTGTTCTATCCACAACCTCTCATCAGCACCTTTTCCTAATATTTTCCTCGGTTGGATTTCGGTTAGTTTGTTTTCTGCCATCTGCGTCATTCAACACCATGATCACGACAGAATGACGTTAATTGGATTGTGATAATCATGAGTAAACTCTGATACATATTTCATAAGAGATTGAACTCATCAGGAAGTTGTACTTCCAGTTGTTGAGTTATAGACGATCTCTGTTTAACGTGAATACGCATTCATCAGCTTCGCAAACTCAGTTTCTTTCTTCTTACTCTTATCTAGTTAATAAACAATACTTGGTGTATGAATTATTATTTCTTCAATAGATTACTGAAAGTCTATTTTTTTACTGGATTGTATTGATGTTGTCATTTTTTCTCTCAAGGGGATTGTTACATTGATTGTGTTGTAAACAATAAGAAAACAGATTGTTATTATACATTTATTACTAAAGAATTTAGATATTAGCTAATATCTTACAATGTAATGACTTATAAGTTAATAGTTTTCCTGATTAGACAATGTTCTCATCTATATGTACATTAATCAATCATTATTGTTTATATAAACTTGATTGGATTCATCAATCATTCAATTAATCAATGCCTGTTATCCCATGTGGTGTATAGGCTGCCAACCAGCCTTCTCCAACCAACTCTGTTCTAAGCTTTCCTTTCCAGCTCTTTTCAAGTGCTCTTCATTCTCTTAATGATTGAAGTAATATAAGAGTAGGATGAATTTGCATATTCCCGTTGATTTGTTATAGACTGAAGCTGGTCAGTCACTGTTGCTATATGTGCATCCTGAGCGGATCGCCTCGATATAGCGAATATTCACAAGTATCATTTAATTTTTATTGTGACTGGCAAGTGGAATCGAGGACGCGCGTTTCGTCCTATTTGGGACTCATCGGCTGGATGTACCTGCATCCCAATGTTGATGTTCACAGTGGGATTCGAACTCAGTTTTTATCGTGTCATACGCCACCGCGTACATCACTAGACTACTGAGTCCAGACAGTCATGTTTGTGCAATGGGTTAGGGTGGCGTTCGACACGAAACGGATTGAGTTCGAATCCTACTATGAACATCAACGTTGGGATGCAGGTACATCCAGCCGATGAGTCCCAAATAGGACGAAACGCACGTCCTGAATTTTACTTGCCAGTCATAATCCAAATTAAATGTTAATGTAAGAGTGTTATTTAATTGGAATATATGCATTATTTCAAAACCGTATGATCTTCTTAATAATGCTTTGATTGACTTATTGGACATTATCATCAACAAACTACTTCATAAAAATGTAAACTATCAGAATTCCTACGTTATTAAGTATATGGATTTTAATTGATTACTGTCTATGGTGGTTTTAGGATTAATTTATATATTCCCATTGATTTATTGTAGAATGTAGCTTGTCAGTCTCTTTAATAATACTTGTGAATAATCGCTATATCGAGGCAATCCGCTCATGATGTACATATAGCATCAGAGACTGAAAAGCTTCAGTCTATAACAGATCAAGGAGAATATACAAATTCATCCTGATACCAATACCTCCTTTGTACAAATGTGACTGTCTAAACTCACTAGTCCAGTGGTGAACGCAGTGGCGTTTGACACGAAACGGACTGAGTTTGAATCCCACTGTGAACATCAGGATTGGGATGCAGGTACCTCTAGCCGACGAGTCCTGAATAGGACAAAACGCGCTTCCTGGATTCTATTTGCTAGTCACAATCCAACTTATATAGTGTCTATGGTGGTTGTTTTGATGCTGCTGTAATATTTATTTTCGTTATCTTTACTTTTAGTCTAATCTTGAGTTACTCATAACGTTTTCTTTATTGGTAATAGAATTTGATGTGATAAATGAGAGATGAACTACTTAAGTGTCAAATTATGTTCATAACTATCAGTATGCGTTCTGCGTGATGGTGACGAAAGTGCTGGCTGCTTTTACCGATACACTGCTAACAACAGATACTGTCGATGATAGACAATTTACTTTTCATACCATTGTGTCATTTGATTTCTCAGAATACATACATTGTGTGTTCAGCTTTCTTTGAGGATGAATTAGAAGAATCTCTTGTCACAAATTTTAAGCAGGTTGATATTTGAGAGCGAAATACATATATGTTATTGAGAAAGCGAAACGTTGGTCATCAATATCTTTCAATAAAGTGATTTTGAAGTCTAATCCTTTAGCTTACTGAAATATCAGAAGATGATCGCCAATTTTCCTTGATGACTTCTCTCTATAATGTCAAAAACACCTTGAAGTTTGTCACTAGCATGCAAATTATTATAGTTAAGTTGATTTGTAAACATTTGTATTTAACATATTATTCAGATTTGTTACAACTTACTAGTGTCTAACTACGAGATGTTTATGAAGTTCTAGTGAGAAGTTGGGATCAGTGGAACTCACTGATGTAGGAAGTGTGACAGTTATCACCAGTGGTATCAATCGATCAGTGAACTGTTGCGAAAATTGTTTGAAGTGGAATTTCCACCATCAGACGCCTATCGGCCTAGTGTTAATAATGGTTAAACGTCTATCACTTGATGAATTATGTCCGAATAAGAAAACAAATTTCTTGTGCAATTAAGATCATTGAAAGATAAAATGGTATTTGGCCTAACAAAATCTTAAAATAGGAGGACTATGGTAAGGTAGGATTGATAACAGGGCCATTTTGTATACACAGAACTGGTTCAAAAAATTAAATTGTAATCGCTGCCACAAAACGTAGAAAATTGATGGTTCTTTGTTTATTGATTACCTTGAAAGACTTTGTAACACCGATTTTATTTCCACTATCAAGTAATAGATTGGTAACTTCAGTGTTAAAAATGTGTTGGTCTTTTAGTCTCAATATACTATGAAACAATGTGTTAGGACAGTAAAAATTATTATTGTTGAGGGGTACGACCATTTGATTGATATGACTTTGTTTGCACGAGATAACAATAACAAACTCAAACGAGAGTGCCCAAGCTGGTGTCCTTATGTCTGCCCAATACCCACCCAGCCCTAAGACAGTACGAAAAAAACACATGCTGATAAATCAACCAGACAAATCATGTTGTATTTCAAGCATTTCCTTTATATATGCATGAAACCAGACCATACAGTTAGCCTATTAGGGATCTAGCATTAATAGAAACCAAGGAAGATAGTGGTAGTAAAGAGAGATAATGTATACATAACTTGTTAACCGTAGTTCATAAATAAGAGATAACATACTAGCAGTAAATATGCTAAGCGGGAGGATAGAGCAGGAGAAACATAATGATAAGAGGAATAAAATACACTACATACGATTAAAATAACTGAAATAGTCTTCTAAGGCATAATTCTGTATGTTAGCCATTCTTTTTTAATCGCCCAACATAACACCTAATTTTAAAAAAAAGACAATAGCGAGGTCCAGTGTAATCACTTGAACTTGAGTGTGGTTATGTACAAATTGCTCGGAATGAAAAGAACCACGATTAGTTACAAATTATATAAGCAACTAGAATCTACCACTGACCTCGTCACATAAGAGAAGTTGTGAAATCCTTGTGTGATAACTGGAATGATATTTGGTTACACTGCACATATGCGGTCATCAAGCCGGTACTGTTAAACCTACTTCAGCCACGGTATCTACGATTAGGGAAGTAAATAGCATGACTACGTCTGGACTGTCTTGCAGCGGTCATGACAACTTTACCTGGTTTAATATGTCATTTCAGTGAATTCTTCGGCTTCTTCTTGTTCTCCACAGACAATTTAACCTCGTTAATCAAAACAACTTTCTGATTTAAAGTGGCGGTTTTACTGTGCACACGTCTATTGGAATAAGCACTCTTAACCTTGGTGAGTAACTGAGAGACCACAAGTGGCTTCCACACTGCGACTGCCTTACATTTGAAATGACTGGAACAGACACCTGCAGTGTATTATCTTGCTCCTCTGGAGCAGCACAACGGCGTTAATAATTTTATTTGTTCTTGCATATATTTGTGCTATGACAAGTATAAGTGAATTAGTAGAAACAATTTAAGTTAACAGAAGGTGAGCATTTTTTCATATTTGTCTATACAAATGAGCAATTCATTTTGTAATTTGAGATTAACTTTTCCACAGGATACATTCTCTCTAGCATGGATTTTAAAATCAACTAGACTCCTAATTTAGTCTTCAGGAAGTTCCTAAAGTTCTAGTGAGAAGTCTTGACTGATGGGCTTCATACTTGTTGAGAGTAAGACAGATGTTTCTAATGACAATGGATATTTGTTACGCTATTTCACAAATTAATGGAAGTGAGAATTCTAATTTTGAACTCCGGTGTAGTGGTGTAGATGGTCAAACATCCATCGTGAGACCTGAAGGCCTTGGGTTGGATTCCCTGAATGGCATTGAGGATGTACACTGTCTAGGAGTTCTATGCTAATGACGAAACAGCTATCTTATGCTCCCTAGATTTTGATGGTACCCAACCAACATCAATCTGTGACGAATAAAATCAACTAAGCTTAATACCAACTTCTATAAACCATTTCAATCCATAAGATTAAAATGTTCATTTCTGTGTAAGTGCCTTTGTGAATAATTAGATTAGATACCTTAATGTAAAACATCTTTTATGTAGATAAGAAAGAATGTACACTCACTTACATAGTTGTACACATTCAATCCTATTTTACAATTTGTACTTTTGTCTTAAAACATTGTTTGTTTGATATTACTTATTATAAGTAATATAGAAAATACTACTTGTTTAACTTAATTAATCTATGTTTACTACATTTTTGGCATAGTTATTATTTTTATAATCATAAATGGGATTGTTTATATCGCCAATGTTGAATTATCTAATCCCATTTATTAGATAAATGAAATCATGTACCTTCGCATAATCCATATTAATCCAACATGTATACATCTTTGTATGCATGTACTGGTAAGTTAAATCCAGGGGAAGCGTTTCGTTCTATTTGGAACTCGTCAGCTGGATGTACCTGCATCTCAATGTTGATGTTGACAATGGAATCCAAGCTCAGTCCGTTTTGTTCCACTTGCCAGTCACAATCCAATTTAAACAATACTTACAATTAATAGCTATATTGAGGCAATCCGCTCAGGATGTACGTATAGCAACAAAGACTGACCAGTTTCAGTACATAGCAAATCAATGAGACGATACAAGTTCTTCCTAATATGTGTGTACTGTATATTAATGAACTATTTTTTTTCAAGATTTCTAATCAGGCATTCAGTGAAATGGATTCATCTTATAATCTATTCAGCTAGTCATAAACAACATAAAACCCGACGCATATAATCATAAGTCCAAGTTACCACAGCACACTAACACGACGAGATAACAATTACAAGAAAAACACGACAGTATGACTCAATAGTAAGAAATAAAGCATACGTATATACGTAGGAATAATGGAACTTAAGATCTTAGAAGAAAATAAAGAGTGAATATATTTTAGCCAATTTGACTGACTTTCTACTATATTACTCTATATCTTCAGCCACCAATTATGATCACTATACGAACCCCAACTATATGGTCTTCTGTTGCCATCATGGCTCAGACTAACAGATAGAAACTTTGTGGATTTATAATATGTTTTGGTTTGGCTGACTTCACATTTCGTCCATCCCATTCCTATCCCAGTGAGACGAGACATGAGGCTGGTCGGGCATTTCCAAAACACTTTCCAACTATCACGGCTAATGAAGATTTACAATCTCTTCTTTTGATTTCCCTTTTTTTCCTAGAACTCTGTGTTTAACATCAACATTGCTTACTTAGTCATTCCATGATACACGGGTGATATTTCAAAAGATTCAGCCTCCCTATACAATCCATTTCCATAGCTCATATTCAGTACTGATAGAGTAAAGCAGAATGGACTGTTCGCTAGTACACTCGGCCTTTAATTGAGGGACGACATCTCACCTAAGCCACAAGTTGCGCTATTTCGCGAAAGCATAGCGGGGTTTCTGAATCCAGGCTGATGACACTTACCACGTAAGTAAAACGAAATGCACATTCAACCACCTCATTTCGTATGACCAGCCAAGGCTATAGTGCGGACCGATCCTGAAGTAATAATATTAGTTTCAACAAAGGAGGTGTTGTATGAGGCAATCCTGAAAACTTGTGAAATAGATTGATCTAAGATTACTAAAAAGATAACTTAGAGTCATTTGAAATCAGTGTTGTTACCAGGTCAATACAGTCGTTTCATTCTATGTTTTGTTGGTCAAAAGATACAATACATACAAAGCAAACTACATTAAATGTGTGAAATATGCCATTGTGATAAACTGAACACCGATTTCACTGACATCTATACGAACATCAATACGATATATTATCAGTATTAATAATGCCCGTGAGCAATCATGATCATATCTACAAGTAAATTATGTTCTGAATTCCAAGAATACAAAGAATTTCTTAAAGTACAGTACTGAGACTAATTAGCATATATTAATTATATGAATATGAATTCAATCTGATAGAATGACTATACAGGTTATTACTACATAAAGTAAACGTTGAATGATAATGTCCAGAATAGCAATTAAGGCTTTGTAATAAAACCATCTAGCTCAAAGAACGCTATATAGTCAGAAGAATTCATTAAATATCAGTTAACATAAATGACTTCATGTAGTGTCTACCTGACATTGGTGCAATATACTCTTTTTGATCATATTTATAGACTCTAAGTAACTAATTATTGAATTGGAATCAGTATTATACTTTGGAATTCGAACTCTATAGTTAGGCAGTCATTTTCTTTGTCATAAAAAAATGTAAATCCATAGTGTATGCATTCATTGGATCAATTAACAACATTCTGTCAGTATGATTAAATCAAGTTGTCAACATTGTCTTCAAAAGTAGTAGAATTACTAAAATCAACAATACAAAATTAATCACCATGATGATAATGTAAGAAGAAAAAATGAAGACAATGAATAAAAGATAAATTTAGTTAGTTGGATTCATCATGGAATGATATTGGTTGAGTACCACTAGTAACTAGGAAGTACTGAACAGCTTTTTAGTCCTGGCATAGTACTCCTTAGCAGTGCATACCCTCGATTCCTTCAGGGGAATCGAGTTACAGGTCCTTTAGGTTAACGAACGCTTTACACAATACACTGTGGCAATGTCCACTACTAGAATTCTCACTTCCATCAATATGTAATAATTAAGTTAAAGTACTTTTGCGGAGAATGATATTTGATTTTTGTTGCTTGTATCAGTCACAGACTAATCTCAGTTTGGCACCAGTTGAAACCAGAGAGCAACTAACAGCTGCATTGTCCTAGTTGTGAACTCCTCGGAAGTGTGTTTTTTTCGATTCCAACAATGGATCGAACTCAGAGAATCCATGTCTCGGGACAAACCCCTAACCATCTGAATCAATAGGCCACCATCTACGGGTCAAATTGACTTAATATCTGGCCATATCGCGAATCAGTTGAAGCAATCATTTTACTAGTAGATACTGATCCAGTGATGCTTACGATTAAGCACTTGCCACAGAGACTGAAGGTCTTGTTCCCAATTTCCTGGTGGAATCGAGGATGTACACTTTTGAAGAGTCAAAACGTAGAATCAAAAGCTGCCTAGTCTTCTCTAGTACTCACTGGTACTTAAGGTAGATCAACAAATTATAGAATAATTTTTCTGACTGCAATCAGGTAGTATGTCAAAGAAAGTACTGCTGGGGATTAATCCACAAGTATTAATTTACTTCTAATTGTTAAATAACCTGAACTAACTGTATAGATTACAATCTTTCGATATATATCACTAAACACTATTATTATCCTGATTATTTAAAAGAATCTATCAATTGATGAATAGATCTACACTCAAACATCTTAGTGCTTCTAGTTAAATCCCTTCAAACAGATCATGTCTTACAAAACATTCAATAAATCTAAACCAATAATTCAGAATAGGCTTGTATCTTCCCGTTGATTTGCAGTGGACTGAAACTAGTCAGCCTCTGTTGCCATATGTGCATCCTGAGCGGATTGCCTCTATATAGCGGTATTACACAAGTTATATTTAATTTGGATTATGACTGGCAAGTGGAATCCAGGAAGCGCGTTTCGTCCTATTCGGGACTCATCGGCTGGATGTACACGAAGCGGACTGAGTTCGAATCCCAGTGTGAACATCAACATTGGGATGCAGGTACATCCAGCCGATGAGTCCCAAATAGGATGAAACGTGCTTCCTGGATTCCACTTGCCAGTCACAATCCAACTTAAACCAAACCAATAAGTTCATATAAGGCGGTTAGAAGCGGGTAGTACAAATTCAAATGAAAAGAATAAACAAACTTCTATAACATTAATTTCAATTATCAATTGAAATTAATTTATAATTAAATTTCTTATAATACAATAAATAATTCAATTGTTTTCTTTCTATATAATCAAAATTTATGTAATTACAATTAACTACTACTTATCAACTATATCAGTACTACTTAATTGTTTAAATTAATTTAATTAGATTCTATAGAAGATCATTATTTTAATTATTATAGCTGTTCATATATTAGATAATGATCTGATATCACCTTAAATTATGACTTATTAGAGTTTCTTCTTTTCCTTTTTCTTCATAAATATGAACTAATTGGAACTTGAATCACTTTCAGATAGCACTCAGTACTTATGATTTCGAAGAAATGAACAATTGTTATTCAATCAATGCATGTTAAGCTGTGTAAAGTATAAACTAACGACCAATATTCTTCAACTATTTCTGTTCTCATATCTCTTTCCTTACAAGTTATTCCCAAATGCTATTCATTCCCTTACAATGTGTTCTTTGAGCTTCTTCTCTTTCTTTGACCATCACAATTCTATGTTAATACTTGATGATGTTTAGTGATCTCCTCATTGTGTATCCTAACCACCTCAAGAATTTTTACTCACTTTTTCCTCAGCCGGATTTCCGTTGGTTTGTTTTCTTTATAGACGATTGTTGCTAATGATATCTGGCCAACGGATCCGAGGTAACATTGTGAATAAACAGCTGTTTTTAAACACTCATATCTTTTAAATAATGGTTGTCGCAGCCCTCGATACGCGTTAAGCTCCATACAGTATAATTATCTGTCGTCATGTTTGTATTGAAAATTGTTCCAATCAACCTGTCAAGATTCCAAGTATTCAATGTTGTTTAGGCAGTAATTAACAAAAACCTATGGACCTAGGTTTTGTGCTATTCAACACTCTTCAACAATCTTTAGGAAAACTCATATCCCCCTGAGGATTTGACCTTGGATCACCTGGTTTCACAGTCTGCTATCATCATCACTGAAATTTTTCGAGTCGCCACCGATCTCCTGCAGGATTTAGATAAATACATAGGTTGATCGTTATGTAATGGATGGTTTAATGTTTGTGAAGTCAGGCATGAGTTCTCTGTAAGATTGCAGTTACCCTTTGCTGATGAGTCCTAAATAACAGGAAACCTTGGTCCAGGGTTACCGGCTGACTACCCCTTCAAAACAATTCCTTGTTTCTAAATGCTCCTAGTGATGCTGAGTCACTTAGATAAATATTGGCACAACAACCAGATCAATAAAATTCTACCGCCACTAATTAGAATTTGACAAATATCAAATTGTCACTACAAGGTGAATAACCAATGTAGATTCCAAGTATCCCTTGCTTCCGAGTACTGATAGTATAAAAACTTCCAACCATATTAGAAAGTGTAACACATATCTATCGAACTGCTAATGAAATGAAGTCAACACTCTTAAACATCAATCGTTACATTTTTTTTCTTGTTGACTCATTTACCTTCCTCTGCATTACTTATCTTCACAGAATAATTTGTCGAAAGATAAGGCATTTTTTTAGATGTATCTGTCACTTGTAACTTGCCTTCAGGTACATTAAGAGTGAAAGTACCTTACTTTTATAAGTACATATCATTCAACCTACTGCAAACCGATTCGTCAAAACTATGGTGAACTTATAAGAAGTTAAGTGTGGTTCGTAGGAATTCTTGACTAAGCTGAGATTTGCCTAGCAGTTGAGATATCATTTATCATCTATTTAGGGACGCAACCGGTCTCCACTAAAACTTTTATATTAACATTGATTCGCAGCTGTGTGGTAACCAGTCAACATAAAAGTGAACGTATCATTTTGTAAGTGGTTTGGCAATGGGGAAGGGATTGGTTGTTTAGCATGAAACTTAAGGTTTAGTGTTTCCTGTTGATTACCCCATGTCCACCCCTCTTCCAAAATCACCCTCCATCTCAATACAATTCCTGTGATATGGAATCGTTTAAACTAGTAATTGATTGAATTCGATCAGCATTGTAAAAGACCAAACAACCATCAAACTAGTCAAAACTCAGTGATCAATCGTAATACAACTTATCATATTAAATCATGTTATGCTAACGTCTTATTCAATATGTTGTCTAGGGAATAATAATTACATTAGACTGATATCTAGTATGTCTAAATTCATCACTACTGTTATCATACTACTTATATCACTCTAATAAATGTTTAAAGTAGTTCTGTTTAATTGTCACTTACATAATACTAAACAACATATTTTTTTTTTTAGGATAAGAATTTAATTAAACTTTGATTGACTGATTAAATAATTAAACAATTAGTTAACTTTCAACTACAAAACTACTTATTTAGAAATTAATTAAATAGTTTTAAAAGTAATTACTATACAATGTACTTTCTATGAAAGACACTTGTCTAGAAATAATATGATAACAACTAAATAAGATAATATACAAAGCATACCTGTACTGTAATAGAGTCTGTGGAGACAGTTACTGTTCATCCTTTCTATGTCTGCTTCCAGTTCTCGACGCAGGGTGTTCTTTGGCCTTCCTCTTTTCCGATTTCAAACAGGATTCCAAGTTAGTGCTTGTCTCGTGATACAGTCTGATGATTACCGCAATGTATGTCCTATCCATTTCCGAACGTCGTTTCCTGATTTCCTCTTCAGCTGGAAGTTGGTTTGTTCTCTTCCATAGTAGGCTGTTGCTGATGGTTTCCGGCCAACAGACATTCAATATTCTACGTAGACAGTTGTTGATAAATACCTGTACTCTCCTGAGGATGTTTGCAGTAGTTCTCCACGTTTCAGCTCCACAAAGAAGAACTGACTTGACGTTCGAGTTGAAGAGTCTAACTTTGATGTTGGTAGACAGTTGTTTGGAGCTCCCATATATTTTTCAACTGTAGTAATGCTGCCCTTGCTTTGCCGATCGTTGCCCTTACATCTGCATCGGATCCTCCTTGTTCATCGATGATGCTCCCCAAAATGGATTATCAAGCCTTATTTAAGTTTGTCGTTTTAAATATAGAATATAATTTTGTCACCAGCTCCTTACAGTATCATCCTATTAATTTAACTCATGTTGTTTTACTAGAATTTTCTTTCAATGCCATTTATATCACTAAATTATTCAACTTTAACTTGTACATTATAGAAGCTTTAAGAAACTAGAAATTCATAAGTAGACTTTAGATGTATAAATAATCTCTACATTTTCAATGACCTACCAACAATGATGCTTAGTGTTGCGATTTGGTCGGTGCATGACCGATCCTTACGGAAACCAGCCTGTTGGTCTCGAAGTTGAGCATCCAATGTGACTAGGTAAAGAAAAAATATGTTTATGAACACTACAATATTATCTTACTTATTAGACACAGAGTACAAAGCCTACAAGAACTTGGCTTTCAGTAAAGTATGCATTGTGTCAAATAACCGATGAAAATGAAGTATATAAATGTCCTTTGTTCAGTCTCTTCCTATCCAGAGGCATACACTACCTACTAAGTGACAAAAAGTTGTGAATAATATTTTCATATATGCTTTCTTAATCGTTGATTATATTTATATTATTATTTTCCTAGTTATCAATAATTATCATAGTTACTAATAGATTCAAGTTATAAATTGTTCATAGGTAACTTATAGGTATCTAGTATCTTCCAGGTTGATTTGTTACGAATTGACGTTGACTAATCTATGTTGTCATATATGTATCTTGAGCAGGATTACGTTGAAACAATAAGTAATTCTTAAGTATGAACTAAGTTGAACTATGGTTGATAAGTGAAGTTCAGATGCGTGTTTTACATCTATTTGGGATTCATCAGCTTAATTTATGATTGATCCTATCGTTTTTTTATTCCTATAACTCATTCATGTGCATACACACATTCTTAGCAGATTATGCGTATCCATCAATACGATTCTGTTGTAGTCATTATCATTAATTTGATTCATTAATTCATACACACGTATGCATTATGATTATCCCAAAGGTACTAATCTCTCTGTTAACAGAACATCTAAACTGAATGTGGTAAAGTTGTCGTAACTTGATACTTTTCAACGTAAATCTTGGTGATGCTGTCTAGAAAGGCCATAAACATTGTCGATTGAAATGATAATAACTAAATGTTATTTCAGTTATGAATTGCTATGAATAGCTAACCAGCAGTTTATTGTGGAATTATAATTCACAGTAAATAGAATTGATTAGAATGTTTTCATTTGAACTAGTGAACTTGATACTGATCACTAGTCGATGATTAATTAGTCTAGTTAATGCGGTAATACTGAATGTTATTAATCGTTAAACTAACTGTGTGGTATTCTTTCGGAAATTTGACATTATGTAACATGAGTTTGAATCCCTTGGAGAATATTATTGAATCTATTTAGATGTTATGTACAGACTAGTGTATTTGGTCTATTTATCAATTATGAATGTTGAACAATAGAAAGAATGGCTTAATTAGATTCCATGGATATGTCACTAAAACTCCACCATTATGTGAAATGAATACACTATCCCACATCTACTCCAACATATCTCACTCACACACAACACCACATAAATATTATGAAATCCCCAAAAACTCATTCCATATACAAACAACATCCAGTCTTCACAAATATTATACACTTCTATCTTCATCTGTATCTCTACAATCACACATTCATCATTTTCCCTTCATCTTCATCATCTGACCCATTCATTATATTTCATCATATCAATGTTCCATCTTCATTTTACAAATTTATCTCATTTGATTATGTCATCATGTCATATTGGTTTCATTTACAATCTTAATCCAGTCATTAAACTTCATTCATGTCATTCGTAATTAACGTCAATTGGTTTCCATTACCTCATCACACAACCACTCATTTCCGAATTCTACTTCCCCTCCCCCCACAACCCACCCCACTACTATTCTGATTACTGTTCCACAATAACATTTCTACATTACCTTCATATACATTTACAATATACTGTCCGAAAACACTCATCACTAATTCAACGTTTATGCACCATGATGACGTTCCATAGATATCAGTCAACTTCACTACTATAAGTATGTAATGATGATGAGGAGGAGGACGAGGAGAAGGTGTAGGAGGAAGAGTAATAAATCGAATAAAATGGAATGTTGTTATTCTACATAACTCATTGTACACACTCCTTTCAAATCATCAAATCTGGTTTCATATAATAATAGAGTGTACTTCATGTTTGTTTATTCATTCTTCAGATTAACAAACAGAGAATTTGTTAAATAATGATTGAATGGTTGTGTTTGTGATGTTTATCTATTCATTGGAACTTATTGAATTTAATCTAATGATTATCATTTGAGTCATTCAACACCATGATCACTACGGAATGATGTTAATTGGATTGTGACAATAGACTGAATTCGTCACCATATAATACATAAAATTGAGGAGGTATTCAATCAATCAACCAATCAATGCCTGTCACCCCTCGTAAAACATATGACGTCGATCAGCATTCTCCAACTAACTCTGTCCTGGGCCTTCCCTTCCAGTTCTCTCCAGGTTCTGTTCATTCTTTTAATGTCTATAACAAAGTCCGCTTACAATGTGTTATTTAGTCTTCCTCATTTCCTTTGGTCTTCAAAGATTTGAGTTAATGTTAATTTTGTAACACAGTTTGATGATTTACTCGATGTGTGTTATATCCACAACCATTCATCAGCATCTTTTCCTAATATCTTTCTCGGTTGGATTTCGGTTGGTTTGTTCTCTGCCACAGAAAATTATTGTTAATAATATCTGACCAACGGATTTGAAGTATGTTGCTCAGACAGTTGTTCATAAATACTTGAATGATAGTTTTCACAGTTCTTGAAAAACGTTTTAGCTCCATTAAGTATAAATAATTGTCTTCACATTTGTATTGAAAATTATGACTTGATATTGGATAGCAACTGGTATGAGTTTGAGATTTTTTAGTTATAAAAATGCTGCCTTTCCCTAGCCTTTCCAAACTTAACCTTCACATCTGCATCAAATCAGATCTTGTTTATCGATGATGCTGCCCAAGTATGTAAAAGTCTACACATCTTCCAGGAACTCCTCGTTAAGTATAATTAGGTTAGAGCTCGTTGTTCTGTACTAAAAGAAATTTCTTTCCCTGCGTAAGCTTAGGCCTACTAGTGGCTACCGATGCTACTGCTACACTGGCCGTCTTCACCTGAGTTTGGTGTTGTATGTGGGATAGAAGAGCTAGACTGGTTATCTGCAAACTCCATTTTATCTAGTTGCAACCAGATTGTCCACTGTATTCCGAGAGTGCCTTGTGATGTTGCGGTCTTCATGATCCAGTCAACTACCAGCAGATAAAGAAAAGGCAATAGTAAGCATCCTTGTCTAACACCGCTCTTCACTTCGAATAAATTTGAGAGCTGACCTCCATGCATGATATAATAGTGTAGTCCATTGTAAGAAGTCCGTATGATGTTGACTATCTCGGGTACGCCATAATGCCGTAGAAGGCTCCATAATACTTTCCTATTCACGCTGTCAAATGCTTTCAAGTAGTCGAGGAAGTTGATGTAAAGTGAAAAGTTCCATTCTGCTGATTGTTCAACAATGAACCATGGAGTCGCAATTTAGTTGGTACACAATCGATCCCTGCGGAATCCGACCTGTCGATCTCGAAGTTTGGCGTCGAGTGGATCTCTCATTCGGTTTAATAACGCTTGGTTGAAGATCTTTCCTGGTACTGAAAGAAGAGTGATGTCTCTGTAGTACTCGCGATTTCTAAGATCTCCTTTCTTTGGTATCTTGGTGGGGTACCCTTGTTTCCAGTCTGCTGGCAATTTTTCTTCCCCCCAAATCTTAGTGAAGAGAATTTGGAGTATCTTTGCATTATCTTATACATATGACTCCAGTGCCTCTGCTGGTATGTTGTCTGTCCCTACTGACTTGCCATTCTTACATTGTTGGATGGTCACTTTTATTTCCTTGGTGGGTCGGCGTATATAGGGAGATCCGTGGCTGCTGCTTCAGCGAATGGCGGATTCAATGGCGCTGGTCTACTTAAGAGTTCTTCGAAGTGTTCTACCCGTCTGTTTCGTTCCAACCTAATGCCCCTCTTCAGTTGCTTGTTGACTTCTGTGTTTTTGGCTTGTGCCTTGACTTTCCCTGATCATATCAGGCTGTAATTAACTGCTATCTTCTTGCTCCTCCTTTCTTCGATCTTGTCTAGAGTATTGACAGAAATCCATTTCTATGATGTTGTTTCTTGTGACCCAAAATCTCCTGACATGATGAAGTTATTGTTTCCTTAATCTCTTTCCAGTTGTCCCCCATATTAGTTCCACCTTCCCCTAGAAAATCATTTAATGTCTGGAACTTATTGTTGAGAGTTATGTTGAATTACTTCAGTTTGTTAGTATCCCAAAAAAGCATTTTGGTAAACTTTTGTAATACTGCTACGTCAGTTGTTTAGTACTTCTTCGGCTTCACTTTTATCTTACCACCACTATATGGTCATCTGAAGCTATATCAGCTCCACTCTTCGCACTTACGTCTACCCTGGTCCTTCTAGACTTCTTATTGATGCAGATGTGGTCGATTTGGTTCCTCGTAATATGGTCCGGTGAAACCCATGAAGTTTTGTGTATGCGTTTGTGGGAAAATACGGTGCTACCTATAATCATTTTGTTGAAGGCACATAAGTTTGCACACCACTCACCGTTTTCGTTCCTTTCTCCCATGTCGTTCCATGATGTTTTCATTTTCGGTGTTGTCCATTCCAACCTTGGCGTTGAAGTGTTCCATCAGAATGGATCAGGTCATTGGGTGATCATTTATCAATGAGTGACTGCAGTTTTTGTCATCTTTGTGGCTGTCGTTGATGGCTGCATAGCACTGTGTGGCATTCATTGTGATACGCTCCTTCTTTGTCGTGAAGGATTCTTTGATGATTCTAGATACATGAGGTTCTTATCCTAGTTAGGACGTTCTATGCTTCTTGGGACATCATAAGTGCCACTCCTTGAATGTGCAGAGCATTTTCTTTTTCGTGCCCGGAGAATAAAGGCAATTCTGCTGAGGATAATCTTTGCTGCCCAGCTTGTAACCATTAGGTTTCGCTTATTCCATGTATCTTTAGGTTGTATCTTTTTCATTTTTCCAACTATCTGTATGCTTCTCCCTATCACCCACATCATACGAACATTCTATGTACCAATATTATTTGTTACTCTGATTATTAAAAGGAGGAGAAATTGACATCGCCTACACATTAAAGAAGATCTTATGTATCATTTAATTTGAATTGTGACTGACAAATGGAATCTAGGACGCGCGTTTCATCCCATTTGGGACTCATCGGCTGGATGTACCTGCATCCCAATGTTGATGTTTACAGTAGGATTCGAACTCAATCCGTTTCGTATCAAACGCCACCGCATACACCACTAGACTACTGAGTCCAAGATGTACATATACAGCAACAGTGACTAACCAGCTTCAGTCTATAACAAATCAATAGGAATATACAAAATTCATCCTACTAAGATCTTTTTGTAATTTTGATAATTTAAAGTAAAATTTACAAACATCAACTACTTTCAACCATCATACAATCACTTACAATTTAATTGTAATTCATTTTAATCTACTACTTATTTCACTTATAAACATTCTTTTTACTTACTTACTAATTTAAGCCTGTTACCCCTCTCAGAGGAGCATAGGCCGCTCACCAGTATTCTACATCCAACTCTGTCCCTCACCAATGCTTTCCAGCTGTCTCCAGTTACTGTTCATCCTTATTATGTCTGCTTCCAGTTCTCAACGCAGGGTGTCATTTGGCCTTCCTCTTTTCCGTTTTCCAACAGGATTCCAAGTTAGTGCTTGTCTCGTGATACAGTCTGATGATTTCATCAATGTATGTTCTATCCATTTACAACGTCGTTTCCTGATTTCCTCTTCAGATGGAAGCTGATTTGTTCTCTTCCATAGTAGGACTGTTGCTGATGGTTTTCGGTCAACAAACAGTTCAATATTCTGCGTAGATATTTGTTTATAAGTACCTGTATTCTCCTGAGGATGTTTGCAGTAGTTCTCCCCGTTTCAGCTCCATACAGAAGAACTAGTCATGACGTTCGAATTGAAGAGTCTAACTTTGAGGTTGGTAGACAGTTGTTTGGAGTCCCATATATTTTTAAACCTGTAGGAATGCTGCTCTTGCTTTGCCGATCCTTGCCTTACATCTGCATCGGATCCTCCTTGTTCATCGATGATACTCCCCAGGTGTGTAGAGGTATCCACTTCTTCCAGAGTTTCACTATCAAGTTCAATTGGGTCAGTGCTCTCGATGTTGAATTCGAGGATCTTGCTCTTTCTCTTATGTATGTTCAGGCCTATTGATGCTGAGGTTGCTGCTACTTTAGTTGTCTTCACTTGCATTTGTTGTTGTGTATGGGATAGAAAACATTCTTTTTAGTTTAGTTTAATGTAATTACATAAATGATTGTATCACATTGTTTATAAAGCAGATGTTAGAAAATTCCCTATAAGTAATTCAATAATAACTAATGTCATCATTTCTATTTGATTGATCATTCAATAAAACATCATTGTAACTTCAATTTAATCATCATAACTTAGAATTAGAGTAGAAGCATATGCTTTTTTTTATTGTATTTAAGTAGTATAAATATAGTGTGATGAATAAAAATGATTTTACGAAAATAAAAAAAAAATTCTTTTTTTTATCGTTTTTTTTCTTCATCTAAATAAGAAAACAAAAATGTGTGAGTTGAAAAAGAGGGTGGGAGAGAAAAAAGAAGGGAAGAAAACTATTTTTGTTTTTATGAATAAAATAATAAAAACAAAATTTAGTTTATGTTGGATTGTAATTGGCGGTTGGAATCCAGGAAGAGCATTTGATCCTGGATTTCGATCACCAGTCTTATTCTAACTTGAATAATACTTGTGATTATTAACTATATCGTAGCAATCCGCTGAAGATGCACAGAGGCTGATCATTAGGATGAATTTGTATATTCCCATTGATTTGTTTTAAACTAAAGCTGTTCAGGATGTACATATAGTAACAGAGACTGACCAGCTTCAGTCGATAACAAATCAATCGGAGTATACAAATTTATCAGAATACCAATGCCGCCTTTGTACAAATGTGACTGTCTGGACTCAGTAGTCTAGTCGTGAACGCAGTGACGTTCGATACGAAACGGACTGACTTTGAATCCCATTGTAAACATCAACACCAGCCGACGAGTCCCGAATAGGACAAAACGCGCTTCCTGGATTCCACTTACTAATCACAATCCAGCTTAAATAAAGACTGATCAGTTTCAGTTCATGACAAATCAATGGGTAGATATAAACTCGTCCTGTTTAAAAAATGTAGTTGTTTGTATTCGTCACAGATTGATGATGGTTGGGTACCAGTGAGAATCACAGAACACTGAACAATCGTTTTGTCTTTGAAGGGGAATCTTTAGCGTTCCATACCCTCAATGGCGATTGCAAACAAACAATCGTATTATTTATTTCTAATAAACTACCTCCATTCATTTACGGAATCTTTTCACTAGCAAATAAATGCAGATGTTTTTCAAATTTTAGTAAAAGTCAGGACTAGTAGAGTTCAGACATGTCAAACAATGAGACGTTTAACACCAGTGTCAATGATAGGTCGTCGTGCCATAATCACGAATTGACAGAGGTGGATATTCTACCACTGGCTACGTGTTGTATATGTTCAATTATCCATAGTAAGTCCTGAAGACTGTGTATTTGATTGTCTGCCTCAATCAAAGTTCTACACTGATGTTATTAGGTTATGGTAATGTTAGCGTCAGCTAAACATCACTCCTATGTAGATATAACTCTTGTATATTAATTAACTTCACAAGTATATACATTTGATGGTATACACGTAAATAGAGTAATCGATGCACACAATACTATGCAAGATTATTTAGAATCAAAATAACCCAACAAGTGAGAAACTTTCAAACATCCTAGATGAGACAGAAATTTCAACCATGTATTGAACATGAATACACAAAGCAATACACAATGTCAAAGTTGATATATTCAGGAGACAATCTGGGACTTTATATCAGGTCTCTCTGCCTCCCCCACCCCCATTTACTCATTTAAAACAGAGAAACTGTTAAACAAAATGTCTATGTTGGATAAAAGCAATAAAATATGATAGTAAAATACCAGTACACTGCTACTACCAATAATAATAATAATAATAATAATAATAATAATAATAATAATAATAATAATAAAACGAGGAATGTTTATGTATGAAAAATAGTTATAGTACACAACGAATAGTAAATAATGCGTAGTAACTGTAAATCATAATAATAATATCATAAATGTTACAGTTTCATAAATACACGAATTAATGGAGGGGGAGAGGGAAGGCGGATTTTGTAATTTAGAAGGAAAGTGAGGAAGAAAGAACTATTGATTACTTACTTTCTTACAAAATAATTACAATTATGAACATATAACAAGTTTCTATAAAAATGATGAATAATTAGTATAATAATACGTGGCATAATTTTAGTTCTCCAAGCCAGTGGGATGGAATTTAAGGTTTGCACGGCTGAGGAGTTTCACACTGGAATGAAATAGCTATACGGTGCTTTCTGCTTTTCAGTGGTGCCTTACCAACATTAGTCTGTGACATATTCAATCAGTTAATAATATAGTTATGCAATGTCTGTATTGGTTTGTGAATAACAATACGAAAATATCAAATTGATATAGTTTTCGGAGATTGGTATTAAGTTTAATTAGTTGAATTATTCATAGATTGACGTCGGTAAGGTATCATTGAAAATCAGGGAGAACTGGACAGCTGTTTAGTCATATTATGGGACTCTTTAGTAGCTTAGCACCAGTCTCCTCGATTTAATTCCAACAGTCAGCTCGGTAGTAACTAGCTTCAAGATGTTCCTCTTGTGAGAAGTCGTAATCGTGGAGTTCAGACATGTTTGAAGTGAAATAGTTATCACCGATGACAATGGATGACAGTTGCATTATATATCACAGACTGATGAAAGTGGGAATTCTACCACTAGATTCCGGTTCAGTGGTGGGGATGATTAGGTGTTCTCCAGCGTGAAGCCTATGGATTGGGATTTATGGTGCTCACTGCTAAGAAGTTCTATACTAAGATGAAACAGCTATCCAATGCTCCTTGATTTTCAATAGTACCCTACCAGCATCAATCTGTGACAAACTTAATCAATAAAACTATTAGTTACCCAACGTACTGTTAATATAGTGAAATGTTCAAATTCGGCTTTATTATAGATAATTTCACCTTCTCAGGGGGTTGAACGATTTGGGTGGTGGTGTATGTGAGGATAAATTGTCAGAACTATTTGAATATTCCATTGTAGTAATTCTTTGGAATGCTTCCTTGTTGAACGAGAAAAAGGTATAATATGAGCGTATCAAGCTGAATAGCAATGGAATGGAAAAATGAGTTCAAATGATGAACATAACTTAATAACATGAGAAAAACTTTATTTCGTAAATGAATTGGATCTGAGAAGTTTATTGCAACAGAATCGCTTAGTGTTATCAAGTGAACCAGCGTTATTTATGAATGATATGAATAGAATACATGAATTATCGTCCGAAGAAATATATGAGCCCCATCTCGTCAGAAACATTATACTTGACTTTATCCTAGGATGGGAACTAAACAGTGATCATCATCATGCCTCAGTGTTCCTCATGTGAGAGGTATCGAAAATCCATTAGAATGAAAATCTTAGTCAACATTAGAATTAGATTACTCATTAGAATGAATAGCAACAACAGTGGAGTTGGGTTGAGGCACGACGATATTTTGGAGAAGATATGAAGCCCATATCTCGATTAAACATCATTAAATTACGATAAGGTATTCTGGAATTTTCATTAGTCTTATTGTTATCATTTAAAAGAAAGGAGTACGTAATACACAAAAACACCTTGCTGAAGATACGTTGACCTTATTTATTGTTATATTCAACAAACTTTGTGGATGTCTTCCTATCAGTCCGTCTGATGTACTCGCTGTTACAAGCACACACTTTTTCTGATTGATTGATTGATTGATTGATTAATTAACTGATTGGTTAATTAGTCTCTTCAATATTTAAACAAATTATGACTTCTTAAAGGTGACTATTCATAAAAGACAGGGTGTCAGATTGACAGAAATTTTCGTCGAAAATAGAACTCATAGATGCTACGTGTATGCAAGACATTTGAATAAATTACATGTGTAAGTAATTTTAGCTGATGAGATTAATAAAATTCCAGTGTTTCGTTCAGCAGACTAATTAGAGCTTCATTAAGAAGGCAACTGAAAATTAAAAATTGGAGGATGAAATGTAACCATGATTGCCTAAGTCTTTGTAGAGCTTGGACATGATACGAAGATTCTTCAGAAAGTTATTGATTTTTAAAAAAGACGGATTAATCGCTGAAGCCCTATATATATGGACAGTTCCATATAATATTAAACAGACTAGACGAAGTAATGTTAGCTAAACTATGGCAATGAACAATTGGTAAATTAGTTCAAGGCATTATCTACTACTTCAACATCCTTTTACTATCTGAAAGTATGATCTACAAGAAAAACCTCTCGAATCTGCAATTAACTTTTATAATTAAATTTTTTCCTAGCCCCTGACCTTCACAGTACTTCATCACATTCGTCAGGGACATATACTCATTAATTTGATACTACAAATTAACTGGGTATAAAATATCGACGGTTAGGAACCGATTTGCCAGGGAGCCAAAAGTTCTAGTGTTCAATATTTAGTGAGTTCTTGGATCTGCACTACTGACAAGCTTCTACACAATGATGAAAGAGCTGCCCAGTAGCTTCTGGTGGTCAGTAGTTGCCTGATTCAGGCAAAATTCGTGAATATCAGTGTCAACATCCAACAACTTCAACAACACGCGACTGCATTTATTTATGTTGCATAGAATTTTCTAAAGATCTCCGAGAAATAATTCTAATCAAGAAATATTTGAGCATATAATCGGATAGTTATCAATAACTTCGTCATCAGGCTCCCATAATGATCAATTCATGATAATCCCCTCGCAAATTGGTCAAAATAAGGTGTGTATGTGTCAATGCATTGGATAGTTGACATAGTTACACGATGATACATGTTAGAATGGTGAAGTTTTACATCGATGACTGTTTAAATATATGCAGAATTTGTCAGTTGTTATTAGAATATATGACTAGGAAACAATAATTATCACTACAACGTGTTGAGTTCTATTTGATAATACACTAAATAGGTCGATTCATGTAAATAGAATAATGTACCAAGAAAGAAAGTATGCTGAGTTTGTTTTGTTGATAGGTATAATTAAATCAAAATGATATGGGGACTCGTTATTAGGGTAATTATGTTAATGATGTGTAGCGGTAAATAATTCCCAAAATAAATAGGTTGCATAGGTTCGCGACATTGATGCTGACCATGTTTGTTTTAGTGGACACGACTAGTTAAAAGCGGGCGGTCATGCATCACCACCAGATCACGACTCAAACCACTTTGGGAAGTATCTCTCACTAGTTTACCAGACTGGACGTTACTGTCCCATTGAAGGTCTGTTTGCAATTAAATATAGTTTTTCTTCCATCCTTCAGGGCCTTCTGATTTCTTCTCCTTCGTAAGAGTGGATCCAATCGCTATAAGTTACTGTGGTTGTATGACAAACGTGACTTGGTCATATACCGGGATGCACTTCAGATGTTTAGAAAATTCGTGGGGTTTAAAAAAGATGAATAAATAATTAAGAATGAGACAGCTCAGAGACAAACTAGAAAATTTGCTTTTGTAATGCGAGTTTACTGTAGTTAGGATATTTAGTGGGTGATAAGATCGAGAGTCGTGGTAGATAGAAAGTCTGAGTATGTACGTTAATTAGATCATGTTACAAAATAGTGAGGAAATCGTCTACTTTAGATTTGATGTTTGCTGTCTATCAAGTGTAGTCGTATCATCCCAACCAACTTAGAATACTACTTGTCTTACTTCATTAATATATTCACATGATTCGGTCCTTATATTGTATTATCAAATAGCACTCAACACGTTGTACTTACTTACTTACGCCTGTTACCCCTCTCAGAGGAGCATAGGCCGCTCACCAGTATTCTCCATTCAACTCTGTCATCACCAATCCTTTCCAGCTGTCTCCAGTTACTGTCCATTTTTTTAATATCTACTTCCAGCTCTCGACACAGTGCGTTCTTTGGCCTTCCTCTTTTCTGTTTCCCAACAGGGTTCCAAGTTAGTGCTTGTCTCGTGATACAGTCTGATGATTTCTGCATGTGTATGTCCTATCCATTTCCAACGTCGTTTCCTGATTTCCTCTTTCAGCTGGAAGTTGGTTTGTTCTCTTCCATAGTAGACTGTTGCTGATGGTTTCCGGTCAACAAACATTCAATATTCTGCGTAGATATTTGTTTATAAGTACCTGTATTCTCCTGAGGATGTTTGCAGTAGTTCTCCACGTTTCAGCTCCATAGAGAAGAACTGTCTTGACGTTCTAGTTGAAGAGTCTAACTTTGAGATTGGTAGACAGTTGTTTGGACTCCCATATATTTTTCAACTGTAGGAATGGTGCCCTTGCTTTGCCGATCCTTGCCTTTACATCCGCATCGGATCCTCCTTTTTAATCGATGATGCTTCCCAGGTATGTAAAGGTATCCATTTCTTCCAGAGTTTCACCATCAAGTTCAATTGGGTCAGTGCTCTCGATGTTGAATTTGAGGATCTTGCTCTTTCCCTTATGTATGTTCAGTCCTATTGATGCTGAGGTTGCTGTTACGTTGGTTGTCTTCACTTGCATTTGTTGGTGTGTATGGGTTAAAAGAGCTCAACACGTTGTAATGATAATTATTATTTCCTAGTCATATATTCTAATAACAACTAACAAATTCTGCATATATTTACACAGTCATCGATGTAAAACTTCACCATTCTAACATGTATCATCGTGTAACTATGTCAACTATTCAATGCATCTACACATACTTACTTACTTACGCCTGTTACCCCTCTCGGAGGAGCATAAGCTGCTCACCAGTATTCTCCATTCAACTCTGTCCTGAGCAATCCTGAAGACGAAGTTATTGAAAACATCGATTATTTGCTCAAACATTTCTCATTTAGAATCATTTATTTGCAAGTTACACAGTACCATTATATTACTTGTAACGAAATATACATTCACTCTTAGACACATAATTATCATCACATTCATTTATTCTCAAAATTGTATTATGTAACAGGTGAATCTTCACTACTGTCTATTCCTTTCCGTGATCATAATCAGTATGGTTATGTACAAGCAGAAAACGTCAACTGTACACACATACATATTTCTTCTTCTACGACATTCTGAACATTAGTTCACTTAGAATAACTTATGTAATATGTTTATACTCTGCATAAAGTTGGATAATCATAGTAATTATTTTTCCTTTTATTTATATTAATATTGAGTTAGTTTTCAATTTTTTGCTATTTTCTTGAGGAAGCTAGAACCATCTTGCCGAGTGAAACGTTGGAATTTTTAATGAATATCAAAAATTGGTCTGAATTAGAAAACCGTTGATCACCTGGAAGTACTGGAAAGCTGTTTCGTTCTAGTATGTGACTCTTCAGTAGTATGCATCCATGACCATATCATGGATCGAACCCGAAAGCCTCTAACTCGACGTCGAACACTTAACAATTAGACCAATTAGTCGGTTTCTAACGGTTGATTTTTCTGGTCCAGTCAATTCGTAAAGCGTTTTCCACGAAACCACAGGGTTCTGGGTTCCATTCACATTAGGGTTGTGGATGCGTACTGCTGAATAGTACCATACTAGAACAAAACACCTTTCCAGCGCTCCTGTGTAACCAATGGTTGTTTAATTCAGACCAATTCGTGATATGAAATTGACATTCAACAACTTTCACAACACCTAATCACAATTGCAAGTTGTTACTAATTTTATTCATTAAAAATGTTTTGTAGTTATAATTAATTCAAATGTCAGTAGGATGAATTTGTATATTCCCATTGATTTGTTATAGACTGAAGCTGGTCAGCCACTGAGTTCGAATCCCACTGTGAACATCTAACATTGGGATGCAGGTACATCCAGCCGATGAGTCCCATATAGGACGAAACGCGCGTCCTGGATTTCACTTGCCAGTCATAATCCAAATTGAATAATTCAGGATGTCAGTTTTATTCTCTTTAAAAATATTTCATTTTATATGTCATTACATTGTATCGCTTCTTCATAGAAAGACGGTAATATAGTTCGGTAAAGAAGTCTCGCCTCGGCGACTACATTCTCAAAGGTTATACGATCACTTGTAAATAAGATTACAATCTACATAACTCCTAACTGAGTTATAATTCGGTAGCAAAAGGAGGCAAACACATTAGTGCTATTAATCGAGAAAATTCCATGGGAACTAGATTGAAAATATTCAGTATCGTTGGATTAACTGATTAGATAATATTTGTAGGACAAGGTGTAATCAGCTTGATAAAATTAATTGTGAAAATAACTATGTACAGATTGACAGATGGAAACAAGATTAAATCAGTTCGGGTAACTAATGTTGGTTGAGGGCAGGGTGGGGGTGAAGAGAAAGAGAATGAATAATGAAATTGTGGGAAAAACATAAGAATGTCAATTAAATGATAAAATTAAATGAAAACTTGTCAACTAGATCTAAGGTAAAATAAATGGATGGACAGTTTTTCTTTTGTACACATAGTCCAAGTTCCTTTAGGTGTATAGTGACAACTTCAACAACGCATAAGAGTCGACAACATAATACTTTGAAAGGTTCCTGTTCACTCTATGCAATACCTTAAAAGATGCATGTTTATTAACTAGATGCTGTATTATTAAGCTTCTAATCCAACTACTATTACCTTTGCTCAATCAGACTGGGATGTTCTCTTAAACTCTTCTGCATAGAGCACGCATTGAAAGACTAACATAGGTTGCCCATAGGTTGCCCATAGGTTGCACTCTGATAATACAATCTATAACACATCTATTAGATAATATGTAACATTATCAAGGTTTAACTTGATCATTTCAAACAAACGTAGATGAAAACTGACATGTTGTAGCAGTCTCCGCAGCCAACAGTAGACCTCAACATACATAAGCGGAAAAGGAAGATCCTTCAATACAAAACAATGAACATTAATACAATTTCATTTGACGAAGAAATTCTGAAATATATGAAAACCTTTAGATACTTGGGTGGCATCATCTATAAATAACAAGGGTCCGATGCAGATGTGATGGAGCGGATCGGATAGGCAAGAGCAGCATTTCTACAATTGAAAAACATCTGCAACTCAAACCAACTGTCAGCCAATATTAAAGTCACAATTTTCAATACAAATGTGAAAACAGTTCTGTTGTATGGAGCTGAAACTTGTATTGAGAACTGCGAAAAGCATCATTCAAAAGATACAAGTATTTATAAACAACTGTCTGCATAGGATACTTCGAATCCGTTGGCCGAATACCATCAACAACAACCTCCTATGGCAGAGAATAAGAAAACTTACAACCGAGGAATAAATTAGGAAAAAGCGCTGGAGGTGGATAGGACAAACACTGAGGAGACCACCAAACTGAATCACAAGACAAGCATTAACATGGATTCCTGAAGTTTAAAGGAAAAGAGAAAGACCCAAGAGCATATTGTGTCAGGGAATCGGAGACAGACATGAAGAGAATGAAGAGCACTTGGGAAATGCTGGAAAGGAAAGCTCGGGACAGAGTTGGTTGGAGAATACTGGTCGGCGGCTTATGCTCTACATGGGGTAACAGGAATTGATTGATTCGATAATTTTTTTCACAGAAGCACGTAATATTGGCCAACTCAGATTCATTTGCTTCAAAACACTAATAAGATAACAAAAAGCACACTCAATTCGGATTCTATTATTATCGTATGCCATTATAGCTCAAAGTAAATAAATCATAACATTGGTCACTACATAGTAACTATTCAGTATCTAACTCATCATTGCATTGATATAACTTAGTCTTTATGATACCAGCATATATAACCAATCATAAACATTAATTCGACTGAACCAGTTCATTAACTCATACCATGAGAATTGTTAAACTAAATACAACAGTCAACAGGAACAAAAGTACAAATACGAACAATGAAGTCAATGACTACAATCATTCATAGATAGTGCTAGTTGGATGAATTGATTTCCATTTTATAGATTATCAAAAGCGCTTGTTTTTAGCATAAAACTTTGACATGATTGATTCTGTTTATAATGATAATGAAAGCTCTACAATTGTCAATATTATCAAATCTCGATGTGAACATCAACATTTGGATGCAGGTACATCCAGCTGATGAAACGCCTTCAGGATTTCGCTTTTAAGTCATAGTTCAACTTAAATGATACATGTGATTTAACAATATATTAAGTCAATCTATTTAAAATGCACACATAGCAACAGAAGCTGATCAGTTACTGTTCATGACAGATCAACGAGAAAATCCAATTTCATCCTAATCATTCATTCAAGTTTCAAGTATTCTCCACTAACATTTAATTTGTATTGGGACTGGCAAGTGGAATCCAGGACGAGCGTTTCCTCCCATTTGGGACTCATCGGCTGAATGTACCTGCATCCTAATGTTGATGTTTACAGTGGGATTCGAACTCAGTTCGTTTCGTGTCATACTCCACCGCGTACACCATTAGACTACTGAGTCCAGACAGTCACGTTTATGCAATCGGCGAATTGGTAGTAGGATGAATTTGTATATTCCCATTGATTTGTTATAGACTGAAGCTGGTCAGTCACTGTTGCTATATGTGCATCCTGAGCAGATCGCCTCGATATAGCGAATATTCACAAGTATCATTTAATTTGTATTGTGACTGGCAAGTAAAATCCAGGACGCGCGTTTTGTCCTATTTGGGACTCATCGGCTGGATGTACATGCATCCAGCTAAGCTTGAATTAATGAATCCAACACTTCCAAATATAAAATTCATTATGATTTTTATTGCATTCACTTAATACTTGACAGAACATAAGCATAACTGAAAGGCAATAAAACTTTCATAAATAGGTGATTTTCATTTTGGCGCTTTATAGAAGACGTCTCCATTGAAGTGAAACTAAACTGAAATACACTTTGATTCTACTAACAGATATTTTCTTATAAACAATTGAGTCAGAAAAAAACAAAACAATGAATAGGAATAGTTTTAATTAGCATTTTTTTTGTAATTTTTATATTATAATCACTATTTATTATCATCATGGAGCCCAAAACTGTCATATAACAAGCATAGAATTAAGTAGTAAATTAAGTAGTCAGATAACTTTGTAAACATTTATAGTAAATGTTATCTTATTTTCGAATTCAGATCAATGAAATAGTAGTATGATACATTTTGTAGATAGTTACTATGACTGTTGTCTGTTTAAACATAAAAAAAACAAAGCATAATGTTATTACTAAATTGGTATTAACTATAATTGTATGTTGAATTGAAGTGAATTGTAGAGATTAGTAATTAGTTTTAGTTGGTTGAATACGTCATAGATTGATGGGGAAATTCTACAGTTGAATACTGGCTAGATAGTACAGAAAAGTAACCGTACACTAACCTATAGGATATGTATTGTAGGGGAGTCTCATATTAGAACAAACAGCTATCTAGTACTATCTTGTTTTCTGTGGCATACTACCAACATCAATCTGTAATGAATTCAATCAACTAAAATTTAATACAAATCTCTATAAACCAACTTAAATAAGTTCAAACAATCAATTCAATAGTGACCCCCATAGGATTGAGCACGATAAAGTCTGCACAAAAATTGATGTTTACATTCTGTAGTCAAGATAGGCCAACTGAGAAACATCATACCTGAAAAGATTGCTATACCAACTTCAGCTGAATCAATCAACAGAATACTCGATGGACATATAGACGATATGGGGAGTATGGACATTACTGTTAAAGCAACTTATATCTCAAAGGTATAATTTAACCCTTCATCTCGGTCTCAGAAGCAACGTAATCAGGAATGCACTCTTCAAGACAATAACACTTCTACAAATTAAAGGCAAATTTTAAATAAAAGCAGTTCGCTAATTCTGACAAGCAAAGTTGGAGTTAAACATGGAAGTGAAAGTTTTGTTGAAGGGAAACGTAAATCTCACCCCACATTCTATATGACTGATGTTTATCTTCATCGTATTTATCACTGAACTATGGTCAATATTTTACTTTCAATTCATCTTCTTATTTCGAAATTAATTACCATCGTGATATAAGTAGAATGAGTTTGGATCTTCACGTTGATTTGATATGGCCTGAATTTGATCAGTCTTTGTTTCTATATGTACATCCTTAGCGGATTGAATTGATATAGCTGCAGTCTGGACTCAATAGCGTAGTGGTTTGAAACAAAACAAAATCAGTTCGAGTTCCAGTGTAAACATCATTACTGGGATGGGGAGTACATTTAGCTGACGAGTCCTAAACAGGACTCAATGTGCTTCGTAGATTACACTTACCATCAACAATCCAACTAAAATAATACCATCGTAAACATTTTATCTATTCCTTGTGTATGTAAACCATTTTTCTTACAACCAGATGTAATGTATCTTTTGGTTAAACGTGAATAAACTTGGACTCAGGTGGTTTAGTGGAGATAGGTAGTAATTTTGGTTTCGGAGTATCAGGGATTGATTGATGGACTGAACATAACGTTGAGCATCTACGTTGTACAGAAGCAGCCACTGTTCATCATATCAACACGGAATCACCACAGTGACTGAATTCTTGGTATCCTTTCTTTTTCGCTTTCCTTCCTCACACTCCGTGGTCTTTTTTTTTTCATTTGTAACACTGTGACAAAAAGATCTTTCCATTTCGTTTTATTTGTTCTGCTTATCACAATTGGTAACATTTTTCATTACAAGCTTTTACATATTCATAATAGAACCACCAATGTTTAGTCTTATTATTTTCATTCACTATTCTTTAAAACATTTGACCTCGTATCAATTTAGCATTCCATAATTATGTTTTTCAATCTCCTAGACTTTCCCCCCCCCCCCACCTTTCAACTTTAAACTATCATTACCATAATCTTGATTGGTAATTTAAATAACTAATATTGATTCAGGTCACTTTGTTTAATGTTTACATTACAATTGGCACATATTACGAATACATGAGATTACATCATGACCCTGTACTTGTCATTATGATTATTATTCACTAATTGAAACCATATAACTATTCTATACATTCAACATGACACTTGTAAATTAATATTTTACATATTTACAAGAGTTAGTTACTAAGTATGCAGTAAACTTATATATAACAAAGGAAATGAAGTGATGACTTCATTTCATTCGATAATGTTTGTTAAACTTACATTTGAAAAAGTCTAATATGAATTGAATAAGTGATGCCAAAATCACTTCTTAAATATTTGGGTTACATTAAGTAAGGACATGAGGAACGAAGAAATTTCTTTTCAATGAGTTTTTCATTAAAGCTCTACATTAATCCATCTACAATATAAATTTACAATAGTTTTGAAATCATTACCAACTAATTGGTGGTGTGTTACATAATAATTGTCCTGGTTCAAAGGTGTTTGTAAAATGATTACAAGTAATTAACAAAGCAATTACGACATGAAGGTGAATAAGGTAATTATCAGTTTTGAAAGTATCCATATGATAGTGAATGGGTTGACATACTGTTGATTACATAATACCTATTGAAAAGAAACCGATAAAGTAGTTATAAGAAATCTGATGATTAAGACAGTTACGTAAGAGTTAAGTTGCAATTAAGAGGTGACAAATTTTTCGTAGCTATGACAAGAATTGTATATCGTGATAATAATAATAATAATAATAATAATAATAATAATAATAATAATAATAATAATAAGAGAATTAAGTGTAATAAATCATTTGTGAACCGTTCAAGCATTGTCTATTATGATGGCCAAGACAAGGAAAGAGGTTGTACAAGAGGTTGTATACACAGGTCCGCTTTGAAAATGTGGATACCGATGGCTTCCACCATATGTCGAAAACGGTAGATTGGATAAGACTCAATAGATGATTTTGAAAGCTCTCTTGATGTCTATCTGATATTCCGTATCAACCAAATGTGCAAGTATATAGCTGTTTACCTTGCCCTAGTTGATCTTTACTCAGTCAGGCTGCGTGATGTTCTGAAATCCTATGACGTACTTGCCAAATCGTGGGCCCAATGTAACTGGCTCCATAGGCGCAGTTGGATTGGTATATACGTTAATTTAGTGAATCTATCTTTAGTTCGAGTTCTTATAACAAGGTGGTTGCATAATATAGTATACAGTTTGGTTACGGTAAACGTCTTTTGCAACACTTTTCCAACTCGTCGCGTTATAATTCCACTAATATTGTCATATAACAATTGTAATTTGAGAAAAATCAGTTTCTTACAGACAATTACGTTTTCTGATCTCATTCTTTCTTAATGCCTAAATGAGATTCTACTTATTGTACTTACAACATTGACTATGCTCATTCTTATCCTGTTTAACTAACTCCCTATAAATAGTTTTAATTAATCAATTGTTAGTTACTAGTATAGTGATTAAGTGAAATCACTTAAAATCAATATTCTTGTTAATTATGCGCTATTTTCTTCACTACGCCCTAACAACAACAACAACAACAAAATGAATAAAAACACAGAATACATTTTAGACATAAAAATTTGATTTTTTTTTTGGTTTTTAGACTTCCCCCCCCCCGTTAGTTTCTATGTAGAATGGTGGTGATAGACACCGGTAATTTTGTTGAAGTACATTTTTGTACCAGTTTTTTTTTTGTGAGACTAATTAAACGTGTACATCAATAAAATCATAAGGTACAAGTTAATTTTTCTTGAAAATACAATAAATTACATATTGAAAGGTTGTTTACAAGGGGTGAAGAGGGTGGGTGAATGTAGTCGGCAGGAAATATTGGATGTAGATTTCATGTTATTTAAAGCACATCAACAAATAGTAACTACAATCATCTACTGGAACTTATGCTATACAATGGGTTCAATTTTAGGTCAACCTATTTTACACAATGTAATGATTTAAGATTACGTCATCAGCAACAATAACACTTTTGTTTCATGGAAAAACAATGTATAATTATTGGAACTGAGATGATTTGCGGAAATTAGTATTAAGTTTAGTTGATTGAATTCGTCATAGAATGGTTTTGGCAGGTTACTGTTAGAAACCAGGGAGCACTGGACAACTATTACATCGTAGTATGAAACTCCTCAACACTGTTCACCTTAGATTCCGCACAGAAGGCTTCAGGTTCGCGAACACCAAATCCTCTACATCACTAGGCTAGAATTCAGTGGCAGAATTCTTACTTCTATCAATTTGTGATATAGTGTAACGTTCATCAACTTTACATATCTTTAATTTTTTCAATGGATTAATGTTAACACTAGCATCTTCTCATGGCTGATTGAACTGAGGCTACTAAAATGCAAGTAAACTCTGTTTCGTATATCTTTTTGACAAACTAAATATCATATTTTCATGTAGAACTGACATGTTTATTTCGTTTCATCACATAATATTAGTGCTCATTATCATGCTTCCTTAGTCCTTTCATGCTGAGAGAGTTCTAACCAACAAATTATAACATATCGACTAGTCTAAGTAACTTGACATTATTTACAATGTGATATAATTATAGATAAGTGTCTTTGAGTGTTGTGGAAATTGTTGAATATCCACTTCGATATCAGAAATTAGTTTGAATTAGACAACCACCTGGAATAACTGAATAGCTGTTTCGTTCTAGTATGGAACTCTTCAAATACGCCTAGAGCCCCTCTAGCGGTTACTGCCAGTCCCAAGCCCCAATAAAGGAGGAGGGTTAGGGCATGAGGTTAGCAACCCCATACCATAAAACAGTAACCTTGCTAAAAACACGCAAACCAGTACAAACCTGTATCATCACTTTTACTCTGCCCTGGGAGTTGGAAGACCTGTTATAACGCCTCATGGTGTAAAGCCGAGTTTCTTCAGAAGCCACGAGGCCGATGTCGCTTCTAACAACCTAGAGCAACCGATTAATATAGGTACATGGAACGTCTGTACGATGTGGCAGACAGGGAGAAGCAGGCAAATTGCCGAAGAAACGAAAAGATACAACCTCAAGATACTTGGAATAAGTGAAACCCATTGGCCAAAAGCTGGACAGCGAAGATTGTCCTCAGGAGAAGTGCTTATATACTCCGGTCACGAACAATAAAACACCTTACACACACACGGAGTGGCACTGATGTTGTCCCAAGAAGCATGGAAGGCTCTTATAGGATGGCAACATCATGGACCTAGAATCATTAAAGCATCATTTAAGACAAAGAAGGAGGGAATTACATTGAATCTCATCCAATGCTACACACCCACCAACGACAGCCACGAAGACGACAAAGACCAGTTCTATGCGACGCTGCGGTCAACCATCGTTAAACGCTCAGACAAGGACCTGACGATTCTGATAAGGAGACTTCAACGCCAAGGTTAGAATGGACGACACCGGATATGAAGATATCATGAGACGACATGGACTGCAGAAAGGAACGAAAACGGTGAGAAGTTTACAAACCTATGTGCCTTCAACAAAATGATTATAGGTGGCACCGTATTCTCCCACAAACGCATACACAAAACTACATGGGTTGCACTGGACAACATTACGAAGAACCAAATCGACCACATCTGCATCAATAAGAAGTTTAGAAGAACCATGAAAGACGTGAGAGCAAGGAGAGGAGCTGACATAGCTTCAGATCATCATCTGGTAGTAGCTAAAATGAAACTGAAGCTGAAGAAGCACTGGACAACTGGCGTAGCAGTATTACAAAAGTTTATCACAGCCCTTCTTCGGGATACTAACAAACGCAACGGATTCAACATGACTCTCAACAACAAGTTCCAAGCATTTCATGATCTACTAGAAGAAGGTGGTACTAATATGGAGGACAATTCGAAAGAAATTAAAGAAACAATAACTTCAACATGTCAGGAGATTTTAGGTTGCATGAAACTACACCATAAAGAATGGATTTCTGTTGATACTCTGGACAAGATCCGAGAAAGGAGAAGCAAAAAATTAACAATTAATAACAGCCGGACAAGAACAGAGAAAGCCAAATCACAGGCCAAATACGCAGAAGTCAATAAGCAAGTAAAGAGGAGCATCAGGTCGGATAGATGAAAATATGTTGAGGATTTAGTAATGAGGGCGGAAAAAGCTGCAAGAGAAGGAAACATGAGGCACTTATACGATACAACGAAGAAGTTAGGTGGGAAATTCAGTTGTAGCGGTAAATAAATAGTTGCGTAGGCTCTCGACAAATTGATGCTGATCATGTTCGTTTTCGTTGACACAACTAGTTGAACGCGCGCGGTCACGCATCACTACTAGATCCCGACTCACACCACTGTAAGTAGAATCTTTCTCTAGTTTGCCAGCCTAGACGTTTCTGTCCCATTGAACGACTGTAAGTCATTTTAAAACCCTGTGTGTGATGCCTGAATTTTTCAACTTTCTTAATGCCAAGCTAATAATTACAACATGTAAATTTATAATTTGAATGTGCTCATAAATCTTCTTATTGGTCTCATATAGACCTAAATTAATCAGTCTTTGTCGCCATATGTACATACTGAGTGGATTATTCCGATATCGCCCAAATTCGCAAGTACTGTTTAAGTTGGATTGTGGTTGGTAAGTGGAATCTAAGAAACGCATCTCGTCATATTTTACACTCGTTAGCTGAATGTAACTAAATTCCAGTGTTGATGTCCACAACGGAACTCGAACTCAATTAGTTTCGTGCCAAACGCTACCGCTTTTGTCATTAGATATCAGTATGAGGGAAGAAATTGAAATAAATAAGGAATAATTCAAAAATTTACTGCCAGTAATATGTCATCACACTATTAACTCTTGAATAAAGTTAATTACGACTGAAACCTACTTTCCCAAAATATCTCGTTTAAGTTAACTGATAAACTTCATTCCCTAGAACTGATACATGAAACTTATGACGTTTTCTTAGATTCAAAAAATAGCTAAATTTGTCAATAATTCTGAGTCGATCCAGTTCATGATTACATTTATTCGATTCATGTTGTTTTCTCCTTACATTTATACTTTAATTGATGCTTAGATATGAAAAAAAAAATCTTTTTTCAGTGACAATATTCACTTCATTTAAAACAGAACGATTAATCGAACACCACTGATTCCTTTAGGGGGGTCCAATTCAAGGCTTTCGGGTTTCATAACGAAAATTCAACCATCTACACCAATGGGTTGGCCAATCTCCAGTAGTAGAATCTCCACTTCGATCAATCTGTGATATAGTACAACAACTTTGTTATCAGTGAAGTGATTAGTGGAGTTAAACTATGTCGAGTGTTTGAAAAATACCCACTGATAACAATAGATGAGATCAAGAAATATATCGTCTATGATTGAAACAAAAAAACATTAATTGTTGAATTTATCGACCAGATACCAACTAATAACCTGAGGAGAATTTATCTAGCAGAATATTCTTCTTTCAAATATCTTAGCATTGATAAACATAGAAATTTTTTAAGTAATTCTAGATATTCCTTTGTATTACATGCAAAACCTAACCACATAGTACACCAATTAGGAAGTTGACATTTAGACAAAACAATGGACAATAATGAAGGTAATATTTAGTAACACCCACATAACTAATTAGTTATAGCTAATGAATGATAAATGACATAGCAACAGTTAATAGGTTAGCATGTGAAGTTAGGACAAGGGGGACATAATCATTAATAGAAATAAATTGTTTAATGTATATATAATGAAGATAAATGAAGTGATTTTCTTAAAAGAAACCATTCTTTATGCTAGCCATATATTAGATGGAAGTGGATTTTTGGACATTAGTATTAAATTTAATTATTTGCATTCGTCACAGATTGATGTCGATTGGTTACCATTAAAAAGCAGGGAGCACTGGACATCTGTTTTGTTCAACAGTGTACACCCTCGATTCCGTCAAAAAATCGAACCCAAAGCTTTCTGGTCACATGGTGAAAGCCTAACTATCTACACTACTGAACCAGTTAGTGTTTAATGATAGAATCTCTATTTCGATCAATTTCTTCTGCAGCTTGATGATCATCCATTGTCATTGGTAGTAACCTTCTCACTCCCGAAAAGTCTAGACTTTACTAGTCACTATACGATAGTTGGATCAGGGATGTGCATTTCTGAGGTGTCCCAAACTAGAACAAACACCTATCCAGTACTTTCTGATTTCCAGCGGCACCCAACTAACATCAATCTGTGACAAACACAATAACTACATTTTGTCAATTTTTTATTGACTCTCCTTATGTATTACTTTATTAATTAGTTTGGTGAATCAATTTATACTATTTACGTTAAATAATCAACAACATAAACATGCATTCCTAAACTCCAGTATCTTCACTAAGAAAATAACATGTTCCATTAAATTAATCTGATGCTAATTGATTTACATCAGGAAGTAATTAGACGAATGAATTTCGCTAATTGATTTCTGTTATGCCGTAAGAAATTGGTTGATTGGATGGCCGAGTGCCAATTGCTAGTGCCTAGTTGGTTATTGCGCGCCTTCCCTCTGCCCACTTAGTCCCAAGCCGAAATAAGAAGAATGCGAGCCAATAGGTCAGCCAGACAGAATCATATTATATTTCAAGCATCCTTTTATATATATATAAATTCAGACCACACAACAAACCAATTAGAAATTAACATGAATACAGAACGAGGGAAATAGTGGTAATGAATAGAAACAACTTGTACACAACTAATTAACTGTAGTCCATAATAAGAAAAACAGTTTAATAACAGCGATTATGCTGAACAGGAGGATAGGGCAAGCGGAGCGTAACAATAATAAAACAAAATGTCTACATTACAGATAGTTCGAATAAATGAAATAGTGTTCGAAACCACAGTTCTGAAAGTTTGTTACGCTTCTTTGTGGTCCGACCTAACAATTTCTCCATTCTACTGACTGATACAATAGATTGAGTAATAGAAGTTCCGTATTTACTGTTTATTAATCACAAAGTTTAAATAATCGATAATGAAATATCAACAGACGTTATTAATCGTGATGAATGACTGATACTATGTATTCAATCCACTAAAATTAGTACCTAATCAATCATGTGCAAAGTAGAACATGTCACAAATACATGTATCGGTTCAAGCTGCAACATCACCAATAATACATTAAAGTAGCAGAAGTAATAATCACAGTTAAGGTAGTTAAAGAAGATTGAACATGAAAGACATAATTCTGGAAGAGGTATTTCATGAAAGCATTTGCACCACACTGACCGACTGTAAGCTATTTCATTAAGAGTTTCTAACTGTTGGTTATATCAATCATGTAAACTACATATATCAACACGACTCGGATAAACAGTTACAGTCTTTATGGAGTGGTACTACATTTGGATTTCATCACAAATCGAGGGATTCAGCAATGAAGCCCGCATACAATCTAAAGTGAAAATATGAATGTTCATAACGCGAATCATTTTAAGGATAATGAATGGAATAGATCAATATTGTGTAATCACTATGAAGATCGACACAACAAATAGATAAGTAGGCAATCATGCAGACCATCACACATATAAAGGTATACATGGACCATAAGATATAACTGTGATAAAGATTAAACAAAGAAATACGTGGATTATATAATGATCAGAAGTTATCATTGAAATTCAGCACAAAATGTTTTTGAAGAGTAATTATTATCACAAATGTAAAAATTTCTTATTGAGATCTAATTAGTCATGAATCCTCGGAACATCGTAATATCTGAATGAATGTTGAGAAAAAACTGAGTTTATTTTATTTCATTTGTTTAGATTTGTCATATACTGATGTTGGTTGGATAGCACGGAAAGCCATCGCAAGACTCCTCAACACTATGCCCTCGTGTCTCATGGAGAACGACTAACTATCTGCACCACTACGCCAACTAGAATTCATTGGCAGAATCTTCACTTTCACCAGTTTTTGATATAGTACTATGGTCATCCATTGTCATTGGTGATAACTTCGAACAAGATTGAACCCCCACCCCTTCTAATCTTGACTTCCCGTTAGGATTTGAAGAACATCCTGAAGTTAGTCATTAGTGATATGACTGATAGATATGGAAGTTTCGTCACTGAACTTCATCCTGGTAGCCATTATGGTTAAATGTTTGCCGTGTGTTACCTTAAGGCAATGGAATCAATGCCCTGAGTTCCATACTAGGATAAAATAACTATCCATTTATTCCTAGTTTTCACTGATACAAATTTGGTATCGATCTGTGACGCATACAAGGAACTAAACAAATTACCTATCTCAACGAAACCACTTGGAGTCAACTTCATTTTTATTTAAAAAAAAATGCCTAACATTCGATTGAAGAAAAGTTTACACACAATGATTCTGATAAATTATTACGAATATAACCAATTCCAAAATAAGAAGATGGAGTGAAGGTAAAATATTGACAGAATAGTTCAGTGATGAATACGATGAAAATAAATATCACAATACTGAATCTCCCGTCAGCATTGCGGTCGAAGCTTCTGACTCAGCCGTTGGTGCAGTTCTGCAACAATGAATTGGCCAAGCTTATCAACCTTCAGCATTTTTCTCAAGACGATTAAACAATACTGAATCAAGATACAGCACTTTTGGACGTAAACTACTAGCCATGTACTGTGCAGTACAACATTTTCAGCATTCCATCGAATACCGGGAATTTATAACATTCACTGATCATAAACCACTGACGTTTTCGATGAAGTAATCCTCAGATAAGTACTCTCAACGTGAGTCGCGCTATCTAGGCTATATTTTCCAGTTCTCTACTGACATACGACATATATCAAGAACTAACAATGTAGTTGGAGACTCTTTATCATGAATACATCCGTTGATTAGCATCCGAAGAATTGACCTTATTGAACCAGCTCGACTTCACTATGAAGACAGTGATCTTCTTTACAAGTTATTTACAAAAACGCTGGAATTGCAAGCAAAATCCATTGGAAAAGGTAAGAACACTTTGATTTGTGATTCTTCTACAATTACAGCCCGTCCGGTCGTCCACAGGAGTTATCGACGAATCATCCTCGACATATTGCACAACGTTTCTCATCCTGGAATTCGTGCTACAAGTAAACTGATTACTGAGAGATTCTGCTTGCCGTAAATGAATAAGGATATCAAAGAATGGGCGTACACTTGCATAGCCTGCCATAAGAACAAAGTAATTCAACATAATAAATGTCCCTTAAGCACTTTCTCAACCCCTGACGATGGATTCAATCACGTCCACCTTGATTTGGTATGACCTTTACCAGAATCAAATGTTTTCTATTATTTTTTGACATGTGTGGATCAGTTCTCACACTGGCCAGAAGCGATTTCATTCAAAGACATCACTAGTGAAACGATTGCTCGCGCTTTCGTCGAACGATGGGTAGCCAACTTTGGTTGTCCATCCACAGTAACAACAGACCGTGGACATCAGTTTGAATCTGGATTATTCTACACTCTGATCAAACACCTTGGAACTACGCGTTTCAGGTTGACTGCCTACCACCCACAATCTAACGGTTTGGTAGAAAGATTCCATCGACAACTGAAAGCATCACTTTCAGCTACAAACATCCCACAGTGGATCGACGCTTTACCACTAGTGTAACCTGGAATTTGCAGCACTGTAAAAGAAGATGATGGATGCAAAGTTGCCGAATTAGTCTACGGAACGGCTCATTGACTACCAGGTGAGTTTGTTGAAACCGCTTCTACCTCGGCAAACCTAGATCTCAATCCTTACGTGAAACGGCTTACAAATGCTACGCATTCAGTTAAGCCAGTTCAAACTTGACAACAATCGAAAGACACTTTCATCCAGCCCACCTTGAAATATAATACACACGTTTTCGTACGTCCTGATGCTGTACGCTGACTTCTCGACGCAACTTACGAAGGTCCGCACAAGGTTCTTAAACATGAAACAAAGTACTACACGATCGACAAGAATGGTCACGAGGATGACGTCACCATTGACCGCCTCAAAGCAGCCTACCTAGAAGTTACAGCTTTTAGCGTCGAATTTGCCACAACACCTTAGAGACTTGACATGAACGAAGTCACCAAGCCTCAAGCAACGACTAACACGCAAATGGAAATATCAAAGAGCCCCATAACGCTGAGAGCTACGCGTTCTGGTAGAAATGTGCGATTTTCAGAACACCTAAACGGATACAGTGTTTACTAATTTTCTCCCGATTCCCACTACATACGTACGTATAACAATTTTTTGTTGTCTCAAAAGAAACAATAACAAAAATAAATAAATAAACAAAAATTGATAAAACCATTATTTTAATTTTTTTTATTTACGGTATGCATTTTATAAATTTTCGTGTTTAAAAAAGCGTTTGATTATTTGTTGTCGGTGTTTAACACGTTTTTATAGACGCATTGACCGAACAATAATTTTTTCGTATACAAAATGCACAGATTTAAATCTTATGTTTTCTTTTCGACTTCCAGGCCGTCTGGAAACAAACAGAAGAACGTGGAAGGAACAAGGATTTTTATGTACAAATATTTTATGCAACGACACCATAGCGTAGGGACTGACGTCCAAAAGCTGCATAACATCGCAAGTTATCGAAAGAAGGTGTATCAATGTCTAATGCATTGGGTTTTATCCTTTGGCTGGTACGTCTTAGGATCCTCACTGACCCATTAGGGGGGGGGGAGTGAACTGTAGCGTGAAATACGTCACCCATATCAAAGTTTAACATAACCACCATGATATATACATTAACCTTCTGTAGTAATGCGTTTATTATCAAAGAAACACCTTGGAGAACAGTAAAGAACTTTCCCAGACAGAAGGGAGTTGAAAACTGAATCAAGGTGAAAGTTTGATTGGAGGGAAACATAAATCTCACCCTACACCTCGTGTTCTTGTTGGAATTAGCGATTGGTGAGTTTCTTGTATTAGTACATCTTCTGCACTCAGCTATACTGAATTTTAGTTCGATTTACCGTATATTTAGCTAAGTAAATATGGCATTTTGCTTCAAATAGGTACTTAATAGAGCATCATTAAAAATCCCTTGCATTATTGTACAAGTGAATATTGTTCTCCTAAATGTTCTACCACTAGTTAGAATTCATGGAACGTCATCACCAATAAAAGAAATAAGATTTCGGAAGGGCTCATTAATGAAACTTTACAGTTTGATTGACTTAGTAAGAATTTCAAAAGGGCATTGGCATTTTAAATTGTTGAGTAAAGGTTTCTGGTTTATTACATCAAAAATCACCAGTTTGTACACTAATTGGATCCAGTTCATTTAGAACATCATGTCACGTGTTAGAGTTGGTTTTTACCTGCTGAATACATTTTTCTGGATTTTATTTGTACACCCTTCGTGTTTATTATGTTCTTCATTTGTTCTAATCGTTCTTATATCACTACCAACGGTTTCTTTAGCGTTAACTGTATATCTTTCATTTGGAGAAATAAAAGAGTAACAAGGTCGTTCGGTTACTCGTGTCCATCATTCTCTATATGGTTATAAGAGTATGCTTGTTAACACCCATGTTCCGTTTACTCAGTAGGAACTGGCATGCAATGTGATGACTGTAAAGATTAGTATCACAGTATGTGTACTGTTTTTCTAACACTGGCTGCATACAAACGGTGTAGCGATCGTGGAAACATGGGTTTTCTGACACTTGTCTAAATTTAAAGGAGCTGGTATCTAACACCATGTAAGTTATGAAGCATATCGCGATAAAGGCACTGTATCATAAGAAGAATGTGGTGCCAGCAGCTCCGTTGGCATTTAGATCAATGCCACGTAGATGACCTGATCTCAATCAACTCAGTTATTTTGCCTGATCTTGACTTTATGCATGTAGAAAACATAATACGGAACCCACTTAAGATGTAAGGTAGAAAAGGTAAGTCAACATTAGCTGCAGAGGCAAAAATATCACCGTCAAGAAGTATAGTTTAAGCTTAGATTACAATCAAGTGTCTGGTATTCGATGTTGCTCGATATCCTACGCACGAAATACACAGCATTATAATGAATACATAAAGTGGCAATAAGCTCCAATACAACCATGTTTGGAATGCATTACTCTGCATATCCCCTCCTCAGCCACCTCACTTATCTTCAAAGTCTGATTAGTCTTAATGGGTTGGTCTCTGACAAAATCTCAGTACGAATTTAAAAAGCTCGTTTGGCCTTTGCTAACTTATGTCACTAATGGCGTAGACGAAATATTCGTCTCTCAGTGAAGGGGAGAGTGTACTGCGCAACAGTTCGCTCTGTTTTACCGTATGGGTGTGAGACGTCGTCATTAAGGGTAGACGACACTCGGTTATTAGTATTTGATCATCGATGTGATCGAAACATCTGCGTTAGCTGGGATCACCGAGTAAGTAATAACGAGCTTAGACGGCGTTTGTTAGTCAAAGGTGGTAAACCAGTCGATGAGGTTGTGAATCCTAATCGATTGAGGTGGTTGGGACAAATGTTGTGTATGCCTAATCTCTGTCTTTTTCGACTCCCGATGTTGGCTGATATAGAACCAGGATGGAAGAGAGTTAGAGTTGACCAAACTAAAACATAACATCAGTTCATGAAGTCGCTGATTGGTAATTCGAGTCGTACTGGTAGCTGCAGACTTCTTAGATGGGGTCCTCACTATTACCGTAACCAGTAACTAGAAACACTGGGTGACAAAGCACAGAATCGGTCACAATGGCGCAGATTTATTCACATATTGTCATCCCTAAATCGTGAGCTTTACATTAATCCATAACTTTCCACACACCCTGAACAATGTTCTATACGTTTGCGCTTATTATTATTGAGGTAACTCCTATTAATGTGGTGTTAATCTTGCGGTGCCATAGAGGTATGGCAACTTGGACCGATACACGTGCCAGGTTCTATATTGATCATACATACAATGAAGTCTATTCGAGGGATATCAACATCGATAATTCGCCTAGCCACAACTCTTATATACCAACTGTGTTACCGCTGTCTGTCTCGGGAAACTTTAAATTGCTAAGAGCCTAAGACAAAACAAGTCACCAGGTCCTGATGGCCTGCATCATCTACTGGCGGACATCATTTCAGGATATCGTAGAGTTGTGAAATACGTCCATCTCCTAGGCTCAGCTCTCAAAAATCTAGAAGGATACTACAGCCAATCCTATTTTTTAGAATGAAATAAAAACCCGTATCCAGTCAGTTTGCCCGGCGTTCTCGTTTCGATTTTAGAGAGATCCATTCGAGACATGCTGCTTGACATATGGAGATCCACAGTGTATTAACGCCAAAACAACATGGATTCCCCATAGGTCAATCCTGCTTATCGATTTACTTTACGGAACAACGAATGTTGAAACGAATGACCTTGATACATTAAGAAGAAGTGTGATAAGTAGAACTGTTTTGTGTTGTAGAATAAATAAGGTTACAGAATATAAACTTTCTTAATGTCACATAAACTTCAGGAACTTGTTAATGGAACCTGTAGTCTGGCATTGTAACTTTAAACTATAATCTCGAAGCCAATAACTCACCTATGATAGGCTCGGTACGACAAGTTATGTTAGTTAGTCAGTTACAACGTAGAACTTGGTACATGCGTACATCAGTTCAAGTTACCATGCCTCAATTAGCAGATAAAGATTAAATTGTCGGACCAAATCCCAGAGTAGGGGAGGCAGTAACAGAATATGTTCTAATGGAAAGGCACAGAGATCAGAGATGAGATTTGAAGTAAAAAGGTGACTCAGTAAAGAGAAAATTATGATAAGCTCAAAAACTAGAATTTAGAGGAAGACAAGGAGTGGATGCACCTGCGCCATTGCGAACGATTTTGAGCCATATCACTTCTAACAGCACAAGTTATGTTAGCCGGTATAGCATTTATAGTATGAATAAACGTTGACAGTAGGATTTAGAATTTTGTAATTAGAACTAAAATATAGAGCTAAGAATAAGTTTTAGACTAGTACTTGGCGTCACTAATTTGCAAGATTAGGATCTAAAGCTAGAATTTGGATCATAATCCAATTCATGTAGGAATAATTATTGGGAATAATAGCTAGTATTGGTATTTGGGACTAAGTTTTGATATGGGTTTTCGTATCTTCAAAAAATCAAGACTCACTATACCTCCTCCATGCAAACGTTTAGTATAGCGAGATTTAGTGTAATAAACTTGTGTGGTTTAGCGCTGGAACTACTGTGTTTATCCATCTGTGGATAGTTCCTTACCTTTCACTAAATATTTCCGTGGACCAGGCATATTATAACGAGGCTTTATCTAATATTCTATAAAAATTAACGGAAATTCCAAGCAGCATAATCCATCCTAGTTTTACTGTATTCTGATTAGTATAAGTTAATCAAAGTATCTTAGGGTCATTTTTAGGATCGACCATATGTCGTGTCTACTGAAGAATTCTTAAAATCTGCTTTAGGTCTTAGATTACTAATGCTTTTGATCTACTTGGTACAAATATTGGCAACATGTGTTTGGAACTTCTTCAGGTTGTTAAGAATAGGGGGCTTACAGTTTTCCTTACGTGACCAAGGTCAGTGGATTGATGCCATGTTCATCTAGTGGTGTTTAAACTTTTCCAGTCTTTGCGTAATGAATAACTGGAACACTTTACATCTCCAAAGTGTGATTTTGCTGATTTAAAAATACTCGTTATGAAAAATGGTATTTTGTTAGCTGACTCGTTAGAACAACATCTGCATATGTTATATGACAATTTTCTAATGAGCATCGATATGATTTTCATGTTTTAATTTAAATTTTGACTCATTCTCTGTTTGAACTGTGTATTGTAATTTTTTAGCAGCATTATTTTACTGAACGACTACACGGTACGTGAGCAAAGCTAAGATTTCAGGTTCATTCGATCCGGTTGTATTGTGAACTTCGTATTTCGCGCAAATGGTTGCAGATGATGAACATTCTGATGTACACTTTTTACAATCTAATATTTCACTTTATGAGGATTCTTCCCTTATAGATTCTGGAACCTTAAAAATATCTGAAGAGTGAGTTTTGGAAATAAATTTTATTGAAATTTCACCCGTATTATAAATTTAATTAGAAGCTTGTCATTCATACGAGATGGTTAAAGCATTCACTGTCTTCATTTAGAATCTAGTCTTTAAAGCTGTTGCATATCGTCTTTTACCCGACTGCGGTTGTTACTTCGATGCAGTGATTGGGATTATCTGTCTCAACAACCCGATCGAGCTGTATTGGTTGGAATACTCGTTGCTTTAGGTTCTACCATTCCAGCCAGGTCGGTTGGTAAGTGATGAAAGGAGAAGCAGTATACTCAAGGTTAGAGGGTGAAATCGTATTGTCGGTTTGACGACAGAACTATATTTCTCTCAAACAACCAACGTGACGGCGATGCTGCTTTCAACGAAAGAAGATTATTGGCTAGAAAAGTCGACCATGAAAATGCATACGTCACCTTATCCCACGAATTTTCGTCTCTGGCAATGAAGCCTTCCCAAGTATGGAGCTAACACACCAAAAACCACTTGCAAAGTGGTTGCGTGTGACCGGCCTTAATTAGTTGTCATATGGGCACTACAGTCACACTCTCTAGTTGTGAAGACCATTCTTAGTCTAGCTTTTTCTCCAGGTACCTCAAAAAGAAGAACCCATTCACTGTGTAGGCGACTGGAAAGCGGTAACCACTCTCATATGCCTAACATCACTCGTGATCACCCTATTTATGATGAAACCACTTCTTCCCATTATATTTATATTTTCACTTCCTACCCTCATCTTCTTTCTCCCACATATGCCTTTAGTGCTAATAGTTTAAGTCTACAAAGTGCCGTCACAAGCTCTTTGGAATCGCAATCTTAACTCGATGCTGGGGCTTTCAGTGTGTAAATACTATGTTAAGTAGATCGACAGGCCTTACAACCTGAAACTATGCAGTCTATTGTCAATGTATTCATACAGGGTTCTAGTGTGGTTATTAACTTGACTTTATCTAACCAGTGCACAGAACCAGCTCTATTTACTCCTTATTTATCTGGAGACCCGACAGCGAATTCTCATATCCTCTCTAATATAAGTATTACACTAGGTTTACTTGCATTATAAACACTTGAATGGATTCCTGTCTGCAGTCGTTTATTTACTGCCGATCTAAATGACACAGTAAAGCCTAAAAAATTCACTCACGCCAAAGCCCTTACGTCGTCTCTACCTATGCCTCCCACTTGTGGCAGCTCAGCCCTGGTACAAGATGAACTCTACATGAAGTTCGCCAACCTCCTTCAGAAAAATGGACTTAGCCATAATAATCATGGCAGGAGCATTTTAACACCCAAATCTTCAGATAAAGTTCAGCTGAAAAGTCTCAAGTGAATTTTTTGACATGCCTACTCAAGAAGACAGTGGTGACAGTCTCCTACAACTATATTCAGATTACCGCTTATTCCTAGCAAACACAAACTTTAATCATAAGCTGTTATATTAGTCCCCGTAATATTATGTATTAATCCCGCTTAGTATTCTACGATTCAACAACGACAGCGAATTGATCCCAAATCAGAACAAGAGTAGAGCAGGTAGCAAGATGTATTAGGAAAATAACAGCAGGAGGTAAAAAAAAAAGCAAATTATTACACTAGAGTTTATATAAACATCGGTATAAAGTATTCCAGAAACTTTCCAATTAATCGTTGGCTCTGGTTAGCTAAGAATAGACCAATCACAGCACAGCTTCGTGAGCATGTTTTGAGTATGCTTTAATCAGGCTCGTTTCGTGCTAATAATATAAGGTAAGACATCGCCTAATTTAGTGACTTCTAAAATCAACATGATGGAAGCAAATAAATAATGTAAACATCAACCACTGATGAAGAAGACTGACACTCATTCTGAAGCATATGTCTGAACTTTGATTATACCTTAGTGAGTGCACGCATTCTAATACGTTTAGCTTGACGTAGATAGATTACAACATGAAAATCCTTTGTATATCAGTTCGAAAATGAAAAAAAGGAAGGATTCATTTAGATAAGAATCAGCTAAATATCTAGTCAGTCACAGTCAGAAAGTTCATCCTGAATAAGCTTAAAACGATTTTCAAACACCCGTAAATTGCTATTGCTCGACAGAATGGACGTATTACTTAATTGCTGATTATTTGCATCCAATTCAATAGCCAATTGCTTAACCCACCCTTACCTTAACAGTATCTAATCAAGTCTCATTTAGGAATCAGAAGGCTAACCTGGCTTTTGCAAACTTGCGCTACTTATGGCCTAGTCAAGATATTTATCTCAACGAAATACCGAGTGTTCTGTTCAACAGTATGCACTGTTTTAACCTATGAACGTGAAACATGGGCTATGAAAATAGAATATATGCGTAGGCTCCGAAATCCTTGATTACAAAAATTATCGAAGTGTCTCATGTATATCATGAAATGACGGAGTAAGCAATATTAATGTTAAGTACAAAGTACTAGGAAAACACGGCAAATCAAACGAAGTGGTTTTGAAAATTCGTCGACTGAGGTGGTTGGAACATGTACTACACATGCCCACCTACCACTTGTTTTGTTGCATGATGTTGGCAGGTATGGGGGCAGGATAAAAAAAACGGAGGGAGAGGAAGGCCAAACAAAGTCATGGCATCAGTCCATGAGGTTCTGACTGCTGGCTAATAGATACAGAATACTTGGTTAAAGTCCACGTTTGTTATGTGCCTTTCGAAATGGGTCTATATGATCGATTCGTATGACCAAGTGGTTGGTGCGACCTTGTGCACACAAAGTCACAATAACAAGCACCAATGAGAGTTTTAGCTGGTCACTGCACGTCAACCTGATGCATACTTAGTCCCTACTCGGAAATGAGAGAACACATGATTGATGAACCGACCAGACAGAATCATACTGTATTTCATACGATCCTTTATATATATATAGAATCAGTCCACATCGTCAACCAATTAGGAAACCAACATTTATACAAAACAGCAGTAATAGTGAATGTGAACTGTAGTAACGTATACATAATCATTTAACCATAGTTCATAAATGAGAAATGATATACTAACAGTTAACGTGTTAAATGAGAGGATAGAGCAGGTCAACGTAATAATAATGAGAACGGCATATCAGCTTAGTAATAATTGTGATCAGTGGCTGGACACCTAGTGACATGGCTGAGAATCTATCACAGTTGTCTAAATGTATTTACTGTTTGTGTTTTTGTAGATTTTAAGTTCCTTTATTCCGTCATATATATCTTTTATCTCCACCTCATATTGAACAATAATATAATATTAATCTTATTGAATATATCATCACTAATTGGCTCAAAGTGGCACATTTAGGACTTAATTCCTTCCCAATCGACTTCCTTTCATCACACATAGGAACGCTGATGTGAAGGAAGTTGCTTTGCTACATCCAGCATTCAACGAGTAGGTGTATAAATCAACGGTCATTATAGTGAATTTTTCTAAACCTTTCGTTGGCAAGGTACCATCAGTGGATATCCTGAGAATAGATTTCCCGGCCACACTCCAGTCCAACTATGTCAAGACTTATTCCTCGAAATCGAAACTTGCTTGTTTTGAAACTACCCAATCGTACTCAGTGTTTCAGTCATACTGGGACGTTAAGACAAGTTTTTTTAACTGACATAACTCATTTGGCCATCACCGTAAACAAGTCCAACTACTGCGTCATAGTAGCAAGCGGATTGTCATAGGTTCAAATCCCCTCGTACTTATTCTTGTTTCAACAACCGAGTAGTATCACTAGTCCTCTACTAGCGTATTGAGTTGCATTAATCACCTATTAATATTCCTAGCAAAATTATGATGCAACCTGGCCAACAAATGTGTTGATGTTGCTGTATCTTTTGTTATAAACGTAGGCTATCAGTACATTGTATATTTCAAACTATAGATACATTCATTACTTCAAGTATAATATGGTCATTCATAACTACCTAAAAGTTTTGTTTTGAAGTAAGATAATATTCTCTATATTGTATTTGTCGGTAGATGTTTCTCATGGGAAGGTGTATCAAAGCAATTCTTTATTCCTTACTCACAAATAACTTTACATGCTATTGCCAAAAATACAGTAGACCAGACTGGAGATCAACCGAATAATTTATTTCCCTATCCACATTTACTGGTAATGGTAGATGGAGATCGTGTATGGGATCCAAATTCTGCCAGTAATTTATCTAATGTAAAGTTAGAGGATGAACAAGATGGTATGATAGTTGATGAAGCAGATTCATCAGAAGTAGAAAATTCTGATAGTGATCGTGCTTCAGACTGTCCTGGATCTACTTCTGTCCTTCGTTTGGTTCCACAAAATTCCGAACAGCTAGAAGATATGTATAAAGCACTAGCGGAATGCCAGGCCTTAAATCCGGATCCTGAAGATGATAATTCGGATTTGGATGGTTTCGGAGATGATGAACATGATGTGAATGGCCAAAACACGGAGTTCGGAAATCATACAAATAGTAAGTTATTCTACTACATAGCTAAATGACATTGCACAATAAGATAGCAATCTCTTATTACGTGGGATTTATATAATCGTCAAGGCAACGTAGAGTTCCTGTAAAATGTAATCAACTCTCTTAATCTTTACGGTTTCAAAATGAATTAGGATAATTGGAATTATTTTTGCTCGATAGATAAGAACTTGCATTATCAGCAGTATTGGTTCGGTCGTAATACCAATTACATATATCTAATATCAACAAAATGGCACTTCTAACACGAGGAATAAGAGTACGAAGGTTACCCTTTTACAAGACGACTTTTACTATCTCTACAAAAGACTGTTTTATACCTCATACGTAAACGTAATTTGTATTTGACGTTGAGAAGCATAGAGTAAAGTAATATATTCGAAGTAACCAATGAGTAAAGAGAAATGGTCATTTCGTAAATTACAGGTTCAAACTTCCTGGTTAAATTTTGATTTGTGAAAGTAAAATTTCAAATTATAAAGCTTTGTGGTAGTCAATTTGGAAACATACTGCTCACCTCTCGATGATCTTCAACATTGTCAGAAGCTTCTCGTTTGTTGGTGGAATTTCTACTACTCAATAATAACCTCCCTTAAACTATCGGTCGATTATTTAAACGTATGCAACATAGTGTGCTATTGCTTCATCATTAAATAAACTTATTGCTGTCCCAATATCTTATTCAATTGCTGTTTATATGACTCCTTCGTTATTGTTATCACCACCATCACTTCCCTTAGCACTTTGTCCCTTGACCTGCAAACACTTTTGTGTACTTAGGTGCTGATTTAGTATAGGATATCTTTTGATAATCACTGAATATCTCCATTGATATTCATTCCTTACTTAGTCTTATAACATCTCGGATTAGTACATTTTAGTGCGTAACAAAGATACTTTTATATTCTCTTTCAAACCACTGAGCTAAGTGAATTTTCACTAGATCTCATCAATATAGATCGTCGTAATTGTGAAGGCTCTGTAAATGTTGTCTTCTAATCACATTATCAAAGGGATTATTTTAAATGGTGAGGGCATTTTCGAATTATACCTGATATTACTTATGAGTAACTTACTTTATTGTACAATCTTCTCAACAACATTTGATCAACCAGCTCATTGGTGTTTATCAGTTGCTATTTATCTAGATCTCACTGATCCTACTGATGGCTAGTTTCATCACACTACATGAAAGCTTTTAACTGTAACCATTATTCGATGTAGATCTATATGTTTAACAATGCATGATCATCTATTGTAAGAAGCTTCTGATTAATTAGAGTGAAACTGTAGCACATTACGACGGATACCAACAACTCTTTAATTTCAATCCTTTTGCCTGATCGAGTGAAAGAACTGACATAATTCTTCGTAAATGAAGACTAATCCCTTATTTTATACAATAATATCTGTATGAATCACTCCTATTTCAGGTAAGAGTTTAAATTGTAACATCATACTCGGTCTCATATTGTGGAAAATATATACGATTAAAAGAGATGAGTGGGTGTTTAAGACTGTAGTTTTCCTCCTTATCAGTTCCAAGTTAGATCCTTAATCCAGGGCTCAACTCTATACTTCATAAATGAATTGTACATCAGTTGTCGTCTACTACTCCATTTTGATCTGATGAATTAATCAATTACGTGTTGATTACTGTAGGTCTTTGTTTTTAACTAAAAACATACTATTATTGCGATTCTTATCTCAGAAGATTAAGAGTTTTCATCATTTGTTTATTTTTTTATCAAAACATTTCTTAGACAATGGAACATTTGGTGATCCAGATCAATTTGCTGATGCATAGCATTTTCTGTTTGTCCGATAATCAGTGTATTTTGTAGTCAACTATTGAAGATGAATATATTTTTTATCCCACTAGATAGTTTCTTTCATGCAAATAAGTAGTGAATTTAAATTCTTAGTTATGTCCTAATTCATTGCGCACATGTTGGTAGATGCAGATTACCTGTGATGATCGTAATGAATGGCTGGAAACACTGAGTGACATGGCTTAGAATCGGTCACAGTGGTGCAAGTGTATTCACTCTTTACCTTCATCTAGATCTTAAATTCTGTTATTCTTTTTTGCACAACTTTACTCTCCCCACTTGTATCTGTTGCTGTGTTACTTCTGTAAATTTAATCTCGTAATGCTAATGTGGTATGGCGACCTTAGACCTATGGGCGTATGTACCCGGTCCTATGTTGTTGATAAATGAATGAATGAAATGGCGCCACAAGGTCATCATTCATTATGTCAGATTGGTTCATATAATGATTCTCTTATCTTGCGTGAGAATTAACTCTTAACTGGCAGGTATTATTGTCTAATGATGAGATGTACCTGTCTCAAAGAGTCTATTAACATTAGTAGCTATATTATGCATTGTATCAAGAATGAATACTAGTGAAGTAACAAATGCTTGAGTTCTATGATGATGAACGATATTAAGAACAATAATTTAGTGAACAGATCCATTTCCAACAGTTTTATTCGCAATAGTAGTAATAAACATTTAAAATTTACTATGGTCGGACTTTTTAGGAATATCATAATATGCTTCTGATATTATCGGTGTCCTAAAACATTGTCCGCGGTGAATATTGCATCATCAAGTTACTATGTTTCAATTAGCAGAGAGAAGTATGAAATTGTCGGGCCAGATTCCAAAGTAGCAGTAACAGCATTACTAATAAAAGGATGAATTGGTGATCGAGGATAAGATTCAAGAAAACATAAATCAATGACAATACGAAAAAATATGATAAATTCAAAAACTTAAAATTTTAAGAAGGACATAGAATGGATGCACCTGCGCCATCGCAAATGATTTTGAGCCATGTCACCCAAAATCTATAACGATTGGTTATGATCATCACACTGACCCCAACTAGGTAGTCTACAGTAGCCCATTAACATGGCCCAACACAATTGTCAATTACTTCATCGACTGATCCCATGTTTTGGTTTGGCCACACCTAGCTTTCTCCCAGACTACTCCTACACCAGTTAGCATTGTACGTCGAGGTAGGTATTCATTGGACATATGTAACACATATCCCCTGATGTCACGCCTACGCTACAAGTGACGCAAATTAGCAAAAGCCAATCGAGCCTTCTCTATAGTGGCCAAGATTTCAACAGGCACCAGGACTGACGAGACTCTCAAGATAAGTTAAACGGTCAACACATTCAACTGCTTCGCTCCATATCACTAATTTTGGTGCCAAAGCAAGCCAATCCTGAAGCAACATTTTGCATTAGAACGGGAAGAATCGTATCCTAAATACGCACACATTGATGCTTAAGGTGGTCAAAAACAACTGCATTATATAAGTATCCACACCCAATAGAACTATATCATCTGCATATTCTAAATCAACAAAGTTATCTACTGGAAGACCGTCAACCTTTTTGTATAGAGCCTCTCTAACCGTGGTTTGTATTCTATTGATTCGATTGTAGACGTCGGCGATGCTTTTCTTTATGCTTAAGGTTGGTGCTTGCTAAAAATGAACGGTTATCTGAGCATACTACCAGCAGATAGTTACCACTATCTGTTCGCTGAACCGCGACATCATGGGATTTACCTTGGGTGCTTTTCAGTTTCTTTTAGTCTACCTACTTGGACACTAAAGTCACCAGTCACTATTACTACTTTAGATCGCTTAGTTTTTCGAAGAAGGTTGGAAAGTTTTCTGTGAAATTCATATTTTACTTCATCTGTACTGCGATTGGTAGGAGCATAGGCATGACTAACGAACTGTACTGTACCAATTAAACAGACAGTGCATAAGCGACTGTATATTGGGATCCAGTCAAAGAGCTTGTTCTGTTTCTGAACTTGGTACTTTGCCTATACCACCAAGGCTTCAGGAAGTAGCAGTGAGGTCTTTGAGTACACGAGGGTGGGTCGGGTAGGTTTCTTATTTCGACAATGCGAAGTCAAGCGAATAACTACTCGGATCGTGTACATATGTTTCCGAAACACAGCATACATCGATGAAGCGGGATTGAAGAATCATACCTTTTCATTAGTACTTACTGTTACTACCTCCTCTACTCTGGGATTTGGTCCGACAATTTAAATTGAGGCATGGCAACTTGAACTGATGTACGCATGTACCAAGTTCTACGTTGTAACTGACTGAGCTAAGGAGGTTTGTTGTCCTATTTGTCACAAGGTTCGAACATTAGAAGCCCCAACATGTAGTTCAGAACTAGGTATCAGGAGACTAGAAATAACATCTTGCGAACTCGAACCATTAGCGGCGCGAGGTGATAATAGGTATGTGACAAGCGTAAATCACAGAGATAAGAGTTATTAAAAGTTGAGGTGGGATTCGCTCTCGAACAGGATGGTCCCATATGCTACATGCCCACACCATGGAAGGATATTATTTTTTGAGGGACTTGAAAGGGGAGCTGGGTTAGTGTTGGTCTTAGTGACCTGGGAAGTGTGATCACAGCGCAGTCGATGATGCACGGTCTTCCCTATGGAAATGTGGTCGATCTTTCCTAGTCTATACTGTTGTGAGAAGGCAGCGTCGCTGAAGATACTATTTATCCTGAGCAAAACCTTACTGTCGTCATACTTCTGTACAACTGGCAGTGCGATTTCAGCCCTCGGACTGTAGGTTGCTGTCTTTAGTCCTTATCGCTCATCAATATTCCTACCTGGCATGGTAGACACATCCTAGCCAGTACTCCTCGGTCGGGTCATCACGATAGGCAAGCCCAATCACCACATTAAGGTAGCAGTTACAGGCAAGATGATAAGTTGAATTTCCTAAATAGCTAGTTCAACCTTAAAATGTGAAATTCAAACCCAGGTAGCAGTTTACAATCATATTCCTTTCTACTTGGATCAATAACTGAGCATATCAGTGAATTCAACTTCAGTTTAGTCAGTGGGAATGGATACTTTCTAATTCAAAATAAAAGAGTAGGAGAATTTCTAGCGAAGAATCTTCAGCGAAGTTCACGTAATCTCAAGGTACATTATTTAATGACTAGAAACGCTACAGGATATCTCAGGTCTAAACGGATTGAATCCTGCTTTCAAGTCAATGAATATACTACTGTCAGACGTCAGTAAGTACTTTCTGTGTTTTAGAACCTGACGAAAAGTTAGTACGTTCTTAAATAGCACTGTTAGCGTTATGATTTCATATTCGTCACAGATTAATTTCAGTTAGATTCCACTGAAAAAGAGTATTGAAGATCCTATTTTATCTATCAACATGAGACTACTCAGTAGTGAGCACCCACGATCCTACCATGGATCAAGAACAACGTTTATAGGTTTCACAGAGAACACTCAACCACTAGTTTCACTGGGTCAGGCCAGTGTACATTAATAGAATTCTTACTTCAATCAATTTGTCTTATAGTGAAAGTGACCACTTGTTATGACGCGCGAAAAATTAGGTGTTTGGTTGATCGAGTGCCAATTACTTGTGCCTAGTCGATAATCGCGCGTCTGACCTATGCCCACTGAGTCTCAAGCCGAAATAAGAACACGAGCCGATAGACCAACCAGACAGAATCGAATTATATTTCATATATTCGTTTATATACATATTATCAAACCAGGCCACACAGTGGATCAATTAGGAAATTAACATTAATACAGAACTAAAGGAAATAGTGACAGTTTACATTATCAACAGTTAGAATAATTGAAATAGTGTTCTAAAACAGTACTGAGAGTTTGTTACTCTTCTTTAGTGATCCGGCATAACACCACTAAAGATTCGGAGTTCTAGTGAGAGTCGTCTACTACCATTTGATCTTAGACAACCGAATGATACTATCAATAAAATTTCTCTGCGAGACCTGGAGGTCCTAGGGTCGAGAGTGTCCAATTTGCACTAACGAGTCTTCTGCCGGTACAAAACTATTTTTTTTATTATCAATCTTTGACGAATTCAAAATAAAAAGCTAATGGTTTCAATGGTACCCTGGCAACATCAATCTGTGACATATTCAATCAAGTAAAAATACCAATATCCACAGAAATAACCATCCGAATTGAACTATAATAATGAACTCAGTAGTGACTAACTCCAGGATGTTCCTAAAGCTCTAATGAGAGTAGTGACTGGCGGAGTTCAGACTTATCGAGAATGAGACAGATATCACCAATGACAATCGATGAATATCGCGTTATACATATATATAGGAAATTAATGGAAGTGGGAATCCTACTATTAGATCCCGACCCAATGGTACAGACAGTTAGGCATTCGCCGTCAACTTGAAGCCTCTGATGCAGAATCTGAGGTGCTCACAGCTATCCAATACTCTCTAGTTTTCAATGGTACCCTGTCAACATCATCAATCTATGACATATTCAATCAAATCAAAAATACCAAAAATAACCATCTCAATTGAATTATCATTATTATTACTATCACTTATAATAATAAAGAATATTAAATATACAAAATAATAAATTGTAATCAAAACATACATATTATATAACCAATAATAATACTAGTAAATATTAAGTTAAAGATAAAGTATTCAATGAAATAAACCAGCATTAAAATAAACAAAGTTAAAAAAAAAGAAAGAAAAAAAACTATGATTATGTATGTAAAAAAGTCTTTAAGGAATATAAATAACCTGAGTAAATTCATTTCATTATTGTCAATTAAACACAGCCATCAACATTCTAAATGAATACAAGCAATTAGGCATAGAGATAAAGAAAACACAAATGTTGTCCATATTCTATCTATGCATCTATGATCATAATCATCTCATACAATCTTCATTATGTCCCAGATCATTATGTTAACAGAAACAACAGATCACTACTATTGAATTGATAAAAAGTAAAGAAAATACGGATGAATGTTTGTTTTTATTCCTTTGCACTTAGATATTATTACGTAACAATTGGGAAATTTATTTTATTGTATCTGGGGAGATTTCCTGTACAAAGGAAGAAAGAAAAAGATAAATAATAACAATTAATATTTGACAGTAAAATTAGACGAAGTTATACACAACAATAAGTGTACAGTAATCATGCATTATCATTCATTTCCATCATTTATTTATTACAATTGAGAGGTTTGTGGAGATAGTTGATTTGTCAATCCTGATATCACAAATTGATCTGAATTAGATAACTATTGATCACCTGGAAGCACTGGACAGCTGTTGGGATGATATTTGTAAAGTCAACGAAGACAGCGTTGTAATATTACAATAACAATTGAATTATCATCACTGGGCCCAAGCACATTGTCGAATCTCAGGATTACTAACATGATGTTGCTACCGGATATCTTTGAAGATAACAATGGTTCAGGTTACACAAACATAGTTCAGAGCTACTCTTACGATGTGTCGTAATCTCGACTTCTGAACGCAGATTCACAAAGATAGCTAAGAGTGACATAATCCACCCAGGCTTTGATTATCCATAGAATGATCTCACATATTACACCACCACCAGTATTTACATAACTACTCAGATACTCGAACTTTCCGACTGGTAGCTGTTTACCAAAACGACAGAACTAACTCAGACTACTATCAATATTTTAATAATGCTTCACACTTAGAAAGTGCAATGTTTGTTTAGTAAATGGGTATTGAATATTAACGTGTACTTTCTACTCAAAATGTTGGGCTGCACTACACTGATATGTTCATACCAGACAGTTGCGAATAACTACAGTTAAGTGATATGAAATTCCACTCTAATATACAGCGTTTATCTACTAAATGAACAGGAAAATAATGAATACATATTTATTGATCATTCAAAACATTACGAATAAACTCAATCATTGAAAAACAATAACAATGATTTATGTAAACATTATTATTATTATAGTTAAAAGTAGAATCCAGTACTCTTTCATCACACAATGTTTTGTTGTCTAGCTAGTTATTATTAAAACAATGTGCAAACCTATTTACCAGGTACAAATTGAACTGAGACTGGTATTTTTAGTTGGTTAAATGGATGCGAAACTCCGTCTGGAGTCCCTCTAGGGTTACTGCCAGTCCCAAGCCCCAATAAAGGAGGAGGGTTAGGCATGAGGTTAGCAACCCCATACCGTAAAACAATAACCTTGCTAAAAACACGCTAACCAGTAAAAACCTGTATCATCACTTTTACTCTGCCCTAGGATTTGAAATATCTGTTATGACGCCCCATGGTGAAAGCCAGGTTTCTTCGGAAGCCACGAGGCCAATGTCGCTTCTAACAACCAGAGCAACCATTAATATAGGTACATGGAACGTCTGTACGATGTTGCAGACAGGGAGAAGCAGGCAAACTGCCGAAGAAACGAAAAGATACAACCTCAAGATACTTGGAATCAGTGAAACCCATTGGCCACAAGCTGGACAGCGAAGATTGTCCTCAGGAGAAGTGCTTATATACTCCGGTCACGAAGAATAAAACGCCTTACACAAACACACGGAGTGGCACTGATGTTGTACCAAAAAGCATGGAAGGCTCTTATAGGATGGCAACATCATGGACCTAGGATCATTAAAGCATCATTCAAGACAAAGAAGGAGGGAATTACATTGAATCTCATCCAATGCTAGACGCCCACCAACGACAGCCACGAAGACGACAAAGACCAGTTCTATGCGACGCTGCGGTCAACCATCGTTAAACGCTCAGACAAGGACCTGACGATTCTGATAAGAGACTTTAACGCCAAGGTTAGAATGGACGACACCGGATATGAAGATATCATGAGACGACATGGACTGCAGAAAGGAACGAAAACGGTGAGAAGTTTACAAACCTATGTGCCTTCAACAAAATGATTATAGGTGGCACCGTATTCTCCCACAAACGCATACACAAAACTACATGGGTTGCACTGGACAACATTACGAAGAACCGAATCGACCACATTTGCGTCAATAAGAAGTTTAGAAGGACTATGAAAGACGTGAGAGCAAGGAGAGGAGCTGACATAGCTTCAGATCATCATCTGGTAGTAGCTAAAATGAAACTGAAGCCGAAGAAGCACTGGACAACTGGCGTAGTAGTATTACAAAAGTTTATCACAGCCCTTCTTCGGGATACTAACAAACGCAATGGATTCAACATAACACTCAACAACAAGTTCCAAGCATTTCATGATCTACTAGAAGAAGGTGGTACTAATATGGAGGACAATTCGAAAGAAAGTAAAGAAACAGTAACTTCAACATGTCAGGAGATTTTAGGTCGCATGAAACTACACCATAAGGGTGGATTTCTGTCGATACTCTGGACAAGATCCGAGAAAGGAGAAGCAATAAATTAACAATTAATAACAGCCGCACAAGAACAGAGAAAGCAAAATCACAGGCCGAATACAGCAGAAGTCAATAAGCAAGTAAAGAGGAGCATCAGGTTGGATAAATGGAAATATGTTGAGGACCTAGTAATGACTGGCGGAAAAAGCTGCAAGAGAAGGAAACATGAGGCACTTATACGATACAACGAAGAAGTTGACTGGGAAATTCAGTAAACCAGAACAGCTAATCAAGAACAAGACTGGCAAACTAATCACTGAAGTGAATGAACAACGAAACAGGTGGCTAGAACACTTCGAAGAGCTGTTAAATCGACTAGCACCACTGAACGCACCAGTAATCGAAGCAGCAGCAACGGATTTTCCCATAAACACCGACCCGCCAACAGTTGAAGATATCAAAATGTCCATACGAAAAATCAAGAGTGGCAAGTCAGCAGGGCCAGACAACCTACCACCTGAGGCACTGAAGTCAGACATATAAGAGAATGCAAAAATACTTCACATTCTCTCCAGAAAGACTTGTGAAGAAGAACAAGTCCCAGCAGACTGGAAACCAGGATACCTCGCCAAGATACCAAAGAAAGGAGATCTCAGCAACTGCGAAAACTACAGAAGCATCACTCTTCTTCCGATACCAAGAAAAGTCTTCAACAGTGTTATTTAACCGAATGAAAGACCAACAGGCCGGATTTTGTAAGGACCGATCGTGCATTAACCAAATTGCTACCCCAGGGTTTATTGTTGAGCAGTCAATTGAATGGAATTCACCCCTTTACATTAACTTCCTCGACTACGAAAAAGCATTCGACAGCGTGGATAGGAGAGTATTATGGAGCCTTCTACGACATTATGGCGTAAACGAGAAGACAGTCAACATCATACGGAATTCCTATGACGGACTACATTGTAAAATCCTGCATGGAGGTCAACTCACAGATTTCATTCGAAGTGAAAACCAGTGTTAGTCAAGGCCGTTTGATCTCGCCCTTTCTCTTCCTGCTGGTAGTTGACTGGATCATGAAGACCGCAACATCTCAAGGCAATAACGGAATACAGTGGACAAAATCAATGCAACTAGATAAATTACACTGCGCAGATGATCTAGCTATCCTATCCCACACACAACAACAAATGCAGATGAAGATGGAAAAGGTAGCAGCAGCAGCAGCCTCGGCAGCCTACAGTAGACCTTAACATACACAAAGGAAAAAGCAAGACCCTTCGCTACAAAACAACGAACACTAACCCAATTACACTTGATGGGGAAATTCTGGAAGATGTCGAATCCTTTGCATACTTGGACAGCATCATCAATAAACAAGGAGGGTCTAATGCGGATGTGAAGGTGCGGATCGGAAAAGCAAGAGCAGCATTTTTACAACTGAAAGACATCTACAACTCAAACCAACTGTCAGCCAATATTAAAGTCACAATTTCCAATACAAATGTGAAAACAGTTCTGTTGTATGGAGCTGAAACTTGTATTGAGAACTGCGAAAAGCATCATTCAAAAGATACAAGTATTTATAAACAACTGTTTGCGTAGGATACTTCGGATCCGTTGACCGGATACCATCAACAACAACCTCCTATGGCAGACAACAAGACAACTTACAACCGAGGAATAAATTAGGAAAAGACGCCGGAGGTGGATAGGACAAACACTGAGGAGACCAACAAACTGAATCACAAGACAAGCATTAACATGGATTCCTGAAGGTCAAAGGAAAAGAGAGACCCAAGAACACATTGCGTCGGGAATCGGAGACAGACATGAAGAGCTCTTGGGGAAGGCTGGAAAGAAAAGCTCAGGACAGAGTTGGTTGGAGAATACTGGTCGGTGGTTTATGCTCCACATGGATAACAGGCATTGATTGATAGAAATGGATGCATACATAAAAAATATGTATCACAAATTGACGGAAGTGGAAATTCTACCATTGGATGTTGGTCCAGTGGTACAGAGGGTTAGGTGTTGGTTAACCTGAGGCTGCTGGAAGGGGGGAATCTAGGGTTTGCACTGCTGAGAAGATTTATACTAGGACGAAACAGATCCCTACTGTTTCCTAATTTTCAACAGTACCATACCAATATTAATCTGTAACTTATTCAATCAATTCAGTACAAATTAATGTATTCTACTTTGAATCACATTCTAAATGTGGAAAACAAGAAACAAACAGTGAAACAACATTAATTATGGATAAACATGAATTCAATAATCAAACAATTCAATACACATAGAACTATATGATTACATTCTTAAGAAATTCAACATGCTTAGTCTGCTGCCTTATATATACACACATATTTACATGCATCTATAAATAGGCAATAACAGAAAATGAATTGACGAAGAAGACTAACAATATAATTGAGTAATTAATAAGCTTGAAATTTTCACTATACTACTTATAAAGAGTATATATTTATAAGACATTTACATACTTGTATTTTACTCACTGTTTCCGACGAAAGTAGAGTCAACACAGAGGATAATTGAAGTTAAAGAAGAAAAAAAACTATGGAAATTACAATGGATTAATAACATCTACTTTGTTATATGCTAATAACTATCATTTTCTTTTCATTACGAAGAGAAGAATGATTCATTTTCTTTACTAATGATATCAAGTTTACTACTGGAGAATATTAAATCATATTAGTGTTATATCTTGAAGAATTGGGCAATCACAATAAATGGAAAACAGTGACTTTGATAGTACTAGTCAATGCATATACACGTCTGCCTCATGACTACTAGATCTTAAGCTAGAATGAAGAACACAAGATAACCAAGCCAACCATCAGACAGTCAGATAATATTTTACTCATTTATTTATATGGATACAAAACCTGACCTCGTATCAATAGGAGGAATGACATTTACACAAAACGGGAACAATAGTGACTAGAGACTGGGGGTACAGATACACAATTAATTGACTACAGTTCCTAAATGATAAGTGGTATGATAACAGTTTATGAGTCTAATGGGAGGTTAGGGTGATGGGGACATGACAATAATAGGAATGAAAAAATTAATGTACATAAACTGAAAATAAATGAAACAGTCTTCAGAAAAGCTGTTCGGAAAGTTAGTCGCCTTTCATGAACATGCCAACATAACAATCAGTTAGCTTACAGATACAACAAAAGCACGCTAGATGCAGAGGTTGTCTTAGTTTATAAAAGAGTGAAAAGTATATCTGAAATATGTTCCTCGACTATACTACTATCTTTGATTCTTCTAGAAGATCGATATTATACCAACTAAATGTGCTAGTGATAACACGGAAAGTTGGAATAAATGACTGACTGCTTTTTATTATTTATCTAGAAGACAATAGGACACTGTGTATAGCGAAAAGTTTACCATTCATCTATTAATAGAAGTTACTACATTTCAAGGTATTGTTCACCTCAGCTTTCTCTTAAACGGCCTGTAGTCTCCAACAAAAAAAACAACTTTGTTAAGTATGTAGATGACTTATATGTCTGTTTCATTCTCTTCAATTTGTTCTGAAATGAATGGCTTCTTATAAAATGTTGAAGGATGATTTATTTTACCAAACAAAAGTTGTATGCTTAATCTTTCTGAATGCCAACCTCATTATTTTAATTTAAGACAAGATAAGGACATTAACACCATTGTGAAATTCCATGAAGTGTGTACCATTAGAGATTCTATAATAAAGACTATGTTGAACGTCATTTATATCTTCATGACTTTTACTGCCCATCTCTCTCGGTCTTCATATATCTTATCAATACCGTATTAAGTACATATAAACTATGAGATGACATAGTTGTAAAAGCTCATCTGATCCAAATTTCACATTCTTGAAAACACAAGTCGGTAACAATAGTAAAGGTTCTTATTTATCATAAAATCGCCATCTGGAATTACGCGTATATGTACTTTCTTGAGACACATATGCCAGCACTATAAACAGTTGTTCCTCCTGACAAACCTGGAAAGGGAACCGTATTAACAGTTGTCTTTAAGACCTGAAAATTTGACTGCAGTACCCAAAAGGCAACTGCCTGATATCGGTTACAAACGGCCTTTTGTGTACAGTTATTCGTTTTAGCAATATAACGGTTTAGATCTTACTGTCTAAGTAGTCTGTGGAGATTGTTGAATTTTGTAAATTATATCACACATCAACTGTAGCCACATAACCATTGAGAACCATGGAGAACTGCACAGAAGTTTCATTCTAGTATGGAACTCTCTAATAGTGTGTAAACACGAAACTGATACGGATTAGATCCAGAATGTTCAAGTTTATCAGCGAAAGTTTAATCCTCAGATCATTGCGCAACGTTCAACTTCAATTAATCTGCTATTTCGCAGGTCATCATAAAATGTATAATTAACTGACAGTAATTTGTAAACTTCATAAGACACGACAACAGTTGACGAGTCAAATATAAGTATTGCAACAAAGAAAATGTCAAAATGCTATAAATACGTTATTTAATTAGCACGTATGAAATACATATGCTGTTGGCATGCTTTGCAGAAACATCGACGAAGTCTCTAAGAGCTTCGAAAGAGCTGAGAATGCCTTAGTAAGTTAACATTTAGTAGAACTTTTTAAAAGATTTGACAAGACGCTGTTCTACTGAGTGATTGTTCAGCTTCTTTCCCCCCACATTCGATGAATTATAATGGTGATTTTTAGTCAGCTGGAAATTATAAATACGCATGCTTCTTGTACACATTTAACACTTACTGGAGTAAAAGTTTATTTCTTTTGCACCTGTTGATTGGTAGACAGAATATAAGCCCCAATATCAATCAGTTGTTTTTAAGTTAGTTTTCTCTTCAAATAAACTTACTTTGCACTAGCTGAAGATGTCCTTCGTCGGTGTAAATTTGAACTATTCCAAAATAATACACTTGGTCTACGTTCAGTTACATCAAAGTTTGCCAGTGAACCAATAAATTTATCCGCTGTATCAGATGCATCTACATTCGCTTCTGCAGAACCACCATCAGTAGCTATTTTTGTCCAATCTGGTAGTACAATATCAGTTGTATTCCAAAAGGCATCACGGACAAGATCTGGATGTTCATGATGCATTCCATCAACAATTAAATAAGACACCTATTGATTCAAATATTTATTTTAATGAAGAAGACATAATAATCAGTGAAGAAAATTTTTTAGATGATATCATTAACATTTTTCTAATAAATGATGTTTATATGTAACTAAAAAAAACTGATATCTCCAAAAAAATCTAGGCTGTAAGAGAAGATGGATATAACTTTGTACTCTATGTTACTTACTTACTTACTTATGCCTGTTACCCCACTGCAGGTTTGAAGCCTGCACCCCGGACCACCGAGGTTCATCCTGGCGATGCACTCTATGTTAATACACCCTAATTACTCATATTTAATTCTATGTTCATTAATTTTGGCAGTGGATGGTTTTAAAATGCCTATTATGTAAAATCTACAATTAAATATAAATTGATATGGAGGAGTTCATAATTTAAACATCTTGAAACATATTTAAAATATATTTTATGTGCTTGTCTTCGTTTCGTAAGTAACATGAGAATCGACAAAGACTTGAGAACCTTTATTCGAAATGCTGTGAAACGATTAAGTTAATGGACTTCCTATGTTAACAAGATCGAACAATTCATGATTGTGACTCATTTCAGTGATCTTTTCTTATAACATATTACATACTGATTCTAGTACATGGCTCTGACCCAAACTTTAAGCGATATTGGTACTGTTTAGTTACTCAAGATGAAAAACGTACAGTGGAATTAAAACTTGCAATTTAGTAACCAAAAGCCAAGCAGCATTACCAGAGAATATCACATTAAAAATTTACAACCAAACAAATATAGATAAATGAAGAATACTTACAATATATGGGTTAGTCTTTGAAAATATTCCCCTACCCCCTACTTCATCACCACAACCATTAAAATATCATTAAACTTACGAGTATCATATACAAATCATTTTGTATAAGCTAATTTTGATAACATGAATTGATCTGAATTAGACAACCATTGATCACCTAGAAGCACTGGATAGCTGTCTCATTCTAGTATGGGACTCTTCGGTAGTGCACATCCACAACCGCATCAGGGATCAAAGCCAAGACCCTCTGGCTCCGTGGCGAACGCTTTACCACTAGACCACTGAGTCATTTCCTAACGGTTGATACTTTTAATTCAGAGGGGGGGAGTGACTACAATATCATCTCATGGATTATTGTAATAATGTGAACATGATAGCACGAATTTACTTGAGTCACAATGTGCAACATCGATATTTTGTCCAAGTACAGAGGTCAATAAAACGTAGTGTTCACTTAAATCCCCATCAGAGATCAAGACTGAAACCATCAGGCTTTAGGATGAGTTTTAAGTCTTTAGACTACTGAGCTGGTGTATCTGATGGTTGATATATCTAACTTTAGTTAATTCGCGTTATGCGATACACATTGAGCAACCTTAATCAATATCATCGATATTTGTTTAGGGCCTGATACGACTGAAAACCACTGGATACATTTCACTATAACAATAGCAATCATTTCTTGAAGTTAATTGCTGGTGAGTACATGTTAATAGTCATTATTGGTTGTTGTGGTGTTTAATGCTTCTTGATTTTCAACGGTTGTCTAATCAATGCTAACTCGTCTTATCAAATTTAGAAATCCCGATTCTCATTAATTGACATAGTTTGCAGATTCGAAATCTACTCCACCCATTTGGTAAAAGTATTGATAGCTGTAACCCAAAACTAAATTATCACTCGAAAATCAATCAGTCAGTTACAACGTAGAACTTGGTACATGCGTACATCAGTTCAAATTGCCATACCTCAATAAGCTAATAGAGATTAAATTATCGGACCAAATCCCAGAGTAGGGGAGATAGTAACAGAGTAAGTACTAATGGAAAAGGCATAGAGATCAGAGATAAGATTTGAGAAAATATGATAAGCTTGAAAACTTAAAATTTGGAGGACAAGGAGTGGATGCACCTGAGTCATTGAGAACGATTTTGACCCATATCACCTAAAGTCTCTAACCATTTGTTATGATTATCACGTGGGCCCCAACCATGGAGTCTGCATCTATTAACATGGCTCAGCCCAATTGTCAATGACTTCATGGATTGTTGCCACATTTTCGTTTGGCCGACCCAAGCTTTCTCAAGCCTACTCCCACACCAAACAATATTGCTCGTCGAGGTAGACGGTGGTCAGGTATACGTAACACATTTCCTAACCACCTCAGCTGGTGAAGATTCACTACTACATAAGTAGACTTACCGTATTTACCTAGTACTCTATTCCTAACCCACGACTAATATTTCGAAGACATCTGTGATCGAATACTAGAAGCCTACGAACATCCTCTATCCTTAATTGCCATGTTTCACATCCATAAAGTAAAACGAATCTAACTGCTGCGCAGTAAATGCGTCCTTTCGTCGGCAAAAGGATGCCTCGCCTACGACACAAGTGACGCGAATTGGCAAAAGCTAATCGGGCCTAATGTATACGAGTCAAGATTTCAGTAGACACCAGACTATCAGGATTGATGAGGCTCACGAGATAAGTAAAGCGGTTAACACATTCAACTGCTTTGCTGTCTATCACTAACTGCGGTGCCGAGTTAAACCAGTCCTGAAGCAGCATTGACTTAACTCGAAAATCAGTGCATAAAATCTATACACGGTATATAGGTAAATCAACTTCAAAAATTATCTTTTGGTGTAACGAGTAGGTCAATGACTTCAGCAAAAAAAAATTAGCGATTCTAAAAAATGTCTGTGACGAATAATTATTTTACTTAATCTGTATAGATTTTGAAAATCTGAGTATACAGATGGGTCAATCGGCCTCATGAATTTATAGCCGATCAAAAGTCATTAGCTGTGGATAGGTAAAAACGAACAATAGGGAGATGGATACACAGATTTTCTATAATTATTACCATAACTCTAGCTGTTTAAACAGTTTGTCTATAAATAAAATAACATTTTATCTCGTCCATAGGATTATATGACACTTGTATTCTAAAACCATTCAAAGTAAACCTAAATAGTCGTTTATGCTACCTTAAATTGATTCCGTTTCTAGGTTAAGTTTTATGACTATGAGAGAATTGAAGTTAGGGATACGGTTAAGTTAGATTTATGGTTATTTCAAGGTTAGTTGTAGTTAAGGCTAGAGAATTTGGTCCAGGCATAGTTTTGATTTGTATGTTATACATCACTTGTTTGGTAAGAACTGGGTATTTGTAAAGTTCAGCACCATAATTTATATTCTGTAACATTAAAATGAGTTTTTGTTAAAATAAATTTACGCATTTCGGGCGTCAAAAATAAGTATTACAATAAGTGTTACGTAACTGGTTTTAGATTACATAGAACGTGGCTGACTAGCCATAGTGGTTATTCTAAGTGGACAGTTTAAGAGTCGATCAGGCTAGACTATACTGAAGTCAAAAATGCAAGCGTCAGATCAATATTATGATAAAAAAAGGTTAACATCAATAGTTATTATCAAGGAATAGAAGTGGAAAAAATAAAGTAGAGTTTAAGGATAAAGGCAACTCAGTTAAGAACAAGAAAATCGTGTCAACTTCACGGTATACATATCAAAACAGGATGCTGATTATCGAATGTAGATGACTATTCAGTTTTCATGAGGAAATGATCAAACCAAGTATATACGGTTAGTAGTAGGGTTGTAGGGTTTAGATCAAAATATCCTCAACGGCATCATCGATGAACAAGGAGGGTCCAATGCTGATGTAAAGGCAAGAATTGGCAAAGCAAGGGCACCATTCCCACAGTTGAAGAGCATTTGGGACTCAAAACAACTGTCAACTAACCTCAAAATCAGACTGTATGAAGCTGAAATGTGGAGAACTACTTCAAACATCCTCAGGAGGGTACAAGTATTTATAAACAACTGTCTACGCAAGATACCAAATGTCCGTTGGCCGGAAACCATCAGCAACAGCCTACTATGGGAGAGAATAAACCAACTTACAGCCGAAGAGGAAAAAACGTTGGGAATGGATAGGACGTATATTGTGGAAATCATCAGACTGCATCACGAGGCAAGCACTAACTTGGAACCCTGTTGGAAAACGGGAAAGCGGAAGACCAAAGAACACACTGTGTCGAGAATTGGAAGCAGACATTAAAATGATGAACAGCAACTGGAAACAACTGGAAAGGACTGCTCAGGACAGAGTTTATTGGAGAATACTGGTGAGCGGCCTATGCTCCTCTGAGAAGGATAACGGGTGTAAGTAAGTAAGTAGGTACTCCTCAACGGCATTTCAGAGTCATTCAAGTTTGTACTTTGTCTTAAACCTTAAAAATATAGCCAGTAAAAGTATAATTTACGGAGAGGATTTAGCGATTGCCAAAACGTTCGTAACGTAGTGTGTGATTAGCCGATATCATCACCAAGTAAATTAGAAATTAGCTATTTTAAAAAATGTGTATACTGCTTGAAAACAGAATTACGAAGGAAAATTAATTTCTAAAGTTACAAACCAGAATTTATAGCATCAAAATTATCAAATGTTAGTTTGTTGTGAAGTAAATTGTATACTATACGCAAACCAATCATACCCATAGCCAATATCAAGGCATAGCGCTCATCCCAACCCTAATGCTTCGACCTAATGCGCCATGACCGATACTTAGCAATGCTACACAGTTCCTAACCATTAGCTACGACATTCGCATACACCCCAACCAAGTAGTTTGTATCTACTAGCACGGCTTCATAGACTGATACCACGATTAGATTTGGCCGCCCTAAACTTTTTCTATCCTACTCCAATATCAGTTGGCATCATGAGTCAAGATAGGGGGTGGTCAGGTGTACGCAACGCATGTCCCAACTACCTCTATCGACGAAAATTCATAACTTGATCAATTGATTCATCATATTTCACCAGTACCAGGTGTCTAACTTCATTATTATTAACTCAGTGATCTTAGGAAACGTAAGCGATATTTTGAAGATATCGATGATCGAATAGCAGTAACTTACGAATGTCATTTACTGCTAAGTGCCACGTTTCACATCCATACAGAAGATGGAACGAAAAACTTTGCAGTACATTCGTCCTTGACTTGATAGATAAATAGATATTTTGCCTACGCCATAGATAGAAAGTTGGCAAAAGCCAAACGAGCTTTTCGAATCCGCGCTAAAATTTTGTCAGACACCGACTCATCAAGGGTGATCAGACTTCCAAGAAACGTGAAGTGGTCAACGTGTCCAACTACTTCACTCCCTATCCTTACATCAAGCGTTGATCCAGATCAGTCCTGCACAAAAAATCGCGTTTATAGGTGGGAAATGCATCCCAAACATAGTTGCATTGTTAGTCAATGCTATTAAAACACTCCATTTTATCAGCGTCTTCGGACGATAAGAGCGTTATTTCCAGCAGTGATTTATGGTGAAACTAAACAAAAATCGAGATAGTCGACAAATTAAATAAACACCGATTGAGGTGATAAGTTCAGACGACAGTTCATTATACGCTCTGACTTGACTAATAGTGTTCGAGTAAGGAGTCTTTGCAAGGCTTATTTACTTCTAAGGTACGCCTTTCAGTAACAGACACTGCCATAGAACAACTCGGTTTACATAGTGTTGGGTAGAGCCAAAATAAAACCTTGAAATAAGTTCAGAAAGGCATAGAAATCAATAGAGAACATTGTGTTCAATCAACACGCAGATAGTTTTTTACCAGAAAATTCTAGACAATGAAAGGTCACGTGATATATCTCTGATTGGTCAGTTACCTTACTACTACTGTGTTTAGTAGGATATAGAATTCTCTAGAAGCCTAAAGGACATTTATGATAATATAAATACCCTAGTTTCTGTACATAATTGAAACCTTGCAGTAAAGTGTTATTTTGCCGTATTTCCTGTCTACTCTCTCGTGTTCACGTTGAAGTGTAGTTTTCAGCCTGGGGGTCAAATCAAAGCTTAGGAGTCGAATCAAGCGATTCCACCTAGACGAGATAATAATTGACGACAGAGATTTCGCGGTCGATAGAAGAATTCAAACCACGCGTCAAAACAAATTAGCGACGGGAATTTCGAAAAATTAGAGAAGAAAAATCATGAATATTACTTTGGAACAACTAGAAGCTTATATGGAGCGGCAAGAAAAGCGGTTTCGAATAATCTCAAATAAGAATTATGGGAAGCCCGTGATGCAGAAAAATCCTCCTGAACCTAACAAAAACCCCATTCCTAGTGAACTTCAGCTATCACATAACGAATCAGTCATAAATTCTATCTATGAATTTCATTTCGATAGTCCAGCTGGTGTTACTTTCGACTCGTGATTCAAGAAACACATAGTCATTGTGAAAAATTCAAAAATAAGGGTAGACTGAGACATTTTTCATAATAACTTTGAAATATACTTCACCATATTCAGCAAATTAGTATTTAATGATGTCTTTATTAAGACGAAATCACTACATAGTCAATAGACAACATTATGTCCTTATATATGCATTATAAAGTACAAGTAGCTCAACAGATTCCTTTTTTTTTTCAGGCTTTATCAGAACATTACAGTACCACCTCCTTAGAAATAATTCAAATAATTAATTCTTGTTACTATACAATAACTGAATTTTCAAATTTAGTTTCTATCACATTCTTCTATTCACGTGTAAAATACTCTGTTTGTTTTTTTTTTCATAATAAGAATAAAGTTATTTTCTATGATTTCAATTACCTCAATTCGTCAGTCAATCAGTCAGTTACAACGTAAATGATCACTTTTAAAATAAATTTAAAAAGAAAAAAAAAAGTGAAATAACTGTAGCCAATAAATGTTACTTATTCTAATCATCAGAAATAGATTAAATAGGATCTATCAATAGAAAAATTCTGATCAATGATAAATCTTATGAGAAATAGAATAATTATATTGTAAAAGGAAAAATAATACAATCGAAATGAGCTATGAAAGTATCAAAAGTTATCTTGAATCGTCGATTTTTTGTTGTTGCTTGCATTATGATTAACTAATTTATCAGTTGTTAGTTCGTGTATTTTGTTTCTATCTAAGCTTCACATAAAAGAGTTAATAACACTACTATTCGATTGTATCAACTGAAGTAAGTGTAATTGGATTTGTACCTATGACTTAATCGCTGAAAGTTGATCATTGTAATCTGTTCACGTAAATGGTAGAATGCAATTATAAAACGGATGATGTTATCTACTAAAATTATACCACAAAAATCACTTTCTCCCGACTACACTAGTTCACATGAATGCAGAAAATATCTTTCGAAATCAATGGATATTGTATCCATCCACGACTTGGTACAGATTCCGATATTTTCTCTTAATAGCAGGAAAACTTGGGAGCGTATCGACAGGCCTTCTAGTTTATTCGATAAAACGAGCAACCTGAAGTGCTTCTGCCAGAAAGTATCACGTCATATTTGCTTGTTTTGATGTCACTCTCATACTAAGTGCTAAAGTGAAGGTAGGTAAGAAATTAACAAATGTAGTAACAAAGTGCGCCGATAGATTTCTGCTCTGATGCAATGCATGATGGGTCTTCTTAACAATTTCGTCAAAGTGTGGTTGATGGATGTCACAGTGTCACCTGAAGAATAATGTGTAAATCAGGTGTCCACATTCAGGAAAACTTATAGGGTAACCAGTGGATACCTGTTAATCTCAGGTAGAATAACTAGGGTTGACAGCAGCAAATTTGTACGGATAATATTTTATTTCTCATTAACACTAACATTCGGTCAACCCACAATCACTGTACTACTTGATATTCACTATCTAACTATCCATCCATCCAAACTTAAACAGAACAGATTAGAGTCAGATACTGACGGTAAGGATACTATTATGGATCTCGCTTCTTCTGGAGCACCTATCTAGAACTTAGCAATATCCTGGTATGAGCTAAAATTATTATGAGTTTTGGTGGCCTGCTAGTTCATTACTTCTGATGGGCTAATTTAAGTAAATTGGCTGTATTTAGCACTTGTATCTAAATATCAAACCGACTTAGAGCCAGTCGAGGGTCAAATACAACACAGAACCTGGTATATAGGCACATAGGTTCAAGTTTCATACCATATTAGCAAGGTGGGGTCAAATTAGCAAGATGAATATCAAATTGTAGTTCGAAAATAAGAAATTAAAAGTATATATGGATGAATAATAAAATTCAGGATAACGAGTGAATTCATCTACCCCACTCAAGTTGACTCAAAGCAACGTTGACCAACACCTACAACTAATCGTCACAATTGTAGCCACGACCCCAACAAACAAGTTGTCTGAACTTACTAACGTGTAAATGATCAACAGTCAATAGTTTAATGATTGATTAGTTCAGATGCCTCAATTTTCCCTCCATCCTATTCCTACGATAGTCAACATCGAGATGTCGGGGTAGGTCATAGGTGAATATACTGTACATGCTACGGCATATAACCACTTTAGTCGATGAATATTCACAATCACATCAACCGATTTGCTGCGTTTGCCCAGTACTCTGAGCTTAGCCTTAACACTGTTTAACTGATTGTTCCAAGATACGAGAGCAATGGCTTTGGATACATAATTGATAGACGGATATTTCATATATGCTACAAGTGACGCCGATTCGACAAAAACCTTGTGAATTCGTACCAAGATTTTATCAAACATTAGATATGACGAAACTTCCAAGATAATTAATAGAAGACCAGAAAAACAGTATCTTTTGAAAGTAATCTTAAAAATAACTCACTTGTAAATTTCTTTCGATTAAATATTCAATCTCAAAATCATCAACATCTTCACCGAATGGATTAATTAATGATTCAGCAACCTATTTTGTACAAATAGAAACTATACGTTGAATTAATGTATAAGTTAATTCTAAGTAAATAGATTGGGCAACAAATAGATACAAGCCAATTAAAACCAAGAAAGTTATTGCACGAAATTCAAAAGAAAAGGATAACTTCTATAATACAGTACATGAAAAGCCCTGTAGAAATACCTGATAAATGCCTGTAATTATCTGTAACATTGTCCAAATCCAATAAATGTGTTACACTATGCATTTATGGTAATTTTTCTGCTTACCTGGTGACTGAATGGTGTGTAATGGTGTAATTTCTATTCAAGATTTCATTTTGTTAAGACAATTTACAGAAATCTCAAACAAGTGCCTCCAGAAACCTGGAAGACGTTGAAAACAGTTCATCTAATTATCACTTCATTAAATTTTTAGTTTTGACTTAGCATCCTCTAACTGATTAATAGTATATATGCATGAATGTATGATCAACATAGAACCTGACACATGTGTGCATCGATCAATAGTATGACTGTCTGCTTCTGGATTGTGTATGAATTATAATGATGATTACTGGTCTACTTAAAATCATAAATACACGCGATTTACTCTGCATAATCGACACTTACTGGAATATATATACTTCTTTTACCTTCCGAATTACAACTTGAGAATTTCATACGTGTTCAAGTTCAGAAGCCATCAGACGGATATTCTAAGTTTTCAACTACAAGACATATCATATTTCAAGTGAATATGAAGTTATTCACAGCTGTCTGCTATGAATATGTGAATGTAGAGAAGTTCGACATGTCAGATAGAAAAGAAAACATAAACATAGTAGAAGTTATTATTTGAAATATAGTCTTTGTGAAAATTGCACTGTAATATACAATATCCATTCTAAAATTAAACATGAAAACAATCAACAATTCCTAAATTCAACAAACACTCACGAAAAATTAAAAATCTTGAGTATTAGCTCAGTGTATAAATCGACACTATAAAAGTATGTTCATACAACAGTAATAAATTATAGGACTAACCTTTAACCATCCAATATAAAAGAAGAAACGTAATAAACCGAAAATTGGCACGTAAATATCAATTTCATGACCTTCATACTTTTTAGATGGATCTAAATACTTGCCAGGCAAGTAAACATGTTCCAAAATATCCATAGACAGCTATTGTTACAGTCTAAGGAGAAGTAGAAAAATAAAAGGAATAACAATATAAAAGAGGTAACAATAGTAATATTATAGAAAACATTCGTGTCTCTATCCGTTAAATTAGAAGCGAAACTAAGAGCATTAAACTACGTTAGAACTAGATCAATCACATTACACATGCTGTTTATATTCATCACAGACTGATGTCAGTTAGGTACCACTGAAGAACAGAAGACAATCGTCAGAAATTCTATCCCAGTGTTGGACTCAACAATATACACTCGCCACACTACAACGGATTAAGCTAACAACTATCAGGCTTCGCGTAGAATGTTTAGCCATCGGAAGCACTGAGCCAGCTGCATACACTGGTAAGATTCTCATTTTAATCAATGTGTGGAATATAGAGATGATTATCCAATGCCATGGATGAGAACTACTTTACGTCAGGGTTGTTTAGACTCCATCAGTCGCAAGTTTCTACTAGAATTCAGGAAATCTTTAGTGAGTCTTAGATGATTGTCGCTCCATATCGCAAACTGATTAAAGTGGAAATGTTACTATTGTATGCCGGACGGCCCAGTGATCCTGATAGACGATCGTTCGTTAAGAGACCCAATGGACTTGGTTCGATTCGTGGTGGGGTTGTATGTGCTCACTGATGACGGATTTCACACAAGGATGAAAGAGCTGACAAATGATCTCTGGTTTTCAATAGAACCCGATTGAGATTAATCTGTGACCAATACAAACAAAAAACATAAGATTTTTACATGAATATTAAACAATACCGAAGGAGTTGAAAGTAGATAATGTATGAGAAAGTTCAACAGAAGATAAGAACAATCTAAAATGAAAAAAGAAGATGCGTGAGAAGGAACTAATGATAGAACCTGATTAAAGCCATTTAGTGACTTAGTATTTTCAACTACTGATTACATCAATGATAAAATATGAGTTACATATATCAATGAAGGTTAATAATGTCATCAACTAATTCACCATCATCTAGTATATGTTGCTTTATGCTTAACGGAGCGATGACTTAATCAGTAAGGTAGTTAACTTTCAATAATTAAATCGAAAGCTCTAACTCCACTCTGTTTGAGAAACGTTGAAAATCACACTGCTAGAGAATACTAACGAAGGATACTATGTCACTAAAAGAAGCACTAAACAATCATTATCATAATGATAATTAGTAGATTGCTTGGATTGGTTGATTACTGAGATGTGATCTATGTCGTATTTATCAAGTTTATTACAGTGCAGATTAAATTTTATGGATTAAATTACAGTATGACACAAGTCTAAATAACTCGACGTGGCGGGCACTTTATTGTGATCGATAAAATGATATCCGTGCTATAAAAGGACCTGACAAACATGACACTGATCACCAATCAGTGATTAGTATGATAAGTAAAATTGATAGGTACTTACTGATTGGAGGATGAGCAAACTATAATAACCATACCGTCCAGTCATTTGTGACAAGTAATTGCGCTTCGTTTTTGTATATTTTCTTCATATGTACCTTATTTTATTAATTAAAACATTTCTCTTCCTGCCAAATAGTCATGTTTTTATGTAAATTCATACGGGGGATTCGAATCAACAATCGTATGTGTCGTGAGAGGCTATCACTCTCTGCCATTACTGCATAATTGCGCTTTCAAATATCCATCAGGCAATTCGCATCTGTTAACACAGCTTACGATAAGGTCAACGTCTTCATGAAGTGATACCATATCTTGTCCTGGAGGTTATAACCTTTTTTCCAACTTAATCCTACTTCATCCGTTGGAAATGAGGAATTTAAGGATGATGGTAGTTATTTATTATTATTCAAAGTATTGTTAATCAGTGTATATATATTTAAATTGTATATCCCTTTAAGTATTCGTTAATGAATAACTGATTAAGATAGTAAAAAGCGATTGAAGTAATTTATCATCCAAAGGATTTCAGACCTACGGTAAGATTATTCATGCTTGAAATAATAATCAGAATATCGGTAAACAATTTGAAATTGCTATTTAAAACGACGGCTGAATGAAATACGAAAATTGAAAAAGATTGAAAAAGATGATAAAAGAAGCGGAGTGAGATCCAAAAGGTTTTCGTTGAAACAAACGGTTATGGCAAGTCATTTTCACGAGAAGATAGAAAAGAATTTTGGACCAGTTAGCTCAATTCAAGTGTTCTTTCTCTTCCAGGTTAAGGATAAATATATCGGATAAACTCACAGACGTTAAATAATTAGTCTTTTTCTTTGGTCTCTGGATTCGTTCCGATCAGTAGAAAGTTATTTTTGTCATTAGACAAACGAAATCATAATCTACAGCTGGCCAAGTAAGGGACAGAATAATCCTGATATTTCATTTCATTTAACTCGGCTTTACATAGAGGTTAACTATGTATTTATCCGCTACCCTCGATTTTACATTGTTAATGTGTTCGTTTTGTAATGATGTTATTGTTTTAATTGAGCAGCTGTGTGGTCTGAGCCGGTATGAAAACATTTAAAGGATTTTGTGAAGTGTATTCTGATTTCTGATTTTCGATATATTGACTCGATTCCAAGTGTTTTTCTCTTCAGGCTATGGTTATGCAAATTGATGCAGTCTGACAAGGTGTAAAGATATCCGTCACCATTAAAAATTTGTTGTGTATTAGGATTTTGATGACTAAGTGATTAAGTATTGTTAACTCAAATAATGAAATTTTGACCGACAAAATGAAAACGCAATGATACATATTGGCTAAGTGACAACGGTTTAAGAAGTACGACTACTAATTCAGAGTGGTGAATGGATTAAAATTAATTTGAAAAAAAAAAACAAGACTACAAGGTAGAAGGAGAGCACATGTCATTTGATAAAACAACGTGCTTACACGCATAATACTAACTCGAAAATAACACGATTAAATGACATAAACAATTGGTACAACCAGCCGTGTAAATTACTCATTTTCCAATCAATTAGGACCTGAGCGACCAATATGTCAAGGTAATAGGACTATCTAGTTGTCACCCATAAAGATCAGGTATCAATGACTTTCCAAAATTATTATTGGTAATTTTAGAACTCAATGACATAATAGTCAAAATATTGGGATGTTGTACGTATCACTAACCATCACTTACCTCTAGTTGTAATGATAACTGGCATAGGAGTAAGAAGAGAGAAAAAACGACCAGTCAAAACAGAATGTGGTATTACTCCATCAAGTTACTGACTATTAGTCTGAACTGTCGGCAGATGTTTTCTACCTCGTTAGGGTCTAAGTAATTGTTATAACCAATGGTTTGAGACGATGAGTTATATGATTCAGAATTGGTGTATTCGTTCTTAATCTTTCCTTAATTACGGAACTTAGAAGCACTTTATACCATTATTTCAGCGGATTAATCTTTTTTGCTGAAATCATATTCTCCATGTCCAATAATTTCATGAATGATGACTCATGAGGTCGTCTATGAGTAGTAAATAACGGGATATTGCGTGAAAGTGGCAACAGTAAACAGCCGACGAGATTAATCGCAAGGCAGTGGGAAGTAATGCGCGATCACAGTACGTAGGAAGCTAGCCTAGAATCAACTTGGATCAACAAACACAAATGATGTAAAAATAGATGATTGAAGGCAATGTATGTATTATTTATAAAGTTCTATGTTTCCGAGCAAAGTACCTAAGCTGTCGTTTTCATAATATCACTACAATTACATTACTTTTCATCTCACTGTGTTAATGGGCTGAGACGACTTGGACAGGTGAGCACATATACCAGTCTCTACTTTGTACACGATAAACTGTCTACGAATTTGCAGTTACTCTAAATTAACCAAAGGAGTGGATAATCAAACCCGTAGGTTTATTTCTTAATAATTAATGACAATTTTAAAAGTATTTAACATCTAAAGACATTATGAAGTTGTGAAAGGTTACACATTTTAATTTGGCTAGTAGATATCAGCTAAAGTACAACTAATGGTCAAAGTGTACTAGATATCTGTTTCAGTGTGATCTGTAACTCTTGACAGAATAAAGGAAAATGTTTAATGAAATCAATCAGTTCAACAGTAACTTCAGTATTTTGACAACTTATACTAATTTTTTATTATGCCTAAACTGTACACATACACACAGATATTCATTAATGAATACTGGATTATGCAATACTTAGAAGACAAACAATACTTTTTCATGTATATGTTGGCAATGATTGATTTCTTCCACTGACACCTACTTATTTCTATAAGCGTACTCATAGTAATCAGTATTAGGTGGGTTAATTAATTTAAAATCTGCAAGATACAAATGTTTAACGCCAATATAACAAGAAAATTTATACATTTTTTTTTCTAAAAACCACTGAAAACTGAAATCGCTAATCGACAACTGACAAATCATCAACGTAACTATGTAGGAGCTTAAACAGACTTTTCTACGATAATAAGTAATTTAAGTTGATTAAAATGACTTGAAGTAGGTAAGAATAAACAGAAAGCAGTAATAACAACAACAAAGTGAAATTTGAGTTGGATTGTAACTAGCAATCAGAATTCAGGACGCGTGTTTCGTCCTCTTTTGGACTCACTAGCTGGATGTGCCAGTGTGAACATTAACACTGTGATGCAGGTACATCCAACTGACGAGTCTAAGATAGGACAAAATGCACGTCCTGAATTACGCTTCCAGTCACAATCCAATTCAAATAATACTTTTGAACTCTCACTATATCGATGCAATCCGGTCAGGAAGCACATATGGCAACAGAAACTGATCAATTTCAATCCATGACTAATCAACGGAAAGATCCAAATACATTCTAATTAGACAAAGTGAAAGAAGCTAAACAGAAAATGCACATCTACTAAGGTTCTATTTGTATGTAGATCACTAAAACGTTGACAAACTTCTTAGTACAACGAAAGAATAAAGTATTTACGAATTTATACTTCAATGTTTCATATAGTCGAGTGATGATGAAGCAAATCAGTTATAAACAATATACACCCTGCTATATGTGTGTTAACATTTGCTAAATCACAATAGCATGATGAGACTGAATTAGTAAGATGAATACTAGAATATACTTCATCAAGAAGGAATAATAAAACCTGAGATAAACAGGTAGATAAAAAGCGAATCCACCTGTACTAATATAATCACTTTTGAGTCAACACACACAACGTTGCGCCAGCCTAAACCAGGCAGTCTGTAAGTACCAACAAGTCTAAGACCAACAGCCAATAACTTTATGAACTAGTGCTACGTTTCGGTTTGGTTGACACTAGTTTATTTTCAACCTACTACTACGACAGCATTGGAAGTAGAGGTAGGTGGTCGTTGGGCATACGCACATACATGTCTCAACCACCGCAGTTGGTAAAGCTTTGCAACGTTCTTAACCAACTCACCAACTTTGCCTTATACTCTGTGCATGACAGTTATTTATTCATTCATTCGTGAACAGTGCTTCGAATAAACCTAGAATCAAAACTTTCGTAGACATATAGTAATACAAAGTGCACAGAAGTGTAAAATAAAAACCACTTGGTTGGCGGACGGAGATCTTACTTATACTACAAGTAGAGCAAGTTAGTAAAAGCCAAATGGACTTTCTAAAAGAGTATCAAGATTTCTTAGACACCAACCTACTTTAGCTGAAGGAACTACCAAAATAAGTGAAGTGGTTAATGCACTCACCTACCTCAAATACTATATCACATTTATAAGGAGGGAAATGCACCGAATTCCCTTACAACATTATGAGCATCGGCGCGTGTGATGAATAATAGTCATTTCAGTCAGTGTATATTCACAAAGTCGCTGACTAACTTCACATCACTTGCCTAGAACTTGTGTTTAGCTTCTGTAGATAACTTAAGCATGAATAATTCTGTAAAGTTACTTATTCCCATACAATTGTAGGCTAAGCCATTGAAGTATTGTATGTAATTCTTCTGAAAAATACGATAAACGTACTATTTTTCAATGCACATTCAAATAATTTACATTGGACAGTAGCTGTATACAAGAAATAATTACATTTTGGTAAACCATAGCAAAAGAGGATATCAAGTCTTGGGGAAGGTACTGAATAAATAAAACGTTAGGAATTATCTTTATTCATTATTAACTTACTTGGGTATATACAAGTGGAGGATTAACCCAATCGTAAGCAAATATTGTACCCAATTTACTGCGAAATGATGTTATTTCATTTGTCAAAATCTCCACAGCTCTATCAAAGTGTATATAGCCTTCTTCACGAGCTTTTGTAACCATATCTAATGCCCATACCAATGGAACAAAATATAAAGTATATTGGCTGGGTTGAGTACTACGATAAATATCTAATTCTTCTTGTGTCATTAAACCTAGAAAAAGAAACGAATGGTCAAAACATGAAATTATTCTTAGAGAGAAAATAATATTTAAGGTAAGTTGCTTAATATGGCTTAAAATAAACTCATTTAGTTTAGTGTATCTACATGCGGATAATTTTATTCGCATGATATTTGCTAATACGAATGTTGGCTCTTAAAGTAACTATTTCAGTATTACTGTAAACTAGGCGATGGAAGGAACCGCTTTCCTCAACTAATTATCTAAAAGATAAAACGTACATTGTATATTTCATTCCTGATCATTATTGTACATATAACGTAATCCATTCCAATAGGTAGTTATAGTAGCAACTATATCACATTTGCTTGAAGTAATAGTCATAAAACAGTATCTGCTTGAATAAATTTATATCGTGACTATTTTGAGTACAATAAGTGACAGAACAATTAGTTCAGTGATAACGTTATGGACAGTAATTTCTGCAGGACAATAGAAAAGCCTTATCGATGTGTTGACAAAACCTAGACTTTCAGGAGCTTCTGACTATCGCATCCAACTAACAACTCTATCTATAGAGAGGAAATAGATTTATTTATGGGTTTGTTCTAAAATGATTGGCTACTACTAAAATCAGTTCACCACTCATAGAAAATAGTATGTACATTTTTTTTAATGCAGTATGATTTTTATTTACTGTTCCAGTGATTAGGTTTATAGTAATAATACATGAGAATATGGTTGCTACGACGTATTTTAAGAATAAAAAACCTCAAAAGAAAAATATTTATTCGTTATGACAAGGATAATTTTAAGATCATATTCCACATTCCTGATTTCAGCATACATTTATATACAATACCACTGCAACTTAATCTTCTTCACTATAATTACTGACTAGTTCAATTATTGCTAATATGATTTCCATTTGTCCAAAACAGCCATAATTAATTGTAACTCCGTGTATTTATAATGTGTAACGTTGTCAGTAATGCCTATGATTTGAAAAAAAAAACGATAACTACCAGCTCCCCAGAGAGAAATTAGATGTTTGAACTATTAAATTCATGGTTGAAAATCGAGCATATAGACTTGTCGTTCAATATGAATACTTCTATCACAAACTAATACCGTTTCGTCACTTTCTAATCCGACTGTAGCTGCTATCGTGTCTATAGTGATGACGCAATCAATGTCGAATACCATTCATAATGTAAAACTTCATTAATATCACTAATAATAACAGTACACTTACTAATTTAGCACTTATTATAAGTTCAGCTCGCTATGACTGATTGATTATCTTCACATGCAACTAAAAAACATCCAAACAACTTACACTTAACAGCAATCACTGTTAAATAGTGAATTAAAAAACGAGTGATATATGCATCCATGATCAAACAGTTGACTGGATCCCGCTACCTCGATTTTCATGTACTAAAAACCATAGTATTTAGTCGTTATCTTGTTGGACAGACATATACAATGCAGGACCTTAAATAATGCACCATATTTTAGAAACAATTATATTTCAACTGAAGATCTAGAGGTCAGTTGAACAGTAATAGTATGATCGAGTGCAAACCTACATTTAACGAAAATACACAAAGCCTAAAACTTGCTGATGATAAAACAGACGCATAGAACATGAAGGGTGAAAAGCAATTTTCTACAAAAATATCAGATCACCTGCACTAACAAGATGCTCTTCTGTAGGAAAACGTAAGCGAGCTCGAGACGAGATAGCACGCAAAGCAATACAATAAGATAAATTGATATATCGAACTATATTTCGCCTAATTCTTGTTGGACGTTCAGCGTTTCCATGACAAAAAGCTGTTATAAATAAAGCCAAGCGATCAGGCCAAGGGAGTGACAGAAACTGTTCCCACCAACGTTGAACAATTAATGAAACATAAAAACCCAAAACAAACGCTACGGGAACGGTTTCATTGTACCGACCACAATAGATACACAGCTGCTCAAAATACCTGTTTAAATCAAATTGTTTGATGAAGTGTGAAAACATATATATGCATTGTATTACAGGTAGAAAGTGTAAATAAATAAATAGTCACTTTTATAAATTTCTATAGTACAATCAAAAATGATTTGTGCTATACTTGAGCTAAAGTTAGGGAGTAAAGTAGTTGAGCACGTTGACCACTTAGATTATCTCGTAAGTATCATCACATTTGATGGGTCGGTGTCTGACTATATTTCAGCGCGGATTCAAAAAGCTCGTTTGGCTATTGCAAAACTTCTATTTATGGTGTAGGGTAAGATATCTATCTATCAAGTAAAGGATGAGTGTACTGTAAAGTATTCCGTTACATCTTATTATATGGATGTGAGACGTGGTCATTAAGAGATAATATTCGTAGGTGACCGCTATTTGATTATCTATATCTTCAGTTCACGTGTGAAGTAAAAATTAGGAAATGCATCCCAAACATACTTGCATTGTTAGTCAACGCTATTAAAACACTCCATTTTATCAGCGTCTTCAGACGATAAGAGCGTTATTTCCAGCAGTGAATTTATGGTGAAACTAAATAAAAATCGAGATAGTCGACAAATTAAATGAACACCGATTGAGGTGATAAGTTCAGACGACAGTTCATCATAAGCTCTGACTTGACTAATAGTGTTCGAGTAAGGAGTCTTTACAAGGCTTATTTACTTCTAAGGTACGCCTTTCAGTAACAGACACTATTGTACGACCTTTCGACCTACAGTCAAATGCTGCTTTCAAGTCAAGAAAAATCACAATAGTCGGACGCTGAAAAGTATGTCTATGTACTATAACATTAGTAATGGTAAAAATCTGGTCGATAGAACTACGACCAGATCTGAAATCAGCCCAGTTTCTTACATATACAGCTAGTGAGTCATAGTTAAGCATCTGATACTTATTGGAGTTAGTGCTTTGGATACTACTAGTCAAGCTAATTCTTTTATGATTATCATATGATGAGTTTAATTCTCTCTTATATATTGGGATGATCAACGACCGAAAACAGTCAGATGGGGTTATGTCCGGCTCCCAGACTTTAGCGAAAATATCAGTCAACCCAGCTGCTCAAGCTGGACCACCATCCCTTAAACACCTCTAGAGTTAATCCGTCCGGACCGGCTGCTCTTGCCCGTTTCAGATAAGTTATGGCTTTTTAACTCCTGTAATAGTCAGGGGCTCCATGTCGACTTTTCATACAGGTTGCTTGGAAATAGTGGGTAGTTCTAGAGTAGCTGAAGGTCACATGAATTGTTTTTTAAAGTGTTACGCCTATCGTTCAAAAAGTCTAGGCTGAGACCAAACAACAATTTCATCATTATCAGAGAATGTCCTGCTAACACTAAGCTTTTCAATTCCAGTTTCTTCTAGTAAGCTGGGTAGTTGTCTAGTTTCATCTATCGCCGCTACCTTTTCCATCTGTTTTATATTTTGTTACTCACAGCTGCTCACAATCCCTACACAAACTTAGTCAGTCTACATCTGATTCTTCCTCACATCTCATCGTGTTCGGAGCCTGGTAGGATAAGTTTATGGAAGTTCATTAACTAAATACACTTCACTGTAACCTACCGATTCTTCTTAACCTATTGATTTATTCACTGATGAATGTCACTACTGTTCCTACAACTGTTTGGGTATATTTGCCACGAAGCATCTAGATTAATCCAATTTTTGAATTCCCTACTTGCGCCTCCTGTTGTTTCCGGAATTTACTCCTGACTTCCTCATCGTTGAATTGAATGCTAATGCGTATTCCTATTGTAGTTACTCTGTGTCCACTGAGAAGCAAGCAAATATATACTCGTACTAAAGGATGATTAGAATCCAAACATGTACTCCAGAATTAGTGACAGTCTTCTATGTGGTCTCTCCGAATATGACTGATAGCGACAGTATATGTGAGTCAATCTTTGGGTAGGTGCAAGAGTTCGCTACGCTAGACGATGTCTCTCCTTATGGTTAAAGTTTGTAGTTGCTACAAATAAAAGACTGTTTGAATAGAGTTGAAGCAGATGGTCACCGTTATTCATTCTCTAAGGTGGAGCACCAGAACACTAGCCTGAATTCCTTACGGTTTTAGTTAGGTTACCTACATGGACACTTAAATCACTTGCTATGAGTGTCAAATTTGAGTGTTCAGCCTTACAAAGAAGCTCAGAAAACTTTTAATAAAATTCATCTTTCACTTCCTTCGGGCTGCAGTCAGTAATAGCGTGGAGATAAATGACAAAAGACAACGGCTCGTGTCCCTATCCTTCTGAGGTCTTATCGAACCATTTAATCGAATCACATTCATGATAATTAATAGCATATTATTCTAATGAGAACTTGTGTACAAGCGGAACTGAAATGTAACTATTCAACTGCATTCATGAGTACTTTTCTGGATACTATTTTATTTTGGACCTAATCCCTGTCATTGACTTGGTGTAATTAGTTCCTATAAACTAAATTAATCAGTAAAATCTAGTGGCTTTAGGACTAGTAGGAACAAGTCATCTGTTAACAAACACAGTTAAATGATTTGGTAACATCTGTGTACCAGATTATATCAATTTTTGAGTAATAAAAAACGCTGCAATCCAAGATGAATTGCCTGAAAATTTGTTTTACGGACCGTTTAGTTTCACTAAGGAAATATTTACTTTAGGCACCCGTCATTATTAACGACCATTATCAAAAAAATACGAATTTGGATTTAGAACCTTTCGATTGTGCAAAATAATCTAATGAGAATAAAAAAAATGAATGAATGTTTATGAACTATACTTTATTATTAAAGTAATATTTGTTTTATTACCATCAGTTTCTCAAATAAAGGAGATTTATCACATCTTCATATAATTACTAAACCGATACTATAGTTATCTCTCCTTGACCATTTAGACGATACCATCAAAATGAAGTGTTCAATATAAAATTACGTGTCTATATATCCTAGAGTTTATCAGACAGTGAGGAATCGATTAATATTTGTTCTATAACTTTTTACTGTGTAACTGTGTGAAGAAGAGCGTTGGTGGTTTTTAACTTGATACTTATGAACAGGTTTTGTCTACCGAAGCATGAATATCCTATAATTCTATCCGTATGTTTATTCTTAAGTAGGTGCTTTTGAATTTCCAATTCATTTATTGATGTTCGCAAGTGTAAATAATTGAACCACAACCGCACTTCCAAAAGACTAACGAGTATTAGTTTGTTGGAATTAAAAGTGAGCTAGTTCACAGTTTTACATTCTGAGTAATAATACAAAAATACTTGGTATGTTTTCCTTGCTTCAGGTTTAAAATGTCCCAACCGTTGCTGCAACCTTGACATGGTGATTGGGTTTGTCTATCGTGATGATTCAATATGGTTATACTGACTAAAATAGTTATTTTTTAGGGTCCGACAATGCTAGGCAGGTCGGTTGATGAACAATCAGATCAAGAGCAGTAAAACTAAGGTTCAAGGGTGAAATCATACCGCCGACCTGTACGAAGGCGTGACAGCAGTAAGTTATTTCCCCCAGACAACCAGCATGGCGGTGGTGCTGTGTTCCTACAAATGAAGGATAGGGTTAGAAAATGTTGACCCTAAAAACGCGCACCTCACCTTACCCCATGGATTTCCGTCTACAGCGGTAAGGCCTTCACAATTACAGAGCTAACACAATTAAAAACTCTCAAAAGGACCATGTGTGATCGACCTTGAGAAGTTATTTCTTGGGGACTACGGTCACGTTCCTAGGTCTTTAAGACCAACCCAAACCCAATTTGATTTTCAGGCACAACAAGAATTCTTCTACAACGTGGACAACCAGGTAGCGATAACAGCCCTTATACTTCTAACAGCACTTGAGATCATTCCGTTTACAATTACATCCCTACTCCTCCTAACAGCTCCTCTACTTTCACTTCGATCCCCATCTATCTCTCGTTCCTCCCACACTTGCTACTTGTGACTCGATTCCACGAAGCTCTATTCCAGATTTTCTAAAACCAAACTCTAGACATTATGTTGGAACTTTAAATGTGTGAACCTTTTGTAAAATGGGTAAACAGGACACACTAACAAAAACTATTGAATCGCTTGCTATTGGTGTTTGCTGAGTTCCGAAAACACACACAGGACTCTAGCGTAGTCAATCAGTTGACGTCACCTATTCATTCCACCTTTGCAACCATCCGACGTTTGTGTGAAGACAGGAAACAGCGAATTCACGAAAACCAGACTGGCTCCAGACCTTGACCGCGATACATTGACTAAATATTTACTCTTCGTCAGATCTTAGAACACAAATATAGCTACCAACGTCCGACAATAGTTGTATTCTATGACTTCAAAGCTGCGTTTGACTCTGTAGATCAAAAAGCACTGTAGCAGTGTTTGCCACTAAAAGGTGTACCTGAAAAGCACGTAAACCTTAAAGAGGTTCTCTGTTCGAATATCGCTGATCAAGTCAGAGCTTACGTGCACTATCGCGAGAATTATCAAACTCAAGTGGTGTTTATCGGGATCGCCTCTTACAACTCCCTCCTATTCTTCTTTAACTTTGTCAAAGATGTCCGCTTAGAAACTACCGTTTCTTCGACTAACTTTTCAGGAAGCCCACTTATCGACTTAGAATAAGCAGACGATGTAGTCCTATTCGGTGAAGACGCTGACAATATGCAGTCTCCTGAACACCTTGAGTAACATCGAGAGAATATTTGGAATAAACGTTCTTCGCCATTCAAATGTTAAATGTTACTCCAGGACTGGACTGCATCATTGCTTAGATTAGTTATAAGAAGTGAAGTATTAGGTGTGTCGACCACTTAACTTATCTCAGAAGTCTCGTCACCCCCCACCCTGGTAAGTCGGTGTTTAGTGAATTCTCAGTCCGGATTCAGAAAGATGGTTTGGCTTTTACCAATCTACGTCATTTGTAGTGTAAGCGAGGTAAGTCAGTCAGTTACAACGCAGAACTTTATACGTGTGTACATCAGTTCAAGTTGCCATGCCTCAATTAGCAGATAGAGATGAAATTGTAAGATCGAATTCCAAAGAAGCAGAGGTGGTAACAGAATTAGTATTAACTGTAAAAATTAGAGATCGAAGATTTGATATATATATATATATATATATATATATATATATATATATATAATTCATTAAACAGAAAATTGTAATGAATCCAGAAGCTTAGAATTTGGAGAAGGACATAGAATGGATGCACCTGAGCCATCGCAAATGATTTTGAGCTATGTCATCTAAAGTCTATAACGACTGGTTACGATCATCAGGCGAACCCCAACCAGGTAGTCTGCACCCATTAACATGGCACAGCACAATTGTCAATTACTTCATCGACTGATCCCATGTTTTGGTTTGGCCACATCTAGCTTTCTCCCAGCCTACTCCTAAACGTCGAGGTAGGTATTCGTTGGACATATGTAACACATATCCTCTGATGTCACGCCTACGCTACAAGTGACGCAAATTAGCAAAAGCCAATCGAGCCTTCTCTATAGTGGCCAAGATTTCAACAGGCACCAGGACTGACGAGACTCTCAAGATAAGTTAAACGGTCAACACATTCAACTACTTCGCTCCATATCACTAATTTTGGTGCCAAAGCAAGCCAATCCTGAAGCAACATTTTGCATTAGAACGGGAAGAATCGTATCCTAAACACGCACACATTGATGCTTAAGGTGGTCGAAAACTAACTGCTTTATATAAGTATCCACACCCAATAGAACTATATCATCTGCATATTATATCAACAAGGTTATTTACTGGAAGACCGTCAACCTCTAAGAAATCAGACGACGAAAATGTTAACTCTAAAAGCATGTCAATGATAAAATTAAATAAGAGTGGGAAAATCGGATAACCTTGGCGAACACCACTTGAAGTAATCAGTTCCGACAACAGTTCACCACAGGCTCTGATTCGACCAATAATATTCGGGCAGAGAGCTTGTATACGCTTAATGTACTTCTTTAGCACTTCCTTTAATGTCAGACATTCCCATATAACCTCACGATTAACAGGGTCGAATGTTGCCTTAAAGTCAAGGAGTACAGTTATTGTCGGACGTTGAAGTGTGCCTATGTTCCAAAACCTGCCGAAGTGTGAATATTTGGTCTATACGACCATGTCCAGGTCCGAAATCACATTGGCTTTCTCGAGTTTGCTTTTCACGAGTTTTAGTTAGGCGTCAAAGTATTATTAAAGCTAACATTTTAGACATTACATTCGTTAAACTTATTCCTCCCTAAGTGTTACACGAGGACTTTTGTCCTTTCTTATAGACTGGAACGACAAGTAATCGAGACCAGTCAAGTGAGATTGCATTTAATTCCCAGATTCTAGCCAAGATCACATTTAATCTCATTCTTGAAATTGGACAGCCCTCTGTAGATATCTCAGGAGTTAATCCATCAGGTCCTGCTGCTCTCCGTCGCCTTAGACTGCCTATAGTTTTTACAGCCTCACTAAGACTTAGAGGACTGACATCGATGTGTCATTCAGATTTCTTAGGGATAGTTGGTAACTGTAGTGTGGCTGAAGGCCAATTTGACTGTTCTCTAAAGTGTTCTGTCAGTCGGTCCAACCTCTTTAAATGAGAATAAACAACAGTCCCATCCACTAACGAGTTACATTAGCAGCAGGATTCCTGACACCCGTTTCCTTGATATCTGTGAATAGCTAGTCTGCCTTTACCTACTGCCGCTGCATTTTCTATCGCTACTCACCACTGAGCGCGATCATTGAGTAGGCCACTTTCAATCAGTGTTAAAGTTGTCTCCAGTCCTCCTCGAGCCCAGAACCGGACGGGATGAGTCTCCGAGCATCTGCCAGTTCAGTAGATGCAGCTGAAATCTACTGATTTTCGTTAACCTTTTGGTTTAGTTTACTGGTGGATATCACTGCTATTTTAACAGCTTTCTGGGTATCATACCAATCTGACTCAGGGTGAGTATCGTTTACGTAGTTGACTAATTAGTCTTCTAGTTGTTCCTAAAATGTTTTCTTGACTTTTTCATCATTACGTTGAACACTGAGGGGGAACCATGCCGTGGATCTTTTACGTCCAGTAAGACGCATACTAAAATAAGCTCAAACTAAAGCATGATCTGAGTCCAAACATGTACTGCAAAATGAACCATAGTCTTCTATCGAGCCTCTCCAACGATGGTCGATCGCAATGTGGTCTATTTGAGTCCAGCGTTGATTTGATTATAGAGGTCGCCATATTAACTGGTGTCTTTCCTTATATATTTAAAGTTGGTGCTTGCTATAAATAGTCGGTTACCTCAAAATGGTTGTGATAGATAATCACCATTATCTGCTCGTTGAGCCGCGACATCGTAGGTGCCTTCCGGTTTCGTTTCATTTACCTACTTGGATATTTAAGTTACCAACCATTATTACTATATCTATGCGCTTAGCTTTCTGTAAAATTCATCTTTTACTTCATTTGAGCTGCAATCAGTGGGAGCGTGGGATAAGACAACGAAGAGGCAATGGTGTGTCCCTATCTTTCCTAGTTTTAATTGTCCCGTCTAGACAGATAGTGCACAAGCAACTGTCTATTGGAATCCAGTCAAGGAGAGCCTGTTCAGCTTTTGAACTTAATGCTATACCTACATCAGCAAGGCATCGAGTAGTAGCGGTGGAGTCTCTGGAAACACGAAGGGTGAATCGTGTCGGCTCTTTATTTTGACAAGGTGAGGTCAAGTGAACGATTGTACTTGGATCCTGTATGTGTTTCGGAGATGCAGCAGACATCGATGGAGCGGGAGCCAAAACTAAGGAGGCTTGTTGTCCTACTTGATATACGGTTCGAACGTTAAAAGCTCCGATACATAGTTTAGCGCGAGGTTTCAGACAACCAAGAATACCATCTCGTGAACTCGAACCATTAGCATTAGAGGCGTGAGGTGACAAAGTTATGCAAGAAGGATTAGTCTCAAGGATAAGAGAGTCATCAAGAGTTGAGAGTGGGATGTGACTTCAAACAAGATGATCTCGTGTGCTATTGGAGGTACGATATGAGATGTTCGGCTTTCAACGGAAGGTAGTGTACTGTGCAGCAGTCCGCTGTGTTTTAACATATGGGTGCTAAATATGGACCATAAAAATAGAAGGTATACGTAGTCTCGAGGACTTTAAAAATAGAAACTTTCGTATAATCGCCTGCATATCATGGGATGAGCGCAAAAGCAATATTGATATTACACACAGTACTCTGAAAAGAGGGCAAATCAATTGAACAGGTCGTAAACCTTTACCGACTGACACGGGATATGTATTACACATTTCCAGCCATCACCTGCCTCGCTGCATGATGTCGGCTGGGATATGAGTAGGATAGAAGAGAGGTAGAGACGATCAAACCACAACATGACATCAGACTATGAAGCATTTGGTTGATGATCTAAGCCGTGTTGGTAGACGCAGGCTACCTGGTTGGGGTCCACGTGACAGTCGTGATCAGTGGCTGCAGACGCAAGGTGACACGGCTCAAAACCAATCACAGTGACTTTAATGTAGTCGCTCTTAATATTCTGCTAGACCCAAGCCCTATTGTTGTTTCGTTTGTTCCATCCCTTTCTATTGAATTATGTTGTCTTGTTAATCTCGTGAATTTAATCGCGTCGTGTTAATGTGGTATGATAACTTGGAAGTATGCGCATACTCGTCTGCTTCAATAATGTACATGAATGAGCCGAACAGCACATAGGCAACTGTTAGCAAGGATCCACTCAAGAAGAGTCTGCATTACCCTCGTACTTAATGCCGTACGTTTCCCGTATTGGCTAGGTGGGGCCAAGTGAATGACTACACTAGGATCCTGTATGCATGTTTCGGAGACAATATACATATATATGGCACGAAACTGTCTTAGCCAGAGGCCTGGCATATGGTTCATACAGAGAAGGCTCCAAGATGCAGTAGTGAGAGTAGTTTCAGTAAACCAGTAACATTATTGCGTGAATGAGGATCGTCGGAATCGGAGGCATATGATGAGAAAGCCGGAGATAGAGATCTAGGGTACATAGTCAAAGTAGGAGAAATATCAGGAACTAAAAGAGAATTTTAATCATGAAGACAGTAGCCTTGAGTGCTGTTAGGGGTGAAAGGGTGGTTATCATTTCACGGTTCGCCAACACCGCAGAAAGGCTCTTCCTCATGAAAAACTTGAAAAAGCTAAATTGTGGGTGGTCTTGACGACCCAAGTGTGACTACAGTGCTCAAGGAAGCACGTCACATAGCAATTTTATGTGATTTTTGGTGTTAGCTCCGTTCTTGTAAAGGTCTTTCTACTGGAGACGGAAATCAGTGTAGTAAGTTGAGGTGCCTATTTCTAGGGTTAAACTTTTCTAACCCCATCCTTCCTTAGCGAAGATACAGCATCGCAATTATGTCGCTTGCCACACTGCTGTCATACATTAGTACAGTTGGCAGTACGATTACGCCCTAGGACATTAGGTGAGCTGGCTTTATTCTTAATACCGACCAATTGATTTGCTTAGCAAAGCAGGACCTAAGAAAATGATTACTCCAAAAGTGTATCTAATTTGTTGTCGTTTAGAGTTTGTAAAATTATCTCTAAATAAGCCCATTTTTGGTTCAAATAAACATTTTCACTTGTATCTGCTTACAACTAAAAAACGATTCTGTAATTGCTGATTTGTGCGTGCAGCATATTGTTAGGAAAGATATTTGTAATTGGTTCTTCATTAGACCAAACATAAAAAACTGTTTATTTTCACTTTAGGATATCATGGTGGCCTATTACCTCCTTTATTCATGTACACCATGATCGCATTGTTTGTAAATAGATGTTTTTTGTATAAACCCTAGGTTAACCGAAGCATAGACTAGATGTCTCTTACCAACGTAAACGTGTAGATAGGTTTATACAAACGACGGGTAGAAGCATCTAGCACATTCAGGAGCAAAATAGACAAGGTAAGAATATCGAGACAAGACTCAGGTAAAACAAATCGAGCGAAAATCCATTTTTAACACGCTACAGGTGTGAAGTGAACCAAACATTGAATTTTCGACCACACCCACACAGCATTTTCCATGATACATTTAATTTTATTTATATATTTAGGCTAACGTAAAAGATTGTTTAAAACTAAGTACCTTTTACACATATGTAGGTATTCTATGCAATTATTTTAGTATTAGAACAAATTCAACTAACCTCTTTAACGTCGCACTGAGGATGAACCTGTACGTAACAGATAGGACGGAATATATACCGACGAAAACCAAAAACTCAAACCACACCAGACGATAAACGCTGCCTTTCCACCTATTTGCAACTATTCAGAACAAACACCATAAGACTTACATAAATAGGAAGCCTTATAAAAGTCCAATATTTTGCAGTCGCTACAACTGATGAGTAAGTAACTGTCATTTTCAGAATACCAGTTATGTGACCTACAACTTTCTAAATTTTCCCCAATTCAGTATCCAATACCTTCACAGTCAACCAGCTTAAGCAAATAATGTTCTTGTGCCCGTTTTATTTTCTTTTTGATTCCATTGTTGATCTTGTGTCTTTGCCGGTGGAATTGCCCAACCGTTTAACCGCAATAGCTTTAATAAAGACATCGATCATAAGGAATAAGGGTTGAAGGTCATTGACATTCATCTTTGTAAATTGTAGTACTATGAAAATCCAGTCCCAGAGGCTGCATATTCGTCAGCCTAGGTGATTACGTGACATCGTAACCAGTTATCGTGTCATTACTAAATTCATCTGGAATCAGCAATTGTTAAAATTAACACTATCTATCATAGATATTTTAACTGTAAATGCATATTAAACTATTCTACCTAATTGTTGATCGCACTAAATTGCGTAGCTACCACAGGGCGTATTTTTTCGGAAATGCAATTTGTATATGGTTTTCTTTTTTTTGAAATATATCACTTTAAGTTTTATAAAGGATAGTAATTACATCCTATTAAAGTTAAGAACGTACAGCAGTGTATTTACGTCGTCTAAGACCATTTAGGTAATTTTAGTTAGGTTTACATGATTACTAATTTTCCTAGATGGTTTATATTGTTTTTACTTTGTAGTGAACAAACTATTAACCACTGATGTAGAACGCTCATATTTTGCATGCAATAATTGTGTAACTCCAACTCACGTTATTAATCTACATTCGTAGATGGTGCTGTGGTGGCCTGATTTTATTTCAGTTGAGTTGTTGAAACTTACGAAGTTCATGTTAAGCACAGAACTTATAAGGATAAAGATGACTAAAATTGCAGTAAGGACGCTGATGGATGATCAATCTATCACATGAAAATACCGAATCATTCTTGGAACGAAATCGCAACAAAGATAAAACTTACTAGTAGAAGTAGTGTCCCATAAATGTGCTAGCAACATCTAGAATCCACTTGACGTCCGCTGAAAATTCTGTTTTCTTCTAGGCAAACATTACCGGACATCCACGTCCCATGTTATCAATTATTACCAACGGAAACAAAGAACAAACATAGAACAACTAATGATAAATAGGGTAGCTTTCTTACTTCGCCCAATTTATGTTATACGTCGAATCAATACCTACCACTTCTGGGAACATGCGATTTAAACGAATTTGATCTTCTGTTGAAAAGTATACTTTGAATTAATCTCACATTTCCTTCCACGTTCACTGCATATGATCCTCTTTTGATAAGCGTCTAAACCACGGATTGCACTTCATAAAAGATTTCGTGCAGGGATGTTTATGCGTCATGATGTGGAGAACGAACGATATACTCATTGATACTCTGCACTACACGAAACATAGATTAACAATCCATGCATTTAGACCTAAAGATGCGACAATCACAGTTCAACTTACGGTTCGCTCCTCTGACCAATTTAAAAACAACATTTATAAACAACGAAAATGTATTAGCAGACGAAAACGAGGCACTTTGACTTTGTAAATGAATATAGTTAGTGAAGGTAATCTACGATTGCATTAAATTTATTAACTTACAGACTGCAACTCTCCAACTGCTTGCTCTAAATCCTCCCAAATGAAAACTTGTAGGCAAAGCACTATATTTTTGAAGGCTGCTTTTAGATTAACACTTATTTCTCGTGAGGAACAGGTCAACCAACTATTATTCAATAAACAGATACATAAAAACTATAGACCCACCTATTGTAATTCATATTTCTCCGTAAATATAATGTTGTTGAGATTTATGAGAGTTGATAAAGGATGATCAGTCTGCTACGCTGTAAATGGGGAACTGCAGCCATGCACCTAACCGCTCAAGGTCACAACAATGTCACATTGCGGCAAATCAAACTCGGCTGATGCTTGTCTAATACCCCAGTCCTACTTTGAATGCACCCTCGAAAGATGTGGGTACTAAATGCTCCGACAGAGAAATGCAGTAGTTCATGTCTGAATGCAAGTAAAGAAACTCCTTACGTGAATTATTTGATCATGATTTTTTAGACTTTCTCGGAATGCACTTTTTAATTGAAAGCGCTGGGTGGAAGTAATGAATCAGACATATTAATATCATGATAATCGTTCAATATGCAGTAAGTTAGTACTAGCTTGTCCTGTAACCTATGTTAGGTTAGCGAAAATGGGTTGTGGAGTTTTGTTCTACCTTCGTATGGTAACGTAGGAAAGAACCTGTAGCGATAAATAATCCCCAAAATATATAGTTGCATAGGCTCTCGGCATTGATGCTGACCATATTTGTTTAGGCGGACACGATTGGTTGAAGGCGCGTGGTCACGCATCACCATCAGATCACGACACAAACCACCGTGGGAAGCATCTCTTTCTAGTATGCCATCCTAGACGTTGCTCTGTTAACGATCAAATTTTATTTCTCTTCCATCCTTCATCGCCTTTTGATTTCTTCTCATTTGTAAGAGTGGGTCCGATCGATAGAAGTGGCTCTGGTTGTACGACAAACGTGATATGGTTATATACAGGGGTCCACTTCAAACCTTTTGCGCTGAATGTGTTCTGGTATATCTGCTTCGTACATGAAACGAGGACTGACTGCTTGAACTCCTATTTTAAATGGTGTTTTGCATGTGTTTAACGCCATGGTACGTCCTGTTTTATTTGACAGAAAAAACCAGATTATTAGGGAATAGGTGTTTATTTTATTCGTGGTCAATAGACAGTGGATCGCGATCCTAGGTCATTCAGACACACAATGCTTTTCAACATTCAATAAAAGATATTAGGAAATACAATTCCTATGAAAAATATGGAAGTAAATGAATACTTGAGCTTTATTGTTTTAGTGTATGCTTGAGTCTTGGAGTTAAATCTTAACTGGTCAAGCTAAGTAGCTACATATGTACAACATGATATTGGGATCAGTTACTCATTCAAACTTTCCAACAGCCCATGGGATCTGAAAGCCTTTAGCTCTAGACACCGTGCAGTTACTCGTGGTTTTGAGGTTACTACTAGCTATAACTTCTATATTCCTTCAATCCATAACTTTAGGTGGTGTCATCTCATTCGTTGCGTAGTTGTAAAGACCGTCACAATGATCAATTTAAGTCACTTCGCTTTTACTAAAATTTATTTGCAATGACCCGCGGTTCGAGATTCTTGCCTACCATACACTAGGACGAAGTCGAGTTATACCATGGATTGTAACACAGAATCTAAACCTAAATGACATGACCACGCAGTCACCATTGGCAAGTGTAAGCACTACTTTAAGGAAAGAAATATCCTTGCTCTCATGACGTCATAAGAAAGAAAAAACAGAACTAATTATAAGTCATCTTAGGTGTTTAGGTTGGACCTTGAAGAGAGACAGAGTTTTCCAGAAGTTCATGGATCATTTATATGAGAATCAACGTATTCAGTTTTGAGTTTCATTAAAATTTATGGGAGCAAACAAGGAATAACTAATCTGACACGCCGTGAATGCACAACAGCCGCCACATATTTATTTATATAGGGTCACACAGATGTCACATTGCGAGGAATTGAGCCTGAATAACATCTTGCGTGGCCATAAGTTTAGACAAGACTTTCCTGACACACGCTATAAACACTGTCGCATTCAGTATGTCAGTAGTGCAATTTATTGTGCTTACTGTGTTCACATTATCATACAGTTACCTACCCAAAACTTGACTTGAATAAGGTCACCGCCTCTCAACCAATAACCAACACGCAGAAAGAGACCTAAGAGAGTTCCATAACACTGGAATTTTTACGTCCGGGTAATAAATGCGGTTTCTAGAACACGTAAACGAACACCACACAAATTAATGTTTCTCCTCATTCTCTGTTCAATGTGTTGCAAAGTTTTTTTAAAAAAAATGCATTAATCGTGGATCAGTTTCATCTACCGTGTGCACTCTATGTACTTCAGCATGCCCTCAACGATGTATTAAAAGTTTAGACTACAAATGATTAAGAAACAACTGGAAAGGTCTCCAAATAAGGTCCAATTGAGCCAAAATCAAAGGAAAATGAAGATTAAATAATGTATTTATGAACCTGTCAAGCAAATATTTTTCTACGCAATAAATTATAAGTGCATTATTACAAACCTTCAATACTATAGGCACAGCCTAGAACAAATAGTCAGAAAGGCCAAAACAATGGCGCAAACAAAAACGGTGGAGGCGAAGGCAAGCAAACTATACACAAAATTGAATACGACAAATAGGTCGAGTTGGAGAGATTTCGATAAGAACAATTCACAAATTTATACGATTCTTGAGTTAACCACAACACTCGCTATCAAAAAAAAACGTCGGTTCTTTTCACAAGCGAAAGAATTACTTACATCAACAAAGAAATACAGACAACAGTCAACCGACTAACATTCACACAAATAGTTAAAGATAGTAAGTCATAGGTCTTAAAACAGTACACCTAAGACTACGCTTAACTTGATGATCCCTAGGTCTCACAGCAATACGCTTAGGGATCGTCACATCTGTCTACTGCCTCTAATGTCTCCTTCACATGGATTCTGTTCCCAGTCCTCAACTCTACTTACCTCACCAGTTCACTCTTACCTAGTATTGCACTACGAACCAAACCCAGTGGTTACTTATTTTTCTCTTTGAAATCCGAACTAATCATAACCAAGCTGCCCTCCCGTAAACTCCTTTCTAAATTGTCCACCTGTGACGCTGCTATAACAGAGTAACCTATTCTAGAGACCAACGTGTGGTGTTTGTATGAAACAGTAGTGGTATTGTACAATTGTATATGGGCTTACTGAATTTCGAAATGTACATTAGCTTCCCCTGTGTTCTGTGTCTTCGTGATTATTGTCTGATCTGTTCGCTAATTACTATTCGAAATTACTAAAAAATACAAGATTGGCGTGTGACATGGGGCCTAGACCTGGTAACTCAGAAAAATTATTGTGCTGAGTTTATTGAGGAATGAACGGAACTTTTTGAAATCTGATGTATAAATCAAGGTACCGTTAAAGATGAAATTGCTGCTCATTTTGCTACATTCATAGGGAAGGATGTCTACCATCTACTGAAAAATTTTGGCGTTTCCTGACAAGCCCATTTTATTGTCTTATACTAAACTCAGAGATCTATTGCTTTTATATGTGCAATCTACAAACTTTAGAGCGAGATAAAGGGCAAATTTCACGAAATGATACACTCATACGATCAGAAAGTTCGTGATTTTATACTTGTTATGAAAATATAAGCTGCTAAAAGCAATTTTGTAATCAACTTGCTGTCCGGTTGCGATATTCTTTAATAGCTAGGTATTGACATACCTCATTTAGAGCAAGAGCTCGCTCAGCTTCTACAATTTTCATTTTAGAAGAATCGAGAAATCTGCACTAATAATGAGGCAGTTAATGAAGTGGATTTGCGAAAAATTTCCAATACTTTCATTAGTCGTATTAGACAAGTGCGCTATGAAGGTCGCATACAGTCCCGATGTTTTGAAAATAATTTCAGTTCACCAGGAAATACTGGTAGTAATAATGCACAGCATTATAAAGGATCAGTTGCAGATGAGTTGCGGTTTCGTAAATGTCCATAAAGAATGGTCTACTGGAGATCACACAATGGTATTCTATTCTTTGTGTACTCCCTTTCTGAAAACATCATACGAACAGTACCGATGTGACACATACACCAGGTGCTTTAGGAATACAGACCGGAAGCTTTAGGCGAGACTCATAAAATGATCTGATTAAATCACCTTCTTTACTCACTTCAAAACTCTTTAACAATTTTTCACAAGACACTTTTATCATGCAAAGATACTACAGCTTCCAAAACAATATTTAATCCCTCTAGCGATAAGTCATCATTTGTCCCACATGAACACCAAGCTAAACTCAGAAAACTTTTAAATCGTTATTTCTCTTCTTGTGATTTTTTGTCTACACTTAATTTAGGAAACCTTAGAATCTGTTAGAATGTCACTTGACGGAGATAAGAGAAACGAAGAGTTCAATGCGCTTGGAAGCAGTACCAAAACAAAAAGTCTGACAGCATCTTGAAGTAAACGTACGTGTTTCCCAACAGACACCCCATTTTCGATTAAAGACGGCAAGGTGTACAACGACCCTAGAGCAATATGTGAAATTTTTATTAACTTTTTTAGCAACTTTGAGACCAAACTACCTACAAACTATATGCGCATGGTACTTATAGACAATAAATTGCTCAAGATACCTTTCAGTGCTAAATACATTGCTGAGGCTATCAGAAACCTTAGGTTTACAAAAGATTCAGGAACCAACGGCCTCCCTTCAGTCTCCCCTAAAGAATGTGGCGGGGACACGCCACTTCTACTCTTTAGATTGTTTACCTTGTCATTAAACACAGGTGAATACTCAAACATTCAGAAAACTAGCTATATCACCTCCAAATACAAGGCCGGTGGTGGAGTGTGTGCAAATATTTATAGGCCTATAAATATTACTCCCATTCTTTCACGAGTCATGGAAAGGATAATAAAGAATGGTATCTCGGAATACTTGTTAGTATAAAACTAGATATCTAAATCACAACATGGTTTTATCAATAGACGATCGTGTTTGACCGGTCACTTTGACTGCGTTAATTACATTACATCTTGCCACGACTTACGCAAAATAGTTTTAATCCTATACTTTGATATACCTAAGGCGATTGACAAAGTACCACATAGCATACTCTATGGAAAATTATACTTTATAAGGATTCGGAACTCATGCTGAGCTACTCTAAATCATTTTTAACTAGTCGATATCAGATAACCAAAGTAAACTCAGCACAATTGTCTCCTAAAAGAGTAACCAGTGGGGTTATATTAGGAAGCATACTAGGGCCTCCCTTGTTCACAATATAAATCAACAGCATCAATAGCTGTTTTTACTCCGACGAAGCCTTCTAGTATGTAGATGACTTGAAAGTTGTCTACTCATGCGACAGAAATGAGTTACACATCACTGTTAAGATCGTACAAGCAAGAGTTAGGCGAAGTCGCTGCTTGGTGTATGGAACACCGACTTTACTTTAACACGAAGAAATGTGGTTGAATCAGCGTTGGGTGTCGCAACCTAAGCCTATACTTTGAAGAAAATGGGGGACAAATCTCCGAATGTGAAACAATCATGGACCTAGGCTTAAGATAGGCTACGGATCTTACATTCACGAACAAACAATATCTGTCGCCTCAAAGGCCTGCAGACTTATTGGCTGTATAATCCACAATTTCTACCAACGTGAGTCTAGCTTGGTACTATATAAGGCCGGTGTTCGCCCGCCACTTGAATACTGCCCACTCATACTTAGCAGCCCTCCGAATAAGTAATAAGCTGAAGATTAAAGGAATGCAGCAATACTTCACAAAAAACATTTGGGATGGATTGTGGACTAAACTACAGTACATAGTGTGATACAATAGGCTTAGAACCACTTTGGAAAAGGCGAGCTAAGCTCAATCTGATATTCTATTTTAAAGTTGTACACCTTTTATCATAATCCTTTCCACCACTAATCGATGCGTCTAATTACAGCCTTCGAAACCATATAGGTACAGTGTGGGTGAAACATTTTAAGAACAGAATACGACCTAATGTTTTCGTGCACAAATTCACTACTACTTGGATTGGTTTACTGGCAGGAAATCCGTACTCAAGATAGCAATGATTGCTTTATACGAGCGATAAACCAACTAGTTAGTGACTCCGATGCACTGAATAAACTATCGATTTATTCCTACTCTAGAATAGCATGCGATGTGCTAGGCCCACTCAATGTGCAACACGAGTATGTAAACTAGCTACTACCGAGCAGTACTTGGAACGATATATCTAAAGATCTGTACCAAATACTCCACGACTTACCACTTAGCCCCAACTTAATCAGTAATGGCTTATTAGGGCTTTAAATCTTTAAGCGCTGCAAGTAATGACGTTATAGTATGAAAAACGACAGAATAAAAAGATTCTGGTTTAAAACTATTTGTTTTACAACTACTAGCTAACTTAATTTTTTTCCATTTTGTATATTCTTCTATATCCTCTTCTCCCCGAGCTTACGGACTGTAGTCATAAGGAATGGGTTTCTTTTACAGAAACTTATTCTTAACACTAGTTAACGACGTACTTCATGCATCAATAACTCACTGTTCAAAATCCACTCACATAAGTTTCACCACTACGGGAGAATACCCCATATATGTGTTTGGTTGGTGCTCTTATCCAAGTTCCAAATATTGTTAGCCTGACTCAGTATCTGGATATGTTGTATGGTCCATCCTGTTTACTTCCAGCCGGCTCTTGGAATCGTAGTGACATCGGGCGAAAAGCGCGCGGTTGTTTGTCAGAAATGCACTATACTACAACGCGCATCCCTAGTACTGTGATCTTTGATGTCGTTGGTCTTACATTTAATTAATACCTTTATATAATGTGAATCCTATATCGATGATTCTATCAAAATTCTTGTATGTAAATAAACCTATATCATACCGATCATGCTTGCAAACTGGTATGTACTCATGTACAAAAAGCTACTTGAGAATAAACCTATTATCATTATTAAATACACAAAGCGAAGAAGAATACATTGATCTGGACACTGAAACGCCAATTAATAACCCTCAAAGTCCTACTAAACTTAAGAATATTTATTTTTTGATATCGGAAGCAAGCCAACAAAAACTTATCATGCTTTAACAGGGTTGAGTTGTTACACAAACGAATTAGACTGATATAAATAAACATTTAGGGCTAAAGTGTGTAGTAATGTAGTGAGACATCCAGGGGGTGTCGTTGACGTACAGAAATGGAAACGTTTAGATACATCTGAGGGGAGTGCTAAGTGGTGAGGGATCCTTATCCTCAGATATGTAATAAGAATTTTATCTCGATAGGGGGGTATTTTTTGTTGGTTAGTACTTTAGTGCAATTATTAGGTGTGGATTCCTCACATCAATATACGCCACGTTGGGAGGAGTTACATCTTGAATGACTTTTATATTTTTATAGGAAATTAATTCCTTAGCCTTTCCGTATGACAGTAAACAGTTCTGCATCCTTAAGGCGATTCGATTTAAATAATAATGGGCAATTCTATTCATTTAACTTTCATCTAAGTCTTATAGCTTGGCATTGAAATTCCAGCATACCACATGCTTTTCAAATAGTATCCCTAATTTCTAGGAGAAATGTGCGCTCGATACTAACAGTTTAAGAAGCGCGACCTGAGTACGTTCACCTCTATCTGGTAGGAAACTTACCAGAATCAGACATGCTCTCTTGTTTTCTGACATGCGTTGACCGATTTGTACGCTGGTCATAAGCAGTACCACCTAAAAACATTTCTAGTATACGGTTGCTTGACCTATCGTCGAACACTGGATCGAAAATTGTTGGCTGACCAACGATAGACCAAGAATGCCAGTTTAAATCTGAAATGTTCCGTTTTCCGACAGCACTCCTTGGGACTAAACATTTCCAAACAGCTACATACCTACCCATAATTTTTTTATCTTTTCAGTTCCCAACTGCCGTGTCATGTTAAAATTATTTGCTAGAATCTACGCGGGTCTTTGTGGTCTAATCATGATGTCGTAATGTGGTATTTGCAATCTCCGTCGTCCTCTTACAAGATTGCTGTTCACACAAGTTCATGTTCATACTTGACGCTACAATTGACTATTTAAAACAAACACCTATTATCATGTTGGGTATAGCCAGAAAACCCTTTGAAATAAGTTCAGAAAGGCATAGAAATCAATAAAAGACATTGTGTTCAATCAACACGCATATAGTTTTTTTACCAGAAAATTCTAAACGATGAGAAGTAACATGGTATGTCTCTAATTGGACAATTATCTTACTACTGCTGTGTTTAGTAGAATATAGAAATCTTTAGTAGCCTGAAGGACATTTATGATAATATAAATACCCTAGTTTCTGTACATAATTGAAATCTTGCAGTAAAGTGTTATTTTGCTGTATTTCCTGTCTTCTCTCGTGTTCACGTTGAAGTGTAGTTTTAGCCTGGGGTTAAATCAAAGCTTAGGAGTTGGATTAAGCGGTCAATCTAGACGAGATAATAAATGACGACAAAGATTTCGCGGTTGAATAAAGAGTCTAAACCACTCGTCACAACAAGCATTAAGGGATTCACATGTTAAATATAATACACACAAGAGAAATTGAGTATTTCATATGCTTAACGCGGTTGTGAATATTTGGCGTTTAGGTACGTTCCGTTCTATTTAACAGAAGAAACAATAATCTTTGGCAATAGGTCTTTATTTTGTATCGTCAGGCAGAAGACAGTTTGAGCGGGATGCTAATCCTTCAAACACAAAGTCTCTCAACATTCAATTTAAGATAATACGAAACACAATCCCTATAGAGAATAAGGAAGTAAATGAATACTTAAGCTTTCTTATTTTCGTGTATACATAAGTTATGAAGGTCAACTCTTAACTAGTCAACTTAAGTCGCTACAAATATCCGGGATGTTGTCAAGTAATTCAGATAGTCAGTCAAGGATGTATGAACTCCAGTTCTTTTAGTTATGATTACTTGAACTATTTGGCAGTATGCCAGATAGACGAAGCCATTTAAACGGTAATATATGAATTGTATTGACTGTTTCTTTACATATAGTAAGCAGAAAGGCAGGTTAGTATTATATCTCGTCCTATCTAGGAGAAAACAATTAAGAATTATCAATCACATAGAGCTAATGCGATACGATGATAGACCATTTGAATTTAGTGAGTTTGGATTTCGCTTTTAGCAGATTTTAATTATGTTTAAATTACCTAGCGAGCTATCGGATATCCAAAGCCCCAAAGTTTTACTAAAATCAATGGATTTCAATAGATTTTTCAAAAATAAATGATGGATCTCGACACATTCCAGTTAATTTAAAACAGTATTTGTGTATAAAACAGATGTGAACAACTCACAATTATCATAAAAAGTAAATTGTGAGCAATCAGACAATAAAATATATTCACACTATTCACTTGGGAAGAGATAATGCTCCTGTGATAACAACCATATTGTGTGATCTCCTTGCAATGGCCATTATATACTTTTCTAAGCTTTTTCATGTGTGTCGACTAAAACCGTTGCCACCCTAGATCAAAAGCATAGCATAAAATAAAGATGGCCTGAAGATACCAGGGACACCAAAAGACGATCAATCTCATTTACTACCGGCATGTACATTATGAATTATAATCACTGACGTTATTACAACAAGTGAAACTATAAAGACAAAATCTTGTTGTAGTTATTATATACAAACTGCTAAAGTTTTGCTAATTTTTATATGGATAGGTGGACGGAGGTGAATAATTGTTACAAGAAATTAACTACCTCTTGGATATACATGCATGGTATAATGGTTTTATATGTAAAATTAAAGTTCTTTATCCTCTGGGTATTAACACTGTAACCCGACATTCCAACCTGAGGCCTAACACAGTCAGATGTTTTCTTTATTTCAGATTGGATTGATTTTAATGATATTCACTATAGTACTTTTCAATTAAATCTAACTTCAAAGATAAATTATCTCGATTCACCTCATAATGCTAAGAGACGCAAGCATCCTTGATCCACCTTGTAGTGTGAAACGGATTCGAAATACGAAGAATTATGAAGTGGTGTACTTTAAGCGGATCAAATAAAAATAAACACAGCATCCGAACCAGGAAAGGAGTGTATCACTATTAAATTCGTAGACAAACGAACAAAGTAAACATTCATAAATAGTTTAATTGAATATCCGAAGGGCACATAAAATATAGTTACCACATATTTAGCATGATATTCCTTTCATTCAACACGTATATGGAAGTCAAATTGCCTGAATTTTTTGTTTGTTATTAAATAGATCTAAATAAAATAGTCCCTACCCACGTAGTAAGGGTGCCTACCTGAGGTGCAACATTACTTACTCACTTACTTACGCCTCTTACCCCCCTCGGAGGAGCACAAACCGCTCACCAGTATTCTCCATTCAACTCTGTCCTGACCAATCCTTTCCAGCTGTTTTCAGTTACTGTTCATCCTTTTAATGTCTGATTCTACCTCTCGACGCAGTGTGTTCTTTGGTCTTCCTCTTTTCCGTTTCCTAACAGGATTTTAAGTTAGTGCTTGTCTCGTGATTCAGTCTGATGATTTCATCGATGTATGTTCTATCCATTTCCAACGTCGTTTCCTGATTTCCTCTTCAGCTGGAAGTTGATTTGTTCTCTTCCATAGTAGACTGTTGCTGATGGTTTCAGGCCAACAGACATTCAATATTCTGCGTAGACAATTGTCGATAAATACCTGTACCCTCTTGATAATGTTTGCAGTAGTTCTCTACGTTTCAGCTCCATACAGAAGAACTGTCTTGACGTTCGAATTGAAGAGTGTGTTTTTGAGATTGGTAGACAGTTGTTTGGAGTCCCATATATTTTTCAACTGTAGGAATGCTGCCCTTGCTTTGCCGATCGTTGCCGTTACATCTGCATCGGATCCTCCTTGTTCATCGATGATACTCCCCAGGTATGTAAAGGTATCCACTTCTTCCAGAGATTCACCATCAAGTTCAATTAGGTCGGTGCTCTCTGTATTGAATTTGAGGATCTTGCTCTTTCCCTTATATATGTTCAGGCCTATTGTTGCTGAGGTTGCTGCTACGTTGGTTGTCTTCACTTGCATTTGCTGGTGTGTATGGGTTAGAAGAGCGACATCATCCGCGAAGTCCAGATCATTGAGTTGCATCCTGCTTGTCCACTGAATCCTGTGCTTCTCCCTAGATGTAGAGGTTTTCATGATCCAATCGACCACTAGGAGGAAGAGGAAGGGCGAGAGCAGACAGCCTTGTCTGACACCGGTTCTTACTGAGAATGCATTTGTCAGCTGTCCTCCATGCCCAATTTTGCACTGTAGTCCGTTGTAAGAATTCCGGATGAAGCTGACGAGTTTCTCTGGTACACCGTATTGTCGAAGAAGTTTCCATAGTGATCTCCTGTCTACGCTGTCAAACGCCTTCTCATAGTCAATGAAGTTGATGTTGGTGACGAGTTCCATTCAATCGATTGTTCAACGATGATCCGTAGTGTTGCTGCTGGTCTGTGCACGACCGATCCTTATGAAAACCAGCCTGCTGATCTCGAAGTTGAGCATCCACTAAGTCTTTCATTCAATTCAACAACAATGTTGAAGACTTTTTCTGGTACTGACAACAGTGTGATTCCTCTGCAGTTCTAATATTTGCTCAAATCTTCTTTCTCTGGTGTCTTCGTGAAGAAGAACAATTGGGTAAGCAATGTTTATTAGGCGAAAACAGAGTAGATCATAAAATATTACATACATTACTTCCAAGCATCAATTTGCACATCCTCCGCGTTGTCTGGACTGTATCGTTTATCAGCCTGTTTCTCTTGGTTGTTCTCGATTGTCCTCTGTATTTCGATCGTGCTTCACCTCTTGCCCTATCGCAACTCGTCTCGTCTGCTGTTTACTGATTCTTCCCGATTTCCTTTGACGCTCTGCTGCCTACTACTTATTGATGACTTATAAGTAGTATCCACCACACTCACCCCTCCATTTAACTGTTGTGCTCGTATGCGCGCCGACCTTCGTACTTCTGTGGTTGCTGGTTGTTTCTGCGTATTCGCCCCATCATTCTAACATATCCATCTTTGCAATTGACTTATGTTTACACGCTTCTCTTTGTTGTCCTTCTTGATGGTGTATACCGGTCCACGCCGAGCGATGACTGTATACGGGCCCTCCCATTTGGGAAGTACTTTCTTCGAGCCTAGTCCACTACCCGTTATGCTCCTCCGTCCTCTACACTTCACCAGATCTCCTACTGAGAAGTGTCTCAGCTGATTCCCCTGGTGCTGTTCTGATCGTTTAACATCCATTTCCTGTTTCCGTTGTATGTTTTCCACCGCTTGTTTCCGCTCTTCCTTCCATTTCCTATCATTCCACTTTCGTGGCTGAGGCCAGGCGATGTTGCTGCATGGAAGTCGTGGTCTCCTTCCGTACATCAGCTGAAATGACGACTTTATTGTTGTTCCTTGATTCGAGGCTCGATGTGCTAATAATATCATCGGTAATTCCGTCTCCCAGTTACCCCCCTTTGCTGCCAACCACTCTTTTATAGTGTGGTTATTTCGTTCAGTTAGTCCGTTGGTCTGAGGATGATACGGTGTTGTTCTGACTCTTTTGATACCTAACTGCCCAAGGCGAGATGCGAACTCCTCGCTCTCAAAACATGGACCCTGGTCGGTCAATATCATTCTCGGGACGCCGTGGTCGGCCACGATGTGCTGCATCACTGCTTCGGTCACCGTCTTTCCTCGTTGATCAGGAATCGCCACAGCCTCTACCCAACGCGTAGCATGCTCGGTCATCACCAACACGTACTGGTTACCGCTCGATGTCTGGGGAAATGGACCCATTACGTCCACTGACCACAGATCGCCTACTGTCGTTACGGGGATGGGCTGTAACGAAGTGCGTATGCATTTATCCCCTTTCATTAACTGACATTGGGGGCAGGTGAGGACGTATCTCATCACATCTTCTTGCATTCCTGGCCAGTAAGCACTCTGTCTCAGAAGATCAGTGGTTCTTGTGACATCTGTGTGTGCTATTTGGTGGCATTCGCTGATTAGTTCATGTCGTAATGGCTTTAGAATTACAGGTATCCAGCTTCCATCGTTGTCGTTCCATGTTAACACTCCAGCTGCATTTAGTCTAAATCTGTCTTTTTGGCTTAACAACGTCTTTACCTCTCTGCTAAAGTGCATTGATTCGTCATCCACTGCTTCAGTTAACGCTCATCTCACCGTCCTAAGCGTTGGATCTACTTTCTGGCAACGAAGTAGTCTTTCTAGGTCTGTTTGCACTCTGTTGATTCCACAGGCTACTTCCGGTAAGCTAGCGTCCTCACACGGTCTTGACAGGTAGTCAGCTATCACGTTTCGGCTTCCTGGTATGTGACCAATCGTTAAATCATATTCTTGCAGGCGTAGTGTCCATCGTGACAATTTTCCTCGGGGGTCTCTTGCCGTCTTCAACCACTGTAGTGGTTTGTGGTCGGTCTCGATGTGAAATGGCTGGCCTAGCAGATACGGTCTCCACTTATCTACTGCCCAAACGATCGCTAGACACTCTTTCTCGATGGTCGAGTACTTCTGTTCCGTTGGTGTTAAAACGCGGCTGGCATATTCCACTACGCCGTCATCCTGCCGAAGTACTGCACCAATGCCAAAATCACTGGCATCTGTGGCCACTGTGAACTGTTTTCAACGGACCGGAAGTCTCAATGTCATCTGCTTTGCGTTTATTAGCTGCTTGATCCGATCAAAGGTTTTCTGAGCCTCTTCTGTCCATATAAATTTTCCACTGCTTAGTGGTTTATATAGTGGTGCAGCGATCTCAATAAAGTTCTTTATAAAGCGGCTGTAGAATGCTGCTCTTCCTATAAACTGCCTGAGTTTTCTTTTCGAAGTGGGTGCCGTTATGTTCTGGATCGTCAAAATTTTCTCGGGTAGCGGCTTCATTTCACCATCTCCTACTTTATACCCCAGCAGTGTGACGTTACATTTGGCTATCTGTGACTTCTTCTTATTGATGCGCAACCCAAATTCCTCGATTCGTTTGAGTACTGCTTCTAGATGTCTTGCGTGGTCTCTCTCTGTTTTACTGTAAACCACCAAATCGTCCCCGTACACCTCCACATTCTCAAGATTTCGTAACAATAAGTTCATTAATCTTCTAAATGTGAATGGCGCTCCCGCCAGCCCAAATGGCATTCTTCTAAACTGATACTGTTTGTGACCAACAGTGAAGGCTGTCTTGTACCTGTCATCCGCTTTTATCGGTAGCTGCCAATACCCTGACCTGAGGTCCAGTACAGTAAACAACTTTGCTTGTTGTGAACGATCCAGGGTTTCGGCTACAGTTGACATTGGGCATGGTTTCAACTCAGTTATGCTGTTTAGCTCTCTGAAATCGACGCAGAATCTGTATTTTTCATCGGATTTCTTTACTAGCAGCACAGGTGAGTTGTAACGGCTATCAGCCTCTTCAATTATTCCGTCCCGCAACATCTCTTCCACTTGACGATTTACTTCCGTCTCTAGATGAACTGGTATTCGGCGTGTGTGGAACGTTGTCTTCTCACGACTGTTTACGGGGATCTCATGCGTCACCTTATCACAATAATCACAGGCCTCCCCGTCGTCGGTGAACAGACTTCCGTACTTTGCTATTACCTTATTGATATTTTCTATGTTTTCTTGCGGTAGGATCGCGGCTTGTGTCTTAGCTATCTGGCTGTTCTCATGTACGCTAAAATGCCCATACTTAGTGTTTACTGTCTTGTTCTTTGTGTTGATTACCGCCTCCACCTCTCTAAGGAAGTCTGCCCCCAGTATTGTTTGCTGTATGTCTTTAGTTACTACAAATGGATATCGTACGACGCAATCTCCGGCTTCGACACAACAGTCTGACACTCCTAAAATTTTCAGTGCATGCCCGCTCACTGTTTGTACTGCTAGTGAACACGCCCTGATCTCTCGACACAATCCTACATCTATTAAGAATATAGCAGCGCCCGTATCAACTAGACACACCAGTACTCTTCCATTTATACGAACTCTTGTATACAACGCACCCTTGTTAACCAACCCCACAACCCGGAAAGACGTTTCAAAGAGAGAAGGCTGTGTATAACGTTTAAAATGTCTTAATCTTCGTTTCCTCGGGCAGTTTCTTCTGTAATGTCCAAGCTCTCCACACTGAAAGCACCTACTTCCCCTTTCCGCACGGATTCGCACCGCCGCGACTTTCTCCTCCAGCTCGGCGATCCGTTTCTCCATGGGCGCCGTTCTGCTGTCTTCGGTTAACGAAGATACCGAAGTGCTAACTAGCTGTCTGCACATTCGGGCCATCTCCATCACGTCTAATGGCTGCACGGCATGCGCCAGTCGAAGTTGTCTGGCTACGTCACCAGGGACACACTCCAAGAACTGGGATGTTAGCAGCTGCCGTCTCGATTCGTCGTCCAACGATGGCAACCCGCGACGCAGAAAACTCGTCAGAGTGGTGGCCAACACCGACGGATCGCCGTCCGGGGCCAGACGCACGGCCCTGAACTGCTGCAGCGCCAACTCCCTATCCGCTGGACTGTCGAATTCAGACACCAACTTGGCCACCACCTCCTCCCGCGTGACCCCACCGCCAGCCAGCTCCACATCGTCGAGCACCGCCTTCGCACGACCCCGCAGCAGGGTACCGAGGACCGTCACCTTTGCCTTCTGTCCTGGGACGCCAACCAGCTCCGCGATGGCTTCGAATTGTCGAAGGAATGCCTTGACGTCCACGTCCTTGAACTGCTGTGGCCACGGAATCTTCATCTCGTACCGAGGCAGCAACACTAATTGTGAAGAAGAACAATTGGGTAAGCAATGTTTATTAGGCGAAAACAGAGTAGATCATAAAATATTACATACATTACTTCCAAGCATCAATTTGCACATCCTCCGCGTTGTCTGGACTGTATCGTTTATCAGCCTGCTTCTCTTGGTTGTTCTCGATTGTCCTCTGTATTTCGATCGTGCTTCACCTCTTGCCCTATCGCAACTCGTCTCGTCTGCTGTTTACTGATTCTTCCCGATTTCCTTTGACGCTCTGCTGCCTACTACTTATTGATGACTTATAAGTAGTATCCACCACATCTTGATAAAGTATCCTTCTTTCTAGTCTGCCGGCACTTGTTCTTTCTTCCGGATCCTCTTGAATAAAACGTGGAGCATCCTTGCCGTAATGTCTATGTCTGACTTGAGTGCTACGGCTGATATATTGTCAGGTCCTGCTGCTTTCCCACTTTTGATCTGTCTGATGGCTGTCTTAATTTCTTCCATAGTTGGTGGATTGATATCTATTGGGAGGTCCGTAGATGCTGCTTCGATGTCTGGTGGGTTTGGTGGAGCTGGTTTATTCAAGAGTTCCTCAAAATGTTCTACCCATTTGTCTTTTTGTTCTTGAATTTTGGTGGTTGGCTTGCCTACTTTGCTCCTGACCGGTCGCTCTGGTTTACTATATTTGCCTGCCAGTTTCTTCGTTGTGTCGTATAGCTGTTCCATATTTCCTTCTCTTGCAGCTTTTCCGGCTGTCGTTGGGTGGGTGCATAACATTGGATGATGTTCATTGTAATCCCCTTCTTCATTGTCTTGAAAGATGCTTTGATGATTCTGGGTCCATGTGGTTCCCATTCTTCAAATGCAATGCGCGCTTTCTTGGAAAGCATCAGAGCAATTCCTTGGGTGTGTGGGGCATTTTCCTCTTCGTGCAAGGAGTATAATAGCACCTCTCCCGTGGCTAATGTTTTCTGTCCAGTTTGAGTCTAATGCGTTTCGCTGATCCCGAGCACAGTCAAGTTGTATCTCTTCATTTCTGCTGCCATCTGGGTGATATTGTCCGAACATTCTATATACCTATAAAAATTTTTGCTCTGGTCGTTAGAAGGGGAGGCATCGGCCTCATGACTTCCGATGAATCTCGGCTTTCATCATGAAGCGTCATATAGATTCCTTCCACTCTCAGGGCAGAGTTTAAATGGTTAAGTTTGTTTATTCTGGTTAGGGTTTTTTCAGCAAGCTTATGTTTTACGGGATAGGGATGCTAGCCTTGTGCCCAACCCTCCTCCTTTACCCGGGCTTGGGACCAGCAGCAACCCTAGAAGAACTGCGGGCGAAGGTGCAATATTACTTAGTATAAAAGTTTGTTCCATAGCCGAGTAACTGAGGTGATGATTTTTCGCAGCAGCTAAATGACCACGATCATATCCTGAGTTCAAATAATCTTCATAAGTACAATGAAACATCTCAATTTCGCCAAGATCTCCATAGAAATAGAAGCTCTCACTGGTATTTAAGACGAAATATATACATATTTAAGAAAATAAAGTCGATTATCTTAGTTCAAACTTTATTCAAAATGTTTATTAAATACAAAGATATAAAAATAATCAACAATGAATTGGCTACACATAAGTAACCTATGACTAAGCTGCTGATCCACAATTAGACGAGGAATAGGTATGGTTTAGGTGGTTAAGACATCCAACATGTAACCGCTAGGTTACGAATTCCACTCCAGATTCACTTACTTCAGTTTAGGTATTTAGATAGTATCATCAGCCCTCACTCATAATGTGTGGTCCAAAGTCGAGTACAGTAGTCTGAATTTAGTTAATTATTTCTTCAGAAAATTCACTTTAAACAGAAGTTAACGCGACCGAAGAACTTTAATGGGATTACGATAGTATTTGCTTAATGGAATGAACTAACTTTCTCTCGTTAATCCTCATTTGAGTAAATATGAACATGGAACAGATTATTCACTGCATAATTAGAAAGAATATTGGGGTGTTTAGTTCACGTTTACAAAAGAAACTTTAGAGGAAAATGTTTTCAAAAAGCTAGAAGAGATAGGTCGGTCAAAGGGCTAATTACCTACAGGTTATTCAGGCTACAATGACAAACATGTATAGATATGAATATACTACAAATAATCTTCGTAAACCTAACAAGTTAACAAAGAAATCGAAAATTGGCAGACATCTGTGGAACACACGAGCCTAGTTTTCACCTCAGTTCAACTGGTCTATTATTTATTGAGTATTGTGAAATGTTTTGGTACTTTTCTCTGGTATCTGTTAGAAACGATAATTTTAACTAAAACATTGGAAAAATGGACATTCAAGGCTTAAACTATTGGGTAGATGCTAAATCAAAGTGTAATAGCTAGGGCAGTTTAAGTAAATATTTTCAAACTTCCCTACCTATATCTGAGTAACCTAAAACGCATTCCAGTACCTTGAAAGATGGTGTCTTAAAATGCTTATTTATGAAAGGCGATTTTTTGAATTTTTTAAAACGTTGATAAGCACATGAGATACAGTGAAATGAATAGCTATCGGTTGCATTGTAACATTCGTTTTTATCTTCGATTAATCACTTATTGTATGATAAGACTTATAATATTGGCTTAACAGATACAGTGTACAAATAGCAGCTTTAATTTTAAGATATAATCGATCTGCAGGCCAATGATTTTGACTTATGACAACTGTTCTCTTAATATTTAAGCAATCAATTTAGTGAGAGAATATCCCGTTCAGCTACCCAAGTCAATTCGATAGTTTATCGATTCAATTGTTCAATGCTAACAAGGTGGGTTACGATAGCAAACATGAACAGTTAAATCTGAGCTAACTGACAGAAATGCAAAGTTTCTCAGTGAAAATAGGATAAGTTATTTAACTGCACCCTACACCAAATACCAAAAATACATGCATGTCAGATTAACGATGCAACAGAAAACGAAAGTTGGTAGATCTAATAGCTTTTAGTAGTGTTGTGTCCTCTGGGACCAATAGTTTAATTATGAAGCGTTTATCATCAGTCTGAATGTTATCATCAGCGCCTGAGTCATGTAGGAGTAAACTGTTTTATTATTACGTAACTACTAAATCCATCCGTTTTGATAATCATCTTGGTGACTGGAATTTTTCGTGAATCATGTTCAGATACTTTACATGTTCTTAATGTTGCTTAGGTTTTTAAATAAAGTATATCACTCCTTTGACTTAACCATACTGAACTTAGCTAAAAATGTACACAAAATGTATCTAAGGAAAAAGATAAATGAGACAAAATCTCCTAAAACTGCTGAGTAACTGGAAGAAAATGCCTTAAAGATACATAATAAAGGAACTGACATTTCGGAAATGTAGTTGCAAGTATAGACAGTAAAATATTAATGGTTTGAAATGTCATTTAAGGTGTTAATAAAATGAAAACCTACCGTCCTACTCCAGCTTCATCAATAATATCTTGATTTAGTTTAGAAGATTTAGATGATCCACTACCCAATATGGAATTCTGTTACGACAATCATATACACAGATGCAACAATCGAAAACGCGAAGATGACTAGGTAATGGTACTCCCAAATATGGATAATTTTGTTGTTCTTTGGAAAATTGGGAACATTGATAAAGGGAGGGTAAATTATTTCGGCTATATATACAGTTTTTGGCAATAAGGTACTTGAAACTCCTGACTTTTGAGCAAAGTAAGAGGTAATTGCTGCACCAACTGTTATGCACACATCAGCTTTTAATATTCTGCATTTTCTCCAGCATCCATGTATACGATACAGGATAGGTTTCATTTTGGTAATTACTGAACTTCTATTTCACAAAACGATCTACTCTTAGTTAAGGAAGGACCGACGTATTTAACACAAATAACACAATTAAACAAGAACGAGATACTACTGACTTTGTTTTAAATCTAATCGTTAGTACCTTCACACAATAGCCTTTAGTTAGTATAACTGACAAATGGAGATGCAGTAGCATGTTTTGTCGATATGATATTCACTCAAAATTGATTCACTCGATGATTTCAATTTTAGTTAATAAAACGAACTTACCAACTTAATTATTCAGTAAAATTAGTAAGCCCTTCAGTTGAAATTATTTATAGTATAGGGTCTGTGGGTTCGACTCCCTGAGGTAGGGCACAGAAAGCACTGATAAATCCCATACTTCCTGCCCTTTAATGGTTGTCTAACTACAAACAGTTCGTGACGGACATATTCAAATGTTGTCTTCCGTACAATTCGATTAGTTTCTATTTACGACTGGAGCGCAGAATTATGTGGAATGAAGAAGTATATAACATGAGACAACTGGTACACGGATGAAGTGACTTTGAACATAAGTTTTGTAGCCTAATTTCAAAATCTAGTATGACTAATAACTATATATTGAAGAGGATTGTCATAACTTTGAGGAATTAAGTGGGAAAAGACTTGTTTATTTCCAATGAACTTTCAAGATTTAATGACAATTTGTGCTGCTATAAATCATAGAGATGTTATATTAGAGAACAAAATAACTACTGCGAAATACCGTACATACTGTAAAAATGCCTGAGTACAGTGACTACTGCTGCATCGGTAACTAGGGTATCAAGTAATATAAAGTGCAAAAGCTCACAGGTATACAATTATTTTCTTTTCTCACGCCGAATGGACTCCACTATGATTACAACGTTTTGTTCTTTTAGTAGTATACCAACAACTGAAGGCACTGCCAACGTTACCAGAGCTATAGTAACCATGAGCTTGGTAAGAAATTCCACTTACATACCGGGACCGTTTAATTTAATTCTCGAAAAAGAAGCTACGGTATGTCCTCCTTTAATAATTGTGTACTGAACGGTTATGATCGCGATCGTAAATGCCACAATATTCCTGTTCTTTCAGTGCACTCGAACCAGAGAGAAAAACAATGAAACTAAAAACAACGAACGGTTCGTTATTCAATCTAAACATACAGACAGCAGTCATAGTAATATCTTCAACTTCGAGCAATGGCGAATATTGGAACAAAATGACTTAATAGTATTTGAGAAGCGTCTATCAGAAGTTATATTACAGATGCCGATATTTGCTTATCATCAGACGAGTCATCAGATGACTAATGGCAGTGCCTATTCACCTGATCGATGATGATGAGTTGTAAGTAATACAGATGATGTAACAATGAGACCCATATTTATTGTTCGCATTAGAAAAATCAAAGCCTACTGGGAGAAAAACCCAGAGCAATTAATAACCTATTAAAATAACTTTAAAACAATATTAAACATGCTGTATATATAGTTTGTGCTGATAAGAAACTGATTTGTGGGTTTAAATACAATAAGTTTGGCACATTTCTGCGGGAGGCATGAGTATATATATATTAGCGAATATGCATACGCTGTTCCTGAATTTTGATCCTTTGGTCAACGTGAGGTATACTCTTCGTTTTGCTAACAGGGACGGAAGATCTAAAAACATACTTGGAGGTTGAAATAGTGTCAGTTCGATGGGATATCCTTCGAACAACATGTTCACTGTAACTGAGAGTAGATAATTTCGAAGACCGAGAAAAGATTGAAATTCCACTGTCACTACTTCGATTAAACTTTCCAGACAAACAAAGGTTATTGGCGATCTGGAGCTATGAATATTGTGAAAACGGTAAATTTTCACTAATAAGTAAAAGAAAACAGTGAGACAGTAGTAAATAACGCAGCTACATAGTAGATACAGTTCACAAGTAAAACAAAGCATTTCTTATAAACAAATGATAAAATACAACAAGATAGAAATCTATGCACTGCAAGTTGATTACAAAATGACGTTTAGCCGGGTTTTTGTAAGAAAGGCAGCTGTTTACTGTCATTATGACAGACTTGCACCTATAAGCCAGTCAGTAAAACATGGCTTAATGGATACAGTTTTATTAATTATAAAATAATGAGCGGTATTAGGTTTACACCAGAAACGTTGTGGAAATAGCACTGCCATGATGATTCTTAGAGCTTAGACAAGTGAGTCGATCAACACTAGCAATTTTTAGTTTTATGGAACCACAGTTGGTCACTATAATTCAGGTCGCCATCATTGTCAAAATTTTATACAAAAAGTGAAGGAGTCACTTATACGGTTAAGGTAGATCTCAAGGTACTTGTGGCTTAAACAACAAAATGTTTAACACTGATTTGTGAGGTAAAACTAACGCTATAAAGATTTAGGCATTCAGACATCAAAGTATGGGCATATAATTTAAACGAAGTTTGAACTGGTTACACTAACATCTTTTTTCGTCGTTGGAATTTATTACTATTGAAGACCTATTATTATTTACTTTATACAGGTCTAGTTTTCATAATGCACGAATAATTGTTAGTATATGAATGTGGTGGATATACGACATTATCAAATGAATACTGACTCCAAAATGGTGCTATATCCCATAATGATAAGAACCTCTAGCCAAACATTTTAAGTCACAAGCTAGAAGGCAGTATAATACATATCGGCATATTCTTGTCACTGATTGAACTTAGATTTTACATTTAACATAGTACGATGGAACCTTCTACGACACTTCGGTGTGCTCGAAAAGATATTAAACGTCATACAGAACTCCTCTGACGGACTACATTGTAAAATCCTGCATGGAGGTCAACTCACAGATTCATTTGAAGTGGAGGCCGGGGTTAGACAAGGCTTTTTACTGTCGCCTTTCCTCTTCCTGTCAGTAGTTGACTAGATCATAAAGACCGCAACATCTCGTGGTAATCTCGGAATATAGTGGACAACATCGGTGCAACTAGATGACTTAGGCTTTGCAGATGACCTAGCACTTCTATCCCACACACTGCAACAAATGCAGATGAAGACGGATAGTGTAGCAGCAATCTCGGTAGCAGTAGGCCTCAACATGCACAAAAGAAAAAGCAAGAACCAGGAGAGAGTTAGTTGGAGAAGGCTTGTCGTAGCCCTATGCTCCATATGTGGTAACAGGCATTAATTGATTGTTTTTGTACGTCACGATTATCCATGCCTACTTCTTGACGCAACTTACAATGGACGATAAATGGTTGTGAAGAGAGAATCAATCCACTGTACTATTTACAAACACAGCGAGGAACAAAATGTTAGCATCGGCATCCCAAAAGCATGGCTTATGGAAAGAAAATCATTCATCAGTAAATTTGCCGTCAAACCCCAATTCACGAAAAATGACTTGACTTAGAAGAGGTCATTAGTCCTCAAATGATGACCAACACACAAAAAAGGCTTCAGAGATCTCCATAATCCCAAAAGCTTCACGTTCGAGTAAAACGATGTGGTTTTCATAATACTCGAACGAATACTGTAAGCAACAATATTTTTCTCATTCTCTACTCAATGTATTGTAAAGTTTTTGTTTCGTTGCCTTGTAGCAAACTTGATAACACTATACAGTAAGTAAACAGTGTTTTCATTAAGTCTGGTTTCTGTTTTTAACTTTGCTGTCGTGTTTCTTTGGTGACTTCCGTTTAGTTACGCCTGTTTCTGACCAACCACTAGTGGTTTTTCTTGTCGTTAGCCCTTTGCTTGTCATTTCTATTTATTTAATATGTGCTTGTCTAACTCACTGGCTATTTTCCAAATGCCACTATAATGCAGGGGGGGCAGATTTTCCAGCTTAACTAATACTGCATAACAGAGAGTGACATTGTTTAACCATAACAACAGTCTACATAGTAGCAACTGATGTATTAGTAGATAGGCTTAATTAACTGATGGGTGCTAATGACGATATGAGAAATTTTAATGAGAAATCATAAGGGGGATGACGCTACACACGCCGTCTTAGTTAAGTATCTTTGTACATAAATGAGAGTACATAGTTTGTATACAGTTTGAAGGGTGGATATTTGGACAGAAGTTGGAATTATTGATTTCAACAATGTTTTATGTACAGTATTGTGCAATATCTAGAAAAAGAATAGCAAATCAGGATCCATCAAGTTTATTCTTTGTGCCATAGAAGTGCTTATGGCTAGCTGCATCTGGTTAGGCATTCAGTAACTCCGATTTTTCACTTGCTCAAATTATAGACTTTTCACGGACTCGCTAACGATTGTCATATGCCTTTTCGTTACCGAATTATTTTTAAACTATTGTATTCCTATTACTCCGAACCATGCGCATAACTCCTCTTATTAAACCTTTATTCCATGCTGCATTTCTTATTACTAAGTGATCCACTATGCTATATACAAAAACAATTGTTTTCACTTAGAAAATGACTTTGTTTTAACTCTAATTTGCCGATATCTGTCTCTCCTGTCCACACCTGGGAGGAGGGTTTTGTTCACTCAGGTATTGTGACAACCAGTAATCGTTTCCAAGTCCCTTGTAACATGAGCTCTACTGGTTTGTTTACCCGCGGCATCAGCTTCACTTCAAAGAACATTCAACATCATATTCCGATCTAAAACGTTGGTTTGTCTCTCGTTTCGATGAGATTGCGAAACAGATTATTATTGATCACGTTGTCTAACAGTTTATCTTATCCCATTTAGCTTTTAATATGTAATTATTGAGTAGGATTCATAAAGTCAGCCGACAGTCATTGAAGAATTGCTATCTGTTTCAGGTGGTACACTTGCTCCTGATTACTTCAAAAAGTAATAGGCCTTGGCAAGAAGTGAACCTGGAAAGTTTATTGAATGACAGGTAAGAAATATTATGTCGATTAATAGACTGATAGAGAGTTTCCCTGGTGTGATTTCATAGTTCGTCCACGTTGATTAAGTCGTAGCCACAGGGTCATGGTACGATCGTCAGGTTAGCATTAATCTACTCGTATTTGGTTTCATGGTAATCCATGCACGCAGTCTGTTCCACTTGGGAGCAGGAGAAAAAAACTACATTTGAAACTTGGGTCTATCGACCAATGGAAATAAAGTCTAATCTATGAGCATTTCCACTGGCCTTCAACAGGTGCATTGAGCTACAAGCTTGGAATCATTGAAAGAGCACCCAATGTCGATCATTAGTTTGGAGTCGTTGTTTGGGGGGTAAGAAGACGAAGAGCACTGAGGCCACCCATCGATGGGTAAGATTTAATTCGAGTTCAACTCGAATTATCTAGAAGGACGACGGAAACCGGGGCTGTAGGTATTTCTCAATGTACCTTGCCACGTATGAGTCGTGATTACTCTTAGCACTACACCACAGTATATCACGATGGTTAAGCCCAAAAGGCGAAAATTCATTCACGGTGGTGGGGGAAGCAGAGGGTACATAAAGAACCATCCAGACTACTGACAAGTGAGATCTGTCATTATGGAATATCTGAACATCACTGAGGTGTAATTCCACATATGATTTTGCTATTGTGGTGGATACTACTTATAAGTCATCAATAAGTAGTAGGCAGCAGAGCGTCAAAGGAAATCGGGAAGAATCAGTAAACAGCAGACGAGACGAGTTGCGATAGGGCAAGAGGTGAAGCACGATCGAAATACAGAGGACAATCGAGAACAACCAAGAGAAGCAGGCTGATAAACGATACAGTCCAGACAACGCGGAGGATGTGCAAATTGATGCTTGGAAGTAATGTATGTAATATTTTATGATCTACTCTGTTTTCGCCTAATAAACATTGCTTACCCAATTGTTCTTCTTCACAATTAGTGTTGCTGCCTCGGTACGAGATGAAGATTCCGTGGCCACAGCAGTTCAAGGACGTGGACGTCAAGGCATTCCTTCGACAATTCGAAGCCATCGCGGAGCTGGTTGGCGTCCCAGGACAGAAGGCAAAGGTGACGGTCCTCGGTACCCTGCTGCGGGGTCGTGCGAAGGCGGTGCTCGACGATGTGGAGCTGGCTGGCGGTGGGGTCACGCGGGAGGAGGTGGTGGCCAAGTTGGTGTCTGAATTCGACAGTCCAGCGGATAGGGAGTTGGCGCTGCAGCAGTTCAGGGCCGTGCGTCTGGCCCCGGACGGCGATCCGTCGGTGTTGGCCACCACTCTGACGAGTTTTCTGCGTCGCGGGTTGCCATCGTTGGACGACGAATCGAGACGGCAGCTGCTAACATCCCAGTTCTTGGAGTGTGTCCCTGGTGACGTAGCCAGACAACTTCGACTGGCGCATGCCGTGCAGCCATTAGACGTGATGGAGATGGCCCGAATGTGCAGACAGCTAGTTAGCACTTCGGTATCTTCGTTAACCGAAGACAGCAGAACGGCGCCCATGGAGAAACGGATCGCCGAGCTGGAGGAGAAAGTCGCGGCGGTGCGAATCCGTGCGGAAAGGGGAAGTAGGTGCTTTCAGTGTGGAGAGCTTGGACATTACAGAAGAAACTGCCCGAGGAAACGAAGATTAAGACATTTTAAACGTTATACACAGCCTTCTCTCTTTGAAACGTCTTTCCGGGTTGTGGGGTTGGTTAACAAGGGTGCGTTGTATACAAGAGTTCGTATAAATGGAAGAGTACTGGTGTGTCTAGTTGATACGGGCGCTGCTATATTCTTAATAGATGTAGGATTGTGTCGAGAGATCAGGGCGTGTTCACTAGCAGTACAAACAGTGAGCGGGCATGCACTGAAAATTTTAGGAGTGTCAGACTGTTGTGTCGAAGCCGGAGATTGCGTCGTACGATATCCATTTGTAGTAACTAAAGACATACAGCAAACAATACTGGGGGCAGACTTCCTTAGAGAGGTGGAGGCGGTAATCAACACAAAGAACAAGACAGTAAACACTAAGTATGGGCATTTTAGCGTACATGAGAACAGCCAGATAGCTAAGACACAAGCCGCGATCCTACCGCAAGAAAACATAGAAAATATCAATAAGGTAATAGCAAAGTACGGAAGTCTGTTCACCGACGACGGGGAGGCCTGTGATTATTGTGATAAGGTGACGCATGAGATCCCCGTAAACAGTCGTGAGAAGACAACGTTCCACACACGCCGAATACCAGTTCATCTAGAGACGGAAGTAAATCGTCAAGTGGAAGAGATGTTGCGGGACGGAATAATTGAAGAGGCTGATAGCCGTTACAACTCACCTGTGCTGCTAGTAAAGAAATCCGATGAAAAATACAGATTCTGCGTCGATTTCAGAGAGCTAAACAGCATAACTGAGTTGAAACCATGCCCAATGTCAACTGTAGCCGAAACCCTGGATCGTTCACAACAAGCAAAGTTGTTTACTGTACTGGACCTCAGGTCAGGGTATTGGCAGCTACCGATAAAAGCGGATGACAGGTACAAGACAGCCTTCACTGTTGGTCACAAACAGTATCAGTTTAGAAGAATGCCATTTGGGCTGGCGGGAGCGCCATTCACATTTAGAAGATTAATGAACTTATTGTTACGAAATCTTGAGAATGTGGAGGTGTACGGGGACGATTTGGTGGTTTACAGTAAAACAGAGAGAGACCACGCAAGACATCTAGAAGCAGTACTCAAACGAATCGAGGAATTTGGGTTGCGCATCAATAAGAAGAAGTCACAGATAGCCAAATGTAACGTCACACTGCTGGGGTATAAAGTAGGAGATGGTGAAATGAAGCCGCTACCCGAGAAAATTTTGACGATCCAGAACATAACGGCACCCACTTCGAAAAGAAAACTCAGGCAGTTTATAGGAAGAGCAGCATTCTACAGCCGCTTTATAAAGAACTTTATTGAGATCGCTGCACCACTATATAAACCACTAAGCAGTGGAAAATTTATATGGACAGAAGAGGCTCAGAAAACCTTTGATCGGATCAAGCAGCTAATAAACGCAAAGCAGATGACATTGAGACTTCCGGTCCGTTGAAAACAGTTCACAGTGGCCACAGATGCCAGTGATTTTGGCATTGGTGCAGTACTTCGGCAGGATGACGGCGTAGTGGAATATGCCAGCCGCGTTTTAACACCAACGGAACAGAAGTACTCGACCATCGAGAAAGAGTGTCTAGCGATCGTTTGGGCAGTAGATAAGTGGAGACCGTATCTGCTAGGCCAGCCATTTCACATCGAGACCGACCACAAGCCACTACAGTGGTTGAAGACGGCAAGAGACCCCCGAGGAAAATTGTCACGATGGACACTACGCCTGCAAGAATATGATTTAACGATTGGTCACATACCAGGAAGCCGAAACGTGATAGCTGACTACCTGTCAAGACCGTGTGAGGACGCTAGCTTACCGGAAGTAGCCTGTGGAATCAACAGAGTGCAAACAGACCTAGAAAGACTACTTCGTTGCCAGAAAGTAGATCCAACGCTTAGGACGGTGAGATGAAGCGTTAACTGAAGCAGTGGATGACGAATCAATGCACTTTAGCAGAGAGGTAAAGACGTTGTTAAGCCAAAAAGACAGATTAGACTAAATGCAGCTGGAGTGTTAACATGGAACGACAACGATGGAAGCTGGATACCTGTAATTCCTAAAGCCATTACGACATGAACTAATCAGCGAATGCCACCAAATAGCACACACAGATGTCACAAGAACCACTGATCTTCTGAGACAGAGTGCTTACTGGCCAGGAATGCAAGAAGATGTGATGAGATACGTCCTCACCTGCCCCCAATGTCAGTTAATGAAAGGGGATAAATGCATACGCACTTCGTTACAGCCCATCCCCGTAACGACAGTAGGCGATCTGTGGTCAGTGGACGTAATGGGTCCATTTCCCCAGACATCGAGCGGTAACCAGTACGTGTTGGTGATGACCGAGCATGCTACGCGTTGGGTAGAGGCTGTGGCGATTCCTGATCAACGAGGAAAGACGGTGACCGAAGCAGTGATGCAGCACATCGTGGCCGACCACGGCGTCCCGAGAATGATATTGACCGACCAGGGTCCATGTTTTGAGAGCGAGGAGTTCGCATCTCGCCTTGGGCAGTTAGGTATCAAAAGAGTCAGAACAACACCAGTATCATCCTCAGACCAACGGACTAACTGAACGAAATAACCACACTATAAAAGAGTGGTTGGCAGCAAAGGGGGGTAACTGGGAGACGGAATTACCGATGATATTATTAGCACATCGAGCCTCGAATCAAGGAACAACAATAAAGTCGTCATTTCAGCTGATGTACGGAAGGAGACCACGACTTCCATGCAGCAACATCGCCTGGCCTCAGCCACGAAAGTGGAATGATAGGAAATGGAAGGAAGAGCGGAAACAAGCGGTGGAAAACATACAACGGAAACAGGAAATGGATGTTAAACGATCAGAACAGCACCAGGGGAATCAGCTGAGACACTTCTCAGTAGGAGATCTGGTGAAGTGTAGAGGACGGAGGAGCATAACGGGTAGTGGACTAGGCTCGAAGAAAGTACTTCCCAAATGGGAGGGCCCGTATACAGTCATCGCTTGGCGTGGACCGGTATACACCATCAAGAAGGACAACAAAGAGAAGCGTGTAAACATAAGTCAATTGCAAAGATGGATATGTTAGAATGATGGGGCGAATACGCAGAAACAACCAGCAACCACAGAAGTACGAAGGTCGGCGCGCATACGAGCACAACAGTTAAATGGAGGGGTGAGTGTGGTGGATACTACTTATAAGTCATCAATAAGTAGTAGGCAGCAGAGCGTCAAAGGAAATCGGGAAGAATCAGTAAACAGCAGACGAGACGAGCTTGCGATAGGGCAAGAGGTGAAGCACGATCGAAATACAGAGGACAATCGAGAACAACCAAGAGAAGCAGGCTGATAAACGATACAGTCCAGACAACGCGGAGGATGTGCAAATTGATGCTTGGAAGTAACGTATATAATATTTTATGACCTACTCTGTTTTCGCCCAATAAACATTGCTTACCCAATTAGTTGTTCTTCACACTATTAGTTCAGGTTTTGCGAAAAAAATATCATACCACATCGTTTTCTGGCATTTCTACCGTAATGTAGTCAAATTGTTTGGGAATATTATGAACACAGATGGAGCACTTTGTTTCTCCAGTGTGTATTCCTTTCAGTTTCAGCAGTAGCCTCCGTAGTAACCAGGTCTTCGTAGCCTGATCCTGATGTTGAGGAATTTCTATTTGAATTTAGATGACGAATCTATGAGCAGTATTTGTTGAGCGTACTTTTCTACAAAACCGACTATTATTCTGGTAGGTATAGGTGAAAAATAAAGTATAAGGTAGGTATATGCATTGGGGGGGGGGTAACATTTCATAAGTACGGATTGACAAAAGCTTATGTTAATGCTAGTTTGTTTGTGGAATTGAATTTTGTGTTTCCCTGGTTGTATCTAAATATCTGCCACAACTATACAATAGGTTAATTAACGCAATTTCTTACTAGAAGACGAAAATCAGGCTATTCCGTTAACAGATCTGTGACAATGAATAGCTATAATTTATTAATAGCTTCACATCCACAACAGCATTAAGAATACAGAGCCGGGACAACCGATTTCTTAATCAACAGATGAGCACATATGCAGAGTGCACAACGATAAGGACAAAATATGGAAAGTGCATTATTTTGACACAAACAAATATAGTGAAAACGAGTGTCAACAGTTATATTAATATAATAGGTACATGGATAATATTAGCAGTCCATTAATAAACTCAGGTGTCTATCGTGTTCTACAATTACCGGCAGTTGAGAATGATTGCACTTTTCTTTATCGGAGCGTATAAAAGTGAAGTGCACCTGGTGCATGACCAAGTAACGTTTATCGTTTAACCGGATTAACTTCTAGTGATTAAATTCACACGTACGAATAAGAATAAATCAGAAGGCAGTGAGGGAATGAGGGGTGGGTGGGTAAAAGATATATATGAACATGAGTAAAGCATCAGTGAGATAGAAACGTCTAATCTAGCCAACTAGAGAGCAAGTTTTTTCCCGTGTTGTGCAGTGCCGTGTTCTGGCGGTGATGCTTGACCGAGCTATTTCAACTAGTCGTGTCCGCTAAAACAAACATCAGCACCAATGACGAGGGCCTATGCAACTAGTTACTTAGGGGATTATTTACCTAGCTGCAATATCAAATTCAGGGTTTTACTCCAAAGTGTCAGCAACCTGAATTTTATTTCTTACACACATTACTTCTTGGGGGCAATGTATTCGGAATTTTATTATGGACCTTGGATTGTCTATATTACTGAAGACATGTCTCAAATGTATGCAAAACAGAAATCATTGGACTTCCTTCTATCAAAATTGTTTATGTATTCCAATACACCATTAGTTAGATTTCGGAGTGTAGGTTTTGTTTTACCGTACTTATGTCCACGTTTGTGTGGCTTAGTGGTTAGGGTGGGCACACTTGTTGACATTGCCGTGCATGTTGGTAGGTGCAGTTTCATGAATAGCCAGACGCCGTTTGCAGGTTTACACATACCTATGTATGTCCCTATTGTTTGTAATAAAAATTATCTTCCTAGCAATAACAGGTCATCGGATGCTCAGCATATTGTAAGTTTACACAATTTACCGTACGCATGCTTTAGGCAATGTCGTATTTAGTAAGTCAGTGGAGTGGTTTTATTATTGAATGTGTTTACTGTGTCCTTATTGTCAAACATTCCTGAAAGCCGTAACTTCACTCAATTGTATATTTGTAAAATGGTAGTTTTCTTATGGTTATTACATCTTTCTTGCAATAATTGATTTAATTCCCTCTTGTTTTTGCAGTCTTCACCAGGTAGACGCTTTGGTAAGTCCACTGATTTAGTGACTCCTGTAAACGGTGTAGACTTAGCTCCGGCCGGTAATTCTGGTTACCCCCTTCGCGGTATAGAGCCGAATCATCAGTTTATTTTTTCTGGTATGCCAGCAAACCCGTACTGCTTTCCTGTGTCTGAAGTTCAACATGACCAAATGAGTATCCCATCACATGGCTTAGTGCAGTTTCCAAACTTCTATTACAGCCATTTCCAGCAGATCCCAACGTCACCTAACCAGACAAGTGTAAATCAGCCATCAAATACCACATTTTCTAAACCAGTCCGTGAAAAAAAACCACTAGACGTTATAGACCCTGTAACAAAATCTGCAGTAGATCTAAAAGAAGCTTCAAAAACTCCTGAACCACGGAAAAAAGAACCGTTGTTACTCATCCAACCTAAGGCAGACGAATCCCCTCCTATATCAGAAACCAAGGATGAAGAAGAAAAGCCTACTTGTACACAGCATAATGATGAAGAAATACCCAGTACAGGAACGTTGTCGCAAGAGGACTGCTGTACCCAAGGAAAGTTTAACCGCAGACAATTTTGGCGATGAGGCGCTTGACGACATCCAGTCACAAGAGCACTTGTCACAGACAGACACGACGGAATGCGACGATGAAAAAAAGGAGGAAGAAGAAACAACGAGTAGAATCAGGTACTCACGCGACTCCATTCTCGCTCTAAGAACAAACGCTGGAAAACATCGTTCGGTAAGCAACGCACCTTAATTTTAATACATTCAACGTAGGATCTCACGATTAACTTTGCTAGTATAAACAGAGTAAGTTTTTTTCAGGTTTAATTTCTACGTTAGGTACCTCGCCAGTCTAGCCACACGCATAGAAGGAAAGTTATTGAGATACCTAGAGATGTCGATATTAAACGTGTTGAAGGTGCATTCGTTCCGTCAAAACTTCGTAACCAGGATGCCAATAATCCATCGGACAATTTGAAAGATGTTGCTCGAGAACTAAATATCATTCTGAATCGCGTCTCAAGTAGCAATTTGACTGAAACTATCAGTGATATCAAGAAACTTAATATTTCAACGCCTGAAGATCTCAGTTTGTTGGCAAAAACAATATTTCAGAAGGTGAGTTTTACACGACTGATTAACTGCTCACAACATGTTTTTCGATTATATTGGGTAAATGTAAGCAAAGCTCTGTTTTTTATGTTGCGTTTTGTGTTATAATTCGCAATACTGTGTCTTGCTTAAAAACGTCAAGAAGTATGTATGTAGTACATATGGTGTCAGTTCGTCAATTTTGATTAAAACAGTTTCGCTACATTATGCCGTGTAGTCAGGCGAAAAGTTCGGAAGTATTATTCATTTCATATCCAGGCAGGACTAGTTCACGTCCCACTTCACAAAGGTCAAATCAAATCTACTAGGTTGTAATTGTTTTGTATTCTAAGTAGACATGACATGACATGCGGGAAACTTTGGCGGTCCTTAAAAGTGATTTAGAAACTCTGACCATAATGATGCAATCACGGGGCAGCAAGTCGGGTTAAATTATTTTTTTCAGGGTCCAGATCACATCAAGAAATATTAGGCAAGAACTCATTACAATATGCCTCCAGATTATCTTAAGTTGGATGCAAAGATTTATCCTCAGGTTACGTACTGCAGTGGTTCCAAACATAGGATTTTCGCAAAGGATCTTTCTCTGCTGAAGTCTTTTGTGTATGAGACAGGGTAATAATTATTATTTCACCAGTGATGTAAAGGCTTATTCCCAATATAGCGTGACCATTCGTAAACCATTCATATGAATCGGTCTGACCGTGACTTTAAGTCACAGCGTTGTAGAAAAAATCCCTAACCTTAATTACCATTCTTAAATCATATTCTTAAAGCTAAATCCCAGTTCTTACTAGAAGTTCTAAATGCTATTAATAGCGCTAATTCATTCTGTAGAAGGTACTTTATTATCACTAATTTTTCAGTCGTTCTGTCGAACTTACCGTAAATTCCATTTCTAACCCTAAATTTTTACCCGAGATCATATTCTTAACATTTAATCCCAATTTTAACTAAAATTCCTGAATTCTAGTCCTGACTATGATGCTCTCTGATATTCCCATTTGAATCTTGGGCAATACTCAGCAACTTTATCTTGATTCTGATAGGCTTAGCTCTATATGTTATGCTCACTGTTAACATTAACGGTAACCTGGAATCACTTGTCGAGAACTAGCAGCAATACAAAACCTGTTTCTTTCATTTTACACACAATAATGTGGTGAATTAACAGCTCCCAGCCGCTGTCATTAGTTCGATTAGGGCGATTGTAAAGATTCATCAACCCGGATAGTTTTTCTAAAAGCAGTGTCTGACATGTGAGTTGCGCCAAGTTGGTATCCACCGACAAACATTCTGTGACAGCTGCTCTTAGCTTATTAGTAAATCCGCATGAGCGCTAGTTTTAGTGTATCTTCATCATACATTTGCTGCCAATCACTTTCATAATGAAATAACTTCTAAAAGTTAAATGGTATCAAGACGAGTTGCTAATAACAATTAACCATTCATATCAAACAGATAGTTATTACTCAAGATGCATGATCACCGTTGCGTAGTACTTTGTCCTAATCTGATTATTTTAATGATTTATTTTGCCTTAGTTAGGTCTAGAGTGATTCTACAGTGATTTATTACTCACTGGAGTCTATACCTTATAAGACCTGTTATTCATGAACCTATAGTGGAGTCCTTAGATTACGTAGAAATGAAAGATTAATGACCGTCATCTAAAGATTAGAAAAAAAATATGATTCAAGTTAAAGGGTCTGAAATTCTGTTTTTGTGATACTGAAAAGAACTGTACACCAAAGTGAATGTTATGTGCAACTAACTTACTAAAGAATCATTAAATATATACTGTTAATTAACTTGCTTATTTTTCTTGACAAGCGCTAATCGCCTTATGCATATTGAACTCATCTTGGTGCAGATACGAACAATCCAAGTATTTGCTTACCTAGTTTCCTCCATTATTTACCAAAGCTGTTTCTACCATACAGCACTTCGTTGTGTACTTATTTACGACTGTCAGACTTCTGGACGTCTTGGTAGTCACTTGGCATTTGTTGACTGATATTTGTAAGGTATCTTGTAGATAAGTCTTCTGCAGTGAATACTGAATGTGCCAAAGCAGGTGGTAATTTATCCAGTGCAATCACATTTCAGTTATCTGACTTTTTCAATGTATTCCGTTCTTGAGTTTTATCAGATATCAAGATGAACATAGTTTGAAATGTAGTAAATAAACAATAATTCTATCACACAACAATATTACACTATCAATAATTACAATAATTATTAGTATTGAGATGATTCAAATGACACCAGTGTTTTAGTTGATGGTAATAATAATGCTGAACCACAAAATGTATCTGGGCTCAGAATTAACTATGTGAAATCTAATCATTTTCGCCGAGTTAGTTACTCAGTTCAAGGATTTGTTGTAAGTTAAGGATCAGATGTTGCCTCTCGATTCAATCGATGGACAGTTAATAACATGTTAGTTGGGCTATCATTCATTTTACTCAGTCACCTGTTGTAGTAATTGGTAGTTGGTGTAATTGTGCACTACTTTATGCCACTTACGTTTGTTTCAAACTTTCTATATCTTCTCTACTCGTTACCTTCCAGGGTATCAGGCAGTCAAAATATAGCAATGTTTTCGCGAGTATATGTAAGCAGCTCAAAGAGGTATGTCTAATGAGTTATATAATGTTTTTGTAGTTGGAAGTGCAGGGTTCGGAACGCTTCCCGGTCTTAATCTTACAACAAACACAGGAGTTATTCAAGAAACCATTGAATGTATGTTTATATATTGTCTAATCATAATTCAGGACCTAATAACTGAACTGAATGCTGCTATTGATGCTAAAATTGCGGCAGCCAAAGACGAATCGATTAAACGGATGCTTGAGGATGATCGCGAAACAAATATTCAAAAGGGAACTGATTCTTACTTTGGAAACGTAACATTCATTGCCGAACTCTATCTCTCTGGTTGTATTCCAGTTAAGACTATAACTGAATGTCTAAAAAGACTAAATAATTCTTTAGCTCCTGAGGCTTTAGCTTCCCTCATAATCCTATTAAATCTATGTGGTAGTGATCTTGAACAAAATTCCAAATCTGTTTTGGACCAATGCTTTAAGCGACTCGAACAGTTCAAAGATTCTAAGAATATTGAGGTCCATCAGATTTATAAAGTGCAAGAATTAGTAGAATTACGCTCACGTGATTGGAAGCCAATTGACATCACTACTCAATCTCAACCTCAAATAGATACATCTAAACGAAGTATGGATGACAAGCAGAGGCGGAACTTCATCCAACTGGACACAAGTAGGTTTATTTTAAGCTAACTTATGTTTTCAGAACGTAAATCCGCTCAATCGGTCAACCCTTTAACACCTTCCAGTCTGGCTGTTACTCCACAATCCTACGATTCCCGAAAACTGGGCCCAACTGTGGCTAATTGGAGCCAAGGCAGTGGCTTACTGAGGACCATCTGAAGATAAGTGAGTCTGAGTAAATTTCACAAGATTTTTAGTCGAAAAATTAGATATTTCAGAAATAGCCTTATATGAGAAAGCCTTATTCTACCAGTTCTCTATAATATTTATCAAGGTAAAACTCTCCTCTCGATCTTACATGCGTTATACTACTGTGAGGCTTTCAAAAGACTGATTCTCAATAAGCTACTTGGTCCTGGTACAGGTCACTTTAATTATCTTTTTCGCCAACAGTGTAATTCATCATGTCCATCTTCTAACTGTAAACTTTAATGTGACGTTATCATTTATAGAGATTACTGATTGTAATTTCTCATCATCCCAGTATTACAATCAATCAATGCCTGTTACCCCATGTGGAGCATAAACCACCGACCAGTATTCTCCAACCAACTCTGTCCTGAGCTTTTCTTTCCAGCCTTCCCCAAGAGCTCTTCATTCTCTTCATGTCTGTCTCCGATTCCTGACACAATATGCTCTTGGGTCTTTCTCCTTTCCTTTAAACTTCAGGAATCCATGTTAATGCTTGTCTTGTGATTCAGTTTGTTGGTCTCTTCAGTGTTTGCCCTATCCACCTCCAGCGTCTTTTCCTAATTTATTCCTCGGTTGTAAGTTGTCTTGTTCTCTGCCATAAGAGGTTGTTGATGGTATCCGGTCAACGGATCCGAAGTATCCTACGCAAACAGTTGTTTATAAATACTTGTATCTTTTGAATGATGCTTTACGCAGTTCTCAATACAAGTTTCAGCTCCATACAACAGAACTGTTTTCACATTTGTATTGGAAATTGTGACTTTAATATTGGCTGACAGTTGGTTTGAGTTCCAGATGTCTTTCAGTTGTAAAAATGCTGCTCTTGCTTTTCCGATCCGCACCTTCACATCCGCATCAGACCCTCCTTGTTTATTGATGATGCTGTCCAAGTATGCAAAGGATTCGACATCTTCCAGAATTTCCCCATCAAGTGTAATTGGGTTAGTGTTCGTTGTTTTGTAGCGAAGGGTCTTGCTTTTTCCTTTGTGTATGTTAAGGTCTACTGTAGGCTGCCGAGGCTCCTGCTGCTGCTACCTTTTCCATCTTCATCTGCATTTGTTGTTGTGTGTGGGATAGGATAGCTAGATCATCTGCGCAGTGTAATTCACCTAGTTCCATCGTTGTTGTCCACTGTATTCCGAGAATGCCTTGATTGTTAGAATAAGTTATAATTTGCCTCACCCATATGGAACTTCAGAGTTTTGAGTTAAAGGCTAAGCAATTTGTCATGGTTGTTTTTATTGAAACGCAGTTAAGCTAATATGAATGACTACATTTTCATAACTTTTCTTTTTCTCGTTTTCATTGATGACCTATTATTTTAATTCCCTTGATGTTTGTTTTCCTCCATTCTCAACACATGTCTTTCCTTTGACCTTTTTCTACCAAGCCACTTAAAAAATAGTCAACAGTCATTACATCATTCACGTGAATCATCTCCACGAGTACCTCTGGGACCACAAGGTGCATGGGCTCAACCTTTGTCAGTGGTACAACAGACCAAAGAGAAAGACTACGACTGTATATTAGACGAGACAAAACCCTCTGCTCGTTCAATAACAAAGATGATTCTATTATCTGAAAATGAATGTGTACGTTGTGACTATTTTAGATTCTTGGGATGTTATTGATTGAATAAAGTATCCTTCTTGCTCATTTATTGATATCTGCGGACTATATCCCACTTTCCCTGAATAAACTGAGTACTTTCAATAACAAGCAGGTTAAACAAACTTCAACTAACCCCATAAGTTGCATGACTTTAAGTTTATTAGACATGTTACGTTCTACTGATGATTCAATTTGTATTTTCCCTATAAAAATTTAACTGATTTTTATTACGTATTTTCAAACAGTGACAGTGTAATACACGTGGAGATATATGATCTATCTGTACAAAATTCATTTCCAAAGGAAATATGTTACCAGCTTTATGGATATTAGTAGTACTCATATTACTACTAGTGTTAGTTTTGACAATTGATGTTAAATTCAGAATCCTTCAACGCGATTAAGTTTTCAGAACACTGTAAGATTGGTTCGGTCGGACCCATGTATGAAGAATTGCAACATGAGATATAAGCAATCAAACATAGGAGTCTATATGCTAGTTCGTATTGTACATATATAAGTAGCATGATTCAAGATATTGCAAGACTCACGCTAGTTTCGTTTTCGTATGTACACTTAGTTTGGGATTTAAATAAATAACATCTGATAATCCAGCGAGCAGGAATTAAAATTTGTAACAGTTCAAGACCAAGTATAGAACTCTTTTTGAAAACGATTAATGATGGCTTTGGGAATCCAAATATCCCGCACACAAACGTACTGGTAGGATAATTAGTAACTTTTTATATTAACTTGGCGATTCAAGGAATATCCTTTTTATTGACAATATTTTTTACCATACTTTAATAAAGATTTATTTCTCTCGTCTGTCATTAGTGTGTTATTACTTTTCTCATTAAGCGAGATATTATTACCGACTGTAAACCTAAAGAACGATCGGCTTTACTTCACAACTTATTTGAACTTCTAATGGACTGCAGCTCAAAAGAACGAAACGCAGTAGGTCGCTTCTGCATAGATATGCTTCGCATGGGAATCCTTAAAGAAAATGATATTGTTGCATCGTAAGTTTATTTGTTACCATTAAAATTAGACGTATCCTGATGAATGTGTGTACTGAAGGAAACTTTTAAATAACATCTACCTTAGTAAAGTGTTGCCTCTTTAGACGTTATTTTGCGATCTAGGAAGCATTTTAAAATCATATGGTAATGTAGATAAGTGGTTATATGTAACAAAATAACTTGTTATATAGTCGATTTTCAATTTTTAGTCAAATAAACATAATTTTTTGCAGAGAATTTTTTTACCATGATATCATTTACTGTTTCAATGAATGATAGCAACCATGCATTACTTTTGTGTTAATGAATTTGGAGATAACTGGTTAGTCAGTGAGCTATTTGCAATAAATGTGATATGTTTCAAGTCACTACGCTTCTGCAGATATACACTTTCAAGCTATCGCATCGCTACATTAATGCCATGGTATTCATTTAATAAAGTTTATGTTCTTGCTATTTAGCTGACTTATATCACGTATGGTGTAAATAAGATGTTCGTCTGTCAACCAAAGCGCTGATATTCCTGCTCAAAAGTCTACTCTGCTTTACTATATGAATGTAATACAAGTAATTTAAAAGTAGACAACATTCGGAAGTTACTAGTACTCGATCACACGTCTTTAACGCTGCTCTTGTTTGTTGAGAGCATCGAATAAACAATCCTCAATTTATGCACATGGTACTTGTAGTAAAACAGTTGGTAAGGTAAGTATTCAACAATTGGTATGGTCAGTACATACGTTAAGCATCATCAACTACATCCGATCCTCGATGTGCACTGTTAATTGTCGTAAACGTGCGTTTGGAGATTTACATTAGCTGAACCGAAATTTGGCATCAGTTCATGAAGTGGACTATTGGTCCGAACCATGTTACGTTTATGTTCTCTTAGTTATCGTAAGCATTAAATAATGACGCATGACATGGCTCAGAATCGTGACACCGGTTCACATTTCATATATTCTTAGCAAAATATTACTTCACGTTTTTCTCTGCACAGTGATTCTTCTTGAGGTATTCTCTGTGTTTAGTCTCTGTAACGTCGATTAATATAATTAATCCTTCGGTGATGTAACACTTTTGATCGGTGCACGTGTATGCCAGATTTTCCGTTGTTCATGGTTGAATTACTGACTACAGTCTTTTGTTATGGTCTTACGTTATATAGTTATTCAACGATATGTCTTATATTGTGTGTACAATCGAAATGGAAACCATTTTTATCTCAATACCACTTTAAATTCTATATTCAAGCTATTATAAAACGTCATTTTTAGGTGTGAAAATTACTTCAAGTTTTGCGACAGTGACTGGATTTCCGATTATCCACAAGGTTGGCTTTATGTTGCGGAAATTCTTCATCATCTTATTTCTGGAGAATCCAATTATATGACTACTCTTCTTCAGTCAGTTGAATCAATCCGTTCTGATACCCGAGCAGCTGAACTAGTCGCACATTGTATTGAGCTTAGCAGGGGATCTACAAATGTTGAGCAACTTGTAGGTAAACTTCGAGCTTGTAATCTTATGTGGGATAAACTTGGCATTCCAAAAAACGAAGTATGGGACTTCGTCTATGAACGGTCCATAGAGTTCACAATGTGCGGTGTTTATGACTACGAATCAGGCAAACTCAAAGAGCTTAGTGAACTCACAACAAACCCTTTATCATCTGATAAAATTTCTGCCTATTTTAACGCACTATCCCAGCGTAACCTGTCCAGACGGTTCATGCAATCAATCATGCCAATTTTGTTAAAATCCTCAGGTTTGTCAGTTTTGTCGTGCTGTGGACTTATTTGTAATCCGCGTACCAATACTTTCTGTTGAACTTTTAGGGTGCATGAGACTTTGTACTATTTTTAGTTGGTTAAGTAGTCAATCGTTTTATTATCACGCTAATATTTCAAGCTTCTTACAAAATTTTACCTTATTTTGCAACTGTTACATTACTCATGAGAAGTCTTAGAATATCAAAGTTAACCACTGACACGTCTCATCATTAACAGTAGTTTTGTTTTGTGGTTATTACAGTGGGTGCAAACCTAAAGATTTAACTTTGGTAAATAAATTTTAATTCTTCAAAAGAAGAATTCATCATATTCTATATTTCTCTGTTATATAGTTTTGTTAAATATTCCATGTTTATTAATATCATTAACTATTGATATATTTCATCTCTATGATAATTATTCGGTTTTCTTCACGATTGCTTGTTCAGATCAGTCCAAAGCAAAGATAGACTCTTTTGTGATGTCCCTTGGTATTTTGGTTGACCACAAAGCTGACAGAGAGCTTCACATTTTAATTGGCTTTCAAGACCCATCGTCAAATCAAGGTAAATTGAAGTTTGATTAATGCTTTAATTAACCTGGGAGTCACAATTAACTCTTTCCACCTCAGGACTGAGCCCGTGGTATCAACACTTGCTATTTAATAATGTGTTTTTGTATATTTGTCTACTTTCTAATGTATTAAAACTATTGGCTTCCATCATACTTCACAACTTATACGAAACCGGTAAAAGACCGACTCATAGTGATGAGGTTGGCTGTAAGTCGTGTGAATGTATTGATTTTATCTACATCTTTCGTCATACATTTGTAAGGGCGACAATTTATATGCTTTTTGATATCAGCATTAACTTGGATTTGTTGGAGGGGGCTGAACCCCGGTATTGTATATCGAATAGAAATGCTCATAAGAAGTTAGATATCATCTTAAAGGCTCTACACATAGACACTTTAGATAGCGTATGGACTCATGTTCATAGTTCCAGTCTGGAGGTTGAGTTACGCAGAGTTACCCAGTCTCACTATTCATTTTCAGCATTACTGTCGATGAAATTCTGGGAACAGCTTTTTAAAAAGTATGTGGTGGTGTAGATCTTCCCGGAGAGAAATTTTTTAATCTTGAGTAATAGGATGACATTATCTTACTATGCAACGATACAAAATTTCGGTTAATCAGTTGGCAATTAGTGTCTATTAGTTTGACATGTACTTTGCAACTTATAAATGCAAAGTACTTCATCATGATTAACTGTAATCTACACATGTTCTCACTCGTCTTGATGACTTGTTAGTATTTCTATTAAGTCACAATTAGAGCGATGAAATGTTTATTTTAATTAGATTCTTATCATGTCTTATTACTAATATACAGTTTCACATTTGAATTCGAAATCAATGCCAATTAATTAGGGGTAAGTTAATTAACGTGGTGATAATAATAAGCAAAAGGTCAGATTAATAATGAATACTGATTATATAATAATCAAGTTAAAAACGTAAGAGTAAGCTTAGGTTTTGATAAAATCAATTGTTTTTGATGAATATGTAGTAATAATGTCAGGTTAGATTTGAATTTATTTAGGTACTCAGTCTAATTATGTATGAACAAAAACGATGGGTAAGCTTGGAAGCAAACCTGTTGGATATTACAAATATTGTATGATAATAAAGTTAGAATGAAAGTAAGAATCAAATAAATAGTTTGATTGAACATTCGAATTTATTTTCATAATCACAGTAAAGGGGAGAGGCCTTACGCTTCTGAATGTAAAAGTCAGGTTCGTTTAGGCGGGTAGCTGTGGCGTCTGGTGTTTGTAGGTTACATGTGATGATAAAAAGGTAAATTCAGTCATATTCAGCATACCGCTTTAAATACTAAATTGATGTACCTTGTGTCAATGAAAGTGTGAGAATTTATGTGTAGTTTCGTATTCAGTCACTGTTAAATCGTTAGTAGCCGGAAAGTTTGTGTATCTGGTCAGTGATGACGTTATAGATGAAACCAGTTTACTCATAATGATTGCCGGAGCGGCCAATACAAATCTCATTTAACCGTAAAGCCATTGTGATATATGTCAGACTGTAAAAGTTGCAGTTAACATGTTGGCAGACGTAATTATACCTAATGCCTGCGGAATCTGAATTCCATCTTCAACCATCATCTCGTAGGGATTGCTAACATCCGTTAATAACGCGCTTGCAATACTTAAGTTCAGCAATGTGAATTTATGCTCACGATAATCTCATTGTTGTTGCCATCTTGAAACACTAGCTTTATTGGTTTACTTGTTTGGCGCATATCATCCTAGCAGTCTCCACCACATGCACTTTGTCAACTTGGACTGAATAGAGAAAGCGCCCGGTTTCTAACAAGGAGCTATGGCAGGAAAGAAAATTGTATGAGATTGGTTTCAGTCTGTCTGTCACGTTTTCCTAGTGCCTAAATGAACAAAATGATCTAAAAATAGGCTTTTGGAAAGTAAATAGTTCAGCATGTAACCTTTTGTATTTTTGGTAGCTTTGGTTTACCCTATCCTTTTTAAATTACATTTCAGCTCTTGTTAAGTCATGGCTTACGTCCCTGGTTGAAAAGAAAGTTATATCAGCAGACGCTTTATCACAGTGGGAAAAAAGTGATGTAGATGGTTCTGTAGTTAACATTCTCTCTAGTATCCCTGAATTAAGAAACTTATGATATTTATTCTATCCTTTGTTAATTTTGCTTAAATTGCTCACTTTTTGACGCTTTGATTATTGTGAGGTGGTTTTGTGAAAATAACTAATTCAAAGCGATTATAAGTTATCTTCACGATTGACGAGAATACAGCAACAATTCATAAAGCAATCAACACAATAATTGGCATAATATTGTACAATATTATTAAATTTTGACTAGGGTGAGTTTTACAGGCCGAGCGATAATTTTAGTAGTAGATTTGTAGTATGAACAAAAAGAGTCGCAATAACAGTTGTATCTTGCATTACTATTAGTATATGTCAATTTTAATCCTCTTATAAGTTCCCCTTGTTCCTTCTTGTACACACAACTTTTAACACCTGTACTTCATCAGTATTGCTCACAGTTAAAATCCAAATTGCGGTACAACGTTAAATTAGTCATACTGTTGATTTATTCTTGAATTGTGCATAGATTTTCGTCGATCACCGGATAACTTGTAGTCAATTTTAATAACTTCTATCTTGTGAACAAGACTATATATATGCGTTTACTTGAGTACCTTTTAATTATGCTTTAACCTGTATTGTCGATTTTGTTTGCTGTTCAATATAATTACGAGGCGCTTCTACTTATGTATAAAATACTACTAGAAGATATATATAAACAGACTTCCTTTATTTTTTGTATTTAAAATATTCTGTTTCATTTGTTCATATTCCCCTTCCTCCTGATAGTTATCATTTTTTGCACAATATCAAATCGAAACTTCTCGGTACTCGTGTGTGGTTTGCTGTGAATTTTCTTTCTTATCGGTGTACACTTAGGTTATATAAGCCATTGTATACTGTAATTTAGTGTTGAGGTTTTTGGTTTCTTCCGATTATTATTCTACAGTCAACCATTGAATGTATCGTCTTCTATTTTTGTTCTTTCATATATTTTGCCTACTTGTAAGAGGTGAATTGTTACGTCTAGATTTTCTAATCATCAACTATTTGAATCAAGATAATTACAAACAGACACTTCCCTTACATAGACACTTTGTATAAACAAACAAACAATTTTACCTTTGAATTATGAAATAGTCTTGCATCTTTTTTTTCAATGGCTAACAGTATGATTTTCTAGCTTTGTGTAATTGGGTATTACCCCTGGTCATTATCTATAAAAAGTAAAGGTAGTGATTGTAATGCATTCTGTTTATATGGAGGCTTCCGTCTTCAGAGATCCCAGGTTTGTATACGTGCTTAAAAGTATACTTCGTTGAAAGCTACATTTTTGGTTGTCCAAATTTATAAAGGTTGTACAGAATTCAAAACCTAAGCCACCGAATGAATACAACTTGCTATGTAGCTTATCTTAATTAATAAACACTAGCCTGAAACCTCGGCTTGGTTGGTAAATAATACTAATCACCATTTATACATAGCTACTAGGACTCGTTATTAATATGTAGACGTACATCTATCAACAATTAGGATACTGATGCGAATGATACTTCTATTTATCAAAGGGTCACTGAACTTTATTTTGAATTGCCAAACATTCTGAAATGTTTTGATCAATGTTTTCTATTGCTACAGTTTTTCATTGTTAAAACTCGTTAAATCATCGGCAATTTTTAGTTAATAATGAATAGTATTGGTTTCATATCAACTGAAATTATGACAAAGGAAGGCATATAGTGCAATAGTACAATGATATCATTCAAGTCAGTCATTCACAACGTAAAACTTGGTACGTGCTTACCCGTTACCATACCCCGATTAGCAGATAGTGACGAAATTGTCAGACCAAATCCAAATGTATTAAATTCGATGATTGTTGTGGTGTTAATGGAGAGAATTAAAGATCAGATAATCAATTTAAGAAAGTACAAACTAGTTAAAAAGAAATGATGAATTCAAATACTTAGAGTTCAGAGTACAAAGAATGAATGCATCCTCACCCGACACCAACCAGGTAGTCTGCTTCTCTTCACATGGCTCAGCCCAATCGTCAATTACTCCAAGAACCGTTGCCATGTTTTGGTTTGCCTGCCCGTCTTTCTTAGCTTGCTCCTACACCAAGCAACATTGTTGCCGAAGTAGGACCAAGTTTGGTTTGTGTAATATGTCCTAACTACTCCGGCTGATGAAGGTTCACTACAATCGATTCACCATCTTTATTTAGTACCCTATCTTTAACCCGCATATTGTTTACAAACGAGCGATACATCGAAGACGTCTGTGATCGAATGCTAGAAGCCTACGAATATCCTCTCTCCTTAATGACCATGTTTCGCATCCACAAAGTAGAAAAGATCGGACTGCTGCACAATATACCCGTCGTTTCGTCGGTAGACGGATGTTACGTCTAAACCATAAGTGATGCAAATTAACTAAAGGCAGTTCAACCTTGTGTTCCCGTTGCGGAGATTTCATCAAATCAGAATTGATGAGACTTCCAAGTGAGACGGTCGACACACTTAACTACTTCGCTCCATATCACTGGTTTTGGTGCCGAAACAAGCCAATCCTCAAGCAATGTTTTGAATTTGGAGGGGAATACGGAAATTCCATTCTCTTTAGGTTAAATACAAAACTTGTTCATTTCACTGATTATCTTGTGAAATGTGATTCTACTTTAGGCAGTTGACAAAGGTTAAAGTTCGTTTTCATCACATTGACAACTAATGAAATTGACTTGTCGGTCAGTTGTTTAACTGTATTGTATGACTCTCATTCTGGTTATCAGTCAGTTAGGTCAATTCACTTATTTACCGAGCACAGATTTGTGTACTGAGCCTCAAGACACATGACCAGTACTAACCCGTTTTTTTTTTCAGGTACCTCAAGAAGTAATATCCTTCCACATTGTGGGCATCCAGGAAGTGAAAATTGCCCTCATACCTCTAACAGCACACGAGATCATCTTGTTCGAGGTCGAATCCCACCATCAACTCTTAATAACTCTCTTATCACCATACCTAATCCTTCTAACATAATTTTATCACCTCGCGCCTCTAATGATTCGAGTTCGCGAAACGTTATTCCTGGTCTCCTGAAACAGCGCTCTAAGTTATAGCGGAGCTTTAAACGTTCGAACATTATGTCAAATAGGACAACAGGCTTCCTTAGCTATGATTCTAGAATCCGGCTTCATCGATGTCTGCTGCATCTTTGAAACACGTGTACAGGATCCAAGCTCAGTCATTCACTTGACATCACCTTGTGAAAATAAGGAACCGGCTCGGTTAATTCTTCGTGTTTCCGGAGACCCCACCTCTACTACCCGAGGCCTTGCTGGCGTAGGTATAGCACTAAGCTCAAAAGTTAAACAGGCTCTCGACTGGATTCTAATAGACAGTCGCCTGTTCGCTGTCCGTCTAAATGGAACGGTAAGGATTCGTAAAGATGGGGACACGCCGTTTTCTGTTTGTTGTCTCTGCCTATGTTCACACTAATTGCAGCTCAGATGAAGTCAAAGATGGATTTTACAGAAGGCTTTCTGACCGTCTTTGTAAAGCTAAGCGCACTGATGTAGTAATAGCGGTGGTTGATTTTAATGCCCAAGTAGGTAGACTAGATGAAACCGAAAGGTACCTAGGTGGATCATATGGTGTTGAGGCTCAACGAACAGACAATGGCGATCGGTTACTACAACTTTGTTCAGATAAGCGTTTATTTCTTGCAAACATCAACTATAAGCATAAAGAAAGACATCGATTTACATGGTGACCCCCACAATCAACTCAATGCTGGACTCAAATAGACCACATTGCTATCAGCCATCGTTGGAGAGGCTCGATAGAAGACCCGCTCGTTCTGGAGCACATGTTTAGACTCAGATCATGCCTTAGTGCTAGCGCGTATTAGTTTGCGTCTCACTGGACTTAAAAGATCCACGACAAGGATTCTCCTCAGAGTTCAACTTTATGATGAAAAAGTGAAGAAAACATTTCAGGAACAACTAAAAAACCAATTAGTCAACTACGTAAACTGTACTCCTGAGCTAGCCTGGAATGATATCCAAAAAGCTGTTGAAACAGCAGTAATATCTATTAATAAACTAAACCATAAGGTTAAGAAAACTCAGTGGATTTCAGCTGCATCTACCGAACTGATAGATACTCGGCAACCCATCCCGTCTGGTTCTGAACATGATGAGCAACGTAGGCAACTTAAACACAAGCTGGTTAAAAGCTTACGCAATGATCATGAGCAGTGGTGGATGGCGAAAGCTAAAGAGACGGAAAAGGCAGCTGCATTAGGTAACAGTAGGCAACTGTTCAGACTTATCAAGGAAATGGGTATCAGAAACCCGACTGTAAGTGAAACTATCTAAGAGAAAGATGGTTCCACTATTCTCTCAATCCAGAAGATTAAACTGATGGGCAGAACACTTTAGGGCATAGTCTAACTGGCCCTCGGCATCATTCCTGTTGCCCGCCATCAAACAATCTAAATGGCAAATTAATATTGGTCCCCCAAGTCTCAGTGAGGTTGAGAAGGCTATAGGGAACTTAAAGCAAGGAAGAGCAGCAGGACTTGATGGATTAACCTTTGAGGTATTTAAGGACGGTGGTCCAGCTGTAGCAGCTAGATTTACTGAGATCTTGGCTTGGATTTGGGAACTAGACGTAATCCCATCTGACTGGTCTCGAACGCTAATCATCCCAATCTATAAGAAAGGACAGAAGTCCTTGTGTGACAATTACCGAGGCATCAGTTTAACAAAGTGTCTAAAATATTAACTTCACTAATACTTTGTCTAACTAAAGCTCGTGAAGAGCAAACTCGAGAAACCTAAGGTGGTTTCAGACCTGGACGTGGTTGTTTAGACCAAATATTCACACTTAGGCAGGTTCTGGAACATAGGCACACTTTCAGACGCCCAACAATAGCTGTATTCCTTGACCTTAAGGCGGCGTTTGATTCTGTCGATCGTAAGGTTATGTGGCAATGTCTATCACTGAAAAGTGTACCGGAGAAGTACATTAACCTTATACAAGCTCTCTACTCGAACACCACATGTCGTGTTAAGGCTTTCGGCAGATTGTCTTCGGAATTGATCACTTATATTGATGTTCGTCAAGGTTGTCCGCTTTCCCCACTTTTATTTAATTTTATCATTGACATACTTTTGGCGTTAACATTGTCATTATCTGACTGCTCAGGGGTTGACCTCCTTCTAGGAAATAAACTTACTGACTTAGAATATGCCGATGATATAGTTCTATTGAGTGAAGATGCTGATAACATGCAGAATCTTTTGACTACCTTAAACATGAGTGTAAGCATGTTTGGGATGCGATTCTCCCCATCCAAATGCGGAATGCTGCTTCAGGACTGGCTGAATTCAGCACCAAAGTTAGTGATAGGAAGTGAAACTATTGAATGTGTTAACCGTTTTACTTATCTCGGGAGCCTCAACAGTCCTAACGGTCTAGTGTCTGATGAAATCTCAGCTGGTGTACATAAAGCCCGACTGGCTTTTGCAGATTTGCGTCACTTGTGGTGTAGGTGAGACATTTGTTTACTGATTAAAGGACGCATTTTTGCGCAGCAGTTAGATCCGTTTTACTTTATGGATGTGAAACATGGCCATTAAGGATAGAGGATATCCGTAGGCTTCTAGTATTTGATCATAGATGTCTCCGAAACATTGCTCGTGTTTGCTGGCACCACCGAGTAAGCAATGAATGGGTTAAGAATAAAGTACTAGGTAAATACGGTAAGTCTATTGATGTAGTACTGAATCTTCATCAGCTGAGGTGGTTAGGACATGTGTTGCGTATGTCTGACCACCGTCTACCTGGACGAGCAATGTTGTCTGTTGTGGGAGTAGGCTGGAAGAAAGCTAGGTGTGGTCAAACGAAAACATTACACCAATCCATGAAGTCATTGACAATTGTGCTGAGCCATGTTAATAGATGTAGACTACCTGGTTGGGGCCCACGCGATGATCGTAACAAATGGTTAGAGACTTTAGGTGATATGGCTCGAAATCGTTGGCAATGGCGCAGGTGCATCCACTCTGTGATCCTCTAAATTGTAGTTTTTGAGCTTTTCATACTCTACTGAGTCACTTTTTTGTTTCAAATCTCATCTCTGATCTCTATGCCTTTCCAGTAGTACTTACTCTGTTACTACCTTCCCCTACTCTGACATTTGATCTGACAATTTAATCTCTATCTGCTAATGGAGGCATGGCAACTTGAATTGATGTGCGCATGTACCAATTTCTATATTGTAACTGACTGACCTTATTAACAAATGGTTGAACACCGCTGAGTCACTATTATACATTGCACATTGTTGGTCGAAACTAAGGCATAGTTAAACCATCGCATGATCCATAAAATATGACAAGATTGTAACAATTAAGTTCATTGGCTTGTGAAACGATCGTACAGTGCCACCGGTAATGCTTCCATATCTACGTAACTGTGCTGAACTGGTCTTGTCTCCTAACGAAAAGTAATCTGATGTTGTTAACCATCTGGGAGTTTATATCAGTTTGGAATTTACTAGGAATTCATCTTATTGCAGGTGGGTAGTTTAGCAGTACTATACTTATTCTAAAAACCAATTCACTCATGTACAGAAATTTCAAGAAGGGGTTGTAGAGGACTGAATAATACTGTATGGAACATCTGTATGTGAGTTTCGAGACGACTGTTGTCACACTAGAATTTCTATATGTTTGTTTCAGAATAACCACAGCTGATTCAGTTGTCAACTGATCGGTAACAAGATGTGTTTTCATTTCATTTACTTCTACTCTTCGTTTGCCATTATTAGTCGTATTTTTTCAATTCTTATCCCACTAAACTAAGTTTTATTGAGAACACTCATTTTGTCTTATTTTAAACTCAGCCGAGTATGCCTAACATATCTCAATGCTAATGCTCATACTATGATTCAGACTCAGTTTTTTGTGTCAAACGACACCACATTAATTATTAGCTTTCTGAATCTAACCAGTCACAATCGGCCAACAAGTATACGGAATTTGAATGATTTTATATTTTCATGTTGATGTTATAGATTGAAATTGAACAGTCTGTTGCCACATGTGAATTCTGAGCGGATTAATTCACTTTTTGTCTTCTCTTAGATTATATGCTTAGAATTATTTAATACCTTTGCACAAATTAATTCTTTTTCTCTGAATCATGTTTTATATTCCTACTATCACTGATATAACAATTATCATCAGTCAGTCAGTCAGTTACAACGTAGAACTTGGTACATGCGTACATCAGTTCAAGTTGCCATGCCTCAATTAGCAGATAAAGATTAAATTGTCGCACCAAATCCCAGAGTAGGGGAAGGTAGTAACAGAGTAAGTACTACTGGAAAGGCATAGAGATTAGAGATGAGATTTGAGATAAAAAATGATTCAGTAAAGAGAAAATTATAATAAGCTCAAAAATTAGAATTTGGAGGAAGACAAGGAGTGGATGCACCTACGCCACTGCCGACGATTTTGAGCCATATCACCTAAAGTCTCTAACCGTTTGTTACGATCATCGCGTGGGCCCCAACCAGGTAGTCTACATCTATTAACATGGCTCAGCACAATTGTCAATGACTTCATGGATTGGTGTAATGTTTTCGTTTGACCACACCTAGCTTTCTTCCAGCCTACTCCCACAACAGACAACATTGCTCGTCCAGGTAGACGGTGGTCAGGCATACGCAACACATGTCCTAACCACCTCAGCCGGTGAAGATTCACTACATCATCAATAGACTTACCGTATTTACCTAGTACTCTATTTCAAACCCACACATTGCTTACTCGGTTGTCCCAGCAAACACGAGCAATGTTTCGGAGACATCTATGATCAAATACTAGAAGCCTACGAATATCCTCTATCCTTAATGGCCATGTTTCACATCCATAAAGTAAAACGGATCTAAATGCTGCGCAAAAATGCGTCCTTTAATCAGTGAACGAATGTCTCACCTACACCACAAGTGACGCAAATCTGCAAAAGCCAATCGGGCTTTATGTACACCAGCTGAGATTTCATCAGACACCAGACCGTCAGGACTAATGAGGCTTTCGAGATATGTAAAGTGGTTAACACATTCGATTGCTTCGCTCCCTATCACTAAGTTCGGTTCCGAATTAAGCCAGTCCTGAAGTAGCATTTCGCATTTGGATGGGGAGAATCGCATCATGGTTTTCATCTTACTCTTCTAATGTACTGAACTTGAACTGAAGAACATAAGTCAGTTTCTATGTATTACGTGACTGACTGTGTTACTCATTAAATCATTTTATTTACCTGTTATTTATTCTATAATAACTTGACATTTTCAGCAATTCTAACATTATTAATCTACTTAATGTTAGCAATAAAATCCTAAAGAAGTTGTATATTTCATATAACCAACTGGACTAAAGATGGCAACCAGATAAATACGACAACAACAACAAATAATAATTCAAAAGCACTAAAATGTAAGTTATCACTTTAATTAATAAATAAATTGTATATAATTCACGTAGAGTTCAATTAATTGTTCATGGGTACATGAAAGATACCTGTAATAATACTCTTAACAAAAGAACTATTGTATGAATTTTTCAACATGGAAATAGTTTAATTCAATTCTAGTTTTATGATTTGCAAATTGTGATGTGCATTTAGTAGTCTGTAAAGGGTTTGATTTTTCTATGTTGGTATTGAGAACTGATTAATCAGTTGGTATATATTCATCTTTAGTGGACTGTGGTATTTAGTTATGAGCTTTAGTTTTGTGAACTTGTGACTTGCACCGTAATCCAAAAGGCATGTTTCATCATATTTAGAATTTGCCAGGTCGATGTACTTACCTCACATCGTCTGTATATTTTAAAAGGAAGCCCACTTATCGACTTGAAATACACTGACAATATAGTCTTATTCAGTAAAGATGCTAACGATATGCAGAGTCTCCTGAGCACCTTGAGCAATATTGCAAGCATAGTTTGGATTTGTTTCCTTCTAAATGCAGAATGTTACTTCAGCACTGGTATGCATCATTTTATATATTAGCGAAGTAGATTAATCGAGCATGTTGACCACTCCACTTATTTCAGAAGTCTCATCAGTCCTGATGGGTTGGTATCCGACCAAATTTAGGCCCTTGTTTAGAAAACTCTTGCCAACTTGTCCTACTTATAGCGTAGACTTGATATCCGTCTCAACAAAAAGCCAAGTGTACTGCACAGCAGCTTGTTCTGTTTTAACCTTAGAATGTGAAACGGACTATGCGTAGTCTCCAGGTCTTTAATGATAGAAACCTTGGAAATATCCCTTATACTATAAAATGATCGAGTGAGCAATATTGATGTTAGACACAGTACTCGGAAAATATGGTAGATCAGTCAAAAGGTCGTAAACCATCAATAGAGACAGTTGAGACATTTATTACATATTTCCAACTACCACCTGCCTCGTCTCACGAAGCTGGCTGGAGTAATAGTAGGTTGAAAAGAAGCTAGAGGCAACTAAACTAAAACATGGCATCAGATGAAGTCTTTGACTGTTAATCTAATTCATTTTTTTTAGATACAAACTACCTGATTGGGTTCGGGGTAATTATCGTGGTCGGTAACTAAAGACAATTGGTGACATGATTGGAAATCGGTCACAATCGCGAAAATGTAGTCACTATGTTCTTCTAGTTCCGAAATTCCATTATTCCTCCATACTTACGTCTATTTCACTCCTTCCTTTTGAATTATACTGTTATCTTAATCTCGTAAATTTGATCTCGTTTTGCCAATGTGGTATGTCAACTTGCGTCGGGTTCTATGTTCTTTATGACTGATTGACTGACTTAAATCCCAGTATTGATGTTCACGCTAAAATTTTAACTCAGTTATTTGCTAAGCCATTCAATTCAAATCAGCTAGTGGTGGCCGAACCAAAACATAGCATCAGTCAATGAAGTCAGTACAATTGGGCTGTGCCATATTAGTAACTACAAACTATCCGATTGGAGTCCACATCAGGATCGTAAACATCGGTTAGAGACTAGGTGATATGGCTCAAGATCGTTTTGCGATGGCGCAGATGCATCCATTCTTTATCCTCCTTCTAAATTCATAATTTTCTGTTTAATGAATTATATATATATATATATATATATATATATATATATATATATATATATATTTCAGATCTTATCTTCGATCTCTAATTCTTTCTACTAATACTAACTCTGTTACCACCTCCGCTACTCTGGAATTTGATCCAACAATTTCATCTCTATCTGCTAATTGAGGCATGGCAACTTAAACTGACATACACACGTACCAAGTTCTATGTTGTAACTGACTAACTGGCTAACTTCAAATAACCAGCTACATGTTCGATATCTACGTCAGAATTCGATGTTCTCGTTACAAGAATAACTTATTAACATCGTCAACGTTAAATACTGGATCGAAATCTTCATATGAACTAGCATATTAATACATTTAACTGATGATAAATATACATTCTGGATTTTATTACTAGTCACAGTTCAACATTACTGAAAAAAAATTTATTATTTTTATTAGATGGAACAAATTAAGTACAAATTGTTGTTGTGCATCAGTACAACATCACTAAAAAGAAGTAAACTTAATAAGCTATTTTAATATGTGCACTATAGTTTGTGTAATAGACAAATTCTTAAACTGATAATTTTAATATACGTTATAAGTAATTAATGTATCATATAAAATGAGCTAATTAGAAAGTTGCATTGTATACTAATTTCTTTACTCAAAGTATTGTCGTCTGTTATTACTACAAATCATTATGATATAAAGTGCTGAGAAGTGGGTAGTATTTATGCTTTATTTATACAATTCCATTCTAACAATCATATTAGTCCACTAAATCATATCAGTATATAAACTCATTGTGGAACGGGTGGTTTAACAATAATTAAAACGAGACTTGAATTCAATCCATTTCATGCTTAACACCTACACCTTTTCACTACTAAGCTACTGAGTCCTGACAGCTACACTTATGTACATCAATTTGAGTAAATATTAGCACCAGGATGTAGGCTCATCCATCTGACGAGTCTCAAATAAGGCGAAACGCTTGTCCTGGTTTCCACTTGCTAGCCATAATCCAACTTAAACAATGCTTGTGTACTGCTGCTGCATAGAGATAATCCGCTCAGGATGCAAATATGGCAACAGAGATTGATCAATTTCAGTCCATAATAAATCAACGGGAGAATTCAAATACAATTTAATTAAATAAACAAAGTATCTGTATTTAAACCACCATTTATTGAATTCGAATTCTATTGCACATACTTTGATGTAAGCCACCGAGTAATTTCATTCATTCTAACTGAGTAGAATGGGGAAAAGGTTGGGGTGGTTAAATCAGAACATTGCATCAGTCTGTGAAATCATTGACTACTGGTATGAGCCGTATTCATAAATGCAGACTACCTGGTTGGAGTCCACGCGACTGCTCTAACTAATGTCTGGAAGTTGAGAGACATGGCTTAGAGTCAGTCACAGTGCGGCAGGTGCATTCACTCTTTGTCCTCAACTAACTGATAAGCTTAAAATTATTTCATACCTTTCTTTCTACAAACTAACTCTCTCTGAACTATTTTATGCAGATCCACACTTTTGGTAGCATACGGATAAATTCTACTTCTGCTGCTTTAGTTTTAATTTTACTGTACTAATGAAGTGTGGAAACTTGGACAAGTGGTGCATCAAGTTCTATGTTGTACATGCATGTATCATACATATAGTGGAGCTCGAAGCCATGTATTTAGATCTGCATCCGATAAATGAGTTATATAAATTAAGTATTTATTCAGGGATGATAATTAGTCCTGAAAGGAAAGAAATTTCGCAGTTAGAATTTTACATTGTACATTTGGCTAATCATGTAATTTTGATTACCATTGGAATATTTTGATAATTACAGTACCACTTCGAGAAACATAACAAACAATTAAGTGTACAGTAGGATAAATTTGTATATTCCCATTGATTTGTTATAGGATGAAACGCGCGTCCTGCATTCCACTTGCCAGTCACAATCCAAATTAAATTAAGTGTACACTTAATCAATCTCACCTCACTTGTCACAACAAAATCATCGAAACTTTAACGTCTTAGGAACGATAATGTGAATTTACAGAGTTGGGGGGAGGGGTCTGTTTTTGAAATTCATTACTAGTAAGAAACCGTTATTCCTGGTCACCAACTGTTATTAGTGGGTATACCTTTGATTCAGTTTCTTCCTTTTCATCTTGATTAACTGTGTTGACGTTTTTGTTTAATCAGTCAGTCATAGTTAGCATTCGAATAGATTGATTTTAAATTTAGTTGTTTCCAATTTAGCATAGTAAAAACTCACATTCATAGATCACTAACTATTGGTTAATTCTGTTTTGTATTGTGCTCTTAGAACTGAACTATTTAACCGTGAAGATTTCGTCGTCTCTCTGGGTATCATCATCTACATAAACTATGTGGAGAAGTTATCTGTTAGAATGTTGACACAAATGACTAAGAACATGTTATGTTTACACTAAACTTGATTAGGTTGTTAGCAACACCTGTTCTGCCATTTCTTGAACATTTGTTTTTAATATGTTCCATACAGTTTCCTGATACCAGTAATGTGTATTGATTTACTACTTTAAACTTCGTTCATCTATGGGGATTCTTCACAGAGCCTTGTTGGAGAAACTTGAAAATTACAAACATAAAGTGTGTATTCTGAATGCACGTCTGCACTCGGGCTTGTGTCTAGTAGCCAGTTCGTAGTAGAAGATCAAATATTGATCACATTACGATTACTCGTCTGGATAATTTGTTCACGTACAATGTTTTTTTGAGGGTTACTTCAACAGGTTTTGTATTATTTCGTTATACAAGTACTGCTTTAGGTCCTAAAACAACTATCCTTTTATTCTTCTTAGGTAAGAGATAATTTTTCAAAGGAACTACACCATTTTAGGTTGGAGTTTAACAGAATATTACAAAAATTTTATTTACGCACTGGTTTTGCTACATTTCAAAATGTACGTACTCGATACAATAGTTGATGAGCTTTGGGATAAAATCTTTGAATACTGCTGCTATTATCCATCCATCACATGTAATGATGCACCCCATTTTTCTTGGGAAAATACCAGAATATTGGTAATCGATTTAGCAGTTTCTGTTTTGATAAAAGCAAATGCTTGTGATTGTTGAATGTTAATTTGGTGTCACAAATTGGTCTAAGTTAGACAACCACTAACAACCAGGAAGCACTGGATAGCTGTTCCGTTCCAGTATGGGACACTTCAGTAACGTCCATCCACGACCACTTCAGGGATTAAACTCAGGACCTTTAAGCTTCGCCGCAAACGCTTAAGCACTAGACCATTAAACCGGTTTCAAATGGTTGATATTTCTAATTCAGTCAATTCGTGATACGTTTGCTCGACCTAATTCAATCCCATCGGTGAATATCTGTCTCACACTTGATATGATTCGACTCCACCAGTCACATCTCACTAGAACTCCAGCGATTATGTTTACTGAAGGTAGTTACCAGTGAACTGATATTAACTATCTGATTGTTGAATGCTGATGTACCTGTTAACTGACTTGAATATTATTTATTATATGACAGTAATGAACATGCTGTTTGTAATATTTATGGTTATTTGCTGGGATGTAGAATTGGTTATACTGTCTAATATGTACGATATCAATTGTTGTTATTAGATTAGTGGAATTATCAGTTCATCAATGGGGGTTTCGGTATTATTTCAGTTTCGATGTAACTTTTCGATTATGAACTTGATTACCTGTGTTATGGCTATGAATGTGATCATTTGAATAGTTTCTAACTATCATATAACAGTTGTCTTTGCTTTTCAAATATACCTGCCTATTCAGCTTTATCCCATAATATAACATCGACTAACTTTTTATACTAATGATACTGAAGAAAGTATTCACAAGTTTCAGTCTATTAAAATCTTAAATGGATCACCTGAAAATACTGAATATATACCACTTAGAATATAGAACACTCAGAGATAGTTTAATAATAGCGTACAACATCATCGATGCTCTTAAACATTTCTCTGACACACCAGTACTCGACAGTAGTGAAGCATATAAAGAATTATTAAAGCCTGCATTCTTATCCTTCCAAGTAGTCGAGTTTTAAGGTTTCATATCATCTGGAGTAGTCCAAGGAACTTCTACAGAGTCCTTGTGGTAAAAGTTGACATTTTCATAAGGACTAAATAACATCCTATAATGACCTACTTAAGCTTCTTTACTTATTTTGCTTTACTTATTTCAACATGAATGCAGGGATCAGAGGTTCATTACCGCTAAACATAGTAGCTCGTTAACTGAGAGTTTTCTTCTATTCTGTCCATGACTTTTTGAAATATACGACAATTCAAATTGGCGGAAAAAAATGTTTCTTTCCACTTAACTTACAGTACTACATTAGATTACTCTGTGAACATGTTAATCAAAATAGTAATTTAAATAACGGTTTTTATAACTGTAGGATTAATGCTGTGAAGTTAAACTACAATCAATATATACAGTGCGTATTAGTTGCTGTAGGTTTAGTGAATGATTTCAGTCAGATAAAGCTGCCAACAACAATATATAGAGTGAACTCGCCATGTATAGCAGAGTGAGTTGCGATCTATGTCGTGGTAGGACTGTTTTCTACATTGCACCTATTGAAGAAACAGGAAAACCTACCCACTACATTAAAGGTAATCAAGACTACGAAGTCATTGGATGATTTAGATTAATCACAAGTCTAAGTAACTTAAGAAGCTACATCTTCCCAATTGAATCGAGTCGAGTTGAACTATTAGTCGATGTCAGTTCAACGTCTACAGAAAGTTAAAATTTAATCATGAAGATAGTAATGAGTTAAATAGAAATTTCTCAAGAACTTCAACATTATATTAAGTTAAAACAATTTGTAAACTGATTAGTCAATAATTAATTGAAGGGTTTTAAGAAGATATCATGTTAAATGGTCAAAAACTAGCCAATCGATGATGAAAAAGAATTTCTGAAAATGCTAACAACTTATTAGATTACATAATAATGCATTATGACCAATAGAAGAATATGTCAAGTGATTGATTATGATCTCTGATCAAATACAAGAAAATGAATCAGTTGAAGAGAACATTTAGTTAATCTATTGGTTGTGATAAATATAAAACACTATAATAATGGATAATGTAAATATAACTTGTGTACTACCGCTATATAGAGGCAATCCGTTCAGGATGCACATATGGCAACAGAGGCTGACCAGTTTCAGTCCATTACAAATCAACTGAGAAGATACAAGCCTATTCTGAATTACATATGTACCCGTTGCACAAATGTGACTGTCTGGACACAGTAGCCTAGTGGTGAACGCGGTGGCGTTTGACACGAAGCGGGCCGAGTTCAAATCCCAGTGTGAACATCAACATTGAGATACAGGTACATCCAGCCGATGAGTCCCAAATAGGACGAAACGCGCGTCCTAGATTCCACTTACCAGTCACAATCCAACTTAAATATAGATATGTAAGCTTGAATTATAATAACATTTATAATTTGTGATGCATTTAAGAAGTCATGATATTCCAATTAGATTCAATAGATAACCTCGTTAGCTATATTCACATTTGAGTTTAGTTGTTCACATTTTTTCACAGAATGATGTTGTTTGCGTACCAATGAAAACCATGGAGTGTTGCCGTTGAATTCCCTGATGGAATCAAAGTTTCTCTCTTCTGATGAGTTTCACACTAGGAAGAGACAGTTGTTTAGTACTCCTTGACTTTTAATGATATCCAACCAACATTAATCTATGATGAATACAAATAACTAGACTTAATACCTATCACCACGTAATCACCTCAATTCGATTACTTTTACACTTATTTAACATTCACTATCAATCATACACATACATTAATATGTTTGTTTGTTATTGGCTAGACTGTAAAGAATAATATTTAACAGTTAAATGATATACTTGTCATTGTAACATGTCATATGTTGTTGTATTGTAAGAGATCATTGTTTTTCAGTAACAAGATCATAAGAGAAATTTACTATGGAATTCTTTTTTTTTTCTTTAATATCTAATTGTCTCATTGTTTCATCACTCGAATCAAATAGTTTATCAGAATTGAATTGATATGAAATCTTTACAGATTTATGTTATAAATCATTTGAAAGATGTACCATTGGTGAACCGTATGCTAGAAACATCTTGATGAAATTACAATGTATGCTATTGTTACACTTAGATGATGTTATTTATTCAAATTAACGCCATGCAAACGTGTGTGTTGGAGAAAATTATAGTTGACTGTATCATGAAGGTAATAGTCACCCCCAGTACTACTGATTACTGAATGAATGTTTTATTCATGAACCGGTGAAATCCAGGTTATATAATGAGGACTTTGATATATAGTTGAGGGTAAGAAAATCTTATTGCATTTGTTTTTGTTCTAGATGACACTTGTTAGTAAGACGTTTCTGTGAGCTGCAAGTTGCTCAGTTTCACCGTCTAAGATGCTACATGCTAGCTGTTCAAACAGTAAGATTGAGTGACCTGCGTTTGAATTTCACAGGATGCATCTATTTTCATCAAGATTGTAGGTAAGCCTTACTGATGAAAGCCAACTACAACAAAAACTAGGTCAGTCAGGGTTTCTAGGCTATTTCTTCCAAGTGTTTAACATCAAAACATAGTGCACATTATGTCAAGTCACTTAGATTTGTGGCTAGATGGTAACATAATCTAAGAAACTCGATCTACAGTTGACTAATATAAAAACCTGACATTGGTCATAACAGAATAATTAATCAATGTTTGATAAGTATCAATTGGACAAGTTTAACAATATTTGTAAATAATCTTGTATATATTCAATCTGTTCATTAATTAATCAATCAAATAGAAGACAAACTATAAAAAGGTGCCTGTTAACTACCCGGAAAATGCTAGTTAAGATCAAGCCACTTATTAAGTAAGATCAATGGTTTCTATATACGACAAACTGCACCAGTTAGTAGTAGGGAATGGTGTACAGGGTTCGGGATTATAGGATTATAATAAGATAACAATAATTCGGGAAGGAAATATGCATGGCAACAGTTAATAAATCTGTGTAAAGCTAACAATTTATGCAATACAAATATCTTAGTTACTGAATATTCAACAATATGTAGCTTAGGTGTACAGGGTGTCAATAACACGAAGAATAGACTGAACAGATTGTGATTTCCTAATCGTTGTCCCGACATGAAAGTTTTTTATTTCGAACTGCGATTAATTCATAATATTTTCCAACTGTCACCTAGTTGCATTAATAATATTTGTATCATGCTCAATATGCTGGAACTCTGAGTGTTACCTTTCCAAGGTAATGATAAGTAAATATAAAATAATTATCATTATAAAGAAGAGGGATTTTCGAAATTCCTTGTGTTAGTTAGACAATCATTAAAACAAGAATCATTTGATTGTTCTTCCATTCCAATTAGTATCCACGACAAAAGATGACACTAATAATCACCTGTAACACTATTACACACATATATATACCTGTTAAAGTAAACCTGCAATATTTATGCCTCATGGTATATACATTAAGTTTAAAATCACTAGGTCATTATTCTGCTTGACGTTTATTAGCAACGAGATCTTGGCAAAGTCCGGTAACTACAGAGGTATCACTCTACTTTCAGTACAAGGAAATGTCTTACATTAAGTGAAATGAAATCAAATGAAAGATCTAGTGGACACCATACTTCGAGATCGAGAGGCCAGATTTCCTAAGGATCGATCGTGTACCGACTAAATCACGACTCTACAGATCATTGTTAGACGATCAATTGAATGGAACTCACCACTCCACGAGAAATTTCTCAACTACGAGAAAGCATTTGACAACGTGGACAGGAAAGCATTATGGAGCCTCCTTCAACACTGATGTGACTGAGAAGATTGTCAAAAGCACAATGAATTCTTACGATGAATCATACTACAAATTCGTTAGTGAATTGCAGTTCACTGATTGATTCGAAGTGAATACTGATACCAGACAAAGCTGCTTAATCTCTCACTCCCCTATCTCATTTCTCTGATGGTTGACTAGATTATGAAAACTGCAATATCTCAAGGCGATCTCGGATTATAGTAGGACAACATGAATACAACTAGATGACTTGAACATTTCAGATGAACAAACTATCTATTCTACACCACACACAACAACAAAATGCGAGTGAAGATGAACAGTGTGACAGTAACATCTGCAACCAGCAGCCAGTCCTCAACATACACAAGGGGAAAAGCAAGATCCTTCAACACAATACAACTAACAATAACCCAATTACATTTGACTTGAGGAGAAATTCTCAAATATGTAGACACTTTTACATACTTCGGTGGTAACATCATTGATAAACAAGGAGGATGTGGTGTGATGCAGATGTGATGGCATTGATTAACAAGGCTAGGCAAGACAACGACACCATTTCTAATAACTGAAAAACATCTGAAACTCAAACCATCTGTCAGTCAACATCAAAGTCACAATTTTATACACAAATGTCGAGGCAGTTCTATTATATTCAACTAGATCTTGCACGGACATCTACGACAGAATCATCCAAAACGACACAAGTATTTATAAATAACTGTCTGTGTGAGATACTTTGGATCCGTTACTCAGATTGCATGAGTAACAATGTTGTGTGACAGAGAGTGAATCAAGTGAAATGTTGGTGAGGAAGTGATTAGGGAGGGAGGTTGCTGCTGGTGGTGGTGGTGATGGTAGTGGTGATGGTGGTGAGTGTGTGGATAGGATACACATTGATGAAATCATCAAACTGTATCACATGAAAAGTACCAACATGGAATCGTGAGTGTCAAAGTGAGACGAGAAGATGGAAGAACACATTGTTTTGTGAATTGGGGGTAGATATGAAGAGAATGGATGGCACTTGGGAATAAGTGGAAATGAAAATCGAGAACAGAGTTGTTTGTGGAATGCTGGTCGTCGACCTATGCTCTACGTGAGCTAACAGACACTGATTGATTGATGAGTGAAGGAAAGACTATTAATATTCCATTATGGATGCTATATCGTTCATATAGACTAGTAACTATTGCATTAGTTTTTTTTAATTCACAGTTAGGAAAGCTTGAATAATTACATTAATAATGAAAAATTTGCACACTATTTCTAATATTATCTTTGCTGTAGAAAGCAATATTCATTTACACTTATTGTCTTTTCACTGAATAATATTAAATATAAGTTCCTGAGACTTGATTGAATATGTGTAAACTTAAATTTTCAAATTAGGATAAAGTTGTATCTTCTCGTTGATTTGTCATAGACTGAATGCTGGTCAGTTCTTGAGTGGATCGCCTCGATATAGATAATAATCATAAGTATTATTTAAGTTGAATAGCGACTGACAAGCAGAATCCAGGACGCTCGTTTCATCCTACTTGGGGCTCATCGGCTAAATATACCTGCACCCTCGAGCTAATGTCCACTCTGGGGTTCAAACTCAATCCGTTTTGTGCCAAGCGTCACCGCATTCATCATTAGACTACTGAGTCTAAATAGTCACACTTGTGCGACGAACGCATATGTAATTAGGGTGAACTTGCATCTTCCCGTTGATCTGTTATGAACTGAAGCTGGTCAGTCTATGTTGCTATATGTTTAGTACTGAACGCGTTTGCGTTTGGCACAAAACGGACTGAGTTCGAAACCCGGTGTAAACATCAACATTGCGATGCAAGTATATTCAACAGATTAGTCCCAAATAAGACAAAACAGGAGTCCTGAATTCCACTTACCAGTCACAATCCAACCTAAATTAAACTTTTAAAGTTTATGCTGATTGGTTTAAGTATCGCATATATTTTAAAAAATAGCTGAAACTCATCCCTACACGATATTCCAATACACTCTTTGCAAACTGTTATCATTCTTAAACCAAAACCGATAAGTAAAATGAGGTAGTCATCCCAGTGCATGTCTAGGAATTAATACATTAGGTGATCACTGTGCAGTCACCAATTCAATGTTCATCAAGTATTATATAGTGATGTTTGAATTTTTATTGACGTAGTTGTAATGTGGCCACTAGTTTAAGTAACTCGAACTCACTGACATTATGTTGAGAAGGAAGGTGCATACATCTCAGTTCCACACGGGGATGAGTAATTCGCAGCCTGATATATCGTTGGTTATAGTTACAAAGGAATATAAGTTCCCTCAAATAGTGCGGCCATGCAATTCTGATAAGTGTCAAATTGCACGAGACCTAGGTCCAGGATTCCCTGTCAAAACACCATCAGTAAAACAGAATTTGAACAAGGCAAGAACTATAAGTTCTTTAAGATAAAATTCGGTTTTGTTTATCAGACTGTTATTGTTTCACACTTATGTCATTCTTTATTTTGATCGATTACTTTCATTATTAATTATAAGTTCACCTGATATGTTTACTGAGTCGTCTGCTCAACCTTTTCTTCCTTACAGATTTTCTTACGCATATAACCCTGCCTTCCCCAGAATACAAAGTACCTTCTGAATAAACGCCAACCGTTACATTGAAATAGCATCAAATATATAACAGTAGTTAATACTGAAGAGTATTTAGATGTTGAAAAAAGGTTATATAAACAAGTTGAGTAGTGTTATAAATGCTATTCACTAGATAAAATGAAGAAAACTTTTAAAAAACAAGTGATTTTGTAATTATGTCAAGCAGTTAACATAAAATTAATGACAATGAAAGAATGTCATTAGGGACAAAATCAAGAGATTACGCAATTGGAAACAATACAACAGTAATCATGAGACTACAACAAGCCTATGATACTTTGTTCTATGTATAATGGTTAAGTCAAGAGTATTTGATAGTAAAGTGAAGTAAAGGTAGTGTTCTGTGATTATTAATTGTTTAAGGACATACTTGTAACATGCGATTATTTGTTCAGTTTATATTGAATGTCTAGTTATTGAATATGTACATTCCTTCATGCAGCAGGTTTCCAATTGGATGCTTTTCTATCAGTTCTTCCTATGTTCAGTTTATACGACATTTAGTATTACTTACTTACTTACTTACGCCTGTTACTCCTCTCGGAGGAAGCATAGGCCGCTCACCAGTATTCTCCATTCAACTCTGTCCTCACCAATCCTTCCCAGCTGTCTCCAGTTACTGTTCATCCTTTTTATGTCTGCTTCCAGTTCTCGACGCAGTGTGTTCTTTGGCCTTCCTCTTTTGCGTTTTCCAACAGGATTCCAAGTTAGTGCTTGTCTCGTGATTTAGTCTGATAATTTTGTCAATGTGTGTCCTATCCATTTCCAACGTCGTTTCCTGATTTCCTCTTCAGCTAGAAGTTGCTTTGTTCTCTTCCATAGTAGGCTGTTGCTGATGGTTTCCGGCCAACAGACATTCAATATTCTGCGTAGACAGTTGTCGATAAATACCTGTACTCTCCTGATAATTTTTGCAGTAGTTCTCCACGTTTCAGCTCCATACAGAAGAACTGACTTGACGTTCGAATCGAAGAGTCTAACTTTGAGGTTGGTAGACAGTAGTTTGGAGTCCCATATATTTTTCAACTGTAGAAATGCTGCCCTTGCTTTGCCGATCGTTGCCCTTACATCTGCATCGGATCCTCCTAGTTAATCGACGATGCTCCCCAGGTATGTTAAGGTATCCATTTCTTCCAGAGATTCACCATCAAGTTCAGTTGGGTCAGTGCTCTCTGTATTGAATTTGAGAATCTTGCTCGTTCCCTTATGTATGTTCAGGTCTATTGTTGCTGAGGTTGCTGCTACTTTGGTTGTCTTCACTTGCATTTGTTGTTGTGTAAGGGATAGAAGTGTTAGATCATCCGCGAAGTCCAGATCATCGAGTTGCATCCTACTTGTTCCATTGAATTCCGTGTTTCTCCCCAGATGTAGAGGTTTCCATGATCCAATCGACCACTAGGAGGAAGAGGAAGGGCGAGAGCAGACAGCCTTGTCTGACACCGGTTCTTACTGAGAATGCATTTGTCAGCTGTCCTCCATGCACGATTTTGCACTGTAGTTCGTCGTAAGGATTCTGGATGATGTTGACGAGTTTTTTCTGGTAAACCGTAGTGTCGAAGAAGTTTCCATAGTGATCTCCTGTCTACGCTGTCAAACGCCTTCTCATAGTCGATGAAGTTGATGTACAGTGATGAGTTCCTTTCAATTGATTGTTCAACGATGATGCGTAGTGTTGCAATTTGGTCTGTGCATGACCGATCCTTACGGAAACCAGCCTGTTGGTCTCGAAGTTGAGCATCCACTGAATCTTTCATTCTATTAAACAATACTCTGTTGATGACTTTCCCTGATACTGACAACAGCGTGATTCCTCTGTAGTTCTGGCATTTACTCAAATCCCCTTTCTTTGGTATCTTGATAAGGTATCCTTCTTTCAAGTCTGCCGGCACTTGTTCTTCCTCCCAGATCCTCTTGAATAAAACGTGGAGCATCCTTGCCGTTATCTCTATGTCTGACACATTTAATATTACATAATAGAAATTGGTTAGACTTCATGAAAAGCTCTTTTATCAATTCTACTAAATGAAAACAGTTATTGTTGTTTTACAATTAGATTCATTAATGAATAGTATCATGTTGGTTAAGTTTTATCATAATGACATCTGAATTCTGTCGATCTAATTTCAATTTGTTCACTACAATCCAAATGATTCAAAATTGCTTGCATTATGTTTCGATGCTAAATAATTGAATGTAGTCTACATATAGATTATGGTTCAGGGAAATTGAGTTAGTTCGTAGAAAGTAAGGTATGAAATAATTTTTAGTTCTTTACTTAGGAGAGAACAAAGATCAAATGTATCTCCTGATTCTCAGCCATGTCAAACAAAGTTCTCAACCATTGGTTACAGTATTCATGTATATCCTAATCAAGTAATCTTCTTTGACCAACACGGCTTACATCAGTAGTCACTGATTTCATGAACTAATGTCACGTTTTTGTTTGACCTACCCCGACTTTCCTTCCATCCGACTTCAGTATCAGTTACAACTGGGTGTCACTGTAGGCAGTGATTAGGTATACGTAACACATGTCCTAACCACTTCAGTCGACGAATATTCGCAACATCACCAACTGATTTATCATCTTTCTCCAATACTCGGCGTCTAACCTCATCATTACTTACCCAAAGATCCCACAGTAATGTGAGCTATGTTTCAAAGACACTGCTGAGTAAATACTAACAACATAGAAATGTTATCTACTCTTAAGTACCATGTTTTGCATCTATTCACAAGACAACAGACTACTGTGTAGTATACTCATCCTTTCCTTGAGAAATAGATATCTTATCTACACCAAAGGTAACAACTTGGCAAATGACAAATAAGCATTCTGAATCCAAGTGAAGATTTCATTAGACACCAACCCATCAGAGTTGATCAAATAGCTGACACTTGCAACTACTTAGAAAATACCTAAATTCATCTAATGTAATATATTAATGATTAGTTTTGATCTATTATGCATATTTATCAGAAATCAATCATAGTTGAATACTACTGAATATCAAGAGGTATTCAACAGTTGTTTCGTTCTACTACAACATTCTTCATTAGTACTTAGTACCTATGAACTCATCATGAATCGAATCCAAGACTATTAAGTTTTCTTCTGGTAAATGCTTCATTAAAACATTAGTAATAAGTGACTGTATATATTTAATTACTCAATACAATTATTATTAATAACCTACTATTATTACTAGATAATGTAAATTGTATTCGATCCGATCTGAATTTACATTATTCATGTTAATACTTATGTATTGATTAATAATTGGAGTAGATTATAATTGTGTACTTAATAATACATACATAGAATATTGATTAATTGATTGATAAAATTCAATCAGCATTATTCATAAATAAATCAATATAATATTGATTACTGTATAGATAATCGATGACTACTTCAAGGTTATTGATTTTAGAACACCTCAGAAACTTTGATTACTTCACAGTTGAATAATATGACTAGATTTGAAATTTTGAATTATATTAGCCTGGTAAATTTGATATGATCTGAAAGCTAACTCTTATTGAATTTCTGCACGTAAAAATGATGTTCGTGAATTATAGTAGGCAGTTACAATAAGGAATATGCTAAGAAAAAGAATAGCAGTCAGTCAACGCCTTTAACCCCACGTAGAGCAGAGGTCGACGACTAGCATTCCACAAACAACTCTGTTCTCGATTTTCATTTCCACTTATTCCCAAGTGCCATCCATTCTCTTTATATCTACCTCATATTCACAAAACAATGTGTTCTTCCATCTTCTCGTCTCACTTTGACACTCACGATTCCATGTTGGTACTTGTCATGTGATACAGTTTGATGATTTCATCAATGTGTATCCTATCCACACACTCACCACCATCACCACTACCATCACCACCACCAGCAGCAACCTCCCTTCCTAATCACTTCCTCACCAACATTTCACTTGATTCACTCTCTGTCACACAACATTGTTACTCATGCAATCTGACCAACGGATCCAAAGTATCTCACACAGACAGTTATTTATAAATACTTGTGTCATTTTGGATGATTCTCTCGTAGATGTCCGTGCAAGATCTAGTTGTATATAACAGAACTGCCTCGACATTTGTGTATAAAATTGTGACTTTGATGTTGACTGACAGATGGTTTGAGTTTCAGATGTTTTGCAGTTATTAGAAATGGTGTCGCTGTCTTGCCTAGCCTTGTTAATCAATGCCATCACATCTGCATTTGACCACATCCTCCTTGTTTATCAATGATGTTACCACCGAAGTATGTAAAAGTGTCTACATATTTGAGAATTTCTCCTCAAGTCAAATGAAATTGGGTTATTGTTAGTTGTATTGTGTTGAAGGATCTTGCTTTTCCCCTTGTGTATGTTGAGGGTTGCTGCTGGTTGCAGATGTTACTGTCACACTGTTCATCTTCACTCGCATTTTGTTGTTGTGTGTGGTGTAGAATAGATAGTTTGTTCATCTGAAATATCCAAGTCATCTAATTGCCAACATGGAATTGTGAGTGTTAAAGTGAGACGAGAAGATTGAAGAACACATTGTTTTGTGAATTGGAGGTAGATATGAAGTGAATGGATAGGACTTTGGTAAAGCTATAAACGTAAATCGAGAACAAAGTTTTTTGTCGAATGGTGGTCGTCGACCTATGCCTTACGTGAGGTAATAGATATTGATTGATTGATTGACTGATTGATTGATATGAATGTGTTAAATTCTTTGAAATGATTGTTTCTTCATAAAGTTATTACCATTATCTCCATAGATAAACAATGTATCTTTAATATTTCAACTAAATGTTGCATTAATTTTAATTTGTAAATCAATTCTGTATAAAATTTATATGATACATTTAATTTTTTTTTAAGGTAAATTAATAAATCATGAGAACTGAATAAACTCCGATAACTAATTCATTGAACTATAAGGTCAGAGTTCACTACCGTATCTAATTAGGTCATTGTTATTGTATAGACGCATATACGTATGTATGTTTATACATAAATTAGAATCTTGTATTATTCATGTAAAAAGGTTCTTGTTGATATACAATTTATGTAATGCATTTCGATTGAGTTGATATGATACCAAAAAAAAAATAAATTATCAGTAGTATCAGTGGAAGTTTAGTTGGAATACAGTATGAGAACGAGACAACATGGTATTTAAATGATAACTTAAAGTTCTTAATATTAAACAATGGCAGACACCTTATTAGATGTTAAGGTTCCTTTGAATATGAATCATAAATGATTACTGTGAACAGTAAATTGTAACTAAAATTAGGCTAAATGTTGGGAATTTTAATTAAAATTTGGCTTTCGCTGTTAGAAGTATGATGTTGGCTTAAGTTCCAGGGTAAGAAATAAGTATTTTACAGCAAGAATATTCTATAAATGAAACTCTCTACTTCAAACACGTAGTTGCAGCTCCATCTTTCGGCATATTCAAAATTGACTGAGAGACTTCTATCACTAGGACTGACACAAGTAATCCACTATTCTCTCGTAATTACACAGAAACTGAAACTAACCCAACCAAATTACATATTGTTAGGAAAGACAGTGTGCAAAATATTGGCGGGGGGAGGCACATACACGAAAGTCTCAGGGCTTTGCATCATTTTGCCCAACATTTTATGTTTACAGCGTTATACCGAACATTAAGTTCATCAGTGTTGTAAGACCTAGCAAAACGTAATTCAAGATAAATCGAAAAGCAAGGTGATGATGTTAAGTAAAATGTAGTGTAATTCTGGAAATAGGTTTTAGGGTTTTGAATTTGTAAGGAATTTCGGATGCGAACTTAAAGTGAAGATTATAACTCGACCAACACAGTAAATAGCATTTGGGAATAGTTGTATTGTAGCTTAGCAATATATATATTTTTTGCACAGTTAATGAAATAAAATTGATTGTGTTATGCCTTCCTCATTGAAATATCGAGTAAAACGAGATTTATAGTAAAATCTATATGTATACATGGTTTATTGTTGGAACCACTGTAGTGTGCATTAATCTGTAGATAAATCTTCGCCTTATAACAAAGTTTTTCGTGATGGAGTTAAGCATATTGTACTGATAATAAACTGATTGCTTCACAAGTATTAGTTGAGTTGAATTGTGATTGGTAGGCAGAATTTAGGAGGCACGTTTCAATCTCTTTGGAACTCGTTAGTTGGATATACCTGTAACCAAGTGTTGATGTGCACATATGGCAACAAAGACTAATCAACTTCAGTCCATAATAAATCAATTGGAAGATCTGAATACTTTCTAATGACTGGCTTACAGTTACGTGGATGAAATTTCTTTTTACCACTTCTGTGACATAACAGCTACAATGTCATTACAACATTATAATTCATTTACTTACTATGCTTAAATATTCAAATCCTCTGTAAACAAAACTTTTGTTTACCCTAATAACGAATCAACCATGAATACTCTATTCTCATTGGCTTAATGAATCGAGACGATGATTGGCCCATTCGTAAACTGAGCGCGGCCATTTCAAGTATAGCATTTACCCATTGCCATACTTCACTGTTATTACTTGTTAATGTCAATTATGCTAAAATTGAAAGATATTTTTTTTTACTTAAACTGTAATCTCCATAGATAAAACAATCATTTAAACAATGTTTGCTGATAACTTGTTTGATATAAAAAAGATAAATTACAGTAATATTTGAAAAAATATGTAAAATCATCACTAAGGATATATTCACTATAAAATGAGTACTTTATGCAACTTCATTCATTTCCATTGATGAGTGGATATCACATTCTCAACAAAGTTGAATTCTACTAATCAGGTATTCTTAAAAAAGAACTCCGGAGTTACCACATGAGGTGAAAAGACCTTGGATATGCTAATGTGTAAACGAAATACGAGATGACCAAGATAGATGATTACTGACCATGCGTATAAGCGATCTAATGGAACTTGTTCTATACCTACGACCTGACTATGTGAAATCTGATAGGCTGACATGGTTACAAAGTGATCAAAAACTTCCTCAAATTTAGAAAGTGAGTGAATAACATCAGAAAGTAAGAGACAGTGACATGTTGTTTATTAAATAAAAATGAAGGCTTTTACATATAACATACTGGATTAATCAGTAGTAGGAAATGCAAAATACTTTAAAGGCCGAATTGAGTGAATGTACAGAAATCAAGATAATAGGTTCTTAAGATTACAATAACTCGGGAAAGAAAACAAATATGATAATCTGTAATTAGTTTAAATAAAGCTTATAATTTAAGCGATAAAAATATGATTGTTACTAACTATTTAACAGACGTAGCTTAGTAGAAGATGGCCCCCATACCACGAAGTATAGACTCCATAGGCATGTGTATGCTTGTACAACATAGAACCTGGAACATATATGCATCGGTCCAGGTTGCTACTCCTCAGATGTACATCATGATTATCCCCAAACCAGTAAAAGTAATAATTCATTCATTCCCCTGTTATTCTTCGTGGATCATAGCCCACTAACCAGTATTCTCCAACCAACGCTGTTCTCAAATCCTCTTTCCACTTCTCAAGTGATATTCATCATCTACATGCGTGCTTCCGATTTCCAAAGCAATATGTTCTTGAATCTTGTTCTTTTCCTTTGACCTTAACGGTTTCGACTTAGGACTTATTTTGTAACGCAATTTGATGATTTTCTCAATGTTTGTCCTATTCACCTCCAAAATTTTTTCCTAATTTTTTCCTCAGCTGCATTTTGGTTAGCTTGTTCTCTCCCGCAGTAAGTTGCTACTGTTGGCGTTTGGCCAACGTATCTGTAGTATTTTACGTAGACAACCGTTTATAAATACCTGTATGAGATGATTGATGCATTTCATAGTTCCCTATGTAAGTTTCGGCTCCATAAAACAACTATTTTGACGCTTGTATTAAAAATTGTGACTTTGACTTTAGTTGACGATTGTTTTGAATTCGAGATATTCTCCTTCAACTGTGAAAATGCTGTTCTTGCCTTGCCTTGACGAGCTAATCCGCGTTGTACCATTTGCATGAGATTAGATCCTTCCTTGTTTATTGATAATGTTGCTGCATAAGTATGTAAAAGTTTCCACTCCATACAGGGCTTCTCCTTCAAATCAAGTATGATTGGGTTGGTGCACGCTGTTTTGTTTTTTCCCTCTTATTTGTTAAACCATACTGTCATCTGTAGAGGCTACTGATACACCATCCGTTTTCACTTGCATTTGTTGTTGTGTCTTAAATGGAAGAACAAGGATGATCGTCTGCAAGGTTCAAATCGACTAGCTGCCCCCAAGTTGTCCAGTGTATTCCATGCTCTCCCCTCTTCACTAAAATGTTGATGTTTTCATAATCCAGTCAACTACGAGAAGAAATAGGGAGAGAAGGGCAAAAGTAAAGAACCTTATCTAACATCGGTTTTCACTTCGACTGAATAAATCTATGAGCTACTCTTCATCCACAATTTTGCAGCGTATGTAGTCGTAAAGATCCCTAATGTTGTTACCTATCTTTTAAGGTACACCATAGTGTTAAAGAAGACTTAATTTTCTGATAGCGATCGAAATTAGTGTAAAGTGGTAAGTTCCATTCCATTGATTGTTCAGAGGTGATCTGAAGTGCAGCAATTTGGTGGGTACACGATCGATTCTATGGAATTCCAAATGTTGATCTCAAAGTTGGCCGTCGACTGGATCTTTCATCCGGTTAAACAACATTCGGTTGAAGACACGTAGTAGGAATTAACTTCCTGAAAAATCAGACTATGAAGGCGTTATTTTCATCAATAAATCTACGATGAAATAAAGCGAAAATGAGGATAGTGGATAGCCTCGACGAACATTATTGGTGCTTACTACCATTCTTAAAGACCTTTGGAGTTAGTCCATCCGGACCGGCTGCTCTTCCCCGCTTCAGACAAGCTGTGGCTTTTTAACTGCTGTAATAGTCAGGGGCTGCATGTTGACTTTTCATCCATGTTGCTTGGAAATAGTTGGTAGTTCTAGAGTAGCTGAAGGCCACATGAATTGTTTTTTAAAGTGTTCAGCCTATCGTTCATTTAGCTCATTGTGCCAATGGTAATCTCCTGTAAGACTGAGACTTGTACATTTATGGATCCTTGAGTAGCAACGGATGTCATATTTTTAATTATATCCCTCGCAATATCTCCCATTAATTCAAAGTCCATATATAACTTCTTCTTGGAGTAAGTATGTTTCGTCTGTGAAAGCTGCTTCTCATTCATGTTGTTTCCGATAAAGCGTATAAGATATTTGTTTTCTAAAACTATTTATCTCAAAATGATTATTCGAATGATTCCCTGTGTGAAGATCAACATTGGGATACAGGTACATCCAAAAGACGAGTCCTAAATAGGACGAAACATGTTTCCTAGATTCCACTTGCTAGTTACAGTCCAACTTAAGTCAAAATGATTAGTTCTTTATGAATGCAATCTACTGAACAGATTCTACGAAATCATGAATTCATTGAAAAAAGATCATTTTATTAAATTATATGTTTTAATGGGTGTATTTTTTACTTCAGATTTTCGCGTGAACCTAAACTGATTATCATAACTACAGTAATTTGAAAACTATTGATATGTGTGAGAATTTTCTTTTACTCAATGGTACTTATATTTTTCTCTTCCTAATCGATTATCGATAATTTGTGTTGTCATGACTAGATAAGTTCCAGATATGAATTTCTCACACTTGAAATGTAATGAATAGTAAGTATTATTACTCTATTATTATTATTATTATTAGGAAACTATTGATTTGATCTGTTTATTGATTTGTTTGATTTTCAACTAGATTTTGAAGAATAGGCTATACTTATTATTACTAGTAGTATTAGTATTAATAGTAATAGTAATAGTAGCAGTATTAATAGTAGTAGTAGTAGTAGTAATGGTAGTAGTATTAGTAGTAGTATAAGTAGTAGTAGTAGTAGCAGTAGTCGTAGTAGTAGTAGTAGTAGCAGTAGTAGTAGCAGTAGTAGTAGTAGTAGTAGTAGTAGTAGTAGTAGTAGTAGTAGTAGCAGTAGTCGTAGTAGTAGTAGTAGTAGCAGTAGTCGTAGTAGTAGTAGTAGTAGCAGTAGTAGTAGCAGTAGTAGTAGTAGTAGTAGTAGTAGTAGTAGTAGCAGTAGTAGTAGCAGTAGTAGTAGTAGTAGTTGTAGTAGTAGTAGTAGTAGTAGTAGTAGTAGTAGTAGTAGTAGTAGTAGTGGTAGTAGTAGTAGTAGTAGTAGTAGTAGTAGTAGTAGTAGTAGTAGTAGTAGTAGTGGTAGTAGTAGTAGTAGGTGTAGCAGTAGTCGTAGTAGTAGCAGTAGTCGTAGTAGTAGTAGTAGTAGTAGTACTAGTAGTACTAGTAGTAGTAGCAATAGTAGTAATAGTAGCAGCAGCAGCAAATAGTGTAATCCACAATATGCATTTTATTCTACTTTAAGACTTGTAAGTTAAGTGTACTTTCATCTTAATGTTGATGTTCATATTGAAACTTTAATCCAGTTACTTTTGTTTTGAACACACAGAATGGAGGGGTGTAAGTAATTGTTGTTTACAATGCGGAAAAATATCCAAAAGGCAGATTAGATTAATAATAGTTTTATAAACATGATAAGTGAGATTATAGAGTTCGGAGAGAGCTACTTATGACTAGTCAAACAAACATAATTTCGCATTACTTGATGCTCCAGCTCTTTTCCTTTAAAGGTCTTACTGTCAGAGATAAAAATTCAAGACGTCAGATGTTTAGTGGAAAAGCGGTATCGCTAGAGATGATGAATCCTTGATGTAGACTTTTTACTCACATCACATACAAAGGGTAGAAGGGCTTCGCTCTTGCTCCAATTTTTGAGCTCGACTCGCTTGGTCTTGTTGTTCACCGACTAATCTACCCAACATAACGAACCTGCAGAAACTAGTAAACACTTCGAACAGTATACCAATACTACACCGTCACTACTGATAAGTCTGACTACCTAGTTAGGGTAGTAGTTGCTATCAGGAAACTCAACATTAAGTAAATTTAAAAATCCTTGAAGCTATTAAACAAGTTTATAGCTTTCGTTTGGTGACAGAAAAATAACTACTTATTGAAATCCATAAACGAAATTGACAGTCGTCATTGTATTACTATCTATTTGTCTGTTTTACTAGTGAATTCATATTGATTAAGAAAGATTCGATCTGTAATAACTGAGCACATAAATAATTGTTGTATAATATAAAGAACCATTGGTGGTAATCGAACCCATCACGGTTATTCTAACTGCTTGCGTCATTCATTATTTACCAATCAGTAATTCATTAAAACCGAACATCTTGTTTATAAACGTTGATCATATATATATATATATGGCATTTGATAGACTGGACAGTAGAACGTTTTGGAGTCTTTTTACACACTATAGTATACCTTAGAAATAGGCAATATTATTCTGAATTCTTACGGCGGACTACACTTCAAAATTGTGTATGGAAATCAGCTTACAGATTTATTCATTCTAAATGAAAACTAATGTGGGACAAGGTTGCTTGCTCTCTCCGTTCTCACTCTCTTTCTTCTTGTGAGTGATTGGATCATGAAAACTACCCCTTAAATTCAGCTTTATGATTTGAATTTCCCAGATGATTAAACTAGCTTTTTTATCCCATACACAGCAACAAATGCAAGTAAAGATGGTCAGTGTAGCAGCATTCTCTATGGCCAGTAGTAGGCTTTAACATGCAGGATCTCTAAACACAACACAATAAGCAGCAATCCAACTAATATTTAATTTGAAGGAGGAGCTCTGGAAGATGTGGAAATTTCATATACCTGGTCAGCAGCATCAGTGATAGACAAGGGAATGGGATCTTATACAAATGTGACGACACGGATTGGTAAGGAAAAAGAAGGGCAGGATATCTACGATTGAAAGAGAACATCTTTAATTTGAAACATCTGTCAACCAAAATCAAAGTTGGAACTTTCAATACAAACTTCAAGACAGTTCTACTGCTTGCAGTTGAATCTTGGAGAACTAAAAGCAACAGCATTTATAACACATAGGTATTTATAAATAGTTGTCTGCGCAAGTTGGTTACTCCGGATCTGCTGCCCAAACACCATCAGCAACAACCTACTGTAGAAAGAACAAATAAATCAAAATCTATCTGAGGAAGGAATCAGGAAAAATCGCAGCAGGTGAATAGGATAAAGATTGTAAAAATCACTAAACCGCGTCACATGATAAGGCCTAATTCAGGATTCTTATGGTCAAAGTAAATGAGGTAGATCAAAGAATACCTTATTTTGGGAATCGGAAGCAGACAAGGAAATGATAAATAGCACATGGGGAGAAGTGGAAAAGAGATTTGAATACAGAGTTGGTTGAAGAATGCCGGTCAGCGGCTTATACTCGATGACGGGTAACAGGTGAATGATATATGTAATGAAGTTGACACAATTAATTATCGGTTTCATAAGTTTCTACATCACTTTCAAGATCACTGCGATTGAACATTTAACGTTCACCTATGAAATTATCGATAATCAAATCCAAGACATTGAAACCTTTTGGGAAGTGTTGAATCATCAAATCACTAAGTTTTTAACTAGTGGTTTACACTTCTAACGTCAGTCTATTTTCGATGTTGTGTTATTTAATGCCACTGTTCCGTTTACTATTTGTTTTATTAGATCTCTCTTTTTCATTATTAAATGTAACTATTAAATTCCATTCTAAATAAATATGAGTAATATTTGATCAGATTATCTTACTAATCAAAATAAGTAGTATAGTACTACTGCTAATTTAAAATATACATATATATTAATCATTATGAAACAATGAACTTTAAACCTAAGATTGTTCAGGCCAAACTTATATTTTTCCTTATAAAGGAAAGCATAGAGAAATGATGGATAATTGTCAATAGTGCAAAGAGATCTAATAAGTGAGTTCATGATTACCTTCATTAAAACAAATTTCGTTAAAATTGAATTGAGGTGGTTTTGTGGTGAAATATTTTATGTCTAGTTGTTTGTATTTGTTACAGATTGATGTTGGTTGAATGTGATTGAAGTAGGAAGTGGAAATTCTACAGTTAGGCGCCAATTCAGTGGTGTAGAGGGTTAAGTTGTTGTTGACCAGGAAAGCCCTAGGTTCGACTCCTTGGGGGGGGGGAATCGATGTTACGCATTGCTAAGGAGTCCCATACTAGGATGAAACAGTTGTCTAATGCTCCATGGTTTCAAGTGATACTCAACCAACATCAAATTATTACAAATACAAACAACTAAATTTCATTGAAATTAGATCATCTAGATTCAGTCAATGAATTCTTTAGTTTAAAATTGTGAAAACAGAATGTAAGCATTCAATTAGAGTGATTATAGTATTCAATGTTAGATGGTTAAAAAAACAAAATCTTTAATCAGCCATCTCACCTACTGTCCTGATTCCAATTACAAATGTTACTGTTCAGACTAGCGTAACTATATGCTAACAAGTTGGTTGAAATTAATCTGAATGAAGATGATTTAAATATGAATACAGTTACTATTAGTTGATAGATAGATAGATAGATAGATAGATAGATAGATAGATAGATAGATAGATAGATAGATAGATAGATAGATAGATAGATAGATAGATAGATAGATAGATAGATAGATAGATAGATAGATAGATAGATAGATAGATAGATAGATAGATAGATAGATAGATAGATAGATAGATAGATAGATAGATAGATAGATAGATAGATAGATAGATAGATAGATAGATAGATAGATAGATAGATAGATAGATAGATAGATAGATAGATAGATAGATAGATAGATAGATAGATAGATAGATAGATAGATAGATAGATAGATAGATAGATAGATAGATAGATAGATAGATAGATAGATAGATAGATAGATAGATAGATAGATAGACAGATTTTCTAGGTTCTGGGCGATACCGGTAAAATTTATCAAAAGTACTTTTCAAATAACAGTTGAAATGTGTTTAGTTTATAATTATCATGACTTCAGTAAGTGATTTCATTGATTAAATCGTAAATCAATGTATTTTCTTTTTCTAAATTCCATTGAATAATATTCATATTAGGCGGTTATTTACTTTTGTACCGTTAATAATTGAAATGTTTGCCAATAGTAACAATATTTGTTATAATTCATAACATTGTAAATAACAAAGCATCTTTATAGTCTATGTGAATGTATATGAACTTAATATAGATTGAAGAAAGAATGAGAGGAACAGGGAAATTTCCTTTCAGTTAGTTTTTCATCAAAACTCTACACTAATCCATATAAATTTATAACAGTTTTGAAATCTAGGACATACATTGTGGAAATCATCAGACTGTATCACGCGACAAGCACTAACTTGGAATCATGTTGGAAAACGGAAAAGAGGAAGGTCAAAGAACACACTGCGTCGAGAGCTAGAAGCAGACATAAAAAGGATGAACAGTAACTGGAGACAGCTGGAAAGGATTGGTGAGGACAGAGTTGAATGGAGAATACTGGTGAGCGGCCTATGCTCCTCCGAGAGGGGTAACAGGCGTAAGTAAGTAAGTAAGTTTTGAAATCATTACTAAATAGTTGTTGGTGTGTTATGTAATAAATGTCCAGATTTAAAGGTGTTTGTAAAATGATTACAAGTAATTAACAAAGCAATTACGACATGATGGTGAATAAGGTGAGTATCATTTTGAAAGTGTTCATATGATAAGTGAATAGGTTGACATACTGTTGATTACATAATACCTATTGAGAAGAAACCGATACAGTGATTATAAGAAATCTGATGGTTAAGATAGTTACGTAAGAGTTAGGTTGCAATTAAGAGGTGACAAATTTTTTGAAGTTATGACAAGAATTGTATATCGTGATAATAGTAATAATAATATAAATAAGAAGAGAATTGAGTGTAATAATTTATTTGTAAACCATCCAAGTATTGGCTATAATGAAATCAGTTTACTAGTGACTAACTTTTAGGGGTAATTTTTAGAGTCCTAGTGAGAAGACCTGACCAGTGCAGTTCAACTGTGTCAAGTGTGAGGCAGTTACCCACTGATAGAATTAGATAAGATTGCACAAACGTATCACGAATTGACTAAATTGGAAATATCAACCATTAGAAACCAACTCAGGGGTTTAATGGTATGAAATTCACTGAGAGACCAGAGGGTCTCGGGTTGATCCATAGTGGGGTCGTGGATGCGTACTGCCGAAGAGTCTGATACTAGAACGAAACAGCTATCCAGTGCATTTTGGTGGTCAATCGTTGTCCGTTTCGGACCAATTCTTGGCGGAGCTAAACTTAACTGGCGATAATGAAAGGTTTACTAGTCAATGAGGAAACAGTCTTGACGAAATGGTTATATTTTAAGAAAAATCAATAACAACTAGAAAACATTAAAAGGGATGCAGTATTTTAACGTACTTAATAAATTCAGTAAGATTAACAATCAACTTATTCATTTTAGAATCAGAATATTTCCTGTATAGGAACTTATTTCTGGAACTATGATACAGTCTCAGGAGTTATTTTATGCAAGACCATTATGCCTCTCTGTTTTGAATGCTCACCACGGTGGTTGGATTCATGAAATATCTTTCATCGATGATGACATAATGTTTGTAATCTTTCTAGTCATTTGTATATATAACCGTTCCCGGAAGAGCATATGTTTGAATAATTAGGATTAGTGTTGTTGTTGTTTCTTCGTTTAGGACATATTTTGAAAATTTTCCTTACCAGAAGTCCCACCAAAATTTAAAAAACCTAAACCTAGAATTAAAGTGATTAGTATGCACTTACCACACCGTCTTTATTCATCTTTCTCTATTATATTTTATTTTCTTTATGGCTGTTTCATCAGCTTCAAGGATCTTACCGATGCTGACTAACGATAATTGTGAATTCAACAGCGTTTCTACGTATATATCTTGGCAATTTTGATACGCCATACTCCTGTGACTTTGTTCACGTTTAAAAATGCTGATGTCTGGGTGGTGTACCAGCATCAGCTATAAAACAACTAGAATAAGCATTTGCTCACTTTTAGTTTACAGCCACTGAAGAAACTTCTTGTTATGAAAGAAGCTTACCTCCAACAACCATTATAATGTAGAATAACTCCATCATGAGTGTCTCTTGATCAAACTATAGTCATATTCAGTTTACGACCACGCAGTATGAAGCAATCCATTAGCTTGTAGATTACTAATAACAACGTCATCATTAAAAATTGCAATCGAAAAAGTTAATCTCAACATCTTAGAATCGAATACGCGCGCAACCTTGAAATCTGAACCGTCGTTGTTATTGGTCTTCTCATGTTTGTCAACAAAATCTAGTTCCACCGCAGTAATATAAGTTCGAATCAAAGAGAGTGATCTACAATTTCATCAGAAATTTCAAATATATATTGTCAATGATAGTAAACTAATGTTATACCTAAATAGACGATCTCAAGTAGAATGCTTTAAAGCACTCATCTAACTTTGTTTATTTCAACTCATTATGAATGTTAACCTAATCACATATCCTTAAAACATTGTTTCAATGTAAATGATAGATTGAAGAATGATGCACTATTGTTCATATCAACTAATACAAATTGTAGTAGACATGAATTGGAATAGGGAAATACTATGAATTGAGAAAGTTCTGAGAATGTTAACAAATTCATAAAAGCATGAGATCTAGACAAATCAATGATCAGTATAAACGCTGATATAGTTTCAATCTATCAAACTATACAAAAGAGAAATCAATCAACTTCATGATCTGTGGTCTACCAAATAAGACGAAGAGAAACAAAAGGTTACATAAAGATAAACTATGTGAAGGTAACTATTTGGAATACATGATCATGAGAAGGAATAATTGTATGCATGTAGAATGATAGAGATCCACGCTCCCATTTAATTAAGCATCGATAATTTTGTCCAGAAAGATAACGAATCAGCATTAAGTTGTCATCGGTAAATCATAGTAGCGAAATCATCCTACTGAAGTTATTCATACTAGATAAATAAAGATGGTTTACACCGAGTATCCTATGAATACTCGTATATTTTAATCTTCATCAATAACCCGTTTCAAAATAAAAGTTATATTTTATATCTTCCTTCAATAAATAAATATTGTTCTGCAACTATTCGAAACCAAGACTAATTAGACGGTGATTTTGTCTTCATGACAATGGAGATTCACGACCCCACCTGAGATCGAACCCGGAACCATCAGGCTTCATAACAATTCCTTGACCTTTAGACTATTGAATTTATATTCAGTAGTTTACATTTCAAATCACCATATATGATAATCAATATTTCATATCATCGATATTTCTAACACTTTACCAACACATATTGAATGCTTATTTCAACGTTGATTACTGAAAAAGTTACACCGTACTTCAGTGAAGAGGTCTCATATAAACACTTACTTACTTCTGAATATCATATGATCATTATTGTATACAACTACCTTGGAAACATCCACAACAATAGATAGAAAATGTCAATAAGATTATAAAAAGGTACTAATAGAACTATTTATATATGACACAAAGAGACAGAAAGTTGTAATACAGCACTATCACTAAACATTAATAAAGTCAAATTTTACTTGACAATTGAAATCCAGAAAGCGAATTATGTTTGATATTAAACTAGTCTACTGAATATAATCAGAATGTATTTAAATCTTCCTGTTGATTTATCATGGAGTAAAATTGATCAATCTCTGTTACTATATGTACATCTTGAGCGGATTGCTTCAATATAACGATAGTAGGCACATGCAACTGATGAGTGCCAAATAGGACGAAACATGCATCATGAATTTCGTTTATCAATCACAATTCAACTTAAACAATAGTCAACTTAATAGTTGTTCATATTGGGACTCGAACTAGATTCATTCATATCAAACATCAACATAACCTCAACAGAAAGATATAAAAAAAAGTACATTTCAATTTAAACAAGATTAATTATATTGTTATATACTACTAATAGGTTAAATTTAATTTTTTATTAGTTAAGAAATAATGATCATTTTACTATACTGTCAGTTAATTGTGTAAGTACTAATAACCTTGAACTGAATGTTGAATAAACATGTGAATGTAATGAATAATTGTATAACATTCTAAAATCTGGTAACTATCTATTCAATAAACTGTTTTTATTAGTAAGTAAGTTAAGGTCATTTACAGAATCTGTTGTTACCTGTTTATATGGTTATATGTAGTTAACAAACTGTTTATCAAGATAGTCAATATCATATGAAATTCTTATGATGAACTACACTACAGGATCGTGTATACATGGCAGATCACAGGATTCATTCAAAGTGAAGATGAATTTTAGACAGGGCTGTATACTCTCAATTTTACTGTTGGTGGTTGACTGGATCATGAAAAACTGCAATATCTCAAGGCAATCTCGGAATACAGTGGAATAGTATGAATGTGACTAGATGACTTGAACATTTCAAATGACCTAGATAGTTCTTCTATCCAACACACAACAACAAATGCAAGTGAAAATGAACCGTGTAACAGTAACATCTACAACCAGCAGCAAGCCTCAACATAAACAAGGAGAAAAGCAAAACCCTTCGATATAAAACAACGAACACTAACCCAGTTACATTTAACTTGAGGAGAAATTTTTGAAGAGGTAGAAACGTTCACAGCAGCATCATAAACAAGGAGGGTCTGTTGTAGATGTGATGGCATTGATTAACAAGGCTAGTCAAAACAACGGCACCATTTCTATAATTGAAAAACATCTGAAACTCAAACCATCTATCAGCCAATATCAAAGTCACAATTTCAACACAAATGTTAATACAGTTCTATTATATGCAGATGGAACTTGCATAGGAAACTACGAAAGTATTCTTCAAAAGATACAAATATTTATAAACAACTGTTTGTGTGAGATACATTGAATCTGTTGGTCAGATACCATGAGTAACAATGTTGTGTGACAGAGAACAAATTAAGTGAAATCTAGGTGAGGAAGTAATTAAGAAAAGACGTTGGGGATGGATAGAATGGGGATTTTAAAAATCACTAAATCGCTTCACATGGCAAGGCCTAACATTGGAATCCTGAATGCCTAAGGAAAACGAGAAGATCGAAGAACACATTGCTTTGTGGATTGAAGGCAGATATGAAATGAATAAATAGCACATGGGAAGAGCTGAAAATGAAAGCCCAGAACAGAGTTGTTTGTCGAATGCTGGTTGGCGACCAATGCTTCATTTGGGGTAACAGACATTGATTGGCATAGTTCTTGATCAAGTGATTAAAACATATAGAAATTAGGTGATAAATAGAATACAAATGAAATAAATATCCGTAATGAGTTGAGAGAAGTTGTGTAGAGATTGATACTTTATTTATTGTTTGCATTCGTCAAAGGCTGATTATGACTGGGGACTCTTGAAAATCATGTAATATTGGATAATTGTTTTCACTTATTATAGTCTCCTCAACAGTGCTTGTACTTCAATACACCCGAAAATTGAACCTAAAACCTCCAAATTTTATGATAAACGTGAGGAATCAACATCATACCATAGATTGGCGGATAAAATACAGTCATTTAGATGGCACAGAAGATTTGTAGCTCAGGAGGATTTTTTTCGGTTTGTGTTGATAAAGTCGTCAAGAATAACAATAAAAGATCCGCAGTTAAACTATCTAACTCAATGATTGCGACCGAACCAAAACAGTCGTGAAGATCATTGGGATAATCAGGGATAAAGTTTCAATCGATCGGTTGATATATTGATCATTTTTATTCCATTAATCAGGAAGCTGTATCTAGGTGTTATTTTAATTGGTACCTATCAACAAGATATATCTAATTTACTCAAGTTATCTGGCACTCTTCAGTAAAACCTGATTCTCAACAAATATGTATGACACCTTATCCAGTGATGAATCAACATAACATATGTGACGAAATTGTCCTATACAATAGCTTGCCCTTTCGTCTATTATAAATTCACAGCTGATTTGGGAATATTGGTGTAAATGTTCAATCCAACTGGGCATATCCTTACTACAATGGATTACTGATGAAAAATAATAATGAAGTCTTTATAATTAATGTGACAAATAACTTTTTCAACTTTGATCATTCGATTAAAACAAGCGTTATCTAAATGGGGGAAAACATCAGACTTCGTCATGCCCATATTACAAAGTATAATGTATTTAGTGGTCATAAGTAGTTATAATAAGCTTTGTTTGACTTAGGTTTCATGCTATTTGGAACTCCTTAAGAAAGTAGGCCTGAAGTCCTTAGACAACTGACGGGTGTCTGTATGATTTGGGTCAGTCTCATTTAGTCCCAGAATATATAACTTTGGAGTTGAGTTATTCGAGCTGATATCTACATCTTAGTTGAGACATTTACAGTGAAGACTTATCAAGTATGGATTCACATCATGTTAATCTAATCGTTTAGTAGTCGTTCGATTTCCTATTAATCACGTTGTAATTCGGTCAAAAATCTGAGTGATTCTACATGGTATGAAATATCTTCAGATCATTGATGGTCAGCAATAGTCCATATCACACAGGTTCATTCACTCATTTAATTATTCAGGTACGACGTAGAACCAAAAGCGTATGTGCAATCGTATAATTTGCCATATCACAATAACGAGACGAGACCATATCCACAAGATTAACAAGACAGCATAGTTCAATAGAAAGAAATGAAACAAAAATGAAAGTATGAAGGAATAATAAAGCTTAGGATCTAGCAGAACAGGTATACATTTTCGTCACTGTGATTGATTTTCGGCCATGTCACCCAGCGTCTCCAAACACTGATCACGGCTGTCAAGTGGGGCCTAACAGGATAGCCTGGATTTAATAACATGGCTTAGGTCAGCAGTCAAAAACTCCATCGACTGATGATATGTTTTAGAGAGGCCACGTAAGTGTTTTCTCTTTCATGTATATATACGCATGAGTTAATTGCTTATTGTCGTCTAACAGACTGCCTGTAGAATTAAACTCATCATGCTGACATTGAACTTCTTCCTTTGGTTAGCTGGACTAGGGTGCAGAAGAATAGCTAGCATTACATTTTATAGTGTCGTTCACCATACGTTTGTTAGCTAGTATCGAGGTTCCATCTTAATTAGAAACCCTAATATTCTCTTTTCAGCGAACTAATCACCTCATAGTTGTACGGTTGTGAGTACATACAATCTCCGTTATAATAATAATAATAATAATAATAATAATAATAATAATAATAAACAATAATATTTTTTAATGACGATGAGTGAGTGAGCATGGCAACGACAAAAAAATTGTTATTCCGATGAGGAACTTAAAAATGTAGTTGAGTAATCATCAAAATATCATAAAAGTTAATTGAAGACTATTAACTACTAAAAAAGAGTGTTACGTAATATGTCGTTTACATAAAAATAAGTCAGTTCAGGGTAAAAGGTCATTAATGAAAGAGAAGAAAGTAGCAATGGTCCTTACAGAAGAATTGGTCCTCTGAGCTTAAAATCAATGTAAATGTAGAGGTTGAATAAATTTATTTTGGACAGATCATTCTGACCTTAATAGATGCAATGGCCAAACCTCCAACAAATAAAAGTAGACTAAATGACTACTGTCGTAGGTAGGCTTATGTTTATTATATCAGGTGACTCAGAACAAAGAATCATGGTTTTATCGAGTAGCCTGTATTTACAATATGGTAAGCTAATTGGGCTTCTTACATGATTCAAATTCATCTTTTCTCAACCATTCTGGATAATGTTTTTGAATTCATATTGGATAGAATCTTCATCGACTGTAGATATTGGAATAATAAACAATTCATTGAATTTCCAATGACTTTGTAGGTTGTTTGTATTCGTCACAGATGGAAGTTGGTCGGGGATCACTAAAAATAGAGGAGAATCAGACAACTGTCTCTTTCTAGTATGAAACCTCTCACCAGTATGCATCCTCGATTCCCCTCCCCCAGGGAGAGTAGAACCTAGGGCTTTCCTGGTCAACGACAACTTAACTCTCTACACCATTGTAGTGCTGTCTAACTGTGGAATTCTCACCTCCCACTTGACTTACATCCAACTAACATCAATCTGTAACGAATATAAACAACTAGACATAAAATATCTCGCTACAAAACCATCTCATTTCAATTTTAACGTTATTTACTTATGAATAGTCTAAAATAATAATCAACTTGCTATTCTATTACATCAGACTGGTTATCCATCAAGTAATAAATAACTGTAATGCTTCTTAATTAATCATAGTCATCCATATAGTTTAATATTGTTAGTTAGCATTAAAGATAAAAGTTCACATTGTATTAACTTTATCTGAGTTGTTAGGGTAGATTTATAGCTTAGAAGGACGGTTTTGGTTTGATTACATTCTCTGTACTGTATTGTTTAATCATGGATTTTTAGATGTCATTCTGAACAACTTCGTTGGTGTACACTTCTGATAGAATGTGAGCCATGTAATATTTCCCATAAATGACTACCGGTTCGTTCTGTTGATATTGAAGTTAATTGGTTGCTATTGGTATTTTGATGATACTTTTATCTTTATGATCATCGATTGATCAACAGATTCATTATTTAAAGAGAGAAAGAACAAACATTTCACACAGAATAACATGAGGATTTTTTTTATTTCGTTCGCTTCTCATCAGCAGCAACTTACAACCTGGGACATTCCTTAAAATCAAAATTATAAAATAAAGATTTAACATACTGATGAAATGACATTATTCAGAAGTACGGTGTAACATCATCATCATCATGATTAATAAAAAAATACAAGTAGAGTTTATCCAACTGAGTAGTAACTTTGAATTTGATACCACAGATTCATCTAAATCTGATAACTAATGAATACTAGAAACTAACATTGTATGGCTGTTTGTCGTAGTATGGAATTCTTCAGTAGTACCGTATCCATTACCCTACCAAAGATTGACCTCAGGATCTTACAGGCTCCAGCGGTGAACGTTCATCCATTAGACTAGAGAGTTGATCGATATCCAGCAGTTATTATTTTGAACTCAGTCAATCCGTGTTATATTTTAGCAACCTTGTTGATTACCAAAGAGAGGTACCTGAATAACAGCTGATGCAATTTCAAATATACTTAGTCGGCGATAATTCCAGGATAATAATAAAAGGTCAAAAATTTCAAGAGTTAAAGATTTTAACAGATTGTGTAACACAAGTAAATAATGAGTTGAGATCAACCCACTTTAGAAATGAGATTGTGAAGTTTAGAGAATTGAAAGTTGATTCAATTGTGATAATTGAAATACTTTATGGAAAATAAATTGAATGATGTAATCGAGCAATAATAATACTATTACAATGGGGGGGAGACGATACCAACCAGTAGTTCTTTTCGAATTCACAGATCTGGTTTCAGACGCTTGACAGCTATGACTTTAGTAAATTTTAATAAACTCGAACTTAGTTGATTATTAATTACTTTTTAAGATTTTCAAGTATCATTCATGTTTTTTGTGTCAATGAGTGGTCTTGAGATGATACTATTGAATATTTTCAAACTCTTCATTTGCAGACTCTTTGAAATATATTCTTGGAATCAAATGTAAGCCTGTCTTTTAGTTCTACTGATGTATAGCTTTGGCATATACATTTCAGTTTATACATGTAATTGGCAGTAACATGAAGGTGTATCTATCAACCTTTATTATTATTATTATTATTATTATTATTATTATTATTATTATTAGTAGTAGTAGTAGTAGTAGTAGTAGTAGTAGTAGTAGTATTGGTAGTAGTAGTAGTAGTGGTAGTAGTAGTAGTAGTAGTAGTATTGGTAGTAATAGTAGTAGTAGTAGTAGTAGTAGTAGTAGTAGTAGTAGTAGTATTAGTAATAGTAGTAGTAGTAGTAGTATTGGTAGTAATAGTATTATTATTATTATTATTAGTAGTAGTAGTAGTAGTAGTATTGCTTATGATCTGTTTGCATAGTTTTAATTTACAGAAACTTTAATTGATTACATCAAGAAGGTAATTGATTGTCACAAGTTGGTGATGCTACATTTCGATTCAAAGAAATTGATAAACAAAAGGAAAAGAAATTATTTCTACGAGAAAAGAATGTTGTTGATAACAGAACTGTAGGTAATTCATCGAATTGCAGAGGAAACCACCAATCCAACTAATATACTAGGTTGTGAGTATATCTGTATATGTGTTATCTAGGATGCCTATTTTATCACTTGAATACGTCTTCCTAATAGTAACTTCAGTAATTTTACCGTCGTCTAGTAGTTAATCATTCTGAGAACTCATGTCACAGAGGTTATGTTCTAGGATATAGCAACTGTTAAAATACCTATTTTATAACTTCAGTCTTTCAACGTTTAAGTAATACACCTCCAGTTGAGGTGAAGGTCAACAGTTGAAAAGTATCCATTAATTATGCTTCATGAATTGAATGTCAATTGGTGTATACACTGACCTAATGAGAGAAAGTTTAGATCATAGTATAGTTAATCTTCTGCTAGAACAAATCAATTTAAAAATCAGATTCAATAACATTTCTTCTCTTTACACAGGGCACTTTTGACTGGATTCACGAAATTTCTTACAATAGGCTTTGAAAGATTTTCTAATGGAGGTGGATTGAGTTCGCCCAAATCGTTCGTAACAGTTTATGTAGCTGAAGGAATCTATGTCTAATAGGTAATGATCTTCAGAGTTACCCTAAGAGATCTGTTTAGTGCAGATAATATTCAGTCGAATATCACAGTGTAAGTATCCTGCCTTTCACTTAGATCCTTATACTGAAGTATCATCTATTACGATAAATAAAGGTCATAGCAACTTCTATTACGTTACATAATTAGTGTTAGTGTAGTTGTAAGGATAGCTAATGATGTAACTTTTATTACTGTCTACAGCTATGTCCAGGCAGTTAGATAAGTCCATAAGAAATTATCTGCCTCCTTTATAAGAAGGCAGTCGGTCTCAAATTACCTACCTTGTAAACATGACTCTATTACTTTTTTGCGTAAGTTTATTATACTACTGATTATACATTCAGTAGCTTAGATTAAATAACCCATTTAAAATAATTAATATACCAATCATATGCTGGAAATATCGACTTTGTTCCCTTTTTTGTGAATTACCTATTTCGTCACTGTAATTGTATTATTTATTAATTCCTAACAGTTAATTAACTGCTTCCTAACTTCAATGAACCTTTATTCATATCAATTTGCTTTACTTAGGTTCAGATAAATCACTTTGAATTCTAGGGGCTATTGTTACAACAGACAAATTTCTGTTGTCAGTTATTTGCTATGCGCTTCCTGTAAGTTATTACTATTGAAGGTTCCCTAATTTCGTCGATATTCTGATTTATCGAAGACACCTGGACATTGTAAGAATTGTGGTCTGTATTCAACTGTTCATTTAATTATGTAACCTTATGTTTCCACAGAATATACCATCTACTTTGATACTATATCCATACGTACCCTGATTCATAAATTCAAAGCCTATGGAATAAGATGTTATCATTGTTAAGTAGTGTTATCTAGAAGAAGGAACTGTAAAATCTATTCTTCATTTGAAGATTGTTTGAGTTGGATTGTGACTATCAAGCGAAATCCAGAACGCACATTTCGTCCTATTGGGACTCGCCAGCTAAATGATCCTTCATCCCGGTGTTGATATTCACGCCGGGACTTGAACTCAGATTGTTTTGAGCCAAACGCCAACGCTAGGCTACTGAGTTCAGGATGAGACATGCCTACTGGATTCCATTTGCTATCTACAATCTGACTTAAAACAATTCTTGTGAACTATCGCTATATCATGGCAATCCATTCAGGGTGTGTATATGGCAACAGAGGCTGATCGATTTCATTACACAACAAATCGACTGGATGATCTAAATACACTCTAATTATATAATCAGTTGAAGATATTCTATGTGACACATTAAATAACATCTAGTATAAACGTTACTGATATCCAAGAAGAGAATAAATTGTATGTCGTTTGATTTTCGTCTTGATGTGGTAAATTTACAATTCTGTTATGAAAATGTTCAATTATTGAATAAAAAGAGAAAGGACTCGCATCTAAACACATATAACTTCATTGAGGAAGCTAACATATGATGTCATCGTGTTGTTATTGAAAGTCTTGCGCTAAAAAATATCATGAACAAGTCATACCTGATAAGATATCACTTACAATGCGACCTGAAAACGACATTCAAACCATAAAATGCATTTTCAAATGCATCAATGGTCACTTATACTTTATGTTAAGTTCTGATTTAGGCGATAAAACAAATCAATTGATATCTAACTAAATCATAGGCAACAGAAATTGACTGTATCTAGCCAAATTTTTTTTAAATAAGCAGGTACAGGATAACCTCTTCTGGTTAGCGTTTCAATACAAATGTGAAGAGGGTGTTCTATTGTATGAAGTCAGTAATGATCTGATTATTGTGAATGAGTTGAGGTGGTTTTACGGAAATGAGTATTCAGTCTAGTTGATTGTATTCGTCATTGATTGATATTGGTTTGGGTACTAATGGAAATCGGACAGCACTGGATAGATATTTCATCGTTGTATGTGATTAGTCAGTTATGTCACCCTCGATTCTGCCAGGGAATTATTCACCGTGTAATCATTCAATAGTAACAAGGTTTATAAGTTCCAGTTGAGATAAGAAAAACGTAAGTCCTTTTTTTTATTCAGTCACGTATCCATTTTTTCATCATTATATCAGTTCTATAAAAATATTATTTTCAACATTAATTACTAACTACTTGTAACTTGTGAGTAGTTATAATTAGACCAAATCAAAATCAGGAGATTATGATGAAATCATTCTTTTTCTATATTATTACATTCACAAGCGTTTTTTAAGTTTGTTTAATCTGCTTAGCGTTTTTTTAGCAAGTTTGTTATTTACGAGATAGGGATGCTAGCTCTATGCCCAACTCTCCTCCTTTACCCGGGCTTGGGCCCGGCAGTAACCCTAGAAGAGCTGCGGGCGGAGCCTCAAAGTTACACTCGTCAATTCGAACGTCAAGACAGTTCTTCTGTATGGAGCTGAAACATGAAGAACTACTTCAAACATCCTCAGGAGGGTACAGGTATTTATAATTAACTGTCGACGCAGAATATTGAATGTCTGTTGGCCGGAAACCATCACAAACAGTCTACTATGGAAGAGAGCAAACCAACTTCCAGCTGAAGAGGATATCAGGAAACGACGTTGGAAATGGATAGGACATACATTGCGGAAATCATCAGACTGTATTACGAGACAAGCACTAACATGGAATTCTGTTGAAAAACGGAAAAGAGGAAGGCCAAAGAATACCCTGGGTCGAGAACTGGAAGCAGACATAAAAAGGATGAACAGTAACTGAAGACATCTGAAAAGGATTGGTGAGGACAGAGTTGAATGGATAATACTGATGAGTGGCCTATGCTCCTCCGAGAGTGGTAACAGGCGTAAGTAAGTAAGTACATTTATAAGGAACTACACAATGGTTGTACTTTTCGATTTTATTCATACTAAAAAATGATTATTTCATGGATTATTTTTTTGTTAACCAATTACGGTTTAATTTTTCTTCTAATCAATACGTTGAGGTACCTACTTGTATTAAGAATCAATATTCTAGTTACTAGGCGGAGAAACTGGATCTTCTGTTGACTATAGTTGAATGGTAAGTCACTGATAGTAATCAGGAGGATATTATAAAAATAAGTTCTTAGCTGTTAATTCTTTAGTATTTAGTTCTTTAGTATGATGTCATCGTTTAATACATACTTAAGAGTACTAATGATGGAATTACTAATTATAGTATAAACAACTAAACTAAATACCCATCTCCACAAAACCACTTTAACTCAATTATAATAATCAGTTCATAAGTAATTGGTAAAGTTCATACATGTTATGAGTAAGATAGTCATTACCAGTGGGAATGAACAGTTATCTAGCTATATCAGAAACCAAAAAAAATTTGAATTCCGCCATTGAACATAGGCCAGCTTAGTGGTGTCGATAGTTAAGAGTTCGATATGAGTTCTGAAGGCCGTTAGCTAAATTCCCTTGTAAAGTCAAAGGTGCACAAAAGTGAATAGTCCCATGATAAGGCGAAATTATTGTCGAATGCTCCGTTGGTTACTCACCAGCACCCAATCAGCACCGATCTGTAATGAATACAAAAACTTGGTAACGATCAATTTATGATGTAAGCTATTTTTTACCAAACGAAACTGTCATTCACTGCCTAATATACTGTTCTATGTCGAAAACTTAGAAATACATTGTTAATGGTTGATCATGATTACTTCGTAACACAAGAGTTTTCTTCGTGTTTTCAAAAGATCATGTGTCAACTGATGATTAAATTCCATACATAATTCTTTGGATACTAATGAGAATCCGTAACTACCTACTATATTCTTAATTGAACTAGTAATTTCGGCATCAACTACTGGTTAATCGATATGAATATTAGCTTCAACTGATACTAAACAAGATTTCTTCTTAATCCTCATCTACTCTATCCAGTTAATTAATGATGGAAGTCCAATTTGTCCAGGAAAGTATAGCTGCATAAATAAGCTAAAGAAACCAAACGGATCAATCCTACAGTTCATGCATATACTTGTAATAGAAAAGGTATCCTTGTAAAGGAAAACTACCAAAATAACGTAATAAAACAAAAACTGATCATCAATGTATAACATCATTTGAAGAGAGAAACACAAAAGTTTAATTGAGGTGAATGCTTTTGGCGGGAAAATATGAAATTCAAATGTTTACAGGTAAATTACCATAAAACAATAGGCTTATTAAGTCATTTTTAGAGATCTAATATTCTCAACACCAGTACAACCAAATATTCTCGAATTTAAGATAAATATCATTACTATACATAATGTATCAAAACTAATGAATTTTTAGTTGATTGACTATGTCAAAGATTGATGTTGACAGGGTACTTTCCGAAACCATGGAGCACTGGACAGCTGTTTTGTTCTAGTTTGGAACTCCTACGCATCAGGAGAATCAGGTTGCACGCGAGCGCCTGACTCTCTGCATCATTAGGTCGACGTCCAATGATATGATGTTTAAACATACATTATTCGGCTTAAGTGTCATTATCTTTTTATGTATAATAAAATTATGGCAGCTTCATTCTATACGTCAAAACTATTGTCTAATTCTACCCAGTTTTCAATAGCATTCTGATCATGGTTATTTTAAGTATTTTCGAGTCCATCAGTTGGTTTGTTATGAACTAAAATTGATCAGCTTCTATTGCTGAATGTACATTTTAAGCAGACTGTTTTAATACAAGGCTAGTTCATAAGTATGATTTAATTCTGAATTGTAGTTTTCAAGTAGAAAATAGGACAGGAATCTCGTTCTATAAGAGACTTATCAGCTAGATATTGTTTCACTTTAGTGTTAATGTTTACACCATTGTATCCTAATATACACAATGATGCTGTAATGTAGGTTCATTCAGCTGATGAGCCTTACTTACTTACTTACTTACACCTGTTACCCCTCTCGGAGGAGCATAGGCCACTCACCAGTATTCTCCATTCAACTCTGTCCTCACCAATCCTTCCCAGCTGTCTCCAGTTACTGTTCATCCTTATAATGTCTACTTCCAGTTCTCGACGCAGGATGTTCTTTGGCCTTCCTCTTTTCCGTTTTCCAACAAGATTCCAAGTTACTGCTTGTCTCGTCATGCAGTCTGATGATTCGCGCAATGTATGTCCTATCCATTTCCAACGTCGTTTCCTGATTTCCTCTTCAGATGGAAGTTGGTTTGTTCTCTTCCAAAGTAGGCTGTTGCTGATGGTTTCCGGCCAACAGACATTCAATATTCTGCGTAGACAGTTGTTGATAAATACCTGTACTCTCCTAAGGATGTTTGAAGTATTTCTCCACGTTTCAGCTCATTACAGAAGAACTGACTTGACGTTCGAGTTGAAGAGTCTAACTTTGAGGTTGGTAGACAGTTGTTTGGAGTCCCATATATTTTTCAACTGTAGGAATGCTGCCCTTACTTTGCCGATCCGTGCTCTTACATCTGCATTTGATCCTCCTTGTTCATCGATGATGCTCCTCAGGTATGTAAAGGTATCCACTTCTTCCAGAGTTTCACCATCAAGTTTAGATGAGCCTTAACTAAGACGAAATGTATATCTTAGATTCCACTTACTAGCTATAATCAAACTATTGTATTTCTTTAGATTTTTCTAAAAATAATACTTACCTACTGTTTTTAATTAATCAATTAATGAATGATCTTTTTCTCACCTCATCATTTTGTAAAATATAAGAAATTAAGGTAAGGTCAATAGATAACTTCATCATCATCATCATCAACAACAACAACAACAATAACAACATATTCAACTCGATTCAATGACCGTTAATAAATCATTTCCACTCAGCCATAAAACAGTATGTAAGTACTTACACTTTCTACTTATCTAAAATATCTTTCCTTCTATTTCAATGAAATATAGATTTAAGTCAACTTGATCTAAACACTCATCTCATCACATTTCATACATGCTAATATGCATGTAAATAGGCACTAATCATTTTGATTAGTTCTGTCAATATACACATAATAATTGGGTTATTTGATATACACGTCGATTAAATTTAATCAGTAGTATTTAAACAGAAAGTAAAATTTCATAGATAGAAAGTAAAAAAAAAAGAAGAAGAAAACAATGTGAACAAATGAAATGAAAATAAGTGAAATTTGAAGAGTGAATAAATATTTTTCAATAACAAAAAAAAAAGGAGAGAGACAGAGAGAGAGAAAGAAAGAAAGAAAGAGAAAAGAAGAAGAAAAGAAAAAACACCAACTGAGCCCAACAGGGTGCGCGACAATTAACGTGTTAATACAGGTGCTAATTCAAGTACACTCTTTAGATTTTACATATTGAAGTTGCGTAAAAATGCACAAAGTATATTCATTCTGTATATACATTATGTAATCAGTTGACATTGTAAATAGTCAGTTAGTTAGTCAATAAAAGCAATTTCTGTAAAAAAAAAATTGCGAGAAAATATCATATAAACACTTAGAATCTAATGAGTAAAGTGATGGATAGTGTAACAACATGAAGTTAAGGGTGGAGGGGTGGGGGGGGAGTAAGGGAGAGGTAAAAGTTTATAAGTGTAAATATGAGGTGTTTGGAGTGGAACAAAGTGTTCAATTCAATATACTTATAATATCATTGAATTTCAGCTTCATTTGTCTATAGAACTACACGTGTCTTCATCAGTGTATATGAATGCCTAGTTGAATGAATGAATGAATGAATAAGTGAGAGAGGTAATAAGTGTAATGAGAATTGCAAAAACAATGAAGAAGAAGAAGAAAAAAAAAAAGAAAGAGGAGACTATCTGTTTTTCTTGTACTATGTAAATTAACAAATATGTATACGTTGGTTGATTAAGTTTTCAAGTAGTACTAATACGCTAATGAGGATGATGATGATGAAGATGATGATGTTAACTTGAAGATAACAGTGATTTAGAAGAAAAAAATCTCATTAATGACCCATTATAGAAAAATAAATAAATAGGGTAGGATAAATTAAGATATTAAAGATCATGGATTATGTAACATACTTCTTATTCCCAATGATGTATGCATACAAAATACTAAGATCAACTGATAATCATCATCCAATGTGTTGTATTACCTAAGGAAAACACACTATTTACCATTTCGAATTGATCTGTTTGCATACAGTATTTTACGTTATCTTAACATGAAGTACATGTTAGCAGCACCCACGTAAGGTAACAGGTATTGATTGAATGAAGGCACCAAAGATCATAGTTCCGATACCTGGTTAAGTACTTACTATTCATTAGTAAATAATCCTGTATTAATACGCATTAACTGTCCGATACTCCATAGTTTTGATTGTTGTCTCAATGTATGATGAACATTACACTACTTCATTAATTATTGCATTCAGAAATTGCTAAGGTTTTTGCAAATTGAGGTGACACCTCGATACCTGTTAACAAACATAAGACCAGCGACATAACAACAGGAAGTTAAGCTATTCCACAGCGCCCCAGCCCAGCTAACTAGAGGAAGAAGTCCAACGTCAGCAAGAAGCATTTAATTCCGAATGCAGCCTGGCAAACGATTACAACACACATCTCATGCGTATGTATACAAAAAAGAGCGTCCTTGAAATGTCACAAATAGGGTACTAAAATAAACAGCGACCCAATATAATTCAGCGTCTTGCTAAGTGGGAAACACAAACTGAAGGTAAAAAGAGAACTTTTTGGCGCGAAAACGAGAAATTTAAATTCACACAATAAAATCACAAAAATAACAGGTTTACCAGGAGAATTCTGGGGATGTAGCATCCCCAACAGGAATATTAAAACCTTCATAATTTGTATTGTATATTTCACCCAGTGGAAATACTGGTATCCATGCAACATGAAATTTTTAATGACAATTGCAAAATCGTAAAATTCATTGAACATACAGAATGTTGTTGATTCTGTGAAGGAGAATAGTTCGTTTAAAGTGAATTAAACATTACAGTGAATAATGTAAATTCCGATGGTTTGTGGAGATTGACAATGTGTTTAGTTGATTGAATTCCTCATAGAGTGATGTTAGTAGGGTACCAATGAAAACCAGGTAACACTAGACATTTCTTTCGTTCTTGTATGGGACACTTCAGTAGTGTGCATCCTAGATCTTGCTCCAAAGCCTACAGGTTGGTGAACACCAACATTGAATTTCCGAAAGTTTCTAACTTATAATATAGCCACATTGATAAATCACTTTTCCTATTTATTAGATTTACTCTTTTAGGACTTTTTTTTCTTGGAAATTTAAAGAAATCATCATAGGAAGAGATACTACAATAGTATAGTTGTGAGAAAATGTAGAACACTATGGCAACTGGACACAAAATCAATAAGCTCATCAGCAATTACCGATTTATTAGATATATCTTGTTGCAAATCTCTGGTGTTTTTATTATTTCAATCAATTAAAACTAATCAATAACTTGGATAGATGGACAAGCGAATAATCATAACTCTGTAATAATTCGGATGTTTACAGTCTAAAGTTTCAAATTATGACAACAACAATGAATTGTTCATGTGGAATTTATTTGATCGATAGTGAGGAGCGGTGGGGATATTTTCGACGTAGAAGATTATTTTCAGTTATTTTACGTTCGTTAAGTTAGTGAAATTCTGACGGTCTTTCCTGAAAAGCAATTCGACTTTCCAATAGTCGAATATGTAATCACAGATATCCTCAAGCAGCTTGCAGATTCCTAAGCAAGTTGATGAAATCCTTCTAGATAGTATTATCATACTGTTTTTTTTTGTATGAATTTGACTAGTAACGAGGTTTATTGATTCATAAACGAAAGACAACTAAATACAATTTATTCGTTTCCATACAACAAATCATTTCATTTTGCTGCTGACAGTAACCTATGCAGATGATACAACTTGATTTAATGTCAAATTACTAGTACTATTCAACAATGAGTTTCATTTATCCGCCGTGGACATTTCGATTTCCAAAAAGTTCCAAATTATAATTTTAGTTGTATTGTAGCAGGAAAAGCGAAATACAAGACGTGCGTTTCATCTTGTCCTGGATTCGTCCACTGAATATTCCTCCATCATAGTGTTGATGGTTCACATTGGGAAATTCAACTACATTCAAGTTTCAGATTGTGAAAATGTTACAAAAATTAAAAAAACGACGTTACAGTTTGTGGTAAGTACCTGTAGAGGCCACATTTGCCCTGTGGGCATAATAATTCACTTATTATACATTTCAATTTCGATATGCTTGTTCAAGATGTGATTGAACCTCGGGTACAGCTCAATATACGAATTCTTATGATTTAAACTCGATGATTTGATTAATTGTCCGATTAGCGTCAGTTCCAATACATTTCTATCAAAATCACCATTATTGACTTTACATTATAAGCTTATACTATGATCCTCAAATATATTTTAAGTCACATGATTATACAAGGATTTGAAGTGAGGTTATTTGTTGAGATTGGTGTTTTAGTTGATTGAATTCGTTGCAGACTGATGCTGATAAGGTACCATTGGAATTCATGGAGCATTAGACAGCTGTTTAGTCCTACTATGGGACTCCTTAACCGGGAGTACCTTATACTCCGCCCCAGGTGCTTCAGGATGCTGAACGCCTAACAACTTTCATTCAGTAGTAAATCTTAAATTTTTATCAGTATATCAGTGTTTCATAACTTGTGGCATTACAATAGGATTTTGCCCTAGTGGGAAAATTTCGTACATAAAATTCATCCGATTTTGAACTCCTTAGCTAAGTGTAACTGTCCACTGACATCGATATCTGTTTTTTCAGCCTTTTTGGAAATATCATTGATTGTGCATTAACATAATTGATAAGTAGCTTAAATTAGCGTACAATTAGTGGAAAAATGACGATTACATAACAAAACCAAATTGTTGCTGCGAAATTCCTCACCCTTCACATAGAACAGGACAATTGGCGTTCATAGAATTTGGATTTATCTCATGAAATAATCAGCTTATATAAACAATATGCAACAAGAGCATAATCACTGTTAATTAAAACATAAAGTGAGTTGAGGGGATAGGTATTAAACTTAGTTAAATGTTTTTATTACAGATTGATTTTACTTGAATACTATACTGAAAACCATACAATAGTGGACAGATATTTCCTCCTGATACGGGACTCCTCAGCAGTAAACATCCTCGATCCCGACTGAAATATGACGGTAAAGCTCACCATCTTACACTTCTAATTTCAATCAATTCCAAATACATGGAACCACTTCATACATTGTCGTTAGTGGGTTACTATTACAAGCCCAACGTGATCGAACATTACTGGTCATGTCTTCTCAGGAAATTAGTTCAGGTTTTATTGTTTATGTGTTTAGAAAACAAAATTCATTTATCACTACCTACTATTAAATAGTTATTACTACTTTAGTTGAAGAGAACTTTTATCTGAAGTTTAGAATACAGTCAAAACTTGGGGGGTTTTTCCAGTTTATTTTACTGGAATCTATGCTTTAAGTCGGTTTTCGGGTTAATTGGTGCTTCCTAGCTAATCTGTTGATATTCCATTGTAGATTCAAATCTACTTTACTCATATTCATGTTCTTAAACTCTACTAAGGAGCTATTTAAGTTGCCTGCAAGACTATAATACAGAATCTATTAAATATTGACTGGTGGTCGATCAGGAACAGAGTTTCCTTTTTCTGACAAATATCAACTAACATGAAACCTAATTCAAACAGATTAATTGAACACAAAGCCTTCAAGTTGGTGAACACCAAATCCCTCTGTACCAATAAGATGGTGACAAGAAGAAAATTTTCATGATTAATTACTCCCCCCATTACTTTAGTTATGTAAACACAATTGATTACATAAAAGAAAAAGGATTTGTTTTTTCTTTATTAGCATAGAAAAAAAAATGTTGAGACTGTTGAATTTAGAGAACGAGTAAGAGAGGAGGAGGAGAGGGAGATCAATGAATGAATACATTACATAATCATACCTCATATGATATACAGTTCAGTACATACTTTTTGTTTGATGTCCTAGTGATACGTACTATAGGACTGATCCCTAGAAGTACGATCTTTTTTAACTCCGCCCGCAGCTCTTCTAGGGTTGTTGCCAGTCCCAAGCCTGGGTAAAGGAGGAGGGTTGAGCATAGGGCTAGCACCCCTATCCCGTAAAACACAAGTTTGCTAAAAAAAAAAACGCTAACCAGAATAAACATACTTTTTACAATTCAGTCAATCATTGAGTAAGTAACATTTTTATTCTTATGAACTACTTCAATTATACTGATACATTTTCTAATGTACAATAAAGCTTAGTATACAATAATAATAAAATGTATTATGTAACATACAATCTAATCTATAAGTAGTCATTAGATAAACTACAAATTATGTTTATTTTATTCAATTGAATAAGTATGTTGATGTTAGTAACATTGTTTAAGTGTATAACGTTTCATCCTAAATGGCTAATATCTATAACTTTACAATATAATAATCATCTATCAGATACTATTTTTTTTTAGAAGTAAAACAAAAATAACTGAAAAGGGGGGGTGGGAGAAGTTGGGACTGGAACGGTGGTTCTGTGGTACAAATAAAAGAGATCGAGTTGGGGTGGGTGGGGGGAACAATATTAGAATTAATCAAAAATGGAATAAGATCATAATTAATAATCTTCTGTATAATTATTTTGTTTATCTGTATATTTACAATCATCTACATGTTTTATTTTACTGTGTACTTCATTGTCATGTTTCATTCTATCAGATTCATTTGATGATTGTATAGATTCAGTTAAACAAGTTATTGTTGTTGTAGGACTTGAAAGATCACAATTACTTGAATCTATCATTGTATCTTGTTGTTTCAATTCATTTTCTATATTAGATTGTATTGATGATTTTTTATGCATACCTATCAAGTGAATGAAAGAGAAAGAGAAAGAATGTAAATGCATTAATGTAAAACAAAAGACTAGTTTGAATAGATCAATTACATTTAGTTGCTTATGAATAATTGACTTTAGTTGGGTAACTATTAAAAAACTGGGAAGCATTATACAACTGTTTTAGGAAAACTCAATAGTACAGCATCATAACACTACCAGGAATTGAACCTGAAAAGTTGAGAATTTGTAAACAGTATTTAACCTTGAAAACTGCTAAATTAGCCTTTAATAATTTATGTTTTTTTGACTTAATCAATCCAATCAATACCTGTTATCCCATGTAGAGCATAGTCCTTTGACCAGCATTCTACAACTAACTCTGTCCTGGGCTTTTGTTTCTAGCTCTTCCCAAGTGCTCACCATTCTCTTCATATCTATCTCCAATTCCCGACTCAGCGTGTTCTTAGATCTTCCTTTTTGTATTAGGCCTTAACAATTCCAACTTAGTCCTTGTCTTGTGACGTAGTTTGACGATTTCTTCACTTCGTATCCTATCCACTTCCTCACTTGGATTTCGATTGGTTTGTTCTCTGACACCGAAGGCTGATGTTGATGGTATCTATCCTACGAATCTAAAGTATCTTTTTAGATAGCTGTTTATAAATACTTGTATCTTTTGAATGGTGTTTTTCGTAGTTTTCCGTGAGAGTTTCAGCTCGATGCAATCGAATTATCTTCACATTTGTATTTAAAATTTTGACTTTAATGTTGGCTACAAATACGCTAACCAGAAAAAAACCTTCTAATCATTTTTAATTTAAGCTAATTCTTATTATTATACGACCTGCTTCATACTCAACATTGTTGAACTCTGCTATTCATGTCATTTTGCCAGAGCTCCAGAATCACCGTATCCCGTCAGTAACCCGTAAATACTTGATTCTTATTATTAGATATTGTAGGGAATGTTGAATTCTGTAATCCCCAACATCAATTCATCTCTTAATGGTAAATTGTATCATATCTGTTATGTCTGTAGTGTTGACCGTATTTTGATTATCATGTATGGAATATAAACACTAGTATAAGAAATTCAGCATTTTAGCTTACTTAGTTTCTTATTGTTAGGTAAGTAGAGGGAATGAATTAGTACGTATATTGATTATAATCCTTTTAAGAACCAAGTAATGCTGATGATATTAAGTCAACTTTAGTGGAATCAGTTTCAAAGATTTTGGTAGATGAAATTGAACTGATTGGAGTTGATAAAGTAAACTAACGTAATGATGTAAATGTTTTGTGCTCAATGAGGCCCTGGTAGTTATGAGGTTGTTCCATAGTTGTGCTGTAGGCGTGATCTACTAAAGAGTTTCATACTGAATTCAGATATATATTTGCTTCTCCCAAGAACCTATAAATGTAAACTTGAAGTGTCTGATGAAAAGTTTGATAAGTAACCTATTTTTCGTCATGTATTCGTCACGGACTTGATGTCGGCTGAGTACCACTAAAAACCAAGGAGAACTAAACAGTTGTTTCGTCCTAGTATGGGAAAATCAGTGGCTAATTTCAGAGTGTTCCTTAAATTTTAATGAAAATTCATAACAAGTGAAGTTCAGATATGTTAGTAATGAGATTGTTGTCATCAATAACATTGACTAATTAACTCAGTATATGACAAATTGATAAGAATTCCACCACTGGAAATTGGCCGACTCAGTGATGGAACAAAGTAAATTTCATTTTCCCTGTTTGTGCTTATTCTTATAGTACTGTACATGATGATCGAGTTAATTGGCTGGACACACTTGGCAAAATGACTTAGAATCAGTCAAGATGATGCTGATGTATTCAGTGTTTATGTTCTTCTAGATTCTAAGTTCCATCATTCTTTCGTAGATACATTTGTTTTATTTCTTCTTCATGTTTTGTATTGTGGTGTCTAACATGGAAATATGTAAACAGAAGTTGAAATTTCATATCGAAAAGTGTCTACGGTTAAATAATGATTGAAAACTAGGAAACACTGAATAGTAGCTGAGCATATAAGTACGTATCTACACAAACTGACTTAATTTTCACATGTAAACTACTGAATGTCAACTCAATAGTCAAAAGACTAAGCGATTGTCAGAAAGCTTAGACGTTCTGTATACATTCTCTTTTATAGTACTGGATGCAAATTACTGATGAGTCACATACTGGAACGAAACATCTGCATAGTGAATTCTGATATTTTGTTTTTGTAATTAGATTTGGTTATCTCACCCAATTTCTTTCGGTTTTTCTCTTGTATAATCCAATTTTAAAAGTAAAACTGGTGTACACTATTTCACAGAAACAAACACCACATTTTATAGTTTGGAAGTAATTGTATCTTACTGCTGATTTTATCATAGACTGAAGTTGATCAGTATCTAGTGTAATTTATGAATTTTAAGCGGATTCCTTCTATAAAGCTGTAGTATATTTAGGACAGTTGAAGTTAGATTGAGGCTGACTAGTGAACTGTAAGATGTATGTTTCATTCTATTTCGAATTTAACAACTGACTGTATCTATTGTTTCTCAGTGTTAATGCACACAAAACAATTGGAACTCACTTCGTTCTTGTCAAACACTATCACATTCACCGATAAACTACAATATCCGGACAGTTACACAGGGGTTCCTATTACAGTGCAACCGTTAATCAATTTTATTGTTTACGATTACATAATTAATCAATTATTAGTGCATTACACATTAGGAAACTCGTTAAAATACACTTTAATACAATAAGGATCAACCTTGTGATAACTAACTATTAAGATTAGCGTGAAATATGTATTCTTCAAAGAAAATAATAATTTTTGCATTAAATCATTAATTCATTGATTCGACATGGTTTATGGGAATTGGTATTCATTTTTAATTGATTGATTGGATCCCGGTGTTATTGTGTAGGTAGGGGGGAAAGGGCTGCAAATGTTCTCTAATCTGAAGCCTATTGAGAAAGATCTAGCTTGCACAGTGTTAAAGAATCTCTTGATAGAACTAAACAACTGTTCAGTACTTCTTGATTCTCTATACTACTTTACCAATATCAATCTGTGACGAATTCAATCATTAATTAATTATCAAAAATTATGTCCATAATGTGTATTCTTTTTGCATTTTATCACATTCTAATCTACATTACGTTCATTGTCTGTTGATTAACCTTTAATTTCAGTTAGTAATACACCTAACAACAATAGTGATTAACAATGGGAAAATAAAGAAAGAAACATATTCACATGCCCATCTTTACCATTCACCCACCACCCACCCACCCACACCTAATGTATTCACTTATTTAATTACTTCACTGCATACAAATGAATACTTAGTAACAAATTAGATTAAATATGGTGCATATTAATCTATAACTTCAAGTAACTGATTACAATTGTACAAAACTTCTAAATGGCACCCTACAATGTGAAATTATACATCGATATGACTGTGAATTGATTTTTTTTTATACAGAAGAGAATAAATCGTCTTTTTCGAAAAAAAAGAAAAGAAAAGAAAAACTGCACATGAAAATTAAGACTTCCTGTAGAGTAGTAATAGTAGTAGTAGTAGTAGTTATCTAAGTAGTATGTAACCATTATTATTGTTATATTATTGTAGCTAAGGCTTTAATTATAACGTTTAGTATTTAGTCTATGTACAGTGCATATGTGAATATATCCATTCATTATAATGTACAGACTATGTACACTTGTGAACTATTTCTAAGTAGTAATTAATAGAATCATATAATTTTTAATGAATTAAGTTGAAAAATATCGAAAGAATGTAGCGTGCATTATGATTAGTTAACGTTTTAAAATTAATTATTATGTTATCCTCCTGCTCCTGTTCCTCATCCTCCTCCTCCTCCTTTTTCATCATTGCAACTACCATCATCATTATGCCTCCCCACCTCTCTTAAGGATTTGTTATTGCTTCCCCCCTCTCTCCCTCTCTCTTCTATTATTGTCTAACTTCCTGTTTAATTTCTTTTTATTTAGTTATTTTATCAGGAAATGTTCATCTCAATTAACTTCAATTGATAAAAAGGGTGTTCATTATATGTAGCTGCTATATCTAAGTGGTGTGTTTATGCACCATGTGTGTGTGTATGTATGTTTTAGATAATTTTTGTAAAGAATATTTTAATTACTCCTTCTAGCACGTCGTCCCCCTTCCGTCGCCACTTCTTGACTCCCTTCAGTTAGCAGATCTTATTTGTATGTCTATATGAATATGTCTATTTTACATAAACTTATAGGTCATGCATGTTCATTTTTATATATCGAATGTGACTACTAATGATTGATTATCAGGAAGTTAACAATCTACCCTACCCCCCCCACTTTTTGTGTGATATTCACATAAAAGTAGTGAAATAATAAGGTGGTAGGGGGGAAAAGTGTTATTACATCATGAGAATTTATAAGATAAAACTTAAGAGTAAATAAATTGGCTAACGTGTTTCTCATTCATTGTCTTTCATCATCATCATCAACATCATGAAGATCTATCTATCTGCCTTTATTGAATTTTAAAAAGTGAAACAGTAAATTTCATACATTGAACATGGTGTGATGCATAGAAATAGGTTACGAAAATTTATGTTATCATTCGTCGTCTACTATTTAAATCTACTTTTAGATATTCAGTGTTATTATTATTATTATTAATGTTGGTGGTGGCAGGGATGACAGTAGGAGGTCTAAAGTGAGATAGGGATGATGATGGAGGAGGAGGAGGAGGAGGGAACGAAATCAACAGAAAGAACAACACACTAAACGGAACTAATGAAAATGTATCTACGTGAAGTGATGCAAATAAACTTGAATAAAGGCATATTTAAATGAACACATTCAATAGGTAGTTAAAAATTAAACAGTAATATACACAAATTAATTACTTAATTAATTAAGTAATTAACATATATACATATACATTCATAATCATTAGGCATTCTTCACTTAAACATAAACACAATACTTATATACTTTATTCTAATAGATGATTTCATTAAAGAGCCACTTATCTAAATAATTTCTTATTATGATCTTTCATGTTAGACATTCTATACAGAAATGTGTTTAGTTTAGTCTTTGCAAAGAAACATACAACAGAATGATTGAATAAGTAAATCTATTGAATTTGTTTTTGTATGTCGGTTAGTAGGTAAGTAGATTACTTTCCTGTGTTAGTCTATTAGTATATTAGATGGATTAGAATTAGTCAATCACGTAAGAAGTGAATGTGTTTATCAGGATAATGTTGATGTTGATTAGAAGTTCTTTAGTTATAATTAAAACAATAAGTTGTTATTATTATTGTCTTTGTATTGTGATGAATTTTCATCTTTCAGCCTAATTTTATCTAATATTGATTGAATACAAGGTGTATGTAGCCTATTACAGGCAATTACTACTATTAAAACTAATAGTAATATTGTGATTTACATCATAGTACAATTGTAGTTAAACAATCATTGTGAACTATAAAGCACTAGATGCAAATGACTGTACCAGGGATTAAACTTAAACATTTTAGATCACATCATTTTCTGATTTTCAGTGATTACATAACTCCAATGAGTCTGTGATGCCAATTACAGAATGATACATAAATGTACATCTAAATAGGAATCATTTTATTTCTAACTATGAATGTGCAGTATATGTGCATAGTTTTACATATGAATAGAAATTGTCGGCGTTATGTAGTATTCGTGGAGAGGGCGAGGGGTCGGGAAGTTTGTGAAGGATCTCATCAAGTATATATGGGCAGGGGGGGGGGAAGAATTCTTCTGTTAATCAACTTCACGTTTAAACAAAAAGGAAAGTGAAATTCCATAACAACATTCATAACAGTGATTAGAAAAAAAATCAATAAATAGTGGGAAAATGAGGTTATCTGCTGTTAGTTTTATTCTTATTTCATATCTAGTTGTTGTAACTATCAGATAAGATAGTATTAGTTGAGTTTTTTTCTTATCTGTAATATTCACTAAGTGGGTATGTACAGCATATTAACTTCTAGTATTTCCGGTGTTTTATTTTATTCCCATATATTAGACTTATCTACAATCATGTACTCATAGTGAATAGTTTCTATTAACTGAAGATGTTTAGTGAAAGTGTCAGTATAATATACAGCATTGACCTGATTAAACAACGGAAAATTGGATTAGAAATGCTAGATGGAAAACTTATTGAACGTTGAAAGTTCTGTGGAGAGATACAAGACTGATTATGTCTATTTAAATGCTAGATCATCAATCCAGTATCATGAATTGTTCTGTGTCAGACAGAACATTGATTACCTGGAAACACTGGGCAGTCACTTTGTCCTAGAATGAGGACTGTCTAGAAATGCACATAACCACAACCCTATCAGCGATCGAACCCAAGACCAATTGGCTTCTCGGTGAACGCTTCACCACTAGAACACCGACTTAGATCCCAACAGGCTAGTAGTTTTTAACTTCAGTCAATTCGTGACACGTTTGTGCCCCCTCACCCATTACCAGGTGATCAATGGTTGTCTAATTCAGAAGAATTTGTGATGTTGAATTGATAGTCACCAATCTTCACAGTATCTTATATCAATAAATGCTAAATCGTTGATTCATTTTAGTTATGATGATACAATCAAAAAATAGGTATTACTAATACATAGTTTCATAGGCTTCATATGGAATTATTCAGACATATGCGGCGATGATATTGTTATGGTTAGGATCCAGGAATTACAGCTATCTCAGTAATTTTCTCATTCTTTAACCAATAAGTTTGTATATAATGCTCTTGAGCTCAAACTTTAGTCGACTTACGATATAAGAATACGACCAGTAATTGTTACCATAGTCTAGTAACCAAGAATGTCTTTCGTTAATCACTAGATGAACAAGTGGTCTATGTTTAGAAATGATAATGTCTGGAGTGGTTTTGTTGATAGTAACAGGACTATGTTAATTTGTTTTTTTCAAAACACAACCTTTCTATAAATCATAATAGTGACGATCCTGCCTGATTAAGACAGTGACTAAAGACGTGCAATTCTATGTTTCTATAGGTAAAAGTTGATACTGACAGTAATCCTCCTTAAAGATTCAACACATTCCGCATCCATTCATTTAGTAAGAAGATTCTAAATAAGATCGTTTAAGTGTGTATTTGTTAACTTGAAGGTGGTAAGTAATGAAGAATTCAGATATCAAAAGCATCGGTGATGTCCACTGACTGGAACAATAAAGTAAGTTTAAAGTATAAACAGAAAATTGATTTATAAGACTTTAACTAGTGGTTGGATGCTATTTTTAGTGTTACACAGTACTTTTCGCTCGGTTTTTTAACTTTACTCATTCATCGTGTACTGGATTTTTTTGTAGTGAAATATATTCTTCCTTCCTCTTTACTTGTACTAATATAAGATATAACAATCGAGATGGAGATCTATTAGTGTCAGATTCGACGCTACCCATAAAGTCGGTGTTAGATTTATTCTATGCTTACTGGTATTTTGTAGACTGAGGTTATCTGCAACTTTCTCAGTGTTGAGTATGAACATTTCATCAGGCATCTTTTGTCATTTCCCCCATCATTTGATAAGTGCTTTATATTAGAGTAGAGTGTAGTAGAGTGTAATTGCAATGAAGATTTCATTTCAGTTATCTGAACCTATTCACAGTTATCTGTTATGAATGTATCAGTATCACACAGTCCACAGTGTCAGGTAGAAAACACAAAGCTACTAGAAATGAGTAACCATAATGAAATCTTTAGTGTAAATTGCATCCTAATATGCAACTATCACTCGCAAATGAACGGAAAAGAAACGGAAAATACTGAATACTACATGTACAATGAACAGTGAATACATTGCGGCTACCATCGGTTTAATATACGTTATAACTGTACTGATCATATACGTCTGGCCATGAAAAGCAAAGTAATGCGCTTATTTAAATAATTAATTAGTGTAAATAACAACAAAAAAAAAGCAAAAGTCGCATTGCAATTTACCTAACAACCATGGTGCACATGATTCATCATTGTTATCTAAAGCTGACTTCAGTATTGTTTTAGGTAATGGTAATGAATGTCGTACCATTGCACCGTATAAACCATATTCTGCCATAATACTACTTTTACCCCATTTCTTTTCTGTTTTACGCCATTTAGCACGTCGATTTTGAAACCATACCTGAAATAAGATATAACAAAGAGATTATTACTGAAATGATAGTAAGTGAATGTATCAGTCAGACTGTGACTAAAGAAATTCACATTGTTCTGAGATCAAGAACTGCTGAATCTTATAGTTAAATCACAAACTGAAAATTTCAGGTTGTTTTAATATATTTTACTTGTTGAATAATTAGTTAACTACTTATGATGATGAAACATGAATTGTGTACAAATGGACATCAATCCAGTGGTTTATTTGCGAGAATTGAAGGGTCTTGGTACTATCCCGTAATTGATTGTGTTTACACACTATTAGGGAGTTCCATATCTCAGTTATTATGTAATCATAAAACTTTCAAATTAATCTTTTAAATCATATTATTAAATGGTTAGAAGTAATCGTCATAAAACCATTCTAACAGGGTGTCTGTAGAGCTAAAACTCATCAATAGGAAGTTAATACAATCTCCAGAGGAATTTTATTTCTCTTGCGGTTCGATTTTACGTCAATTAATGCAACAATAAGATGTATTAACATTGAAATATTCATCTCATTATTCATGTCTTGTAACATTAGTGTTCATATCGGTTGAACCTTTGGTTCTAGTTCATGTTCTATTAATCAAGTTACTATACAACCACATTCATAAAAACTTACCTCTGGGTATGATAAGTTTGAAACTAACACAAAGAGTCATTCCCGTCAAGATAGTAAAAACATCAATTGAGTTTAAAACTCCTCGTCTATCGACTTAAACCGGCAACTTATATCAAAGCACATTACATGTGATATTGTATGATTTAAACTAATTGTTATGCTTTAACTTATTCCACTTGAATTCATTCAGTACCAAGGGCTAAACATGAACTATATTGAATTCTCTTCAAGTTATCTTCAAAATAACAAATGAACTTCACAAATAAACATAAATTGTTCATCAAGAAAACTGAAAAATAAAAGGAATTGATTAAGAACTATGTCGTAACTAACGTTATGTTTATCTATTTCTTGAAGATAATTCATTTCTATTGATTACATTATAATATGATAATATCAAGGAAAACATTTACATCGTTTAAGCTTGTAACGGACATATTGTCATATCAACTAGCATAAAACTGAAGTTAAGTCTAGTTACCTTTTGACTATTTGGAACATTCAAAGAAGAGAAAGAGAAAACAAATAGTTAATAAAAACAAAAAAAAAAAAGAAATCTATTCACTTGAATTCGATCTTCAGGTAGTTCAGCTTTTATAGATAATAATTCACGTTGATAAACATCAGGATAATGAGCTTCATGAAATGCTTTCTCTAATTCTTTTAATTGTCCACTTGTAAAGATTGTTCTAAAAGGTAAACATTAGGTACATGTATATTGTATCCAACAGAATAGAAGATAAGTAAAAGAAACGAAAACCTATGATTAAATGAAATAAACTTTCTAGTTGACAACAATATTGATTGTTTTTTTCATATCCATGAAATAGAACATTTTTTCATCTGGTGATAGTTCTTCGTAAATTTAAATCATGTGAAATGGGAACTTTTCTTCAATAACAATTATATCAATTAATCAATACCTGTTACCCCACATGGAGTATAGGCCGATGACCAGCATCATTCAACCAACTATGTTCTGGGATTTCATTTCCAGTTCTTCTCAAGTGTTGTTTATATCTGTCACCAATTACCAAACCAGTGTGTTCTTTAATCTTCTTGTTTTTCTTTGGCATTCAGCATTCCATGTTAGTGCTTTTCTTGTGATGCAGTTTGATAATTTGTTAAATGTGTATCCTATCTACCTCTAGCGTCTTTTCCTAATTTATCTTTCGGCTGGAAGTTGGGTTGTTCTTTACCACAGAAGATCGTTGTTATTGATATCTAGCTAACCAGATAAAAGTGTTTCAACTACGGATTAACTTAAATTCAATGTATTATTTGAAGTCTATATCGTGAATTAACCTACATTAGATGAATATTGAAAATCAGATAGTATTTAACAGTTGCTTTACCTTTGCATGAGACTACTTATTTGTGAGTCCCATTCAGTGATGAACTCCAACAGGTAATTTCTGAAGTTCTAGTGAGAACATGTGACCTGTGGAGGCCCCCCCCTTCATATAGAGCGTGAAACGATTTTACTCAATACTATAAGTTTATTGCTGTCTAGACAGCTGGTGTAAATTCCAAAAACGCATCTAGAGGCTTAGAAAGAGCTGAAAACATCCTATCTGGTCATGATTTAATAATGATTCATAGAAGCTTTGATGTGGTATATTTCCTTCGGTTGACTGATCTAATTTTTGCCCCTCCCCTCAACTTACCAGATTAGATGTGTCACAATAGTGATTTTTCGACAACTCAAAACCATAGTTACACATGTATTGGTAAAGTTGGATTGTGACTGGATAGTGGGATTCATGACGTGTCAGTCACAATTCAACTAAAATAATACTTGTGAACTATTACTATATCAAGGTAATCCACTCAGGATGCACATATGACAACAGAGATTAATCAGTTTCAGTCCATGATAAATCAACAGAAGGATCCAAATACATTCTACTTACATAATTACATATGCTGTTTGGAGTCATTTTGACGCTTACTATGACAAAAGTTTCCTTCGGTTTATTTAATTCTTGATTTACTACTATTTCTATGTAATGAGTTACCTCAACAATTTATCCAATTCATCCTAACATGCCTTTTTATGAAACGAGTTTGAATTGAGATGGTGTTGTAGACAGAGGTAGTAAGGTTAATTGTCTGTATTCGTCATAGATTGATGTTAGTAGGATATCACTGAAAAACCAAGGAGAACTGAACAGTTGTTTTGTTTTAGTATAGGACTTTTCAGCAGTATACACTTTCAATTTCACCAGAAAGATAAGCGCCTCTTCACCGGTGGTTGCCAAATAAATTGTATTATGGTATTCTAGGTTGGTAGGTGAATGATGCATTATATTGTCTCAAAAAAAGAGATTGTCACTATGAAGACGAATTATTTACTAATAATTCTAAAACATATCCAACATTGTTTACTATCGATACATATATTCTATGAATAAATTATAATAACAGATTGACTTACCTATGTCTTCGTCGTTTATTCGATCTAACCTTATCATTATTATTATTATTATCATCATCATCCTCATCGTCACTAGTGTCATCTTCGTCGTCTTCATTGCCTTCAGCATCATTTTCATCATCTTCATCATTATGGAACTTCATCAGTATATTATCTTGATTCATATAATTTGTAAGCATATCTACCTTATTGGATGATGATAAACGATTTGATACAATTTTGTTTCTTTTATGTACAAGATTAGTGGAAGAATTGAATTTTTTAGATTTTGTTCTATATTCACGTACATTAGTATTACTTTTATGTTTATAAGTAGTAGTAGTAGTACTACTATTTGTTGTAGTAGAATTATTATCATTACTCCTGGACATGACAGAAGATACAATAGCAGCCTCAGTAGCGGAATCTCTAGGAATCTGATCAGTGGATATACTTGTCAAATCAACAAAATTTTCTGTAGATGGATAGTTTAACGCGATTGAAGAAGACTGTAAAAGACTACCATTTTGAATTGCATTATGTTCTCTATTATCTACAATACAACTATATGGTAGATTCCAATTGGAATGATCACAATTGTAGGTATATTGTTTGTCGAATGATTGAAGAGACGGCATCATGGTAGACGGTGGTAACAATGGGGACGACGTTATATTATTCTCATATTTTGATCGATTCCCTGAATATTTGATTGGAAAACTCTGAATTATGATAATAAGTACTCATAACTGATGCAAACGATGGTTGGACGTTTCCAGGAATAGGATTTTCAGGTTTAGGATTAAAAAGAGTTTCTGTTAAGACAGAAGGAGGATAAAGATAAACTTATTGTTTGATTCGGTCGAAAATACTAAGCAATTTCTAAATCGAATTAGATAATGAGTTCAAAGCTCTTAAGATACTCTGTTATACTACCCAAGTAATGGTTTTCACATAGATTATAGATAGTAAAATATAGTTTGTAGGAAACCCGGCATTAAGATTTTGTGCAATCTGGTACTTATCAGTAAGATTCACCTGCACTTTTAAGTGAAGTAATGCTTCTAATGAGCTTCAAACACAGACTACTTCATAACCACAAACTGTACTATTGAGCAAACAACTTCTAATAGGATAAAGGTATTGATGTCAACCAAATCAACCAGTGATTTATAGAATTCGATCGGCAATGAGAACAAGAATTAAAGCATGATATTAGTTATCAACCAGTAACCAACCAATAGAAAAGAATGTAATCACTGAGGTTTAGATCTTACTTGCAATGTTAAAGTTCATGAAACTTCATTCATTATAAGAAATAACAATGACAGGTTATGAAAAGGATTAGGGAAATTTTAATCATTCTATTAAATTTTTATGATCAAGGACGTTTTTGTTTTACTACTCCACTTCAAGATGACATGAATAAAGTGTTGAATGTAATAAATGTAGTCAGTTCAGAAGCAGATGAAGTCACCATTAGCGACTATTCATATTCAGTAGCTACAAAGCACATCACCCCGATTTTGATGAATGCATACATTGTCATTAATGTAATATCCGTTGATTCCAAAAGTTAATTACAAAAATCACTAAGGAAAAAATTTGAATTTGATGTCGTTAATTGACCTACATTAAACACACATTGATAATCAGGAAACACTGACACAACTATTTAGCACTAGTATGAATACGACTCCTTACTAGAAGCTCATCTCAACACACATTTAATCAGTTCAAACGAGAAACCATGACCGATGGCATCCACACATTTCGAATGTGTTGCAGTTAACCAGCCAATACAAATGCAACTCGTCGTCCAGTATACCTCATATCGACTGAAAGTTACAAATGTCAACCACAGGATACCGGCTTAGTGGTTTGACGATTAACAGTTTCTCTGTGAAGTCACCACTTTCGATTCTACGTAGAAATCAATTGATCATAATGAAATACTCTATCACTTCTATTACTGAATACAACTGTCACCAAAATCAATTCATTGCCATCACCTTATAAATAGTCCATGAGATAATGAAGCAGTCGAAATGATTGATTCTTACATAATTTCCGTCAACCAGTTTACTTTCAGATACACAGAGTGTTCATGTTGTGCGAAACACCTTATCAATATTATTAAGAGTCTAGTTTATTGTCAGGTGTTAGTGTCGCGATGAAAGTCAGAATAGAATGAATAGTGTGTCGCACACATTTCATGATATCACATATTTCCATGGATGTATCAAATGATAAGTGATTGGTTATTAGTGGAGTATAGAACAAATGTTCCATGGTATTGTGGACTGATCAGATGAATGTATGTGTACTTGAGTGTTAATGCTGACACTGTAACAGAAGCCGATTATTTCTAGGTTTAATTTCCAGATTTCGCTGATCATCATAGTCAAATAAAAGACAGAATGTTCTATTTAAATAAAACACTTAGCTACAATGAAGGATCGATTAAAGTTCATTCATTCGACAAAGTTCAATCAGGGGAAACGGTTCCATCTTGAATTTTACTAATCAAGGTAATCCAATTCACAACTGGTATTAGTAATCACTAAACTACATTATTAAGATACAGAAATTAATGCAAACACATCCAATCTTAATATCTTATCACCTAGAAGTATGTGAGACGATAGACATCATTTGTAGCTCAAAATAACGATTTTAAGGGCACTGTGTTCTATTATCCGAATGGTTTAATCATGAAGTGTTCATTGCTTTCTAGGTAACTTCATCTGTGCATATAAGTTAGCTAATGATATATATATTGTTGACTGTTGCCTAGAAAGTCTATGAGAACCTCATGATTTAACCATCTAGATTTTAAAGTATACAATTTACTGGTCTATTCTCTTGTCAAAACGCTTTATTTGATTTTATAGATAAACTTTATATCAGTTTAGAGGTGAAACTTTAAGTAATCAGTTCTGATTAGTCGATATTTTAACTTATACTGTCAACTAATTTTAAAATGACAGTACTTCTTAGTGATGATGCTAAATGACTTTCTGTACGACATCATCAACTGAATAATTGAATTCTAAGTCAAATGTATACATGAAGATGATATCGTAGGTAAGTAGTTCATATAATTCAATTAATATCATACCTACTTATTTATGAAGTCAATCATACTCTAGATCATCTATTACTTCATGTTTAGTTAGGTTATAACAACATTCACTGAAAGCCTATTAACTGAATAGATCTTATTTACTTAGAAAATCGATTACAACTTCAATGAAGTTCATTCGAGAGCATATTTATCAATCAAAAGCCTTAGTTATAAATAAGACATTTTAAGTGATTTTTCAATATATTTCAATAAATGATTCTAATAATAGTAGGTACTTTAATCAGTAGTATATGTTAAGTAAAATAGAATAGCATTTTCATCTTAAAGTATTTCAAAAGTTTTTAATTGTTGTTCTTCATATAGATCCCGAAAAGGTACATACATGTGTAAATTCAAATGAAACATTTATGTAAGATAAGAACCAATACAATGGTTATTAACTTGTTGAAGAGATTTCTTATCAAGTCAGCTGTTATAACTATTTAATTGCTTAGTCTATATACTGATAGATACGGATGGATATTGTACAACTATTTTATCAGAAGATATACATTGTGAAAAATCTAAATGAAGTGATTAGTAGTTTATGTGATACAATAATATGCTTCTCACATATCTGTATTATCCATAACTATATTCATAATAACACTGATTACTCCACTACACACTCACGTGATAGGAGACTTCAATAACGGGGAATAATGTAGGCTGTATACACAAATGGCGACAGTGAGTGTTTGGTTATACGAAAAACACATACTCTCATTACATAATGAAGTAAATGATAATGACAAGATATATGAAGACCAAGATAGACGAGAAGTAAAAGTGACAACGAAATAAGTGACATTCAGCATAGTCTTCATTATAAAATCTTTATTGGTATAAATGTCATGGAATAAATTCAATAGTATTCAGGTTCTTACTGTGTCTTAGATATAAAACATCAGTTTACCAGATTAAATGTAAGACTTTTCAGTGGAACAGATCATATCTCCATAATCTGTAAGAATTTACTTATTTCAGAATAAATTAAAGAGTGAGAAACAGTCACACAAATGGTAAGATCATCTTAAAACTTGATAAAGATGCTTTTTGAACTAAGATGATTTTGTGGAGGTTGGCATTAAGTTTAGTTGCTTGTATTCGCCATAGATTGATGTTGATTGGGTATCAGTGAGAACCAAAAAAACACTAAACAGATATTTCGTCCTAGTCTGAAACTATTCGCCTTTACTCAACCTCGATCCTTCCAGGGAACACAACCCAGTACTTTCAAGTCTTATAGTGAATGTTTAATCACCTGAACCATTGAACAGGCCAATATTCAGTGATAGAATTCCCACTTCCATCAATTTAACGATCATTATTGCCATTAAGGATAACATTCTCACTTCCAATAAGTCTGAACTCTAGAGGTCACGACTTCACATTAAAACCTTAGGAAGAACCTAAAGTTAATCATTAGTTACCTGATCATGATAACTGAATTGAGGTGATTTTATGGATATCAGTGTTGAGTTTAACTGTTCATATTCGTCAAAGATTAATGTTGGCTTGGTAACACTGAAGACCAGGTGCGTGAAAAGGAGCAATCGACAACTGCTTTGTTCTAGTATGGGACTCCTTAGCAGAGGGTACCTCATTCCCTCCAAAGAATTAAACCTAAAATATTCAGATCTCAAGGTGAATACTTTACCATATGCCCCCCCGCTCCGTGATTATCACTGACATGCAACCAATATCAATCTATGACAAACACAATCGACTTAATGATGTTATTTTGTTGAAGATATAAAATGAAAGAAGTAAATAGAAAAATAACAACAACTTGTAATATACTAACTTCAATTAGATGATGAATAATACACTTTTCCTTGTCCCATTCTCTACCATATCCACACCTACATACATATAAACATCTGTATATGATTAAATGAATTAAAAGTTTTTCAGCATAATGAATATTACGAAATGATTTAACACTTTGCTTCTCTCTCTCTGGCTATTGTTTTCCTTCCTATAGAGAGGTGATAATTAGTGATGACATGTAAAGCGGAAAATTCTTCTCTACTGACAATAACTCTGTCTAAAGTTATCGTATAAAATGCTTTTTTTTTGTTTTTGTTTTTCTCTTTCTGTTACCATTTAATTAGAAAATAATGTCAGTTGAAAATATTTCTGAAAGGCTGCTTCATCTTCTTATCATTTGATCATAGTACTAGTGATATTGAATTATGTAGATTTACTGACAACATATTCTATGTAGGTAGATAGAATTCTATTATCACTATAATGGACTTGTTGAGCATTAGTTACTTGTTGAGGATTAGTTATTATACACTGATCAATCAATGTATATTTTCATTTATAATGATGAAACATTACTTATTGATCTTCAGTGGAATCGAACTCAAGATAATGGAATTGTAAATTATTCAAAAATATGTACAAGATTGTATATCATCAACTGTGAATAGAATGAATTTAAGGCTTAGTGTTTATTGCGAAAGGTTTTGTTACAGCTTTAGTTCCCAAGTATAAATTAAGTTGTGTTGTGATAGATAAGTAGATGAGTGTTTTGTCTCATTAAAACTCGTAGGCTGGATTTACCTGCATCCCATTGTTGATGTTCACAATAGAATGCGAACTCACTTCCTTTATATCAAAATTATATCATGTTCAGCACAAAGCTAATAAGTCCAGATCGAAAAACTTATATGTAAGTAGCCTAGCGGTGTACTCTATAGTGTCTGACACTAAAAAATATTGAGTTTGAGTTTCATTGTAAATATCTCCACAGCTGAAAGTACATCCAGCTGATTAGTCTAAAATAGAATGAAACATTTGTTCTGGATTCTACTTGTCATCTACAATCCAGCTTAATTCATGGATTATATCAGTTAATAATCTCAATCAGCATTCATTCAGGACATAATACTTAATAATAACGAAGCATCGTTTAGTGATGTTAACAACTTTAAAATGGGTCTTAGTAATCTCCATTCATTGATATACGCAACTAACTATGGCTTAGTTACTAAGTCTATTCTCCTTCTACAGTTTCTTATAGTTTTAGGATTATTTTTTACTGTATTAAGTACAAGTTAATTTTAACAACTTTGGTTATTCTAAACTGAATGTTTTGAATATGAAGTTATCTTTTGTTATCTTTCAAGATAACATCATTAACATTTACATTAAATAGATGTCAGTAATATGAACACTACACAGGTTATAATCTAGTCAATTCTAAGGATCTTATAACTAACTGGTTACCTTTTGTCTGACTTCATGTAATTCACCACTAAGTATTCAGTTGATTTCGTCTATATTGTATGCTGCCATAGATTGGATTATAATTAATTTCTGATTGACTGAATTCTAGATTAAGAAGATCAATATTCTGTTGGATACTAAAGTGTCTGTAATTAACAGTACTCCTTGTAGGATGAATTTGTATATTCCCATTGATTTTTTATAGACTGAAGCTGGTCAGTCACTGTTGCTATATGTGCATCCTTAGCGGATTGCCTCGATATAGCGATTATTCACAAGTATTATTTAATTTGTATTGTGACTGGCAAGTGGAATCCAGGACGCGCGTTTCGTCCTATTTGGGACTCATCGGCTGGATGTACCTGCAACCTACTGTGAACATCAACATTGGGATGCAGGTACATCCAGCCGATGAGTCCCAAATAGGACGAAACGCGCGTCCTGAATTCCACTTGCCAGTCACAATACAAATTAAATAACAGTACTCGTTATTTTAAATCCTGACGTTTTATATTTGTACTTGGACAGTTTATACTCATATTTACTTAGGTAAAGGTGAATGTCTACTGTATTGAATATAATACTTAGCTTGTTTGATACAATTAACTTTCCACTGTCCCCCCTCCTCTAATGAAACTAATCGCATGCACTTCAATGGTCGCTCACTGTGTAGTGAGTATTTGAATGTTTGTCATGTCTTTTCTAGTGCTTATCGAATTCTGTTAATCTAGTTTAAATGTGACCATCAGTCTAAGTAACTTAACATCACGACAACTATGTAGTGATGGAAAGCTGTATTACGTGAAGTTAGCGCGATACCCCTAGACCTAAGTTTCGTATTGTTTGGCACTCATCAGTATGGTATACCAGCAATATTTACGAGAATTTATGCTCTCCAGTGGATTCCATTCCGGATCATCTAGTTTCACAGTATGTAACCATCTACTCTGACTTTGATATACTCTCTGTTACGGTGACAGTCATATGCTGTGAAACTGAATGATTTAACATTGGATTCGACATGGAATAGGATTTTTCTCAAAGACTGCAACTACATTTTACTGATGAGTTTCAAAACGACACGAAACCATAGTCGACTATCTCCTAATCAACTTACAATCATACACTTCAATTACACTATATTTTCTACTTTATTTTCAAGGTTAAATTACAAGAAAACATGTAAATTCACTCATAAAATCATTACATCATCAAAATGAAGAAATAAAGAACATCTGGTTAATAATTTGTTTTAACTTAAGAAGAAGGCTTTTTAAAAGAAATGATAAACATAAGTGGAAAGGTCAATGTTTTACATCAATACAAATCTACACTTCATCATTATACATTGTACAGATATTCCACAAGTTTTTTACATAGAAACTTAAAGTTATAATTCTTCGTTTTATCTATAACCTACGTTATGTATGCCTATGTTTAAGTGTATGGGAAGGAAGGGGAGTGAGAGATAGTGAAGTAAAGAAAGAGGGATTTACTCAATTCTATCTATCTACTTAAACATAGAAGATCATCATCATCACCCCCATCAACATCAATGTGTAAGGATATAATGATTTTTCTTATTCTCAAGTTTATTTGTTTGCCTTTTTTCTTATTGTTTTGCTTCATGTGATGTTCAAAAAACAATTTTTTTCCGGGGAATTAAAAAAACAAACAAACAAACATTCTTTTTAATAAAACTTAATTGAGCGTATCATTAGAAGATTAATCCAATCAATTTAGTTAGTTAATTTTAACGGATTTCATTCATAATCTTGAACATTGATACATAACAAATCAATGTAATGTAAGGGGGGGGGGAATAATAATAATGGTAATAATAATAATAATAATAATAATAATAATAATAATAGTAATAGCTTTATCTATTAGTATGCTTAGTATAACATGAATTTTTAGTATTCACTGTCTCAACAAGTTACTCTGCTTCTATGTACCCATAGCAGTTCATGTTCACGAAGTAGCACATTACCACTACCAAACATTTTATTGATGATAGAACAATTATGGTGAAATAACTGAAAACCTTTTAGTGACACCAAATTGTCATCATACAGGTTATATAGACAAGATTCTTGAAATGTGAATAAACCATTGGTTATGGTATATGTTTAGACTGTGGAGAAATTGTAGGACGTCTACTTTCCATTATGAGATTTAAAGTTAAAACTAAGCATTTGAGGAATAGATATCTGACAAATATTGATCGTTTTTAACATGTGTTGCTAGCCACAGTGATATCTTCGCCTAGTTCTTACTCACAATAGTTTGTAGACATTTTACACAGGCGCGTAAATACACAATGTGATTTTGGAAAAATAATGAGCCATTATAACAAAACAAAAATTGATAAAGTAACTTGAGAGATGGCTGGAATAATAGCAGCCCAAGATTTCAAACAGGCTGCCGTAGTTGTGGGGGTGGGGGTGTAACGAAACGATTGAAACTTAGAAAGTTTGATTGTGTTACGGAATTCACGAGTAGTAGGCATTCATTACTCTACCAAGGATTGAATTCAGTAACTTCAGGCTACTCAGTGAGTATTAAATTTTCAGAACAGTCAGATAGTATTTGGCAATACGGTCAAGGATGTACACTTGAAGGGAGATGAGTACACTTATGCTGTATTGGTTTGTTATACTTCTTTAACTAAATTCAATTCTAGATATTAAAAAATCATTGAATATCTAATAGCAGTAGACTACTGCTTTTTTCCTTTTCATTGAAAATTGTCAATGATGCACAATCAAACTCATTAACTCCTTAGTTTCCATTAATTCTACAAATGATATGCTATTTTAAGTTGTCATTACTATACTACTACTTGTTTGATTTGTGGTATTAGTAGTACTGTGTCCTTCAGTAAAATATTTGCAGGATAAATTTAACGAATCGCAGATAGTCAGTAGAATACCATGAATTTAGATTTCATGTTAGTTGGTGCTCATAAAGAAGATTTATCTTCAAGTAACCCATACACCCTTTTCCCCTCCTAATAATCATCAATAATAGATTAATGTGGTTGCTTGAGATCAAAAACTGAAGGACATCACATTTTCATGTTCGATCCCTAGTGGTGAGTCATATTTATATATAGCTGAGACATCACTGAACTAGCATGAAACATCTGTCCAATGCTTCTTGCATAATGTTAGCTTACTACTAAAAATCACCCTTAAATAATATTCTACTTAGTTGTTCATATTAGTCATAGATTGATGTTGGTTTAGTACTACTGTTAATTAGGGAGCCCAGGACAGCTGTTTCGTTCTAGTATGGGGATCCTCATAAGTGCACACTATCTAATTCATCAGAGAGTCCAAACCACAATCTTCAAGTCACATTGCTATCACTTAACCACCTGCACCACTCGGCCGACGACAAATGGCAGAATTCTTACTTCTATCAATTTGTGATATGATTCAACAATGATCAATCTTCATTGGCGATAATTGTCCCACCCTTAACAAATCTGAATACTTATCTTCCTTAAATCAATTCGATTCATTTACAAGTAAGTAACTGACGAGAATCTGAAAATAGTTTACCACAACCTATCGATGAAATAAATCCATTGTTTCTACGATGTACGTGAAATTTCCTCTCATCTAGTACTATCTTAAACCAATAAGTAAATTTTACATAATGTATATTATTCTTCCGACTTTATTACAATCTTATATGACAGACTCATTAATGTAATGTCTAGTTAAGCTCAAAGTCTGTCTTGTGAATAATTGAAATTAAGTTCAGTTGTTAGAGTTGGATTGTGGCTGACAAGCGGAATTCAGGACGCGTATTTCGTTCTATTTGAGACTCGTAAACTGGATGTACCGGTATAACAGTGTTGGTATTCACACCGCTTGCTAGTCACAATTCAACTCAAACATTACTTGTGAACTAGCACTAAATCGAGGCGCTCTGTTTAGAATGAACAGATGACAACAGAGATTGATCGGTTTCAGTACAATATAAATCGACGGAAGGATCCAAATACATTCTAATTATCTCAAGTTTAGTTGTTTGTATTCGTTGCAGATTGATGTTATTTAATTACCACTTGCAACTAAGGAGTTTTGGACAGTTGTTTCATCCTATTTATAATAGAATACAGAGTTCACACTGTTAAGTAATCTCATACTAAGATAAAATAGTTGCTTAGTTCTTCCTAGTTCACAATGATATCAAGCCATTATCAATCGGTGTTGAATACAATCAACCGAAATTGCCAACAGTTTATGATTGATGCAATTGGTTAACTCACATAATGAGATCATATTTCCAATCGTATTCAAATAAGTGTATCAGCATTAAGAAGAGAATCATTGCGTACACAATTACGTATATGTAAACACTGAATGAATTCATCACCGATTGATATTGGTAGAGTACCAATGAAAATCAAGAAAGAATAAACAATTATTTCACATATTGGAAGTTGGTCTAGAGGTACAGAGGGTTGGGCATTTGTCAACCCGAAGTCCCTGAGGCAGGATCTATGCTGTGCACTGCTGAGGAGTACCATACTAAGACGAAACAGCTACCCAATTTTCCCTGATTCTCAAAGTACCCTACCAACATCAATCTGTGACAAATTCAATCAATCATTTCCTATTACCCCACGTAGAGTATAGGCCGATGACCAATATTCTACAATCAACTCTGTTCTGGGATTTCATTTTCAACTTTCCACAATTGTGGTTCATTCTCATCATGTCTGTCTCCAATTCCCGACACACTGTGTTCTTAGGTCTTCCTCTTTTCTTTTTACCCTAACAATTTCAACTTAGTGCTTGTCTCGTGATGTAGTTTGGTGATTTCATCATTGCGTTTCATATCCACTCTTAGCTTCTTTTCTTAACTTTCTCAGCTGGAAGTTGATTTATTCTTTGCCATAGAAGAATGTTGTTGATGGTATCTGGCCAACAGATTCAAAGTAACATTTTGCTTAGACAGTTGTTTATAAGTACCTGTTTGTTTCTGATGATGCTTTCCGTAGTTCTCTGTGGAAGTTTCACCTCCATACAATAGAACTGTTATCACATTTGTGTTGAAAATGTTGACTTTGATGTTGGCTGACAGTTGATTTGAGTTTCAGATTTTTTCAGTTATAGAAATGTTGCCCTTGTCTAGCTTTTCTAATCCACATCTTCACATCTTCATTAAACCCTACTTATTTATCACTCACGATTCCTAGGTATATAAAAGTTTCCACATCTTCCAGAATTTCTCCTAAAATCAAATATAATTGGGTTAGTTTTCGTTGTTTTGTACCAAACGATTTTGATTTTCCATTTGTGCTTGTTATATCCTACTGGTGGCTGCAGAGGCTACTTCTACACTATCCGTCTTCACCTGCATTCGTCGCTCTGTGTGTGTGTGTGTGTGTGTAGGATAGAAGAACGAATTCAATCAACTAAACTCAATACCAACCTCTACAAACCATCTTAATCCAAATGTATGTTAATATGTGCTCTCTTCTTGTCAATATGATGGTGTCTTATTTCTTTCTCCTCTTTTTTCATGGTAAAACTTTTGATAAATTCAAAACAAACAAACAAACCAATAAGTCATTTCAAGAAAGAAAAAGACCATCACAATAACTTCATTGTTTATGCTCATTATAGTAGAATCAGTGTTGAAATTGTTTATAGTAGATAGTAATTGTCATAATTAATTTGTCTAATATGATTAGCCAATCAATTGAAATATTTTTTAGTTATTTATTTCACTTAAAGAACTGTCAACTTATTATTTAGTTAATGGGATTCTAAAAGATGTGGAGAGTGTGAAGGGAGAAGAAGCAGAAGCAGATGGAAAAAGGAAAAAAAATTGGAAGAAAAACAACTTATTAATGTCATATACTTCTTTGTTGTAGTTATTGAATTGAGATAGTTTGTGGAGGTTGGCATTAAGTTTAGTTGTTTGAATTCGTTATAGATTGATGTTGGCAAGATGCCATTGAGAACCAGGGAGTAATGAACAACTGATTAATTCTTTTATGGAACTCCTTATCATTGCGCACCTTAAATTCTGCCTCATGGGTTTCAGGTTGACCGGTACCTAACCCCCTGCACCACTGGGTCGGCATCTAATGATAGAATTTTCACTTCTATCAATTTACGATATAGTGTGATGATCATCCATTGTCATTAGTGACGACTATCTTACTCCCAACAAGTCTAAACTCCACCAGTCACGGCTTATTACTATATCATAAGTTGTCATCATAATTAATTGTTTTGATACTTATATGTAAATGTTTACTTATAAAGGATTAACATTTGTTAAATTACTAGATCATATCAGATAGTTGTTTCGTCGTAGAGTGAGACTCGTCAGTAATGCATAACTATAACCTTATTAAAGTTTCAATCTAGAATATTCTGTTATCCCTGTTAACAAAGTTGTTTTTTTTTTCATAAATAAACATTTTTAATATCTCCCAATTTGTAATATGATTAGATAAATATCCAATGATATCAGTGATAATGATTTCGCTGGTGTTTAACTGTTGAAATCTAACGATCTAGTGTTTCTACTAGAAACTTAAGAATCTATTTTGAAGGTTTGTGTAGGTCAGTTTAATTTGTAGATGACACTCCTCACACTTACACTTCAGTTATTAAGAACCATTAGAAACTAAGGAGTACTCAGTTGCTATGCTGATTCATAGCAATATGAAGAATACTACTAAGTTATGAACAGAAACTACTAGATATAATTGCTATACACACCAACCAAATTCTACACAATATTTATTATTCAAAAATGGGATAAACTGCAAGGCATCGTATGATGGCAAATCCACTGACATTACTTGCAATCGATTTGTGTTCTAACATGGCGTCAAGAAGTGGACTGAGTTAGACGACCATTGAAAATTAGAGAACACTGTTTGATATTAGTATTAAACCCCTAAGCAGTGAGCATTCAGGATGCATCCAGAAATCGGATTCAGAACCTTAAGGCTTTTTAACAAACGCCCAAACATTAGACCACTCAGTCATTTAACATCCAATGATTGATATTTGTAACTCAGTTAGTTCATGAAGTATTTAGGCGACGTAATCTATTGAGACTCATGGATAAGTTACTGCCTGTCACAAGCCAGGACAGAGAAGGAAGGTTAGCAATGCGGTTAGCAACCCCATCCCGTAAAAAGAAACAACCTTGCTCAAAGAGTGTTAACCAGAATACTATAGTTATTCTAATAATCCATAACCTTAAATAAACCTTCTATGTGTTAACAATTGAATTTTCGAACATCTATTAAATTCAACTCTAAGGATCGTTAAGGAAATAAAGACAAATTAGTGCTCAAATAAAAGGTTTTAGTTGATTTCATAGAAAGAGACATTTCCGACACTGAATTAATCATTTGAACCGAAGTAATCTATTCAGTACATTCAGTAAATCATGGCTATCAATAATTTGTTATACTAACATGATGTTTCCTCAATCGATCGATCAGTCGATCCCAGTTAACTCTTTTGGAGCATAGGCCACTGACTAGCATTCTTCAATCTACTTTATCCTAAAATCTCCGTCCTACTTCATCCTGAGCGCTATTTATTCATTTTATTACTGTCTCCACTTCCCCTTACAATGTATTCTTTAGAATCCCTCTTTTTCTCTGGCCTTCACAATCCCTCGTTCGGTATCGCCTTGTGATGTAGTTCGATTGTTTCCTTAACGTGTGTGCTATCAACTTACAGCGATTTTTCCTAACTCACTTTTCAGTTGGCAGTTAGTTGATTTGTTATTTGTCCCAGTAGGTTGTCGCTAACGATATTTGGTCAACAGATCTGGAGTATCTTTCTTAGATAACTATTCCTAAATACCTGTATATTTCAAACGATGCTTTCTTAGTTCTCCGAATTTCAGCTCTATACAATAGAACTGTCTTGACGTTTGTACTGAAAATTCTTTCATGTCGCAAAAGGTGTTTTCCAGTAAGATTAAATTCTAAGACGTACCAAAATCAACTCATTCATTCAATTGTCAATATTCTTCGATGTTATTAGCATTATAAATAGTATCAATGAAATAACTAACTTCAAATTCTATAGCATAACCCATCAAAATTCCTATCAGTTCAAATCTTTTGTATATGAAATACTTTTTAATATTAATTTCTCCAAGAAGAATATAATTTACCTAAGAGGTTGTGGTTGTTGTTCTGGGCAACATCATTATTTAGATCTGATGTCATTAATTGACCTGCATTAAATATGCATTCATAATCAGGAAACACTGATACAACTGTTTACTACTAGTATAAATACGACTCCTTAGTAGAAACTCATCTCAACACACATTCAATCAATTCAAACGAGAAACCATGACCGATGGCATCCACACATTTCGAATGGGTTGCAGTTAACCACCAATACAAATGCAACTCGTCATTCAATGTACCTCATATCGACTAAAGTTACAAATGTCAATCACAGGATACCGGCTTAGTGGTTTGACGATTAACAGTTTTCTGTGAAGTCACCACTTTCGATTCTACGTAGAAATCAATTGATCATAATGAAATACTCTATCACTTCTATTACTGAATACAACTGTCACCAAAAACAATTCATTGCCATCACCTTATAAATAGCCTATGAGATAATGAAGCAGTCGAAATGATTGATTCTCACATAACTTCCTCAACTGTTCACTTCCAGATACATAGAGTGTTCATGTTGTGCGAAACACCTTATCAATATTATTAAGAGTCTATTTTATTGTCAGTGTTAGTGTCGGGATGAATGTCAGAATAGAATGAATAGTGTGTCGCACACATTTCATGATATTACATATTTCCATGAGTGTATCAAATGATAAGTGATTGGTTATTATTGGAGTATAGAACAAATGTTTCATGGTATTGTGAACTGATCAGATGAATGTATGTGTACTTGAGTGTTAATGCTGACACTGTAACAGAAACCGATTATTTCTAGGTTTAATTTCCAGATTTCACTGATCATCATAGTCGGATGAAAGGCTAAATCCTCTGTTTGAAAAATACTTTAGCTAACTATATTTTACAATCAATGAATTAGATGTTTCATGAAAAGAAAATGATAGTTTATTGCTGGCAGAGATAATGCAGACTGTATGAAGTTTTAAGAAATTTATTAAATAATGTGTAGTTAGTCTACCACTATAGTTTACTTGATAATACTAGAAGGTAAAGCAACTACTAATTGAAATGATCTGATTTTGATAATCACTACAGACAGAGAACTTGTATTGAATTATCATTTCGTACTAGGTTAGGACTCTTCAATACTACACGCTTATTACCTCATTAGGGAATCAGGGCAAGAGTTTTCAAGTTTCGTGGCGAACACTTAAACATTAGACCAGTGAAATGAGTGACTTTTAATGATCAATGTTTCCGCAAACTCATCAACTGGCATCTGTGAGTTACTGCTTCACACTCGATATGACTGAACTCCACCTGCCTTCATTTCTCACTAGAACTCAAGGAATTACCATCAGAAGTTAATCACTAGTGAGTTAAGAACTTGAAAACATTACAATTGTGCATTAATAGTTTATCATCTTATAATTTAACACTTATATGTCAATCATCTAATTACTTTCATCTATCATCTGTGTACTGAATTATGATAAACAAAAAACTTACCTTCATGAATATTCTTTAAATAATGAATATTCTCTTTAAGTTGACTATTTGCTAACAATTTACACTCGGATGGTAAACTGGTAACATTTAACTGTTTAATAATTTCATATCGATTATTATTCGATGTTGATGATGATGATGATGATGATTGAATCGACGGTAAAGTTGAATAATCTCCAGTGGAATTCAATTGTTGTAAATAATTATCTATGTGTAAATAATTTATATTATGATTAATACTAGGCAATATAGTTTCATGATAGCATTCATGATGATGATGATTATCAGTAGTACTAGTAGTGGTAGAAGTGGTATTAATAGTAGTAGTAGTATTATCAGTAGTATAATCAACATTCTTTTTATTTTGTGTTAATTGTAATTGGGATAAATATACACTTTGATATAATAATTGATAAAATAATTTTTCATTAATTTTTAATAATGACCAATTATTCAATAAATCAATTGATTGAGAATTTATTTGTTTTACATTTAAATTAGTTGTCATGGAGATTAATGAATTCTGTTGATTTTCATTGTTTAATGTTGTTTTACAATATTTTTCTTGTGAATGTTTTTCTTCTTTTTGTTTATTATTTGTTGTATTCTGTTCTAATAGAGTTTGAATTGTAAATGGTAAATGTTGAATATTGGAATTTGATGTATTAGAATCATGTTGATGAATCATATTCAATAATTCATTCAGTAGTCGTTTTGAGTAGTATACGAAAGAAGAAGAAAAAAAGTAAAGATTAAATAATTTTTTTTTAAAATATTATCTATTGACTTATTTTAATTATGTGATACGGTAGTTTAGTGATTATTATGGGAAATAAGCTAATCGAATGTTGATTGGCTTATATTTAGCGCCTAATTTTGTTCTTCTCCCATTTACCTCTAACCCCCACCCCCACCCCATTTTAGCTCTCTTACTTTGAATTTTCTATCCACTTTCTACTATCATCTTCATTATTATTATTATTATTATCATCATCAACAACACCAATAATGACAATAATAACCTAAAGTATGTTTGTGTAGGACAGAAATAATAAAATAGCTACTTTAAAAAAGGCAAGAAAAGAAAACAAATCTTACAAACCAATCACAATATGGGAATAATTCATTTGATTGGTGATTTAAATTAAAGGTATAGGTAATTTTCCTATTTTCCTAATTGGCTCTAATATATCATATTTTGAAAATAGTTTAAGCTAAAGAGAAAATCATAATTTGACATCACAAATTGGTTTGAGTTAAGCAACTATTGAAAACTAGGTAATGTACTAGACAGCTGTTAGAGAAGTGTCCATTCACCACTCTACTAGTAGATCCAGCTTAAGCCCTTCAGACTTTATAGTGAACGCTTAGTTGGCTGGTATATACAACTAATCTATAGATCATTATCTCAGATAGATTAGTTTATGTTGGATCGAGTGACTAAAGAAGAGTAATGAACTGTGAGTACTGTGCTTATTTTAGTTGTGGATAATGTAAAAATTTTATTCCTATCATTGTCACATTCCTCATACCCTATGCTTCCCCCCCCCGTTCAGTATATTTATTGTTAGTATATTGTCGCTTATTATGAACCACAGTTAACTGATTGTGTTAAAGTTACTCCTATTCACTGCCAAAACTTCTCTTGTTTCGTATTAATGCTGGTTCACTGTGTGGTCTTATTTTATGTAAGTATATAAAAGAATGTTTGAAATACAGTTGGATTTTATCTAGTTAATTCGTCAGTTTGTGTTCTTCCTTATCTGGTCTGGGATCGAATAAACATCAGATAGACGTACAGGGAATTAGCTAAGCCAATTATTGGAGTTATTATTGTGACCTCGTGCGCACCACAGTCATATCCATTAATCGATTTCATACATCAATCAAAAGTAGTATATTTTACGTCACAATACTTTCTTTATTAATAGGTAATATAAGTTAATTACTTGACAGAAAAATACTTATACTGAGATAGAATGTCTTTGAAAGGTAATATATCAGTTCCAAAAGTTATTACTTAGTAACCTATTCATTATAATAAAGTAATAAGAATTGCTTTTATCTGGGAAATAGTGTTTCATAAGGTAATCTGTACAGAGTTTGAATGATTCGAATAACATTTCTTTGAACACCTTCTAGGAGATTCGAGTAATAGTTTTGATAAGAGTTGCTAGTTTATTCATTGTTCTACTGTGGTTTATTCTAAAGCTGTACAAAAGTGTGTAGTTTTGTAAAAAAAAAATGGTTAACCTATACACAATTTTCCAGTTTTCAGACATCATTGAGTCATTAATATTCACATTACGACTTACTATCACTCCAAAGACATGATGAATGAGAACGTATCATAGTAATATTATATCAAATCAGTTATGATTTTGCTAATCTACAATCCATTACATTTTAATGTAGAGGTTTACAAGAGTTTACTGTGTTCTATACGAAGTATTCGTTACATACAGACCTCACATAGAGATGATTAAGGAAAGAAGTGTTGTCAGAGAAAACCATAAAAACGTTTAGAAGGCAAAATTGTAATAATAGATGTTAAGTTCATTCAAAATTAAAGATCAGCATACTTAGATTGTGGTTAATAGTAGAATCAAAGTCGCATATTTCGTCACATTTCAGTGGTATCCAACCATTAGCAGTCTGTGACGAATCTATTTAATTAAACTTAAAACCAGTCTCCACAAAACCACCTTAATTTGATTACAATAATCAGGTAATTAGTGACTACCTTCTGGATGTTGTTGAGGTTCTAATCAATAGTCATAACTTGGGAAATTCACACTTGTCGAAAGTGAGACTGTTATCATCGGTAGTAATAAATAATCGCGGAACAATTTACACAAATTCATGAAAGTACTAATTCTATCATTTAACATTGACAAGCCCGATGGTAAAGATGCTTAAGTGTTCTCTGTGAGCCTTGAAAGCCCTAGATTAGGTTTCATGGCGGAAGCGGGTGTGCGTAAACACTACTGAAGAGTTCTATATTAGGACGAAATATCTTTTCATTATCCCGACCAACATCAATTTGTGACAAATACAAATAGTTAGAAGTTAAACTTATCAACTAGGCAAACGTGTATCCTGATGTTGACGTTCACAGTGGGACTGTAGTCCAGTGCGATAAGTGTGTTATTCAATAGGGTACGAAATTCAGATGGCTATACATTTGTTAAATAGGTGTGAATTTATTTAGTAATGGAAGATAATTTCCTGTTGTTTATATTTACAAATTCAGTTGATCAGTCTCTATTGTCACATATTCATCTCAAGAGAACTCTTATGATATTGGTTTGTTGGTAGATTTTATGAAAATTCAGTAGCTTATTCGATGGTTGACTAATATCTGAAGTTAATGGTGCTGGGTTCGAGTCTAAGTATAAGCATCAACATTAAGATACATGGGCATTTAAATGTTAACTACACATTATTTCATACTTCATATATAACAATAAGAATTGATAGATTGCATTCCTGAATATCAACAAAGGGTAAACATAAACTCTTACGAATTATAATTCTCACATTTAAATAATTATGTATTAGTTTTTATCACAGACTGATACCATTCAGTGAAGTAGCATTTACTTCTTCCCAGTTTAAGACTCACTTGCAGTCATAACATTATCTACACACACACCAGGTCAAGCTAACGAGGTACGACATACATGACAACATGAAACCGCCAGATCGAATTTCATAATTCATTCTATCGACTGAGTTGAATTTCATCATTCACAGCTAATAACCCAACTACTTAAAGTCTGTCTGGAAGATAATCGTTATTGTAGGGTTACTAGTAGGCGATCATAGATATCGATTAGTTCAGTTAACAAAATAAATGCCAAAGGAGGTGAAAAAATATTACTAGTAATGAAATATATGTATCAAGAAATACTAGAACAAAAGATTTAAATTAAATTAGAAAATGACAAATTATGGGTCATACCATCCAACTTCTTCAACTACTGATGACATGAACACTAAACAGGTTGTGTCCACCAGCATTTCAGTCAATAAAATGGACTAATGTGATGTATTAGTTTAGCTAAATTTAACACTTCTTCTAACTTACTTCTACTCCAACCGTAATTTCACATCAGCGTATACGTTGATTAAGTGTATGTCACAGGATAACTGTACATCTACGCAAATGCTCATTAGAAATATATGTAATTTGTAATCCATAAATTACTATTATTGTTTCTTATGTTAAATTTATTGTAATGACTTAATCTGGTTTAGATAACCATTTAAAACCAGGAAGTAATAAAGGTGTTTCGTTTTAGCAGTGGATTCTTTAGCAGTACGCCTCTATGACTTTACCAGATAACTTCCGGTTTCGTGGTGAACAGTAAACAAAGTTCTGACAAAACTCAATAATGGTCTACTTGAAAAAAATCAATCAACTAACATTATATTTCTGCTATATCAATCAATTAATCAGTGCCTGTTACCGCATGTGAAGCATAAACCACCGACCAGTATTCTCCAACCAACTCTGTCCTGAGCTCTCCTATCCAGCTCTTCTCAAATGCTCTTCGTTCTCTTCATGTCTGACTCTGATTCCCGACCTAATGTGTTCTTGGGTCTTCCTCTTTTCCTCTGACCTTCAGGAATCCATGTTAATGCTTGTCTTGTGATACAGTTTTGTGATTTCTTCAATATATGTCCTATCCACTTCCAGCGTCTTTTCCTAATTTATTCCTCGGTTGTAAGTTGTCTTGTTCTCTGCCATAGGAGGTTGTTGTTGATGGTATCCGGTCAACGGATCCGAAGTATCCTACGCAAACAGTTGTTTATAAATACTTGTATCTTTAGAATGATGCTTTTCGCAGTTCTCAATACAAGTTTCAGCTCCATACAACAGAACTGTTTTCACATTTGTATTGAAAATTGTGACTTTAATATTGGCTGACAGTTGGTTTGAGTTCCAGATGTCTTTTAGTTGTAAAAATGCTGCTCATGCTTTTCCGATCCGCACCTTCACATCCGCATCAGACCCTCCTTGTTTATTGATGATGCTGTCCAAGTATGCAAAGGATTCGACATCTTCCAGAATTTCTCCATCAAGTGTAATTGGGTTAGTGTTCGTTGTTTTGTAGCGAAGGGTCTTGCTTTTTCGTTTGTGTATATTCAGGCCTACTGTTGGCTGCCGAGGCTGCTGATACCTTCTCCGTCTTCATTTGTATTTGTTGCTGTGTAGAATAGGAGAGCTAGTTCATTTGCAAAGTCTAAGTCATCTAGTTGCATACATGTTGTCCATTGTATTCCGAGAATGCCTTGAGATGTTGAGGGTCTTCATGATTCAGTCAACTACCAGCAGAAAGAGTAAGTGCGAGAGTAAGCAGCCTTGTCTAACACCGGCCTTCACTTCAAATGAATCTGTGAGCTGACCTTCATGCACGATTTAAGAATGTTGTCCGTCGTAATAATTCCATATGATGTTCATTATCTTTTAAATCCACTGGAGCCCCTTTAGGGTTGCTGACGGTCCCAAGCCTGGATAAAGGAGGAGGGTCGGGCCTAGGGTTAGCAACCTTATCCCGTAAAACAACAACCTTGCTAAAAATAAAGCTAATCAGTAAAAACCTTTACTTCTGCTATATGGATGACGCCTTTGTAATACTTTATAAAGAAAAAGAAATGAAGACTATTCTCAAGAAATTCAACAACATTTACCCGTTTAATTACATCTGCCTTAAGTGAAGAATGTCACTATAATACAATCTCATTCCTAGACGTCTCTCTAATGAGAAGATCAGATACAACATTAAGACTGAATCTATCTGGAAAATTGATTTCACGTATCCAATATACGTGTTTTCACATATATATACCTCTTATGTACAAAGGGAACCTAGTAAAAGCTTAATATTTCGTACCGATTACGTCTGTTCAGATGTAATAGTCAAAGATGAGCTTATGAACATCCTCAGCTTCTTCAGTACAAACTAATATCCGAAAAAATTCATCAGCACAAGAATGATGAAAACTAGGACCAAACTGTAAATTACGACAGTTCCTAAGAAACCAGTATTCCTAAAACTTTAATTTAGAAATGACAACACCAGTGAAATACTAATACGAAGATTAAGTAAACGTCTAGAAAAGGCGTTTCTCGAAGCTAAGTTACACTATCACTTTTACAACTGGCCTTTATTTGTAATAGAAAATAAAGATAAACATCCTGAATTCACTCAATCAATGTTGAATCATCCATTCATCAAATTTCCAAATACTATCCTGCCTGGTTAAAAAAGGGACAGTTAATTGACCAGTAAAAGTTCCATACTGTGTCACCTAGTAGAGAGTGGACATAAAATAAACATCAACAAGGCATTTCAAGTGTTAAATCATGTCCCGATTAATTTACCAAATGGCTGACCAGCACGTTTATTATGCACAGCAGAAGATATCGACATTCACATTAACAAATCTGATGTATGTATTCAAAAGAAATTTATGCATCCATTCCCATTACCTTGGCTATCTTCATATCCGATAATGAAGTGAATAACAAATTACGTTTTATCCCCTTTTCTTCTTCCTTTTCTTTATTAGCAGAAGCTTCATATTTCTCTGTAGCCTTATTTTCTTCTACATAATTGTTACAATATCCTATTCAACCTCAACCAACTATCATTTGACCTCATAGTATCAGTCTTAATCCTAATTATTGATAATATGTGTTTTTTCATCTTTATGGTCATTTGTACCAACTCTCTAGTTCATTAATTAATGCTTTTGAACACTAATCATTCTATAGGTAGTGTACTACTGAAAACCAGGGAGCACTAAAACAACGTTTCGTCCTAGCCCCCGACTCTTCAGTAGCACATGCCCTCGAATCATTCAAGGTAGTCAAATCCAGGGACTTCATGTTGGCGAACGCCTAACCGTCTGCACTACTGGGATGTTGTCTGATGGTAGAATTCCCACTTGAATCAGTTTTAGAGAAATATCTCTACGATTATCCATTGTCGTTTTTGATAATAGTCTTACTCCCAACAAGTGTGAACTCCAGTAGTCACAACTCATTGGTAGAACTTTAGTAACATCCTGAAGTTAGTCGCTTGTGAGCTGATTATTATAACAGAATAGTCCTATATTAGGAGGAAACAGGTGTACAGTGCCTTCTTCTGGTTAATAGTTGTCTAATTCCGACCGATTTACGATATCATAATAACATTTAACAATCTCCACAACACCCAGTCGCAGTGTATACATGAATGCGCAGCTTTGGTGAAAAACTAATTAAAAATAAATGTTTATTCTCTCCATTATCTTTTTACAAACAACTAAATGGGAACTGGACGACATCCAAAAATTGAAATTTTGAGTTATGATCACTTCACAATGTATTGCGTAGCCTCATTCATTGTCATCGGTAGGTATGTTTAAGTGGTAATTACTTTTGAGCACAGCAAATTTTATATTTAACATTTCTATTTTGATATGTACGTTTCATTTGTGAGTGAATATAAAAATTGGAGGGTTGCTTAGTTTCAAATGGCTTGTAGATTCGAATCAGTTTAGAATATAATCAATCAATCGGTGTTTTTTAAAATCTGCATGCAGTATAAACCACCGACCAGCATTCAACAACCAACTGTGTCCTCGAATCTTCTTCCCAGTTCTCCCCAAGTGCTATTCATTCTTTTCATACCCGCCTCCGATTCCTGGTTCAGTGCTTGGTTTGTAACGTGGTGTGTCCAATCCACCTCCAGTGTTTCCCTAATTCCTACCTCCACTGGATTTCGATCGGTTTGTTCTTTGTGACAGAAGGTTGTTGTTGATGGTACCTAGCCAACGGATTCGAAGTAATATCATACTCAAACAGCTGTTTATAAATACATGTAACTTTCAAATGATATTTTTTGTAGTTCTTTAAGTTTCATCTTTATACAAGAGAACTATCTTGACGTTTGCAACGGAAAATCTGAATTTGATGTTGGCTGACAGCTAGTTTGAATTTCATATATTCTTCTTTAGCAGTAAAAATACCGTCTTTCCTTTGCTTATCTCTTAAGTTTATATTTACATCAGATCATTTTTGTCTGTAACCATTAATCAATTTAAAATACATTCTGACAATCTAGCTAACTAACTAACTAACTTACGCCTGTTACCCCTCTCAAAGGAGCACCAGTACTCTCCATTCAACTCTGTCATCAGCAATCCTTTCCAGCTGTTTCCAGTTGATGTTCATCCTTTTAATGTCTGCTTCTAATTTTCGACGCAGTGTGTTCTTTGGCCTTCCTCTTTTCCGTTTCCCAACAGGATTCCAAGTTAGCGCTTGTATTGTGATGCAGTTAGATTATTTCCACAATGTATGTCGTATCCATTTCCAACGTCGTTTCCGATCTTAATCTTAGTTATGTGCAATACATATATATATATATCTAACGTCAGAGGATATACAAGAATTTAGATATATTCTAGGTGTAGAAATAACTAATTGAACACGTAATAAAGACTATGCTAAACGGATTTATCTTATATTGTAAACTACATTGTACTTTAGGATGAACTTGTATCTTCTCATTGATTTGTTATGGACTGAAGCCTGTCAGTCTCTTTTGTTAAGTTAGATTGTGAGTGGCAAGTAGAATCCAGGACGTGTATTTCGTCTTATTCAGGATTTGTAAGCTTGATGTACTTGCATTCCAATGTTGATGTTCACAGTAGGATTTGAACTCAGTCTGATTCATCCTAAACGCCACTCCATTCACTACTAGACTACTGAGTCCGGACAATCACACTTCTGCAAGTACATCCAACTAACAAGTCCCAAGTAGGACAAAACTCACTACCTGGATTCCACTTACCAGTCAAAATCTAACTGAAATAACACATTGTACTTTGTCTATACCTTTTTTAAGTTGATTATTCAGTTAACTAAATAAAAACCTCTTAAACTGTCTTGATAATAATCTCATTCATTCATTCATTCATTGTATACTTTGCAATATAGACACACACACACACACAGGCACACACACACACCTAAACACCTACAATTTTGTTGTTATCTTTGTTAATTGAAAGAATTTTCCTCTTTTTTTTCTTTCTTTTTATCTCTGCTTATTTCTTTTCAAAAACACAACTGTCAATTGTTACATAATTGAAATTGTTTTCACACTCTCATTATGTGTATATAATAAGCAACAAAAAGGAAAAGAGATTGAAATATCAGCTGTCAATTAAAATAAACGCTATTTAATTATGTTAATAATCATAATCATTATTAAAATAAAGAAACAAAAAAAAAAGAAAGAAAAAGGAGGGTGAGGTGGGTGGGGGGGTGTGTGAAAAACTTTTCACAGACAATGAAAAATACATTCATTGAAGAGAAAATTCCATTGATCTTGTGTATATGTGCTTGATCAATCTGTGCATACACCAGTTTTCTTTTCATATTCACATTAGGGAACCAATACAAATGAATATCTAATGGATATGACTTTCATTCTACAGTATACAACTACTTATAGTAATAATAATAATAATAATAATAATAATAATAATAATAATAGTAGTAATAATAATAATAGCAGTAATAATAATAGTAACAATAACCATAATAACAATAATCATAATAATAATAACAGCAGTAATAATAATAATAGTAATAGTAGTAATAATAATAATAGCAGTAATAATAATAATAGTAATAGTAATAGTAGCAATAATAATAGTAATAGTAGTAATAATAATAGTAGCAGTAATAATAATAGTAACAATAATCATAATAATAGTAATAATAGTAATAGTAATAATAATAATATCACTAATAGTAATTGTAATAATAATAATAATGATAATAATAATAATATTGGTATGCATGTATCATACTTGGAGGAACTTGTGAAAAACTTTGAAATGAAAAAATTAAAAAAAAGAAAAAAAAGAAAAGTTTTTTAAGTGAAAAATATTGTGTGTGTGTGTGTTTGTGTAGAGAGATCAATAAAGATCCATTAATAATTTACACCTTTTTAAGGATATTTTGTTTTTATTTTATTATTTATTTTTCGTTTTGTTAGTTTTTTTTCGTTTCATTTTTTAAATTTTATTATAAAATATTAAAGTGAAATAAAAGAAAAAAAAGTTTAAGTTGAATTATGATTGGCAAATGGAATCTAAGAGGTGTGTTTCGTTCTATTTAGAACTCGTCAGTTGAATGTATCTGCATCTAAATGTTGATATTCACGCTAAGATTCAAACTTAGTTTATTACGTGTCAAACAACATCGTGTTCACCATTAGACTATTGAATACAAACAATCGTATAGATTTTTAAAGATTAATGTATTGTAAAAAAGTTTTTGAGAAAATCTTGTTTGTTTCATTTCATATGAAAGTAAAGTAAACATGATTGATCGACTATTAGCCTGAATATTGACAATACTGTCATAGTTTCAATTAAATTTTGATTATGATTGATAAATGGAATGCCAGTAACATGTTTTTTATTCTAGTTAGGATACATCAGATTAATGTAGTTGTATCTTAGTGTTGATATTATTATTATGATTATTAGTTCAAAGTGATATCAATCAATAGATACAATCATTGAGGAACTAAACGATTGTCATGGAAAGGTTAAGATTGGGTTTCAAGGTAAACATTAATAAAAGGATTCAGACACATCGATTTAATGAGTCCTAAGTAAGTGATTATCTAAAGTCATTAATTTGAAATGTTCAATGAGAAAAGCATCAAGTTTAAAACCTGATGTGAACATAAACATTCAGATATACTAGGTACATAAATAAAGTAAGACACTTATGTCTTATATCTCATTGTCAGCCACATTCCAATTATATGAAGACTTAAAATAACACTTTCACAATGCACATACAACCGCAGAGAATCTTAATTACTTACTTACTTACGCCTGTTACCCCTCTCGAAGGAGCACCAGTATTCTCCATTCAAGTCTGTCCTCACCAAACCTTTCCAGCTGTCTCCAGTTAATGTTCATCCTTTTGATATCTACTTCCGATTCTCGACGCAGTGTGTTCTTTGGTCTTCCTCTTTTCCGTTTACCAACGGGATTCCAAGTTAATGCTTGTCTCGTGATGTAGTCTGATGATTTCTGCAATATATGTCCTACCCATTTCCAACGTCGTTTCCTGATTTCCTCTTCAGCTGGTAGTTGGTTTTTTCTCTCTTATAGTAGGCTGTTACTGATTGTTTCCGGCCGATGAACATTCAGCATCTTGCATCACGAATTGTTAAAATACTTTTCAACATTGTGCTCATGCAAGTAACAATTCATAGGGATTATACGAATCTTTACATTAAATAGGTTCTGTTGAACCAGTGTAATTCATCTTCTTATGTAACAGAATTCATTAACAAAAAATGGTTTGAATCGTGTTGTCACTTGAATAAATTGTCATTAATCTCTAGTTGATGAACGAATGTACACTTGTCTTCATAACTAATATGTGATCACTTCATGTACAGTTTATCATGTGAAGAAGTACTATCCAAGTAGTGGTTTATACATTTTCTTCCAACTAGTTATAAGTGTTTAATGAAAACGAGTCGGTTACTTTAGAATTCATAAATGGACATTGTTCCCAACCAATAAATGATAACAAGCAAGGTAAGCATTCATAGATGAATATAACTGTCATTTAATCATTATAATAAAATATTTCTTACATATTTTCTTAAATATTCACAAGATGGATTGCATAATAATAATAGTTTACTGGATTGAAGAGTATATCTTGAATGATTACGTAACAATAAACAGTTGAAATAAGTATAATAAGATAGATTGTATACAAGTAATGATGAATAGTAAGTTTAGAATTAATCTATTGCATTATAGGAAATGATTACACAACAATGAAATTATAATAAAGAATCAGAATAAGGAATGGAAAGTGTAAATGAACTTTCGAAATTAGTATGATGGAGAATGAAAACAGAGAGTCTGTAGTAGGCAGCATGTGAATATGTGAATAGGACTTTGAATGATGTGTATACATTGATCACTTCAACAACATTACATTTTCTTCGAATTGTATAAGTTAACTGACATATCATAATTCCAGTGACTATGTCATCTTCTTCGGTACAGTAGGTAATTTCATCTTTAGTTTAGTTTCTTTATAAGTTATTTTAAGTGGTTACCCTCTTGATTTGACAAAAAGAAATCTCATAGAAATGGATCTAGGGATAACCTCATTGTAACTTCGTCATAGTGCCAATAAAACTCTTTACTGAAGAAAATGTCAACATATATCGTACATCATGGTATATATTCTTTTAGTTAATTATCTTGGATTTCAGTTTTCATTACTCTAAATAATCAATTATGTTCATTACAGGTACCAAATTCGTAAATCGTTTGTAATGGTATCCCAATCAAATCTTCTAAATATGATCACCATTCAAAGTGAATCCATTGACCTTTGAAGAAGTTGATTGAAGGCAGTTATCAGGAACTTATGTTTCGAACTAGGTCCCCAAACAGTTAATATGAAGTATCTGAAATCTCAATGAAGTGATGTTGCTTATTGAGATTCCAACCCGAGTCAACTAATTTCACAGTTTAAGGGAGTACTACTAAGCTACATTGTTACATGTGTTTGCAAGTATATAACATCAAACGGATTGTACACTTAGTTTTAGTAGTTTTTAATTATAATTGGGCATAATCGAAATTGTTGAATATTAATTTAGTTATCAGGAATTGTTCTAACCATTGATTATCAGGAGGCACTGGACAGCCGATTCGTCTAAGCATGAGATTCTTTGGCAGTTTGTATCCACTACCCCATCAGGGGTTGGACGCAGGATTATCTGGTTTCGCGATGAACACCTTGCCACTAAACCACCAAGTTGGCTTCTAATTCAGTCAATTCGCGATGCGTTTGCGCGACCTCGTCTTTTGTTATTAGTGGATAATTGTCTCACACCTAACACGGTTGAACTCTATCGGTTACGTCTCCCTCCTACGGTCATCAAATTCAGACTAGTTCATGATATCAAATTAACACTTAACTATCTCCATAATACTCAATGGCAATAGATATCAGTTTACTAGTGATTAACTTCTCGAGGCAATTCTTGTAGTTCTATTAAGAAGACGTGACCAGTGGGATTTAACAGTGTTAGGTGTTAGGTAGTTACCCACCGATGGCAATGGATAAGGTCATGCAAACGTACCAGGAATAGACTGAATTAGAAATGACAACCGACGGGATCCAACTCAGTGAACGAATGGTAAAGAATTCATCGTTAAGCCAGACGGTCCTGAGTCCAACCCCTGGAGAGATCGAGGGTATGCGATGCTAAGGGGTCCCATACTAGATTGAAGCAACTGTCCAGTGCTTCCTGATGAATAATAGTTGTCTAATTCAGACTAGATGTAGCTACCCTGTTAAATACCAATGATATTCTTAAAACTGGCAACTTCATTAACATGATCTTATTTTCATCACTATATTATTCATAGTTAAGTATAATCATAACTGTAGTTATATTGAATACCCTTATCTAATGATTATTTTTGACATTGTGCAATCTCAACATTCATTTACTCCACTTCTTATCTACTTATTTATTCTTACTGTTTTCAAGTGATCCACTTGTCATTATTATTATTATTATTATTATTATTATTATTATTATTATTATTATTAGTAGTAGTAGTAGTAGTAGTAGTAGTAGTAATAGTAGCAATAGTAGTGATAGTAGTGGTTGTATATAGTTACATTCTATAGCTTATAATATCAACTGAAAGAATTTAAATGATTCAACTGTTTATTCAATTCAAAGTAACTTCAGTTTCAATTCAATTAATATTGAGAATTCTTTATTGTTAACTTCTTCTAGTCAATGTAATACCCTTATTCTGTTGTCATTATAAAACATGAAAGATAATCGGTTTATGTCAGTTTAATTTTTTGTTACAGTATCATTAATTCACTTATGAAATTAATTAAGCTTATAATTAATCAATAGAAAGTGGAACAAACTATGCATGATTAGAATGAATTCATTGAAAGATTGAAGTGATTAGGGAAAGAGAAGTAGAAATTCTAAGTGATGATGAAGGTAGGGGAGAGGGAGGAGGAGTGTAGAGAGTGAAAGAGGAAGAGTATAGTTTAAATCAAAGAGTAACTATTTAATGATAGTTGGATTAATGTTAATCAGAAAAAAATAAGGTAATACACATGATCGAATGGTAACTCACTGTTTAAATGGTAACGTGCTGATGTTAACTAATGAAAGTTCTAGAATTCACCTTTATCAGGCATATACTGCATATCTATTAACGAGTCTCACAGTAAGATGAAATATCTGTACAATGCTTGTTTATGTTTAATAGATATCTAGCCGATATGACTATGTGGTGTGACCTGAACTCATTGACTTAGTATCAATGACAAGTTAAACAGACAGAAGAGACTGAGTTGAGTTAGAAACTGAATGCAAGCTAGATAGCTTCATGATAGGATTCATGATGATATAATGTGATAATGATGATTGACAGTGAAAGGATATGGTTTTAATGTTGTTGAGTCCTTTAGTTTCAATAGTTTGTTATATTTATCATTCTTGACAACATCATGTTCATCTAATTCATGTAGAAGTGAACACTTCAGTTATTCCATAGGTGTCAGATTAATTTGCCCTAATGACAAATGATTATCTACATCTTTTTTCATTATTTTCAAATCTCTTCAACGTAACATTATTTAGAGTGTTCTTAAGAGTCCTAGATCCGCTTTATCATTTTCACTTCTCTTAAATCACAGTGATATTGATACAACGGAGATGCTGGAATATGATAGTTTGACAATACATACTAATCTTTATTAGGTATTCTTTAAAACCTGAGAGCAATCGACAGTTATCACATTCTACAGCAGAACTATTCAGAAAAGAGAATCCACTATCCCACTTAGGATTGAATCTAAAATTATTAGGCCTTATAGTAAGCGCATAATTTCTAGATCAGTGATATGGTCCTGGATTTTTATTTCTTAACTTTAGTCAATTCATGATATTGTACCACCATTATGAAGAGTCATTGTTAACTTTATCACAAGATGATAGGTTCTTCTGAGTTTCAAGGAGCATGGATTGCTTTAGTAATGATTATCCATTTATTTTCTGAAGATGAGTTAATTTTTGAAAATAAATGATGTTTTGAAGTTATCCAGTATACAATTAACAACTATTTAATAGTGATCAACGTAATACTTTTCTAGTTCTTTATAAAGCTGACTGAATTCTATCCATGTAATTACTGTATCCAATAGTCTAAGTGATTCATAGTAGAAGGTGGCTTCGAGGTAGTCTTTTAGAAACCCTACATAACCTAGGTTATGTGTTATTTAACACTAATTAGAAAGATGTACTGGTAATCTTTAGGGGAACTGATACACCCTTGCTAATTCAATCCTGATTCATTGAGTCCTATTATCTTTGCAAATTACCACTGAGCTGTTCAGGTGTCGACAAATCATCTATCGGACAGAGACATTTAGAGATGTTAATCACTGAGTACTGACCAATGTCTAATCTTTTATAGAGCTGGATGGATTTATCGCATTGATCGTTCAAACCGTTTTTAAGTACTATATATATACATAGACCTTCCAATAACAATACCATATATTTGGTAATTTCCTTACATCTTTAAAAGTGAGCGACTAAACTTTCTCTGATTCGACCGAATGAAGAAATGGAGTAGAGAGAAAATCTCGTAAGTGTGTTTAACTCAAGATATGATTTTGTTCACTTTAAAATTGTATAGAATTGATTCACCAGTAATCGCAGTAGGCGTATTCATAGTCGTAGCTGTAGTAGTGAGCATAGTAGTAGTTACCTTCGTTGTCGTCGTCATCACAGTAGTAGTAGTTGTTGCTGTTTTAGTCATAATAAATGTTATATTGTCAGACAAATAAACAAATTATTAAACTCAGTCTTATTTAATTAGATTATCGAACATTTCATTATGCTTCAGTGGATTCGTCTCTACATACCCAAGTTGATTGTCCAGTTGAAGAAACAAACAGCTGACGTTATACATTTTGTCAAGTTTATGCCATATGTTGTATATGACAAATAATATGATTCTATTTAGACTACTGAATTCTGTAGGTAATTTAAAGATTGTAAGTACCAATTCATGATCAGTATCAGTAACTAAATAATGAAACTTTTATGATACAGGAATTTACTTGTTTTAAGGATAAAGAGGGAGGAGAAAAGGGAAGGAAGGAAGGAAGAAAAGAACGAATTTCTTACATTCGTCTGATTCAACTTGTTAGTTCTTTTTTAATATAACTAAAAAAGAACAATCCATAGTTTATAGTAGGGGGAAACATGGTTTTAAATACAGTTTCGAAGGTATTTGAATACTTTCGTTGATTTATTATGGATTGGAATAGATCAATCTCTGTTGCCATATATAGACTCTTAGCGGAATATCAGTATACAACGGTAGTTGATATGTATGATTTATGTTAGATTGTAACTAGTAAGTGGAATCCTAATGAACGTAATAGAGTTTGATAAGAAACTAACTGAGCTTAAGTTTCGATGTGAACATCAACATGGATCCATGTACATTCAGCTGACAAGTCACAAATAAGATGAAATGTGAGTTCTGGATTCCAGCTACCAGACGAATACCGAATGATGTTTTGCACTAAAGAAAACTAACACCACGGTTAGAGAAAAAAGTACCCTTCTAGATAGTATGTAAGCACTTCAGTAAAATCATCGGTAACATCTCACATACAAAGTATTTCAAGTTTTAAAATCGAATGAAAAACCTAAAAAAATCTTTCTTTGTGATGAAAAGCAGACATTTATTGATCGCCGAGTATTGGATAATGTAATGTTCGTTTAGTCTTTTATAGTACTGATCACATCCTATCTATCAAGTTACAGTGTAGTCAGCGATCTGGGATGTACAATGAGTGAAAATGTTTTGATCACTAAGGGGATTTGCAGACGGTGTAGTAGTGATATCAAATGAGTCACTCAAAGTTTAGTCCTGATGAAAATTTTTCCTAAACAAGATGTAATGATAAATGCACTGGAGTTTTATTATTCATATATGGATGATACTTCAAGAACAAAGTCGAAAATGCAAACTCACCAACTAAAACTTGATATCAGTCTTCGTTAACCACTTCAATTTATTTACAATAGTCAGATCACTGGTGACTAACTTCAGGATGTTCTTGAAACTTAAGTGGGAAATCGCGACTAGTAGAGTACAGGCATATCGGGAGGAAAACAGTTATCACTGATGACAATGGGTGATCGTCATGCTGCATTACAAATTGACTAAAGTGGAAATCCTGCCACCAAAGAGGCTTAAGCGTTTACCAACCCGGAGTGCCTGGGGTAGAGCACTACTGAAGAGTCAAATGCTAGGGCGGGACAGCTATCCAGTATTTCTTTTATTCCAGTGGTACCCAGATAGCATCAATCTGTGATGAACTCATTAACTAATAGTAGAAAATAAATTGGAGAAACTGGACAGAATTCACCAGGTAGTTGTTCGTGACAATGGCATCCCCTTTTTATACGTTTTATTGACAATAACGCGATCAGATAAGATGTACATTTTATAATTTGAAATGTAGTCAGATATTTAGTTCATGGAAACCTTCGAAGAGGAACTAAATTATATCCATTATGTACTTAGTAGTGATAGATATCCATGAAGGCCCTTAATGAAATAAATGTCTGCAAGTAGAATCAAAGACAAATCAATACCAACAGATAAGCGTTTAAGTTGTAGAGAAGTTCAAATGTAGGAGAAATTTCATTGACCCAATGATGTCCTAGACATCAAGTTAAAGTATAATTGTTTGTATTCGTCACAGATTGATGTCAGTTGGGTACCAATGAAAACTAGGGAGTACTGAACTACTATTTCATTCTAATATGGGACTTAGTAGTAATTTCTTCAGATTTATCCGGGAAATAGGACCCATAGCTCCCAGGTTGGTGAACGTCCGGGACTTCTACCAGTAGACATTGGCACACTTAATGACGCAGAGAAATTAAGCGATTATCATGAGATGTGCAAGTCCTGGGTTGGGTTTCCTGATGGAATAGACAGTGGGTGCTGCTGACGATTTGCATACTGAACGAGTCAGATATTCGGTTTTTCCTGAATTCTGTTTGTACGCAACAAGCATCAATCTGTGACGAGTGCAGTCAACCAAACTTAATGCCAATCTTCACAAGACCGCTACACTTCATCAAGTTAAACTTTAAATTTTTAACTGGGGTAATTCATCAATTTACTATTTATTAGTGATAGTTCATTATTGTTAATTCATATTAGACATCAGCTAGTAACATCGTTTTTCACCGTTTAGGTTTGTCTTTCCTATTCGACTCATTTTTATGTACTGACAATGCTACTTACCAAAATCTAGTAGTACATATTACTTTAACTGAGTATCATGGTGAATTTGATATCATGAATTGGCCGAGGCTAGATAACAATAAGAAACGAAGTTGCTCTGCTCAACTGTTTAGTTCTAGAATGCGACTCATTGCTAAAAATATAGTTAACATATGGCTAATTTATGGGTAGAGGTCGGTTCAGTGGTCTAACAACTAAATATTAATCGCGAAACCTTAAGTTGCTGATTACTATTTCTTGGTGAGGTTGTGAATATGTACTGTTGAAGAATACCACACATGGATAAAACAACTTTCCAATTCCTTCTAGTTTTTAAAAGCTACCTTATCCAGTGAATTTGTAATTTAAAATTCAACAGTCTAAAAGGTACCCATTTTAAAAATGTTGTCCCAGCTTACGACATAACCTCTTATTACTACCATTAATCATTATTTAACTAATACGACATCTTGATGAATACTCGGCATCATTATAACCAAATTTCTAGACTGTTATTTTGAAACGTTATGTAGATATTTACAGTTACACAGTCTTGAGAATGAATTCGTTGAGAGCAAAACGCTTTGTTAAATGTCATGAAAGAAACCCATTATCCCAGTAAACCCAAAATAACATGACAATGAAGAGAACTTTCTACTCGACAAAATTATTCAGGGTGGTTAAATATTAGTGTTTATATTGATGTTGAGAAATAGAATTAAGGATTACTGAAGCTCAGATATATCTCACCAATGGCACTAACTGATAGCTATATCACAAATTGAGTGAATTAGGAATTTTGTCATCAGACGCAGACTGACTCAGTGATACTGGTGGTTAGGCACTTGACGTAAGACCGGAATGTCTTGGGTTGGATTCCCTCTTGAAGTCGAGGAAGACACAGTCCAGGAGTCCCACACTGGGACGAAGTAGCTATTCAACGTTTAATGGTCATAATGGTACCTTGATCAGTTATTGACGAATACAAACGAAAATAAAATAATTTGTTGCATAAAGTTAAATATAAATGTGCTATAACAAAATGCCTGTATAATACCTTGACCGATTCACTTTCTTGATGGGGGTACCTTGAAGCGATGATGATACTTTAGATACTTCAAGACTTACAGTTTGTAGACCATTTTCTTTATGCATTATGTTTCCAGTGAAACTACGTGTTATAATTTTCATATCTTATACCTAATTCAGTAATCTAATCATCGACAATGATACGGTTTGGAAGGGGTTTCGAATTCATTTATAATTCATAGTCATTGATTTAATGTACTGCATAGATACTTGAAGAATAGTGATTAGTAATGACTTGATGTTCAATTAATTTCAAGTACCTCAATTTTGTAAATTCCTAATGTTCCCACACACATTGTGAAATAATTCATCAAAATATCTGGATTTAAACAAAATCTGTTGTGTAACAATCTGAACTAGTTATTGATCCCATATGTGAATAAATTTTGTTAATAAATGGAACGTAAACTATGTACATTCTGTTAATTCTACATTTTCATTTTCTAGTAACGTTGCTTTTTTGTGTTTATAGCTAAACTACTTACTAATATACTTAGTAGTTTGATTATCTTTAGACATTTTTAGTGATTTTTATGTTGTTACCAGAAGGAACTAATTATGTCTTCATTTTGTACTGTCATTCACTTAGTTGAAGGATATAATTTATCTCTGAATGTGATTTTAATGTTGTTGCTGATGAATGGTTGCCACACGATTGTACGTTTGTAAAAATTTAATGTTTGTAGTTGAATTGACGTGGACTGGTAGTGGTTGGTATATAATTTTGTTTATGTATGCCTCACAGAGTGAGTAATATACCACTGTAAACTAGGAATCACTGCACGGCTACTTAGTCCTAGTGTGGGACTCGTGGACATCATCCTTCATGGCTTTAATAGGTACTTCAATCCCAAACTTTCAGGCCACACATCAAATGCCTAACCATTAGTATCACTAAACCAGTCTGTGTCTGATTATAGAATTCTCAATCAGTCAATTTATGATTTGGCAAAAAGATTGGTTGATGTCTCTGGTGATAACTGTCCTACCTATAACATGCCCGAGCTGCACCAATCACGACTTCTCGACAATGATATTGACTAGTTGTTACGTTATAGCACAAAGTGGCTATAGTACGAATACTACAATTAGACACCGGTTAAGTACTTCTGACAGTCTACTTTTTGCCACTATGATATGGAGGCTCAAAGTTAAATTTTCTAGAGAAATCAGCAATCGACACTGCTGAAAAGTTTTAAAATAGAACGGAACAACTTTTTACTGTTCTCTTGGTTTGTTGATAGTATTCAATTTAGTTAAATCTGTGTTATTTTTTTCTTTACTGTTAATTACAGTAGTATATTTACTTTAGTCATACAGTGTAGTTTCCTTTCAAGAAATGAATAACACTTATGAAACTCATTTAGTAACACCATATTGTCAATTTACAATCTTGATTATACACTCAATATTAAACTTCATTATGATGTTGTTTTTCATATTGTTATCCAGTAGTTTAGAACACATTGATTAACACTTTGTTTAATCTGGTTAGCGTTTTTTTTTATTTAGCAAGTTTGTGTTTTACGGGATAGGGATGCTAGCCCTATGCTCAACCATCGTCCTTTACCCGGACTTGGAACCGGCAGTAACTGTAGAAGAGCTGGAGGTAAATCATGAAAACCTCCACATCTGAGGGAAACTATAGAATTGAATGGACAAGTAGGATGCAACTCGATGATCTAGCTCTTCTAGCCCATACACACGGACGAATGCGAGTGAAGACAACCAACGTAGCGGCAATCTTAGCATCAGTAGGCCTGAACATACTTAAAGGAAAGAGCAAGATCCTCAAATACAACACAGGGAGCACCAACTCGATTGAACTTGATGGAGAAACTCTGGAAGAAGTTGATACTTTATGTACTTAGGAAGCATCATCGATGAACATGGAGGACCCGATGCATATGTAGAGGCAAGTATTGGCGAAACAAGGGCAGTTTTCCTACTGTTGAAGAAAATATAGGACTCAAAATAAGTGTCAACCAACCTCAAAGTTAGACTCATCAATTCAAACGTGAAGACAATTCTGCTGTATCGAGCTGAAACGTGGAGAACTACTTCAAACATCCCCAGGGGTGTACAAGTATTTATAAACAACTGTCTTCGCAAGATACTGAATGTTCGTTGGTTGGAAACCAGCAGCAGCAGCAGCCTACTATGGGTGATAACAAACCAAATTCCAGCCGAAGAGAAAATCAAGAAACGACGTTGGAAATGGATAGAACATACCTAGCGGAAATCATCAGACTTCATCACTAGATAAATACTAACTTGGAATCCTGTTGGGAAACAGAAAAGAGGAAGGCCAAATAACACAGTGTCAAAAATTGGGAGTAGATATCAAAAGGATGAACAGCAACTGGAAACAGCTGGAAAGGATCGCTGATGACAGAGTTGAATGAAGAATACTAGTGATCGGCCTATGCTCCTCCGAGAGGGGTAACAGGCGTAAGTAAGTAGGATCAACACTTTAGAAGGTATTTCTAAACTAGCTTATAATGATGTGGAATGGTTCAGATTATTCCATTTAAAATTTAATTTTCTATAAGTAATGAAATCGATTGGAGTATTATTGAAAATCGGAAGTCATTCAATCGTTGATTTATCTAACTTTATGACTTTTATGCTACTGTTGGTCATTACTATGAATGAAGTTGGAGGAAATGACAGTCAGATTTATCAGTGGATGAAATATATACGAGCAGTGATAGAAAATTAATTGATACAAATTATTAAGTGGACAGCCATTTTGTCTTTACATGGGACTCATCACCAGTGCACATTCATGACTCCCTCCTCTGTTATATTGGACGACTAAAGAAGAGTAACGAACTCTCAGAACTATGCTTTAGAAGACCGTTACATTAATTTTAGTTGTGGATTATGCGAAAATTTTTTTTCTATCATTATCACGTTCTACATACCCTATGCTCCTCCCTGTTCATTATATTTACTATTAGTATATTGTCGCTTATTATGAACTACAGTTAACTGGTTGTACACAATTTATCCCCATTCACTGCAACTATCTCCGTTGTTTCGTATTCGTGTCAAAAGTCTGAACTTCACCAGGCACGTCTTTTCACTTGAGCTTCGGGAACAGTCACTTGTGATCTGATTATTATAACTGAGTTATTAGATGTGGGAATTCTACCATTGGGTGTCTGCCAAGTAGTGTGGAGGGTTAGGCATTCACCAATGCAAAGCTCCTGGGTTGGAATCTAGGGTAGGCACTGCTGAGGATTCCCATACTAGGACGAAATAACTGTCCAGTGCTCCCTGGTTTTCCCTAACCTGCCAACATCAATCTGGGACTAACTCAATCAACTAAACTTAATACCAATCTCCATAAACCCTCTCAATTCACTTATTCTAATTACTTGAAAAAGTAGCATACAATGTTATGATATATATTGACTGCAAATTGTAATACTACTTAAAATATCATTGTCTTGCATAGATTACTTTTAATAAAAGATAGTTTTAAATGATTAGTAGTCAATGTCAGTAATCCTTAGTCTTAGGTACTCAACTAAATGATACTCCCTAGTTAGACGTATATCGAAGAGACTTATTCTTCAGGTTAGATTCGAGTCTACATCAGAAGAATCACAATGCTGAACTAATCTCTTATAAGAGAGTAATTAATACTTCTAGTGATTAGTAAAACATATTATGTTTGTTTGACAACCTGAATTGCATTGGTCAAGTTATAATGTAACCAGTAGTATTGATGATTGAATATTACAATGCCTGAAAATTCATGATTTGATTTGTATTGGATACTTTACATTCATGTCAGAGCAAGGATCTACACAGTACTATTTCATTTCCAATAATTGTCTTACTCAAATCACTTCATGATATTCAGTTTAGACATATTTTCATTTACATTTCATTTGCCAAGTAAACATCAAAAGATTCAACTCCTTACTTAATTGTCAAGTATGTATTGTAGAAGTGAAGAGCTCATAAAAAGTAGAATACTTAGTTTGTTACTAGGAGTAAAATTGAGATTTGGCTAATAAGTAGAATGTTAAACTTGATTTTCATCTTAATTGAAAATTGTCATTTTGATATACAATCACATCGAGACTCGAACTCGCATCTTTCACATTCATTATTTGACTACTGAATCCACGTCATCGAGAGGATACAAATTCTTTAGAAACGTGGTGTTTTACTGGATAGAGTAGTTAACCTTATGCCCAACGTATGTCCTTTGTCCATACTTGGGACTGGCAGTAACTTTAGCAGATGGGGGGAGGATTCCAGGCGGAGTTAAAAGATACAAATATTTACAAATTACATGAACAATATTATTATTACTTTTGTTACTACAGTGTTTTGTAAAGTAGGTAGTTACTATCCTCGATGTGATTTTGTAAGCATGAATTGCTTTAATGTTACACTGTTTATTGAAACTGATTGAAACAGAAATGAATTAGACTAGACTTATACGTGTACTAGAAATAGCTAACAATTGTAGGAAGAAGGAATTAATGCAGTAACATAATAACACTAATATAAGCTGATTTGTATTATCTCACTCTTAATGTCTACAAATGTAAAGTCAATTAATGCTAACATGCTTAAAGTAAATATAGTTCCAAAGATAATGAAGTAAGACTAACAGATATACTGTTGTGACTGAGAAAGATATACATAGAAATGTAGGTATGTATGAGTATATAACAATCAATAGAATTACAATTATATGTGGACTTTTGTTGCTGGATATGTTTCTAAGGCTAGAAATAGATTGAGATAACAATGTCTGTATTCTATTTTGATTGACTGTTAATTATGTTTAAGTTAGCTAACAATAGTCTAAGTATCCAGAACTATTATTCATCGGATGATTGTTAGACTTATAACTGACACTGGAGACTAGGGATATCTGGTAGTTTGTCAAACTGTTCATGATGTATTAAGTCAAATATTTGAATTTGTAACTGGATGTAGTGGAGACTGTTAAATTTGAATTTAATATCACAAATTAGTATAAGTTAGACCATTATTGAAAACTAGGAAGCAGCAATCTCCATAACATTCAATTACAATTAATATTAACTCACTAGTGATTAACGTCTGGAGGTGATTCCTTGAGTTCTAGTCAGAAGAAGTGATCATTGAAGTTAAACTATATTGAGTGTGAGGCAGTTATTCACAAATGGAAGTGAATTAGGTCACGCATATACATCATGAATTGACTGAGTTTGAAATATCAAACGTTGGATTCTAGTCATTTTTGAGGTTTTGTTATAGATTAGCTTGTGAAGAGGTGGGTATGGATTCGGATTACTGAAGAGTCTTACACCAGGACGAAACAGCTGTTCAGGGCTTCCTACTTTACAGTGGTTGTCTAACTAGAATCAATTCGTGATATCAAGTTGAAATTCCAATCGTATTTGAATTACTTGATAAAAGGCTGGATTATGGAACTTTTGTAAAAACCGACATATGTAGAATGCAGAAGAATTCAACTGACATGTTTCAGATAGAATAAAACCCTCGTCTCTGATTTAACTTCTAAGCACTATTTAAAATTTCTACTGAATTATTATTGAGTGGTGACTGGTGTTATGTTTGTTATGTTTGTCTCTATAGAATTCTGTAAATCGAACGTTGGGTTGGAACTACATTAAAGTGTACCCCGGTCTTTGACCAAGTTACGTTTGTCGTATAACCAGAGCAACTTCTAGCGATTGAACTCACTCTTACTAATGCGAAGAAATCAGAAGGCGATGAAGGATGGAATCATCACCATCAATGCCTGATACCACATGTGGAGCATAGGCCGCCGACCAGTATTCTCCAATCAACTCTGTCCTGAGCTTTCCTATCCAGATGAAGGATGGAAGAGAAATAATATTTGATTGTGAGCAGAGATTCAATGGGATAGTAACATCTAGGCTAGTAATATAAAGAGGGATGCTTCCAACCGTGATTTGTGTTTTGATCTGGTGGTGATGCGTGACCACACGCCTTCAACTAGTCGTATCTGCTAAAACAAACATGGTCAGCATCAATGTCGAGAACCTACGCAATTATTTATTTTGAGGATTATTTACTGCTACAACATGTATGGAGCATTATTTCTCTTTAGATTGTAGGTATGCCTTACTGATAAGTGACAACTATCATAAATCTTACGTTAATATCAAAGTTTTCCACTTAATACCTCTAACCACCTACCTATGCAAATATTATAGACAATTCATTCACTACATGTAAATAAAACTACAATTACATTCTGAGCTCAGTAAACACTTGTAAATTACTGAACAGCTAAAAATAGAATCCTTATTTGCTGTATGTAAACACTTCAGAAATTATTATACTCACTATAATATCAGTCGTTTACTAAATAAATTTACATGGATACGACTTTAAACCTGTTTAAGTGTAATCTACTGACGTTGATGAACATCCCTATTGAATAATTTCATTTATCGGTTGGCCTATAGCTTGTTGCTAAGAAGTATACAGTTTGAGTATACAGTTATCGGTACCATTTAGCATCCTAAATATAAATCGATGGAGAAAGCTGTAGAATTTCGACTTACTGACTGAAAGCTAATCGTTAATTAGTGGTAGTACCCAGCCATAACACGACTACAGATCGAATCCACAAACTTCAGATGTTATAGTGAACACTTAACTATTTATCCCACTATAATTCGGTATACACTGGTAGGATTCCCACATCGACTAATTTGTAATGTAGCGCAACAACTATTAAATGCCATTGGTAATAACTGTCCGATATAATCAAACTCCACCGACCATGTCTATTTACAAAATCTTCAAGAATTACCTCCTAGGCTATTCCGTAATAAACTGTAATCGATTGCAATAATGTGGTCAATTCATAATATCATTCTCAAATACATCATCCTCCACAGCACTCATTTACAACCAGTGTAGTTTATTCTTTGATTGATGTTGTATTTGTCTTCTATTGCTTTAATGCTTATGACTTGTATAAAGTAATGCAATGGAATTGTATTGATTTATAATCAACAGTGATCCCGAGATATTCCATTATTCTTCTGTTGTCACTAACAGTAAGACCAATGTTCTAGTTTCTACGGTCTTTTTGGGGTGGGAAGGGGTGGTGGTGATAGAGTGGAGTGATCTTATGATTGTGTACCAAGTTGTTAGACATTTCAAAATAAAGTTGTGTGAGTAGCCATTTCCGAAGAAGTCAAATAGAAGATTCATTTCTACATTTTTCCATGAAGCTTAAATGCTGTAATGAGCGCTTACATCTCTTGAATAGACTCTGCAGACAAAGCTATTTCATTGTTTTATGGTATTATTATTGATAGATAATTAATTTCGGTAATAAATCATGTTGGCAATTACCTGGTCAAATTTGTTAAACTCAGAATCCTTTAAATGTCAGAATTAAAAAAATTTTATGGATTAGAAATTTGGAAAAACGAAAAAATACCAATAGACTGGAAGGGAAGAGACCCCTCTCCATCAAAGTACCATTGAAATAATATCTGAGCAAGTGTGAGAACTAAAAAGACATCACTTTAATTTCACTACCACGAACGGTCATCAACATAAAGCTGTTAGACAAAATAAATAATCTAGTGGATGCTCAACCTCAACGACAATACGGATCAATCTTGAACAGTTGATTCAATGTAACTCACCAATTCACATTAAAAAATTCCTTAAGAATGAGATGACATTTAATAGGGCGATACAAGATACTATTATGAAACCTTCTTCAACACTGTGGTGCACCTACGAAAATAGTCAACATCATAAGGAATATTTATAACAGACTACACTGTAAAATCGTGCATAGAGATCAGTTCACAAGTTCATTCTTTCGAAGTAAAGATTAGTATCAAATACGGCTACTTACTCTCATCCATCATCCCTCTTTTTATTCTGGTGATTGATTGGTTAATGAATACATCAACATTTAAGTTGAAGAGGGGAGGGAGAGAAAAGAACGGAATGCAGTGAAAAACATGAATGTAACTAGATGAATTGAAATTCACAGACAAAAACCTGGCTCTTCTATCTCACACACAGGAATAAATGCAAGTAAAGACGGACAGTGAGGCAGCAGCTTCAGCATCCAGAAGCAGACGCCAACATGCACAACAGAAAAAGCAAGATCCTTAGATACAAGACGCCAAACACAAACAAAATTTTTCCTGACCTGATTCTAATCTGATGTCAGACAAGGCTGTTTACTCTCGCCCTTCCTCGTCCTGCTGATGGCTGAATGGATAATGAAAAATGCAAGATCTTAAGGCAACCTCAGAGTACAGTGGACAACATTGATGCCACTAGATAACTTGGACTTTGCAGATGACCAACCTGGCTCTTCTATCCCACGCAGAGCAACAAATTCAGATGAAAACGGACAGTGTAGCAGTAGCCTCTGCATCAATCAGCAAGCCTCAACACACACAAGGGGAAAAGCGAGATCCTCCGATGCAAAACAACCAACACTAACGCAATTACATTTGACTTGAGGAGAAATTCTCGAATATGTAGACACTTTTACATACTTAGGTGGTAACATCATTGATAAACAAGGAGGATGTGCTCTGATGCAGATGTGATGGCACTAATTAACAATGCTAGGCAAGACAAGAGCGGCATTTCTAATATCCGAAAAACATCTGAGACTCAAACCATCTGTCACTCAACATCAAAGTTACAATTTTCTACACAAATGTCGAGACAGTTCTATTATATACAACTGGAACTTGCACGGAGATCTACGAGAGAATCATCGAAAATGACACAAGTATTTATAAACAACTATCTGCTAAAGGTGATTCGAATCTGTTGGCCGGATATTATGAACAACAACCTTTTGTGGCATAGATCAAACCAAATAACCTCTAGCCGAGGAAGATATTAGGAAAATACGCTGAAGGTAGACAGGATACACATCAAGGAAATAATCAAACTGTGTCACAAATCGAGCACTAACTTGGAGCTCTGATTACCAAAGGAAAAGAGAAAGACCAAAGAATACATTGCATTAAGAATTAGAGGTAGATATGAAAACAATGAACAGTACATGGAAAGGACTGGAAGGTAAAGCTCAGGAAGGAATTGATTGGTGGATGCTAGTCCTCGACGTGGAATAACAGGCCTTGATCGATTGATTAGTTTTAATCAATTTATCTAATAGGAATAATAAGTAATAAATGTAAAATATCTTTTGTAATTCACAAAAAAGTGATAGATAGAGACGTTAATAAGGTTAACTTTCACACTTCATTAAGTAAATCTCTCATTTATCATGCATTATCAATACTATTGATTATGCATAATAAGTAGTATTTTACATAAATAACTCATTTTCATTTTAACATATTTAATTAAAACAATAATAATGTATGTAATGAAAAAATAAATAATTAATTTTATCCATTCACTGTATTATCATGTAAGATAAACATTCCTTGAAAATTTGAAATCATGCATCATTTCATTTATGAAAATGATTCAATATTCAATTGTGCCAAACGGAGTTTACATTTCTATCAATGAATGTGTAATGAGTAATGTAAAATGTGTTAAAGATTGAAACTAGAGGTTATATTGAAGTTGTTTCGTACAAATCTACTTTATTATTAATAAATAGGCTATGATGTTAAGTAGTTGAAGGTAGTCGATAAGATAAATTCATTCATTCGTTTGTCAACCATCATGGTGAATAGACCACCGATCAACATTTTTCAACCGACTCTGTCTTCAAATCTCTTTTCCATTCTACTTCAAGTATTATTCATTATTTCCATGCCTGTTTTCGATTCACTGAACGATGTGTTCTTCGATCATCCTTTTTATCTTTAGTCTCGAACAATCTACTAGCCTGGATGATAAGTAATAATCCCACAATGGATATCAGTTTCTTCAAGATTATTAGTACATTTAGCTTTGTGGTTTTGTACAATCTACTTTAAAACTAATTTACATCAAAGCATTAATAACTGTGTCGACAAGTTAATTAAACTGTTACTTGGTCTAAAAAATTCGATTAACACTAGGAAGGACGAGACATACACCACATTACGTATAACTCAGTATTCAATTACTCTAAATTCTTAACTACTCACTCAGAACCCATAAAATGTAGTAAAAGTAGAACGAAATATCTTGAAGTGATGTTCAGACAGTTGACGCCTATTATAAAAAAACCATCCGTTAAAAAGTTCACATGAGTAGCAGTTTCAGTAAGTTTACCAATGTGATAGTAACATTCCTTTATGAATAGGCTTCAGAGTATGCAGTATGAATCCTTGATTCATCCTACTGACTACTTGCGGCAATCTGATACTAAATATCAAATTAAAACAATATGCAACATAATCTATTAGTTATGGAGCGTAATGATTATAGAATGTGGAGCAATGGCTCAGTGTTTGATTTATTAGACATTAGGTCACAGGTTAGAACTTCATTTGTTAAATATGCGAACTAAGATTAATTCACTCATAATATCTAAGTTGTCTTTTATCGGCTGTCATCTGGAACTGAACTCGTTGATACCTGTCATATAAATAGAAAAGACACAATTCATCTGGATTAAATCAACTTTGAATTTAATATCGCAATCTCTACAACACCCAATTACAATCATTATAAGCTTCCTAAAGACTAAAGTCTGGAGGTAACTTCATGAGTTGTGTTGTGATGTAATCATTGGAGTTCAATTATGTTGTGTGTGGGGCAGCTATCCACCGATATCAATGGATGAAGTCACATAATATATCACGAATCGACTAACTTTGAAATATTAATCGCTGATTGCCTGTCAGCTCAGTCGTCTAACTGTCGGCAGTTCGATGCGAAGACTAAAGATCCATGGTTGGATTTCCTAATTGGGTGATGGATGTATACTACTGAAGAGTCTCATAGTAAGACGATGAGGTTGTTCAGTGCTTCGTGGTTTTTAATGGTTGTCTATCTCTGATCGATTCGTGATGTCAAATTCAAATGTAACAATCACCACAATAACAACTTAACTTACATAAAAAAGACAAATAGACACACCTTTCATGATCTTAATAAACGAAAATTTAGGCTCTCGATAACAATACTAAATAGTTTAACAAACTAATCAAATACAATGGAGTACGTATTCTGTATAAATGTATAGGCGGAAATCCCCATGTTTTTGAATGTTCATGTAAACTATTTTGCACAAGGTACGCACATTTACATTTACTTAATCTGACTATACTCACAATAGGCCAACACATAAATTATGAACAGCTCATCCTAATGTTACACTAATAGAAAATTACTTAATGTAATTGTGTATATTGAATTTATACTTTATAGATTGATATCGGATAGGTACCAATGTAAACGGGAAAGGATTGATTAGCTCAATGAATTGATTAATGTGAGAATGTTGTCAACTTATCCAGTGATACTGGTGATTAAACATTCACTATAAGGCATGGAAAAATCCTAGGCATCACCTATATCTCCTCGGTTGAATTGTGAGTGTTTACTATCACTAACATGTAACACTTATCTCTAAGTACTACTTGAATCAATCAATAAATACAACCAATTATTACCAATAACATTACAAAATCATATCAGTTTAAGTAAAGAATTGTATGTATTTCTTAATAATTGTAACATTTTTCTTTTACTTCAAAGTATTGAATAAGTCTATGCATAATGAAGTAAACTAATGTCTTCATTTGTATGAATTCATAGTTCGAATACTTGAATACTTCATACAGGAAGAAAAAAAAGTTCATTTAAATACGATTGAATCTTCATTATTGATTGAATTCAAATAGGCTTGTTTTAATAAATAACGATCTATTTCATGCAGATTTCTTTGATCATTGTCATTATCTTCATCAGTATCAATAACCTGATCATCATCATCATCATGATAATGTTGTCTGTGTAGTTCACTTGAATGTTCTATATCATTGTTAGGATTTAATGAATAATCAATAAATTTTCTTGGAATAACTTTTATGAATTGTTGATTTTTATCATTTCCATCAAGAATATGTTGAATATCATCTTGATATGGTTCTTCTTTTGTTAATTTTTCTTGTTTTATCAATTGTCTTAACATTAATAAACGTAGTTTTTCTAATGTTAATTGTTCAATTTCATTTAATTTTTGATTAGTTTTTTTAGAATTATTCAATACTTTCTGATGATTATCATCATCATCGTCATCATCATCATCATCATCATGACTATCAACATGATTATTATGTTCATTATTAATGAAATCAGGAGAATGTTTCATATGGAATTCATGTTGTGAATGAGGCACTTGTAAAACTTTACGCCTTTTTTGTCTATTATGATTATGATACTGATGATGTTTTGGCTGTTGTTGCTGATGATGATGACGACGACGATGGTGTTCATGAAGATCATGAAGATCAGGATTTTCATCATTAACAATTTCATTACCTACTTCTTTATCAAGTAGATAATCATGATTGATTTTTGGTACTTTTACAAATGCTCTTTGCTTATCACCATCATTTTCATTATTATTATCATCATCATCCTTATCATCAACAACAGTATCATCATTGTCATTGTTTAAATAATCATCATTCGTATTTTGTAAAGATTTCATAGAATTCAATAATTGTTTAGCAATTTTCGCATGATATTTAGCTTCTTCAGCTGCTTTATGCAATAAATTTGCTTGTTGAATTGATTCACTTGCAGCTACTTCTAAATTCATTGATTTATTCAATTCTGAATCAATTTGTAAAGCTAATGCTAATTGTAAACCATAAGTTTCTTCATCATTTATATTTGATAATATTGAAGATGATATTGGTTCTATGGATGATAATGATGTTATTGATGCATCAGTTGATGTTGAAATCAAAGGTAAACTAACCGGTACTAATAAATCATTTTTTATATTGTCATCTTTATAAGAATGTTTCGAATTCACATAATTCCTTGAAATGAATGGTAGACTACATGTATATGTTGTGATATTAAATGATATAATTAACAAAGAATAAGTATTGCATAGATTACGAAACATATATATTATGTAATCAGTAATATGTATATAATTGAAATGAATTTAAGTCAATATTTCAAATTAGTTTAAGTGTACAAGTATTCCATTCAATTTTGATCTGTTTACTTCATTGTCATTTCTTTGAATGTTATATACTCATGCTTTAGTATTAGTTAGTTAATATTTTTATAAGTACAAATATCTTATTTATAGACAAAAAGTTATAGAAACAAACAATCTGTCGATTGGTTGGTAACAATAGGAATGTCTATGCTCATTTCCCATCTCTTTATTCAATATCTTCACTAAATAGTTTAGGATAGGCAGACATAACTAGAACTCATGTATATATACATATACACTGTTGTAAACTAGAGAACATTGATGCAATACACCAACATAAGGAAGGAAGTATGTCTCTTCACATCTATGAAATATTTATGAGGAGTTTTTTAATCAATACACTAAGAGTTGAAGACTTAACAACCAATTAAATGTATTTGGCCTACCTTTCTGATCCAGGGTGCATTAACTCTTCAATTGAAATGAATGGGATACAGAAATAACAACAACAACAAAAAAAAAACATGCAAATATTATTTGAAAAATTAGAAGAAATATATCGAAGATTAAATTGGTTGTTTGTGATTCAAGTAAAGTGTCATAAAATTCAACGTATAAGTTTGATCCTATAAACTGCTAATGAAGTGATAAGTAATTCACAATTGAATAATTTACATGTAAATGGCGATTAGGCGTAATAAGTTGAACTAATCAATAATTCTGTCTCCTGAAAGTTATTCAATTAGAAGTTGATTTCTTCTGGAGTAGGGTGTTGGACAGTAGGAAACTCTGTTTGAACTAGGTTTTGAGCAGTTTGGTACTCTTTAGTAAGGCGTCACTGCCACCAATGTTGTCAGCTGATTCAATCTTGAATGTCCTAGTTGCACAAACTATGATCGTTAGGGTAAGAACTGACCTACTAACCTAATAACACGAAGCTTAAGTTCTAATTTATCTACTGATTATGGCCAAACCACTATTCATCTTAAAATGGTGTCATCAAAGTTCAATCACTTAAACTAGTGGCTACATTTCAACTTGATCGATAAAATTTGTTCACTACCCTAAACGACTAAACAAACAGAGCACTGACTATTATCTACTCATCATTAAATCTAACTATTGATCTCCACAACACCCAATTATAACCAATATATCAGCTCCCTAGTGACTAACTCTTTGAGGTAATTCCTGGAGATCTGGTATGAAGACGTGACTGGTGAAGTTAAACTGTATCGAGTGGGAGACAATTACCCACAGATGATAAGTGTGAGGTCGAGCAAACGTATCACGAATTGATTGTATTAGAAATATTAACCGTTAGATCTAGTGGTCAAGCGTTCGCCGCGGAGCCAGTGGGTCCTGAATTTGGTCCCAGATAGGGTCGTGGGTGTGCACTGCTGAAGAGTCCTGTGGTGAGACGGATCGGCTGTTCAGTGTTTCCAGGTGATTAATGGTTGTCTAATTCAGATCAATTTATGGTATCGAAATCGATACTTATTTTGTACTTTGAGGTCGTGCCCATTAGGAATTTCTTCGTTTAACCACTTCAGTATACTGGGTCTTGTTATTGTTATTCATTTCTGCGTAATACTTTTACTACATAAACTAATGAGTAGAATCAAGGTGAGGATGGCAATCGGAATAGTGGAGCATATAACTATTAAATTATGCAATTCACATGCTTTTAGTCACTACCTACCATACTATATTAGGCTTATCAGTACATGAATAAATTGTCAAAAATCTACAGACGATAAGATAAAGTTCGATTGGCATCTGAAACTGAACATTTTCTGATATGAATCTGCTTGAGAATCGGAATCTATGTTCGACAGTCAGTCAGTTAGTCAGTTATAATGTAGAACTTAGTACTTGCGTGCTTCACTTCAAGTTGGCATGCCTCAATTAGCAGATAAAGATTAAATTGTCGGACCAAATCCCAGAGTAGGGGAGGTAGTAATAGAGTAAGTACTAATGGAAAGGCATACAGATCGGAGATAAGATTTGAAACAAAAAGAATGTGGTTCAGTGAAGAGAAAATTATGAAAAGCTCAAAACTTAGAATTTGGAGGAAAACAAGGAGTGGATGCACCTGCGCCATTGCTACCGATTTTGAGCCATATCACCTAAAGTCTCTAACCATTTGTTACGTGGTGGTAGGGGCTTGCCTGTTGTGATGACTCAACTGAGCTATATTGGCTGGAAGGCATGTTCCTCTAGGTTCTACCATGCCAAGCAGGTCTGTTGGAGAGCGATAAGACTAAAGGCAGCAACCTAAAATCTGAGGGCGAAGTATTACTGCTCACTGCAGCGAGGTGTGACTCCAGTGAGGTGTTTCTCCTATGGATAACCAGCATCTGCAGCGATGCTACCTTCTTAACGAAAAGTAGGAGTTAGAAAAGGTCGACGCTAAAAATATCACACCTCACCTTACACCACGGATTTCCATCCCCAGGAGTAAGGCCTTCTAAAGAACGGAGCTAACACTTCAAAAACTTTCCATAACAAGGTCGTGAGTGAAGGGTACAGTTTACGCAGTTGACTAATTGATTTCCCGATTATCCCATCTTTAAGAAACCAGCTTAAATTGATTCATATTTTAACTTTCATAGTTATTGTCCATTACGATGTAAGCGAGGTTTGACAAAGTGCCTCTTCAATAGAGTTCAACAGAGGAATCACAAAAGATAACTAAAATACTAACATTAAATGAATATCCGTTGAAAATTTTAGATTGGTATAAATGTATACTTCTGTAGAAACCCTATGTTAACCATGTTTCTAACAAAATATTTTTGTTACATTAACAGATAGGTGGTGCCGGCGGGGCGGGGGCCTAAAGAAGGTTGAATCTACTACTAACATTTTGAAATAGTAGCTGCAGTTAGCTGTTGGAAAAAATTCAAATTACGCCATTGAATTATTAATCATTGAAATAACAAAGCCAATGATTTCACATAAACATGCATGGGTAATCACATTATATTTCAATTGCATTGAAATGCATATGTCGATATATGTACATGCGGAGAAGTAATAGAATATTAATATCCAGGGTAATGGAATATATATCTTAATATCTTAATAGCCATATCTAGGCAATCTACTCAGGACGACAAGATTTAGACCTAATTCTTAACATTGTGATAATATAAAAGTATTTTGCTTATAATATACAATGGTATTACAAAGTGGCTAGAGTACAGTATAGAACAAACAAAGGCTATACTTCTAATGTTTGCGTTAAGTTTATGAATGGAACAATCATCGTTTCAATTCATTAACCACTACAATCCAATGAGAGGACATTATCTATGACCGAATAATTTATTGGAAATTGCATTATAAATAAATGAACTGTAGTTTTGTGATAGAGTTACCACAGTCAGGTCATAGAAATGACGATAAGAGGATTCATCTATGTGATTGAAAAGTAGTCAGATCATTTTTCAAAGGATTTGAAATGATGACTAATTACAATATGCCTACAGTCTTCATGAAAATCTTTACTAAAAGGCAAAGAACTATTTACAGATGTATGTACACCACAGTGGTACCAACCATAAATCATGCATATTGATGTGTAGTTCTCATTACTCCAGTTTGGTTGATTAGAAACTTTTTATGTGGTCATTTAAGTATCACTTTTGCTCGTTTCTGTACTACAATGTAGCCATAATTAGTTTGATAATAACATGGATATGTAACTAAAATGTACATAGTCGTTTTTGTTTCTTCAACACTTAGTGTTTTGAATTGAGGTGTTTTCTATGAACGTTGATATTAAGTTTAGTCGATTGGATTCCTTACAGACTTAAGTTGGTAGAGTACCATAGAAAATCAGAGATAGCAGAATAACTGTTTCATCCTATTATGGGATTCTTCATCAGTGCACATTCTAGATTTAGATAGGGCGGTCAAACATAAATCCTACAGATTTCATGACGAGCGCCTAATCCCTCACACCATTGTGGCGACATCGAGCAGTAGAATTTCCATTAAAGGTACCCTACCAACATCAATTTGTAATGGGTTCAATCAATTAAATTTAGTTTTTTCCTTATCTCATCATCAATCTTAGCAAATATTGATGTAATTCATATTAATGAAATATGAGACTTGATGAATTGCCTAACTAATCGTATTACTGACACAATCTATTTAGATAGGCTTATATCCAGCCTGTATGACAAACAGAAGTGTCTTTTAATCTATTGAAGGTGTGCTTAAGCATTTACAAGTGAATCTGATATTAAAAAAATGTAGCTTATTACTTGCATAAGCTTCTAAGTATGCGATCATTTACAAATTAAAGGCTTAATTGAAATTGATACCGTATCTATTAATCCATATGAATATGATCCTTTACTATAATCTGAATGATTTGTGTTAACAATTAACATGTAGATTGATGTGATTGCATGGAGATTAAGTTTCATTTGTTGTTTGTTATCATCATAGAATGATCTTAATTAAGCAGAGCTGAAAATTAGATACTATGGGATAAATTAATGATAGTACACATTAACGACAGATATAGCTCTTGACGGATACATAATCATCACTAACAAGGAGTTGGGAGGCATCTAATAGTAGGTTTTCTACTTTAATCAATTTATGAAGTAGAACGACAATCATCAAATAACCGTTTCACTCCCAACGTGTCTGAACTTTACCGGTTACAACTTTCATGAGACAGATTTTTCAAGAAGATCAGTACTGAGCTAATTATTGTGCTTTAAGTGAGGTGATTTTGCCAAAAATTTGTTTTAATTTGTTGTTCGTATTAATCGAAAGAACAAGATGATTGTCCCACTACATCACTTAATGATGAAAGTGCGAATCTGGTCATTAGCAACTGGCTAGCTTAGTGGCGTTGATAGGTTTAATAAATGGTAGGTACGTTGGTTTGAACTTCTACTATGGAGTCCTATACTAGGACTTATCGACTATCTCTCAGTGCAATCTAGTTCTTAAAGATGACTAACGGTGGTCAGTTTGTGATGCGTATAAACAATAAATTCATATTATGATTGATTTCGAAGGATAATTCTACTAGGTTGAAATGACCGAGATTTTCAGGAACAGAGTTGTTGATCGATTTGCATGTATACCTTGTTGCAACCAAAATAAATAGTCTTCAGTAATACATTTTGACAAAATTCACTTTGTCCGGCTAATATAGCTTTCTTCACAGAAGCAAGTAAACTTGTACGCGCACACTGTTGTGGCTCAGTTGTATAGCTCTTCTTTGACAAAATTATGAACCAGAGTTGTGCTGGAAAAGATGATACGTAGCTAAGCGGCATAGAACGTTTGTCAAACAGTTTTCCACAGTCTGCACTGGCGAATCTCTGCAGCCGTATCTCCTCTGAATTCAATATTCATGAGAAGGTATTTCCTAATCTAGTTTTGGCGTCAGGTTTCGATCGATGAACCTTGAAGAATATTCTCATAGTTTACTCAGTTCAGTCTCAACTGTATCATCAGTACGAATTCGTCCGGTCCTTGATGCCAAAGAATCAGTCAAACTTCTATTTCTATTCAATAGGACCCAAGTATAGAAATTCATATACTGATCATTATAGGTTCATTGTTTATGTAATGATCGATGTAAAAACCACCTGGTCTTTATTTTAGTAAGTCATGCAAGAAATGAAATTTTGAATCATATCTTCATTCTAGTGTAAAACTTATTGAATTGTGATTCCTGTTAAGCATTCAGGATATAGTTGGGCTAGGTATTGTCGTCGCAAACTATGAAAGTATCATTAAAAATATCTCTTATAATAAAAGCTATCAGTTGCAGGTCTTAGTGTTTTCCAGACTTGCGTGGAAACAATCAGCTAACATTGGGTCGAATTAAGACCCAATTACTACTCCATTAGTTTGTCTATACAGTTCAATATTGAATCTACATTGCTTACTAAAAGTACATTGAGAATATATAATCCCTTCAGATATTATTATAGAACCCAAATGTCGAGATTGTTGTTCTCAATACCTCAGCATAAGAAATTAATTATATCATTAAGCGGAGCATCTAACGATATCATTACCTCTCTGATTACATTAGCATTGAGTGATGAATCATGACGATGAAAGAGATCATAGCAAAATTCAACATACATCTTTCTGTGAACTTTAGTAAGATGTTATTCAATTTGTACGGTGTTATGTTTTTGGAAGCGATAACTGGAGAACACTGAACACTAACACACTTGGTTGTCAAAATGAATATCCTTATAGTCTCAACTGATGTCACCCCACTAAAGTCGTTCCTCCGAATGATTCATAAAATTGAACAAACTGCTTCAAAAGGAGCACAAATCATTGTCCTTAGTCCAGGCTGAATTATAGATTTTAATGTATTTACTAAATCGTAGAATAAATTCATTCAGTGAAGAAACCATTTTCGACCAGCTCGTTTTCAGTGCTATTCAATCATATACATTGTTATATCGGACGAATCAAGAAGACTAGCTAACTTTCTGATCTGTTTCTCAGAAGACTGTTTCAATTATTTTGAGTATATATAAATTGATTATTCTATTTCTATTATTGTCATGTTCCTGTTGCCTTAACCTTCCACTGAACTCATAAATTGCTATCAAATCATTTGTCATTCAAGAACTATGATCAATTAATCATATACCCATACTCTCAGTCCTTCATCATTATTGTTTCTATTTTGTACAGATGTTATTCACCCTAATAGTGTAATGCGTGATCAGATTATGTGTATATGTAAATGGATGAGTGAAATATAATCTAACTGACTGATGATGGGCTTAGTTATCTTGTGTCCTCTATTCCAACTTGGGAACTAGTAGTCACGGAGCGGATGTGTTAGTACATTGATTGGTATTATGGTAGTCACTATTTTCCATACATTGTGATAGTCCAATTATTCAAAATATAACATACATTTATATATGATGAATAGATCAGTGCATAATTATATGAATTTGTTAAGTTGTTATGCCAAATTTGATCAACTAGTTACTTATTGAATGAAGAGATTAGAGAAACATGTGAACTATGTAATCAGTAGCGGTGGATACAATCTAATTGTGATGATATGTGAATAATAATGAAGAAATTTAGATAGAGATAGTCTTTGTAATAACTGGGTAAAAATGATAATGAGATGGAACATAATTGGGAATTTTTGTCAAAATAGGAATAAGTTATTAGAAGAAATGAACTTAAAGATAAATTCATTGTAAACAAAACAATCTAACAAACTACATTTAAATTGGATTTTATGAATTGGCTTGGATTAGGCAATCAATGAAAACACTAAAGAACTAAGCATCTACTTCATTGTAGTATGGGGCTCTCAAGAAGCAAGAGTTGACTACCTTACGAGAGAATCAAACCCAGGATATTTATGTACATATATATTCGCCTATTGAAGCCATTATGAAATAGTCATTCTATCAGTGTACAATATTCACGAGGGTAAAGCAACAAATATAGCAACAAAACTTTACCGAGTAAATGGAGTTACTAACTGAAGTAGTTTTGTGGAGATAAGTATAAAGTTTAGCTGATTATATTGGTCACAGTTTCATATTAGTTACGTACCAGTGAGATCCAGGGAGCAGTGGGTTTCCGATTCATCCTAGTGTAGGATTCATCAGTAGTTTATACCCTTGATTCTATGAGGGAATAGAACTTATGGTCTCTAAGACTTCCTGCGAGCTCCTAACTATATAGTCTACTGAAACGGTAAATCTTCAATGGTAGAATTCTCAATTCCACGAATTCGTGATACTATCGGTCAATGACACATGTGATAACTGTTTCAGTGTCGACATGTCTGAACGCCACCAGTCATAACGTCTTACTAGAACTTTAGAAACATCCTGAAGTTAGTCAATAGTGAAACTCAATCCATATTATTATGTCATGAATACAAACTACTCATTCCATTAATTGTTCAATTTTCAATCAGTAGAAATAAAATGTGACATCGATTGTTGTCAAGACAAAAAGGAAAACACTTGTGTTTATCACGTGTTACCTTGACTCAAGGTCATCTTTATTCATTCAGGCTCTTTCCATGGATATTTTTCTCTTCAATTGGTCTTTTTTACAGAATCTTTCTATGTTGAGTGCATTTACATGATGCAGTGTGTACAGTTAATAAATATAACATAATACTTCAGGTACGTAAGTAAGAACATGTATCTTGGGGAATCAATCCCTTTTGGTTCGATATCATTAAATGGTCCGAGTGAGACAATCTTTGTAAACCTAGAAACATTGAACAGCTGTTTCCTGCTAGTGTAGGTAATCTGTGTCTAGTGTAAAGCAATCAATCACCGATAACACTGGACGAGGTAGTGGAGATATTACACTAATTCACTGAGTTAGAAATACAAATTGTTGTATGTCGGCAAGCTCAGTGGTTTAATGGTTAAGCACTCTCCATGAATCCTAAAACTCCTGGCTTCGATTCCCTGGCAAGTGGCAGATGCACACTATTGAGCAGTCTCATGCAAAGAAAAGGCGATTGTCTAACTCAAACAAATGGGTGATATAAAATTAATATTCACCAATCACTACTACACACAATTATAAGCAATTTTTTCTACAAGGTGATAAGTTATTGGGCTTCTTACTGATCTAATCCCACCTCATGTCAATCATTCTGGATGATGTTTCCGAACGCTTTTGGATAGGATTCTTATGCATCGACTTGTATAACAAGCTCCTAAGCAGAAGGTGAATTAATAGACGAACACGCCCGCAGCTCTTCTAGGGTTGTTGCCGGTCCCAAGCCCGGGTAAAGGAGGAGGGTTGGGCATAGGCCTAGCTCCCCTATCCCGTAAAACTCAAGTTTGCTAAAAAAACGCTAACCAGAATAAACAAACCTAACCATTTAAACTCTGCCCTGGAAGTAGAAGGAACCTATATGACGCTTCATGATGAAAGCCGAGATTCTTCGGAAGTCATGAGGCCGATGCCACCCCTTCTAACGACCAGAGCAAAAATTTTTATAGGTACATGGAATGTTCGGACAATGTGGGAGACAGGGAAGATCAGCCAGATAGCAGCAGAAATGAAGAGATACAATTTAACTGTGCTCGGGATCAGCGAAACGCATTGGACTGAAACTGGACAGAAAACATTAGCCACGGGAGAAGTGCTACTATATTCCGGGCACGAAGAGGAAAATGCCCCACACACCCAAGGAGTTGCTCTGATGCTGTCTAAGAAAGCGCGCAATTCACTTGTAGGATGGGAACCACATGGACCCAGGATCATCAAAGCATCCTTTAAGACAATGAAGAAGGGGATTACAATGAATATCATCCAGTGTTATGCACCCACCAACGACGGCAACGACGAGGACAAAGATCAGTTTTATGATAGGCTGCAGTCAATTATAGCGAAGTGTCCAGGAAAGGATCTGACAATCCTGATGGGGGACCTAAATGCCAAAGTCGGAATGGACAACACCGGTTACGAAGACATCATGGGACGACAAGGATTGGGGGAAAGAAATGAAAATGGTGAAAGATTTACAAATCTTTGCGCTTTCAACAAAATGGTTATAGGTGGTACAATATTCCCCCACAAACGCATACACAAGGCTACATGGATCTCACCAGATCATAGTACAGAGAATCAAATTGATCATATATGCATCAATAAAAAATTCAGAAAATCAATGGAAGATGTGAGAATCAGGAGAGGAGCTGATGTAGCTTCAAACCAGCACCTAGTGGTTGCCAAAATGAAGCTGAAGCTAAGAAAGCAATGGATAACTGGAGCAACAGCATTAAAACCGTTTAATACAGCCTCTCTTCGGGATACTGACAAACACAAGAAATTTAAAATAACTCTCAGCAACAGGTTCCAAGCCTTACAAGAGCTGCTGAACGAGGAAGAAACCACTATGGAGGACAACTGGAAAGGAATCAAAGAGGCACTAACTTCAACTTGTCAAGAGGCTCTGGGCTGCAAGAACTACCATCATAAGGAATGGATTTCCACAGAGACCCTGAGCCAAATTCAACAAAGGAGGAACAAGAAGGCAGAAATCAACAACAGCCGAACTAGAGCAGAAAAAATCAAGGCACAAAATGAATACACAGAAGCAAATAAACAAGTAAAGAAGTGTATTCGAGCCGACAAACGGAAGTATATCGAAGGCCTTGCAACAACAGCGGAAAAAGCTGCAAGAGAAGGAAATATGAAACAGCTATACGACACAACGAAGAAGCTGGCAGGGAAATATAGTAAACCAGAGCGACCGGTCAGGAACAAAGGAGGCAAGCTAATCACCGAGATTCAAGAACAAAGAGACAGATGGGTAGAACATTTCGAGGAACTCTTGAATAGACCAGCTCCACCAAACCCACCACACATCGAAGCAGCATCTACAGACCTCCCGATTGATGTCAATCCACCAACGATGGAAGAAATCAAGATAGCTATCAGACAGATCAAAAGTGGGAAAGCAGCAGGACCTGACAATATACCAGCCGAAGCACTTAAGTCAGATATAGACATAACGGCGAGGATGCTCCACGTTTTATTCAAGAGGATCTGGGAGGAAGAACAGGTGCCGGCAGACTGGAAAGAAGGATACCTTATCAAGATACCAAAGAAAGGGGATTTGAGCAAATGCGAGAACTACAAAGGGATCACACTATTGTCAGTACCAGGGAAAGTCTTCAACAGAGTGTTGTTGAACAGAATGAAAAACTCAGTGGATGCTCAACTTCGAGATCAACAGGCTGGTTTCCGTAAGGATCGGTCATACACAGACCAAATTGCAACACTACGCATCATCGTTGAACAATCAATTGAATGGAACTCGTCATTGTACATCAACTTCATCGACTATGAGAAGGCGTTTGACAGCGTAGACAGGAGATCATTGTGGAAACTTCTTCGACACTACGGTATACCAGAGAAACTCGTCAACATTATCCGGAATTCTTACGACGGACTACAGTGCAAAATTGTGCATGGAGGACAGCTGACAAATGCATTCTCAGTAAGAACCGGTGTCAGACAAGGCTGTCTGCTCTCGCCCTTCCTCTTCCTCCTAGTGGTCGATTGGATCATGAAAACCTCTACATCTGGGGAGAAGCACGGGATTCAATGGACAAGTAGGATGCAACTTGATGATCTGGACTTCGCGGATGATCTAGCACTTCTATCCCATACACAACAGCAAATGCAAGTGAAGACAACCAAAGTAGCAGCAACCTCAGCATCGATAGGCCTGAACATACATAAGGGAAAGAGCAAGATCCTCAAATTCAACACCGAGAGCACCGACCTAATTGAACTTGATGGTGAAACTCTGGAAGAAGTGGATACCTTTACATACCTGGGGAGCATCATCGATGAACAAGGAGGATCTGATGCAGATGTAAGGGCAACGATCGGCAAAGCAAGGGCAGCATTCCTACAGCTGAAAAATATATGGGACTCCAAACAACTGTCTACCAACCTCAAAGTCAAACTCTTCAATTCGAACGTCAAGACAGCTCTACTTTATGGAGCTGAAACCTAGAGAACTACTGCAAACATTATCAGGAGGGTACAGGTATTTATCAACAACTGCCTACGTAGAATATTGAATGTCTGTTGGCCGGAAACCATTAACAACAGCCTACTTTGGAAAAGAACAAATCAGCTTCCAGCTGAAGAGGAAATCAGGAAACGACGTTGGAAATGGATAGGACATACACTGCGGAAATCATCAGACTGTATCACCAGACAAGCACTAACTTGGAATCCTGTTGGAAAACGGAAAAGAGGAAGGCCAAAGAACACCCTGCGTCGAGAACTGGAAGCAGACATTAGAAGGATGAACAGTAACTGGAGACAGCTGGAAAGGATTGCTCAGGACAGAGTTGAATGGAGAAGACTGGTGAGCGGCCTATGCTCCTCCGAGAGGGGTAACAGGCGTAAGTAAGTAAGTAATGAGTGTAGTCAGATTCTGGTGTTTATTTATCGTTTAGGCTGCTGTTCAGGAAGGGATGACTAGATAACAGTAATCTTAAGGTCCCCATAACAAAGAACGTCTTTCTAAGGGAATTATAAATCCTTCTGTTTAGGATGTCTGATGATCTGTCACTGCTGAAACCATTATTGATGTAAGGTATTTTCTTTGGTAAGGAGGCTTCTGATAGTTTTGAGCTTCATATTTATGTTGATAAGCCTCGGTAGACATCAGTTTTCAAAAATATTTTTCTTAAGATACTTAACTCATCATTCTCACTGAATGACTGTTGAAATTCAACGGTAACGTAGTCTTAGTATAACTCAAGTTCTCTATTATGTGTTTTGTTGTACTGATTAGGATTCAGTGGATATTACTATCTTGAAATACCGACTTCGGTATGAATGTAATCTGATCAGTTTTGATACTATCGATTATTTACTAAAGTTTAAAATGGGTAGACATGGCTCCATAGCATAAATACGCCTACATAAACATAAAATCTGACGTTTCGATCACAACTTCATAGTTGGGGTCCTAGAGAACTTGATGCTTATCAGCTTGAGACGTAAACAGACTTAATTCATATAGAATACTGTAGTGATCTTTCTGTATTTTTCTTTCATATTATTATTCCTTTGTAAGCTCTTTGATTTGTTAGACCCACCATCACATCCACTGTGAGTTTATTACATCAAACTATTAACTACTCAAAATGTAGGCAACTTTTAATTGCATTAACTAATCTTAAATAATGTCGTACCTAAAATACACATTCATGAAATTTATTCAGTTGGTAAGTTCTTTGATCATTGTAAGTGACTGTAATATTTGTGTCCTATGTCCAAATCTATATATAGAAGTACTAACTGTTAACCTGCTCACTCGTGAATCGATCTAGGAATTAGACACCCGCGATGTATTGTTGCTTCAAAACTAAACCAAGAAGATAGAAGATTGGCACTCATGATCTTTTTCTCTGTCCGGCGATCTTGTAACAGACATGAAAATTAGTACCTTACAAATGACAGTGACTAATCAAAAACACCAAGGTCAATTTCGAAAACATGAAGAAGAATATCAGTTTCCTCCAACTTGACGATTAATACAAAGCTAGCAGAAATAGGAATTTAGGTGGTTTTGTGGAGATCAACATTAAGTTTATTTGACTGAATTCGTCAAAGATTGATGTTGCTATTCTACGAATTGACAGAACTAGGAACCTTACCTTTGGACGCTACCCTAATGATGCAAAGGATTAAACATTCGTCAACCCAAAGGCTCTGAGTATGATTCCCCTGGCAGAATCAAGGTTGTGCACTACTGAAGAACCCTATACTAGTTCAAAACAGCTGTAAACCGCGCTTCGGTTTTCAACAGTGCCTTAGCAACACCAATTTGTAAATAATTCACTTAAGTAAAAATATGAACATTTGCAAAACAATAACTAGTTCGCCTTCTTCTTAGTAGTAAAGAAATGACTATCCGAAATAAAATACACCGTCTATTGTGAATACATCTCGCACTGTTTGATTCATCACTATCGATAATCAGATCTACTGGCATAAGATAATAATCAGTATTGATGTCATCAATCACTGTATTGATTCAAACAATGTTGATATCCATAATTAGTTAACTTAAAATAATTTATTATTATCCAATAATCAAAACCCATCGATCCATCTACTGAATCATGTTCTATCAATGTATTTATGTAAATATTTACTTATTCTATACGCACACTTATTTATCTACTTACGATTTGTTTGGATACTGAAGTGTATATACATTGCGGCAGTAGATGTTTACATTGTATACTTCAATCCTTATCTCTTCCTCTCCTTCTCTCTATTGTTATCATGAAATCAAAGGAATGATTGTTTACGCTTACTTAATATATGATTTCTATAGTTTATTTCTTCTCTTTGAAATCATATTTCGGAACAGATGTTACTAGTTAATAATAATTCCATTAGCTTCAAAGTATGGGCATGTTTCTGTATGAGTAGTAAGTATCTGAAAGATAAATCTTGTTTTGTTTGTATTCATTATAGAGTGACTTCAGTTCGATACCAGATAGATTGATCACTGTTTCGTCGTAGTATGAGATTGTTTAATATGTGCGTATGTGGAGGGTGCACACCTGTGACTTTTAGGTCACATGATAAATGTCTAACTAAGGGTACAACTATCATTCAGTATTCAGTGATAAGGTAACCAATTCAATCAAGGTATGAAATATCCCGACGACCATCCAATATCATAAATGAAAACGATCTCAGTTCTACCATTTCTGATTTCCAATAAACATAACGTTATACTAGAACTTTAAAAGAGTCTTGAAGTAGGTCACTAACAAAATAACCATGGTAATAAGTCTGATATATTCTGATATATAGAGATGATTGGTTTTAACTTTTTTTCGTATTCATCATAAAGTGATGTCTGTTGGGTATTTGATGAGAACCAATCTAATTAAATGTTAATAGTCAGATGACTTGTGACCGACCTTAAAACTGTCTTGAAGTCCTAGTGAGAAGTCATAAATGGTAGAAGTCAGAAAATCTAGCAGTAACATTCATATCGCCTTAAGCATAACATAATAGTTGAGGTATATCACAAGTTGATTAATATGGTAACAGTACCAGTTGTCGCTCGTCGGCGCAGTATCACTCATAGTAAGGCACTCATAAAGTATCATGGCAATCCTGAGCTTGATTCGTGGTCAAGTAGTGAGTAAGCACAGTTACTTAGAAGTCCCATAAGAGGAAGGAACACGTGTCTCTCATTTCTAACTGATTATTAAAGGTAGTCGACAGAGACCTATTTATAGGAAATACAAACAACAAATCAACACCAATCTCCACAAAATTGGAAGGCTCAAATAGACATTTCAGGCTTTATCATGATACTCACAGAATTGAAAAGATTTCTGTCGTCCTATCGCGCACTGAATTCAATTCAGCATGAGGACACAGATTCTATCTTCAACAGAAACAACTAAGAATTCATTTATCTTTAATCATTAGAAAAGATTAGCCTACATCATTTCAATGGTAATACACTGATTATTAGGTACTACTGTATTGTGCAAATCCACGAAGTGGTCAATACATTTTTTGTAGTAGTTTCTTGCATTATTGTCTCATAACTTTGTTTCATTAACCTGCATATAAGTTTAGTGAAAACCATTATTAAATCTTCTGGTAAGATATTCACAAACGTTGAAGAACTTGTATACGATGAAATAGACCTCTACATACATTCAAGTTTTATAAAGTTTGTTGATTCAACTAAATGTTTTATTATTAACTGATATGGTGTATAGGATGCTAAGGTTGATAGTTTGGTATACTTTCATCTGTGAATGATGGAAAATTCTAGTAAACTAAGTTTGAAACTAACCTCAATACATTCAATAAGTGTAATGGAGCCAATAGTTTTGATTGGTTTTTATATTGTTTTTCAATGGGTGAATTACTTCATATTGGAAATCAAATGACATAAAGAGAATTTCGATAGTTCGTGGAGACTGGTATTTTCAGTTGGTTGAATGATGTTGACAAGGTACACGTCAAATACACTTACAACTAATAATAGAAATAATCCATCAAAATAAGGTATGGAACAATAGTGAAATAATGTAATCATGGAATCAGAAAATTGAAAGTAACTTGAAATTTATTACACAACTTCCTACCCTGATTCAAAAACACCGTTTCTATAATTGGTATCCTAGTTTTGGCTAGGGTATTATTACCGTATTTATTACAACCATTTGTCACCTTGAAACTCGTTATCGAGAGGAAAGCTTCCTGCTAATATTGATATCTTCTGGCCTATCCTGACAAGTCCGTCATATATATGATGATTCTTGACTTACCAGAAGGTCTTTTGTATTCTAAAGAGTCCAGAGTCACTTACAAAAGAAAATTTACAGGATGGAACAGTGAGGTAGAAGAGTGAGTAGACAACTCGGGAAATCCTAACTGGTACCAAAGAACATGACAGCTATACAAAACGACCTTCCAATAATTATGTAGAGCTCGAATGGTTGTAGGTCAAATCAGCAAAAGAAGCGCATTTTGATATTTACAACAACCACAAAATAGACATAAATGATATCAAAATCATTCAGAATGGGCTCTCGAACTACAAAGAATGACATGTGGCTGAAGCATATCATATTTTACTAAGCCTCACTGTACTTAATAGAATTGAGGGCCTTATCATTCATCCGACATGATCTATCTACCTAAACAACGACAATTAAATGGATCAAATTTCTCATACATAAATTATCCTCAACATTTTCCTCACCTCCTACATCACAGTTCTCAAACTCACAGATACCTAACAAACATTCGTAAGCACAGAAACATAGTTCACTATTGAACACCTTGACCCATATGTATATGACTTCAGACTAATAATTTGATTATGCTAATTATCTTGAATATGATGTGTTCTATTGTACTATGTAAAGTTAGGTTAATGTAATTCGATTATTTGTTAATCTGTGAAGAAATGGCTTACAACACTAAGGTTGTTAAACGTCAAAAATCACGATTTTTACCCATTGTATTATTCAGTCAGCTGGTCACAACGTAGAAGTTGGTATGTACGTACGTCAGTTCAAGTTGCCTTGCTCCAAGTAGCAGATAGAGATAAAATTGTTGGATTATATCTCAGAGTGGTGGATGTAGTAACAAAGTTAGTATCATTGGAGAGAATTATAGATTAAATATGGCATTTAAGAAAATACAAATCAATTAAAAAGAAATTATGATGAATTCAGAAGCTTAGAACTTGACAAGGACATATAATGGATACACCTATGCCATTGCGAACGATTTTGAGCCATGTTACCCAAAGTCTTTAACTATTGGTTATGATTATCACTCGAACCTAAACCACGTAGTATTTATTTATTTACATGCCTCAACTCGGTTATCAGTGACTTCATGAACTGGTTTTATGTTTTGGTTTAACCGCCCTAAGCATTTTTTTCTATCTACTCTTACACCGAACAGGACTGTTCGTCAAGACATACAGAGATTCGGTATACGTAACACATGTCCTAACCACTTCAGCTGATAAACATTCACTACTTCATCAGTCGATTTACCAGGATTATTACATATATATGTGACTTAATCTGACAAACTACTTGTCTAATACTCAATACATTTGAAAGTATAAAGTCCAAACTTGGTAATGATACGTATTAATCATTCTGTTATAAGAAATAGAACAGTTCAATGTTCAGAATATAAGTGATTATTTACAAGTTCTAATTACAATAATTGAATTGTTTACTTATAAAGTAAAGTAAATAATAAATTCAATAAAGAAGTATAAAATAACTAATAATGATAAAGTCTAAATATTGTTGACACTTTAGATACTACTGAATACTTATAATGAAATAAAACTATTCTGTGATATAATTCAGTTTAAAATGTACACTTGAATTTGAAGTGTAGTGCAAATTAAGATTTAGAAAAACAAACCAAATATTAAATCATTGAGTTTAAATTTATTTTTTTTTTTTTGATGTAACAATTAAGATAAAAGATAATTAGAATGTATTTGGACCTTCCTGTGGATTTATTATGAATTGCGATTGATCAGTATCTGTTGGTATATGTAGATCCAGAGTGGATTCCCTCGATATAGAGATAGTTCACAAGTATTGTTTTAGTTAAATAGTGACTGGTAAGAAGAATTAAAAACAAGTGTTTCTTCCTGTATAGGACTTGTCAACTGGATGTATCTGCATCTCAGTCTTGTTCGAGGCAATCTGCTTTGGAGGCGTATATGGCGACAGTGACTGATTAATTTTAGCCCATGATAAATCAACGGAATGTTTCAGATACACTCTTATTATATGTATATTGATTGCATAATTGTAGCTATTTAGATTCAGTAGCCTAGTAGTGAATGAGGTAGCGTTTGGCACGAAACGATCTAAGTTCAAGTCCAGGTATGAACATCAACACTGGGATACAGGTAAACTAAGCTTACGCGTCCCAAATATGACAAAATGCACCTCTTTGGTTCCGTTTGCAAGTCACAATTCAACTCAAACAAATTAAAATATAAGATAAATTATTTGAAGTTGTAGTATATCCATAAGACACTTTTAATTTGGTCCACAGGAACAGGTAAATTAATTAATTAATTACAATGAAGATGTTTCAGTGCGAACACAGTTCCTTTGAGATGAAGTCACGAGAGCTGTACATTTGTATTAATAGTCAGTTTAGAAAATAATAAGTGTTTATAATAAAAGAAACAAGCATTACACTAAAGTAATCAAAAATCAGTCACGTACTCAAGTTTACAATTAAGTATATTGCGGGGCTTGAAAGGGACAGCAAGGAAGGCTCATAGTAACTTCCTTCAAATAATAATCAAAATGAGATGATGAGTTATCACATAACGAAGTTATCAACACTAAATGAACATTCTTAAGTATTGAATGTAACAAGCCACAGCAACAGTTTTTAGAAATATAATAGGAATGTAAAATATAATTATTAACTTGATGGATACTAAGGAAATGGATAATAAGTAATTACTTGTAAAACAATTAAAACATTAGGAAATAAGGATAGAATAAGAAATGATAAAGAGGAAGAGTATTAAGACCATGATAAAAACCAAAGATTAGATATACTTTTTTTGAACACGAAGATCAGGCTGATCTGAACCTCTTATAAACTAGTCCTGTTTACCAAATAGATGATTTTGAAATGATGATTTTCAGGACAGTGCATGACTTTAATCCACCAAATGTTCAAAAATTAAGGTATTAACCGATTCGCAGCATCTTTTAGATAACCATGTAAGATAGTAATTCAGAATAGGCTTGTAACTTCCCGTTGATTTGTAATGGACTTTAACTGGTCAGCCTCTGTTGCTATATGTACATCCTGAGTGGACTGCCTTTGTATAACGGTAGTACACAAGTTATATTTACGTTGGATTGTGACTGGCAAGTGGAATCCAGGACGCGCGTTTCGTCCTATTTGGGATTCATCGGCTGGATGTACCTGCATCCCAATGTTGATGACCAGTTTCAGTCCATTACAAATCAACGAGAAGATACAAGCATATTCTGAATAACATATGTACCCGTTGCACAAGTGTGACTGTCTGGACACAGTAGCCTAGTAGTGAACGCGATGGCGTTTGACACGAAGCGGACTGAATTCGAATCCCAGTGTGAACATCAACATTGGAATGCAGGTATATCCAGCCGATGAGTCCCAAATAGGACGAAACGCGCTTCCTGGATTCCACTTGCCAGTCACAATCCAACTTAAATATAACATGTGAGATAGCGCTGGAATATCCTTTTAGAAAGCACACTCTACGTGAGTCCGTTAATAACTTACTGGTATGACTTACAGGAACAAGCAAACTGTTAAAGACAATAAATCAGTCCAAATGCGACAATTTATCCGTCACACTTCCTCAGATAGTTTTACTGCTGGAATAAAAGACTATTTAGACTAATGTCAAATACAGAGTTCTTTTTAGAGATTTTCAGAGTCGGTTTCTAAGAATTTCTGATGAGTGTCTGCTTTAGAGTCAATATTCATGAATATTGCTTTCATCGGCACAGTGTTGATTCATCCAGTTTAAAGTATTAATTTCAGGCTCTTGTTTATGAATCTGGATGTATATGGGGGGGGGGAGGCGAGTGGAAAGTTTAATCTAAAAGTGTATCGTGAATTTTATCCAATTTATCTTTTATTGTGTTCTTTGTGCAGGCCTTCAGAATAAGAAGTGAAGTGAGTTGCTTTTTCTGTTAAATGGCGCCCAACTCCAAAGGTTGGTATTCAGTCCATTCCATTTTAATTTTCTATAGACTGATCTTTTCAAAGAGCCATCTAGTCTTTGTTTCAGCCGAACTTCCAGAAAATGAAACGAAGAATTCTCTATCGATCCTTTAAGAGACTGATTTAATTGTAGTAACTGTTAAAATCACGTAGAATCTTTTCACATTCGATCAAGGTGTAGTTCATACAACTTCCAAAAAATATAAAGTCTAGTTACTGATGGCCAAAGAACGTCATTTTCTAGATTATTCACTAAAATATCGTCTAGAAGAGGACCAGGAGATGATCCTATTGTAAAACCATCCACTTGCCTAGGGAATTCATGATTAGATTTGGATTTAACATTTAATATACGCCATAACAGTAGTTTTTTTAAGCAAATATTTAGGTATGCCAACGTTCATTTTGTTATTTATAGAATAATCACACAAGTAATAAATGATTTCTGCTAGAGGAGTGATTGGAGAATGAGAATCAATGTTCGATTAAATCATTTTCTTTCAAGATACATTGTGGTTGTCTATTAATTTCACAGATCAAGTAGATTATTAGGTGGATATTTTGGAGATCTTTGAATTGTTAGCAAAAAGAAGTCAACTATACGATACAATTCTTAGGTTTGCCACAAAAAGTGTGTTTTAATGGTGTTTTTTTAAAGTAGTGGCCAACATGATCAACATTTATGTAGAGTTTTTGCTGCGGATATTATGAATTCTCTTAGGGGATTTTACTTCATGTTTTCATCAATCAGTTAATTTTGATGTGACTACATTTTCAATTCACGTCGAGTTGAGAAGACTTAATGCTTAATCTATAGAATGAGAAGTACATATTTATCAGATTATTAATTCAAGGAATATAATCAAATGTCTGTTACAACTGATGAAAACCCAGTTAAATACACTTCAAGATTCGTGTTAGGAAACTACTATACAGTTAACGGAATAGTATGGGTTACATTATCAGTTTACGTTTATAAAATATGACTTGATTAATCTTCTTGCTACAATTTATTTTCTTGATAGTGCCAACGTCTCTCGTTGTCTCAGATTAGAAAAAAGGGCTTTTCTTGAATTCCACCGTTAACTTTCCTTCAAGATGGACCTGTCCGAAATTCAAAAGAACTACACATAAAGTAGAAAGTTTAATGCTACATTCATTTTTGTTAAGCTGAAGATATTTCGCTTACTGTTTACATTATAATTTTCGAATTAAACGTTACATAGTTTGTACATTTTCTGAACATAGTCCACGGCATATCTGTTCAAGTTACATTATCGATCATGTTAATATGATATTTGTGTTGCTCAAAGTGTAGGCTTCCCAGACACTCATTAATTGTTGTCATATGTGCTTTACTTCCTAAATTATTGTAGCCTTATTATAATCCGATTATCCTGAACTCTGTACACTACTTCGCTAATTTAGTCTTGATTGTATTTCCTGTTACTAATTGGTGTAGTATATGATATACAGAATCCATTGCTTTTGCTCAGTAAATGAGTTGGCCTTAGCATTCATTCACTGGTGTTTATTATGTCTATACATGCCTCTAGAGAAGGCTATATTCACTTAGCCATCGTGCCAGCCGATCATCGTTTTGAGGTCTATATGGTCGTAATTATGGATCATGTCCTATTGACTTGTTACTGGGTATGAAAACTGCAAGGTCACTTCAACAATCATTACACAAGTTCTTATTAAGCGTCCAATTGATGTGTATGCGTATATAATGCATAGTGATATTGTGTGTGGTTGGAGGTGGGGTGTTGGAAGTGGTCGGTAGGAAAACTTGAATATGGTTTTAGTTGGTACCACTTAATAAATTGTATCTTCATTAATATAGATTATTAATGCCTTTTATATGATTTGCACCAGAGTCGTTCATCTCCAGAAACTGAAATGTTACTATAAGGATTTCAGTGAATTATCTTATTTTCAAATGAAATGAAATATCTACATTGACTTAAATAATGGAGTATTGAATAATTTATTGATATTAACATTCGAAAAAATAATCTAACAAAATTAATTTTACTATGAAAAGTTTTATGGAAAAGACTGAGGAAGACTGGACTTCAGAGATAACTGTCGAGTGTAAATTCATTTTCAGTACTCTTTAAAGTTGGATGAACATATTGAAATGACTAAGTGTCGTTGAATTATGAAAAATTGAAAGTTACCATAGCTGAAGTTCGAATGGTTTCGTTTGTTTAATCTGGTTAGCGTTGTTTTAAAAAGCTGGTGTTTTACGGGATAGGGATGCTAGCCCTCTGCCCAACCCTCTTCCTTTACCCGGATTTGGGATCGGCAGTGACCGTAGAAAAACTGCAGGCGGCCTGCATCACGAGACAAGCACTAACTTTGAATCCTGTTGTGAAATGGGAAAGAGAATGACCAAAGAACACCCTGCATCGAGAATCGGAAGTAGACATTAAAAGGATTAACAGCAACTGGAAACAACTGGAAATGACTGCTCAGGACAGAGTTCAATAGAGAATACTAGTGAGAGGCCTATACTCCTCCAGAACGGGTAACGAGTGTAAGTCAATCAACCATAGCTGAGTTGAAGAAACAAAACAAATTGAAGTTTACTTCTAAGTTCACATATATTACCAAATGTCATCTTGAATGCTCTACTCTAGTTTCAGTAACAATTCCATATCATTTGGACTAGTAGGCAAATTGTAATCTGTTCTAACATGATCATTATTCAATGTAAATGGTTTAACTTATGTAATATCCAATTATTCTCATTGATTCTTTTAATGTATTATTTGTTTACTTCACTTTTTTGTTTTATTTTAAACAATTCAACAAATCAAAATTAAATGTATAATAAGTTGACACATTAGTGATATACATTTCTCTTAAAGAAGATCATAGTTTATTAATGTGATTGACCAATTGAATTTCTACATTAAATTCCTTAAAGAAGTAAATGATCCAGTATATAATGGCATGTCATACAGTATAATGTACAAATCATTTATACATTCAATTGATTCAATATTCACTTTTTATCATTTATATAATCATTACTATACATTGACAATGAATGTATTAATCAGTTAGTATTTTATCAATTAATTACCTAATACTCAGTTATGGAGAAGGTTGAATCTGGCATATATATGCATAGATTCAATTTGTTCTAACACATTAGAATTACGTAATAAGATAACCTGGAGTTTACATATTGAAATGTAATAATCATTGAATGAATTTATTCTTAACATGTAAGTGATTCTGTTTTCAAATATCATCATATTTACTATTACTTGATGTCAAAGATGCTGTTTTTCCTTGAAAACAATTCAATGGATAATCTCATCTTCTTCAATGTTTTCAATGAAATTCTTTTATATCATTATAACATTTTATATTGTTTATATATGAGATGATAGAAAAGAAGTTTACACTGACGAAGTCGTCCAGAGTAACAGTGAAAGCATCGTAATTAAACCATCTTGATTAGAGAATGTAGTATAACTAAAATTGTTTCTACATGTTTACTGGACATGAAATAGTCAACATTGATTGATCAATGTAATGTCTAGTTATTTTTTAATGATGTCGATTGAATTCTGTCGACCAAGTTGAAATATTACTATTAGTATGAGTGGATTGACATCACGAGCAATGCGCTGTGATGAAAAGTGGTCAGGAGACAGTCGAGAGGACACTGTACATAGTCCATAGAATTCATCAATAAAGTGTAACTAATATGTTGAATGAAATTGCGCTTCCTCGCGAATTCATTCCAGAGTCGCTCAATTTTACATACTATGAACGTTATTATTGAGCGATTCGGGCTATAACTGATTTACTGTCAAACTGATGAGAGCTAACTAGCACAGAAATTAAACTAAAGGTTTTCCGCATGTTATTTAAAAAAAGAATACCTTTTATTTCAACATAGTAACCACGTTGTTGAGTCGAACAGACTAGTCGCAACTCTTTTACTAAGCTCGTTAGCTTATCTTTCACAACTTTTGGCATCGAGTCCACGCCATATATCCAATTATCTATAAATTTCTCATACTATTAAAATAAGCTTCTTTTTCTATCTTTATTTCATGTTTTGCACAGGCAGATATACTTCTTCATCTATGATCGCCCAATACCCAGCTCTCAAACATCTTTTATAGTATTTAGACTAGTCATTGGATGAATCACCTATTTTTCACAACGGTTATTTATCTCTTCCAATATTATCTATAGTGTTACTGTGCGATCCATCACATGTTAACAAACGATTGGCTGTAGTTTTCAACATACAACGTCATTGATATCAGCTTACACTTTATAGTTGAATGCTGTCTTGGAATATCCAATAATATTTATGCACTAATTTTAATAGATATTTTACTTCTTTTCCTTTTCTTTGAAGTAGTATTCCCCAAAATTTATGTAGTGTACTCATATCCTGATCCATCGTCCTCATCCTCATAAGTTTCTATTATCGTACTTCTTCAACATCATTATCATTACTACTTTCATACACTATTGTGTACTAGGTATTCTTATCACATACCGAAATCTTCAATATCATAATATCAGTTCATAATTGTCTATATTCATACTTTTACCTATTACTGCCTATATAGTGCTTCATTGTGCTTCTTGAGCATACTTTAGTGTTTACTTCATTTTGATTTTGAATTTCTTCATTTGCCTACTACAAATCTTCTTTATTAAATACATTAAACTGTTCATTCTCATTTCATACTGACAACTTTATTATCTTAAATTGTACACTATTCAATGAATAATACCCTTGTTAAAGTTGATTAAAGATGACTTTTAGTTCTAACACTGTTTAACTATTCTCCTATGATTAGCAATTATTGTCATTGTAAAACTACCATTTGATCTTGTTCATTTCATTATTCTATATACATAACACTACACTGAACATCCTTTTATAACTAACATATTCTTGTCTATTCAAGGATTTATGATTATCATGATATAGTCCTTCAGTATGGAACACTACATTTGTGAAACATGCATAATATATGTATTCTATTCAATGTCATAATGAATAGATGCTTGTATATAACAACAATCCAATTGATTATAGCTTCATCCACTATGTATTATATTGATGTTACATTAATATAAAACGTTTGAATACTGCATTAAAACAATGTAATTATAAACGAAGAATATACGTTTCGATAAATTCTCATCAGATTCCGTATAGTTATGAATTCATATTAATAAATCTAAGTGAATAGTTAAGTTTAACAACGAAATGTTTCAGTAGCTAGTTTTCAATCTATGAATTTGAGATTGTTAATGTCAAGATGAATATAAATTTGATATTACAAATTGATCTAAATTAGACACTGTGACTATCAAGAAACATTGGACAGTTAGTTCATTCTACTATGCAACTACTCAGTAGTGTGTAGCCACTACATCATCAGATATTAAACCCAGAATCTTCTGGTTCCGCCTTAATACTAGAACACCAAGCTGTCCAACATCAAGCAGCTGATATTTCAAACTCAGTCAATTTGTAATATTTACGTGACTCCGTCGTTTGCCGTTGGCAAGTAACTTTCTTATACAAAGTTAGGACGATGTAATGAGAAAAAAAATTAAATATACACATTAAGTAAACTGATTATCTTACGATTAATGACTTTGTCTTTGAACCGATGTTAACCATAGTAAAAGAAGCAGCTGAATGTATTTTACTGCAACAAGACACTCTGATTTTTTTTTATTATGAATGGCTGTTGCTCCTGACATATGAAGAAATTTGAGTTTTACCAGCTTCGATAAATAGTTATTAACACGGTATATTATTGAAAACGACTGATTAGTGCCTGTGAAACGACCTTTTTCAACTACACTGACGAGTATGGAGCTACTAACCGTCTTAATTACGCATTTACTCAGCCACTCTGAAGGATCGTCGTCAGTAAAAAAATACAAATTCCTAGAACATAATTAAATGCAATTTTCTTCATATGAGCTAATGAATTGGTTGATGTAAAAGAAGGTGACCATTCAATGTAATTCTTCTTTCAGTCTTAGTGTCATCTTCAAGTGTGTGGTGAACATCAGTCTTAGTTTTCTGGCATTAAACATCAGATGAAATACTCTGAGTAACCTCTAGATTAATATTTAACTGGCAGCATAACCTCTGAATTGTAGGGACAAGAATGCTATTTTTCACACGCAGTTCGAACCGTTTCTACTCTAACTTTTGTAGTAATATACTTATTACTACCTTCTTGATATATACAATTACTTTAGGTGCATCATTCAAGATCTCTAATTCTTCTATTATAGTGTCACTAGAGCATATAGTTAGTCTTATTTCATTATTATCTTTTTAATTTTAGAATAAGTTTGTATCTCGCCGTTGATTTGTAATGGATTGTATGGACACAGTAGCCTAGAGTTGAACGTGGTGACGTTTGGCACAAAGAGGACTGAGTTCGGATCCCAGTGTGAATATCAACATTGGAATGCAGGTACATCTAGCCGATGAGCCCCAAATAGCCCTAAACGCGCTTCCTGGATTCCACTTGCTAGTCACAGTCCAACTCAAATACTTGTAGTTTTATCACTGTATGAAGTATTCTTCTGTGTATTACTGTATAAATCTAGAACATGATTTGTAAAAGTAAAAGAAATGCATCGATTCTTAGTCTATGATCACAGATATACTCGTAGCAATGTTCGAGTATGATGGGATTACTAAGGTAGCTATTCTACAATTGGAAATAGAGTACTGGGCAAAATTATAATGCAGAATAACAAAGTTACGTGACTTTATCAACTAAGATCGTTGGAACATGTTAAACATACGTCCAGTATAGACGTACGATGTATTTTTAAGTACATTATAGGTGATCAAATCAAGATATGACGTCAGTTAGCTCATTAAATGCTAGTATAGGATATATAAATAAATGACCGTTAACAGGGGTTATTAAAATGACACCTAGAATTCGGTCAAATAGTTGCAGATTCACTCACGGTTTATTTTCCCATAAATTTTCAGTTGTGCTGCTCATTCATGCTGATTTCACGTCTTCTTCAACTATGTTATCATTCTTTAGCCATTCTTCTATTATTGATACTAGTGTGAATACATCGACACCTTCATTTTTCATCTAATCTTACCGAAATGATGAAGCGACTTCAATAAACGTATATTTTCGTCAGACTTTATGTTAATCCTGACCAACTGACTGAGAATACACTGTAGTTTTTGATAAAATGTCTATATAAAGTGGTTAAATGAAGAACTGAATATTTGTTTGAACAACATGTTAACTATTGATTAGTAATTGACGAACGATCCAACGATGTTTCAACTGAAGAAGCTTCTTTCATGGTAGACAAAGAGTAGTCGATATTTTAGAAGTTAAGCTAATGGTTTACTGCTAGACATACCTCCAAAATTACGTCGAATTCTTATTTAGTTTATTTGGATTTGATCATATAGTGTTAATTAAATCGTACTTCGATCTTAAAATCATCTCGTTATTACCAGGTACATGAATACATCCAATCCATCATGCGGGTTAATCAGTTGATTGCTTTGCAGAATTAATGGAATTTCAATTAAATGAGTGATAGAATACTTCCAGCAGTGTGCATCGACGATTCAACCATTGATCAAACTCATAATGGTCTGGGTCTACGGTAAACACCTTACCATTAGACCTCTAATATGGCCGGCTCCCAACAGTTGATTTTTTGAACTCAGTCAATTCACAACATGTTTGCTATCGGTGGGAAAATGTCTCGTACTCGACATGGTTTAACTCCGCTAAATGTGTACTACTGAGTAGTTCCATACTAAAAGGAAGCAGCTGTCAAGTGCTTCCTAGATGTCAATAGTTATATAATTCAAACTAATTCAAGATATCAAATTAACATTCCATAATCTCCACAACTCCTAATTATATTAGAAATTTATCCTTCGTGAAGTAAACGTTTTTGAGGAACATCTACGTCGATATTGACGTTATAAGACTTCAGAAACTACCTAACAACTGGCAAACGTAATAAAATCTGTCTTGAAATGTATTTATATCTAACCTTTTATGTTAGCCGGATTTAATTTTCAAAACTTCAAGTTCTCTCTCTCTCAAGATCCTAAGAAACATAACTATATGTTACATAATTTAAATATAGTTCATCTAATAGAATCTTCTGTTTATAACTTGATACTTTAATATTAGAGTTAAGTAAACTCACTAACTTTTGATCGAAAGATTGATGTGTTATCTACTGAACTACTGAACTCAAATAGCTAGTAATACGGTATCACTAATGATATGTAATCTTGTGAATCATAATATACACATCAATAATGAGATTGGCATACATTTAACTGATGTGTTACAAGTAAGACAAAACAATCAGCTTGAATATCATTGATGGTCATATACTAAATTGACTGATAATGTTTTACTGTATTCTATTTCCTCTTACATGATGGTAATCCATTTAGTTGATTGAATTCGTCACAGATTGATGTTAGTAGGGTGCCAGCTATAATGGAAATAACGGTATTATATAGTGTTGAAGATAACGAGAAGATCTCATGAATAACATTTCCACCATCCAATGTAACGTACGATGCGAATGCAAATGTTGATAAGAATGTGGGAAATGACAATAACAATTATAACAATATTAACATTGATAATAATGGTAGACAATTAATTAATTCATACAAAGTAAACAAATAAAGACAATTGAATCGAGGTGGTTCCTGTGGAGATTAATAATAAGTCTAGTTGATTCGTTTCATCACAGATTGATGTTGGCAAGGTATCACCGTAAACAAAGGAGCACTGAATAGGTGTTTCATCCTAGTACGGGACTCGTCAGCAGTGCGCACCTTAGGTCCAGCACCAGGAGCTTCAGGTTAATAAACGTCTAACCCTCTGTACCACTGAGTAATCCATTTAGAATAGATTTTGTTCACCTTATCAGAATAGTAGCATTATCATTTATTTGTATATCATAACACCAAATATTCAGTTACATTGTTTTGTTTCATATATTCACTTTAAAAAAAGGAGAAAGATAATACTTATTGAATATTAAAATCTTTTTTATCAGTATTATTATTTAATTGAGTAAAACGATCAGTGAATTCATTTTCATATTTGGTTGATCACTAAGTAGTGACCACTGTAATCATTACCTAGTTTGTTAAGTGTTAATTGAATTCTATTGATGATTAAGTTATAGTCCTAGTGAATAAATAGTGCATATCCTATCTAATAAGGTAAGATAGTTCGAAATAGTTGGCAGGAAACTTTTACTGTAGCTCTGATATTTGCTTCGTGATATTTGAGATTCGCAATGATGCGAAGATACGTGACATAAAGATTAGTGGCCACATTTCAATTTATTAGATACAGTTTGATTATTAGAAAAGAGAACTAGATAAACAATACATTAATCCCTATTCATTGACTGAAAAATCTCAGTATTGTAGAAAATCCAGTGGTGAGAGTAGCAATCAGTTATACTCAGTAACCTTTCAATAATAATGATAACAAGTGCACCTTGATCAACTGTACGAGGCAACTGACAGTTTCCTGTCCGAAATTCTCAAGCCACTTCCATTAAATTATTTAATGAGTAAATATAAATAGGGATAGTTATGTGCATAACACAGTATTCATTGTGGAGTGACATTACGTGGGTAAACATAGTGAATTACACGGTAATTTCACCCTCACTTAATACTTCACAATAGTTTGAACCAACTATGTGAACAGTATCATAACTTTATTACAACCACACAAACAACCAGTCTAAATTAATAGCTGGTTAAGTTACCAACATCAGAATCAGCCTCATCGTCATTATTCACACCATTAGACCTGCTATGAGTTTACTATTGTTCTGTACATGATTTTCATTAACGTATTTGTAGTTGTGTATGATTTTACGTCTACTGTTAAGTTCGAATGAAATCACCCTGAATCACACCATTCACCTGATGTGACTTATGTAATAAATCAACGAAAACAGTCCATTAAACGACTGAAGAAGAAATTAGTACCAATTAGTGAAGAAAATTTCCTATCTATCAATTCCATCTACTGAACTACTGAATTACTAATGTGATATGACGTCAACTACAGCCGATGACAATATATGAAGACACTTAATTTAATAAAAAATAATATCGTAAAATCCACATATCAAGACCGTTGTTCTATTCCCATAAGTCTACACCGTGATTCATAGTCTCTAAGCCGTATCGAACAACGCAGGATAAGTGAACCAACAAACTAACAAGTTAACTTATAATTCACTCATTCGTTTATATACACACAAATTTTGACCACATAACGGATCTATAAGAAGAATAAGATTTATACAGAAAAACGACAATAATGACTAAGAACTGACGGAATAGATCCACACATAATTAGTTATTGTCGTGGAATGCAAAATAACATGATGACAGTCTATGAAACTAGTGAGATATTAAGGCAATGGAAACATGAAAACTATCTAAGCAAAATAGTTGATTTATGTATGCTCAAAATGAATGAAACAGTCTTCTAAAAATTAGTTTTGACAGTTAGTTATTCCTCTTGAACCAATCAATATAACACAATCTTTTATCAATACTGTATTATCTACAGTGGATGATTGAATCACTGATCTTTCATTGACATTCTGAACGTGTTTAACTGAGCAAACTTCTGATGCAAGTCAGTACACACAATTTCAAACGATCTGCACAAAATAAGATTGAACACCAATTGGCAATGAGCCTATTGTTTAACTTCAGTCAACCGAACACAATGTGAAGATTAATTTACTCACTTTTCATAATAACTAGACAAATACACATCGACGATATGATTAAAGAGAAACTAAATAAACAGCATTAAAGATTCGGTAAACATACCTGCCGTAACAACAGTTTTATTCAAGTTGCCAAATCTACCAATGAGGAAAGCTTACATGAACGCTGATTGTTAATACAATGATATTGAATAAATCTAACATAGATGAATTATAATATCTCTACGTACAACTTTCGATCTCTCTACAGCCTCTCATTGTAGTGATCTGTATAATGGTCATATAAGCCTATCTGCCGTTTGTGAATTCGATAAATACAAGCACAAGTGGAGCATAGATCACCGATTAGCCCTCTCCAACAAACAATGTCCTCAAATAGCACTTCTGTCCATAAGTAGATCATTCTTCACATATCGATCCCCGATAACCAATGCAATGTGTTGTTTACTGTTACGCTTTTTCTTTTGGTCTTAACAATTACAGTTCAGAACTCGTCTTGTCACATAGTTCGGTTATTTCATCAATGTTTGTATCCAATGCACCTCCAACAGTTTTCTTCAATTTCTCAATCAACTCAAAGTTCATTCATTTCTTACTCCAACACAATAAACATTAAATTCTAATCACATTCATGCACATTTTCAGTTTACACGATCATGTCGTGTAAAATTCCTATAATAAACATAGTGGATACAGTCTACGTCATTCAATCTACATAACTGGATGTGTATCTTACAAAGAATAGTACACAACTGCCAACATTTGATAACATAAATATCACTTCAAACATAACAAACTACTATCAGTAGTAAGATATGATAAAGATAAAAAGACAAAAGCATCATATTTTGGTATTTACAGTTGATTAGTATAAACAAGTATTATACAGTGTATATCACAAATAACTCAATATACATGAAACGACTGTTCGACCGTTTGCAAATATGAAACCACATACTCCTATTGTATCATATTTCACGTAAAGTATGCAATGTTTTCAATGTAAAATCAAACACTTATTCAAATGGAATGGTAAATTTTGTGGAGACCGGTAATTAATTTGATTGAATATGTCACAGAATAATGTTGATAGAGTAACATTGAAAACAAGGGGACACTGGTCAACTGTTGCGATTTAGTGTGAATCTATTCAGCAGTATGCAACCCAGAATCCCCACCAGGTGCTTTATGTTGGCGGTGAACGCATAACCACTCCTAACAACTATCAGATCCCTAATCTGCTTCTACGAATTTCTTCGAGTGCCCTTCGGATTAAGAAATGGTGTACAAACATTTCAACGCATCACCAAAGTCAAAATACGTGGACTTGACTATGTCCATGTTTATATTCAAGACAACTTGATAGTGAATCTGGATGAAGAAACACATATGGAACATTTGGATATAACATTTGGACGACTCCAGGAATATAGAATCACGATAAATATTAAGAAATGTCATATCGGATATTCTCCTCGGACATCTTGGGACATACTTTTTATGTTAATGATACACAATCTTAAAAATACAAGGTGGCGGCTATACTGATGTATTTGGAACCAGCCATTATTAAGCAGCTTCGGATTCTCAACGGATAAATAATCTTTTATAATCTTCTGTACTAAGCTGTGCATCTTTCATAAAATTACTCAAAGATCAAATTTGTGGTAACAAAAGGGTAATCACATTAGAGGCAGAGACAAAATACCTTCATTACAACAAATGGGATAATAATCAAGGGAGCTATGTCAGCACATCACTATCCTAAAGCACGCAACAGCATTGCTGTAGATGTATCCCACTCAGCCATCAGAACACTTCTACAATAGCGGATTAACGAAGCTTGATAAAATTGGCATTATCCGATGATGGCTGCCAGAAAACAAATCAAGATACAGCACTTTCAGAGAGGAACTATTAGCCGTATACTGTGTTGTATGACACTCACAACATTCCATCGAAGACAGATAATTCATATTCTCCGCCCATCATACACCTCTGACATTTGTAATAAACTCATCTTCAAACAAGTACTCTCCACAACAAACTGCATTTACCAGTTTTCTACAAATATCCTACATATACCTGGAGACAACAGTGCAGTTGTCGAGGCCTTATTAAAAATACATTAATTCAATTTCATCCAAGGCATCAACCATGTTCAACCACCTAGATTTCAAATTGAAGACGACGATCTCCATCAACAGCTATACACAATAACTCTCAAACTCTAAACAAAAACGATCGGCAAAGGTAAGAGTATTTGACTTTTGTAATTCTTTTGCATGTACAACCAATTCAATTGTCTCTAGGAGTTATCGACGCATCATCATCAACACACAACACTACGTTAATCATCCTAGGGTTAGTGTAATGTTAAGTTGCTTACTCAGAGATTTCGACGGCTAAAAATGAAATAGAACACTAAAGGATAGACACGATTCTGTGTGGGCTGCCAGGAAAACAAGATAATAAAACATAATGAAATTCTCTCCTTACACTTTAACAATTTCAGATGCGCGATTTGACCACGTCTACCTTGATCAGGTAACACTCCCACCAACAGCAAATATGTTCCCTTATTTTCTAACATGCACTGATCATAAGCAGTTTCATTCAAAGAACTATTTCAGTGATACGATTGTTTGCGTTTTCGTCGAATGCAGGATAGAAAATTTTCAGCAGTTTCTCTACAATAACTACACACCACAAATGTCAATTTGAATTTCGAATAACCACACTGGGAGTAAATTTCTATGGACTAAGATTTTCATGAAAACTCCTACTTCCCACAATCCGACGACTTGGTAGAATAGTTTCATCAACATCTGATAGCATCACTATCAGCCACACACCTTCTACAACGGTCCGAATTTCTCTCATCACTTTCATTCGGAATTCACAGCATTTTAAAATTAAACGTTACAAAACTATTCTACAGAACAATTAATGAAAATATCCTCTAAATTCAATAAATCTGCATCTCAACTCTTAAGTGAATCGGTTTACAAATACTTTGGATATGGTAAGCCATTGTAAACTCTTAAGCAATCGACAAACCTCCTTATCCAATCTACCTTCAATTTAAATACTTACGTCTGTATATGTCGTGATTTTCAACGCCAACCTCTCGAAACAACCAACTGAGAACTATACAGAGTTTCAAAGACAGAATCAACGTACCATGCTATCGACAAAACTGTCTAAGACAAAAGCATTAGTGATGATCACCTCATAACAGCTCATCTAGAATACGAACTTTCAACGTTGGATTATTGGAACAACACTCTGGTAAAGTGAATTTAACGAAGTCACTGCGACTCAATCAATGACCAACGAGAAAGAGGCAACTGTTTACAGCTCCAAAACGCCGAAAGCTACTCGTCCTAATAAAACTTTACAGTTTCCGAAACGCCTTAGTCAGCACTACACTTATTACAATTAACATTTCCTTACTCAACCACTTTTGAAAATAAACATTCGAAAATCCTTTTTATATATTGTCGATGTTACAGATATTTCAAACGTTTATCTAACCGCATTCAGTTTCCAAATACATTATTGTTTCATTAAAACAGTAATAGATACTTAAAAATGTACATTTTGTGGTTTTCCAGGCCACCGACAAACGATGATAGGAATGCGGAAGAGGAGTAAAAGAATATATTTTGTACAAATTTTTACATGATGATACCATAGCGTAAGCACAAACATCCAGAATCTGTGCAACACCATATGCTATCAAAGAAATATTTACCAATACTTAACACAGTGTTTTATTTTTTTGTTGGCACCCCTTAGATTCATCGCTAACCGGTAATAGTGAGTGAGTGGAATGCCTGAATAAGTGGTTGCTTATGATCTCGTCTTTGTTGCTGATCATGTTTATTCATGTAAACACAAAAAGTTGAAGGAACTCGGTCAAGCATCACTACCAGATCACAACTCCTGCTGTAGTCAATCAGCATAGACGAAAGTATCCGATTAACACTCAACTAACAATCAAATTTATATATCCTTCTTCATTCATTACTGTCTTCTTATTTGTTACTATTCGTGGGTGAGTGCTCAATCGTTAGTACCTATTCTGCTTATACAACAAGTGTAATATGCTCGTATACACAGTGCATTTCAATGATATCCAAATCATTCAGAAAAGTTTATTTTACTATGGGAAAACAAATCGTGTGTCTGCAACGTTACACAATTCACCAGATCTCACCTCGTTCAATAGAACGGAAAACACTATGATTGATGAATTTCCATTTTATAACACGTCAATTAATCATCAAATCAATAATATGAATTATTGCTTAGTATTTTCTCGTTAAATTACAGTTATGGTTAGAATATTCGTACAATATTCGACAAAATTTCCTCAGCACATAAAATGTATACTACAGTACGTATCAGTGTATTCCTTCACCTCGCACGTAATTCATCATCTTCTTTATACCTACTAACTATGAACACACACACAAACAAACAAACAATACGCAAACATCTTCCACTGTGTATCATCTTCACTTTCATAATGACATGATTTCAACACTATCTAACTGATAATTTGATTGCATTGATATTCTTGATTTCGATTAATTCCATTGTACTATTTAGACTTAAGTTAATGTAATTCAGTTATGTAATATTCTATACAAGAACAATATAATACAGTTATAAGTGAAACGTCAATTATCTCAATTTCAACTCAATTGGATTAACAGAAATAAGCTAATTCATTCTGAAAATGTATATTTCATTTGAATTCATGGTACATTTTCAAGCGTTTAATCAATTCGACTAGCCCAACCGATTTGTGATTAGCCTTTTATCAAGCGCTGTTAAAATAAACATGAAAGAAATAGAAATTTCAATTGATAACTTGAAAAGAAATATTCATAGAATCTTCTCAATAAAACAGGTAACTGAAGTCACTTGATTTATATGGTGTTATTTATGTCAGGAGTTTATGCCTACAAACTCATGTCGTGAAGTGCATCGCTAAAGACCATCATAACTAAATCCATATATGATGTTTTGTTAAGTGAAATATCAATGTTTAATTATGATTGTGTTAGATTCAGTTAAATAGAAATCCTATGCACAAATAATTCTGGTATATCAGTTGATTTCACTAACACATACAGTTGATCAGATGCAGGTATACTATGAAATTGATAGAATGAATTAGATTGGAGTGTATTCGGAAGCAGAATAATTCAAGATACCACCACATTTTAAGTGACCCAGTAAGAAAAGTATTTTTCATGGTAGTTCAATCATACTATGAGTAAGCATACTAACAGAGTAACACCCAATGAAAAAGGTTGACATGTTCAAATGGAGTAATCAGTGATTATACACTCTTCATTGTAAGATAAAATGAAGTCATTATAATGTTTGTACCAGTCGACCGTATCATTCATCAATGAGATGTTGTAAATGAAATTTAGCAAACTTGAAAAGATCAAGTTAATATTCTTCACAACTATTGCTTAATTCTAACATACAGTTTACACTGAATATAAATTAATGACTGTGTCAGCTGAAAAAGTATCCATTATGCTATTACTGCACCAACACAATGTGCAATGAGTATTTGCCAAATGCTTCATTGAATAAATCGATAGTCATATGTCTATTACCTAAAATGTTAATGAAGTCAAGTTGCAATTGAGATGCATACTAATCATTCTGGTATATCTACGTGTTATACTGAAGTGTAGTAGTTGATGCTGTAAATTATCACATTATATACACAATCAGTCAAGGGAAGTAAGTGTAAGCAAGAAGTACAGATATACGTATAGTTCTATGAAATTCTCATTATCACTATGAGCCATTGTAACATAATACAGAGTAGGCATTCAATGCTAAATGTTTATAAGCATGTCGTTATGGAATTCATCAATTAATTTCAAAATGGCAGTGCATTCAGAAAAATCATCATAAACATAAGAATTGCATGAAACAATAAATCTCACTTTGTCTTTTTGATATACCATTCACTAGTATAAGGAATGTTGAAACTACAATAATCACTTTCAATAAACGAATAATCACCTTGTCAAATGTATTCAACTACAAGAATATTAATTCAATCAAGAAAGAAAACTTGCAGAACTCATTGTTATAACTCAATCACTAGATGAATACAATAGATGATAAAGTGTAATGATGCTTACTAATATATATTTTCATACTCTACAAAACAACACTTTCACCTTCTCACCAAATAAGTAGTTGCTAACTGAAGTGATACTTACACATTGTTATTGTTCACAAGAACTATATTCAATGAGTACATTACACACATTATTAATACTAGTAAAAGATTTGCTTATTTTATAAAAACTAAAAAAAAGATTTCTTTAAATTATTGTAAATTATAATAAAAGATCATCAACACTCATTCAGGTCAACTAAGAGTACACAACTCAAGACCTAATTGTAGTTGATACATTTTCTAATTAATCTTTATGCATAGAATAATGTGCATAAGTAAAAAGTACACAGTTGTGTTAACACAATGTAAAGTAGATATCGTAACATGAACTTGAGGCTTATGTGGTAACATGTGGTAGAGTGTACACTACAGAAGTGTACCATTACTAAGATGAAACAGCTGTTCACTGCACTGATCCATGCTTTTCAATAGTACTCTACTAACATCAATCTGTGATGTATTCAATCAATTAAAGTAAATCGTTTCAACAAGATCTCCCTGAACAATATTGACAGTAAACTATGCATATCAATGAAAAGTGGACTTCTTCAAAGACTGGAAATATATCATGGGTTGATAATCTTAATGATATGCAATCATATATCGTTACATTTAGAAATTAGTGTTTATTCAATAGTTATAATTAAAGATGTTATTATTCATTTATGTTAGATTTATTCAATATCATTGTATTAACAATCAGCATTTATGTAAGTTTACTTCAATGGTAGATTTGGCAACTTGAATAAAACTGTTGTTACGGCAGGTATGTTTACCGAATCTTTAATGCTGTTTATTTAGTTTCTCTTTAATCATATCATCGATGTATATTTGTCTAGTTATTATGGAAAGGGAATAAATTAATCTTCTCATTGTGTTCGGTTGACTGAAGATCAACAATAGGCTCATTGCCAATTGGTGCTCAATCTTATTTTGTGCATATCGTTTGAAATTGTGTGTACTGACTTGCATCAGAAGTTTTCTCAGTTAAAAACTTTCAGAATGTCAATGAAAGATCAGTGATTCAATCATCCACTGTAGATAATACAGTATTGACAACAGATTGTGTTATATCGATTGGTTCAAGAGGAATAACTAACTGTCGAAACTATTTTACAGAAGACTGTTTCATTCATTTTGAGCATACATAAATCAACTATTTTGCTTAGATAATTTTCATGTTTCCATTGCTTTAACATCCCGCTAGTCTAATGGACTGTCATCATGTTATTTTGCATTCCACGACAATAACTAATTATGTGTGGATCTATTCCGTCAGTTCTTAGTCATTATTGTCGTTTTTCTGTATAAATCTTATTCTGGTAATAGATCAGTTATGTAGTCAAACATGGTGTGTATATAATCGAATGAGTGAATTATAAGTTAACTTGTTAGTTTGTTGGTTCACTTATCTTGCGTTGTTCGATGCGGCTTAGAGACTATGAATCACGGTGTAGAATTGTGCGTATGGATCAACGCTCTTGATGTGTGAGTTTTGTGGTATAATTTCCTACTAAGGTAAGTGTCTCCATATATTGTCATCGGCTGTAGTTGACGTCATATCACATTAGTAATTCAGTAGTTCAGTAGATGGAATTGATAGATAGGAAATTTTCTTCACTAATTGGTACTAATTTCTTCTTCAGTCGTATAATGGACTGTTTTCGTTGATTTATTACATAAGTCACATCAGGTGAATGGTGTGATTCAGGGTGATTTCGTTCGAACTTAACAGTAAACGTATAATCATACACAACTACAAATACGCTAATGAAAATCATGTACCGAACAATAGTAAACTCATAGCAGGTCTAATGGTGTGAATAATGACAATGAGGCTGATTCTGATGTTGGTAGCTTAACGAGGTAATAATTTAGACTGATTGTTTGTGTGGTTGTAATAAAGTTATGATACTGTTCACATAGTTGGTTCAAAGTATTGTGAAGTATTAAGTGAGAGTGATATAACCATGTAATTCACGTTCTAATAGTATCTAACTCATAAACATGTTGTTAACTGGATCTGTTTCTATAAAAATAATTTTAGTTGGTCATTGTATTTAATTTTACAGTTGTGTTCCTCTGAGGTACAAAATAAACTTAATGAAATGTCTAAAGTATTATTTCTTGATGTGATGCCTGTCTATCATTTATGCTTTCTTTTCTAATCTTAAACCCACTCAGCTTTATTCTCTAGTTATCACGATGAAATCACTTGACCTTTAATTTAATTTAACCAACAGTTGTTATTCATTTTTATATGTAAATGCCTCAACATGTTTACTTTTTACACATTAAAAGTAATGATGAATCTCTGAAGTGATCAATTTATTGAAAATCTGCATAGTAAAGATAACTATACAAAGTTTTCAAGAGAGAAAATAAAGTGTCATGCTATCCACAGAACGGAATAGGACGACATGTGTAGCAAACCAATTCATCAGTCATCTTGATACACAAAGTGTGTGCGATAATATACAACTCAAACAACTGTTCATGAATTATCATTGTATCAAGGCAATCCACCAAATATGCACATATATCAACAGTGACTGATCAATTTCATTCCATTACAAATCAACTGGAAGATGCAAACATATTTTAATGATATATACGCATACCCGTTGTGCAAATATATCTATTTAGACTCAGTAGGCTAGTAGAGTAGAATGCGATAATATTTGGCACGAAACGAACTGACTTTGATTCCCGGTGTCAACATCAACACTGGGATATAGATACATCCATCTAGCCAGTCCAAAATAGAATGTAACACTCATCGTAAATTCCGCATGGCAGTCACGATTCAACTCAAACAATTTATTGAGTACAATTTCTAAACATTTCCCATATAACTATTGAATAAACACTAATTTCTAAATGTAACGATATATGATTGCATATCATTAAGATTATCAACCCATGATATATTTCCAGTCTTTGAAGAAGTCCACTTTTCATTGATATGCATAGTTTACTGTCAATATTGTTCAGGGAGATCTTGTTGAAACGATTTACTTTAATTGATTGAATACATCACAGATTGATGTTAGTAGAGTACTATTGAAAAGCATGGATCAGTGCAGTGAACAGCTGTTTCATCTTAGTAATGGTACACTTCTGTAGTGTACACTCTACCACATGTTACCACATAAGCGTCAAGTTCATGTTACGATATCTACTTTACATTGTGTTAACACAACTGTGTACTTTTTACTTATGCACATTATTCTATGCATAAAGATTAATTAGAAAATGTATCAACTACAATTAGGTCTTGAGTTGTGTACTCTTAGTTGACCTGAATGAGTATTGATGATCTTTTATTATAATTTACAATAATTTAAAGAAATCTTTTTTTTAGTTTTTATAAAATAAGCAAATCCATTTACTAGTATTAATAATGTATGTAATGTACTCATTGAATATAAAGTTCTTATGAACAATAACAATGTGTAAGTATCACTTCAGTTAGTAACTACTTATTTGGTGATTAGGTGAAAGTGTTGTTTTATAGAATATCTAAGTTCTGATATATGAGTTTCGTTACTGTGTTTTTTCACATGTATCCTATCAATATCTGTTTTTGAATCATTTATCCTTCTAAATTTCCAATCGTTTGGAAAATAACCATTACTAATAATTGATTGTGAGTATCATACTACACAGTATACGGCTAATAGTTCTTCTCTGAAGGTGCTGTATCTTTATTTGGTGTCTGGCAGCCATCTTTGGAACAGTGTCAACGATTATCAAGCCTAGTTAATCATATTTCCAAACGGTCGAACAGTCGTTTCATGTCTATTGATTTATGTTTGATGTACACTGTATAATACTTGTTTATACTAACCAAATGTAAATACCAAAATATGATGCTTTTGTTTTCTTATCTTTATCATATCTTACTACTTTTTGTAGTTTGTTGGTTGCTTGATGAGATCTTTATGTTATTAAATGTCTGCTATATCCTATTTTTTGTAGGATACATATCCAGTTATGTCGACAGAATAATATCGAATGTATCGACCATATTCAATGAATGAATTTTATACGACATGATCATATAAATGAAAAAAATGAGCATGAATATGATTATAATTGAATGTTTATTGTGTTGGAGGAAGAAATGTGTGAACTTTAACCTGAGGGCGGAAATTAGGAAAAGTTGTTTGATGCGGTTTGGATACACACTTTAAGGAAATTTCCAAACTGTGTCACATGTCAGTTTTTATGCTGTTGTTGTCCTGACCAAAGGAGAATAGGGAGACTATTATACAAAATTTAAATATAATTGGAAATGGACATTAGAAGTATTGGAAGAGCTATTTGTGGTGTTCGTTGTTTGGAGAATGCTGTTCGGTGGCCTAATTTCCCAGGAGGGATTACAGGCAATATCAGTTAATTTTAATAGTGTTTTTGTATTTGTTTCTGTAAAGTGATCATTACTACTGAATTCAGAGTAATCTTGTCATTCCTTTTTCTATTCTTTCGAACCACTGTTTTCAGTGTAACTGTCTACCAGTTCTATTGATTGTTAATCATTCACATTATTTTTCATAATGATTATTACTTTCTTATTGTCATATTTATTTTTTGTATGCATCACTTAAAACTTCCGGTTTGTTGTTCTTGATAGGTATTCAGCCGACAATTGACAGTAGTCAATCATGAATTTAAAGTATAACCATCTACAAGTTTAACGCAAAAAAAAAAACACTACGAAACACTTATTAAAACAAAATTTTGATGTGATTATTTAGATTTTACTTAAACATTAATTGAATCCTACTAGTCTCCAATTTCTGTAGACTGTAAAATTCTTTGTGTATTGTGTGTGTGTGTGTGTCTGTGTGTTGTATTCAATCAACAAACAATCGAAATAATCTTGAACTCATCTAATATTAAACAGTCTACAAGATACAACAGTGATTAAAACAACAATCCAATAGAATCATTTCGAATCCTTTCATGTACAACATTTAAATTAGCGCTGAAATGTTTATTATAAGTGTTACATTTAAAAATATTTCAATTATATAAATTATTAACTAAATATAAAAATAAAAATAAAAAAAACATTTTAAATTATCAATAAATTTTATTTTTATTGATTATTATCCATTTCTTCTAATCAATATTCCAACAGATCAATAAAAAATTGATTCATTGAATTATTGATTATTGAATATTCAATAATCAATTGTATTAAATGTATTAATTAAAATTACATTTTTTTCTTTTTTGTTTTCTATCTTTAATCCAATTTTTGTAGAAATCCATAAAATTGTTACAAATAAAATCCACCATGAATTATAAATTACACCAGCTGTATAAACGTAATCAATTGGATTGTAACGATATTTACCATTACCAAGTATCATTTTAATTTCAATTAATACTTTCTATCAATAAAAAAATTAATGTAGAAAAAAAGAAAGAAAGAAAACATTAAGAAGTAAAACAAGAAAAAAAATTTAAGGTAGAATAATTCGAAGGGGAGTTAAAATTGAAATGATTCTATTTAAGTTGGATTGTGACTGGCAAACGGAAAACAGGAGGCGCGTTTTGTTCTATTCGGGACTCGTCTCCTGGATTTACCTGCATTCGAATGTTGGTGTTCACAGTGAGATTCGGACTCAGTTCATTCCGTATCAAATGCCACCGCGTACACTACTAGACTACTGTGTCCAGACAGTTACACTTGTGGTTCCAAATATTAAAAAGATCAATAACTGATTAATGAATGATATGTACTTTAAGGCATGATTATTACGTTATTGTGTATGTTATGTATTTTGAAAATATATACTTCCTTTGATGATTGCTAATCAGTGTACAGACATGTCTGCCCCGCGACTACCAGTCCCCCAAGCCGGAATGGAGGAAAAAACAACGATTCATCAGCCAAACAGACAGAATCGGATCAGATCGAATTATATTTTAATCATGCCTTTATATATACACAATATCAGACCACACAGTCAACCAATTCGGAAACTAACATTAGTAAAGAACTAAGGAAATAGTGGTAGTGAATAGGGACAACTTGTACACAACTAATGAACTGTAGTTCATAATAAGAGACAATATAATAACAGTAAATATGCTAAACGGGAGGATTGGGTAAGAGGAACGTAACAATAATAGAAATGTATTGCTTACACTTATCCTGATCAGAATAAATGAATTGGTTCTCTAGAATACAGTTCTAGAAGTTTATCACTTTTCTTTAGTGGTCCGACATAACAGTATGTCATTCATTTAATCACTTATTACTGCCCTTCTTGGTGCATAGACCAGCGATCAGTAATCTTCAATTAACTCTGTTCACTAACTTCTTTACTATTTCTTTCCAAATGATATTCATTCTTTTTCATACTTTCAATCCCCAAAACAATTTATTCTTTGGTCTTGTTCTTTTCCTTTGATCATGACAATTAAATTTAGGGTTGTCTTGGGACACAGTTTGATAATTTCCACAGTGTGTATCCTATCCACCTTGAGCGTCTTTTCCAAATTTTTTTTCTATGTTAGAAGTTGATTAGTTTGTTCTGTATCACAGTAGGTTATTACTGATGGTGTCTGGTCAACAGATCCGGAGTAGACAACTTGTGTAGGTAACTATTTATAAATGTTTGTATCTTTGGAACGATGAATTTTAGTTGTTCTCTATACAACTTTTGTCTACATATAACAGAACTACCTTGACGTTTGTATTGGAAATTGTGACTTTGATGTTGGCTGATAGGTGGTTTGAGTTCTGCTTCAACTGTAGAAATTCACCCTTTCCTATGCCTAATCTTGCTAATATGTGTCTTCACATCTGCATCAGATTAGATTTCATACCACTATGTTTATCACTGATACTGCTGTTCAGGTATGTAATAGTTTCCACGGATTGCAGAGTTTGTTTGATGAATGTCATTTGGTTAATGTTCGCTGTGTTATAAATTTATTAATTTGCTTTTTTTATGTATTTGTCACAAATAGATGATATTCCTCTCAGTCAACTAGCATTACAGTGACTCTACCTTCTCACAAAGAAGTGGTGGGGTAAAAAATGTGGGCCTTGCAGATGTACATCTTACCTTTGTGCACGAACTTTCGTCTCCGGCTGTAAGGTCCTAACACAAACAGAGCTAACAAAGCAAAAACTACTTTTAGAGTAGCCATATGTAACGACCTCGAGCAGTTGTCCCTTGGGTACTGTGGTGGCCTGCTAGAGTACTCAAGACCATTTTTGATCCAACTTCATTTTTACGTCCCAATAGAAGAATAACCCATTCGCAGTGTGAGCATCCAGACAGTGATAACCGCCCTTGTATATCTAAGAGAACTCGACATCACAAGCCACTACCTAAAATGTAATTGCTGATCAATGCATTTTGATACTTGCACTGAGAACTACGAAAAACATCATTCAAAAGATACAAGTATTTATAAACAACTGTCTGCGTAAGATACTTCGAATCCGTTGGCCGGATACCATAAACAACAAACTTCTATGGCGGATAACAAATCAACCTCCAGCCAAGGAATAAATTAGGAAAAGAAGCTGGAGGTGGATAGGACACACATTGACAAAATCACCGAAATGTGTCAAAATCAGGCATTAACATGGAATCCTGAAAATTATAGGAAAAGAGAAAGACCCAAGAACACATTGCGTCGGAAATCGGAGACAGACATGAAGAGAATGAAGAGCACTTGAGAAGAGCTGGAAAGGAAAGCTCATGATTAAGTTGGCTGTAGAATACTGGTCGGCAGCCTATGCTCCATATGGGGTAACAGGCATTGGTTGATTGACTGATTGATTGAATTGTAAATGAAATAATAATAAATATAATTAATTAAAACTGTAAAGTAAATGACATTTCTTCATAGTATACTACTTACGAGTAATGTAAATGGAAATGCAATTACACCTGTAATAAGTAGTACAGTCTAATCAAATAGAAAAAAGAAAAGGAAAAAAATTAACAGTAGAATCATGAATGAATTCACAATTTAGTATGAGACAACATAGAAATGTCTACGGATAGTGTCGTAAACACTGGAATTCAAGACATCAACGTTTAACAGCTAATGACAGATGGTGACGTCCAATAATTCAAATACTTAACCAAAATGAAATTTAGAATATGAAAACTATTTGTTAACTGTAATAAATACAAATTATGTTACCTAATATAAACTATCTGAGTGTGAATAATATGAAGCTGGATAACTCAATGACATTTGGAAATCATTTGGTGAAGGAAACAATACAAAGTGTTATAGAATAAGAGGAATCCGCTTCAATTCACGGGTTAATTTTCAGCTGTTTTTAACTTACAAACTAAACGACCGTTCATATTTCATACCAGTAAAGACTTCGATAAAGCTAGATTGTACTGACTAAGTGGAATACAAGACCAGTGTTAACTACCGAATTATTGAGACAATCCGTTCATGATGCACATATGTTAACAGAGATTGATCATGCAGAATAGGCTTGTATCATCCCGTTGATTTTGAAATGGACTGAAACTGGTCAGCCTCTGTTGCCATATATGCATCCTGAGCAGATCGCCTCTATATAGCGGTATTACACAAGTTATATTTAAGTTGGATTGTGACTGGCAAGTGGAATCCAGGACGCGCGTTTCGTCCTATTTGGGACTCATCCATTACAAAATCAACGGGAAGATACAAGCCTATTCTGAATTACATATGTACCCTTTGCACAAGTGTGACTGACTGGACACAGTAGCCTAGTGGTGAACGCGGTGGCGTTTGACACGAAGTGGACTGAGTTTGAATCCCAGTGTGAACATCAACATTGGGACGCAGGTACATCCAGCCGACGAGTCCCAAATAGGACGAAACGCGCATCCTGGATTCCACTTGCCAGTCGCAATCCAACTTAAAGAGATTGATTACTTTTAGTTTAAGAAGAAATCAACGAGAAAATACAAATACCATCAAATTGTATGATTTGAATAAGCTCAAGTTGGCATCAGTGTTAATGAATAATTGAAAATAATTTCGAAGTATACTAAAAGGACCATAGTTACAGTATGAAATAAATCAGAAATTAATCTTATAGGTTATGTAATACTTAACATCCATCTAACTGAATAAAGATTATATTGCAGCCAAATACAAAAAGTATCAGTTACTTGTTAAGAACTGAAACCACCATAACAAGGTAAGATTTCAATACATAAATTTAACTACTTTTAAATGTAATAAAATTAACCCCTTTCATATTACGAATCTATCTGGGTTAAATAACCATCAAAAATCTAAAAATATTGCATACTTCACTTATTATAGTATGAAATTCCTCAATGACAGTAAGTACCAACGACTCCATCACGGAGTCAAACCAACGATTTTAAGGTTTTGCAGTGAACTCTTATCCGTTAGATCACTGAGACTAAGTGGAATTTAGAGGTTGAAATTTCTAACTTAGTTAATTTGCAATACATTTGCTTGATTTCACCCATTTTTATCCATGGGTAACTGCCTTACAAATGAAATGGATTAACTCCACTGGTCACATTTTATTCGAACTCCAGAAATTACCTGGACTCTGGCTCAGTAGTATAAGGTTTAAGCGTTTATCAATAAACTCGAAGGACCTAGTCTTAGCTCGTCGTTGGGGTCACAGAAATCCCTTGTTACTGAAGAATCCCATATTAGCACGAAACGACTTTCCAGTTTTTTAATATTTGTCCAACACAGGTCAATTCATGATATCAAATTTATATTTATTATTCTCTACAACACTTCTCTTCATGATTATCTCAAAGGAATTTGTAACGCGTACGTGATTGATCAATCTGATAGTCTTTTTATCTCGAATATTCTCAGTGATAGAAAACACTAACATGACTTTCTGTTGCTTCAGAGATATAGGTAAACATAGAAGTTTAAGTAATAAAAGGAGGCAATTTATCTATAATTTGATGGTTTCATTCATCAGTTAACTTTTCATAAAGTCAGGTCAATATGGCACTTCTATATGCTCTTTATTGTACGACGTTCAAACCAACCATGAAACAGAATGTTTTCAACATGATCCACTAAATCGATACGTTCTTTATTTATTCATTTTCGTGAATAAGAAATATTTTTATGGAATCCCTAGAGATAAATGTTCACAGTATATTACAAAGACGAGACAGAGTGATTCTTAAACTGTCCGTGATGAATAATCGTTACAAATAATCCGTAACAATCTAGAAGATTAAAAGTCAGTATTTTGTGTCCGACCCCCTGAAATGTTCAAAATTATTAAGAAGAATTCATTATTAATAGATGATAAGTTTGAAAAGATGACATGATGAACCTATTAAATAGTAACATTGTTGTTAATACAGTAATACACAATGTACAGTTCAACATTTTTCATAAATCGAAATCCCTTACCAAAACTAACACTAAAAAAATTGACCTTAAATTTAACCTTATTCTAAACCTAACTTCATTTCTGATATAAACATAACCATGAACCACCGACTAGAGACGATTCAAGGACACATGAAAGATTGATTGCCTATCTAAGTTGCATTGTGACTGGCATGTAGAATCCAGTACATGTGTTTCGTCCAATATCGGACTCGTCGGCTGAATGTACTTGGATCCCAATGTTGATGTTCACAGTGAGATTTGAACTTAATCCGATTCATCCCAAACAGTGACACTTGTGCAACGGACACATTGGTATTAGGATGATTTCGCATATTCCCATTGATTTGTTATAGACTGAAGTTGATCAGTCTCTGTTGCTATATGTGCATCCTAAGCGAATCTCCTCCATATAACGATTATTCACAAGTTTTATTTAAGTTGGATTGTGACTGGCAAGGGGATCTGGAATACGAGTATTTTACAACTAAGTGAATGAAATAATTACATGTTATTATTTTTGATTTCTAAACAGAAACTTCAATATAGAGAGCTTGAATAATTCGAATAATCCCGAAAAATCTATATTATTCATCTAAAGATTGTTCACTTCCAACTATTAAATTCTGATTGGTTAGAACTGGGAATAAATGCCTATTTGTATGCTTAAACTTCCAGTCTACACTGATTGTTTACAATGATCATTAATCGCGGAAATTTTAAGAATCACTCATTCACATTTCTTTACAATACTCTAACCATAAACAACATCATCATTTAATGACAGAATGGTGTTATGCTCAAATTACAATGAAACAGTAGTTGATTAAAACTAAATAGTTACTTGATTTTTTGATGTAAGATAAATGAGTTGACCAATTAGTAACAACAAATCAATAAATAGTGTAATTAACAAAGTTATGATGTTAAATCTTGTGAAATCAAACTGTGAAACAGTTACAGTTAAATTGATGAAATTAAGCATTGTCAAGGAAACACCAAAGAGTTTATAAACGTAGTCAATGGTATACAACGTTGCCTCCGATCCGATTGCAAGCGTTGAAAATAGTGTCTAAAATAAGAATAATAAGAATTGAGATGTGGGGTTTTAGAGATAGGTATTAAGTTTAGTTGTATACATTCTTCACAAACTGATGTTTGTTAGGTATCGCTAAAAAAATGCAGGCCACTAGACAGCTATCTAGTCATAGTATAGGATGCCTCAGAAATGTGCATCCTTTACTCCGATCCCTTCATGGGATCTAACTCATTACCTTTAGGTCTCATAGCGAACTTATAACCAACGGCATCAATTGACCGATCAATGCTCAATTATAAAACTTCGAATTCAGTCAAATTATGATATAGCACGACGATCAGCTAATATCACTGGTGATAACTGTCTTATTCCACAAATGTTTGAACTTCACTAATCACGACTTCTATTTAGATTTTCAGGAACATCCTGAAGTAAGTCGATTGTTGAAATTGAATTGAGGTGGTTTTCTGGTGATAGATTAGTATTAAATTTAATTCCATGTATTCATCACAGACTAATGCTTAGAAGTCCTATACGAGGAAAAATACAACCGTTCAGTGAGTTCTGGTTTTCACTCATATCCAACCAACATCAATTTGTGTAAAAAATACAAACTATAATAATAATAATAATAATAATAATAATAATAATTATTATTATTATTATTATTATTATTATTATTATTATTATTATTAGTAGTAGTAGTAGTAGTAGTAGTAGTAGTAGTAGTAGTAGTAATAGTAGTAGTAGTAGTAGTAATATTATTATTAATATCAATATCATCACTATTGATAGTTAATAGTTTATACTACTTACAAATAACAGTAATATAATCTCGAGAAAACAAATTGACGGTTTTTAGAAATAAGAACAGAATGAGTTTCTCATCATTCCTATACATTAATCAAGAAGTCCATTTTGTCGATCATGATAGAATCAATATTAATCAAGTCGCCGTTTGTTGCATTGCTATGTTACAGCTTACAAACGTGATTATCAAATGAATTAGGATTGATTAACAGAGCGATTGAAACTTGAGATTGGATGAGATAATCATGATGTTTAAGGATAGTAGTTGATAAAGGTATTGATTAGTTGTTTATACTTGCCACTGATTGATATTGGTGGGGTATCACTGAAATGCACAAATCAACAGACAACAGTTTCTTCCTAGTACGTGACTACTCAGCCGTGACCACCATCGGTTTGGTCAGAGAATCTAACCCATTGCTTTCATGATTCACGGTGAACGATTAACCCACTGCACCACTGGGCCGTGACTGATAGACTCCAGACATGTCGAAAGTGGGGTAGTCATCACCATTTATAACAAATCATAATCTAGCTATATCACAAATTGATGAAAGTTGAGATTTTATAGTTGAAAATTGCAACCCAGTGGTGCAAGTGCTTAATTGTCCATAATGATACTTATATGTCTTGGGTTGATATCCCTGACGGTATACACACTGTTGAGGAGTCCCACACTAGGATGAGACAGTTGTCCAATGATATATGTTTTGCATTGATTTCAACGGAGATTAATGTATAACGCGTGAAACAACTAAATTTAATACCTACAACCACAGAACCACCACACTTCATATGTTTGGATTGATATATAACAGTGGATGTTGTGACAATAACTTTAATGACAAAGTTCATTTCACATCCAAACAGCATACTCATCCTTCAATCTGTAGACGAATATCTTAACCTGTTTTACATTCACTATATTCCTATAGCTGTCCTTCTACGTTATATTTACGTAAACTTATCTATATTCATTAGGATAGCAACTGTCTTTCATTCGACTTAGTTGAATTTCACTAGTTACGTCACATTTTTACATTTTATTGATAAAAATGTTTATGTCTATCATACATAGAATAGTAAATATATACTTACCATTAATAGTAAATATAAAATATTATACGGATAGGCACGTGATAACCGTGGAACAAATCCCCATATCAATTGAAGAACTAAGTAGATACCACTGTAAAGACAATCATCAAAAGATCATATTAATTTTCATATGGATAACATTAATTTGTATATGACACTTGAATATCATTTTACATTCTATAAGATGAGAATGCTACTTAAAAATGAGGACATTCAATTAACCTGAAACACTTAATTAATCAGCATGGAATAAATAAACGTCTTATTCTATGATTCAGTTTGTTGAACTGAAACAAACTTTAAAATCTTGACGGCCAGCGTTATTTATCACAAACTTAACATATCAAAGTATCATACTGCTAATAAGGTCATATATCTAATTAATGATGAGAAAGTTCCCAACAGTAGTGATCGATTTCATATTTATTATGACCATAGTGTCGATTTGATTCAATTGATCAGTTTGAAATATAGACATACTAGTTCAAGTAATTCGATAAGACCTATACAACATTGTTGATGTAATACTGTTTGAAGAAGTCGAAAAAACCCATTAGAAAGGTGGAATGTCACTAACAAGGGAAATGATTTTCATTGATTGATTCTATTGTGGATCACACAGTTTTTACAGTCAATAATGACCGTACGTATTCAGAACATGATTTTGTTAAAGAAAAGTGACTAATGTGATGCTTGTTTAGTCCTTAGTTTAAATCGGAAAGTTTAGTGGTAATGATTGTAGATTGCGAATCAAAATAATTTGGCATTAAACTGTCCAGGTAGCACTGATTCTCTTTTGGATAAGCCTAGACGACGATGCATATCCTGCTGATTGGCTCTAATCATCAACATCACTAAGATTTAAACGAAAATGCAATCAACTATAACATTATTGATGTAATTTGGCCAAACTTTCTTACTGATTTAGTAAACTAATGTTTAGTTGTGGAGACTTATCATATTAGTTCCTATTCTCGTTTAGAGTATACGAGAATGATGTTAGTATTCAGAAAGCGAAAGAAACTTCATGATTACTTCATTCAGCTAACGGAAAGTGGTATTGTCAGCAGACGCTTTCAGATGAGATTATATATATTCAGTTTATTATCTGTTACTTACTTTTTGACAATTTGTAGCATTGCCTATTACTTTATAGAATCTGAGTCAGTCAGTCAGTTAGAATCTGAAAGTACAATTAATCTGCAAGCAATACATTGTAACTCAATACCATTTTGACAAGCTTTAAAATAATGGGAATTATTTTAAAACTTTCCAGAATCAAAAATTCAGTCAATAGTCCTACACTTAACACATGAATATCCAAGCTTCATGATGAATAAGTGGTGGTGGTGGTGGTTGTAGGGTAGTGTATTTAGTCCCATGTAGGAAGTTATATTGAAGAAAACTTCAGTTGATGGAAACTATATCACTACTAGTATACAGAAAATAATCAAACTGAGAATGTACTTTATTAAATAGAAAGGACTTTTGATGTTTAATAATCTATCAGTAAGATAACACAGTTTCTATAACTTGGTAATGTAGCAAATCATTTGATTATCTGTTTATAAACTGATTATTCTGTTGACTGGATATAAGTTTGATTCAAGTTTTCTGTGAACATTTCTATTATATCATCCAATCAAAGGTGAATTCATCACAGAAATAAACATTACAAGAAAAAAATTCACGTTATAGTCAAAAGTTATGCACAGTTAAGTGTGTAATCACCAGTTGCCAGCTGAACATGCAGTTCGTGAACGTTCATTTAGTACTTTCAGTCATTGATCTGTCAAGTAATAATAATGATAATGTATTCGTCGAAGAAATTTTTTTTCAACAAATTCATTTTAATTGACTGACTATGTAACAAATCGATGTTGGCAGGGTAACATTGAAAACCAAGGGGTATTGGATAACTGTTTCATTCTAGTGTCGAATTCCTCACCAGCTCGCACCCCAGATTATACACCAGAGACTTCAGGTTGGTGGCGAACGCCCAACCCTCTGCACAACTTGGTCGACATCCAGTCATGGAATTCACAATTACATCAATTTGTGATATATGGTTCGACGATTATCGACTGTCTCACTACCGACAAATCTGAAATTCACCAGTCACGACTTCTTACATGCGTTTCAGGGAGTTAGTCCTTAGTGAGCTGATTATTATAGTTTAATTGTGACGGTTATGTTTTTGCGGATATTGGTATTTTAATTGATTGAATATGTCACAGATTGATGTTGGCAGGGTACCATTGAAAACTGGGTGGTATACAAACGGCCATCTAGTGCTCCCCAGTTTCAAAAGTACCTTGCGAACATCTACCAGTGACATATTCAACCAGTTAAAATACCAATCTCCGCAAAAATAATCACCCCAAATGAATTCATTTTATTTGATGTACAATCGTATGTACATGTAGATGTGTATATGAATTGCTATGACTTCTGCTATATACAGTAAAGCGTAAATGTCTTGAATTTTAAACAGCTAAATTTTCGTAAATGAATATGAAGCGGAATGTTCTGAGCTCATTACATGTTTCAGAATAGGCTATTTGACCGATCCTTTGTCCTTTATTAAGTCAAACTAGTAAGTGCTCCTGAATGATAAGACGAACATCCTATTTACCTAGCTTCAAAGAAGCACGTGAATTTGCATCTAAACGTAGGATTAATGAATTTTAACTACTTATCTTTTACCTGGATACATATTTGAAGATGGATACAGTAGTTTATGCTAACAGGTACTATGTTGAGCATCTTTCCAATCATCTCTCTGGACAATTCCTCAGCATATCACCATAATTATATCTAATGAACTGGTGGTTTATAAACAATGTCTTATTGATAACTATCCATTTAATCTAAGAATGCTGTTTCTTCTCAATACTTCTTTCGATAAATCTCAATGGATATCCATTTTCTACTAAGGTGAACTTCAATCTAGAGAATTCATCGCCTAAGTAATTTAATGAACAGACTTTTCTATAGCATCAGTGTATGGAATGACTAAGATTAAGTTTCCTAGTTACTGGAACTCAACTATGAAAATTTGTCAATCGTCCGTCCCACATGAGTTTACTGCATCTAGATCATAGTATTGAACCAATAACGTTTTTTAGTGGGTAGGGGACCTAATAAAGACTTCGTTGATACACACTTTCTCCGTCAATATATTTCATTATTGAAACTAAACTACACATTCAGAGTACACCTCAGAAACATCCTTTCAGCTAAACAGTAAGTATTCCATAGTCAAGCCTATTAATGTCAATACAGCTTCAAAAATAAAACATGCGATCCTTGTTAGTAGTACATTTGTAAGTGGTGAATAAACTTTCAATAAAACCATCTACTTACACAAAATGTTTACATCAATATTATCAAGAAATTCGAAAGTATCATTCAACGAATACTTAGAGACTTACTTTAGAATCAGCTTAGAACTACGGGCTATCCCCTTAGCTGTCATATGATATGGAAATCTGACCATGCTCAAAATACGATGAAGAGATAACCTGGCTTTTGGTATTCATGTTATCTCGGTATGATTAAACCTGAAGGTTCTTGTTCGTCAAATTGTTTGATTGTACGTATAGAATTATTATTTTCACTTAAATATGCATAACTGATAGTGGCTTTTCTATTATTTCAGTTTTGTTTCTTTCTTTATAAGGCTGTGATAATATACTACTATTAGAAAATAAGTCATTGCTTATATCTATGCAGATTTGTTAGTCTATAAGTACTACATCTATTCCTTTATCTGGAGAGGGGTTATTAGAATATTTCGGTTCTCTTTGATGAGCTTGACCTGGTGAATATGTTCTTCTAGTTAAATGAAATTGAACTTTTAGCATTTCCTTTATAAAGTAAGAAGTGTGAATGAGCACAGTCGTATTGAAATGCTATAGTTCTAAATCAGAAATGGGAACTAAATAATGTGTTCGATTAATGAGATCTTTAAATTCAGTTTATACAGGAAGCAGGTTCCAAAGATATTGCCTGGATTTGCTTAGGTACGAGATACGTCAATTAATAATTATTTGATTGACTACGTCACAGACTGATATTGATAGGGTACCACTAAAAACTAGGGAGCACTGGATAGCCGTTTCGTTCTAGCGTCAAACTCCTCAGCAGTGCATAGCCTAGATCCCGCTCCAGGGGGTTCAGGCAGGTAAATACCTAATCCTTTGTACCACTAGGTCAGCATCCAATGTTAGAATCTCCACTTCCTCCAATCAAATAAAAATATCAATCTTCGCAAAAGCATAACCATCACAATTAAACTATAATAATCAGCTAACTAAGGACTAACTCCCTGAAACGCATGTGAGAAGTAGTGACTGGTAAAGTTCGGACTTTTCAGGAGTGAGACAGATATCACCAGTGATGATGGACAATCTTCGAACCATATATCACAAATTGATGTAAGCGTGAATTCTACCACTGGATGTCGACCCAGTTGTGAGAGGGTTGGGCGTTCGCCACCAAACTGAAGCCACTGGTGTATAATCTGGGGTGCAAGCTGGTGAGGAATTCGACACTAGAATGAAATAGTTATCCAATGCTCCTAGGTTTTTAATGTTACCATGATATCATGAAATGTAGATATGACTGTGGTTAGAATGTAATCATTACAACAAATTTGTAATTTAGTTAGAAATTCATGAATTACGTAATTATGTAATTGAATTTCACACTATAATAACTAATCAACATCTTAACAATCATCATGCTCTCAATTAAACTATAGTCTGTTAGATTTGTATCTATGCAAAAGTAGACAAGTGTACAACTATGAAAATGAATTAATCTCTAAGGCATTATTTACTGAATACATTTATGCATTAATTAAATGCGCATATTTACATTAAATAATCCTAATCATGTTAACAATAATCCTATCTAAATTGAATAAAGATAACAAATCATGTTGTTGTTATTACCTTGATACCCAAAGAACTAATTGATTCGTTTCAATCCACTTAGTAACTACTGGTCTAAAATGTAAATTTGTTTTTTAACTTCATTAAATGAAATGAATATTAGATACATTTCAATAAATAAACATGTTCCACCAAAAGTGATTATCAGTTGTAATAGACTGATTCCAAATGCCTGTCAATGTATAAGAAAAAAGATGAAATTGAAATTATGGTTTTTGTTATCATTTACAACTTATGACTAATGACTGCGTAAGGTGAATTCACATTAAATTTTATCGCCAATTGTTATGTATTTTGAAAATATACACTTCCCTTGATGATTGCTAATCAGTGTACAGATGCATCTGCCCCGCGACTACCAGTCCTCAAGACGGAATGGAGGAAAAAACAACGACTGATGAGCCAAACAGACAGAATCGGATCGGATTGAATTATATTTCAATCATGCCTTTATATATACAAAATATCAGACGACACAGTGAACCAATTAGGAAACTAACATTAGTAAAGAACTAAGGAAATGGTGGTAGTGAATAGGGACAACTTGTTCACAACTAATTAACTGTAGTTCATAATAAGAGACAATGAAATAACAGTAAATATACTAAATGAGAGGATAGAGTAAGAGGAACGTAACAATAATAGAAATGTAATGTTTACACTACTCAATACCAGAAAAATGAATTAGTTCTGTAGAATACAGTTCTGGAAGTTTATCACTTTTCTTTAGTGGTCCGACATAACACTATCATTATTGTGTCCCTCATAGCCTATCCTTTCGCTTAGCATATAAACTGTCAGCAAAATCATATCTGATTTATGAACTACAATTAATTGATTGTGTACACGTTATGTTAATTCACTGTCACTGACTCTTTTATTTTGCATTGATGTTTATTTTCCAATTGGTTAACTGTATGATCTGATTTCTGTATATATAAAAGAATGGCTTGGAATATAATATATATTATCCGATTGATTTATCAGCCTATGTTCTTCCTATCTTCAGTCTAAGATTGAGTGGACATTAGGCAGATGATATACAGGAACCAGTTAGAGACTCATTGATGTAGCCATTGTAACGTTTATACTCACAAAGTCATACCAGTTAATTTGTCGTTTGAATCAATCATAACAACTTTTTCGACTTTGTAATAATTTTATTGTCAGTAATAAACAACAAGTATCAATTTGTATGGTTTTTCTACCATTGGATACCGATCCAGTGGTGCAGATGATTAGGCGTTTGCCGTCAATTTAAAGCCCTTGGTGCAGAATCTGGAGTGAGTGATTCAAACTGATCACTTTATTCAGTAGTTATGATCTTACAGTCTTTAAATGATAAAAGAATCTATTATTATCACTTTTTATCTACTTTAAGTTCTAGATGCTTTCGTAACCCATTTGCATAACACTTCCCTATCTATCAAATCACTTGAACATTCTACTGAACAATAACAGCAATTCCACAAACTATTCCTTCATTCCTCCTACTATCATACAATATCACTTCTTGTCAGCTTAACTTACGCCTAAATATACACAAATGTGAACTGTTGTCAGTGAAATCACTGAAACGAGATCCTATCCGATGAATCAATTCTGTGTATCAAATGATACTCAAATATCAATCGGTGTCTTCACACTAATCTCCATCACTCAACAAAATGATTGATAAATAGAAATTCATCAAGGAATATTACCATCATGTTATGTTATGAATACAAACTAAATATTTTGAAATTATTCTTTATGCTTACATTCAGAGTGAAATTCACCGCCGATTCTGAATGTCGCCCATGGAAGTGATTCAAATGATACTTTCTTCTCTGCATATCAATGTTATTCACTTCTTGAATTCCACAATTATGTCTCATCTCTCCTAATAAATGAGGGTAAGAATTGATAGATAATTTAAGAAATGAATGATACTATTCTTGAGTGAGATCGATTGAAAGTAAAATGATCAAGTTGTACATCATATCAGCTAGTTGTACATTTGCACAAGAAATGACAAAAGCATTTCACTTCCCATTGTTTATATTATCCTGATTACAGAAATTGTAGATTGTATGTTTGTTTCTAGTATGAAGTGATAAGTGTACAACTACATGAAATCACTACATAGTTTCCAATGGATCATAAGCTGGTATCACTTCACACTGACAAAACTATGCAAAACATCGTGAATAACATGATGACTTCATTAATCGACTTTATTCAATACGTTTGCTTATTAATTAGGTATTGTGAAGATTGTTGACTGTCAATTTTAATGTCTTGAATTGGTTTAAACTAGACAACCACTGATCATCTGGAAGCACTGGACATCTATTTCGTCTTAGTGCAGGACTCCTCAACAGTGCGCGTTTACTTTATTTTGAATGCACTGTATACAATGCTACATTCATCTCTAAATTTTTTCAGTAGATCAAATTGGATCATCTTTGAATATTACGTTGTTACACTGTCTCTTGAAGCTAACGATTTTTCGACAAAATTGTAAAGAAACAGCAACAACAGACCAAATCTGTTTACTTGAGTTTATATCTCAGACACTTTAACCAATCATTATAATGTGTCAGTGTAATCTAGCTGATTAGATATGCCATTCACTACAGGTTAGTGAAATTATCTTCCAAAAGGTTGATATAAAATTGACCAACGTTGTTAAGATTGAAGTAGTTTGACTGTTAGATACGCTACAGTTGATATCATTTTGTTATGAATGCTACCGTAAAATATCAATGTAATTCATCATATTACATTCTAATGAACTGTTCTTGATCAATAATTCATGATTAATCAATAATCATGCATAAATGTGCATTAGTTCAAGTTGCCAAATCACATTAGCACAGTGAGATTTAATTCACAAATTAACATGAAATTATGATTCAACAGAAAGGAATGAAGCAAACTTATGTACGAAACAATGTTGAAGCATAAAATCTAGAAAAACATAAGAAATGAATATACCGGCACCAGGTTGATCGATTCTTACCGATGTTATCAGGTGTTTACATCGACCGATTATGATAATCACACAGACACCAACTAGATGGTATGAACCTAGTGGTACGGCGATGCTTCGGATCGACCACCCCTACCAGACTTCCATCCAACTTTTACACCAACTTAAATCGCGCGACAACATAAAAGGCAGTTAGCCTCACATAACATATGACGCCACCATAACAATCAGTGGTGGTGCACTAACCCTTCTACTGATTTGCAATATTTTTCTAGTACTCTGTGACTAACATTAGTATTACATATCCGCTCAATTCATTATATACGAGCGACACAACGAAGATGTTTACAATCAAAAACTTCTAACTGACCTCTAACTCAACCGGTGTTGCTCAACTAACGAACTTTCACATAGTTTACGTACTTTCAAGGTTGACCCTTTAATGCCAATCATTATCACAGAACCTTTCGATCTGAGGAGTCATGAGCTACTTCCAAGTGAAGGAATACAACTATTGTCGGTCGTTGGTAGGTATGTGTATATTGTAAGTTGTGACAGAGAGTAAATATCTGGTTAATGAATGTTGGTTTAGTTCTGAAATCAGTCTGATTTTTTTGAGTTCATTGTTCCCTGACTACAGACAAACGTAGGATGATTATGGAGGTTAATACAACTGAGGCAAATATCATCGTTGATTGGCAAAGCAAGGGCAGCATTCCTACAGTTGAAAAATATATGGGACTCCAAACTACTGTCAACCAACCTCAAAGTTAGACTCTTCAATTCGAACGTCAAGTCAGTTCTTCTGTATGGAGCTGAAACGTGGAGAACTACTGCAAACATCCTCAGGAGAGTACAGGTATTTATAAACAACTGTCTACGCAGAATATTGAATGTCTGTTGGCCGGAAACCATCAGCAACAGCCTACTATGGAAGAGAACAAACCAACTTCCAGCTGAAGAGGAAATCAGGAAACGACGTTGGAAATGGATAGGACATACATTGACAAAATTATCAGACTGAATCATGAGACAAGCACTAACTTGGAATCCTGTTGGAAAACGGAAAAGAGGAAGGCCAAATAACACCCTGCGTCGAGAACTGGAAGCAGACATAAAAAGGATGAACAGTAACTGGAGACAGCTGGAAAGGATTGCTCAGGACAGAGTTGAATGGATAATATTGGTGAGCGGCCTATGCTCCTCTGAGAGGGGTAACAGGCGCAAGTAAGTAAGTAAGTAAATATCATCGTTATTTCTTCAGTTAACTTACTGGAAAATAATTTCCACATGTGAAGTGAATTTATCAAATAATCAAATTATAACTTACTTACACACACCTAAGCTTAAACAACAAACTTGTTTTAATTTCAATATGATCAATGGTTTGATTATGTTAGATTGAACTTCTCAACTTCTAATATCCATAATGTACTTTCAACAATTAATAAACAACTAATTGAAATGATACCAGTTAAACTGTCATATAAACTTCGTTATAAAGAAACATTTACTTAATTGATAAAACCTACATCTATAGATAAAGATAACTTGAACACTTCAAACTGGATTTTGTTCAATCAGTAGAATCGTAGAGTTATTCAATTCTACAATAATCATTATCAAATAAACTACATATATAACAAGTAATAACTGATGTTAACATCATCACAAATAAGGAATTAAATGAAAGGAACCTTTGAATGTTGTTTATACATTGATGTTCTATATAGAAATTTACATTAATGTGAAGAAGTGTGTCCACAATGCTTAAAATACACTGACATACAAATTGTTTTCATTGTGAATTAAGGTAATCTACTTATATTAGAAATTAAGTAAACAGGTTAAATAGACTTTGAACTTGTTGACAGAACAACAACTGAAATAAAAACTACTATTAATATTAATACTGTTATTACTATTAAACTATGTACAAGAATTTTAATCATTTCTCAACATCTTCGTACAAGTCTTCGAATGGAATTGATACCTGTTGCTTTATGTGGGGCATTGGCTATCAACTAGCATTTTTCAACCAATTCAGTCCTCATATCTCCAAGTGCTGTTCCTTTTTTCTATGTCTACTTTTCATTCCTGGAGTATGTGTTCTTTGGTCTTCCTCTTCTTATTTGAGCTTCAGGATCCCAAGTTAGTGCTTCTCTTGTGACGCAGTTTGGTGATTTCCCCAATATGTGTCCTATCCATCGTCAACGTCTTTTTATAATTTATTCCTTGGCTGGAGGTTGGGTTGTTCTCTGCTATAGGAGGTTGTTGGTGATAGTGTATGGCCAACGGATCCGATTTATCATGCGCAAACAGCTGTTTATGATTATTTACATCTTTTGAATAATGCTTTTCGTAGTTATTCAAGTTTCAGCTCTATACAATAGAACTGCCTTTACACTGGTACTAAAAAATGTGACTTTGATCTTGGCTGACAGACAGTTTGAGTTCTAAATGTTCCTTAGTTGCATAAATGCTACCCTTGCCTTGTTTTGAGAATCTGCGCCATCACATCTGTATCAGATTCTCCTTGTTTGTCGATGACGCTGCCCAAGTAAGTAAAAGTTTCCAATCTTTCTACAGCTTCTCTTTCAAGTGTAATTTGGTTGGCGCACATTGTCTTGTTTCTAGAGATCTTTCTTTTCCTTATGTATTTGTTGAAGCATACTGTTTGGTGAAGAGGCTGTTGCTATACTGTCCGTCTTTATTTACATTTGTTGTGGTGTGTAAGAGAGAATAGCTAAACCATCTGCAAAGTCCAAATTGTCTATTGTATTCCATGCTTCCGTTTAGATGTTGCTGATTTTATAATACAGTCAACCACTAGCAGAAAGAGCAGGGAAAGGACAAGAATAAGCAGCCTTATCTGATTGTACAAGTCCTTGCTTATTGAAATTTTAGTTCTTCCTATGCTGTAATTATCACTTATTGTTCATTTTCTTAATGACTATCAAGTTGTTAATTATCATTTGTATTACTTCTGTTACATCTTGAAGTTGGTTAAGTAGACTTTTTACATCGGGTACTCTGAGAACTTCTGATTGCTTCTGATGACTTCCTTATACTAATACTTACTTATGCCCGTTACTTCTCTCTCGGGGAGTATAGACCGCTCACCAGTATTCTCCACTGAATTCTGTCCTGAGCAATTCTTTTCAGCTGTTTCCAGTTCTTGTTCATCTTTTTAATGTCTGCTTTTAATTCTCGACGCAGTGTTCTTTGGCCTTCTATACTTATACTGCTAATAATAATTAATTTTCAGATACCCGAAGCAAGCCATTCTTATAGATGGAATAGAACTAAAGAAAAACATAATAAATTACAATAAGATTGAATTGTTACATACATGATTGAAACTGTGATAAATAAATATTCGAGGCTGTCGTTGGTGGAAGCACATCATTGAATGACATTCATTGTAATCCCTTCCTTCTTGTCTTGAAGGATGCTTTAATGATCCTAGGTTAATGAGATTTCCATCCTATAAGAGCATTCTATGCTTCTTAGTACAACATCAGTGTTACTGCTTGTGTGTTAGGTGTTTTCATCTTTGTGACCAGAGTATAAAAGCAAATCTCCTGAGGATAATATTTACTGTCAAGCTTGTAGACAATGAGTTTCATTTATTCCAAGTATCTTCAGATTGTATCTTTTCATTTCCTCAGCTATTTGCATGTTTTTCCGTGTCTCCCACATCGTGCGGACATTCCATGTACATATATTAATGGTTGCTCTGGTTGTCAGAAGCGACATCGGCCTCGTGGCTTCTGAAAAAACTTGGCTCTCATTGTGAGGCGTCATAACAAACCTTCCAGGGCAGAGTTAAAGTGATTATATCGGTTTTTACTGGTTAGTGTCTTTAAGCAAGGTTGTTGTTTTACGGAATGGGGTTTCTAACCCCATGCCCAACCCTCCTCCTTTATCCGGGATCGGGATCGGCAGCAACCCTAGGGGGCTCCAGGTGGAGTTTTCGAAGTTATAATGCATACTAATTTAATAAGTTTTTTAAACCTGTAAATGATAGTCAGTAATGAACAATACTCTTATGTACATATGTGTCAAAGTAATTGAATATGGTAGTATATAAAATTCCAAATTATAGAAAGTAATGAAATTATACACATGCAATATGTCCAGAAAATGAATATGGCTAAAACAGGAAGAGGAATACCGATCGATGAAGCGGCTTTTACACTCAACCTTGTCCAGAAAGATAACGAAGGTAGGTTAGGTAGAAAGGGATCAATTTTCTACCCGTATCCATGTTTAATTCTTAGGATGGATTTGTATATTCCCAATGGTTTGTTATAGACTGTAGCTAGTCGGTGAACATAAACATTGGGATGCAGGTACATCCAACCGACAAGTCACAAATAGGACCAAACGCGATTCCTGGATTCCACTTGCTAGTCACAATCCAACTTAAACGTTTAGTTCTGTTGTCAATTACACATAAAGGATAATAAAAACGAAAATGAGAGAAATAAGACAACCAGCAGAGTAAATATAATAGACGTGGCGCGCGGGATTAAAAGATAAAAATTAAGGCGAATTAATTATGGTTTATATAAAATAAATTGTCAGTTGTACAAGCAGTCAAACTGTCACCACTCAAAACCACTAGACAAACAACAAGTTGAATTAAAAAATCTAGAAGCAAAGCATATGGAGATAGACTCGAATGAATGGAATGTGGGCAACAATTAACCCTAAAGGATAATATAAGGAAATATAGTTAATTCGATGTGTAAATTGTTTTCTTAGTGTTCTAGCTATTTGTTATTAACATTTTAGTCAGGGGTATACCACTACTAGTATTCATTTATAAAGTAATCTTTTCAATAAAGCACGTCTAAATTTGAATCATGTACCAGCGTTATAGAGAAGCTAGTAAAAGCAAGTTAATATGCCGGGCACCTAAAGAGGATTGATTATCTTCGACAGCAGTTTATCTGTAGACTGTTTCATTATTTTTGATTGTATTCAAGATGAACATTTTCTATTTATTATTATTCAGTTCCCCTTCCCCTATCCTCTCATTTGATACATTAAATGTCAGTATGTCAGTGTTGAGGTTTTATGTATATATATATATATATATATATATATTAAGGAATGTGTGAATATAATAAGATTCTGTCTGGCTGATCTATCGGCTTGTGTTCTTCTATCTCTGGCTTGGGACTGAGTCAGCATAGGGCAGATTCGCAGTTATCAACTAGGCATATCCCATTAGCATTTGAGATATCAACCATTTTTGTCGTCATAACACAAGTACAATAGGTGTCTCTTATTAAATACTGTACTTATAACCGAATTATGAATCTACACAAAATGTTCTGCCCTAAAAACACTGAGAGGATTGAGATTACCACCTTAAAGTTGTTATGTTCAACTAACCATTTTTGATTTGACTGTAGAGATAGGTATTAAGTTCAGTTATTTGTATTCGTCACAGACTGACGTTCGTTAGGTCTCAACAAACGCCATGAAGCTCTAGACAGCTGTTTTATCCTAGTATGAGACTGCTTAGTAGTATACACCCAAGACCATTTGTGGATAGCTAATCGTCGCTCTATATCACAAATTGATGGAAATAGGGATCCTACCACTGGACATTAGCCGACGGAGTACTAACAATCTTTAAACGTTCACTGTAAAATAAGGTGCTAGGCTAGATTCTCTTATGGGATTGAGGGTAGGCATGGCTAAAGAGTCCCGTACAAAGACAAAACAATTGTCCAATGCTCTCTGGTTTTCAGTGGTACACCATCAACATCGATCTGTGGCGAATATATGGCTAGATGTTAAACAACTATTCAGGACACGCAATGTTAATACATGAACTAATCGAATACACTGTAAAGAGCAATGAGATTAAGGTAGACAGAAAAATAAGTAGACACTATACAATTAGAATGTTACATCAAAGAGTCAGGTGTTGTATAGTCTTTCTTTGGATTTCTGTTTACAAATAATCATTCAAGGATGTCAAGACATTTGAGCGGGTTCGACGAATAGGTGCCAAGTAAGTAACAGGCTTTTCAAACCTCTAATAAGTGTCTAAAATCGCCTGAATCTTCTCCCCCATATCTTATCGTAGAACACGATGTGACCTTATATTGGCATTCCGTATATTAAATAATCGCTTAGGTGTTAATATGTCTTATCATTTTACCCCCTCTGGAACCAATCATATCCGTGAACACCGAAATCGAACAAATTCAAAGTGGAAATTGGTTTTCACATAGAGTGGTCAACGGCTGAAACAAACTGCATGAACAGATAGTATCGACTCTATTGATGAACTCTTACAAGAAAAAGCTGAATCTACACTGGAAAAACCACTGTAAAAATTAATACACGTTAACAGACCTACTATTCTTATCAGTGAAAATCGAAAACTTTTACTTCATTCAACGTACACTTGTAACTCCCATCAAAAATGCAAACAAAAAGATAGCACTTTTTCACAAAATATAACTTTATTCCATTCAATAATTTCATTGAACAATTAACACTTTATTCAATTTTCAATATAATTGCCTCTCCATAGAAAACAAAACAGTAGAATCAGTTATATTCTTAACATCAGTTGGTTGTATTATACTTGAGGCCCATAAAAATGCTAAAAGTAAACGCCACCAACAATTGTATATAACACCAGCTGCATATACCATATCAATTCGATTGTAATAATATTTACCATTACCATATATCTTTTTTATTTCAATGAATAATTTCTGTAATAAAAATAATAAAATGAAAAATTATTGAGTAGATAATTAAATGATATTCTACTATTTGTAGGTGTACAATAGTTGCTAACAGGTTAATAGTAACTATTGATATCATTACACTTCTTATAGTTGATTTATTTGTGGAAGAAAGTATTAATGTTATTTGTTAATATCATGACTTGATTCATTTCATTAATCAGTGTGTTATAGCATAAAAAATAACTTTTGAAATATCGAATGCTGATGTGGTGCCTAGTCGATAACTACGTATCTGCCCTATGCCCACTCAGTCCCAAGCCAGAGATGGAACACAAAGCGAAGTATGTATATTGCAACAATCAAGAGAACAGTGCATATTCATATCTCCGAGCATATTATAAAATGTTCGCGAATGAATGGTGCAATAGTTTGTCATTTAATTGATAGTGGTCATATTATCGATCCCTCAACATAATAAACAGATATGGGAGCACTAATCCAATACTAATCATTGAAGCAATAACAATCAAACAACCCAAGCCAAACTTATGTAATCAATAAAAGAGACAGTTATCAGTTTATCAACCTTATTGAGGGTGTAATCAAATCTAATTATTGTTAATCATTACGTATTATGTTAGCAATATATATACATATCCTACTAACTCCAAACTACCTGAATGGAAAATTGACACATGTTCCCCAACTCTTAGTGAGCTTGAAAAAGCTATAAGTAACCTAAAGCAAGATAAAGTAGCAAGTCCTAACTGGTTGACCGCGGATAATTTTAAATAGGGTAGCCCAAATTTCGTAGGCAGGTTGACTGATATATTAGCTAACGTCTAGGACGTGAATGTAATCCATCCGACTGGTCGCAATCGCTGATCGTTCCTGTTTACAAGAAAGGACATAATTCCTCTTAAGGCAACTACAGAAGCATCAGTTCGACCAACAGAGTGTCTAAGATACTAGCCTCTGTAATCATCCTACGTTTATCTGCAGTCAGGGAACAATAAACTCAAAAAAATCAGACTGATTTCATAACTAAACCAACATTCATTAACCAGATATTTACTCTCCGTCACAACCTATAATATACACATACCTACCAACGTCCGACAATAGTTGTATTCTTTGACTTGGAAGTAGCTCATGACTCCTCAGATCGAAAGGTTCTGTGACAATGCTTGGCATTAAAGGGTCAACCTTGAAAGTACGTAAACTATGTAAAAGTTCGCTAGTTGAGCAACACTGGTTGAGTTAGAGATTATGACAAGCTGTCACGAAAACTGTCACACTCAAGTGGGGTTCATTAGAGTTGGCCATCATACACTCACCCTTTCTCTCACCTCCTTTCATCTTATGTTGTCATAGACGTCCTCCTTGTAGTTACAAATTTCTTCATTAAACATTTCACGAATCAATCTCATTCCAGAATGCTCACCCGTCGGCTCACAATACACACATGATATAGTCCTTTTCAGTGAAGTTGCTGACAATTTGTAGAGTCTCACGAACACATTGAGTAATATTACAAGCTTATTTCGGATGCGTCTCTATCCATGCAAATGCAAAATGTGACTCTAGAAAATCTCTTTTAATTTATCAACTGTTTTGAAAATTTCCCAGAACAAAATATCTGGAAACTTACACACGATGCTTATCCCTAATCTAACTGCTAAATTAGGGATATTTAATTTCAGTCAACATCTTGAAGAAGAGGGTCTCAAATACCATCAAAAAGACCATCATTATGGTAAAACTGTAAATTGTGTTATGTAATCGACCCTAATTTGTTAAAAACTATCTCATTTGACCTTTCATGTGTGCATATATCAAGTCATTTGTTCCTGTGTGGCAAGATATATTGGTTGTTGAATACTTCTCCTGTCCAAGAGAGTTCATAAGCACTACTACATTCATTTGAGGAAGGGTAATGACGGTTGTATTGTGTGTGGAATAGTAGAATATTTTAACACAATCAACTACTATGATAGATAAAACTTATCTTTCACAGTTATTTACAATATGAACACAAACCCACCAAAAGCAGTTACTCACATAATTTCTACATTATGTTTACCTTCAGAATTCAAGTATTGAAAATTACAAAAGTGCAGAACTAGTTTGTGAAGTCAAATATTCTATTCTTTCAATGTATAATAAAAGAAGTCAGTTGAAAATATACACTTCGTTATAAGATGACCATTTCATTCTCAAACATCAAATAAGTCAAGTTCTTATTGGAAGTCAACAGAAGTAATATGAATTGTGTTTGCTACATAACTATACAATTCAAATATTGACAGACAGTTAAAAATTCTTCATTTCAATAGTACTAGTCTTAGTAGTACAGTTTACCTAGTACTTACTGAAAATATCACATTAAAAATCCACTCTTCTACATGAACTACTTTACAGATAAGTTAGTTGCTTGTGTTTGTTATAGATTGATGTTGGTTGGGTACTACTGTTAATCAAAGAATAATGAACATTTATTTCGTCCTAGTAAAGAACTAGTCAACAGTGGGCACCCTCGATTGTGCCAAGGAATCCAACCTAGGGCCTTCATGTCTTACATCGAAAGTATAATCACCTGCACCACTGAACCAACGTCAAGTGGCAGAATTCTCACTTCTATTAATTTGTGATATAACTCGACAATGATCCATCTTGATTAGTGATAAATTATCTCACTCTTGTTAAATCTGAATACCAATCTCACCGAAACCAATTCAATTCATTTACGAGTAACTAAATGACAAGAATTTACAAACAGTTTATCATAATCTATCGGTGAAATGAATCCTTTATTTACCCAATACATGCCTGATTCCCTCTCATCTGATACAATCTTACACCAATAAATAATCATTTTCCGTAATATATATTGTTCTTCCGATTTCATCATTATCTCATATGACAGACACATTTAAGTAATGGTTAGTTAAGTTCAAAATCTGCTTTAGAAGAATCGCTTACTTGCTTACTCATACGAACCATCAGTTCAAAACTACTGATTTTGATAGAACATTAAGTATCTCATAATAGATATAAATCTTTAGACTTTGGTATTTCTTATGTGATTTTATGCATATTTACACTACTTATTAAAAATAATTAAAGGCTACCATCTTTCATTAAACATTTAGCCGGTACCAAATAATTCACTTTTTTTATAAACGTCTAATCAAAATAACTTACACTTCTCTTGCTTGAGTTTGCAAATGAAATCCAGGACGTACGTTTTGTCCTATTTGGGACTCGTCGGCTGGATATACTTGCATCGCAGTGTCGACACTCATACCGTGACTTGAACTCAGTTTTTTTTTTCGTATCAAACGTCACCACGTTTACCACTAGGCTACTGAGTCCAGGTAGTCACACTTGTGCAACAGGTATGCATATATAATTCAGTCCATGATAAATCAATAAGAACATTTAAACATATTCCAACTATACCTCCATTCTTTACTAATAATCTACTCTCATCATTTTTTAACAAACTGGACACTTCTATACACTGTGGAGAATTCTCCAATTACCTTTAGAATATATTATTTACTAATATTACTAAATATGTAAACATTTAATTTCGGTACTTAAGATTATGTCACAAAAGTGTAAATACAATAAGTCAATCAACTTACGAAAACTACTAATGGGAGCATAACTGCACCAATGATAATAAATGGAATCTAGTTGAAAAGAGGCAAGGTAAAGAGATTTGATAAGAAACAATTTTTTCGCCTAACAATAAGCATATGTAACAATGAAAATATGATTTTGTTATATAATACATAAACTTAACTTTTATCAAGAGATTGATAATAAAAGTAAGTTATTGTAAATGTTCAATATATAATAATTAATTATTCAAAATAATGGAACATTGAATAACTCTCTCATTCTAATTTAAGATTATGTAAAGGATACAAATGATGACTTTCAAGATTTAATGGCTAATATGATACATAAAGACTATTTAATTATAGTTCAATTGTATATAAGTTAACTCCGCCCGCAGCTCTTCTAGGGTTGTTCCCGGTCCCAAGCCCGGGTAAAGGAGGAGGGTTGGGCATAGGGCTAGCACCCCTATCCCGTAAAACACAAGTTTGCTAAAAAAAACGCTAACCAGAATAAACAAACTTAACCATTTAAACTCTGCCCTGGAAGTGGAAGGAATCTATATGACGCTTCATGATGAATGCCGAGATTCTTCGGAAGTCATGAGGCCGATGCCACCCCTTCTAACGACCAGAGCAGAAATTTTAATAGGTACATGGAATGTTCGGACAATGTGGGAGACGGGGAAGATCATTCAGATAGCAGCAAAAATGAAGAGATACAACTTGACTGTGCTGGGGTTCAGCGAAACGCATTGGGCTCAAACTGGACAGAAAACATTAGCTACGAGAGAGGTGCTACTATATTCCGGGCGCGAAGAGGAAAATGCCCCACACACCCAAAGAGTTGCTGTGATGCTGTCTAAGAAAGCGCGCAATGCACTTGTAGGATGGGAACCACATGGACCCAGGATCATCAAAGCATCTTTCAAGACAATGAAGAAGGGGACATTAGGACTATTTTAATTATGGTTCAATTGTATATAAGTTGAATTTCAATAAATTCTTCAACATTGTTGTTTATTTTTCAATTATACTTAGCAGTTTATATGAATTCCATCAACATTTTGATAAAATGATTCAAAGCCCAACTGACATTATCTTCTAAAACAACATTAACATAAGCATTTTATAAGATTCTTTAACGATTCATATTTCATAAAAGATTATATAAATGTCAATATATTTGTTATTTTATTATTAATAAATGACTGATCATATGAAATAGGCTTAGTTTATTAGTTATAAAATCTGATGAAATAAAAGAATTCATTGTGACTACAATCAACATCAGCTTACAAGTGACTAACGTCTGGAGGTAATCCCTCGAGTCCTAGTGAGATGTGACAATTAGAGTTTATTCATGTCTGGTGTGAAGCAGTTACCCACTGATGACAATAGATCAGGTGGCGTAAGCATATAGAAAATTGACTGGGTTTGAAATATCGACAGATGGAAGCCAACCAGCTCTTAGTAGACTACTGGTTAAGCGTTCTCTGAAGAACATGAAGGTTATGGGCTCGATTCCCTTAAGAAACTATGAATTCATACTACTAAAGTGTCGTATACCAGGACGAGGTGGTTGTTTAGTGCTTTCCGTTTTTCAATGACAGTATAACTCACACCAATTCGTGATATCAAACTAAAGGGATAATGGCATAAAATGAAAATATCTACAAAATAATAATTTGCAATAATAAATAATTACATGAGTACTTAGTGCAGAGTAAAGTATTTGCGCAATTAACGCCAGAATATCAGTGACTATGGAAAATATCACACTAATTAGATTCAGTTTAGTGAAATCATACTCGGTCACAGTTACAGTACAAATAACAAGATTAAATAATGTTATTGATAATGCGAAGATCACATAAACAACATTTCCACCATACAATATAGTATCGGATGCAATTGCAAATGTTGATAAGAATGTCTGAAATGATAACAACAATGATAGAGATATTAACATTGATAATAATGATAAACAATTAATTGATTTATACAAAAAAAAATATAATTGAAATGTGGCGGTTTCTGTGGAGATCAGCATTATGTTTAGTTGATTGAATTCGTCATAAACTGATGCTGACAGGGTATCATTGAAAGCTAAGGAGCATTGGACAACTGTTTAATCCTAGTATGGGACTCTTCAGCAGTGTGCACCCTTGATTACACCATGGGAATCGAGCTAATGGTTTATAAGTTGGTGAACATGTGTTTGTATGTATAAACAACACAGAACATGGCACATGTGTGAATCGGTCAGTAATACAATAAGATTAGCACCGAATCGGTAGATGTAGTAGTTACTTCAATGATATCACTAATAAAATGTTAAAAGTGTAGATATATAGAGTATGGTCCAGAGAGAAAGAACTAGTTAGTGGGGAAACAGCTATCAAATAAATTAAAGCTCATATTTTAAAGGAAGACAGAGAATTAATACACCTCCAACACTGTTAGCGATTTTGAACCATGTCACTCAGAGTCTCCAACCATTGGTTGCGTCGTTCACTCGGACTCCAACTAAGTAGTCTAAATATACTAACACGGCTTAGACTAGTAATCAGTGACTTAATGAACTGATGGTTTGGCCACCCCTAGCATTCTTTCATCTTACTCCTGTATCAGTCATCATTGTACATGGAGGTAGTCGGCGGTCGAGTATACGTAACACATGTTCCTGCCATCTCAGTCGATGAAATTGTAAATTTTCATCGACTGATTTAATACTTTTCCTAATACCCGGAGTCTAACCTCATTATTACCAACCAGGTGATCCTACTTAACGTGATCGATGTTTCGAAAACAATGATGATCAAATACCAATAACCTACGAGTATCATCTACTCCTAAAAATTACGTTTCACATTCATACGGTTGGTAAACACCTAAACCTGCACACTACTGGGGTGACATCCAGTGATAGGATTCCCACTTTCATCAGTTTGTAATGTAGCGCAACAATAAATCTAACAAAGACTATGATGAAACATTGAGAAAAAATTTCAGACAGAATCACAAATAGCAGTTAGTGCATGAACATTAGGATTGAAAACTAATGTCATTCCCAAATAAATAGGCAGATCTTGAATTGATAGTCAAATAGATCGGGGATAGATAGATAAATAGATGATGTTAGAGTCTATTTTTAGGCAACTATACCAGTCTTAAGATTATTCATTATTGAGATTTTCGATTGTATGAATACTTTACTAAAATATCATAAACTAATATCCACTTACCATTATGATTAAGTAGAATATATTGTATGGATACTTTCGTGATAATGCCGGAATAAACTCCCATATTAGTTGAAGTAATAAATACACACCACTGTAAACATTATTCATAATAATAATAATAATAAAGTATGGAAATCAAATAGAAATGTATCATATATAAAGAGAGAACATTACATTTTGTTATGAAATAGGATTGTTACAGTTTAGAATCAGTCACCGTAGCCGTATCTACCGATTTCGCTACAAATATTGACCGACCAACGACCGGAAAAATCAACATGGCTATTCGAATGTGTCAAATCAGGAAAGGAAAGTCAGTAGTGCCATACAACATACGAGCTGATCGAGGCACTGAAGTCAGATACAGAAGTAACTGCAAACATGCTCCACATTCTCTTTAGAATGATTTGGGAGAAAAGACAAGTACCAACAGACTGGAAGAAGAGTATTTCATCAAGGTGCCAAAGAAAGATCTCAGCAGTGCAAGGACCACAGATGCATCACTCTACTTTCAGCACGAGTAAAAATCTTCAGTAGAGTGCTATTGGAACGAATAAAGATCCAGTCGACGTCCAACTTTAAAATCGATAGCCTGGATTTTGTAAGGATTGATCGTGTACACACCAAATTTCGAAACTACGGTTCATTGTTGAAAAATCAAATTGAATAGGACTTATCACTTTAGATCAATTACCTTGACTGTGAGAAAACATTTGACAACGTGGATAAGCAAACATTATGGAGCCTTCTTCGACACTCTTGTATCACCCAAAAGGTGATAATAATACAAAATTTTTACGACGAACTACACTGCAAAATTGTGTATGGAGGGCAGCTCAGATTTATTCAAAGTGAAGACTGGTGTCAGACAAGGCTGCTTACTGTCACTCTGCTTCCTCTCTTACTGCTGGTAGTTGACTGGATTATGAAAACTGCAACACCTCATGAAAAACACCGAATATAGTGGGCAACCTGGATGCAAATAAACGACTTGGACTTCACAGATGACTGAGCTTTTCATTCGCTCAGTCGTAGCAACAAATACAGGTGAAAACGGACAACGTAGCAGGAGCCTCCGAAGCAGTAGGTCAATGCCGAAGCAAAAGAGTAAGATCAAGGAATACACTGTTTTGGGAATTGGAGGCAGATACGAAAAGAATGAACAGCATTAGGGAAGAACTGGAAAGGAAGGACAGAGTTGGTTGGAGAATGATGGTCGGCGGCTTATGCTCCACGTGGGTTAACAGGTATTGATTGATCGGCAGTTTAGAATAATAATTTTGATATGCTGAATAAATGTACTCTTCTTGATTAAAAGTAACACAGTGAAGTGAAACATTTTAAATAAACGTAGAATACATCGTTAATTAGAATTCATGACAACTATACGACTCTTAATTATATACTTATACTACTTATAGTAGTCAGTAAGTCATTACATTTATCACAAACTATTCAAACATTCTGTTCATATCTCCACAAAAATCATTACATACATTTATAATTAAATCGTCACTCAATACATTGACTTCATCAAATTTACTGAATATCAGTTGTCAAGTTAAATTAAGGATAATAAGTAAGTTATATTTCTAGATGACAAATTCACAAGTAACTGAATAATCTACAAAATCATTATCTTACAAATATCTATGTCTTAATTGAATTGAGGTGGTTTTGTGGAAATAGGTATTAAGTCTAGCTGTCTGTATTCGTCATAGATTTGTGTCGGTCGATACTACTTAGAAGCCAGGGAGCACTAGGCAGATGTTTCGTCTCAAGACGAGACTCTTTACCAGTATGCACCATACCTCGGTTTCGCCAGGAAATTCAAGGCAGGGTATTTAAGTTTCGCGGAAAACGCCCAATCACGTACACCACTGAGCCGGCCAATGTTGAATTACAGAATTTTACATTTTATCAGTTTGTTATAAGACGCGACGATCATCCATTGTTATTGGTGATAAATATTTAACTCTCGATAAGTATGAACTCCACCAGTTACGACTTCTCATTAGAATTTCAGAAAGATACTGAAGATAACCACTAGTGAGTTGATTATTATAGTTGAACTGAGGTGATTTTATGGAGACAAATCGGTATTAAGTTTAGTTGTTTGTGTTTATCATAGATTGATCCATGGTAATGTTCACTATACTGTTAATATTGTGTTATATGAAGTAAATATACTTTGCAAATCACTTCATCTAGAAGAACAATCGAATGCTTTCTAATGTGATCATTTTTCAGGTTGACATTCTATCAACTATTGTATAGGTGTAATGGCAACTCAAACATTTACTATACTTCATTGTTTTAATAAATCTACTCAGCTAGAAGTATACATCTCATGAAAATTGCTGATATTCAATGTAAACTAACTAGTTAAATAGAATTAAGTAGTATATATGTGTAATATTCTAATAAGTAAAAATTGGAATTTCTAATATTTCACAACTTAATGTAAGTCATTTACTTAGTGAATAATAAATAGCTGAGCTGTATTAAAGTAAATTTAGATAATCCAGTCGAATAAATCAAAATATTTAGTACAATCAAAAATACTGAATGTATTGAAGTCATTAGGAAGAATTTGTATGCGCCCATTGCACAAGTGTGACTGTCTGGACTCAGTAGTCTAGTGATGAGGGCGGTAGCGTTTGACACGAAACGGACTGAGTTCGAATCCCACTATGAACACTAACATTGGGATGCAGGCACATCCAGCCAACGAGTCCTGAATAGGATGAAACGCACGTCCTGGATTCCACTTTCCAGTCACAATCCAACTTAAATGGTATTGAAGTCATGTTATTATGCGCCAAGGTGTTTTACAGTGAAAATTGTTTGTGTGTCCTTGTTAACAGTCAATAGGTATGAAAAATGTGGTGTGTGAAGTGAGAAGAATAATGATAATCGGTATGCGTGTTGAAGTTATAAAGAATTTCAAAACTGTATGGTTGTGATTCATTGAATAAATAGTCTAGGCAGGATCTAGCAAAATGTGAAATGTTTCAACTACTCATTTTTCCTTATAGTTAGAAAAACCTTTCTCGATACTTTTAATGTCATTCAGGTCGAATTATGTATACACTGTAAATAGCATATAGTGCTATTAATGATTTGGTTTGCTACTTTTCAAGCTCTACAGGATTACTAGGCGATAGTTTTATGTAGTTTTGATATTCTTTGGAACGAGTTATGGTTTATGAAGAAAGATTCACGAATGTAGAAAGCATTACAATTGACACAAACTAACCTGTAAACACAGGTGTGTATGGAGGCGAAGGAGACCTATTGTTTCCTCACGAAAAAAGCATCTCAAATCGTGTTAGTTGTTTTGTAAAACACTTGTTGTTTTTAGAACTGTCTGCAGTTCATCCGTTGTCTCATTGCGATATGATATAACGACGGTGCTAATCCATGACATTTCACTGGATTATTTATTAGTTAATAATAGGTCGTCCGTCTTTTAAGCATTCTTTATAATATTCGTGGGAAGATTATTAAGTTGTAAGATATTAAGTATGTTCTTAAATTTTTGTTTTCTATTTTCTTCTAATGTAGTAAGTTTTAGTTGGTCTTCTGAAAAGATTTAGAGCTACAGAAATCTTCATACTGAATAGATATTAAGTGCTAAGCGTTGCAATTGTAGTTCGATTATCCGTCATCGTTATCAGGCTCTTACAAATATAAATCGAGATAATCGCTAATTTGTTTAGCTAAAACCATCGGAATTAACATCAGAAAATCAAATTTATTCATCCAGAAGAAATGTGTTAAGCCTCCCAATTTACCATGGCCACAACCCTACCAACCACTATATAAGGCAACTAATGAAAACTTTTACTCTATAAGCCGGTTTTTTACTTATCACTACGCAATCTCATTCGTAATTGCACATTGATCTTTCCGAATTCATACCAATTTTTTGTCATCATTATTAATTTGCAATGTCTCTTTTAATTCACATAAATTCTTTATCATTATTATCATAAATACCGTAACAGCTATTCCATATATCATATATTATATAACATAATAATAACAATTTATATTGATTCCATTCGTCACAAATCAGTGTTAGTAGCGTGCCGCAGACAACTGGGGAGCACTGAGAAGTCGTGACTAGTAGAGGTCAGTCATGTCACAATTTTCACTAATGACAATTGATGATCGTCGTGCTATATCACAAGTTGATCAAATTAGGGTTGGGCGTTTACAAACCTGAAGGCCATGAGTTTGACTCCCCTGACGGAATCTAGAGTGTACACCACAGATGAGTCCCATAGTAGGACGAAATAAATCTCCAGTGCTACATAGTTTTCAATAGTACCCTACCAACAGCAGTATGTAATAAATCCATTTAACTAAACTCAATGCACAACTCCACGAAACCACTTCAATTCAGTAATTTTCATGTTGAATGATAATAGTAAAACAATTTGTTGTTACAATGAAATCCACAGGACCAGCTGATTTTCTTTAATCCATTTACCGATTAGTTGACTAAAATTAAGTTGATTTTAAATTCACTAAACAAAAGTATCGCATACATTTGAATGAATAAATTGACTCCTGCAAAAGTAATTGATAATTGAAGAAAACTAATTCCAAATACCTGAAAATGTAGAAAATAAAGATTGGAAGTGAAATAAACTTAAAGTTAATTATCATTACGATAAACACTTTCATCATGTACAATTTATTTTTTAATGAAGTAAGAAAAATTCTTAAATTTTCATATTTTGACTGATTCGAACTAAACAAAACGATCTCCTAGTAATCCTCTAGAACTTGAAAAGCTATAAGTCAAGTCAGTAACAGTAGTACGTTACTATTTACTTATTTCAGCTGAGTACTTTATATGTTACATAGTCGATTTCACAATCACTACATAGTTGAATTATTTATAATTCTTACAACTGAGTACCTCATTCATTTCATGAATGTTTTGATTAATACAGCTGTTCATAAAATATGGTTAGAAATGTAAATCAGCCTTAATATTAGCATGGTTTCATGGAAGAAAATATTGATTTTCGATGCCTTTTTCATGGTATTTTAACCTCGTTAGTGAAAGTGGTATGATTCGTGCTGAATTCTATGCATATCATAGAATACACTGATAAATATACTGACTTCATAAATTTCTTAACACCCCATCCCCTCCCACATTCACTCAATCCTCCTAACTAGAAGTTTTAGTCGCATAGTAACTTAGACAACGCACTTCCTCTACGGTAGAAAGTACATGTAAAAAGGTATTTCTCAATAATCTCTGCAGTTTGTTATTATAAATAATTTCCTTTTAAAATTAAGTAGTAAAAAAAATGAAAAGAAAATCATCTCATTAGGTGAATTAATGCCTGTCATCTAGTTCTGAATGAAAGCATTACTCGTTTATAAATAACGCATACGAAGTTACAACCGTGAATTAACAAAGTTCAATGTTTTATAAATATTGAATACAAATATTTACATTTGTATGTTATCACTATGGGAACGAAATGATTTAAGTAGTATAAACATTATCAATGTATTAAAATGTATAAAACAATTTAGTCATCATTCAAACAATAATAAAATTTGAAGCTATAAAATGAAATGATCTATTAAATTACAACAGAATAAGGATGTATGAAGAATGAATGAATGAATGAATGAATGAATGAATGAATGAATGAATGAATGAATGATATGCAGTCTATACCTTATTAGATAGGAAGCATTCACTGAATCATGAATTAAAAGAAAACAGTTTATCAAAGTGAACCATATTTCTCTTCAAATCCATTGACAAATTTATACAATTATGTATATACATATTACAGTTAAACTTGACAACAAGAACAATTCAAAATGATCAGTTAGACATTTACAAAATTAATCTTATTTAGAATTCAAAGCAGATAATATCTGCTCAACATTTCAACCAAGAGGAATGTGAAAACCATCAAAATAATATTCATTACTCTGACCATCAGAACAGTGAAGTTAAATCAACTCTCATTTACAAATAATTAGAAAGATAATTCATGACAAGTAACATCTTCGATGTACATCAAACAATTCATCTGTTCCTCTTCTGCAATATAAGTTAGTCGTTCAATGTGAACTTTGTCAAAGATAGAACAACAGCACTATTTCATCTGTCTATGGAAAGACAATAACTATTGCATTAGAGACGCCACTACAAAACAAATCAATACTAATCCCCAACTCATCAAGGTATACCCATCTTTAAACATCATCATATACACGGTGAACACAAATCTGTCAAACAGAAATTATATTTATCTCTTATGTATCTATCTCCTGAGGTCGTTGTCATACATATATACAAATCAAAACTATGTGCACAAAAGAAACTTACTAAATCTCGAATAATATCATCAATTTCACTAGCAAACTCTTATTTGATTTAACAAAATACCACTTCATTCCATTCAACTCTCTTTTCAGATTAGCTCTTGTTTCCAGACACCTACTTGATTTCTTAAGTAATCTTATTACATAATCCAACTTATCAATCATCACTGTCCATCTCTTTCAAAATTCACTTAAACACATAACCGAATGTATAACCCGAATAATCACCTCTTATCCATTCTAAAATCTAGATGCTTTCGTAACCCATTTGCATAACACTTCCCTATCTATCAAATCACTTGAACATTCTACTGAACAATAACAGCGATTCCACAAACTATTCCTTCATTTCTCCTACTATCATACAATATCACTTCTTGTCAGCTTAACTTACGCCTAAATATACACGAATGTAAACTGTTGTCAATGAAATAACTGAAACGAGATCCTATCCGATGAATCAATTCTGTGTATCAAATGATACTCAAATATCAATTAGTGTCTTCACACTAATCTCCATCACTCAACAAAATGATTGATAAATAGAAATTCATCAAGGAATATTACCATCATGTTATGTTATGAATACAAACTAAATATTTTGAAATTATTCTTTATACTTACATTCAGAGTGAAATTCACCTCCGATTCTGAATGTCGCCCATGGAAGTGATTCAAATGATACTTTCTTCTCTGCATATCAATGTTATTCACTTCTTGAATTCCACAATTATGTCTCATCTCTCCTAATAAATGAGGGTAAGAATTGATAGATAATCTAAGAAACGAATGATACTATTCTTGAAGGAGATCGATTGAATGTAAAATGATCAAGTTGTACATCATATCAGCTAGTTGTACATTTGTACAAGAAATGACAAAAGCATTTCACTTCCCAATGTTTATATTATCCTGATTACAGAAATTGTAGGTTGTGTGTTTGTTTCTAGTATGAAGTGAAAAGTGTACAACTACATGAAATCACTACATAGTTTCCAATGAGTTATAAGTTGGTATCACTTCACGCTGACGAAACTATGCAAAACATCATGAATAACATGATGACTTCATTAGTTGAATCAATCTAACTATCAATACTGTAATGACTGTAAACATCAAAAAAAAATGGTTATATTAGACATAAACATTATAAATTGTGTAATATTAACTTAAATCATGCTCACTGAAAACTTGATAACCTCGTTTTTATAGTTAATCCACTACAAAATAGCCAGAAATGAAATAAATTTGTAGAATAAACATACGACAAACACATATATATACACACACACACATACACTATAAACCTGTTTAAAACTTCCATATAATCTAATTGTTTTCTCCCTATAGAATCCATTTCTGAAGTGATAGTATTAAAAGTGATCTCTGAACTATAGATAGATATCTTGTTTAAAATGTTCCATTATAATTGAATAATCTAACATTTATCAGATAATACAATTATTAACTTCATAGATTAGAACTATAAACTTTAATTAAATAAACAATTATTAAATGTATTCGAACACTTCATAAATATACTGTTGAATGAATAATTGAACTTTGAATTATATTGAAAGATTTGTTAATTAGTATATTCATCATAATTGATACAACATAAAATGAATAATATTATTCTGTATTACTTTATACAACTGATTCAATGAATGTATAATCAAAGAAATCAGTAATAAAAGATCTAGACAAATTAGATAGATAGATAGATAGATACAACGCAGAACTTCGTACGTACGTACATCAGTTCAGGTTGCCATACCACATCAGCACAGAGACGCAACTGTCAGTTCAAATCTAAGAGTGATAGCGATAGTAGAAGTATTAACAGTAATGCAGAAGATTAGGAAGCGAAGATATGATTCGAAAAGTATAATTCAGTGAGATTAATTTGAAAGGAGAAAGATAGAGAATTCAGAAGGTTAGATTTTGAGAGAACACAAAGAGTGGATGCACTTGCGCCATTACAAAAGATTCTGAGCCATGTCGTTCAAGGTCTCTAACTATTGGTGACTTTCTAGACAAATTAAGTAAGAATAGAATCTGTTAGTTAATAAGCTAATAAAGTTTATAAGATTTTATATGAGCATAAATAAAGTTAGAATTATTGTGAAGAAAGGTTCTTGTGAGATGAAAATAGAACTCGCCTACAAATGTGTTATGGCGGGCACTTAAAGAAGATTGATTATCTCCTAGAACTGTTTTTTCTGTTAACGATTCATTATTTTTGGTTGTATACAAAGTAAGCATTTTATTATTATTATTGTGACATTGCTCTTATCCTATACTACTGTTTAAGGCATTAACTGTTGTTATATCATTTCTCATTTATGAACTATAGTTAATTGACTGCATATACGTTACCCCAGTTCACACTCACTATTACTGTTATTTTGTATTAATGTCAGTTTTCTAATTGGTTTATGATGTGGTCTGATTTTGCATGTATATAAAGGCATGATTGAAATAAAGATCTGATCTGTCTGTTTGACTCATAAGTCGTCGTTCTTCCTCTATTCCGTTTTGGGACTGGTAGTCGAGGGGCTGACGTGTCTGTACAGTGATTAGCGATTATCAAGGTCATTATATATATTGCACAAAACATAACAAAATGCTTTCTTTAACAGAAGTAAACTGTGAATAATTATTTCAAAGCAATGAGGATTTCATCAAATATACTGACTTCACATTGAGATCAACGAGTTATAAAACGTAATCATAAGCATAGTCAAGTTGCGAAGTAGCATAACATTAAAAGGTACAAATCTATAGACGAGTCAATTAGGTGACTAGAATTCTTAATACAATTACGACACAATGTTCCATCTGTCACTAAAGTTGTTTCAGCATAAAATGTATAGACTAACACCATTATATAGTGTAAGTATGAACGATATACTACATACAATAATGTAAAAATCGGATTCATTTTAATATGAGCTGTCCACAACGCGAACTAACAAAGCGACGAATACGAATAGACACTCCTTACTCTCTTTATATGTTCTCCTGCTGAATATTTTAGTAAGTCACGCCTTAGAATCCCAATCATAACAATTTCTTAAAACTCATTATTTGGCTACCACCGGCTGTCAATATTTTTAATAAGTATGAACACGAACCAACGCAGTACAAGGAAAAGAGGATGACCAAAGAATATATTGTCCCAGAAATCGGAGACAGACATCAAAAGAATGAATAGCACTTGGGAACAAATGAAAGTAGAGCCCAACCAGTTTGCTGGAGAATCCTGATAGGCGATCTGTACTCTATCAGAGGACCGGTGAATGAATACACTACAAAATGACAATGGGAGCCATCAACAGGATTTCGCCGCTAAACCCGTTAGTATACTCATCAAGCAACACTTGCAACAATTTTATTAAGCTGTAACTTTGCAATGTTTGCTGTCAACAGCAAGAGTTCTGTTAAACGCATACTTTATCTCATAGTTATCAGTTGATCACCATTAGTTACGTGTAACCCAGACATCTTCCAATTCGATTTTCACAGCTGTCCAATATATGCTTGGCGTGCCATCTAAATGTCCGTAGTTCATGAGAAGAAAATACATAACCAACTGAGAGGTGCGATATACTTAGACTACCGTTAACCTGTGAACAAGTATGAATAGGTAACACTGTTCGTTTCTTTACCCTTGTTTTATATTTCTATAAATCGAGTTCTAGATTAAAGTTAACTTTACCAAGCTATCCTACAGTGATTTCGTTCTCAGAATCTCGGAACAGGAAAACGATAGTGATGGAAAATATAATACATAATCGCTAATGTACATAACATGATACATGATACTTCGTAGGTTAAAATAACTTTTGAAAATCACAAACGTTTATTCATAAAAAAGAATTACACATAGAAAAGGAGTAATAAATACCCAACATTATCAACCCGGTAATTTTTTCATTTTAGTTCAACACCAGATAAAATATCAGTCTTTCCTTGTTTTCGCCTTTCGTGATGGTTATCACTTGGTTCCTTGTTTGAACAAAATGACCAGATTGCAGTTGAACGTGGAGTCAAAATCTGGGCACACACTATTATCAAACACAAAACTAATGTAGTCCATAACGGAAAAACTGCATAAACCATACGATATTTAACAATGGTTGAATTCTCAGCTTTGTTGATATTTGATGCCTTATCAACAAAGAACGACTGATAAAAGCTATTTAACAACGTGTCTAAATGGCCCTCCAGGGATAGGCAAAGAACGATCTGTGAGATCAATTTGCATAAGATAAAACCGAGAGACAGGGTCTGACTGAATCTACTACCAGCGTCATGTTCACCAAGTATATGAGTAAATCTGAAGTATCAGAAACCAAAAGAAAAATATTATTAAATAAGGAATTACTTGATGGATAACGAATGATCAACGAATAAAATTGTAACAACGTACTTTCGTGACATATAGAGTAGTGAAGCAGTAAATAAAATCACATCCACAAGCCACATCGGTATGAATATAATAAACCAATTCCAATAAAAAATTTCATTTAGTTTTAAGACTAACAAGAATAAAAATATGCTACAGACTGTCCAGACAAATATCGCTTTATTCATAAGCCCAAATAATACCTAAAATAAGGAAAAAATATTAGGAAAACAAAGAATGTGCAATCATCTTTCAATAATGTCTTGAATAGTGTTTGTGTAGTGAATAATAACTCGAAATTTAGTATCATGTCATATAATCTGGTCAAAGACAAAAGTGTCCGATTCTGAGACATTAGAAAGTAAACAAAACTAAAGTACTGAAGTTCCCGATGAGTAATGAAATTTGAAAGACAAACTTACGACACAAGTTTACGCGTTTGCAACTTGTTTTATTTTAAATATGTTGAACAGATAGTGTACTATTTACGTGAATATTTGTGGATACAGATGACAACTTTTTTAAGGCTTTACTACAGAGGGGCATGTTTGGTGAGTAATTTTCAAAAAGTACGTAATATTTGACAATTCGTCTTATTTAAGCTCAAAAATCATATTCGCTTGCAAATTGTCACCTACTTCATAAACTAAAGAAAACCTGCTTCCACAAAGAACTGTACTGGAGATGAATACTTATTAATGCGTCTGTAGATGTGGGTGTGGTGTTTATCATCATATATGACTGCTATGCACTGGAATCAATAATCAACTGCAATGTATAAAAGTTCTTGTAAACTGCGTTTTGCGTGCTTTGGTGCACGCTAGAATGAAATACCTGGATAATCGAAAAAGAGTATATTTCAACATTTAAGCAAATGATATCACCATGTTACAAAACCGGTAAATTATCTAAATAAATTGTAAAATAATCTTTGATTTCTGTTAAAAAAAATGTCACATTAGTACGTAGGTGACGTTACTTATGCTATCTGAAAACAATCCACTTACATTCGAAATTAAATTTATTCTCACTCGACATATATACTTTTAACAGAATTGAACTGACACAAGTTTTAACAAAAATCACAAACTAAAAGGCTTCTTACTACCTAAACAAAATAACTACAAAGGAATCGGAACTCAACTTACTATGTGACACGTAAACATCGACGCGAGTTGTGTACTCAGTAAATAGTTGTAAATAGCTTTACAATAACATAGGTAAAACCGAATGTATTTATCTAGCTGGTTTTGTTGTAGATTAATTAGTTATTTCAACATTAACGAGGACTCAGCATCCCTTGGATCTCAGAAACCATATCTTATGCACATTAGAGTAATTAGTCACCCCGCTTGACCAGCAATTAAAGTTGGGCCTATATTAAATCTTAATATGTCAACTTACGATTGTAATCGTTAGAAGTAAGTGCTCGTAACCACCTATATTCTAACAGACAAAATTTAAGCCTCAGAATTGAGTTAAACATGAAATAATATCATCTGAGGGTGCAAACTGAAAGGGTGCACGCAAAGATACCTAAAAAGTGTCGTGAATATTTCATGCATGGTTATTCCAAGACATGGATAGAGAAAGAACAATCCTTAAAGATTGAACTATAGTGAGGCTTCAGAAACGAGTTTCAATTTAGTGGCACAGAACTGAAGTAATGATGCTGATACAAGAGAGATCTAATGTTCCAGGATTCAAATGTTTGTGGAAACCATGGTTTATCATGACAACAGTAAAATTACTGTTCTCATTATACTTAAATATTACTGATTCATTTAAATCAGAAAGTGATTGAGATTAAAAACCAATTCTAGGTAATGTTAAAAATCCCTAAACACTAGCATTATTTTTCAGATCAGATACATAGGCAACTAAGCCCAGTTAACTATTAGCGTTACATAAAGCCACCGAAAATGGCCAACATATATTGTCTTGCCACCAAGGTCGTAAAATGACCAGGCGAATGACCTTACCACCAAATTTATTATCCAATATTCGCCCTTTTAGCAATATTATCTCTATCAGTCTTTGGGAATTAAGACAGAAGGTCGCTGACCGTTATAAATCCTTGCAAATCATAGTACTATGAAGATCCAACCTTTCTTTGAACACATTTACAGAAGGTGTGAATACCACGTCTTCTGGTAGATAATTCCAGTAAATCTTGACTCACTGCTAGAAACAAAACTCCACATTTAAATGACCTTATTTTGATGCTGCTAAATGATAACTATTAATTGAAGCATAAAGATAAGACATTCAATACTAAAATCATCGTTCAGTATACATTAAGCCAATATTATGTCACCTCACGATCTAAGATGTGGAGTTTAAATAAATTGCAAAGATTTAATGTATTTATATATGATAGTGTAGCGGTAAATAATCCCCAAAATAAATAGTTGCATAGGCTCTCAACATTGATGCTGACCATGTTTGTTTTAGCGGACACTACTAGTTGAAGGCGCGCGGTCACGCATCTTCACCAGATCACGACTCGAACCACCGTGGGTAGCATCTCTCTCTAGTTTGCCAGCCTAGATGTTGCTATCCCATTAAAGCTCTGTATACGATCAAATACAATTTCGCTTCCATCCTTTATTGCCTTCTGATTTCTCATTCGTAAGTGTGGGGTCCATTCGACAGAAGTGGCTTTGGTTATACGATAAGCGCAACTTGGTCATATATCCGGGGTATGCTTCATTGGTGAGACCGATGTGATCTGGAAACGATCATTCACTGTTAGTCCGTTCCTTTTTATAGTTTTAAACAGAGTGTTATTGGTGGTTTGATTTTTTTACCGCATATTTTTCACAGTAATTTTGTATTTGCATTCATTACTATTTTTATGATGTCAGACCAGACTCCGAAGCTAATTAGGATTAAAACCCCTACGCCTCCAAACTTTCAGCTCATTCCTTTGTGGGCAGATAATGTCGAAGCCTGGTTCTGCTACGCAGTAGCAGAATTTCGAGACCAATGTGTGACTGATCCACGCGTTCAATTTCTGGCGGTTGTAAGGTCACTTCCGCGTGAATTGAACAGGTACGTCACCTCTTCCTTTTTTAGTCCTGACTGCTTAGAACCGTACGAACAGCTCAAAAGATCGATTCTTAAACGAGGAGATTTGTCCGACCGTCAACGTCTTGATGAGTTGTTTTACACTATTGATCTTGGTAACGGTTCTGCGACCGAAATGTTATTGCGTATGAAAGAGGTAATAAGTCAACATACTTTTGACGAAAGTCTCTTCCGTCAACTTTTTTTATCAAAACTGCCACAACAAGTGCAAGCAGTATTGGTAACTTTTAATGACAACCCAGTAGATGAACTAGCTTCATCTGCTGATCGAATTCTGGAGATCAGCAGAACTCAACACAATGAGGTTTATTCTGTTACAGAAAAACCTCTGGAGACCGAAAACGAAATAACTAAATTGTGCCATACTCCTTCTCGTTTCCTCGATCTACACGAGCAACGCCGACCAAACAATCCTCGACGACGAAGTTCATCGCATAGAAGATCCTTATCTCGACCTCGACCAACGGAAAATCCACATTGGTGTTGGTACCACAACACCTATGGCAAGGAATCAAAGAAATGTAGAAACCCCTGTTGTTTCCCTAGCCTCAAACCCACTGCGTCGGGAAACTATTCCGCCGGCACGCGTTAGCGGCAACCGTAGCCGGTGGAAACAGCCGCCTGTTATTCATCACTGATGTGATAACGAAGGTTCGCTACCACGTCGATACTGGCGCAGAAGTCAGCGTCCTTCCTGCAACTTCATCTGATCGCTATCATGAAGCTGCATTCGATCTACAGGCAGCTGACGGAAAACAAATAGCCACGTATGGTAAAAAATATGTCTACTTGAACGTGGGTTTGCGCAAACCCATACACTGGATTTTCACTATCGCCGATGTGAAAATACCTATCATAGGCATAGATTTACTAAGCTACCACAACTTGCTTGTGGGCGCTAGCAAAAAGAGGCTAGTCAACAGAAACACAAAACTGTACTTACGTGGAACCACTGCTAAAGGTTGTAGCCTATGTCCTCTTCGCTATAAACACTTAATTAACCCTTATTTTCAGCCAATATTTGACAAGTATCCGGACCTGAATAGGGCGACATCGAAGTTATCATGTGTAACCAGCAATGTTACACATCACATCACGACTACAGGTCAACCTGTATTCTCCAAAGCTCGCTGACTAGCACCCGAAAAATTAAGGATTGCTAAGAACGAATTGGACCATATGATTGACCTGGGTATAATCCGTCTATCCAGCAGCCCATCGTCGTCTCCATTACATATGATCCCGAAGAAGAAAAAGCAATGGTTGGCGTCCTACCGGTAATTATCGACGTCTTAACGCACAAACTACGGCAGATCGTTACCCTTTACCACACATCCACGACCTCACAGCCACATTTAAGGGAATGACAGTATTCTCAAAAATTGATCTAGTAAAAGCCTACAATCAAATACCGATAGCCGAAAATGACATCCCGAAAATGGCTATTGTAACCCCGTTCGGTCTTTACGAATTCCTTCGAATGCCCTTCGGCTTGAGGACTGCAGCCCAAACATTTCAGCGTTTCATTGACGACGTGTTCCGCAGGCTCGACTTTGTCCATGCATATGTCGACGACTGCTTGATAGCAAGCCCAGACGAGGAAACACACATGAAACATTTGGACACAGCTTTTAAAACACTGCAGCAATACGGAGTTACCATTAATATACAAAAATGCCAAATCGGAACAACCTCGTTAGACTTCCTGGGGCATACTATTGATGCTAATGGTATACAGCCTCAAAAACACAAGGTGGCGGCTATTCTGGAGTATCCGGAACCAACCACCATTAAGCAGTTACGAGCTTTCAACGGGCTGGTAAGTTCCTACAGATGATTCATCCCCAACTGTGCATCTATTGTAAAACCACTAACGGATCAGCTTCGTGGAAATAAAAAGGTGGTCACAATGGATTCATAATCAAGGAAAGCCTTCGTTGCAACTAAAGAGGCGATAGCCAATGTAACTATGCTGGCACACTACAACACTTAAGTTCGCGCCAGCATTGTGGTCGACGTTCCTGACTCAGCCATTAGCGCAGTTGTGCAACAATAGATTGGCCAAACTTGGCAACCTTTAGCATTCTTCTCAAGACGATTAAACGACACTGAATCCAGATACGGCTTTTTTGAACGTGAACTACTGGTCATGTACTGTGCTGTACGACATTTTCAACATTCCATCGAAGGCCGGGAATTAGCAATATTCACCGACCATAAACCACTGACGTTTTCGATGAAATCATCTCCAGATAAGTACTCTTCATGAGAGTCGCGTCATCTTGACTATATCTCCAATTCTCAAAGAAAATACGACATATATCGGGAGCTAACAATGTAGTTGCTGACGCCTTATCGAGAATACATTCCTTGAATCGTATCCAAGAAATCGACCTTGTTAAACTAGCTCAACTTCAAAGTGAAGATATCGACTTTCATCACGAGTTAGCTGCAACAACGCTCCAACTCCAAACTAAAACGATTGAAATAGGTAAGAACACTTTAATTTGTGATTCTTCTACAATTACAGCCCGTCCAGTCGTCCTCAGGAGTTATCGACGAGTCATCTTCGACACATTGCACAACCTCTCCCATCCTGGAATTTGTGCTACACGTAAACTGATTACTGATAGATTCTGCTGGCCAAAGATGAATTAAGATATTAAAGAATGGGCGCGCACTTGCATAACCTACCAGAAGAACAAAGTAATCCAACATAATAAATGCCCCCTAGGCACCTTCTCAACCCCTGACGCTCGATTCGATCATGTCTACCTTGATTTAGTAGGACCTCTACCAGAATCAAATAGATTTTCTTATCTTCTGACATGCGTGGACCGATTTACACGCTGGCCAGAAGCGATTCCACTCAAAGACATCACTAGTGAAACGATTGCTCGCGCTTTCGTCGAACGATGAGTAGCCAACTTTGGTTGTCCATCCACAGTAACAACAGACCGTGGACGTCAGTTTGAATCTGGATTGTTCCACGCTGTGACCAAACTTCTTGGAACTACACGTTTCAGGATGACCGCCTACCACCCACAATCTAACGGTTTGGTAGAAAGATTCCATTGACAACTGAAAGCATCACTTTCAGCAACAAACATCCCTCAGTGGATCGACGCCTTACCACTAGTTTTACTCGGGATTCGCAGCACAGTGAAGGAAGATGTTGGATGTAGTGTCGCCTAATTAGTCTACGGAACGACTCTTCGACTACCAGGTGAGTTTGTGGAAACCACTCCCACTTCGGCAAGCGTAGATATGAATTCTTACGTGAACCGACTTACAAATTCTATGTGTTCAGTCAAGCCAGTTCAAACTCGACAACAATCGATAGACACCTTTATCCAACCTGCCTTAAAATTTAGTACACACGTTTTGGTACGTCGTGATGCCGTACGCCGACCTCTCGACGCAACCTACGAAGAGCCATACAAGGTCTTGAAACATGAAACAAAGTACCATACGATTGACAAAAATGGCCACGAGGATAACGTCAGCATAGACCGCCTCAAAGCAGCCTACCTAGAAGGTACACCTTTTAGTGTCGAATTCGCTGCAACACCTGCAAAACTTGACATGAACGAAGCCATTACGCCGCAAGCAATAACTAACACGCAAATAGAAGTATCAAAGAGCTCCGTAACGCCGTTCTGGTAGAAAAGTACGATTTCCAGAACACTTAAACGAATACTATGTCTACTAATTTCCTCCCATTACCTACGTACGTATAACATTTTTCTTGTTGTCTTAAAATAAATAATAACAAAAAAAATAAAAATCGATAAACCCATTATTATTATTTGTTTTTTTTTCTAAAAAGAAGTAATAATAATAATTTTACTGTGTGCATTTTATAAATTTTCGTGTCAAAAAAAACGTTTCATTATTTGTTATTGGTGTTCAACACGTGTTTATAGACGCAATTTCGTTTTCTTTTTCCACAAAACGCACAGATTTAAATTTTCTTTTTTCTTTTTGACTTCCAGGCCGTCTGGAAACAAACAGAAGAACGTCGAAGGAACAAGAATTTTATTTTGTGTACAATTATTTTATGCAACGACACCATAGTGTAAGGACTGACGTCCAGAAGCTGCACAACATCGCAAGCTATCGAAGGAACGTTTACCAATGTCTGACGCATTGGGTTTTATCCTTTGGTTGGCACGTCCTAGGGTTCTCACGAACCCATTAGGGGGGAGTGAGCTGTAGCGGTAAATAATCCCCAAAATAAATAGTTGCATAGGCTCTCAACATTGATGCTGACCATGTTTGTTTTAGCGGACACTACTAGTTGAAGGCGCGCGGTCACGCATCTTCACCAGATCACGACTCGAACCACCGTGGGTAGCATCTCTCTCTAGTTTGCCAGCCTAGATGTTGCTATCCCATTAAAGCTCTGTATACGATCAAATACAATTTCGCTTCCATCCTTTATTGCCTTCTGATTTCTCATTCGTAAGTGTGGGGTCCATTCGACAGAAGTGGCTTTGGTTATACGATAAGCGCAACTTGGTTATATATCCGGGGTACGCTTCAATAGCTTAATAAGAAATTTCACTATTTTTGACTCTTGAGCAGGACTTGCTCTAGTATATATGCTCTAAACAGAAAACAGGATCTCGCTGCTGAAATTCGATATTCTAAATGAAGTCTAATATTAGTAGGGCAAAATATTCAGTACATTTTATTTTAAATTCAGAAATGACTTTCGAATAGCCTATGCGATTTGAAAGGTTTTGCAGTGACTACCTTGAAGTAACTTATGACTTTAGGGTTACTACTAAATAAAACTGCTGAGTCCCTATATTGCTTAACGTTTTGGTAATGGTATCCTATTCTATGCATTAGGGATTTGAGTCATAAAATAGTTTTTCAGTGAACCCTGAGTTTGTCATCAATGCTACATCGTTGCAACTAGTAAATGCCTTGTCACTATCATTTGTGGACAAAACGTCAGCCACGTCGTTATCGTAATTTTCCATGTCATGTTGGTCCTCCTGATTGCTAGGAATAACATGACATCAAGTAGCTTCTTGTACATGAGAGCGTACCAATTTATGGGCATGATTAGCATGATATAGGTTTATTCACATACCAGGATTTTGATAAAGTCATCGATAGGGGATTCACACTATATTAAGGCATTTTTTAAAAGCAAGGTCAACATCATCAAACTTCACAATATTATGGTGCCAAAGTTACGTGTTGTAGTATAGTACATTTACATACATTAATATCAAACAAACATGTTCTACAATGATAACATCCACAAACGAGGCAGGCTGAGACAAATAAGGCTTATAGAACAGAATATGAGATTCCCAATTGTAAGATGCGGCAAAATTGTACATGCAAACTTCAGTATGTCTGCTATAACGGTTGAAAAGTGAAGGGAAGCCATGGTGGATGATAAAATGATAATAGTTCCGCGCCACAAGAGCACTAGTTTATTTATGAATGTATAAGAGAAAGAAACGAAAGAAAAAATAGGTGTAGCTAATCTATACGTTAGGAAGGACCTAGGGTCTGGAGCGCATTACTACGGTTCTCTGTCGTGAGGGATAAGCTCAGTAGATTACCATAAGAGAGAAATTTGTAGAGTAAGCTGATAAAACGTGGAAGGGATTTGAAGGTCGTAATGTCTACTGGCAATGGCAAACTTGGAAGTCAGAGTGCCTCATCATTATGCTTGGTCTCCCTGACCTAAAGGTCTGATTCCAAAATGACAAATCGTTACAGATTTTCAAGAATTTGTTTGTAAAATAATCTATATAAAGAGCAGATTAAGAATGTGACATCTTTATTTTCGAAGCTGAATTGCGTAGGTTATAATAATAAGATTCTTCGAACTTAATTGTATAAGATGATGAAAACGCAAATTTGTTCAGTATCTTGTAAATGAAGATTAGGTTTAACTTAAGTCGACGCCTCCATAAAGTATCTAGTTTTAACTTAGTGCATCTAGTTTTGTAGTCTAGAATGCAATTAGCCTCAAGAATACGAACAGTAAAGCAAAGTTGTACAGACTCCACTCTTAGTTTATTTTTAATGGAAACATTAGTGAAAATAAAAATGCAGTTTTCCAGTAATAGTCGGACACAAACTTTGTATAGCAGTATATGATAATCATTGCTATAAAAGTTAGGTAGTATGCAACCCAGTAGTCGATGTGACTTAGATGTCTGCATATTGACTTGTTCCGTAAAAGACAAAATATAAGAATACCTGAGTCCTAAGTCGAATCAGAATAATAAGTCCAGTGCTGACAAACAGAAAGGGAAAGTAATCTATTTTTTGATCGGTCACGTACTGTTTGTTCAAAAGGTAAGGTTTACATTAATATAGGTATCAGCAACAAATTTCCAAAGTTGCTTGTTTCAATACAGTGTTCCAAGTTCTGAAAGTGTGCTTCAACTCACAGTCAGAAGTTATACAAATCCGGTCACTTCTAGTAATACGATCAAAAACCAATATGACAGTCACCATTAACAAAGGATCAAATAAAACAGAGTAGGCGCAACCCGTAAAAACACTGAAAATCAGTAGAAACGTAAGAAAAAGGAAAAATTACAATAAAATATGGTAATTTTCTCATTTTGAGCCAGAAAACCAACAGAATTCATAGCTGAAAGGATGTAGAGGAATAAACTCACTTTTAAAAGTTAAGCAAAAAACCATAATAGAAGTGGATGCTTGGAGAGATTTATGTAAACTAAACTTCTCGAAACTTCTTATTACTGAAGTCGTCCAGTCAAGCATTTTCATCTGTGGGAGGCGTAGCCTCCTCTATTCAGTCGGCATGGTTATCACTATCCTGTTAACGCTCTTATTATGATCACATAAATCTTCCAATGCACTCATCTTTGCCTTCTAATTTCCATTTATCCATGCATGTATGCTTGACCGTTTAATGCTGTTTCGGTTATACGACAAGCGTAACATAGTTACATACAGAATGCACTTTTTCATGCTTCTAAGAGTTTTATTCTCAATAATTTTATCAGAAATCACGATTTTCTATGGATAGAGAAGCCATTTCACAACTGAATTGGCTTAGAGACGCATAACAGCTACTAGCTTGTTGAACTGCCCCATTTCATTGAGACTTGAAAATAAATATTGTATTGTGATGAATTCGTCCCCTTTCTTCATCACACTAAATAACGAGTTGACAGAAGGCGACAAAAACATGAAGGAAGTAGACAGTGTTTTGCATTTGTCTGATTAAGTAACAAACACCAGAAGTGTACTAAGTTAGGGTAACTCAGGTTCATGGCATTAGTACATGCTGGTTTTCAATTCTATACACCAATCTCTTAAGTTGCCTAGATCTTTAGCTAGACATTTTTATGTTTAACATGTCGCCTTATCATCACCTAAAAATTCTATTGAATAGTTATGGTGCGTGCCACGTCGTATAATTAATATTAGATGTTTGTGGAAGATGAAGATCTCTTGATATCATCCGTGTTTAAGCGAGACTGACTTTATCACTCAAGAATTCTTTTACAGCATGAAAAGCAAATTTTACAGTCCTAAAATTAAAACTTATGTTACATAAATAGCTTTCATGTTGACGGCTTCTATAGACGGATAGTTGTCTTCCTGAAACGTAAGGTATGTATTCTGCTCTTCCACAAAAGTGCTTCGAGAGAATGATAAATCTTGTGAATTTTATCAAATACGTTAAAAATTTCCAGTTTATTTTTATGCACCTGAAGGAATCAATAGCAGTTATCAGTGCTCATCAGCAAAGAACGTCGATTGTGTTAAGTAGAACTGGGTTCTAAAATGTTATGTTATTCACTTCAGATCGGTTATTCATACGACAAATTTTTGGGTGTGTGCACAGTATAAACAAGTAAGCATGATACGAATAAACAGCATACATTCGGTAAAAGCAGCAATTTTATCATAGTAGTAATTAATAAATACATATACTACGTTTCCCGGAAACAGAATTTGCGGTTTATATTCCTTTACTAAATGCGATGAAAAGTAAAAACATTAATTGTTCGTATCTAAGAAACGTTGACTTCAGGAATAAAGTGAACTAACATGTTAGTTAGAGGATGTATAATTCAGTATTAGACAACGCATTGTGAAAGTCTCCGCTCTAATTATCTCCCTCATGACCACTTTAGATTCGCCTAAAATCTATACTTAATCACCTCCATGATCTTGCTTGGACTAGACATCCGCGATCTTAGTTATCCGTTATTAGTAACCGGAATGACCTGTAGCTAACGGCATCAGGCAAGTGTTAGTGCTTACTTACCCCCTCTGTTAGTGTTATATGTCGAATCAATATATACCACTTCCTAAAAAGTTCATGCATTCGTACTTGATCAAAGGTACTAAGCGCCACATAAACTATTTCGTGCTCCATATTATTACAATTTGCCTATACTTTTCCAACGTCTCGTAAGTGGTTTACTACATCGTTCAGAGTGCTACATTCCAACTGCGAATTATAATATAACGGAACTGATTTAGCTCGCCGCTACCCTAAGCCTCTGATTAGTTGTCAATATGATTAAGCAAGAATTAAATGGTAGTTGAGTTTAATCCGCGAAAAGTAAACACGCCTCCTGGAACCTATGGTGACTTTTTCGTGACCTGGTGGATAGGACACCTTGCGGACACCTACTTAACCATTACGACTTTAAAACCGAATAGAGTGAAAAACTGTCAGGCTGCTTCGACGAAGTCCATATGACGCGAAAAATGAGTTGTTATATAGTTATATGAGGAGGATGGACAATATAACCCCTCGTTTACTATAGAAGGACTAAATGATGGTACACAGATACCATCTTGAGATCGTTGTTTTACTAGCCTATGAATATGAACCGAACTTTTCTCCCCCATACCAGGTGCCAACGTCCCTATTTTTCTTTACGTTTACCAAGTAAAATACCTAACCCTTCTTCCTTTAGGCTTTAACGCCATCAAGCTAACCTCATTTCTCTCTATGATTGCCTCACGAGTTATCATTTTCTACCCATGAAGAAATCAAATTTAAGTGAAGCCCATCTTTATGATCTACGCAATCATGTATTTAGAATTACAACTGAGACATTCTAAGCCACCCTTCTAGGATCTATTATTAATACTAATGTCTTTAGTCCGATTGTCTAACTGGTCTGTTTATATTATTATTCCTCCTGCCTCCATTGATGTTGCCATCGTCGAAACTTATCATTTTCTTTTACATTCCAGTATGTGACTGCTCCGTTACATATGGCCACTATCTTAATGGTGACCTTTAAGCCTAATTTCTTGCCACATGTTTTTTCACTCCTTAGGATTTTATCTGATAAAATTCCTTGGATGCTATTGTACTATGCTTGCGTACCAAACTGGTCACATTTATAAAACAAGCGTGTACTCATCTTTAGGAATAAAGCATCGTTGTAATTTTTTATTAGCGAATTAGAGCCCCTTATCCTCGAGATAATACTGAGGTGCTTGATTCTACATAAGTCTTCGGACATAGATGGAATCTGCCTTAATGTCCGTAAGGAGTGTACGGATGCACTAAGTTTCTCCCTCGTTATCCTCCTCAACTGCTTTCTGGCTAAGGGTGTAAAATCTATTTTTGCTTGTATAAAAATCCCTCCATGTTTCTTTTGTGTTGAGCAGTTCCCTAACTTTAATTTATCTCTTTGTTGTGCTCTGTCTCCGTAACAGTTCATGTTTCTATCTGTTTACTCTTTATTTTTTATAACAGTTATGGAATTTTACCCACAATTAGGTTATTACATGTCCTTTCGGTAGTATATATTACATCCCGTTGACCTTCAGTTTGTTTTGTTGGGGTTCAAGGTTTTGTTGTACGCCATATTGGCTTAATGTTTCCTGTCTATCTGAGTGAATTGACTCAGTTGATTGATTTCCCACGTTTGGTTCCTTTATTTGTTAGGAACACTTTCTTTGGACAAAATAATTGTACAATTGCTTGAATCCTTTGGGCTGTATAGGGAAAGGGAACTGTTGAGTACCATGTTTTGCACCAATAAATTGTGTTATTGGCCTTCTTATCGTGGATTCGTGCATTATTCAACTACCGACAACCCCTATACAGAACGACGTTAATCTTCAAGGTTATCAGTAGCTTGGTCTATACCAAGGGTAAGCCACTTTCTGAGTGAAAGAAAGGTGTGGTCATACGTGAACACAAGTGGAGATGGTAACAAATCGACGGCTTCATACTATCGTTCAACTTCCTTGTTCTCCGCACAAACAGATGCTATGGAAAAGATCGCCAACAATCGTCCCCGTAACTTTTTTTGATTATTTTCTATTACCTGTATCTCAGTATGGCTTCCTTGTGGAAAGGTCATGTAACACAAACCTGATAGAATAAAGTATTTGGATTCTATCAACAGAACACTGCTATTCCGTATATATTGCCCTTTTAGACTCCTTTAAAGCTTTCAATAAAGTAGACCATCTAGTTCTTTGCAGGAAATTGCAGTTGATGTGTATTAGTGGGTGTCTATAAGGATAGCTAAAGAGCTACTCAGGTTATTAGTCTCTAGCAGTCAAGGTTTGCTGCGATTTGTCTCACTGATTTACAATGACTACCGCAACGCCAAAAGGCCCCATCTATGAACCACTTCTGCTCTTATTTTTTACGAGTGATATCTCTTACAACTTAGAGTTACAGTCAATTTTAAATTCAGACAATCTTAAGATCCGGAGGTAAATCCAAAGTCTCTCTGATATTAGGATTATTCACTACTATCTGGAAAAGATGCACAAATGGGGTTTTAGGAACTTACTTTTTTTAACGCTGAAAAATGTAGGGTGCTCATGGTAAACAGTTGAGATGCATTTCCTACGTATACACCTCGTGAGTCCAATATTACTCCTTCAACCTGAAAAAGTGCCGAAGCAGAACCTACTGCGATACTCTAGAAGCATCTTTTATTGGCATTCCTCAGGCAATAAAACCCATTCAGTCTTGAGATTTCTGTCTAGAACTACAAGTAGTTTAGCCCCTAAACTCTTTCTTTAGGCCCACAGCACTTGCCTAAGTCATCGTCTTTAAAACCTAATGTATCATACCAGCTGACCTTACTAAGGATATTGCTACGTTTGAACATGTTCAAAGAAGAAAAACCAAAATCATGGTGTAACTAAAATAGAAATACTGGGAACGACTTAAAGCACTAAAATGATCCCATTCATAGTATAGAAAAGTCAGGTGGAATATAAACTTGATGTATCACATAGCTCTTCACCCCAATAGATAACTGGTAAGACTCAACCTCCTATTGGGTGAACGCAAAAGAGCTTGTACAAAACTCCGTGCTATTTCGTAGACAGGATGAACAAACTGTGGAACTTCTACCTAACGGAGGTGTGTTGGAACCTCCCACTGTATGTTTTAAAGGAAAGCTCGATCCATATGCAGCCTCTATGGACACTGAGAAAAAATATTATAGAAGTAGCACCTTACTTACTTCCATTTTTAACTCTCAATTTAACCCTTTACTCCCCAGTTTCAGAAGAAACATAGCCAGTGTTGTAAACTGCAAACCGAAAACACTCACAGAGGCCAATCTTGAAGAGCAACAGTTCGTTAATTATGCCAAGCAAGTTGTAGGAACAAAAAACCATCGATAGATAATCGATTCGGTCTCATCTAAACAAGATTTAGGAAACTTAAAGGTGACCTTATAACTGCTTCGAAGATTTTCAGAACCTTGAGTCATCCCCACATGTATTCTGTCTGCAGTCAACCATCAAAACCACAGCGGTAACACAAGATGACTTCCCACCGAAATGTGATCACACAGGTGAGTTCGCACTCTTTCTCATGTAAGATCTGCATGGCCTGGAATGTCCTCCCAGCATATGTCACCCAAGCTTCCCTTCACAATGGAGTGCTTTGAAAAATAATTAAACAAGTAAGTCAACTCGATAGAATACTATCACTCGCCCATAATGACAGCTGGCCAAGTGGTCACCCCGACTAATATATATTTTTTTAATTCACTCCTTTTCCTGCTCTACTGCTTGTTGTCCATTATCCTCACTCCTGTCGTTCTTTTTACTCCCTTTCCTGCTATTATTCCCAATTACCAGCCCACCAAAACTCTCTCCCCTGTCGCTGTTGTTTTTTTTTCCACTTTTCTTTCTGAATTTATTCTGATTTCTTAATTCCCCTAAACTGTGATGCACCATGCCTGGTGATATAAACTTACTAACTCAGAGATCATCTAGTCAGGCAGAAACGTAACAACGTGACCAACAATAAAGTTTAGTTAAAACGATAACAATAAAAGAATTGGTGGAAGGGAAATAAAATTAGGAATAGTAAAAAAAGGGCAGGGCATGCACCAAAAAACAACGGGGAAAGTCACAAAGAGAAAGAAAAATACTTACATAAATAAATATGTACAAATAAGAGACTGCTGAAAACACAAAAATAATTTCTCATGCTAACTTGATTAAGGCTATTGTAGTGGAAAAACTGGATAACTCCGACGGTAAAACAACAAAGACCCGGGGCAGAACCGGTAACATCAAGATACGAGCTCCTAAAAGCACCCAGGTTTATATTTGCTCGTGACAACGATATTGGATATTGGAAAGAACTAGTTCAATAGGTGCGCTGCAAAAGATTAGTCATGACTGTTGCTGTTCCAGGTGAAAGTGCTAGAGAGAAAGCACTAAGTTACTATAGGCGCAAGCTTGTGGAACACAGGGGAATAGATGCAAGACTTAAAGAAGGTAGCCATTTTACCTCATTATTTCACATAAACTAGCTCGTGAGAAGTCCAAAGCAATTTCCAAAGAGTATGATAAAGCAGAGAACGATTTAAAGGCGCTGCAAAGCGTCGGCCAGGTATGTTTCTTTTCTCCATGTTTGATTACTTTTTATAGATAGTAGGTGATGTGTTGAAGCAACTGACGGACGATCACTGTGAGTTACTTTCTTTGTTCCTATATATATACCTCTAAACTTTTTCGTTATTTCATATCTGAAATTTAAATTTGTGCAGGTAATCACCGAAGGTGTTGTGGTCCGAATAATACATTGCAGAAGTTTAAGTTCTATTTGAGTGCGCTTTGGTTGACACCATATAAACCACACGCATAAATTTCTTTAAATAATAATTCGATCATCTCAATCCGAACTAGTAGTAGGGTTGTGCAAATTCGCTTAATCTTGTCATTCTGTGGATATTTTCCTTATCAGAAGTCATTACAATATATTTGCAACTTTCTAATTTATTTAATACAGCATTATAACTCAATCACTAATTTAGGAATTCGGTTTAATAAATCGTCACCAGGTCCTAAAATAGGTATAAAATTTCAGTATACTGATAATATTGTGTCACCTATTGTCTGTCATCAGAAGGCGTACCTCTGATATACGTACACCTTTTTAAGGCTGTTTACTCGAACACTAGTCTAGTCGGAGCGTATGATGAACCAGCATCCGAACGTGCAACCCCAGGTGACGTCTATCAAAGTTCTCAAGTACCGTCATCTTTGTTTAGTCTTATCATAGATTTACTGCTGAAAAATAACTCGTCTAGATTTTCAGGAATTGGTTTCCTATCAGTAGGTTCATTAATTGACTTAGAATACACAGATGATGTATTCCTGTTTGGTGAAAACTCTTATAAAATGAAGAACCGTCTAGTAGCATTGGGAAGCAATGCAAACATATTCGGGGTTCCTTTACTTTCCCTGCAAATTCAAATCGTTGCTTCAGGACTGGTTTTCGTCAACACCGAGCTAAAGAAAGGGAGTGAGCTAGTTGATCACTTCCCTTATTTCGAAAGTCTGATTAGCCCTAATTGGTTAGTCTCTGACGAAATCTTAGTACAAATTTAAAAAGTTCGTTTGGCTTTTGTCAACTTACGCCACCTATGGCGTAGACGATTTATTCGTCTCAATAAAGGGAAGAGTGTACTGCGCGAGAGGTGGCCCAGTCTTACTGTATGGATGTGGAACGTGGCCTTAACAAATAAACGATACTCGCAGTTTATTTGTATTCAATCTTTAATCCCTTTGAAATATTGCTTGCGTTTACTGGGATCTCCGGGTAGGTTATGATGAAGTTAGATGTCTGGTAATAGCGAGGGAGTGGGAGAAATGGTAAATCATCCGACCTAATAATTAAACAATGTCTGTTTGTAGTGTATTTTATTGGCATTACTAACGTGGACAAAGGATATTTTGTTGCCGTTATTATCAATAAGTTTTAAAATTATTTGAGAATATTACGTTTCGGTGCTATGATGTTCAAGACAAGTTTGATTTTCACGTAAAAGTTTGTGCTAACAATGCTATATTCGATCCCACTTCATTGTTATTCTGCTACAATTACCAATTTATTGGTTAATTTTGATTACTTTTACGACGTATATTCTTAGACAACTAAGTTGTTTCACTAAACATTCCTGTCGCTTTCAATTTCGTCAAATTCAGTCGGGTGACAAAAGTTTATCTTTGTTTTTTAGTTATTGTGAAGGCTAGTAATGGACCACGATATGTTGTTGGCTGTCGGCGCAGTTTGCAAAGCAGCAAATTAAAAGCTGGCACTAGAGTTGCACTGGATATGACTACATTGACAATTATGCGCCAACTACCACGTGAAGTTGACCCACTAGTTCATAATATGTCTGCAGAAGACCCCGGCTCTGTATCCTATACTTCAGTTGGTGGACTTGCTGATCAAATTCGAGAACTAAGAGAAATAATTGAACTTCCGCTTATGAATCCAGAATTGTTTCAAAGAGTTGGCATAACCCCTCCGAAAGGATGCCTTCTTTATGGCCCGCCAGGAACTGGAAAAACTCTTCTAGCACGTGCTGTTGCGTCACAGCTTGATGTTAATTTTTTAAAGGTATTTCATTTTCTTTAATATTATTCTGCCAATAGTACAGTACTCAGCATTAATTTCGTCACTTCAACGGATAATTTTAATCGTAACTAAAAATAAACTACATCTATTATCTTGTCAATAATTTATTTACTGACACTATTTGACTTACTTTTTTAACGTATTAGTGAATTAAGACTAAGTAAAAAGGAAATTAATTATCTGTTCACTAATTTAAACTGTGAATTTCTGGTTATGTGACGTCGAACTATCAGTATTTCATTAAGTCACAATTTCAGACCCCGTGGTTTTGTTATTAATCATCTTAATATTATGTTGATTTAATACAAATATTAGTTTTCAAAAAGAGCTAGAACAAACATTTGTGCAGAGTAAGATGACGACTCATTTCATTCCTTTGGTTTCTCATCAGCTGCTGCATGTTAGAATAACATTTTACAAAATTATTATCTGAAACAAAGTCTAACATACTCATGAGAATTATTGTACTTGATTGAAATCAGAATTATGTAAATATGTCAATGATAATTGATATGTTGGACAAAGTACTGCAAATATATATCCGATACAAACGAAAGTACCAGAAAACAAAGTAGTGATTAGTGTTTAAGCGGTCACACAATAAGAAAATTTCTTATTATGTATGAATGCATCTTATTCTGCACAAATGTTTGCTGTCGCTCCTTTGAACATAATAAAGGGAGCAATTTGAAACAAATGTTAGTCCTTATAATTATATTCTGTAGATAGCAGCGTCTTATTCATTTTGATCTATCGATACCTTGATGACAAGTTGGTAATCAATCATATTCAATAATGGACTCGACACAAATATACATTAGCCCATGCCACATCATACCAGAATGCTTAAAACAGTAAAGGAGACAAAACAATATTGGTATGAATGATCAAAAAGAATAAACACGGTGAACATAGTTCGAAAAAAAGAAACGAACTAAAGATACAAAAAAAAACCACATTGAGTATTTTTTAATTGCTTGAAATCACGTTTCAAAATCATTAAACAATGAACTGCTCGTTAATCGACAGATATCCAGTAATACAATATCACCAATTGACAAATGCCTACTAGTCAGAATCATTGGTGTAAGTCCACACGTGTATTTTTACGAAAAGAACAACTCAAGTAGTTGTTATTTTCTAAAAGATGTTCAGCTGGAATCACCATCTTGACATCCGTGTATCACACATATACTTTTGTATCGCTTCTTTAATGACTGGTTTTCAGCTATGCCTACTTACCCTCCACTGTTTCCATTTGTCGCGTAGAGTTACAATCGAATTCCTATTTTATGTTTGTTTTCTGAATCATTGGGATGTGCACTATTGATTGTTTTGGAAAATTTTACGTTCAGTTGGTGTTTTGTGTTGTTGAGCTATTACATAATACCTATGTATCTTACCGTTTCCTATACAAGTAATTTAACTAGAAGTTTAAATTTCTTAAATCGTATTTAATTTAGGTTGTATCCAGTGGTATTGTTGATAAGTACATTGGTGAGTCGGCCCGTCTTATTCGAGAAATGTTCAGTTATGCACGTGACCATCAACCCTGTATTATTTTTATGGATGAAATCGATGCGATTGGCGGACGTCGTTTCACTGAGGGTACAAGTGCTGACCGTGAAATTCAGCGTACTCTAATGGAATTATTAAATCAAATGGATGGTTTTGATGCACTTGGTCAGGTAAATATTGCTTTTTTCCTGAAGAGCCATTCATATTTAGTTTATTTTTAATAACTCAAGTCCGGATTGTTGTAGTTACTGATAAATCATACACTGTCCCTAAGAGTAAATTAAATGTTATGAATCCCTAGAGCAAATGTACTTAACCTTCCGTTTTCTTTATTAAGTACCAAATGAGCTTCTGTTATTGACTTCAAAACATTACCAACTTCTGAAATGAATCATACTAAAGGTATTGTGCCATTAAATTTCAGAGCATGCTGGACAATCATGTACATCAGTGTACACTCCATCCAAACTTTCTGGACTTGTGATGAGCGCGTTGTCGTTAGATCACTACGTCGGCACACAGTAGTTATTAGTCCTAACTGCAGTCACTTTGTAATATTGTCTAACTACCATCCATTGAAATCTAATGTACTTGTCTCTTAGCATAGTTAAATTTTACCAGTTACGCCCTTTACTTTCTTTTGCTGAAATTAAACATACAACGTTAGTTAAAATGTTTAATTATCTACAATAAGTTATTGGATATGAATTTCGTGCATATATCAACATGACAAGTTTATAACATCAAATAAATTCATTTTGTATTTGATATTAGTATCTGTCAGTGTACTAGTCACAGATTGATGTTGATTGATTAGGGTTATGTGACAGTTAGTAATCAAATCGGCTTAAAAATGAACATGACAATTAAGTAAGTACGTATGATAGAAAGATGGTATCATTACAGTACGTGTACTTTGTGTACTACTTATATAATCATATCATATTTCCTATTTTACAGGTCAAAATGATCATGGCGACTAATCGTCCAGATACACTTGATCCAGCTCTGCTTAGACCTGGCCGTTTAGATCGTAAGATCGGTAGGTATCTGCATATAACTTAAGTTCATTCTTTAGAAATTCCCTTGCCAAATGAACAAGCTCGACTGGATGTACTAAAAATACACGCAGCTCCAATAGCTAAACATGGTGAAATAGGTAAGATGCCACTCCCCTTTTCACATTATCATTTACTTATTAAAACTTAAATAATTTATTCTAGTAAAATTTAAACGAAATTTTTATGTCGCCAAATTAAAAAATGACATCAGTCCATGAAGTCCTTGATTGTCGATCTGTAGACATTGGGTGACAGCTCGGAATCTGTGTCATTGACCCAAGGTGCATTTACTTTTCCCTTAGACCCTCAGTCTTAACAATGCTGTATAGCTTTTCACGAATTAATTCTTTCTTTTCGCATCATATTCTGTTTGATCTTCTTTATGTTCATTGATATTACCATTACTCCTACCTCTCTTGATGTTTATCTTATTGTGCTGTAGAAACCTGAACCGGAAGACATGCATGCCAGATTCTACGTTTCTCATCACTGATTGACATTAGATCACGTAGCAACTAAATATCTAGTTCTTTATCTTTATTCTGTTTATAAGGAGTAAATATAATTATCACAATTTAACAATTTGTATTACATTTCACTTATCGGACCTATAGCCTCTGTCTGTTTTACAAGTAGTAATATAGTTCTTTTCAATTATCATTCAGACATATTATTTAAATTCACTATATAACAAATATAAATGGAATACCTAAACTATTGGAATCAATAGGCTATCGTATAGTGTTATGATTCATTGATCAAAAACGTTTATGTTTAATTTACCTCACCTTAATATGGTTAGCTAATGTATGTAGTAGACACTCTGTCATACAGTTGCTAACTTGTAAGTTATCAGTTCAAGTTGTCACTTAAATTGTTTAACCTTAAATTATATTCTGCAGACACTTTATGTAAATTAATTTTATTATTGAAAGCGATAGACAATATTGTAAAGATTAATTAAGCTTATCTCATATAATTGATTTACTAACATGCCAACTACAGTTTCATGTACTGCGTTTGATTCACATTCTAATTGTTAGAAGTGGAGTGTGGTCGAAACCGACAACTTACCAGCTGAAAGCCAAATTTTTCAAGTACTAGGTCACTGCTTTACTTGAAATCCGTTTACCATAAAATCAGCACTATTCGAAGCGATTATTAGCTGTTTAACAGCGTAATTTTTCTAGATATTGATAGTTTAGATAGTGTGTTCCTTTTCAAAGATTTTCACTTCCTGCTTAGTGACGATTTCAGTCAACCAGCTTTCCTTCAATACATAAGTAAGTGCATGTAATCACTGCATCTGTTATAGTTTTGTTAAACATCTTTTTAAATACTTTGTTTAACAGTTGCTGACTTACAACTTATTTTACAGATTGGGAAGCAGTTGTTAAACTTTCCGATGGATTCAATGGAGCTGATTTACGTAATGTTTGCACAGAAGCTGGTTAGTTTGTAGTATATCATTCTTTAAAGATTTTTTCGGAAATACTAGCTACTACTCAGTATGATGAGTATGACTGACTATTTATACCACTTAGTATCTCATACATAATATTGAAGTTATTTGCGAGATTCGGAACAAAACTGCAAAACATACTTGTTGTGTTTCTAATTCGTATTCATCTTACTATCAACAAACTTTGACCATTAGATTGCACACCTATTCAGATAATCACATTGAAAGTAATATGAAACCAACTGAAGTGTTTTAAAGTCATTACACTTTCTTTCGTCTCAGATTGTTTCTTTTTTTCAATTTGTGTTTGATAAATCCATCATATCAAAATTTCGTAAGAATGATTGACTTTTATTGATAAGATCAACAGATATTCACTCTAACTAGTGTAGTGGTTACATAACTTCATATTGTCAAACACAATACAAAATAGCTACAAAATGTTTTTTCTTTTGGCGATTCATTTGCTGAGAAGTCTAACTATCAAATATTAAAACATAGATTGGCATCCCCTCATGGAGTTTTTAGTGACATGTATGATATTTTCTGTTATCTCCTGACTGAATTTCAGTAAAAATGAGTGATATCAGCCGTATTTCTTTAATACTCAACACTAGGTACTCGGACACTTAGTAACTTAGATTAGTCGCTACTACAAAGGCATATCGTTGACCAAATTAGTGGTGAGGTACGTTTCGTTTACAATTACTACTCTATTATTAAAAATACGTGTAAAAATATTTAAGTATTCAACATCTGAGATTAGACGGTTATTCGCATACGACAGGTCACAAATAAGTGTGTGCTGTACTCATTATGGCTTCTGTGTCATTTCCCAAAAAAACCAAGTTAGCTGGTATCTCCGAGTAAGTTAAGTTATTTACCAGGTACATATCTGTGAATAATCGGCTATAAGCTATACTCTAAATGTTAGTGTCGTTGTTACTACCTGGTTACCCAAATTAATGTAGATGCAACTGGTTCGAAACCTGCAACATACTAGTTAAAAGTCAAACTTCTTAAGCACTGGACCACTCAGTACGATATCATATATTCATTGTTGATTACAATTAAATATCTGTACATTTCATTATCTCCCTTTGTATAATGTATCATATTATCGTAGTCTGAATTTTATAATTTATCCTTTTTACATCAACAGGTATGTTTGCTATACGTGCTGAGCGGGATTACACAATAGAAGAGGACTTTATGAAAGCTGTACGCAAAATAGCAGATGCTAAGAAATTAGAAACAAAATTAGACTATAAACCAGTTTAAATGTACTGTACATTATTGTTATTCCATAGAAACACAAATAAGAAGTTATTCAATGATTGTCGTTATAGAGAAAAAATATAGTGACTGTTGAAAAAGAAACATTTTCATTAATCAGTAAAATGTTTAAATAATGATTTCTTGTATATTTCAGTTTTTTTTTTTGTATATTTATGTAATACAAGAAAATGATTTCCAGGCCAATAACTTTGTTGCTGACTTCTATTTTCATTAAGTTGTATCGACTGACTATAGTTAGATCTTAAAATAATTGACATAGTATTTGACAGTTCTTCAGAGTAGTTTTTATCTACTAATGACAAATATTAAGCTAACATTTTGATTTATGTATGAGATTATGCTTAAAGGTGAACTGCTTACATGTTTAGGTTACCTTTCCTATCTGCATATATTGGAATTGACTACTTTGTTCTAGATTTGTTTTGACAAATTCATTACTAACGCTAATATTACTTACACTCACATGCCATTGTGAAGTGCCTGCAAATTATGGTGATGCTAAGTAATGCAGAATCAATGTTAAGTTGCAATTATTGGCATAGTTTCTCATCTATTCAATGAGAAGTTGAGGGACAAAAATGTTAGAATGCATGCATTACATATATGATCGATTGGAAAATGGTTTTAGCAACTGAACAGGTAGAAAACATAACACGATTGAAAATGTGTAGCAAGTAATGACTATTACTATTTGATCCTTTATTAAAGAGGCATTCGTTTCAATATTGTTTAGATGAGAAATCCTTACTGCAGCAAAAATTATAATTATAAATTAAGTTATTATAATTGAAAAGAAATTCTTAAACTGTATGTCACCAGTAATCCTTATAACCAACCAGAACCGGTATAAGACGTCCAAGTGAACCAACATGGCCATCAACTTCATACACTGTCCCTGGCTATTCAGTATATAGTATTAGTAAATGAAAGATAATACTAATAAGAGTATAGTAATGTTACATGCTTAAAGAATTTACCATGTTTTCCAAGAGTCCTACTGTCGGAAATTGGAGAGGACAGTGACATTTTTTCCATATTGACGGGTATACGAACTCATGCTAGAGCATTTATCGACTTTATTAACACATTCAATTGCTTCGTTCCCTATCACTAACTTCGGTGCACGTTTGGGATGCGACTTTCCACATCCAAATATAAAATGCTGCTTCAGGACTGGCTTAATTTTGCACCGAAGTTAGTGATAGGGAGCGAAGCAATCGAATGTGTTAATCGCTTTACTTATCTTGTGAGCCTCATTAGTCCTGACGTTCCGGTGTCTACTGAAATCTCAGCTCGTATACATAAGGCCCGATTGCCTTTTTCCATTTTTTCGTCACTTGTGTCGTAGGCGAGACATTGGTTTACTGACGAAAGAACGCGTTTACTGCACAGCAGTTAGATCCGCTTCACTTTATGGATGTGAAACATGGCCATTAAGGATAGAGGATATTCGTAGGCTCCTAGTATTTGATCATAGATGTCTCCGAAACATTGCTCGTGTTTGCTGGGACCACCGAGTAAGCAATGTGAGGGTTAGGAATAGAGTACTAGGTAAATACGGTAAGTCTATTGATGAAGTGAATCTTCACCAACTGAGGTGGTTAGGACGTGTTACGTATGCATGACCACCGTCTATCTAGATGAGCAATGTCTGTTGTGGGAGTAGGCTGGAATAAAGCTAGGGGTGGTCAAACGAAAACATGACACAGTCAATGAAGTTATTGACAATTGGGTTGAGCCATGTTAATAGATGCAGACTTCGTGGTTGGGGCACACGTGATGCTCGTAACAAATGGTTAGAGACTTTAGGTGATATGGCTTGAAATCGTTGGCAATGGCGCAGGTGCATCCATTTCTTGTCTTCCTCCATATTCTCGTTTTTGAGCTTATCATAATTTTCTTTTTAACAAATCATATTTTTTAGAATTATTTCCTCCGATCTCTATTCCTTTCCATTATTACTAAATTTGTTACCACCTCCCCTACTTTGAGATTTGGCACAACAATCTAATCTCTATCTGGTAACTGGGGCATGGCAACTTGAACTGATGTAAGCATGTACCGATTTCTACGTTGTAACTGAATGACTGTTCTCAGTTTGGGCTAATAAGTATCTGGCCGACCATTATGGACAGAATAAGTCTGGCGGTTAGCGCTTGTCGTATTGGTCTTAGTGATTGATCAAGTTCAGGAAATAATATCAACATCCTTATTCTCCACAAGGATATCCTATCTAAGGAATTGGAGAAGATAAGTGGTAATTCACTAACTGATTGCAAAAAGTCTACCGTATTGTAGTATGCCAATGTCACACAAGTGACACGTTTCTACTGGTTCATTTACCCCATATACTATTTTGTCTTTTTACTGGAGCATAGAAACGCTATTGTGTAGACTTACATTTCAACTCTACTTGCTTTAGGTACTTAAAATTAGTGTCGTTACATATTGATCGTTTGAACGACCTAGCAACATTAGATTTAGTCTATTCAGAGCCTATGATAATCTACCAATAGAACGTTGTGATATTTGTCCTTGAAAAATTGCCTGTGTAGTATGGAAGAATAGCGCACGAAACGTTAACGTTCGATAAGGCATTAGGAAACGACTGTAAATTAAATATTTGTCGATGGATGTGGTTCAGACATGTATTACGAACGTAATTTGGAAAACTACGGGCGACGAGACCAAAACATGGCATCAGTCTACGGAATCATTAAATGTTGGTCTAAGTTGTATTAGTAAGTACATAATACCTAGCTTGGGGCCATGCAGTCAGACGTTGGAGACATTGAATAATATGGCTCAAAACCAGTCACATTGGACAAGGTGCATTCATTATTTATCTTCTATGACCGAAATTGTATTATTCACCCATGTATTTTTTTTTTTCATTCCTTCATGTTAAGCTATTAATCATGTTTATATGATCATATTGCGCTGTGATATGGCAACGTAAACACTAACAGTATACATGTATTTGGCTTTATGCTGTTCATGGCTAGTAACCTATGCGTAAATGAACTAATTAAAGTATTGGTTTTTTTTTCTGTCAATGTACGTTATTAAGAGTACAGTAAAATCTTTACAACAAAAGGAATATCTCACGAAAAATCAGCATTACTACAAATGATACAATGTTTACACTCATTTATGATTAAAATGCGTTATTTTGTCAAAACGACATAGTTATTCGATTTAGACTGTAGCTGATATGTGGAATTTAGGAAGCACTTTTCATCCTACTTTGAACTAGTTAACTGAATATATACCTGTATTCCACCGGTCAACCACAATCCAAACTTAATTTATTATTGTGAACTACTGTTGTGTCGAGGCTTTCTGCTTAGGGTGGATAGATAACAACAACAACAACAACAACAGAGATTGATCAACTTCAATCCATAACAAATCAACAGAAAGATACAAACACTTTGAAAGAAATAGTTAATTTTTTTTTTTATGAATATATACAATGAATGAGAAGAAATAATTTAAAAAATACGTAACTTTTTCTCTTTTATTTGTTTATTTTGTATATTTACAATGGTTTTTTCACTTTCTTTTAATTGTATCAATTGTGATTGTAAATCATGAACTCGTTGTTGTGCTTGTTTCACAGCGAAACGATCTCGTCCTTCATTACGTTTCACTGCATCTTGTGCTTTAATAATTTGATTGTGTATACGATTAATTTGTTCATGTGTATGAAATAGTTTACGTTTTAAAATAGTTTCATTACAATTTGTAGGAGAGATTTGTGATGTTAAGATACTCTTCGTATTGTTATTATTATCAGTATTAGTAAGATTTGTTAATGTCTGATCACTGCTACTTGACTTCGATAATAATGCCATGTTGATAAGTTTAAAAACACTTCCACTATGAGAAGAAATAGGATTCGATGGTTTTTTACTTGACTTCTTTATTGAGTTCTTTTCATGTAAAGCAGTATTTTTAGCATATTTTTGCGATAAAACAACATTATCTAAAGAAGGTCGATATTTCCATTTGATATTATGAACTTGATACTTTTCAAGATTAGTGCATACAGGAGATTGCCGACCTTGATGACAACGACCAAGTCCACCATAACCTGGATAACCCATACTAGCTAATAAACGAGAACCTATTCCTCGAGTATGTACTTCCCAATCACCCATAGAATTTTGCTTATCTTCGTTGACAATATTAGAATCTTCCTTGATGATATCTAAATTTGATGTATCTATCGGATGATCTGGTAAAAGCGTATTACCGAAGACAAATTGAATCTTTAAACGGTGTTTATTATACTAAACAACAAAATAGATTTAAAAAAAAGGCTTATCTGAAGGCTAGAAAAACAATAAACACGACAAATATTAATTTTGACTTAGTTTACTGTGAAACAAGGAATTTGAAAACTAAAATCTGCAGTCGTGACTGTAGAAGCTATTATGACATGGTGGCTGAGTGTTAAAAGTAGAAAACATTTTCCTCAAATAACCTGTATCTACGAGAATTTTAAATGTTAAAAATAATAATTGCACTTGATTACTGGAATGCAGAACCCATCAAGGTGAATGAATAAATGTAAGGAGATTAATGCGATTCGTGAGACAGAACAGCAACATAACCTTGGGCTAACTGTCTGGTATATACCGCTTGGATCCAGAAAAATCAGACACATTGGATATAACATTATCTGACACTGCTTGAGAAGTCTAGGCGCCTGTTTATTAAAAAATAACTACACAATTGTACATACCCACCCTTGCTAAAGAAGTCAATTTATAGTTGATGTCATTTACGGTGTAACAACAATATCTATTTTGAACAAACCAATATATCGAGATACATAAAAAAAATTACTAAAAATCAACTAACCTGTGAACATGACTGTGGTAGAGTTAATTCAGTCGTACGCTCACTGCTGTTCAAGTCAACAGAAGGCCGAGTAGAAGTGGTAGGACTCAAATATTCGTTAAACTCATCATCTGAATTACTCGTTGATGATACATCGCTATTTACAGAAACATCAGAATCGATATCATCATCATCATCTAATATATGGATGCATTCTAATGGCAAGCTAGTAACCTTGTCTTCTATGTTTTCATAGGATTGACGCTTAACTGAATTTTTATCCGATTGACTTTTAACATGACCCCACTCAACAACACAAGTGCCTGATTCAAAATCTGTCTGAAGAATTCTTGCATAATGCCATAAGCAATTATGATCACTTTTAGGATTATTAGCTAGGCATGGTTGACCTTCATGTAGATATTTTTCAGCACTTGGTTCATACCATTCACCAAGATCCTTTTAAAACAACATAAGATTATTTTAGATGCAGTATTGTGAAATAACTTATTTAGTTGGAAACGAAAAGCTGTAAAAAAACTAAGCAACATAAACATCACCGATTTCGTTGAGACGTAATGTTGTTGTCAAAATTGATTACTTTGAAAGATTTTAAGATGTCAATACTGTATCAAGCAGATGATAAGCAATTAAAATGTTAGAAATATGTTAGAATTTTTAATGTAAACTGATGTAATATGTAGTGCAAGAAGAGGAAATTAACCATTTATTATACGCTTCTAATATTAATGTTTAAGACATCTACGTAAACTGGCAAACACAAATGGGGGTAATCAGATGGGAATCTGTTAAATTTTTAGTCGAAATGGGCATTTCATTGATACATTTGAATGAGATAAGTTGTGCATAGCTCATAAACTGAAATAAGAACAAAATAATACTACAGATCAGTGGAAAGAAAACAATTACAAGGAATGTGATACGCATCTTAGATGATTATATTATTAATTTAGAATAATTAGTGAATTACATGACTAGGAAAAACTGGTTCTGAAAGTAGGAGACATATAGGCTGAAGATCATCGAAACATCGCCCAAGTATCATGGGACAACCCAGTAATTATTACAACGCGAAACCTGGTAAATATGTACATCGATTAAGACAGCATCGATCAATGAATGTTGGTCAAAGCCATGTTAGTAGATGAAAGACTAATTGGTAGGGGTTAATGCGATTGTCATAACTAATGGTTAGAGAAATTAAGCATCACTCAGTGGAGCAGGTGCATTCATTCTTTACTAGATCCTTCAAATTATTTCACCTTTCTTCTCACGAAATAATTGTTACTTTCAGAATCATGCATTGTATTCAATCCTATTTTCGAATACATTTTGATATTTGCTTCAGTATTGTTCTGATTTAGGATCAAGTCAGTGGTGTCGAATTGTAGAATATTAGATGGAAGTAGAACGCAATATTATCGGCCTAATATTAATAACTCAATAGTGACTTTGCAACACAATGATATTTTTTACTACCGCTAACATCATTATGACTTTTTTTTGGTGCTCACCTTGCTGTGTTAATGGGAAGAGGCAACTTGTACCAATGAGCATAAGTTCCAGGTTTTACGACGAACATGACTGACTGAGTGACCACAGAAAAGCAATGACGGTAATTAGCACAGAGTACTACACAAAAATGGTGGAGATTGGTAAGGTTGTGGATGATCATCCATTGAGGTGGTTAGAACATGTATTACATCTGCCTGATTATCGCCTAGCCACACGCACTAAATTTTCTGCTATAAGCGTAGGATGAATCGAGCGATAATAAGGATAAGTGGTTGGAGACAGGATAAAATGGTTCGGACCTGGTCAAAGTAACACAGGTCTTCAGTTCCACTAATTTTTCATACCTACTAGTACAATCATACTCTGATATTAACCTTATTAAATTAACAGTAGTATGTGTCAGGTGCTACGGACATGACCGAAATCATGATGATTTCAGTTAGATTTGAACTAGTCACACATGTCTATCACCAGATCATAAATACTACAAACAATGTATATTAGAACAGAATCGTGCACTTGAGAACCTAACTAAAAATAAACGAAATAGAAAATTAGTAAATAGATTCACCGATGTAAATCTCGATAAATAAGTACATCAGTTTGAACCACATTGTATATGTGACAACTAGTGATACTACACTCCTCTTCCCACTCCGCTTCACTTAGGAGTTTTAAAGCCTAGTTATGACGAGTAATAAAGTAAGAACAGGTTGGAAACTATGGATAAGTTGATCAAGATACACTTGTAATTACTGACAAAAGTTGTGAAAAGTAACATTATCAAGGAAAAAACAATATGTGTAATTTATACAGTTGCATTTCTCTCTTAGTAGAATGGGAATTAATAAAAATGTAGAGAGATCAAGTTTATAAAACTTCATCAACACTTTTAAAATTTACTTACTTCAACGTTGAAAATTTTTCCATGGGAGTGGGTACATCGTATACCTCGATGACATGATCCAGTTTCAAAAAATCTTTCACAAGGTACTTCACTAAGACGTGTCGGATGAGCCAACAGTACACGAACTCGTTCTGGGGTATTTCCATCATAATCTACAACTGAAAGGACTAAAGCATTTTGTCGAATAAATTTCCCAGTTGAAGTCCATCCAGGGACACTACAACGTTGTCCAACAAAAGAATGTCCATCAGATGAATTTTTTGATATATCACTTCTTAGGGGTCCTTCGTGACCTTCATTACTTTCCTCTTGATTATTAGCAATTAAAGACCCGACTTCAGCTAAAAGCTGTGCTTTTCTACATGCCAGGAGCTCGTGTTCTTTTAACTCAACTAATTCTTCTAAATCTTTTTTAAGACTGAGTAATTCAGTGCACTTCGATTGATCATTTTCTTCTACGAGACATGTATTTATCTGACTAAGTGTGAATTTTAGATTTGCAATCTCTTCTGATGTTTCAGTTATTGACTGTAAAAAGAACAATGTTACTCTAAAGTACATAATAATGAAAGTACAACAAATGTCTATATATACAAATTCACTTGAACAATCAGGAATCTACATGAAATTTAACAGCTTATTACATATTTTCTCTTCACAGTGTTTACTACAAATTGAAAAAAAACCAATAATTAGCAGTGAAACGACAGCACACGTATGCAATTCATTCATATAGAAGTGATACATAGTATTTGGAGATTGAACTAAATAAGAATTTGCAAATGTAAATCTTAGACTAGTCTGTATAAAACTTCGACAGTATGAAATCAACACTAATACTCTCTCAATACGACTTAAAGACGAGTACATAATCAACAAGTGAGATAATTTAGAAAATTAAATTAACAATCCATAGATCATTGGTGTAATTGTAACTGGAATCAAATCTTTTTATAACGTTATATTACATAAGTAATTTAAGAGAAAAACTACTTACACGTAACTACAAACAATGTATGACTATATTCTTACAGTAAGTAAATTGAGAAGTGGTCGAAAAATACAATGTAACAGTTTATAAAAAGTGTAAATAAAATTAGGAACAAACAACTGAACACCTAGTAGTGTAACACTTAAACTGTTATACATAAACATTGCTGTATGCCGAGCTAATTATAATATCAAGAGATGAATATCGAACAGACAGAAAAACAGGATCACTTACTTTTTAATGTGACGTAACCAACCTTTGTAAATACTTTCCTGTTCATTTAGTAAGTGAATGTAATTCGCGTTAAAAAATTCTTTTTAGATATCTTGAATTATTTGTAACTCCTAGCTATAAACACACTAAGTGCAATGTAGGTCGAGATGCCCGGTGAAAAGCATTTAGTGAGGACTATGACTCGAAATGAAATTTTTAATGAAAATCACACTGTAATATGCATGTTTCACTTATAAATGGACGGGGAAGTGATAGAAAATGTTAGATACAGTACATTTCGTGAATGCTGTAGACAACCACTGCTCTCAAGTATTTGAAACTTCACTCTACTAAGCAGTCATAGTCAGACAACGGTTGAGAATTATGAAACATCTATTTTGTTCTAGTATGAGACTTTGACCAATGTGTATTCACGATTGAAATAGAGATCGGATCTATGACATGCTTCGTGACAAACGTTCAAAATTGAACCCACTGAGTCTACATCCAATGACAGAGAATTCAAGCTTCAGTTAATTCGCGATTCTACTGAATGCCACTGGAGAGTGACTACTTGACACGATTGTTAATAGTGATTATGAAATAGTTTATTAGCTAACCTCAAGTAATTTCAGAGCTTAACAAATAGAGTTCAATTAAGATAGCTACTTATCACATCACTGGATGAAGCCGAAGTAGAATTTAAAATGCCAACCAAAGGATGCTGACTGAGACGCTTAAAGATCAAGCGCTCACTGTAAAACCTGGTGGAGTTGTGGATATGTATGGTTGAGTCGTATACTATTATTTCGTGTTTCCTCACAGGTTAATTATGGTCAGTTAGTAGCGTGAAATCCCAAATTTAATATCCAGAAATAAATATTGTATAAGATATTCAGTGCCTACTAGATTGGAAGATACACCAATAATCAGGAATGAGATTTAAAGTCACACCCAGCAGGAACAATCAGAGAATACTCAGTTTACGCTTGTCAACTTCAGCTTTGATGCATGAGTGGTCAAGGTTTCGCCTATTATCGAAATCAAACCTAATGTACTGTTGACCATCAGTCTGTGATATAGAGCAGCGATCACTAAATGCCATTCGTGATAACTGTCTAATTACGAATTACCTAAACTCGATATGCTAAGATTTCTAGCTAAAACTTTGAATCTTGAAATAGGTCACTAGTGGGTAGTTTATTTTAAATACGGCGGAGTAGTCTCGTAAAATAGAAAATCTACCAGTAAATACAGACCCATTAGTGTTGATGATTAGGCATTGGCCTGGAAATTCTGAGTTTGATCCATGGTAGAATCATATGTGTCCACTATGTCAGCATGAAACAGCTGTTCCATGCACACTGGTTTCGAATACTGAGTAAGAGTAATCTAGGAACAATGTAAACAACAAATGAAACCAATCTCCATAAAACCAAAACTACCTTATACATAATTAGATTATCAACAATATCAGTATATCAAGTGATATAAACTGAAGGGCATGCAAGATAGGTAGGATAAGAAAAAATAATCAAAAATACGCATTTAATAAGTAGTAATATCTATTTAAAACACACATATACATAACATAAGTGTTTGATTTAAGGTGATAGTAATAATTATCGTTATAATATTATATACATACATATATTCACGTGAACAATAAGAATAAAGACATCAATGAAATAATAGTTACAATCATATATACATACATTACGATGCAGATTGAAGATTGGAAACGATCACACATACGAATGTGAATGCTTCTACACTCCCTTAACAAGTAGACAATATGTGCGCTTTTGCTTATACAGGCATATATATATATATATATATATATATATATATATATATATATATTATGAGTGAGGGATCGGTTACGCAACCGGGCACAAAAGAAAATAACAAGAAACGTCAACTAACGACTTATACACAAGAAATGATTGGTAAAGAAAAATCCTAGAATTTAACAATTACAATATTTTATACATAAGAACATCAATATTCACAAAATATATAAATATGCGTATTTATATATATAAATAATCAATCTTATTTTACACAACATATTGAAGATCATCTCTGCGACGTCATATTCATAGAAGAAAATGCTAATGAAAATTCATATACAAACACCTCCCCCCCCCCTCATACAATTATCATCACTGGACACTGAATGGAATATCTAAAATTATAAAGGAAAAATGAATACAGATAAAATGTTGGATAACAAACAACTAGAAAATTTAACTATAGATCCTATTCTACGAAGCCATGGACATAATAACAGTTGAAGTTATATGTGTAATTTCTGTGGAGTGGTGACTCAATCAGCGATTACAAGCAGCTATATTTCTTCAACCATTAAGTCAAAGGGATGAAGATTCCACCGCCAACTATAGTTTTAGTAATCAAAATTAGATGTACGACAAAAGTACATGAATTTTGTGAAGGTTCTACTTGAACACAATTACTGGTTGAGTCAGGGTTTACGACGAACTTTCTATTAAGACTGTTCACTAACCCAAATCTTTCATTTCGATTTAATCTGACTACTGGAAATAACGTTTTCTTCATCTTAATTTATACGGATTGATCTCCTAGAGGAAGGGTCACTTATCGATCTGAAATACACAGTATAGACGCTGACAAAATATAGTTATCTGGTCACATTGAGCAGTACAGCATAACGTGTTTGAGATGTAACCCCTCTCTAAAGGCTAAATGTTGCTTTAAGACAAATTGGTATTGTTAGGTCGGACCACAAAGATGTGTAACAAACTTTCAGAACTGTGTTTGAGAACACTATTTCATTTATTCGAACTGTCTGTAATGTAAACATTTTGTTTCTATTATTGTTACGCTCCGCTTGCCCTATCCTCCCGTTTAGCATAATTACTGTTACTATATTGTCTCTTGTTATGGACTACAGCCAATTAGTTGTGTACAAGTTGTTCCTATTCACTACCACTATTTCCCTCGTTCTGTATTTATGTTAATTTTCTAATTGGTTTGCTGTGTGGTCTGTATAGATAAAAGAATGCTTGAAATATAGATTCGATTCCGTCTGGCTGACCTATTGGCTCGCATTCTTCTTATTTCAGCTTGGGACTAAGTGGGCACAGGGCAGACGCGCAATAACCAACTAGGCACTAGCGATTGGCACTCGGCCATCCAAATCCCCCAATTTCTTACGACACAACAGGTATCGACTTCTAAGGTAATGATAGGGAGTGAAGTAGTTGGGCTCCTCGACCACTTCAGTTAGTTTCACGTTGCAATGAGCATGTGAAAATTGAGACCTGCAAGTAGTAGATAATACTAGAGTATCAAAATTCGATCAAAGACACCTTCAAGAAATACGCGCACATTTGCTAGGACCATCGGTTAAACAATGATGATGTTAGACACAGGACATTAAGGACAGATAGTAAATAAGTTGGTGCAATCATGAAACATCATCGACGGAGAAGGTAAACGTAATACATGTCCCAATCACAGCCTGCCTCGAAGTGAAACGCTGACTGGAGTAACAGTAAAATGAAAGAAAGCTTAAGGTGACCAAACTAAAAATGGCATCAGTTCATCAAATCACTGACTCTTAGTTTGAGCAGTGTTGGTAGATGCAGACCTACTAGACTGAAGTTCACGCGATTGTGGTATTTAATGGTTAAACACTTGGTGATATGGCTCCAAATCGATCACAGTGGAGCAGGTACATTCATTCTTCCCTAGATCCTGAGCTTAATAGTATTTCATACATTTCTTTCAAAGAATTAACTCCGAGAATATTACTCTCCATGTTTAATATTTTCTATGAACACTGATATAACAACTACTATATACACTATTTCAATACTTATTTAGGTATGCTAATAGGACGTGGAAACTTGCACAGATAAGCATACGTGTCATGTTTTACGCTGCATATGAGAGAGTGACTATAACTACTCATTCATACTTATATCAAGGTTGAAAGTCAAGTACATGCATATATCTGTTAATGAATTAATATACTGTATAAAATCATATTCAAATAGCAAATGTTATAAGTTAACAATGTTATCATCCTCATCTATCGTTATAAACCTAATGAACAGTATTACCTAGAAAACTTGTTCATTGATTAGAAAAAGATTTTATTAAACTTCAGTAAACTGAAGAAAAGGCATACTGTTAACTACATAGAAATTTTCAAAACAGAATCTACAATGCAACTTTTTTCAACAATTGAAGAAGAGATTAAAAATGTTAGCCTTGAAAATAGCGAACTCATCTTGCTTAATAGATTTACAGTGAAGACAGATACCCTTAAAAGTATACAGGTAATGTAACAAAACCAGTCTTAAGAACTGCAGACATCAATATAAAATAAATAAACTTCGATTTCAGATTTGTCAAAGAAAAATATTCATCGAATTAGTCAATAACCAGAGTCGAAGCACCTGCAAGTAATCTATCAGCAAATAGTCATCTAAACAAAATTAAGACAATAACTTCATCAATGATCTTTATCGACATTCATCACATGATAATGTGAGACCGTAATTTGGTAACTGGCTACAATAAGATTGCATATTTTGATGCCGTTAAGTTTTTTAGATTAGACATGAACCATTTTAAATGCTACCGTAAGTATAAGCTTAAAATATGATAGTTAAACGATTCTATTTTAGTTTGCATTACAAGACAGCTTAGAGTAAAATTTTTAAGAAATTATCTAGCTGGATGATTTTGAAAAGTCTCCATTAAAAATGAAAGGACAACATACCTGGTTGGAGCTTCACTGCTACCGAATTACAGAATAGTTACTAGGGCCACCATTACATATATTTGCCTGAGAACTTGTTCCTGGGCAGGTATTAGGCGAATTTTTTATTAGAGAAGCTAATGGTTTCGACCTGTTAATGACTGTAACAGCATTTCGACGTCGAACAATAGGATTATGTGTTGCATACTTCCGAGAAGATCTTCGTAAGGTAAGTGGAGTGGATAAAGTGTTAGAATTCAAATTGGTTTTTGACGACGACGGAGATAAAGAAATACTAGAATTGTTAGAACTATCTTCAAGCTCTTCAACGAGCTGATGAATCCGTGGGCTGAAATGATGAACTAAGTTTTTGGTGACTGAACTTAACCTTTGGATAGAGTCCAGCAGGCAATTTTTACGTTGAGAAATACCTTTAATCAATTCAATAGCTACATTAAATTGATTAGTTATTTCGGATTCATCTGCTTCACATTCAGTAGGTCTAACTGTCTCATCAGTGACATTCTGAGATACATTAGGTAGCGATGATTTAAAACTTTGAGTAGAAATGCAACGAAGTTGATCTGCAATATCAGTCTCCATACATTTAATAGTTTCCAATGTTTGGAGCTCTGTGTATGCCTAAAAATACGAAAACATAATGTTTCTATTAGAATAAACGTTTAAGGATTAAGAATAAGACCAAACAAAACTGAGTGTTTATTGTAACACACAATCTGTCATTCTCAAACGAACATACAGAAAGGGTTTATTATCACACTTTATGTGCATTTTGAAGATCTGTAACTTACACACTTGGTGTGAAACCGTTTGTACAAACTACCAACAAAGTAAACAAACGCATATTACATACTTGGCAGAAAGATATTTAATAGTGACAATGTGTAGAGTGGTGGAATGACCGCGTGTTAGCAAGAAACGATCTTGATTAAAGCATGCTCAAAACATGCTCATGAAGCTGTGTTGTGACTAGTCTATTCTTAGCCAATCAAAGCCAACGAACAATCGGGAATTTTCCGGAATATTCCATACCGATGTTTGTATAAACTCTACTGTAATTATTTGCTTTGCTTTTTGCCTTCTGCTGTTAGTTTCTTAATACATTTTGCTACCTGCTCCACTGTTATTCTGATTCGAAAACAAGTCGCTGTCGTTGTCGAACCGTAGAATACTAATGAGATTAATACGTAATATTACCGAGACAATAGGGACAACTCAGCTTAACACCGCGACTAATATATTACTTATAGCCAAATAAGGCAATTACACAGATCAGTACTGAGGAAAGGCTTGGAAGAAGAAAGACGCATACCAAAAACTTACTCGAGGCGTCTCATGACTCCATATTTTGTCAGCACTTTAATCAAGCATATCTGCTATCTGTGTACTCAATAAATAACTGTAATTGTTAAGGTTCCTCACTATGTAGTATTCAATGACACTACAAGTTCACTGACTTGGGCAAGAAACGAAATACATTCAAACAAACTGAAGCAATAACAACAAACAGAATATAGCGATGAAAATACTAACAATCATATAGAATGAGGAATCTCTAGTATTTTCTCGATTAGTTAAACATGGATCAACAAGAGCATCCCAGATTAAGCGTAATTTGAATATGCATTAATTAAGATTGTATCCCTTGATTGATCACTGTACTAATCAACTAGGTCAATAGAATTCGATCAGCACGAAAAATGGCTAAACAAATATGACATTGATCACTACTCCGTTTACACTTAACGTACACGTACCCGTCCTATAGGGGGTCAATCACTGTACAAATGGTTCAGAGATAAAGTTTCAGACTGAAAATGAGCCACTCCGGTCGGAATTTTATCACATAACAAATAGGTTCTCTCAAGATTGGTACTGCGTCTTGCTGACGAGTGCTAAATACCACAGAACCTACGTTAATCAATATGTCCTCACTACTACCATCTACTTAATACGCTGGTATTTTGCTAACATCTCAGTTTGAGAATATTCGTAAAATACATTATTTAAGTTACATGGGGCTTACTGGTCTGTTTTCTATCCATCTACCTTTTCGTAACAAAGACATGGTCTTTTTACTAACCATTCTCAGAGACGGGTGAGGCAATTACGGATAAACTGATTTTGAGGATATCTAGTACAATATCGTGAAGTATTTTATGTTGATCTTTAAAAGATGCAAACAAATGTCTTCAATTAGTTCACGTGACTAACTCAAATCGATGAGCTGACTGATACTTCGGAGATAACATTACTATTCTCAAAATTTGACCAGCTATTCATCTATGATGTTTGTCACGGAAATTTACAGTACGTATCTTCTGACCAATAGTAAACAATCGCTCCCATGCCCCATTAGTCGGTTAGATTAATTATCCGTAGATAAACTTCGTTAAGGTTCATGAATTGCGATTGGACCAATAACATCAACTAAGCAGAAATTTGCTAAAAGATGCAATTCGATGTTTGATATTTTAGCTTAGCTCGATAGATGGGTAGGAAGCTCTCTGGAAATCCCTCTGTGACCAGCCCCCTCTTCCTTATCGAAGTGTTTTAGCGTTGTGAAAATAATAAGACATATGACTGAAGATGGAACGGTAGTGGATGGACATGACTAACTCCGTTTTGCAGATAAAATTCGGAAAACGAGGAAGACGCAATTTATGTTCGGTTATCCACATGAAAAGTTTATATTGTTGGTAGCTTCAGTCCCCTCTTGTGGCAAATAAACGTGCTGTAGAACTGTTAGTAATCGCTCTAATAGCTCCCCAAGATGCTGTGCTTGTCTTGAGGTTCACATGTAGATACTCCTTGAGGATAAAAGTGGACTGACAGTTGAGGATTGCTAGATATAAAAGAAGCAAAAATAGCCACAACAGTTTCATGGTTATTCATTAAACTAATGTTTCCATAGGAGACTGCAATTGCAGTTGCAAAAATACCCTGCTAGTAGTTGTTTTAGAAGCAAGCAACCTGTAAAGATGGATATTGTCTATTAAGTGCTTACAAAGTTCAACGTTAAGCACGATAGTGTCACATTCATCTTCAAACTAAAATCGGAATTTAATTATTGGGTTCCTTCCGTATACAGTTAGGCACATACAAAAGTGGAATTACAGCGAAGAATAAGCACCGTTCAAGCACATAGTCCAGAAACGGTGGCAATTTTCTATTTAACCTGTCTAGTGGTGACTGACAGTAGTGGTCATTAAACGAGAACTTCGAAAACGCTTATATGCTTTAAATGAACCAAAGTAGAAGGTAGTTAATATTGAGCTGTCGATCCACGCAAAGGCACTACTAGGTTTCCGTGATACTTAACAAGTTGTCTCCTGAACTAGTTGGAATTAATGTTTCTACACATTAAAGATAAATATATGGCAGATATTTCAAAATAGATACAAAAACGAATTATTAAAAGGTGATACTCACCAAAAAGTCTAAATTGTCAGCACAATGAAGAACTCGCCATCCTGTGATATCCAATATTGATGTAATTGTCAAAGGAAATCTAACAAAACCAGACTCTTCCTGTTCAGCGCGTATTGCCAAAATATCTTGAACTATGCGTTTTGCTCCATCCGACTCATCATAATTAGCATTTAAATCATTCAAGCTATTTATATCCCTAACTCCTTTATTTTGAATGGCAGATTCAACTTGTGACAAATTTGTACCAGTCACCAGAGAACGACGTCGACGGCGAGTAGTATGCACATCCTGTCGTGATGAATCATCAGCATTGACAGATTTATGTTGCGATTTTATGTAAATCTCGGAAAGACTAAAATAATCAAGAGTGCATAATTTAAAGGATGCAAATGAAAAAAAAAGCAATTGCCAATAAATACGACTTTAAAAGCAATCAAGAAATGAGATTCGGGAGCGGTACATGGTCTTGTACTATCAGTACTCGAAACGGCCAAACCAAAATACCGCATCAGCCCACAAAGTCTTTGACTGCTGATTTAAGCTATGTCAGTAGATACAGGTTGCCTGGTTGTGGTCCGTGTGATAATCTTGATCAATGTTTGGAGACACTGGGTGGAATGGCTCAAAAAAAGTCACAGTGACGTAAGTCCATTCACTCCTATTATCATCCTAATGTTAAACTCCATTATTCTTCCGAACACATATCCTGTTGCGTTTTATTGTTGTGAATTTGATCTCGTGTTAATGTTGTATGACAACTTGAACATATGTGTACATATATCCCAGGTTCGATGATATACATGACTCCATAACTGAGTATCTGAGAAAGCCTTTTAATAACGTATATTATGTAAATAACTCTGACCAAACATATCTTTTATCTTAATTACACAATAATACACAACATTCCCTTAGAAAGTGTATGGAAAAATGACTGGAAGTGCTAGATAAACAAAGTGAGTATTAGGAACGTTGATGGTAACATAGGCCATATAATATATACAAAGAGATGGCTGAGCATGTCTAATAAACCTCTTGTCTGTCGCAGTTGATGGACTTTCCAACTTTATGAACACTAAATTGGATGAATAGGTACTGCGAATAAAGTGGTTCCAGTGGATTAACACCGTGAAAGAGCTTGACGAATATACGGCGTCACACTTCTAACTTATTATTCCAGATTCTACGTGATCTAAGGCTGACATAATCGACTAGAAATTTCATAAGATTTTCATTACTTACTGAGAGATTACAGAACAATGAGGTTATAGCAACAATTTTTTAAAGCCGTTCGATATTGCCACAACTGCCTTCTTCAGTGAAATGAGTGAAGTTTGATTCCCTCACAACTCAGTCAGTCAGTTACAACAAAGAAATTAGTACATGCGTACATCAGTTCAAGTTGCCATGCCCCAGTTACCAGATAGAGATTAAATTGTTAGACCGAATCCCAGAGTAGGGGAGGTAGTAACAGAGTAAGTACTAATGGAAAGGCATAGAGATCAAAGATAAGATTTGATATAAAATAAGTGATTCAGTAAAGAGAAAATTATGATAAACTCAAAAACTAGAATTTGGAGGAAGACAAGGAGTGGATGCACCTGCGCCATTGCTAACGATTTCAAGCCATATCACTTAAAGTCTCTAACCATTTGTTACGATCATCACGTGGGCCCCAACCACGAAGTCTGCATCTATTAACATGGCTCAACCCAATTGTCAATGACTTCATGGATAAGTGCCATATTTTCATTTGGCCACCCCTAGCTTTATTCCAGCCTACTCTCACAACAGACATTGCCCATCGAAGTAGACGGTGGTCATGCATACGTAACACGTCCTAACTACCACAGCTGATGAAGATTCACTACCACATCAATAGACTTACCGTATTTACCTAGTACTCTATTCCTAATCCATGCATTGCTTATTCGGTGGTCCCAGCAAACACGAGCAATGTTTCGGAGACATCTATGATCAAATACCAGGAGCCTACGAATATCCTCAATCCTTAATGGCCATGTTTCACATCCATAAAGTAAAATGGATCTAACTGCTGTGCAATAAACGCGTTATTTCGTCAGTAAACGAATGTCTCGCCTACTCTACAAGTGACGAATTGGAAAAAGCCAATCGGACCTTATGTATACGAGCCGAGACTTTATCAGGTTGCTGCCTTTAGTCTTATCGCTCTCCAACAGACCTGCTTGGGATGATAGGACCTAGAGGAACATGCGGTCCAGCCAACATAGCTCAGTTGGGCCATCATGATAGGCAAGCCCGAACACCACGTCAAGGTAGCACAACTAATCAATTAGTAACGTGATAATTATTAACTGACAAAACTTTATTATTGATAAGGCACTCCGGTAGAAAAACGAAGTTGAAATGCCTGATGTAAATATAACGATTTGAAAAAATACAACATATATTACGAGCTAACACCGCTAGAAATTAAACCACTGCTGAAACTTTTAAAATAGAGACGTCAACATTCAATTGATACAAGTGTCGTTACTACCAAGAGTTATAATGACACAGGATTTAAAACTAACCTAAGAAAATGAGAATTCTTGGAACGATAAATGCCACCCAACCGATTATTTGATAATCCACTCTTTGGATTGATTAATGGTCTCGGTGGTCTTCCATTAAGTATCCATTCACGACCATCAACGGGATCTACAGTCCACAAAACACCAGCTTTTGATAGCTTATTATTACTATGGTAGTCATTCCTAGTGGTAGGGTCATTGGCCTTTTGACAATCATTTACTTCCAGTTCACTTTTAATTTTTTTACATGGTACATTATGTGTAGACACAGAAAGTGACTTTTCGTTGAAAATATCATCATCACATTCATTGAAGTCAGAATCATCTCTGCTCGTTGTAGGATAAAAGCAATTACGCTTTTCATTTGAATTTAAGTTTGCAGGAATAAGCTGTTTTGAATCCCCTATGTTATTATGTAACCACGAACTAGAAACAGATAATTCAGAATGCGCTGAAAGTGAATCCGACATTTTCAGATCGGTATTATTCAATTGGTTAACATCAGTAGTTGTTTCATTTTGAGGTTGCTTCAATGATGACACTAAATGATGTAAAAGAGGATTAGATTCTGAAGCACATCGGAATGGTTTACTAGACTGATTACTGTACTTTGAATCTTCAGAAATTGATTTAGAAATCTAGAAAATATAATTTTAGAAAATTAATAGATTGACTATTACACATTTTACAAAAAAAACATCACACACTTCACAGTTTACGTTAAATACTTTATTTAATTAGGCAATTTAGTCTCTAAGATACTTAATCTAGTCATAAAAAATAAACTTATGAAAATAATTGACGGCTGAGTTTCCGTTGAACGCAAGCGCCAATATACAGTTTCACTTTTGGTAATGAACAATTAAAACTCATCGGAAAGTTCGTGAACCTAAGTAGTTGCGTGAATCCTGGTGGTGGTGTAACAAATGAAATCAATCCGCGTATAACGAAAACCACGGTAGCTAATGTCAACCTGAGCCGTCTTTATTACTATCGTAAAGTGAATCTGTCTGTAAAAGCTTTAATTTACAACACACTGGAGAAAAAAATTTTTGTTCGATACTTTTAAAAATTGGTTAATCAGAGATATACATTTTCTTTAGTCTATCTGCTGCTTAGTAATTTTAACCTCATAAAATTTCGCTTTTTTAGATCATGATCGCTTTCTGTCTTTTGATTTTAAGCAATACTATCTTTTTAGCATTTAAGTCGGAATGCGAATGGTAACCGGAATCCAGAGCGCACGTTTCGTCCTATTCGGGATTCATCAGTGGGATGTACCTGCATTCCAATGTTGGTGTTTACACTGGGATTCGAACTCAGTCCGCTTTCGTGCCAAACGCCACCGCGTCTACCACTAGGCCACTGTGTTCAAATAGTCACACTTGTGCGACAGGTATATATGCAATTAGATTGAGCGTGTATCTTCCCGTTGATTAGTCATGGACTGAAACCGGCCAACCTCTGTTGCTATATGCGTCTCGATACAGCGGTAGTTCACAAGTAACACTTAAGTTGGATTGTGACTGGCAAGCGGACCAGTTTCAGTTCATGACTAATCAACAGGAAGATACAAGCCCAACCTAATATTATCCTTTTAGCTATGCAGTGGAAATACTGTTCGGTACTCATTGTTGCCGAATATCGTGTTTAAATAAATAAACATACACATAACTGTAAGATCACAAAACAGTCATTGACTCAACTTACATCAGGCATTGAATATAAGCTGGTTGGAAGAATATTATAACTAGTAATTGGTTGAGATTTAGATTCTTGATTTTCAGGAATAATAGAAGGACTAATATTTGGCTGCGGAGATCTGAATCGCACTTGAAGAACACCGTTTTTCGCTCCAGAAACTACAACTGGGTTCACAATACTTGGAGCAGAAGACGTCAACTCACTCACTGAACTAGTGCTAGATGTAACAGTAGTGGTGCTTAGAATCGGATAAACAGAAGTGGTTAGAACATACACTGCAGCTGTTTGTGTTTGGTGAATATCGGAGGTCTGTGAACAATGTGAACTCGAGATACGTAGATGTCCACCAGGAGATAACAAATTAGATGGAGCTGTGACAACTACTGAATTATCAGCTGCATTAACACGAGTCCCAAAACTCCCTGCCGATGATTGTAAACAAGTGGTATTTATTAAAATAGAATTGCCACTGGGAACAGAAGTAGTTGGAGCAGAACGTACAGATACTAACCGTATACCCATAAGTCCGCTGTTGGATGGACTAACGTTGGTTGTACAGCTGACGGAAATTGTTGTCGAAGTATTCTAAAGTAGAATATAAGTAAGTAAACAATTATTTGCCTAGTTAGTACGAAAATCAACAAATAGGATAGTCACGGAAATCATTATAACCGATTAGGTTGATTATTTTTATTTACAAAAAGAAGCTATACTTTTGTTAGACGCACAATGCACAAAGTGAGAAAAATGAACCAGCACAAATTATAACGTGTTTTACAGCATGAGTTGAATTATGTAAACTACCATAAATAACCAATTATCTGAATAAAGAAGCTTACATAACAAACTGTTATAACTGCAGATGACAAATCTCTTTAATCTTACATACACGGGTGACTTAATTTATGAAAGAAAAAACTGAATAGTTATAATTACGAAGGAACCTATTCACGGTATGATAATTAACTTTGAGAACATTTAATAAACTGCTCGATTGTTAACTTAAAAGCTCCATCAATCGTCTTAAATGTCTAGGGGTGACAGGATAATTGATCATATAATCATATACAGACTTGGTACCTAGCAGGAATGAATATTAGTTGAAAATTTCATACTATATATCAACACAGAGAAAAACGTAATTAACAGCATCAGAAGCAACGAATAAGGCATAATTCAAGAACCGATGGATATCGAAACATAGTTTAAAAGGAAGAAATGAGCGGTTACGAATAACATTTAAATCAATATTTAGAGAAAGATAAATAACAAATGATACTGTGCCACTGCAACCAACTTCACGAAACGTTAACTCATCTCTACCTACCGATTAGAAGTAGCGTGTTGACGCCAATAAATAGTTGCGTTTCTTATAACAAATCTTATGAAAACCCAAATATAGAAACTCATGAATTAGTCTTACATTAATTCGTAGACCTTTAGCAAATTTCACAAAAGTGACTGGACAGAATCTAGCTGAGCTTACCTTCACACTACAGAAGAGATATTTTAGTAAGTTTTAAAAACGTTTTCGTAACGCAGTAACGCAGTAACCAAGCTTGAACTTGTGAACACTTATGATGTGAGGGCTAGTAGCAATGATTAGCTATACAAATCGTTGTGTGGACTTACAACCTGATAATTTAAAAAATGCTTGGCACAATCAGATGTTAATAGGCGTTGCAAACACCATACTATCAGAAATTTACGAAAAATATCAAGTTTCTAGCTTACCCGATAAAGAGAATCCACTGACACAACGCCCGACTTGGCATAATTTCCTGAGACCTGTGGTGAATGTGAAACTTGACAGCCATACAGAGGTTGTGTAAACTGATATGGTTGGATAGTCGGTTTACTCACGGCGACCAGAGTAGGTGTTGACGATAAAACACTACGACATCCCGATACTCCAGAACTTAGAGTGGAGGGGTTCACTAAACTATTTATGCTGACTGCCGTCGATGTGGTTGATGAGACAACCGAAACTGGGGTAACCATGACAGACGAGAAGGACGAAGCGAGCTGCTGCTTACGTGCTCTTTTTCGACTGGGTTGAGAGAAAATAGATGAGGTTGGAAGACGATGGGAACTAACGCAAACAGAATTACCTTGAGAAAAATGTGAACGAGCATGAGATGTTGATGAGGTTGAAGAAGAGACTGACGGTTGTAGTGGGGTCAGTTTAGCTGGTGCAATATTGACTGGTAATATATGCGGCACAACAGACGAACAGGATGAAGCAGCACATAAGCCCGTGTTTCCCCCCAAACTGAATGGCTTTAAAAGTGATGTAGGACCTGTAGGGGCATTAGTGTTTGGTATATATCCGATTGCTGAAGGTCCACTTGCCTAAATGTCATCGAAAAACATAAAAGGTAATAAGGTATAAATTAACAATGTTTCCCAAAAAATTCAAAGGATTTTGCATGAGTTTCATGGTTGATAGATGTCTGCTAAAAATACTCCGAGAAGATTCGATGTTCTTACCTAGTCACCACACGAAAAAACATTAAAGAAATTACTTATCGATCGTTTAGTGTGGAGCAATCAAGATCAATAACGTAGTTGACTTAAAATATTTCGAGTCTACTGAAAAGCTTTCAGAATTACGTTTTTCAGAATCCATCAGTAATGCATATTTGTAACCTCGGCTAAAATTCCAGTCTATAATACTACGAATTTGTAAAATCAACTGTATTAAAATCGAATGACATTTGTCCTAAAAAGTGACAAACTGATTTGACAGAACATATCTGAAAAGGGCATTAATAAAGAAACCTAAAACTCAATTCAATTCCAACAATCACACGATTAAAGGAGAGTTACATCGAAATTGTATTGTACTTATATGAGAGAACCACGTAATAAAATTGACAACAAATAGAGATGTTACCTACAATACAAATAAAACGAACTTGTCACTAAACCCCACTTATACACAATATACAAGATGCTGCTACAAAGTCAAGTGTTACACAATAATCAGGTAAATAAGTAAAACAAAGTTCTAAACTCAAGTTTGTGGAGAATTTCCATTCAACAAGTAAAATATGATGAATCGCTTACACGAACAATCAATGGAGAAGTAGGATTGCAGGCATTTATTTGCCGGACAGGATTAGTAAACATTCCTGTAACGTTTGTACATGTTGTTGTAGCACTATGAACATTTGAATTTGTCAAGTTGAAAGCTAGCACCGTATGATTAGCTGTATTCAGAGGTAAAGATGTGCTTGTGTTTGATGAACTCCCAGAAAGACTTCGAAGAGACATCATTAAACTTGGATTCAGAGAGGAAGTTGTTACAGTTGACTGCACAGGTAAATCAGATTGAGATTGAACAATCAAGGATTGTGAAGGCTGAATAGTAACAACATTACCACTTGAAGCAGACATTAACGAAACATTGGGATTAACTGTCAAACCTGACCATACACTACCTGTATTCGCTATAGACGGTCGAGATGGAAGTGCTCCAGTCTGAGATATCAAAGTAGGGAATGCTAAAACACTAGTCCCAGATGTGGACACCGTGCATGTGGATTTTGTAGTAGTGCAAGCTGTAGACGGCGGCGCAATTAAACGAACAGTAGCAGATATCGGTGTGGCAAAATTTACCAATTTTGCTGCAAAACAAAAGCATGTAAATTTATCTTTATATTATATAGTATTCTATGAGTACATAGGATTATAAACTACAGACCTATGATCATATTATAACCACCGAAAATATATAACAGCTTTAAGAACCACTATAGATCTAAAGCACTTTAACAACGGCTGACAGCCAGCAGACAACCAGTGACAATGATGTATGTTATGATCATCAATTTAAAGTGAAACATTTACACAGTGTGTCTACAAAAACATCACTTAATGTGAATAGAATACCCGTATTCTACAACTAGAATGAAACAGAGTTCAAAATTGAAGGACAAACTTTTGTTTGAAGAAATAAAACTACCCAAATTTGAGAGTTCATAGTAAAATTACTACTACATTCTTAAATTATCAGGCATTTTAATGACTAGTTTTTAAGCAGTTTATAATACAACACGGTTAATGTGACAATAAATAACTTAATTATGTCAAGATGTCATCATTTGAAGTTCTAGTATTTGCTCTATTAAATGATAAGACTCAAAATTGTATCTTTGTTTTTAGTCAAGATTTACTTGCGTTCAGGAACGGGTTTGAGTTAGATAACTACTAAAGATTGGATAGCTGTTGTATCCTAGTGTTGGACTCATTAGCAGTGCATACCTATATACTTATCAAAAACAAAGTGGAGTACTTCCAAGCCTTTTGATGGGCGCTTAACCTTTGGACCACTAAACCAAGCTCATGACATTCGGTGGCTTAGTCATACTTTATGAATGTCATAACAGCAACTTTTACATCATGTACTATTTACCGACGCTGAAATTGGGCGGAAAAATCTCCTTTTCCGTGATCTGTTCTGACATGGCGCCGCAGTATAAACAAAAGCTGTATAGGATTTATTTCGGTTCATTTACCCTAGCTCCCTATCTAGAGCCTAGCAGATTGAAGTGTTGTCATGTATAGCTCAAAATAGAAGTCACTAGCTGTAGCTCTCCATTAAAGTCTTCATAAATGTGAAGTGACTTACATTTGAATGGGGTCTTTCTTGTTTGTATTTCTATCAAAGCTGTATATCTGCCTGTCTTTCTTTTCTACTGGTGGATATTATTTGTTTTTGAAAATGATTGCATTAATCCTTTAATTTCTTCACAAAATTATGCCAAACAGATTTCATATACGGGGTTAAGACGTTGTCAGTTTTATGTGTCACTACACGGTTTACTTTCAAAATTATCATTATCAGCAATAAGCTACTTAGCAACCATAGTAAAATGCAAATGCAACCTCAAATAAAACTATGATTTTGAAGAAATATGAACCGCGAATCAAAGATACCACTACTAAGTTGTGCAGTTTAAATAAAAAGTGAACTCCATATAAATTAATGGAAATACTAAGTGAATATACTTACCTTTTGATGCATGCTGAGACTGTGAACTTATTTGATCATGCAAAATGATAGCAGGATTCGATAAACTGCTGAAACTGGAGTCGGATGTACTCATTTTACAGGGAGAAATAGTAGAGATTTGGCTTGCGAGATTTTCGATTAAAGATGGTGGATTTGAGAGACTCTGGGATTTGTGAATAAATACACGAGGAGTTGAGCAAAGTGTAGAACTCATGAGCAAACTGCCAGATACACAAGAAACAGGTGTAGGGAAGCTTAAGGCAGTTACACAATGTGGTCTTTGAGACTGGAGTGGTAATGTGATACTTGTTGTTGTTTCAAAAACCAGTGGACAGGCACTTGAATTTACTGTTGCCGTTGTTACCATAGCCGCGGAGTTTGTTGACGTACGAGACGCGAATCTTCAAGTGGAAAGTGATGTTAAACAGAAGTACAAACAGCTATTATATTTATAGATGATCATGAAGTAACTTCACAAAAGGAATATAAATTTATGAAGGCGAGTATGGAAGACTGTATTAAAGCTTATCGGATATACATAAATAAAAGATGAAAAGGGCACAATATTTACTAAAACTGCACACAATTTATTTGCTTACTAGCTTTTCCATGAACTAAGTGCAGCCCATGAAAAATTGACAACAGGTTTAGCATTGAAAACGGAAGACTACTCACAAAGTGATTACAAGAGTAATGCTCGTTATCAAGTTTTGATATTTAAAACATTCAACAGGAATGTTGCACTCAGTTACGGAATGAATGAAATGGGGTGTTCTGAAACATGTTTCATGAAAACTATGAATTATAACCAGACTTCATTTATTGTCTTGTGAAAAGATTATGCAACCTAAATTATTTCACAGAAGTAACGTTAGCCGTGAGGTTAAATATGAATAATCTTAATCCCTAAAGAAGTATCAATTCTTCAGATTTTGATGAAGAGTATCAACTAGAGCTTTCAACAACCTAACACCAAACATAATGCATTATGTCGAGTCACTCAGATAAATGACAGTATTGCAACTTGATAGATCCAACTGGGTCAACGCAAAAGACAAAATAATATAGGTCTCGTAAGAATTCAGTCTACACCCGAACAATACAGTGTCTGATTGATATGGGTTGAAACTCCCCAGACAGCAACAATACCTTCAGAGACTGAAAATGCAAACCGTCAAATGGTACAGGTATGAGGGCTTTAGATACTTCTTACTGATCTATCTTCCCCCTCACATGCATAAAGTTCATGTCAACATCATGCTAACAAAAGCCATCTTAAAATCCTTAAACAGAAATGCTAAGAGATTTAAGTGCACCTATACTAATGAAAAATTGCGGTTAATAATAATTTATTTTGCTCTATTGAAGGCCAGGTGTAAGATAATTTAGATCCATAATGAATCAAATAGTTAGTACGACATTGATACTAATAATATTAATAAAATACTGTCACGGCCTTTTAGGACGCTTCTTCATAAGAGTAACTAGAAAATCCACAAACATTAACGAACTTAGTAGTAGTAACAGTATTAAATGCTAACATATTATAAAACACAAATGAACAAACCTTAGAGCAAGTGTTGGTTGAATGTGGTTTGGAGTTTGTGGAGATATGACGACAGAAGCTATGGAAGGTGATGTTGAACAAGTTCTATTGATTAGTGAAGCAACCAGTGGAGTAGAAGCTGTTGTAACATTAGATGTGTTTAACCGCGAAGGACTGCATAAAACATTGGGTACTGACAAACAAGATGTAGTGGCTGAGATATTTGGTTGCAAAAATATACTCTGACTTGATGCTGATGCAACAGTAGAGCTTCCTGAATAGTTTCCTAAATGCAGTTGTAGTGATGTCGGAGCACTTGATGTTGGTGGAGGCAGTGTAGATGTAGCAGCCAGTATTAGAGGGAAAAACTGATTGGCGGAATTGATGGGAGATGAAACTGAAGCAGCTGACATATGTAAACTTGTAACATGTGGTTGGGGAGTGTTTGTACCAGATGATGCAGTGGTAAGAGATGTGGGTTGTATTATTGTTTGGTTTATAAGACTAGACAGAGGTTGTTGAACGCTAAGCAATACGCGGGGGAAAAATGGTACTGTTTTTGATGAGTTGGGAGTGGAGTTTTGCAAAATAGAAGTGCATAAATGTGTCGGACAATCTGGCTCTAAAGGGAAATTTATAAATAATTAGACGAATAAAATACCACATGGCATGAATGAAAAGCAATCAAATTAATCTTTTATGGATATTATAATTTAAAGTAAAAACTTTCACAAATGTTGATTAAAAACGCTATTAAAATGCGATATACATCACATTGTTAAGTTAAGCTTAAATTTATTGTTAAAGATTACACAGTCTATAAACATCTTACATAGAAAAATCAATATTTCATTCAATTCAAGATTGATAGGTCACAAAAACACGCCCTTAAAATAACGTAGATTTTCAAGGTGAAGCATGATTCCGTTCGGCAATAATACATAAACGCGATTCAATGACTGAATATGTTGTCCATTCATAAACATTTCTAATGAGCGAATAAACTTGAAAAATTATGATTTTTGCGTAAACATTATGCATTATTCTACTACATAATTCATGAACCTCACCATTATAGGTAGGAAGTGAAAAAAGAATATAAAATAATGTCTTCACACCATAAATAAATAATAAGAGTAAGGTAGTGAGGTATGTAAGTACAACACAGAACCTGCTAAAAGATGAATCAGTTTAAGTTACCACACCTCAACAGCACAAAATGAAGTAACAGCAAAACCAACATTGGTACATAAAGAATGGACATACAGAATATGGTATAGGGAGAAATAATTAATTCATGAAAAGGCATAACATAACTTTAAGCCCACGATTTGAAGGAAGAAAAGAAGTACATACACCTGTGTCACTCTCATCCATCCTGAGTCATATCACCCTGTCTCCATCCATTACTCACGAAATTCACAAAAACACCAAACAAGAAGTCTGCATCTAGCAACACACACCACATCAGTAATCAGTGACTTCATAAACTGATATCATGTTTTCCGTTGATCAACCATAACTCTCTCCATCCCACTCAAATATTAGTCAGCATCGCCAGTAGAGGTATGAGGTGGTTAAGGCATACTTAACATATGTCCCAAACACCTCAGTCACTGAAGGCCCACAACCTCATCAACTGGTTTATCATCTAGCTCAAACACCGAATGTCTAACTTCATCATCACTTACCCAGTAGTTCAAGAGGACGCCAGTGATGTTTCGAAGACGCCGATCATCAAGCACAAATAACATACGAACACCATCTACTCTTAATGGCTACATTTTGCATTCATACAGTAAGAAGGAACGGAATGCTATGTAGTATACTCATCCGTTACACGATAGACGAATATCTCGCCTATGATATAGATGACATAAGTTGGCGAAAGTCGAACGAGTTATTTGAATCCTTATTCTTCAGACACCGATCCATCAGAGATGATCAAACTTCAAAGATAAGTGAGGTCCTCAACGTGCTCAAATGCATCACCCGAATTATCTGAGATTACAAGCTTGCGAGATAGAAGCAAATCCACCAGTGGCCATTCAGAAAGTACATGAACCGTTATGTGGTAGCCACCGAGGATTTGGTGTTTCAGAAATCAACTTTAATAGCTGGTGAACACTTGAAGTCCCCGAAAATACAAATATTTATAAGATCAAGTGGAGGACATATGTCAAGCATAGTAAGCATGATTTTGTTGAATGTTCGTCACTTTAATTCAACCCAATAAGAGTTATGTTCCAAAACCAATCTTAAGGTATATTATTGCATTAAGCAATTCAATATAATCTAGCACTCATTCATGTCAATCTTTGCTAGTTTATTTCAGTTACACATTCCCCCTAACCAATAATCACTGACAGACAGACAGATACAACGCAGAACTTCGTACGTACGTACATCAGTTCAGGTCGCCATACCACATCAGCACAGAGACGCAACTGTCAGTTCAAATCCAAGAGTGATAACGATAATAGAAGTATTAGCAGTAATGCAGAAAATTAGGGAGCGAAGATATGATTCGAAAAGTATAATTCAGTGAGATAAATTTGAAAGGAGAAAGATAGAGAATTCGGAAGGTTAGATTTTGAAAGAACACAAAGAGTGGATGCACCTGCGCCACTGCGAACGATTCTGAGCCATGTCGTTCAAGGTCTCTAACCATTGGTGACTTTCGTCTCGCGGACCCCAACCACGCAGCCTACATCTACCAACATGACTTAGCCCACTTGTCAGTGACTTCATCGATTTCTGCCATGTTTTGGAATAATCACTGAAGTAATTGATGTATGAATGAATACACTCAAATAAATGTACGTTTCATTAAAATATAATCGAATCAACCTACACCTGTTAGCCGTATCCAGATTCCAAACCACAATACATTAAGCACTGACACGTTTAGAAAACACGACAAAAAATCCCCGAAGCTCAAATGGATTAAAATTCAAGTAGATTTAAGATACAGGTGTGTAAAAACTCTTCTTTAAAAGATTCCCAACTTTCGAACACAGACACGTACCTTGATTTTATCCTTTTTATTTAAGGCCCTTATATAAATTTGTTGGCTGGCAGGTTCTGTGAGTCTTTACTCGAAAAGTGCATAAACACAAGTCATTAAGTGCAGACGTCCAAGCTAGGTACGAAACTTTAACTAAAATACATTGTTGAAGGCTGATAGAGTACAACAGGTCTGATCAAAGCTGTGATTTCATCCTTCCTAAACTGAAGTGTCGTTGGCACTTCACTGCCAAGGTCTCTGGGATTATTAACCGGAGTGCTGAATATAAATTTCATGGACCTCATAGCGACAAATAAGAAACCCTCAACAACCAATATCCCGATTACTTAGCAATTCTTAAGTCATAAAATACTCGTGGGAGTCTTAATTCCAAATTACTACATATTCTGACAAAAAACTACAACTGTGAGTTCGAAAAAAATAGCGAAATTACTCAGCACCCACTTAGTCAGTTAGAGACTAAGGTGTAAGCACAGCTTAGTTCGCTTCACTTTATAATATCGGTAGACAGAGAAATATTGATCCGAAACAATTTTAAAAAATGTATATCTAACCAAAAGATTGAGGTGAATTCAAAGTTATTTGATACGTGGGTGTCACTATTATACAAGTGTCAGCAGAAATAATCAAATGCACACAAACTAACCTCTAGTTAGTTTTCCTGCTGGCAAAACTTGATTGATATCGTTGTCAATATCCATAAAGAACAGGTAACATGAGAAAATCACATCAGCTGGATGTCTATTATTAATGATCCAAGAATCAACAACCGAATTAGGTGGTGAGCATGAGTAGACTTGACAAAATAGCACAACGAATCGCTAACAGTCTGAGCAGACAATTCATGTGAGAGTTGTAACAACCCAGAGTTTTATAAGGAACAATTCCCGTACTAAAACACTAGAAACGAAAGCACCCCCGACCTTCACAACAAGCTTAATGCAAACAAACACCCATTTTAGATTCAATATGAAAGCACCACAGTCTGAAAGTAAACATTCTTTTTCCCCGGCTGTTCGTAATCACAGCGAACGTTCATCAAACTTGTGCTCCTTGAATATAAAGTTTTTACTTGATGTGATTAAATATATTCAATATTTATTATCAACTTTCAACTGGTATTAAATTGCACACAAGCAAATTATTGGATTATAAATTTCAAAGTTAAAGGGGCGCAGTAGAATCACCTCTCACATTAGTTTATCGTGCGGAACTAAAATCACTTATCTGGACATCCATGCATAGGTAGGTTACCTGCTCAAACCCAACCAGAACATTAATACCAAGGCTATGTAGTCACATCTGGGCTTAAAACGGGAAGTTTTGACTACTTACATACGGTTTTTCAAAGTCTGCCAAACGACAATAATTAACTGTGCACACTCTGAAAAGTGGGTAAAACCGTTCAATAAAGGATAACATAAATTCGAAAATCTTTACAAATCGTAGGAAACAAACTTCGGTGCCCAAAATGTCCTTATTCTCAACAACAGGAAAACTAATATGTTAGATGGAGTTTCGCACAAATATTCCTGCCTAAAGAAATATCCCATCTACAATCCTTGGGTTTTCAATCTTGATAAACTGATTTAATTCTATGTACGAATCAAGCAACACAAGAAACCTAGCTCTACGGGAAGCCGCTACTGATATCCAACCCTATAAGTGGGTGTTAGAAGAACTAAGCTACAATCTTAAATCAGGACACTTGTCGATTACGCATATACTGCAGTGAATAACTCCTCCAGCTTTTTCAAATACAGCGAGTTGTTGGGAAGCGAAATCAGAAACAAGTTGGGGAGACCCACGAGTATTATAAAGCTTTAGCTAACATTTAATCAACAAGAAATACAGCTAAACAGGCCTACTGCAGGCAGCGGATTTATTGGACTGGTATCTTTAAACGATACGAAATAGTTTACTTAATGTAACTAAGCTTCTCAGAAGCCCTTAATCTGATACGATATGTCTATCTTGTAAGCAAAGTTTAACTTAGGTCTTATCTAGATAATAGGCTATTTATGATAAGTTATATATATTCGCATGAAACAGGATATCACTGAAATTGCTCTCCCAGGTTCAGTTTTCACATCGCTTATATATCTAATCTAAATAAACGACTTACCTCAACAGGTACAGTTCAACTTATTGCTGGTGGCATTTGGTTTCAGACACTATTCAACGACCATTAGGATAGACTATCAATGAAGGACGATGAGACTTAAACTTTAAAATAGTGCTAAAATGTAGCAAAGATCGACATTGTATGAGTATCCATCTGCGGCATTGAATATACTGCACATAAATCGTATTTTTTTCATCATTTGATGAACCGCCTATAAAGGATGACTTATACGTCTTAGATCTCAGTGACTTTGAATTATATGATGTGACAGAAACTCCTGCGGAGAAAATCTTACAATTTAAAGCGTATTTTAAAAAAAAAGTATTCCATTAAATTTTTTTAATTTCAGTTCATCCTTATTTGAAATATGAAAACAGAGTTTTATTTCTCGCTTCAAAAACAAGAAAACCCATTGAATGAGGTGAGTTGACTCGATTGCGCAATATAGTAAGATATTCTGTTCTTATTCCAACAGTCTGATTCTCAACAACCACATTTGTGAAGGTAAACGTGGGCTATCTAGTCAATCTGAAGTCTTGGCGATATAACGACTACAACTGCAACACATATTCACTGACTTCGATAAGACATAAACAGGTCTGAAACAATAAGTTGGCGAATAACTTTCTAAACATTTAAATGTGTATTGTTTATCACCTAATCCCATAATCGTACAGATTAATTCACTTAGAAACTATGACGGTGGAACGAAAGGCAACAATTTCACCAGGGAATACTCAACACCGCATCTTCCTTGACAATATTTTCGAATACCTCAGTAAAAAGCTCGTGAAGCTACTTCATCAGACTTAGAACCTATAAGGAAAGACTGTCATCATGATGACTATAAACAAATCTCTTAGGACACTGACGACTTCCAGAGGATTTTGTGAATATCGCTAACCTCCCAAGAGAATACTTACTGTGACTCAGTTCAAAAACTTGCCTTGGACAAAATACTTCTAAATTAGAAGTACAGTATAGTAGTTTGGACTACAAACATACACCTTGTCGATGAATAACCAGGTCCTGGAATTACTTACTTATTGAATTAGTTAAGACAAATCCCTTCAAGTGTCATTAGAACTACATATTCCTAAGAACCCAAGACAAAATCTTCTACCAACTTTCTATTTTCTCATATATTTTTTGTACCTAGGCACTAACGTGGAGGTATTTGCTTGACCTCAGGAGTCAGATAAGCGGTAACCCTCCCAATAATGTCCACAACAATTTGAATTTGCTATGGTACAGAACTACTAAACGGTACTATTGTCAGAGTACTTAAAATCGATACTAACTACCGGCTCAATGTGCCGAGAAAAATACAAAAGTCTTACTCTTACACGCTCAGTGTAAGCCATCCTTTTTTTTTTGGGGTACAGCCTTGAAATATTACGCTCACTTCTATCACCTTGAATTCAAGCGCTGCATTACTTCAGCCTCTTCACAGTTTACTTGGTTGCATATCAACAGTACACAGAATAATTAAAATAACATAACCATGCCATGATAATCGTTGCACTGATTGCCACACTTCGAACATATTGAGCCCAAGTTAAGGATAAACGCACTCACCTGTTGAAACATTTCGTTGTAGCCCTCAAAATTATTGTCAAGTTGTTGTGTCGCTAGATTTTTCTGAGGTGTTGCGTGAGCGAACGCTATTACCGATACTTGTACCTCGGACGTATACCGCGACTTGTTCCCTTCTGTTGTGAACAGAAAAACAACGGAAGTTATTTTTGGGAACTCTATTCAATTTATTCAAAGCTCGTGAAAAAACTAACACTTATTTTTGCTCTTAGTTTATTCTACTAATCTTAAGCTTCCGTTTGATGTATGACTCATCGTCATACCATTTTCTGTTCCGAAGTTATTGTAATTTAAACGTAGCCTTTGCTACACCATTCCCCGACCTTTATCCCCTGTTTCGGACATAATTGTATTTGTAAATTTGTTCTACGTTGTGGTCCTGTAAATCATCTATATTATTCATGCATTTTTGTACACTAATTGACAATCGTATGACAATCGCATGGCTATCGCATTTGAGTGGTATTAGCAGGTGAATAAACGTGTTCCAGCCAGCTCGTCTTCTCTCTCTCGCGCTAGAAAACCAATCAGGTGAACGAATAGTTTTCCGTCTCTCTCTCTACCCCTAATTATTTAGTCTAACCTGGAACTCACGCGATATCATCCTCAAGGTTAGTCACTCGGCCTATCACTGTCAAGGTCTTGACCTACTTATCGACAAGTCGCTTAATCGCACATCATATTAGTGGGTGGATAGAACCAAAGGACACAACACCTTCCCAGCCAGCAGCTATTACAAAAGACTAAGCTTGTAGGAAGATTGTATTGTGGAGCAAAAGTGTGGCGAGAGAATAGTGAACTAGCAAACCAGTGAATTTGTATTTTCAAATACATCGATTTTTATATCAATCAATTTACAATGATTATTCATTAAGTGAAATCAATAACATTTAATTAATACAATCAAATACTGTCAACTGTATTTTTAGGGATTATGAATCCCTAACACAGGTATAACTTAACATCGGACTCTGTCTAAAGGTCTTGTCACCATGATAAGGTCTGACCAGACTGTCATCACTGATATAAAAACCTACTCATTGTCGGGTAAATTATGAAGTCTCTTAAACCTACTTAACACACAGCAAGATTTAAACCAATAGATGATCAGAGTAAGTAAACTAACTACGCTCATAATGTAAAAAATCGATCGTGTTTCGACGCCTATAGCTCACACGAAACCAATAAGAAACGAGGAACCACAAGTATAAAAAAAATCATGTTATCCATATGTAAATTCGCATATGCTATAGACTGGGCTTTTTAATCAGGCTTCATTACCTACTAGAACAATAGATTTACTTCAAAATCACAACACACCTGTCTATGCCGGAAGTGCAGTGAATATCAGCAAGTTCTAACTTGGAGACAACTCTACCAATACCTGAGACTTCACCGAATGAGAACCAAGCCTTTGACTACGTCATAAGACCTTAAATACATTACAGTTTAGTAGCGTTACCTCATTCGGGCTGACTCCCGTACAAATGCTTCCACATTTGGCAACATCCTCAGGATTGAAATTTAAGTGGCCACTAAGTTCAGTGCCAAACAAATTAACTGGAATTGTCGATAAGTATGACCTTTTGTAGTCAATCAGTGCCAAAACGAATTTGTGTTAAGGAATAAAATCAGTGTTATTTGGACGTTCCCGTAAGGGATTCGAAATAATTTTCGGCTTATATTCGTTCTATATATTTCTCAGGCCGACTTGAAGTAATATAGAGAATGACAAGTGGAGAAAAATAATCGATATACAAACATACATTACTTCCCTTATCCAAAAATCTAGAAAACCACACACAATTTATTCTTACTAAGTTGGGAGGCTAAACGAACGTCTAATGACACTAAATGGTTGTAACAACTCAACAGTATTAAATATCTCGCAAAATTCAGCACCAATATGGCTATTTATGACTGTTAGTTCTAACGGATACGACAAATAATCTGCAGGTACGATATTAGGCAGCTTTTAGTGACAATAATCCCCCACCGGGCACAAACACCTGAAAGTCGATCCATGTGTTCATAGGTTTCTTTAATGTCTTAGAACAACTCAACAACAACAGTAGAATTCGTTTCGTTGGTGTTTGATGAAATGAGACACATTCATCATACCTTTATAAAGGCATATACTAAACTATACTTACTTTATATTAACGTTTGATAGACAAAAATAAGTAATTCATGGTTCCATTTACATCATAAGAGCCCTGAATCAGTCAACTAAATGGAGGCAGCATAATTATTTCATTGTGATTATCATTAACCAAAGTCCTGTTACTGACCGACAATTCCTGATAGATTTTGCATAAATATATTCACTGAGACAATTTTACACACAGTGAATAATTTGATTGTATCGAATTTAAATAACGAGAATAAGCAAATAAGTGAAATACCTTATCTACATATATTAAATTATATTTGAATGTACAAGATCATTATTTCAATTAAAAAATGAAAAAGTATATCCACATTCCAAGACCAATCGTACCAAGTGAAAACCTAGATAGAAAAAGTTTTCCGTTAGCAGTCAGATGATAAACGAAAATAAATAAAAGCTTCAAATCACTGAAGACAAAATGTCAATTTATTTATTGTCTTCAATGAAGCTACTTTATATGATATCACAACTTAATAAATATTGAATAGAATCTATTTTATGCACTTAACATTGGTCTTCGCAACACTAAGCCATGTGCTGTACTTCAAGTAATACAAAACTATGTCCAGAATACTTCAAAAATGAGGAAAAACATTCCCATTCAAGCAGTCAGAAATATGAAAACAAAACAAAGAAGAAAGGCTACTGTTAAATTCATAATCCAATGCACTAAAACCAATATTTGTCCTAAAATTTATTTTTAGTCTATTTTAATCAGGTCATATCTTACTGAACTTCCGATGCTACAGTTATAATTTTACAAGACCTAAATGATACATCTGTTATCTGTAATTTGAGTGTATTTAGATATTCCCGTTGATTTGCTATGAACTGAAACTGATCAGTCTACGTTGCCACATATGCATCCTGAGCGGACTGCCTCGATATAGTGGCAGTTGGGTTGATTGGGTTGGGTTGTGATTGGTCAGAAGGTACATCCACCGACGAGTTCGAAATGGGACGAAACGCGTGTTCTGGATACCTGTGGTTAGTCACAATCCAACTCAAACAATATCTGTTATCTGCTTTAGATTACTCTGATCTGGCTAGTGGAATAGACAGTGGTTAATTTAGATACGACTCAAGATATGAACTAGAAACAATAGAAAGTTAATATAGCTCTGTGAATCGCAAAGCGATAGCTTACTGATAAAGACAATTGGCATCTAATCAATCATTTTCTTGATCATTTTTGGGAGAGAAAACCTATACATAATTGACTTTCTGTTTCTGCTTTCTTTAAAATGATTTAATATAAATAAACAGGACTGTTTCTTTGGAACGTTCCACTGACATCATAAGAAATATATTTATCCGCACGTTATTACGGTCTATCAGCATTAATTTTTGGCATGATTATAACAAAAGCAAAGTTTGGACTAAAATTCCCGAATCCACCCCCCCCCTATTTCTTAATGCCAAAAATAAAAGTTGGGCATTTCTGCATATCACCATAGTGTTCATTCATTATAGAAAAATACTTCATAATGATATGATTATTAGTTTAACTATTTTAACTGTGTTACCACTCCATAATTGCTTATTGAATGTAAGCAATCGCTTCTGTTATCCCTCATCACAGAAGAATAGTATGAGCAAATCTAGAAGTACTCACTGATGCCCTCGGCCTATTTTAATGTGAACCATCCACTACCATAAATAGGATCGTTGCCACTGAGCCATCTGAGTAGCGAATGAACTTTTATGGAACTAAAATACCAACACTTAGTGAAATTCTGAGCAGTAAACAACCATTAGCTAATCTGATCCTTACTGGTGAATACTAACACTATGGCAGCTTCCAATTAATTGATTTCAACTAACAAAAATACATATTAATGAAATCACTAAATGAATTTATGAAAAAAATCAACTCTTGAAAAACTTCAGTAGTGATAGGCCGTAGATTAGAACAAAAAAATTATATTTGGAACAACTATATATATATATATATATATATATATATATATATATATATATATCAACACTGAGATGGTGATTTGTAGCTCTTAAATTCATCTAAAGATTATATCATGTAGTCAACATCAACTATTTACAAAATATGAAACGTAACATGAAGCACATGTCTACAATTCAAATGATCACTTATAGTTCCAGCAATCTCATTATGAGGGTTCTTGTATTTCCCACTGACGTTGCTAAAGACTTAAACTGATCAGTCTCAATGGTTAGTTGGAGAACACAGTGACGTTTGACACGAGAAAATTGAGTTCGAGTCTCAGGGTGATTATCGACACTAGGATGCGGATAAGCAGACTATATGTGAGCATGTACAACCTTCCAAAAGATGAATCAGTTTAAGTTACCACACCTCAACAGCACAAAATGAAGTGAAAGTAACATCAACATTGGTACATAATTGATATATGGATATCTCACAAACTATATAGGCGATCTAAGGTTAAGTCTCATATAGGACGAAAAACATGAGTGCTGGATTCCATTTAGTAGCCACATTCCAACTTAATAACACCATTATGATATTATAGTGTAAGGAGTAATGAATTAGACCAATTCACACTAATCCAAGTTTTTATGTTATCTATGACCGAATATAATGATTGAAACGGCGGCTTAATGGTCAAAACACCCGACCGGCAACAAATTTAGACCCTATTCTACTTCAGTTCGAACAGGAGATCAGTAGCACTAACGTTCATGTAAACAGTCCTGCTTAAAGTTCTCTACCAAAATCTGTACTTGATAAATGAATTACATTAGAATGTAATGATGATATAGCCACTAATCTCAGAATTATAATAATAGCTAAATACAAATATTATATCAAAAATTACCAAGTGAAAATGTACGAAGCATGCTCATTGCGTAAAACAACTCGAGTTTGTCCACCAACTGGTCCACCGACGACACTTGATTCTGAAAATACACGCATAGATAGATACGCCAAACTTTAGAAAACTTATTACATTTATTTATAATGGACAAAAAAATTATGCCTAGTTGGCTAGTTTTAATTTCACTAATGGTCATAAGTCTTAAACAATGTAGAGTATGAGACAATTCCGCGCTACAGAAAGTTACGATATCACACCAGCATGACGAGAACAAATTAATGAGACGAATAGTAAAAGAGATGAAATAATGCGGTGATGAAAATGAGATCAATCAAACATTGAAAATATACTGCAGAATAGGCTTGTATCCCAGTGTGAACATCAACATTGGGATGCAGGTACATCCAGCCGACGAGTCCCGAATAGGACGAAACGCGCGTCCTGGATTCCACTTGCCAGTCACAATCCAACTTAAATTGAAAATATACTCAGAAAAGAAGGAATACAGGAACTTAATGTCCAGACTAAAACAAAAATGAATGTACTTGTGCACTAACGGATTCTTAGTAATAACACATGTCACCAAACAAGACATTGCAATGGCCTGAGCTTTGTTAGTAGATACAGACCACCTAGTTTGGAGCAAAAAAAATAATGGCAATCAGAAATCGAAAAAAAGGCCAAAATGACTGGAAACTGGTCATAGTAAAAAAGATGCATGCATTCATAATCATCTTTCAAATCTTTAGCTCTAGTATTCTTTTATATATAACTCATTCTGTCTTCTCCAACCTACTACTTGATGTTACTGATAGCATTCTAACTTCAACCCTTTGTTACATAATTGGATTATTTGATGTAATTAGCACGATCTTGAATCTGATTTAGATGAGTTCAATGGTCCCAAAGTCGGGGTTAGAAACTAATTGTAGTAATAGCGCACTAATGCATGTCGGTCGCGGTAACAGAAACCAATTCACCATAAATAGTGCACTACTTCTACGAGTAAAAGAATTTAACGTCTTGGGAGTACCTGTAAGCCATGACATGTAAACCATTGCATACTGCAACGTAGCAGCAGCTAAAGAGTGCCAAGTGTTATAGTCACACCACAGAGTATTTAAATGTTTTGATGAAGATACGTTACGAATTTTATACTGTATGTACATAGGACTTCATCTCGAATATTGTGTACAAACAGGTCCCTATCTTATTAAGAATGTCAAGACATTTGAATGGGTTCATGATATGTCGAGGATCCGTTTCTTGCATCGAGTTGTCAGCGAGTGAAACGCTCTACCCGAATACGTAGTATCAGGTCCATAGGTAAATTCTTTCGAGGAGAAGCTAGATTATAATTGGGATAAAAACTGAAAAAATTAATACAGCACATCAGACCTACCATCCTTACTACTGAAGACTAACTTTAGCGTATAGTCGTGGTAGCCTAACATGAGCTAACATATATTTTCATCAGGCTCTACGCAGATTTTGATTTAATAATGTTTCACAATAATCAATAAACTGTATTTACATTTTTTCTAAGAAAACAAATCTGCTACTTATCACATACCATAATCGGCATCCAGAAAAATCGGTAAGGTTTTCAAATCATTAGACATTTTATCAATTTGTCTACAAGGATAACGAATATGTGGATTTTGGTTTGCATGATCTAAACAAGTAAGAGAACCAATTTGAGAACCAAATATTCGAGTTGGTGGCTATAAAAAAATTAATTTAACAGAATTAACAGCATAGTTTAGTTAAGAATAATTAGTACAATAGAATAAAACGATTCCATATAATTAATATGATCTAACTCCAGCTACTCAACCCAGATATTTTGATAAAAGTGAATGCAATATAAATACTCTTTAGTTGAACTTGCACTACATTCACCTTTAAACTACTGAGAAAATAAGAAATGTTTAAGATTTATTCTCCGCGTCAACCGATGGTGAAACATAGAAAAGTAAGTGATTATATTCATATATATTCTTGAAAATCAACTATTGAAGAGATTTGTGTAAGCATGGCTTTAAAATCTAGATTGGTGATTACCGAAAGTCATTTTATTGGGTGGTTTGGATTGAATATTTGGGAAGTAATTTTTCAAAAATAACCCATCTTTTTCAACTGGCAGATAAAGAGTATTAAGTTCATAGTCAGTCAAAAATAATGCAGAGCCTGATACATATGCGCATTAGCTCAAGTTTCCATATCAAATTAACACGACGAGATCGCATTAACAAGATTAAAGATAGTTTAGGCAATCCTCATCTGCCAACATAAGTCACTTCGACTGTTGATCGATAGAAATTCTACCACTAATAGAGAGCGAAAACCCTGACATTGATTATTATCTTGTGATTTGTGCAAATAATCTTTGACAATTATGAAAACAATATTATTCAATTAATGCAGAACAAACGATCCTAATAGTCAAAATAGCAACAAATCGAACAAAAAAAAGACTAAAAATACATTCTGAAGCACATAAAAAGATTGTGGTTTAATAGTCTATTGGATAACATCCAGGTGTTTGAACCAACAAATGTTGGATCTAAACGTTAAAGAGATCAGTAGATTAAGCTACATTCAACTGACTAGTTCGTTATATTTGTTGTTTGCATTCGTCAACGATTGATAATGGTTAGGTACCACTGTGAATCTGAGAGCGCTGGACAGCTATTTTGTCCTATTATTGAACTCGTAAGTAGTGTGCATTCACGTTCACTATATATAAATAAACAGTAATAATTAGGCAGAATATCATCCTAAATCATCTATGCAATAACATAAATAAAATCCACTGCTAGACACAATCCTAATTTGTAAAAATTAACTAAAATGCAGAAGTGAGGCATCAACTGAAAATATACGCATGAAAACATGGACCTGTCAAATACAGTGTCGACTATCAATAAAATATATGTGCTGGTATTATAGTTAGTACCTTTTCTTGATATCGTATATACCCCGACAGTTCCACTACACCTTCTACCTAAAATTGAAAAGTAAAAACAATCAAAATATCAGTGAACAAGTATATATTTCAATTATGAACGTAGATTAGATTATACACTTATAAACACAGAATAGCAAATGTAATCATAATGTGATTTTCATAATAAATCAGTGAGTATTGTATAGCTTTATAAATCCTATTCAGGGATTAACGTCTCATTGGATTAAGATCATTATCAACAATTATCCAACTCAAAAGCGTAGTAAAGTCTAATAAGATACCACTACTAAGTAAACATTTATTAATTCCCGATTGGAAATTCAGTTAATAAGTATGTAATCTAATAGTATCAGCTTCATTCAATATTATTGACGAGTTATCCATGTCTTACAATCAACATAGCTGGATGATAAGATCACAGCATTTTTCACTAGAACATTCAGAAATCCTCTGAGAGCCAATTACTAGTAATGTAATCAGAAGAGTTAAAATCGTGAGATATCACGTCAATTACTGTTTGAATACATCCAAAATAAGTCGGTTTTGAAGTAAAAAGGTAATTTAAAAGAGGTAAGAAGAAATTATTATTATTATTAAGCATTTAGTTACATTCAATGATGAAATAGACAAATTATGTAAATACAATGCATAATAGGTGAAGTGTTAAGTTAGGTTAGCCATGATATCAAAATGTCAAAAATTCACCTAATGAAAATAAGAACAGCACATCTAAGTGAATAATATTGTTTTGTCAATTGGATCTTCATCAGGCTCTACCCTAATATACAGTAGTATTTATATACAAATATAATGAATGTCATACAAATCAAAGCAATTTATGAGTCGATGGTGATAATAAAATATGATGATTACATAACTGCTAATCAAAATCACTACGAAGTGCAAATTGGTAACCAGAGGACAGTTATACTAGTAATAGTGGTAAGAACAATAAAAAGAAGTTAAATAAATATTTCAATGAGGGAGGTAGGTCAGAACTCGAGAAAAATTAACGTATTAAAATAATTGTCATTAAAAATAAATACGTCGTGGAAAGTGCGAATAGACAGTTCTAATAAAATAGGTGATAAAGACGAAAAACGAAGAGGGTTCGAAGGAAAAAAACAAAACCAAAAAACAAAGATGTGAACTTTATAGTGATTATGATTAGAAGTTATGTAATCGGTATAATTTATCACCACCATTGACTCATAGACTGCTTTGATATTCTTTATATTTGTATATAAATACTACTGTATATTAGAGTAGAGCCTGATGAGGGATCCTACTGGCGAAACAATATCATTCACTTAGATATACTGTTCTGAATTGTGATAATAGGAATGACAAAATAATGAAGACGTGTTAATGTAACACAAAAATTGTTGTATAAGTAATTCTGATAATAATGATATACAACCTATACGAATTGAGAAAGATACCATCAAGATAATAATAAGTGATTAGACATTAGTATGAACTGCTAAAGTTGAATGTACAATTAAGAATGGAACAGAGGAAAGATAAACTCCGAGAATAGCTACTAAAATAACTTCATCATAATGCGTCTAGCGAGTCAATATACCATAAGAAACTAACTTTGAGAACAAAAAGACAGATTGTTCTACCGTGTGTGAAAGATATTTTAGAAATAACCCCAAGATTTATAAACCCCTTTAGAATCAACGTAATGAACAAACCGATGCAATCGTTTTATTTAGAGAGTTTCAAGAAGCATGATATTTAATTTAATTAGAAGACAGTGGACAAATCGACATAAATCCAAAACAGCAACACATACGAAAGAAATCAGTCAACCACATGATCATACATCAATTAAAACAACAGTCAGCGGGAAAGTAAGAACAAATAAAAATAACTACTCACAAATACAATAGTCAGAGGAAATTGATTTGAAACTTATGAAATAACTGAAAAGCTCAATTCTGCAAGAAATAGGCGTTAGTTGTGTTCTTTAGAATACATTTAAACCACCTAGTTCAGAGAATCCAACACCACCAAAGAATTGAATAGACTTTAACAATAAGTGAAACAGTATAAAAATAATAAAACCGATGAATTTTAGTGAATTTGTCACGTTGACTTACTACATTAAAAGAAATTATATTAAAATGGATTGTGCATGTTATTAGATAATTATACAAAACTAAATGCGTAAAGTGAACATTTGTTACCTGGCCATCAGGTCGAATGATAGGATCACGTGCACCATACGGGACCCACCCACGATTTACCAATATGGAGGTTCTAAAAGTTGAAATGTTAGTTAACTAGTCAGGCTAACAGGGAATTAACTCCCTAATGTTTTATTTATACCCAGGTCTATCTTCCAAGTAAAAAGGTGTTACAATAAAATAACCGGAGGCAGACGGACGAATCATATTTGACTGGAGCAATTTATTTGGTGATCTTATCGCCCATTCACTTCCATAGCCTTTAAAAGGTATAAAATCTTCAATGAGCGAACGAGGTCCAATTACGACTTCATGCGAATGATCAAAATGACCTCGAACTAAGATATGCGTGAATTCAGGTAGTTCAGAACTAGAAACAACGCTGATAATACAAAACAATGAAGATATAACTAGCAGAAAAGGAACAAACTTGTGTGGTAGTTGAATGGGCTTAGCAGGAATTCGAGAATTTATCTTTTCAAGTAAATCAATTTTCCATTTTCTTCTTTGAATTTGCCAATATCCTAAAGCGAATGAAGCAGCTGGAAAAACCTGAAACAAATTATCAATAGCAAACTAAGATTACAAAGATATAACCGAATTTTTTAAGATCTAACACACACCATTTTCTACCTAGCGATCAGCCTCACGAAAGAAAACACTACGATTCTTCATAAGATTATATATAAACAAGTCCATTAGAAACTTCTGCAGGTTTATGAAGATACTACGAGCATTTACGTAAAAAAAATTACATAACTATGAGGCAAGTTTTATAATAACAGCCAATGACAGCAACTAACTAACTGGAGAAACGGCGGATCAGTGATTAAGCCAGTCAACTTTTAACCACTAAGTGGTAGGTTGAAACCCTACTTCTTTGGTTCGATTAAGCTGGCAGTAAACCTGGCCTTCACTGCCATAGGACCTCTCGATCTATAGAATCCAATGCTGCATTCAAGTCAATGAAAAACACCAGTGTCGAACGCCGAAAAGTATGTCTGTCCTAAAACTTTACTTCATACTTAGTGCTATATCTACATCGGCTATCCCAAGAGAAATAGCTGTCGAGTCGCCAGATAAACTAAGGGTATTGCATGGTTTCTTCATATAAGCTAAAGTCTGGTGAATAAACACGCAGGATTCTGCACGAATGTTTTGGAGACAGTAAATATCGATAGCACAAAATTCTAATGTCTTAACTAGAGAGGTTTGCTCCCTGATGACACAGAGTCCGAATGTTGAGGGCTTTAATGTGCATTTTGGAGCGTGGCTTAAGTAGATCCAGGACAGAGTTTAGGGACTTCGAATAGTAAGGTGAGTAAGATAAGGTGTACATTTATAGGGCCGACGTTTTCTAACTTCACCTTTCGTCTGTTGGAAGACAGCATCACTGTTTAGAAAAAAAAACACCTTACTGTTGTCATACCTCTGTAAAGTATGGAGTACGACTTCACCTTCACGACTTCACTTCGCCTTAAGGAATGATTGTTCCAACCATAATACCCTAACTTCACTGTAATCATAGGCAAGCCCGACCACCACTTTGAGGTGGAAGTGATGGTCAGTTAAGGGGCGATAAAATGTACCCGAGCGGTCATCAAAAGTAAAGTGTACATTGATGTCTAAACAGTTTAATTACTGGTCATCTCTAGACTGCTTCTGCTTTGAGTTATGTACAATGTTCGAATATGTCTCAGTATTGTTGATTGGATTCGTCACAAATTGACGTTAGTAGAGTACCATTGAACAGCAAGGAGTACTGAACAGCTATTTCGCCTTAGTACATGAACTCTCAGCAGTATGCACCCTAGATTCCGCCCCAAAAGCTTCAGGTTTGTAGACGCGTAACACTGCACTACTGGGCCGGTATCCAATGGCAGAATTCCCACCAACACTAATCTGTGACGAATCTAGTCAAGAAAACTTAATACACATCACAAAACCGTCTAACTTCAGTTACCTAGATATAGTTAACTTAAAAGCATAAAAAAAAACACTTTGTTAAACGGGCCCGAAGGTGGCTAACGGGTTGAGTTGTTTCCGTCGCGGTAATTAAGTATGTAGACTAGCATAAAAGGGCTAATAACTATTGTTCAGCTTATTACTCACCAATAACCCATAAGCACTGATTATGTTCATGACTCAGACCAAAACACATAAGCACCCACTTTCTTCGACAATTCATTGCAGCGAGTAATAACTTTATGGGTAAATGCTGTATCATAATCTAGATGTCCTTAACCTTTTCCGACCTACAGCTACACAATCCAGTGCAGTGTGGTGAGGCATTAGTAAGGTATGAGGAACAAAGACATTTAGGTTAAATTTAACAATATCGCTGGCTGCAATATCACTTTTTACCCAGAAATATTTATCAAAAAGCGATCACTAATCATTGTTATTCTTCTAGACTTGATTAATTGCTCGAAGACATAATCAAAGACTAAGAAATTGGGTGAAATCTGAGTTCAAACTAAGCATCAAGTCTTTTTGATAAACTAGGCTTTTCCATCACCAAGACTTTGTCAATAACTGACTAAAAAGGTTGAACAGATCAATGTCTAAACATTCTACAGTTTATTCACATATTTGACATAAGAGCGGTTTCACATCGAAGCAAAATCGTAGAAAAGTCCAAAATATTGATCAAATAGTCAGTCGATTAAAAGTAATGTAGGACCTGGGATATAAACATATATATATCTGACCAAGCTGCTACACCATATACGTACAGTGAAACGAAATTATCAAGGTGATCAAAAGAGAAATAGTAACATCTTCGGTATTAAAAATGTCTACGCGTAGAGGATATGATTCTAGAAGAACGAATTAATATAATAAAAGGTACGGAATAATTTCGAAAGTCAGGACCCAAGAGTAAATAAGGACTGAATACATCAGCATCATTGTGATAGATTCCAAATCATGTCACATGTCTACGAAACCTGGTTACGATAATTGCGCAGACCACGACCAGTTAGTATGAACCTATTAACATGACATTACCTGTTAGTAACTTTGCAGATTGATGCCACATTTTCGTTCATCTTACTCTAAATTTCTCCAAGCCACCCCTAGCCTTATTCCAGCCTATACCAGACAGCATCGCTCGTCGAGGTAGGTGGTGGTCGGGTATACGTAACACGTCCTAACCACCTCAGCTGATGAGGGCTCACTACTTCATCAATCGATTTATCATAGTTACCTAGCACTCTAATTCTAATCCACGTATTGCTTACTCGGTGGTTCCAGCAAACACGAGCAATGTTTTGAAGACATCTATGATCGAATACTGAAGCCTACGAATATCCTATATCCTTAATGGTCATGTTTTACATCCATAAAGTAGAATAGATCGGACTGCAGCTCAGCAAACGTGTTTTTTGGTTAGTAGACGGATGTCTTGCCTATACTGTGTGTCAAGGTTAGAGGTAGTTAGACATAAGTAATATACAAATAAATCATCGTCTATGAAAATTTACAAATTCGACTAGCAGAGTAAAAGCCAACGGGTTTCAGCAATTACATATACCATCAGCTTCTGCTGATATATTTGAGAAGAAAACGTGAACATACAGATTCCAAATCATACGTTAATAAGTCATTAAAAAAAAAACATAAAGTTTGTAAATACCAATGACATACCAACAACGAATAACTGATCCACGTACGACGTTTTTTTGAATCAGTTGGAAGCAAACTGTGGTACGAATTTCGACAACTACTGGATGCATGCGCCAATCTTAGCAATTTAATAGAGTACATGACATCTGAAATAAAATCGAGCGACTGGTTACGAGTGGTAAACCCCAAAAATCATAAACTTTGAATAACGACGAAGATATTCACATAGTTGGTAACTGTAATGCCAAACAACACAAAACTTGTAGGATATATTTAGATCAAATGACATAGTAAAGAATTTAAATGCTTTTTTAATGATTTATTAGAGACTTATAAACTAAATCAGTCAGTTACAACGTAGAACTTGATACATGCGTACATCAGTTCAAGTTGCCATGTCTCAACCAGCAGATAGTGATTAAATTGTTAGACCGAATCCCAGAGTAGGGGGGGTAGTAACATAGTAAGTACTAGTGGAAAGGCATTGAGATCAAAAATTTGAAATAAAATAAGTGATTCAGTAAAAAGAAAATTATGATAAACTCAAAAACTAGAATTTGGAGGAAGACAAGGAGTGGATGCACCTGCGCCATTGCCAACGATTTCGAGCCATATCACCTAAAGTCTCTAACCATTTGTTACGAGCATCACGTGTGCCCCAACCACGAAGTCTGCATCTATTAACATGGCTCAACCCAATTGTCAATGACTTCATGGATAAGTGCCATATTTTCATTTGGCCACCCCTAGCTTTATTCCAGCCTACTCCCACAACAGACACTGCCCATCGAAGTAGACGGTGGTCATGCATACGTAACACATGTCCTAACCACCTCAGCTAATGAAGATTCACTACTTCATCAATAGACTTACCGTATTTACCTAGTACTCTACTCCTAACCCACACGTTGCTTACTCGGTGGTCCCAGCAAACATGAGCAATGTTTCGGAGACATCTATGATCAAATACTAGGAGCCTACGAATATCCTCTATCCTTAATGGCCATGTTTCACATCCATAAAGTAAAACGGATCTAACTGCTGCGCAGTAAACACGTTCTTTAGTCATTAAACGAATGTCTCGCCTACTCTACAAGTGACGAATTGGCAAAAGCCAATCGGACCTTATGTATACGAGCCGAGATTTCACCAGACACCAAAACATCAGGACTAATGAGGCTCTCAAGATAAGTGAAGCGGTTAACACATTCGATTGCTTCGCTCCCTATCACTAACCTTGGTGCCGAATTAAACCAGTCCTGAAGCAGCATTTTGCATTTGAATGAGGAGAATCGCATCCCAAGTATGATTACGTTCATGTTTAAGGTAGTCAAAAAATTCTGCATTTTATCAGCATCTTCACTCAGTAAAACTATATCATCGGCATATTCTAGGTCAGTAAGTTTATCTCCTGGCAGGAGGTCAACCCCAGAGAAATCAGACGATGACAATGTTAACTCTAAAAGTATGTCCATGATAAAATTAAATAAAAATGGGGAAAGCGGACAACCTTGACGAACACCACTAGAAGTGGTCAATTCCGAAGACAATCTGCGATAAGCTCTAACACGACACGTGGTGTTCGAGTAGAGAGCTTGTATAAGGTTAATAAGGTTAATGTACTTCCCCGGTACGCCTTTCAATGACAGACATTGCCACATAACCTTACGATCAATAGAGTCAAACGCCGCCTTAAGGTCAAGAAATACAGCTATTGTTGGGCGTCTGAAAGTGTGCCTATGTTCCAGAACCTGTCTAAGTGTGAATATTTGGTCTATACAACCACGTTCGGGTCTGAAACCACCTTGGTTTTCTCGAGTTTGCTCTTCACGAGCTTTAGTTAGACATCAAGGTATTATTGAAGCTAATATTTTAGACACTATGTTTGTTAAACTGATGCCCTGGTAACTGTCACACGAGGACTTCTGTCCTTTCTTATAGATTGGGATGATTAGTGTTCGAGACCAGTCAGATGGGAATACGTCCAGTTCCCAAATTCTAGCCAAAATTTCAGTTAATATCCCTGCTAAGACTGGACCACCTTCCTTAAATATCTCAGGGGTTAATCCATTAGGTCCTGCTGCCCTCCTTCGCTTTAAGTTCCCTATAGCCTTTTGGTTTAGTTCACTAGTAGATATTACTGCTGTTTCAACAGCTTTTTGGACACCATTCCAAGCTAACTCAGGATGAGTACAGTCTACGCAGTTGACTAATTGGTTTTCCACTAGCTCCTGAAATGTATTCTTGACTTTTTCATTATTAAGTTGAACTCTGAGGGGAATCCTTGTCGTGGATCTGTTACGTCTAGTGAGACGCAGACTAATACGCGCTCGTACTAAGGCATGATCTGAGTCTAAACATGTGCTCCGAAACAAGCGGCAGTCTTCTATCGAGCCTCTCCAACGATGGCTGATAGCAATGTGGTCTATTTGGGTCCAGTGTTGAGTTGATTGTGGAGGTCGCCATGGCAATCGATGTCTTTCCTTATGCTTCAAGTTGGTGCTTGCTAGAAATAGACGTAGTTGTAGTAAACGGTCGCGATTGTCTATTCATTGAGCCTCAACACCATGGGATCCACCTAGGTGCCTTTCGGTTTCATTTAGTCTACCTATATGGGCATTAAAACCACCAGCCACTATTACTACATCAGTGCGCTTAGCTTTACGAAGGAGGTCAAAAGGCTTTCTGTAAAATTCATCTTTCACTTTATCTGAGTCGCAGTCAGTGGGAGCATGGGCAGAGACAACAAAGAGACAACGGGGCGTGTCCCTAACTTTACGAGTTCTAACCGTTTCATTTGGACGGACAGCACATAAGCGATTGTCTATTGGAATCCAGTCGAAGAGAGCCTGTTCAGCTTTTGAAATTCTAAACTCAGACCCACTGTAATATGCTTATCCCACAGAGATCTTTGACAAACGATGAAATATTCATCCTTTCTAAGTATATACAGTTAATATTAAGGCTTAACCTCAACCCGAAATGTAATGAGAAATCCTCAATCTCTAATGAGTTCTTTATAATTGAAATTGAAACTTGTACAGGATATATTATTTTATGTCACCCAAAAACTTATGTAAGTTATTCTCGGACCCTCCAGACTTAATGTTACGATTTATTTTATATAAATATTCATCTAGATGACTTGATAGCATCCTTCATTGCAATCAAAAGTACGGTCACAAGTGATACCTAACTCGGTTCCACATTGATTCGATATTGTTGGTATGAACTCCCGTTGATGGGTTCAAGAAATGTTTTTTATGCGCTGTGACTCTGTACGTACCCCAGGTTTGAAAGTGCTTCATAGGGTTTTTAGTTGTCATTAAATATTACTGTCTCAGGTAAGATGTATTTTTCTAACAGTTTAAGAGGTGTAGTAGCCAGTCTATCACGAATCCTCTCACAATGTCTTTTGTTTAATGCTTTGTTCCATATACCAAAGAGCAACAAGTGTTAGAAAAAGGAGCCACTTACCCAATCTTTAACCTGGCGTCCACTATTAAACTTTCCTTTAAGAATCAATGATTTGTTGGTTCCGACTATTTTTCCTAGTCCTCTGTATCTAATTTTTAAGGAAACGGCAAAATTCACACCACTGAATCGTCACCTTATTAGATACATTTGCGAGTGAAGCAGCTGTCGTTACTTAAATCCCAATTACCCATCTGATAATTAAAACGCTTTGTTTTAATTCTAACCTGGAACAAGTTAAAAGAGAATCCGCTTGGATGGACTTCTTACACCAGCACCCAGTACAACAAAAGCAATAGCCATCTTGTGTTCCTTGGGTTTCGAAAACTGTCATTTCCTCGCCACATTGACAATTTATTGCTTTTCTTAACAATCTCATAGTTCGCAAATGAATAACGAGATTTTAATCACTAATAAGACCTAAAAACCGCTCTGTCGTCAACATGCGTTTTTCAGGTGTCCAGCGTTATCTTGAAACGTTTCCTTTGTTCCTTATTGGTTCGGCCGTAAAAGTCATGTCCACCTAGTCACCTATGTAGCTAGATATGCAGCTACAATCGTCTAACGGACATATCTAATAAGTATGTCTAGCATTTAAAGGAAACATTGCAATGTAAGTACGATTAAGAATGCAAATAGAAATAATAATCGATAAAGGCGTCTCACGAAGCTTATTTTATGGTCGTACATACACGAAAATAGGGAATCTTTCTCATTGTTTTATCTATCCAACCAGACAGATGACTCTTGACTAAGGCACTATTTATTGATTTTCAATGACAGACCATTATACATAATTTATATACATGCCACCAAACACTAAACAGGAAATAAAAACATATTTGCGCTATTTCACGTCTAAATCCCATCAAATCATTTACAATATTCCAAAAAAAACCAGTGTTTACAAATAATTTCGAATAATTTTAGATTCAGTGAGTCGTGCGTAGTTATATTAAGATATTCACTAACTGTGATATACACAAAGTATAAGCAGACGAAGAAACCTGGTATAAGCTGATCAAAATGCAACCGTTGAAAACCGCGCTGAATATCTCAGGTCTAGTCATTGACCTAAACGTTGTCCAAACAAAAGTTTCTACGTCTATCTGTTTCGTTTGAAATTAAAAACCAACATAAAACATAATGTACCTTTCATAACTAACTGAAGGAATTACCCAAACAGTTATTTTGAAGTTAAGCATCTATCATTAAGTCTGTTTGGATGTTGAACAAAAATGATATGAATTTTATTTTAATTTCACTTTATGCTGATGTAAGGAGTCAGTCAAACCTGTATTTTTGTCACAACTCATTCTGAATCAGGACATAAGCAAGTTCTCATATTCATCATCATGACTAGACTAGTAGTAAAATGCATCCTATTTGGAACAATAATACATAATCAAAATTAGTAACCTTATGAATCACTTTTAACTGTTGGCTACGTACGTAAGATTATAGTTCACTTTGTCGATCCTTTGTAAGGGGTCCATTTGAATAATACTGAAATAACGTGGGGTTGCGTAAAGTGTCATTTGCGACTGAATTTCAGATCTCAAAGCTGGTATCCCATCACTTACAAGCATACTGATATAATATATACATCATGAAATTAAGTTTCTGGTAAGATAAAAACAAAAAGCTCTGCACATATTATGATTTTAATTATAAACAGTTCATCGGAAATAGGGAGTTTCTCATTGCATTTCAGATATTGGTTTCGCTTTATTATCATCTGTATATTTTTTGAACGGACGTATATCTCGTTGCAGAAATGCTGCCCTGACCTTACCAATCCGCACCTTCATATCTTCATCAGACCTCTCTTGTTTATCAACGATGCTGCTTAAGTATGCTGGAGTCTCAACGTCTCCTAGAATTCCTTCCTCGTGAAAAAAAAATGTGCATCAAAAGATTACTGTCAGTTTTTGCGTTTGAGATGTATCTAACATTTCGGTGTAAACTAGATGTAGCATTTTAATCCATTTTCATATCCTCCGTTCAGTCGCTGTGCAAGTGTTAGATATTAAAATATAGTCTTGGATAGATAATAACAGTTTGCATGTCATTTTGAGGCTTTAGTGGTAAACTAATTCATGTAAGCTTAGGATGGGACGTATTCGGTAAAAATCAAACCTGTAACCAATTCGTGTCACTTTAGGCAGACCTATTAGCCCATATTTTAAGGAGTTGGCTATACTATTATTATATTTAAGTGTAAAATCTGAAATATTGAGAGTACACAAAGTTTCTGCCTTTAGGACACAGCATGGGTCAACTAATCTATGGATAGTTTGGCCTCAAAGTTGTCAAACAAGTTACTAAGAGTTATTAAAAACAGTCAAACTATTTAACTCCCTACCTATCGAAATTGTCCATGCGAATCATTATAAGGCCTTTAATAAAAAAACTTAAATAATTTTAAAGTATACGCTGTAAACGACCAAGTATCGTTTGTCATATAAAGACTTAACTCGGGTGTACGAATAAAAACAAATCAAAAGTTAATTGGGGATGGAAGGGAAGCGATATTTGGTCGTGAGTGGAGCGCTAATGGGATAACAATGTCTAAACTGTCTGACTGAAGAGGGAATTGCTTCCTACGTTGTATCGTGATCTGGTGGTGATGCTTGACAGAGCATCTTCAACTAGTCGTGTTCGCTAAAACATACATGGTCAGCATAAATGACAACAGTATATGCAAATATTCATTTAGGGAATTATTTACCGCCACATTTCTTAGGGACTCAGGCCAAGTTCTCTCGTTAGCCTGCCAACGCTTTCTTAATCTATGCGTTTTTTTATGCCTAAATCTGTACCTGATAGAAATGTTGACTTCTTACTACCAGACACAAAAGCCAATAACTATTTGAAACCATATAAAAAGTCTGATACTGGTTTAGCATATGCTATACAATGATTTTAATATTTATGTGTCTAATCTTCTTGTCTTTTCCGGGACCAATAAATTGACGGAAACTTCACCTAATTTTTAAAAATATAGGGTCAAATAGTTTGCAACTAAATTTTCATTTCTTGCATCTAATTGTGAATAACTAGGGTTCTTTACAGGATCACACAGTCCCTCAACTTCCACGAAAAAGTTTAAAATGTGGTTGTTACTAGACAGTACTTCACTTTATAAAAATTAATTAACTTTATCGATCTCTAATCCTTATCCTTGAAGACTGAATGTTTTCGTAGCCATAAACAAAGCGCGGAAATAGAGTTTCTTCGGTACAACTGGTTGTTGATTCTGCATCTACTAAATGTTTTTAAATTAACTTATCATCTTCGCCTTGCAGCTAAATGCTGCCTCATTCTGTTTCTGCAAAGTGTATTCGAGAGTTCTGTCAAGTGACTGGTAGGCTATTATAATAATATCTTACGTTTTTAGGGTCTGACGATGAAACTGCCCGTTCGTTTTTATCAGCTTGTAATAATAACATAGAACTAGCTGTTAGCCTTTACATGGACGATCCGAGTAGGGTTCCTTCTCAAGGTCCAACAGAAGACTACCGGACTCCTATTCCCCAAAGAAATGAACAGTTACTCCCTGTTGTTGTGCCCCTTCGTAAGTTGGTAAACCTGCATCTAAATCAGTTTGTTCATTTGTTGCTTCATTTTTAATTTATTACGGTTTTTACAAGTGCACTGCTACTTGGACTTTATGATCAGTTTGCGTTTGGCGAAATTGGATGAGTTATGATTCTAAGTCGTATCAACTGATCGTTCTACAACTTTAATGACATCGGGGTTATTGATTATAGTTTTGTTTTTATTAGACTGCTTATTTTTTTATTTTATCTAACTACTTTAACTTTTCGGCTAATTGATTTTCACCGTCAACACACTTCATCATCTGTAATGACGACTAGATTTCAAAATATAGATAAGTATCTAGTCAATTTCTGTAGAAATAGGTCTGAAACATTGTAGTTTAGTTAAATGTGATTTAGTTTTGTACTTAACTATTTTTACTCCATCACTCAATATTTCTGAGTTAGTAAGACCTCAAAAAGTTTGTAATTGGAATGGTTCTAATTGGTTATCACCCAGCGATCTGTCAGTCAGTTACAACGTAGAACTTGGTACATGCGTACAGCAGTTCAAGTTGCCATACCTCAATCAGCAGATTAACATTAAATTGTTGGACCGAATTATAGAGTAGGGGAGGTAGTAACAGAGTTAGTACTGATGGAATGGTAGACAGGTCGGAGAAAGGTAGAGATCACAGATAAGATTTGAAACAAAAAATGTGATTCAGTGAAGAGAAAATTATGATAAACTCAAAAACTAGAATTTGGAGGAAGACAAGGAGTGGATGCACCTGCGCCATTGCCAACGATTTCGAGCCATATCACCTAAAGTCTCTAACCATTTGTTACGAGCATCACGTGTGCCCCAACCACGAAGTCTGCATCTATTAACATGACTCAGCCTAATTGTCAATGACTTCATGGATAAGTGCCATATTTTCATTTGGCCACCCCTAGCTTTCTTTCAGCCTATTCCTACAACAAACAACATTGCTCGTCGAAGTAGATGGTAGTCATGCATACGTAACACATGTCATAACCACGTCACCCAGGAATGGCCGTTGTATTCGGACCTTCTTTGTTTGTCAGTGGACGATAAAATAAAGCAATCAGTACTTTTGCTTCTCATCAAAGTTATACTCCTGTTTAAAGTTCATCATCGGTGTCTGTTTCATAATTTACGTATATTTCCTTTCGAACAATAAAGTGTCTGCTCATTATCGTTCGTGTAGTTTTTAAATAGAGAAATTGTTGTGTTTTGTGCTCGTGGTGGATACTTGGCGAATATCATACCGTTAATCGAAAGCCAACAGTTCGAAATCATTTGATAATTGAAGCATCCAAATATTTATCAGCGTGAGAAACTTTACGCCAAATATGGCAATGCTAAAACGTGATAAACAACTGCTCAGCCGTAAAACCATCGGGACTATTGACTAACAGCTGTTAGCAATTATTCAGTTAACATTGCGTATCGATATTTTATGTTTCAGGCAAACAATACATTATTCTCCAGGTAAAAGTTTTCGTATACTGATAATCTTTATGGGATTAGAGTTATGTTTTCCTGTTCCTATTGCTAAAAGTACGTTTCTTCAAAATAGTAAATGCCATTCAACTTAAGACGTGCATTTTATTTTAGTATGTTACACTTATTACATGTGTATATATTTCGGATACTTTGGTGAAGTAATCTTGCAGTCATTATTAGATTAAGGTTTTTATACCTACTTATTAAGGTTTAGGGATCCGCTAATGAATTACAATAATATTTTAAAATAGTTGCACCGTTACCTATTATACAATTAAAAAATATTTAATGCTAATTGTTTATAATGTCTAATAAGTTGTTTTTACTTGATAGTACTCAGTTTTTGTGTTCAGCCTTATTTATGATGTTTTAGTCATCCTAAAGTTTGATATCTACTTAAATGTTTAGTTCCTGCGCATCTACAAAACTCACCTCATCTACAAACACGTCGACGAGCATTCGTTTCTGAAGATTCAGATAGCTCAGATGATAGTACTGTAACCGGCGGTGAAACATGTCATTCACTTGAAAAGACAATATCTTCAAAATCAGTATGTCCATGTTACTAATGTCTTTGTTGGCCTGAGATTGTTATGACTTTTATATAATGATGCTTAGTTGTGTACTTTATATTTTCGTGCGTATGAATGTCTCATAAATTTTACTAACTCAGGCATTCATTCACATTGGTCATGATATTATGCATGACTTAACAAATATTGGGTTAGTACTCTTTGATTAGTTTTATCTAAAACCTAGTTTTAAAATAGGGTATCTAATAATCATTTTTAATTTGTATTGTGACTGGCAAGTGGAATCCAGGACGCGCGTTTCGTCCTATTTGGGACTCGTCGGCTGGATGTACCTGCATCCCAATGTTGATGTTCACAGTGGGATTTGAACTCAGTCCGGTTCGTGTCATACGCCACCGCGTACACCACCAGTTTCAGTCTATAACAAATCAATGGGAATATACAAATTCATTCTACTACCAATTCGCCCATTGCACAAACGTGACTGTCTGGACTCAGTAGTCTAGTGGTGTACGCGGTGGCGTATGACACGAACCGGACTGAGTTCAAATCCCACTGTGAACATCAACATTGGGATGCAGGTACATCCAGCCGACGAGTCCCAAATAGGACGAAACGCGCGTCCTGGATTCCACTTGCCAGTCACAATACAAATTAAAAATGATAATTACGAATAATCGCTATATCGAGGCGATCCGCACAGGATGCACATATAGCAACAGTGACTGACCAGTTTCAGTCTATAACAAATCAATGGGAATATACAAATTCATTCTACTAGGGTATCTAATAGTTATTTCAGTTGACCGGCCGATTTATCTTCGACACTTTTGGCACGTCGCTCTTTATCAAATTATTCTTGGGGCAACTGGGATAACATACTGTTCTACAGTTTTTTTTAACTCCGTGAAGATGCTAAAAATAGACGTCTTAAAGTTGTATTTGTTTTCTAAACGTCGGTCCACCACAGACGGCGATGAACTCGGCGAAAGTCGCACCAGATGGGTTCACATATTTCATATTAGCACGGTTAAATGAAATTTTTAGTGTAAGGCGAAAGGGTTGAAATAATAATAATAATGATAGAAGTAATTTATTGAGCATATGCATTGAATGGGACGAATTAAATCGAGGAATGAAATCTTCAATTTTCATTGACGGAACTGAGAAGACTGCATTTCTTCATCGTCTTTGTAAAGAAGGCCTATACTACCCGCATACTCTGCATCGAGCAGTGTGTGTTCATGTTAGAGATCATTCAGTTGTCCGACTGAAATATTCCGAGGTTAACAAAAAATATGGTCTTAGAATGCTATATTAATGAAGACTACTTGATTTAGTCACTTCCAATTATATCCGTTCACGCACCCGATCAAAAGGATTGTGATAGTTAGTTCGTATTGAGTTGATGTGCTTTGTTACATCTTTTAATTACTGACACTATTACAAGCATCGGCAGAGTCATATCCAGTCTTCAGGTCAATATATCCAACTACAATTGACCGTTGGTTAGAATAAACTTAATAACTTAATGAAAAACGAAGGCTTGATTCGTACGTACCTATTCTGATGTAAAGCCAGTTTGGTCTTCCTATGATCCAACTAAGCATCGTATAATCATGGTTTTCGGAACCAACCAAGATAAAATTTCAGGCACTTGTTAACGTAGTATATATCCTATGAATTAATTGTTTTTTTCGATTAGGTTACTAACATATATTTTACTGTTGTTTTGACACCCGATTACTTATTATATCAGTTTGCCTGAAGATGGACGTTATCGTAGCTGTCTAGGTACCGAATTAATTGTTCCTTAACTATATCTGTGGCTTTATCAAACTTTATAACTTGTGGTTTTATAATCATTGAGCCAAAGGTGAGAGACTATAATAAATATCAAAACTTGTCTTAGTTGCGCAAGTACAATCACTCTACTTTCCTTGAATTGTGAACCTAAAGCTATTTTCTACCTTCTTTCCACAAACTAATTCTGCTTGTATCATTCTTCATGTCAACACTTTTCTCTTACTACGGCTGATGTAACTAATATTTCTATTTTTTTCATATTGCTGTGCTAATGAGGTGTGGCTACTTGGACCGATGCACTTATGTCAGGTTGTACATACATACGTACATACATGCATATTCGCCTTTAACCGCGAAAGGTAATTTAAATACTCACCAATCCACTTTGATAGCTGCCATGAATAATCACTGCTACTACTACCAAGCTACAATAGATTACTTATTTGACACTTTCCATGAAAATCTCATCAGTCACGTGCAACATGCATCACTTCGTTCTATATAACGTCGTAGTCATTTAATGTGAAAGACTGAAGAGAGTTTTAAAAACTTTGGTTATGATACAAAATATCTACAAATCTTAACCATCACTCATGATGATTTGTTTTCATTTTTGATTGTTACTGCCTGAACAAATTGAAGTTCAGTAGGTTCATTATCTCTATCAGAGTTCACAACCAAATTTATTGAACAGATTATAAAGTGAACTATGAAGCTAATTACATAAATAGCATAGCATTTTTGTTAGTAATTTTCTATATATCTATTGATTTTCAGGATCATCCAGTTAAACAGAGATATTCAAACGATATTGAATGTAATTCGACCTCACTGAGTGCTGACGGCGTTAGCTCTGGTTCTTCCTCATTCTTTCCAGCACATGCTAATGGAGTAAAAGATGGTGTAATAAAAAGAAAAAGGAAGCATTTACAACAACTTTATCAACCACCAGTTGAGTTATTGTTTAATGGGACATTACATGCTGTAAGTACTTTGGGTAATAGTATTGTTTGGCTAGTAATTTTTCTCAGCTTTATGTAATAGATGAAGTTTTTTCGATAGTTGACTCGATAGATTAACCACACCATTGCATGTTGAGTTCATGAAATTCATTTTGTTGCTATCTACTGATTCAAACTGAAGTTCAGCAACACGGCTACTTACCATCCTGCTAAGTCCTTTTAGTAGTTAAATAGTAACCTTGTTGATGAGATTGTTAGTCTTTATTGGCTGAGTTGGCTATGAAATGTACTAATTATACTCAACCACAGCCTATCTTGATTCACAGTGTTGATTGATATTGGAGTAGAATGGAAGAAACCCGACTTTGCTGCTACCTTGATGTAGTGGTCGAGCTTGCCTATCGCAATGACTTAATCGGGCTGTACTGGCTGGAACAACGGATTTCAGTTTCCCACAGTAAGGCCCCAACAAGTACGCAGCTACAACAACAAAAACCTCTCTCAAAAAGGCTGTGTGTGACCAGCCTCAAGCAGTTGTTCGTTGGACATTGTGGTCACGCTCCCAGGTATTTCAGACCAACCCTAACCCAATTCGCTTTTCAGGTACATCATGAAGAACCCTTCCACTGTGGGCAACTGGTAAGTGATAACCGCCCTCATACCTCTGACAACACACAAGATCACCGCCAATTTAATCAAACTCCTTCTATTTCCAATATTTATCCTGCCTAGATTCCTATCTTCAGCTTCCTCCTGTGTCATCAGCGCCAACGATTCCAGCCCACGAAATAACGTCCCGAGTATACTATGACCTCACTCCAAACTTTACATTAGTGCATTGATTGTACAAACCTTGTATTAAATAGAGCAGCAAGCCTCCCTAGCTAAGACGTTAGAATCCCGCGCCATTGATGTATGTTGTGTCTTTGGAACACGCATACAGGATCTTGCGTGATCATTAACTTGACCTCACCTAGTCAGAGTGAACAACCTTCGTGATACACTCTTCGTTCATCTGACTACTCAACAGCAACTTCTCGTATACTAGCAAGTGTAGGTATTGCCTTAAGTATGAGAGTAGAACAGGCACTTCTAGAATGGAGTCTTGTTAACAGTCTCCTATGTGCCATCCGACTAAATGATTCAATGAGAACTTGAAAAGATAGGGACACATGCCGTTGTTTTTTGATTGTTTTCGCCTACGCTCTCACTGAATGCAACCCGGATGAAGTGAAGGATGAATTATACAGAAATCTTTCTTTTACATAGGGCCAAGCAATCAGATTTGGTACTCATGGTTGGTGATTTTAAAACCCGAATAGATAGCTTATATCTGTCTGAAAGACATTTAGGTGGATGTTTCAGTATTCAAGCTTAGAGAACGGATAATAGGGACCGTCTACTACAATTTCGCTCAGACAATCGTTTATTTCTAGCAAACATGAACTTTAAGCATAAGGAGCGGCATTGTTTAACATGGTGACCTCCTGACCCTACTCAACGGTGGACTCAAATAGACCATATCGTCATTAGTTACCGTTGGGGAGGCTCGATAGATTTTTTTGGAGTACATGTTTAGATTCTGATCATGCTCTAGTACGAGCACGAATTTGCTTGCATCTTACTGGGCGAAGAAAAACTACTATAGGGAAACCCATTAGAATTCAGTTCAGCAACGAAACAGCAAAGATTAAATTCCAGGAACAACCGAAGAATCACTTTGGCAATTATAAAGATGCAACCCAACCAGATCCTATTTAGCAAGATGTCCAAACAACCGTGGCATCTATCAAGGACTTAAATTAATTTGTCAAAAAAATCAGTGGGTCTCGATGGTTTCTGTTGAATTGATGAACTCCCAAAAACTTGTTCCGTCAGGCTCCGAACACGATGAGGAGTGAAAAGTAATCAGATACAAACTGACAAAAAGTCTGCGAAACGGCCATAAGCAGTGAAGGGTAACGAAAACAAAGGAAATGGAAAAGGCAGCGGCGTTAGGTAACACTAGATAACTTTTCAAGTTAATAAAGAAACCGGGGTTAAAAAATCAATCTCCGAAATAAATGGAACGCCTATTAGCTCTCAGTTTAGACGTTTAGAACGATGGGCTGAATACTTCAAGGAACAGTCCAGTTGGCCTTTAGCTACTTTAGAACTTCCCACTATTTTAAGGCAGTCTGAATGATAAGTCGACTTAGGTCCCCCGACTCTTGTTGAAGTTGAAAATGCTATAGCTAATCTGAGGAGAGAAAGACGCGAGTTTGGATAGATTATCCCCAGAGATGGTCCCACTTTGACGACTAGGTTGACTGATATTTTGACTAAAGTTCGGGAACTTGACATGATTTCATCTGACTGGTGTCGATCTTTAATCGTCCCAGTATATATGAAATGGTCAAAGTCGTCCTGCAATAACCATAGAGGAATTAGTTTGACTAATGCAGTGTCTAAAAGACTAGCTTCTATAATTATCAGACGTTTAACTACAACTCGTGATCTACAAATATGAGAAAAATCAGGCTGGTTTCAGACCTGGTCGCGGTTATATAGACCAGATATTTACCATTCGTCAGGTTTTAGAACACAGATATACTTTTCGGCACCCGACAATGGTGGTTTTTCTTGACTTGAAAGCAGCATTTGACTCTGTAGACCGAGAAGTTTTTATAGCAATGTCTTTCATTGAAAGGCGTACCCCAAAGTACATAAATCTCATTAAGGCTCTTCACTTAAACAGTATTAGTCGTATAAAAGCTTATAGCGAACTGTTTTTTAAACTTAAAACCCCAATTGGTGTCCGATAAGGCAACCCACTGTCTCCATTTTTATTTAATTTCATAGTCGATTTACTGTTGAAAACTACACTCTCATCGTCTGACTTTTCAGGAATTGATCTTCTATCAGCAGATCCACTTATTGACTTAGAATATGCTGATGACATAGTCCTGTATGACAAAGACGCTGATAAGATGCGGAATATTTTATCAGCAATAAGCTCCAATGCAAGCATGTTCGAAATGCGTTTCTCCCCACGTAAATGCAAACTATTGCTCCAGGACTGGTCTCTGTCAACACCTGAGCTAAGATAGGGAGTTGAGCACGTCAACCATTTCACTTATCTTGGAAGTCTGATTAGCCCTAATGCCTTGGTCTCCGATAAAATCTCAATACGAATTCAAAAAGCTCGTTTGGCTATGCCAACCTACGTCACCTATGGCGTAGACGAGATATTCGTCTTCCAACGAAGGGAAGAGTGTACTACGCAACAGTTCGCTCTGTCTTACTGTATGGGTGTGAGAACTGACCATCAAGGGTAGACGACACTCGAAGCTTATTAATTTTTGATCATCAATGTCTTCGAAACATTGTCCGCGTTAGTTGGGACCACCGAGTAAGTGACAACGAGGTTAGACGACAGGTGTTAGTCAAAGGTGGTAAATCAGTCTATGAGGTTGTGAATCTTCATCGATTGAGGTGGTTGGGAAATGATTTATATATGCCTAACCGCCGTCTGCTTCGACGCGCGATGTTGGCTGATATAGGAGCAGGATGGGAAATACTTAGGGGCGGCCAAACCGAAACATGGCATCAGTCCATGAAGTTACTGACTGGTGGTTTGAATCATGTCGGTAGCTGCAGACTACCTGGTTGGGGTCTTCGCGAATACCGTAACCAGTGGCCAGAAACTGAGTGACATGGCCTAGAATCGGTCACAGTGGCGCAGATGTATTCACTCATTGTCCTCCTTTAAATCGTGAGCTTTAAATTATTTTTTAACTTTCCACTCTCCCTGAACCATATTTTATATGTTCACACTCCTTATTATTATTATTTATTATTATTATTATTATTATTATTATTATTATTATTATTATTATTATTATTATTATTATTAAAATAACTCCTACTGATGTGGTGTTTATCTTGCGGTGCCATAAAGGTATGGCTACTTGAACCGATGCACTCGTGTGTCAGGTTCTATGTTGATCGTACACACATACAGGATGGAAGAAAGTTACAATCAACTGAACTAATACATCAGTTGATGAAGTCGCTGACTAGTGGTCTGAGCCGTATTACTTAGGGTCTACGCGAATGTCGTAATCAATAGCTGAATATTGAGTGGATCATAGTGTCACAGGTGCATTTACTCTTTGCCTTTTCTTAAGTCGTGAGCTCACAGTTATTTGAAACCTTTCTTCCCATGAACTGATTTTTTGTACTTCGACTATATTCTATGTCCACACACTTTATTGACTACCCACTTAGTAACTACTACTTCTACTAATTTTGGTGTGATGCTGAGATGTAGCAACTTGAACCGATGCACATATGTACCAGGTTTTATGCTGCACATACATACACCGACATCAAATCACAGTAATGTTGTATTTTCAGACCGTAACAACTTATTAAAAGTTTAGCTACAGTAAACAAAATTTAGTTGAACTACTTTTAGTCAAAATGTTAATTCTATTTGTTGGATTCACTTACCATGTCTTATAAGTTTTAAAGAATGCAATTACTGGTTAGTTAATGTAATGTATATTATAAAGTTTCAGCTAATATGAAGCATTATTTAGTTTAGATAGTAAGTCTCTGAGGTACTCGTTAAATAACAATTATTTGGTGATAAAGGTTACGAAGTAATTAGTGAGGCTATTTATTTCATTTTTGTCAGAAATTCAATTATTTATATTACTGAGTTATATATTCACCTTTTTTAATGTAAGAATTCTAGTTATATTATGTTTCACTATTCATGATTATCTTACCGTCACTACCTATTTGAAATGATAGTCAATTAAGTTTGGTTTATCTAGAGTTAAATTGGAATACTTGCAGGAGATATAGGTTACTTATAGTCAGCTAATACGTGTTTGGGTAATACCTTTTTTTCTGGTGTCTTCAGTTCAATCTAACCTATTTCCATGCATAGGTCTACATTCTCGTCGTCGAGCCACACTGTTATGTGAGGAGTATCGACATAAACCAAAGTAACTGCAGTTTGGTTTGAGCCTATAACTTAATGGTTAAAGGCTGGGTACCTTATTCACCATACTCATTACCCCACTTATCAGTGAATAAAGTAACCTTATATCTTCTATCTTGCCAAAGTCATGTCTCTTTATCTTATAACAGGCTGAACTGGCTGCACAAGAAAAACATCGATGGTTACTTGTCAGCGTGCACGATGAAGGATGCTTTGAGTGCCACTTATTAAATCGTGATGTTTGGAAAGATCCGAAAATCTACCAACTCATTAAGCGCCATTCAGTCTTTTTACAAGTAAGTATAAAGTATATAAATATATAATACATGTTTTGTAATATTATTTGTAGAGCTGAATGACATTCATTTTCTTACTTGACTCAAATGTTGTGACTATTACCTGTTTAAATGGTGCTTCCTGATAACCAATCGTTTTGAAAAATTCCACTATTCAGCCGGTTTACTTTAGAAGTAAAGAAGGCATAGGTAACTCTCATAGATTACGTCTGAATTTACGTTTCAAACTTTCAGTCAAACATAAATTTTTTGAGTACTAGTGATAATACCGAACTGTCGAAGTGGAGTCGGGTTTGAACCTTCGACCAGCGGTTGAAAGTCCTAAGTGCTTTATTCAGAAAGTTACAGCTGTACATCAAGACAGGTTTACTATAACCCATTGCATCAACTCAATTCTTTCTTCAAGAAAAACAAATAATCTACTTATTGCCAGACGTCATTACAATCGAAGTATTTCATACGCTAGATAGAAATTAGTATAATAAAAATGTTTCATCATCAGCATCTTATTTGTCCAATAATCCCCCCTTCTCATTGCATCATTTAATTCTGCATACATCGAATATTATTTCAGTTATTGGACGTTCATTTGGTTGGCATTATTAAAAGTAGAACAATCAGTTCAGTAACAAATCCTTATCAAACCTTCGTAAGCATATATATTTCAGCTGATCTTTACAAGGGTAAAATAGATAAGTTACTTCTTTTGTTCTATAGTAAGCTTTAAACTGTACTTTACGTGTGAAGGTCAGTGCTTCTGTGTGTCTGCCAAGCATGTTTTGTAAGCTTTCTTGTAACGCATCAAGTACATATTCATAAATTCCACAAGTCAATTCGTTTCTGTGACGTCTAATGTTACTATTTGGTTTATTCCAGCGATAAATCTGTAGCGTAGTCTAGTTAAAAAATGAGTGGTTTAAACACTAAACTACTATGCGATATCAGATTCCAATTGAATCTGATGAAATTATCCTTTAATTACACAGTTAATGGGTTTAAAGCAAGTATAAGCGTATCGTTTTTAGGTATTGTTTGGTTATTATTATTATTATGTCTATTTTTTTTTAACCGATTTAGATACCTGTGGATAGTCCTGAAGGTTTTCGCTTCCGTAGTACTTATTCTTACGTTCAATCTGCTTCTCATATAGCCATATTGGATCCATTTACGGGAGAGCAGAAAATGATGTGGACGCATTTAAATGACCCAAAGATTGTATATGATGTCTGTGAGTAACTCAGCTATTTTATTATTTGATTTTTTCTTACTAATTTCCTGACGTCTCAGTACTCCACTATTAGACTCAGCTCTTACTTTAGGTGAATAATACTGTTAAACTCAGCTAGAGAATAAGATAATACATAAAAGTTTTGAGTGTAGCTGTTTACTTCCTATTGGGCTGAAGTTGGAGATGTCAAAAATCAAGTCTAACGATATCTGATCTTAATCGATCTTTGCGGTTTTATTTTGGTACAGGACCTGTCTGTTTCCTAGTTTTACTTCATGTCACCTAATCTTCAGTGCGGTACGTTGGGTAGCACGCTCACAGTTAGTCCGAGTGATTCAGTTACATTCATTTTCTCTCTTCCTATAAATTTTTAACCAATCACTGCTAATCTCACTTCCCCATTGCATTTATTCGATTTCGACCGAATCTCATTTGTTAATTTTTTTTCCACTTTGTTTATGTGAGTTATGGCGACTTCGACTGATACGCATCCATATCGAGTTTTAAATTGAGTTTAGCTGATATTTAACATTTTTCAAAATAATAGGTTTAAGCAAATTATTCTTCTTTAGGTTTTTGACGAGAAAGTACAAAAAAGTAAACTAGATAGGTGGAGCAGAGTTACATTCTACAACCTATTAGTCGGAAGTTAAGTGGTTTAACCAATAACCCTCCACTTTACAAGCTACTGCTTGACATTAGTTAACTAATAGTACAATGTAGATTATTTGGAATTATTTGCGAAAATGATAGTTCAGGACTCACTAAAATTTAACTTTAATTATATTTTGTAGAATGTAGATTTAAAATAAAACTTGCAATTTAACTCTGCAACCATTTTTAAAAGAAATTACTAATTCTTAAGACTGCTTAGTAATTCTGTAAATATCTATTCGTTTTATCGCTGTGTAATTGTCACAGCTGGAATTATTCACAAATGGCCATCGTCATGACACCGCGTACTTCAGTTGGAAATCTGTAAAACTAAAACAAACAGGGCTTAAAGGAGAAGTTGTTCTACCGACCATACTGTGGTATGAAGATAGTAAATCATTTTGTTCGGATAATCAACATCTTCAAAGACACTGCTTTCCTGCGACGGAGAAGAAGAGCTACAGTAGATTGCTTTTAGAAATCGCATATCTCGCAATTCTGGATTGTTTCCTCTCTGTCAGCAAATCCTTTAAAATTATAGTGATACATCAGGATCTATTTACTAAAGACAACGTAATTGGCTTCAAATAGTCATTACTTGAATGTTGACTAAATTTTTTTCCTTTTCTTGTAATCTAAAACAAGTTTCTCCACTGTGATTAACGGAAAAGTAATAAACTCCTCCATTCATTTAAAATCATTGGAGGTCACCTCGCTTACACTTATGTCTCTACCTTGATTTTTCTTCCTTCTCCGCTATTGACCCTCATCTATTTTGGACTTTTTCAACATATTTCGCCAATTCTAAGGATTTTAGTATATTGTTTCAAGTCTCTTGGAACTACCCTTCAAACAAAATGTTCTAACTCATGTCTAGTCGGACAACAGTCCTCACTAGCTAAGACTAGAATTTCATGGTGTGGATATATACTAAGCTTTCGAAACACAAATACAATATCCTAGCGTGGTCATTCTTTTGATGTAACATAGTCAGTGTAAACACATAATCCAAATTACCATTTCTGTGTTTGTACAAATCAGCAGTTGTATCTAGTTGGTGCACTATAGGCTTCACGTATTGTTTCGCCAAGTTTCTTTCTACCAGTAGCTCCCAGAAATTACTGAATGAAGCTGCTACTTTTAACTCCTTAACACACTGCGACTACTATATTTCTCGGTATTCGCGCAATCTTTATACAATTGTTTTAAGCCTAAATAAATGAAAAAGATGAATTTTACAGAAAAGCGCTCGGTCTTTAGAAGCATACCCTTATGGTAATCGTAGCTGGTGATTTTGAAACCTAAGTAATCAGGTTAAATAAAGCAGGAAAGCATGTTAGTGTGTCTTTTTGTTGCCTATTAATTTAAATACATGACCAGATAATAGCCATTTACGTATATCTACATTCAACAATTATGTTCCACTGCCATTAAAAGGTATGAAACAAACTACTCCGCAATAATCAATGTCGATAATTGTATTGCAAACCTTAAAGACATGAGCTCTTAATCACTGGTGTATTTGTATTTCAATTAGGTATTTCAAACTTCACTACTTAAATATATATCATGTCGCAGTAGTTCCCTTTGTTAATACGTTCAACTTTAACCACTGAGCATGCACTCTTGAATCTCGCTCTACATACTTCAGTTTGGTCAATCGTGCAGCAATCACTAACACATACTATGGTTGGAAGTCAATTACGAGAATCTGTATTTGGTAACTTAGATCCGTCTTCTATTAACCTACTTAAAATAGAGGGGAATTATATCCTGGCTCACTAAACATCAACAACATGCTAGTGATTCGGTGATTGCATTTGTCACAAATTGATGTTTGTTGGGTACCACCGAGATCCACGGCACTGGGCAGTTGATGCGTCCTAGTATGAAACTCAGTGGTGTGTGCCCCCGATTTTGCTGAGGAGCCCCACAAAACGACTGTCTTGTGCTACCTGGTTTTCATTTGTATCCAACCAATATCGATTTGTGACGAATACATTCAACCGAAAGTTAATGCATATTTTCGCAAAACAATCTAAATATGCTTGTGATTGTTGAACAGTAAGCAGTGGGAACTCATGAACCATACATTGTTTACTGATTAGTACTGCATGTTGTTGCGTTCTGTCTTTTTTTTCTGTTCAGTGATGAATTATAAATGCTTCCTTTTTTCTGTAATTATTTTCAACTTCACAGCACTATTCAACTTAGCTGTTGTTTTTATTGCTTACACCATTCATATTCTTGTCTATGTTTTGTCAACGCATTTATAAGACTTCATTTTCTGTGGGTAGTTAGTACAATTTTCTACTATGTACATAACATCTGCTTACTGAACTAATGGATTGATTTGACTATACGCCTTTTTGTTTGTTACATGGCAAATGTTGTACTTCAGTTTGTTTTTCTTTTTTTTTGCACATGTGAATTTATGTTTATTTGATGGGTGTGTATACGTGGTATTTGTCCTTGCTGATACAATCATCCGGATCGATAGCATAAACTTGGTTTTGTTCTCTTTAACATTTTAGTCACATTTAATCATGTTGCTCGAATAACTCAGCATAACCTCACTGACACTAGTGTACGCATTCTAGTCCACTGGGAACATGTATTCACTCCCATTGCTGATAAAGCCATTATGCCATACAAAATCCAAATTTCTTACTTCTCGCCTCATTGCTCAAGTGGCTTATTTTGGTCCAGTCGCTAAATCACAGGTTCAAGTTCTGCTTCATCGAACTTGATTTGTGTAACTGGATATCACTAACCTTTATATTTAGAATTTTATCTAGGGTTTTAATACATAAATTTGTATGTAACAATTTAATTATAATTATTGACGATAGATTATTTTAAATAAGAATGTATCATTTCTCGTCTATACAACTTAATATGAAGGTGCATGTGAATTGATAATCTTACTGACCTACATAACCTCGTCTAATATTGTTCCAACTTATCTTCGATAATTGAAATGCTGAGTTTCACTTATACAGTTGTTATTTCTTCATCATTCTGTCTTTTTTTTTTTTCAAGAGTACACAACATTCAGAATTCAGGGATAAAAATTCAAAGTCATTCATCTAACTATTTATCGAATAATGTCTCTGTACATTTTTGATTGGCTCATAAGTATATGTAGGCATAAATACATTCATAACAGTCGGCCTAATCTGATCGATAAATGCCTATGTATGCGTACTTGAAATTCATGTGATGATACCTTAAGATCATGATATTGTAGATCTAGCTCTCTATCACACATACATACATGCACAAATACATCTCTTTGTAGGTAGGTGTGCACGTTTGTAAGTGTATCATCCTTCATCATTCTTATCTGATTAGTTACTAAAAATATATTTGTATATATACGCATTAAGTGTCTAAGTATACCTCTATGACGACATTCATATTGAATATCGACGAGTGTTGGAGCAACAAACGGGGCTTTATCTTCTGTTGTTGTATGCATTACTCGTTACTTTGCTGTCTTCTGTCTCGTTGTCATTATCATCTTGAATGTTGGTCACCTGACTCGGTGGTGAGCTAAATGTACACTGTTGAATCGCCACAATGTTGCTGTAATTGTTAGTAAAAATATTCTAGGTTAATTTGTGTATGTGTGTATGTTTATGTTGTAGTGGACTGAGTGATCTGATATTTTGTCAGTTATCTTGTATCTATGTGTGTATGCAGCCAAGTATATCAATCATACAACAGTACACATGAATGTATGTATGTTTCGTGTTCAAAACATTGAAATGCAGACGATATGCATATGTCTGTGGCTTGCATGCTTGATTATTCAATCAATAATCTACCCTCTTACTGCTACTTACTCTGGATAGAAACCTAAGGCAAATAATTGAGTAAACTAGATAATATGATTGGGGAATATACTATTATACAATTCATTCTGTTTCTTTCTCTTTTTCTTCGTGTACTCAAAGTCACTTCAAGTATAATACTCTCGATATAATGAATTATTTTTTTTGAGAACAGAGTCAAATATCTTATCATCCGATCTGAATACATGACAAGGCTATTGGCTATACACTAAGATATTACGAATTCATTATTAACTTTTCAGTTCTAAATTACTTAATTGTAACTTCTTAATAATCAAGTTCATTTGATTAATCGATGGTTTTAGCTGAGTATTACCATAGTCTTGGTGCATATGACTCCACAAAGTTGGCATCGATTCATCCTTCTACGGTGCGGACAATCAGGATGTGACAACTGTTTGCACTGTTTTTACAACACTCGAGATCGTTCTCATGACTACATTCTGTGGTGTCTTCAAAGAGTTACTTGTGTGTTATGATCATCAGATGAGCAGTGACGATTTTGGGCTCAGGTTTCTAGCAAATATATCAAATCAGTTAGTGAGGTTGTGAATCATCACCTGAGCTAGTTTAGGTATGTATTACTTATACCTAACCATTACCTACCTTAACTTCCTATGCTGGCTAACGTAATGAATGGATCAGACTAAAACAAGTGGTTTTATCTAGGGATTCTTGAAAGCTGTGTTACACGGAGAAGCTGTTTCGTCATTGTGTAGCTTCGGACCAAGGATTTTTGGGCTTCACGGTGCCTCTGTTACATTTATATCATTGATTTAGTATACAGTGGTTTAGTATTTGACTAATAATATTACACGGCAACCTTTTATTGCTACCAATGATATCTATTTGATACCTGAATTGGGTAAAATCCATCGATCAAGGCATCTTATTGTTGACCACTCTCGAGTTCACGACTCTGTCATTGTATTAGAAGATTCGTGAAAACTGTTCATTTTGTAGTTGTCAGTATGGATATTGATTTATTGAAATAATCTCCACAAACCATTAATGTTAAGTAGTTCGGGATTATCCACAGCTTCATCGGTGTTTACAGGGTGGTATTCAGTATTTTTGGTTAATTTTCTACTCATTCAGTGAGAGATCGCTACATAATAAAGTGTAATTTTCTATAAGTTTTTTTGTTTTAATCATTTTGATCTGCCCAGATCCCTGTTCAATGTATATATCTTCATAACGCAGCCCAACATTTCTGAGGAAAAACGCAAATATATAATAAAAGTTGTGACTCGATAATCTAAAAGAAAATACAACGAAGATTACACTTTAATATAGTGCACTTACTTACTCATTCACTAAATAGACGAACCAAGACTGAAAGCACTGTGTACACGATAATTAAAATCAAAATTAATATATGTTATGGATACTCTCAACTTTTTAAGATTATGAATTGTTTTGAATTACTATTTGATTAGAATTTTTGCCCTGTACATACTTTTTACATTGTTTTTATTTTCGAAGTTCTAGTGTTTTAGTTATATATTGTTGTTTCTATTGTAATTTAGTATCTCAGTTTCTACAACATACTACGCTCACTAATCCAAACAATGGAAATGGAATTATTGCCAATACTATTGATCAAAGTAGTAGTACTATTAGTAGTAATAATAATAGTGATAGTATTAGCCTTTCTAGCAACAGTAGAACAAATTTAACTAATTCTAACAATCATTTTACAAATTCTCTTCCCCAAACTGGTATAAGAAGACCGGCAGACGAAATACATGAATTTGATCATTTCACATCGAAGCGATCTCGTTTACAAACATCTGATAATGTTAATTCATCGGTAAGTATGGCATTCTGTTTATACATTTTTGGATGTTTTAATTATTCTAGAAAACATTTATGACAAAAATAAATCTAAGCAAAAAAGATTGATCGAATATATTTTTTCAGAGATTTATTAGAAAACGATGTAAAGGCACTATTCAGTGGAGGAAATTTTCTTCTTAACGATATCATCTGAAGCTGTGCAACTGTATTTTTAGTTGTTTGATATATATATGCAGTCCTAATCTACCAATACTAATGAACTTGAGAAATATAACGTTGATCATTATTGATCATTAGTAATTTCAAACGTGGACTTGAATGCCTTTATCAAGTATTCAACATTCAACTTCCAGAACATGGGCATACTTACCGACATCCGATAGCAGTGCTATTACTTGATTTGAAAGTAGTATTTGGCTGCGTAGATCGAAAGGCCCTGTGATAGTGTTCGTCATTAACAGTCGTACCTTAGAAGTATATAAACCTTATAAAGGCTCTCTACTTGAACACTACTGGCGAACTTTTATAAGGATTATCAACCTCCGGTGGTATTTTTCAAGGCTGGTCCTAATCCCGATTTTTAGTTAATTCTATCACAAATGTCCTCGCAAATTCTATTTTCTTCATCTAACTTTTTGATGAGTTTCTCATCTACACCGGTGGCTCACGTGTTAACTTAGAATATGCATATTGTATAGTTCTATTGTGACAATGTTTATAGTCTTTTGAACTCCTTTTGTAACAGTGCGAGCATGTTTGGAGTGATTTACTCTTCCTCTAAATCCAAAATGTTACTTCAATATTGGTCCATTTCATGATTGCTTAGATTGATCATGAAGAGTAAAGAAGTTGTATGTGCTGACTACTTCACTTGGAAGTGTCATTAGCCTTCACGGGTCAGTATTTGATGAAATCATTGTACAGGTTCGTCAGGATTGTTTGGTTTTGTCAGCTGTCAGTTGTCCACAATAAATTACATTACATTAGATTTCTTTCTGCCAGTGTCTCAGATGAGTTGAAAGAGCCTCTGGAAGTTACCTGATGTAGCTGCTGCTTCCAACATTTTATTACGCTGTGACCAGGTTTATCTATTCTCATTTAATCTTTTTAGGATTTGCTACGTTTATAATCATAAGTCATCGGGGGTGAACCAACGTGCCTTAAGGAGTTGTAAGGAACCTGCAGTCACCCAATACTTATTAGGTAGATGTTTCGCGAAACCGCAACAAATGTAGCCTATCATTTTCATAGCGTTACGCGAATTCTGCCAGTTCTCATCTAGGCTTTTCGGGGGACTAGCATCTACTCTAAAAACTAACTCGGATTGATCACAAATGATCATTATCAATTCTATTAGACCAAGGTATTTGTTATATATTAAAAAACAAGACAAGCGTGACGTTTTGAGGTCCCGGAATATGCTCATATTGAACACACTTTGAATCTGCAGATGGAGAGCGAACTTGTAGCACACCACTACACGAGTTTCAGAGATACAACAAACATCGGTGTTTAGACTTTCTAAAGAGGCTCAAAACTATCTGTTGCCCGATCTGTATTGATGTGTGAACGTTGAATGAGACAAATTGAAATGGTATATATAGCTTCAAAAGAGTTGCATCAAATTATTATATCGGTTCCTACAAAAAAAGTCCATCATTCAGCGATTTCAATCCAAACTAACAGGGCAAACTGTTCGCTGTGGTCGAGGTGTTAAGTAATTTGAATAAGTTGTGAAACTAGACGGGAAAACAAGAATGGAAAAGAAAGTGAGGTAAAATACGCTTTTATTAAAATGACAATAAATATTGCGTAAGTATGGATGTCGTTTTAGTGAGTAACGATGTTAGTGGATCATTTACCTCATAATTCTTGATCAATCTAATTGTGTGTTTGCCGAGATACTGCCTGGCGGCCAAACCAACTGGAATGGTTTTCTTAGGGAGCTACTTCACGAACCTTTAATCCCAAGATTAATCCACAAGACAGCGGAACATCTTTAGGAGATGCATTCTAGTAATATTCAACAATCATACGCCTTTCGTTCCTTTAGGATTATGGATTCCATGTGCACCATTAGCTTAGAATCAGGGCTATAAGAACTGTTTGTTGATAATGAGTGTGCTCGAGAAGTTTATCAGCATCTTAGAAGCTCAGAAGACAAACAACGCAGCCAGAGTTTATAACACACCAAAACCTTTCCATTGTACCGTCAAAGCAGCGCAGTCAGATAAAATTGCCTAATCTCAGCATTTCTCTTCAACGTTCCTATTGATGGCATTGTGTGTGGTTGTAAATGAAGTTCTAGCTGGTGTTACAAATCTGTCCCAGTTATCCACCCTTACATCATTTTAATGGTGGGATAGGAAAATATGCTGAGAGTTGCATGGTGTCCACTTGAGTTCTTCAGTATTTGACTTGGTAATAACTTTTGAGCTAATTGCAATCGCACGCAAATACATACAGGTAGTGTTCATAATTACTGTGTTCAGACAAGTTTCAAGCAGAATGGTTATTTTCAGTATATGCATATTTCTACAAAAGGTGATACAAACGTTTGAGCAGACCGCCAATTATTCTGCTCCATGGTTGCGGAACCTTGCTTTTCCAAACTGAGCAATTTTGACGACTCTCTCTTCAATCTTTGGAGATTCAGAAAGATTCTTGACATCTAGAGGCAACACTATGCTAGTTATGCCAAGGTTAACGATTGCATATTCTGGCTCAATGATTATAATTTAGTCAGTGTCACTATCTTGAAACACTGACTTCGGTGGCTTAGGCATATTTTACGAATGTTATCACAGCGGTCCCCATGTCGTTAATTATTTGCTGATATTGAGACTAGATATTAAACCTCAGAATGAAAGGAAGCTGTATATGATTAGCATCTATAGATTCATCACGACTCCTTGGTTGATGTCCTAGAGATGTTTCAAATCAGTGGCTTGCGACCTCATCAGATTTGACCCAGTATATAAGCCAGTGAGTTTTGTCTTCAGTTCTCCATAGAAATGCATCCTCAATCGAGATAAGTCTTTCTAGCTTGCTTTTTTCCACCGAAATGCATCTCTTACTGTGTAATTTTATTGTTGCCATGTTAATTTTTTTCCTTTTGATTATGATTACCTTCCCTCCCCTATTTCTTTACCGTATTGTTTGTTTGATTGTTTGGTACATACATTTTATAATCCCCACTTACACTAAAATGTGTTTTTAATAAAAGAAAATGGCGGTGATTGGGTGTGCATTTCATACACTAACTACTCCAGTCGATGATGTTCTGCAACCTGGTCATCTGATTTCCATTTTTTTGTTGTACTCTGCGTCTAACGTCAGTATTAAGTACTCAGTGATCCTAACAAACGCTATCAGTGTTTCAAAGGCATCTGTGATCAAGGTCTAATAATTTAAAATAATTATCTACTCTTAAGATCCGCGTTTTATCACGTGATTCTCCAACAGACTCATTATTCTAACGGTTTGTGTATTAACTGGTTAATACGACTCATGAAGCATTTCAAGGTCATTTCTCATTGTCTCTTGTACTACATATTTTGACTCTAAACCTTTTTATGCTAAATTGTCACAGCAATTAAAGTCTTATCTCGTAACCTCAATGTCTGTTGATTCATTGACTTTCATCCGGTCGGTATCATTTCTCAATGTAAGGATAACAAAACACGTTTTCATGAAAATTTTTTTTGTTCGATAATCCAATGGAATTTTTGTTGACCTACACTGGTTTATTGGTTTCACAATTTGTTTACCAGTTATTAAGTAACAAACTCTAATCTATCGCCATCACGTGAATATTTTGGTATCTGTTACGTAGATACTGAATTGAATTAGGTAGTTTAATAATTTTCACCTTCACAGAATTGTGATATTGAGGTAATGTTTTACAGGATCGATTTCGTCAGTGACTTAGTGGTTAAGACATCTGACCATTGTGTTTAAGGGTTAGATCCCCCTCCACCTTATTAATGTCTGGGAGCTGGGTAGTAATGTTAGTGAATTATTCAACAGGTATGGCATTTTACATTATTATGAGTAACTTGTAATCCATCCAGTGGTGTCAAGCTGAACTGAATTTAAATCAAGTTTTGTTGGCATATACGTGACAACGCGCGTCGTGTATTTCTTTGATAATCACAGTCTATGTATTCCAAAGACTATTGACCTATAGCTGCATTGAAGTAGACCACTTAAGATACACATATATCATTTACTTGTAAATTATAATCTAATCTATAATAAGATTGTAAATGATAGTAAGTCGTGAAGGTTTATTATATTTTTTGTTATCTTACTTTATCTTCATTTTTCAATATCATATACTTCGAGTGATCTAAGTTGTGTATGAACATGTAGGTTTCAGCCTCGCTTCATTTACACACATTTGGGAGGTTTGATAATATCGCTAACCCCAATACAATACAACGTATTTGGACTGAATTTTAGTATGCAACTATTCATTTACCAAGTCGACTTTCAATTAAAATAATAATAGAACTATGGTTTGGCATATGTGTTGCACTTGTCACTGGTAGGATAACGGTTTGAAACCCCCTGAAATTGCTCCGTTTTTGACAATCTAGCTCTCATACAACTCACATTGCTCAAAACCCAGTATATCAGCCCGAAGTTAAGGAGGGATAATTAAATTGAAGAAGGTAATGCAAAAACCTAAGAAAAAAGTCTTTTTCCACAAACTTTTGATATTGATATTACTCATTAATCTGAACTAGGCAACCATTGAAAACTAGGATACACAGAGCCATTAATTCGTATGGGACTCACCATTATTAGAAACTTGGGTACCTACTACTTAGGAGTCCCGTATTGAGACGAAACAACTGTTTTGTGCCACCTCATTTTCAATACTTGTTTGATTAGAATCAATAAGTGATATCACATTCAAATGTCGCAATCCTTATAACACTAAAGCAGAATTATGCATTCTTTGTAACCATTTCACATCTGCTGTTATTGCTATTATTTCTTTATAATTCATATTATTATTATTATTATTATTATTATTATTATTATTATTATTATTATTATTATTATTATTCTGTATCTGTTAGAATGTTGAATATATTGATTTATCGGATAGTGTATATTCATCTCAAATGACATGTACTACTACTACTACTACTTGTCCGTTAGATTTAACTGAGGAAGAACAATTACAATTAGCTATTGAAGCGTCTAAAAAGGAAGCTAGTAAGCAACCGGTAAGATTGCTTTCAAATGAAGTTTTGTTCACATTCCTTTTTTTATTTTTGAAATATAATATTGTAACCCGTGTACATCTGTTTACTCAGATTTGAGCCATACTTTATGTACGAGGTAAGAGAAGCGGAATTTAAATATCATATCTTGTATTTAAAGTTAAACACTGAAACCACTAGCCTACCACTCCAACCTGCGATTTACTGATTAAAAACTGATTGCTTTGCTCACTATGTATAAAGTTACCAGTAACGTTTGTACCTTAAAAAAATAATTTATGTGAATATTGATTTAAATAATGATAAACCTGCCGAAATTTTAAAGATAAGAATTTCTAGCTCACTCGAAAGGACATTTTTTGTGGCAACCTTAGGTTTCACACTACAGTCAGTCTGTATTCGGCAATAACTTAAATGGTAAGTATACTCGAACAACCACTCCTATGTGCGTTCATCAATCCACTTCCTTCTATGGAGGGGGGAACATGTATAGATCATTCGTGGTACCTTCTATCCAAGACTCTTCAATGAGATTATCCGAAATAGTTGAGAAGAGGAGATAGATTCGTAAAAAGCTCAACTAGTTAGTGAACATAAATTGTTTGATCAAAACCAACTCTGTGTCCAAAGTCATCTTCACAGTCATTAGTAGCCTTCCGAACTTAGAAAGTTTTCACCTACTTAGTATTGTTAAAGCCTAAACTCTATCCTTAATGAGGACATTGATGAGTACCTCCTATGAGGTGTCTCATGCTAGGACGAAAGAGTATCCATTGCTTCTTGGTTTTCATTGATTGTCTAGATCACATTAATTCGTCATATTAAATTCAAGCGCACTGTTAATTGGTATTTGTTAATTGCTCAGTGCAGGTGTAAAAGTAGCAGCGATTCTCAGACAGATAAGATTACCAAAATAAACGAAGTGAATCATTATCTATGTATTGTATTTATAAGGCGAAAATTAGTGTTAATTAGTATTTTTATTGCTAATTATCCTTTGAAAATACGTTTAATGCTTACTGTTAGCTTACTTTATTATGTCTCAATGAGTACTTTATGGTTTATATTTTCTAGCAGCGTGTGTCTATCTGTGTAAAAGTAAGATGAGAGTATCTGTCACCTCATTTATGTGTTCATATCCAATGTAGTGCATTCTAACACGCCAGGGCTTAGATTAAAACACTTAGTAAAAATAGCATTCTAAGATGCAGAACACATCCCAGTTAGTGAACGAAAGTAATTGTGACAGTTACGTTGTGAACTAGACAACAAAGATAATACAATACAGAAAGGTGAATTTCAAAACTCTGAATATGAAATTGATGATCACTGTTACTGGAGTTAGTTCGAATTTAGAATAAACTGTTTTCGAACTTTGGGGTATTTAAATCTTCAAGAAACCTTAGTATTTGCCCTAAGTATTTTCTATGTAGTTTTTCTAAGTAGACCCTAGTCAAGGTGTAGGGTTAGGTTAAGGTTAGGGATAAGTTTAGGATTAGGTTGGTCGGCTATTACATTACGTACGTATACTATTCAGAATGAGTTAAGAAAAATTAATTTTTAACATCAACTCCTCCTGGAATCCGCGTATAGTTGCCGCCGGTCCCAAGCCAGGATAAAGTAGGAGGGTTGGGCAAGGGGTTAGCAACCCCATTCCGTAAAAAAACAACCTTGCTAAAAACACTAACTAGAAAAAGCCTTCGTGATCATTTTAACTCTTCCCTGGGAGTTGGAAGGTCTTCGTTTCGGAGATTTATGATGCCTCATGGCGAAAGCCGTGTTTCTTCGGAAGTCACGAGGCTGATGCCCCTTCTGACAAGCATAGCGACAATTAATATAGGTACATGGAATGTTCGCACGATGTGGGAGACAGGAAGAAGCATGCAAATAGCTGAAGAAATGAAAAGATACAACCTGAAGGTACTTGGAATAACCAAAACCCATTGATTACAATCTGGACAACAACGATTATCCTCAGAAAGTGATTTTATACTCGGGCCGCGTAGAAGAAAACGCCTCACACACACACACACAAAGTAGCACTAATCCTGTCCCAAGAAGCATGAAAAGACTTTTATAGTATGGGAACCCCATGCACCTAGGATCATCAAAGCATCCTTCAAGAAAAAGACGGAAAAGATTACAATGAATGTCATTCAGTGCTATGGAGCTATCAGCGACAGCCACAAAGATGACAAAGACCAGTTTTATGTGGAGCTACAGTCAATCATGGATAAATGCTCAACCAAGGACCTGACTCTCTTGATGGGAAACTTCTACGCCAAGGTTAGAATGAACAACAGCAGATCTGAAGACTTCATAGGACAACATGGACTGGGAGAAAGGAACGAAAACGGTGAGAGGTTTGCAAACCTATGTGCCTTCAACAAAATGAATACAGGGGGCACCATATTCTTCCACAAACGTATACACAGGGCTACACGGGTTTCACCTGACCTCAATACTGAAAATCAAATCGACCACTTCTGGATCAATAAGAAGTTTAGAAGGACCATGGAAGACGTAAGAGCAAGGAAAAGAGCTGATGTAGCTTCAGATCATCATCTGGTAGTAGCTAAAATGGAACTTAAGCTGAAGAAGCACTGGACAACTGGAGCAGCAGTATTACAAAGTTTAGCACTGCTCTTCTCCGGGATACTAACAAACGCAACGAATTCAACATAACTCTCAACAATTAGTTCCAAGCATTTCATGATCTACTAGAAGAAGGTGGAGCTAATATGGAGGACAATCGGAAAGAGAATAAAGAAACAATAACTTCAACATGTCAGGAGGTTTTGGTTTGCAAGAAACAACAGCATATAGAATGGATTTATGTCGGTACTCTGGACAAGATCCAAGAAAGGAGAAACAAAAAGTTAGCAATTAATAACAGCCGTACAAGAACAGAGAAAGCCAAAGCACAGACCGAATACGCAGAAGACAACAAACAATTGAAGTGGAGGATCAGGTTGGATAAACGGAAATATGTTGAGAACCTAGCACTGACTGCAGGAAAAGCTGTAAGAGAAGGAAACATGAAGCACCTATACGATGCAACGAAGAAGTTAGCTGCGAAATTCAGTAAACCAGAACGACCAATCAAGAACAAGACTGGGAAACTAATCACTGAAGTGAATGAACAACAAAACAGGTGGGTAGAACACTCCGAAGAACTGTTGAATAGACCAGTCCAACTGAACCCACCAGTCATCGAAGCAGCGGCCACGGATCTTCCCATTACCACCGACCCACCAACAGTCTAAGAAATCAAAATGGCCAGTCGAATGTCAAATCATGAGTGACAAGTCAGCAGGGCCTGACAACATACCAGCTGAGGCAGTGTATGCTGGTATTGATGCAACTGCAAAGATGCTCCACATTCTCTTCAGAAAGATTTGGGAGGAAGAACAAGTGCCAACAGACTTGAAAGAAGGATACCTCATGAAGATACCAAGGAAAGGAGATCTCAGCAACTGCGAAAACTACAAAGGCATCACTCTTCTTTCAATACCAGGTAAAGTCTTCAACAGTGTTATTGAACTAAATGAATGATCCAATCGATACCCAACTTCGAGATCAACAGGCCGGATTCCGTAAACATCGACTATGTACCGACCAAATCGCGACACTGTGTTTTATTGTTAAACAATCAATTGAATGAAATTCGCCACTCTACATTAACTTCAGCTTCAACTACGTAAAAGCAATCGGCAGCATGGATACAAGAACATTATAGAATTTTCTTCGACATTATGACATACCCAAGACGATAGTCATTATCATACGGAGTTCTTACGACGTACTACACTGTAAAATCGTTCATAAATTGCAGCACACTGATTCATTTGAAGTGAAGACCGATGTAAAATAAGGCTGCTTACTTTCGCCCTTCTCCTTCTTTTCATGCTGGTGATTGACTGGATAATGAAGACTGCAACAACTCAAGGCAATCTCGGAATACAGTGGACAACATGGATGCAACTAGATAACTCAGACTCTACAGATGATCATAATCTTCTATCCCACACACAGCATCAAATGCAGACGAAGACGGACATTGTAGCAGCAGCCTTGGCAACAGTAGGTCTCAACAGACAAAGGGAAAAGCAAGATTCATCGATACAAAACATCAAACACTAACCCAATTACAGTTGACGGAGAAATTCTGGAAGATGTAGAAACCTTTACATACTTGAGCAGCATCATCGATAAACAAGGAGGGTCTGATGCAGATGTAAAGGCGTACATTGGTATGGCAAAGCAACGGCAGCATTTCTACAACTGAGAAAAACGTATGGAACTCAAACTAACTGTCAGTCAACATTTAACTCAAAATTTTCAAAACGACTGTGAAGACAGTTCTGTTGTATGGAGCTGAAACTTGTAGAACTACGAAAAGCGTCATCCAAAGGATGCAAGTATTTATAAATAATTGGCTGTGTAGGATACTTCGGATCCGTTGGCCAGATACCATCAACAACAACCTTCTATGGCAGAGAACTAATCAACCAATATCCACTTGAGGAAGTAATTAGGAAAAGACGCTGGAGATGGATAGGATACACATCCAGGAAATCATCAAACTGTGCCACAAGACAAGCACTAACTTGGAGTCCTGAAGTCCGAAGGAAAAGAGAAAGACCCAAGTACACATTGCGTTGAAAATTAGAGACAAACATTAAGCGAATGAAGAGCACTTGAGAAGAGCTAGAAAGGATAGCCCAGGATAGTTGGTTGGCGAATACTGGTCGGCGGCCTATGCTCCACATGGGGTAACAGTCATTGGTTGATTGTTCTGATTTTTCCAAGCCGTTATGATGATCATTTTTCGCGGACATTTTAGGAATCGTTCAACCTCATTCTTATACTGTGCTGTAGCGAAAACTTTCAACTCAAATTTCATAACATTTCGTTCTTGACTGCAAATCTTCTACATCATTTTCGATAATCAACATTTCGTTACTTATTCAACATTTATTCTTTACTCATTACTAGTTATAGTCGTGCTTTGATTGTACTGTGATTGTACTCATTTATTGTTTCTTTTTTCCTTTATTTAGTACGTCGATGATAATGAGATAGTTCTCACAGACGATGAAGATGATGATGAGTATGTGAATGGCAACAGGCATTTAAACACTGATACTGAGCATCAACAACTACCTGTCCAAGAACGAGAGCATACCAATTATACTTATGAAGATGATTGTATTGTTGTCAATTATTGTGACAAGCCCAATTCACCTTTTGTTTCATCGACTACAGCGTTTATTACAGCCAGAAGACCATTAAGACAAACGCAGTCACTCGAACCGACACACAGTAATAATGATTTGAAATCCAATGCCGTAAATGTATTACCTTCTCCATTACCTGGTGAGGCAGTTATGGAATTACTTTTCCGTTTACCTGATGGGAGACGTGAAGTCCATCGAATTCAGCCTACTCTCAAGTTACAGGTATACTTAGCTACTTCTTGATGTATTTTACTTCTCTTTTATGTTTATTGTAATGTATATTGTAAGTATATGGAGCCATGTTTTTAATATACTTAGTATTAAATCAGCACTAAAATTTGTAACACAATTTTCCGCCCTATATTGGACTCTTCAGATGGAGTGCCTACTTTTCGGAAAACTCAGTGTTTGAAGCAAATGATATTGGCTTCAAGTCTACACATATACTAGGGAGCAGCTGCGTCAAGCTGATAGATCTAATATAGGAAAAACATCATCCTTTTATACCACTGCTACTAGCATAATAAATGTACTAATAACGTGTGGCATTGAGCTGAGTTGAGGCAATCTACTCGTGATACATGAGTCTGGCAATAGAATTATCAGTTGTAGTCCTACTTATCAACAATAGAAGTCTACGAATATCAGTTCTCAAGAGAAGATTATATGATGAAAAAAAAGGCTATTCAAAATGATGTTTGAATGAAAATTGTTTATACATGATAGGTAATTAAACATGAAAAACTGAATAATTTTATATTATGATAATTTTCAATTAACAATGATGCAAATCAAGGAAGTAGAACGGCGTAATAATTATTCACTATAGGGAATGAGTAGAAAATCAAAACTGTTATATCTTAAAAAAATCGGACCGATTGCAATATGTGGAAAACTGTGACCTCGATGGTACCAATCTGTGCGCTCACGCATCTGCCCTGTGACTACTAGTTCCCAAAGCCAAGATGAAGAAGATAAGACAACTGAGTTAACCACCAGACAGATTATATTTCAGTTATTCATTTATATACATACAAAATCTTACCACTCAGCGGACCATTAGGCAGAATAACATTTATGCAAAATGGAAATAATAGTGACTATAGATTGCGGGTACAGATACACAATTAATTGATCATAGTTCCTGAATGACAGATGATATGATAACAGTTTATGAGTTTAGTGGGAGGTTAGGGCGATGGGAACATGGCAATAATAGAAATAAAATAATCGATGTGTATATACTCAAAATAAATGTAACAGTCTTCTGAAAAATAGTTCGGAAAGATAGTTGCTTTTCTTGAATCACCTGATATGACAACGACCACGGTAGAATTGGAGATTTGAACTGCTACTTTCATGTACAGAGTTTTGACTGCTGAAGCTTCTGTAATGCATAAGCGTTTACTTTGCAATATCTTTTGGACTAATTTGTTTGGCTGTACGAATGACTTTCAAAGAAGATTTCTGTAGAGAGACATGATCAAAGCTCAAGTAGTTTTCTAGAATTTAACTATTGATTGACTGACTTGAGTATTCCTTCGTATAGATCAGGCCTCAGAGATGCGTTTCGAACGATCTCGCTTTGTGTGACCGATGTCTCGTAGTTTTACTTAATCTGCATACCGTCCTCCTGTAATTTTGTAACTTGTTGGTAGGGTAATTCGATTTTTAACCAAGAGAATGTCGTCCACCAATTAATATAGAATCAATGGCCTACATAAACCTCTGCAATAAATTTCTACAAATGTGTCTTTTATTCATTATTTATGAACGTTAAACGTATACTTATGTATTCACATGCATTTATCAAAGGCGTATCGGTTATTTGATTGGTAAATACAACGAAATTCACGTAGGGATTATTTCAATGATTCGGTTATATGCTTCCTTGTATGACCTTTGGAGAAGCGTGGTGATTATATTGTAACTCCTGTAAAAGTTATTGTGATATCGCACATTTTATAGTGAAGATTCTGTGCCATAACATAATCAATCAATATTGCTACTTAATTAGCCCACTTTGAATAACCCTTTTTATTGATTTTACGGCTACTACTTTGTTGTGCAAGCTGAAACAAGCTTGACATGGCTCGAATCCATGAGTTAATGGTTGAAGATTAGCTTTTTAATTATTAACTTGTCTCTACAGGTTTTCTTTTTGTTACTGTAGACCATTTTATTTGAATTTGTACTTACTAGCTGTACTTTCAACCAAGTATTTTCAAGTACTGTTAGAAGTATTGAGCAGCTGTCACTTCCTAATCGTCCACTCAATGGAAGAATTTTTCTTCTTGAGGTACGCCTACTAAATATATATGTTAAGAGGGAGTCTTATTGTCTTTGTAGAGTGACCACAAAGTCGTCGTAACAGTTCTCTGAGGTAACTTTGGATGTATTGTCTTCGTACATTTTGAAACCGACTGTGTAAATACGTCGTGCAAAGTAAGACACCATTTCCAGGGTGGACCTTTTTTTATCCCTGTCCTTCCGTTGTTAGGTTGCGACACCGCTGGAAATTCTGGTTACCTGGATAAAGCACATAAATTGATCTTGGTAGTGCGAAAAAGATATCAGTGATGGTACTACTTCATATTGATATGACCTCAAGCTCATAAAAAGTCGATAGATTAACGCCTACAATTTATTTAAGTGATATGTAAATAACTGACCATAGCGTTCTAGAGGGGGCAAGAGAAGACAAAATACACCTTCCAAGTAGAGACTGTTTTAATGAATAAGAACAACCACTTTTATATATCATGTTTCAAACGCTTCGTAAAGTAGTGATGCGTCTTGCCGCTTGCGTTATGCACGGAAGCACTAAGCACAATTATCTAATTCGCGAACTGATCTATGCAAACAAAAACAGATACACGCAATCGGTGACCAACAGCTAAACTCGCTCAAAGCCAAATCAATAAGACACGAACTCAGCACTCAGAAGATTCGAGCGGTACCGGTTACCACCAACTTTACAATTAATAAAAAATAGCAAAAATGAGATTATTTACAAGAAAAATAACTAGTTCCATCTCTTCCTAGCGTGTGGAATGCAAAATTCAGTAAATAGAACACTAGGGGATTTGTGCTTAAAAGTGGGATTATTAGCTTCAGGTTAATCTATAATAACTCGGGTAGTGTGTTTGTGTATGTCGGGAAGAGACATGACTAACCGTTTATTCATGGGAAGCCTGCTATCTAACAGATGCAAATGTCATATTTTCTAAATGTTTAGTACATACAGTTCAGCAGCTAAAGTCCTGATAGCATGAAAGACCCTCGATTGTTCGTTTCATTGTAACAATACCTTACAGCCGTTGCACTCTAACACAGTCATCAATACGATTTTACCTTCTAGCCATAAACCCACTATCTTTGACATCATCTCTCTCCAACCAAGTATGTGGCATAGTAGGCGCTATTATTATTATATAGGTACTTTTAATTATGTATGCTGAATAGTATTTATTAGATCTGTCATGTATATATTATTCTGGTTTTTGTTCTTTTTCTTTGAATAACGATTTCCTTATTTATTTTCACGCTACATTCATCGCTAGGATTTGCATGCATACTTTGAATATCGTGGTTATCCAACGAATCGATATGAAATTGTTCGTATACATCCTTACTTGTGTCTTTCATCAATGCCTCAATCAATCTGCTTAACAGATGCCGGTCTTTGTACTAAAGATACTCTGTTTATACAAGAATGTTAAAAATAACCTCTGATATGTATATATATATATATTTCTATTAGTTAATTTTGTAATCATTATATATATGTATATTTCTATATATATGCGTATATAGATATGATAATGTCTCATTGCATCTAGGGATTGTGGAACTTATTAGTTAATTCTCGTCTTATTGATTCCATCTGCTATTGGGACAATAACCATTATTATTAGTAATAATGATAATTCGGGGTTACTCTCTGCCTCACTGTAACTCTTTCAAATAACACCTCGACTCGACATTATTATTGTTGTAATCCTCTTTTGCTTTCTTTTCAAGAATTACTTGGAAAGTTATTGCCGAATTTCGACAGTTTTTCATAACTCATTCACTTTCTCTATATGTATATTAGTGAATTTTCATTGTATCTTATTGTTTGTTGCATCATTCATCCTTTCTGTCTATTAGTAGATGTCATATACTTCATTAAATTCTGTAATAAAGCATATTAATAAATTACAAAGTTATTTATTTATCAATGAATTTTCTTATTATACTATTAATAATAGTAATAATAATAACAATAAGTATTATCATTGTTGACTACATTGTACTTCTCATCATGTGATCTGTAATAATTCCGGGTTATCATTCCAATGTAAGCAGTTATTAGTATTGTCTTTCGAATGTTCTCTTGGAGGTCATCTGGATTTTCCCTTACAATGTTTCGATGTAGTAGTAGTTGTTGTTGTTGTTACTGTTTTTGTGTTATTTAACAATGCGTTTATGAAATGAATCTAAAGTGTATAATTATTATTTATTTATCTATATGCTATAAAATACAGTTATATTCAGAAGTGTTATCTTTTTTCTTTCATTTTACAGTGTATGCTGAATGTAGAATGTAATAGGGGTTGTTTGATTCATGTGTATATTTATTTTCGTTTGTTTACTGGGCTAATTTTATTTCACTCTTTACTAATGTTGTTAATATTGTTCCCTAGTAATTGTTACATCGTTTTTATCATAAATTAACATCAGATCAATTCGTGATATCAGCATTAATAAATTAACTATCTCCACAACAACCCCTTAAATCTGGGAATAGTTGAGATAGCTGTTTCATCACAGTATGCAATTTACTTAGCCATAGATATCTATGATCGTACTATTGGTTTAACTTCACATCCTTGAATTATGTAAATTATTGGATATCAACTTATTAGAAGATCTGAATGCTCCAGTATTCAATCTGTTTTATGGGTGATGAATACACATTATGAAGAAGTTTCATATCAAGATGAAGCAGTTGCAAAGGACTTGTTTTTTTTTTAATTTTTAGTAATGAATAGTGCAAGAAAAATAAAATTTACAGAATATAATGAATTCATCAGTAATCACAAACAACTTAATATTACAAGGAATAATGTAATGAGAGTTAACTATTTGACATACTTTATTTGTTGAGGTTAATCAGAACGAAAGCTAACATTACAGTAAGTAGAATAGAATTAAAACATAGTCATCAATAAATGTAGTTAGAATTGATATGTAATGTCGCAAAATATGTAAAGCAGAAGGAGGGAGAGGGAGTTATATTATAGTTAAATTTACTATGGACAAGAAAATTTTATCATGCTATTCTTCTATACACACATAGTTCATATTGAGAGTATTCGATAGAGAATGGTTCTTTAACATATAGCAATAATGGTGTTGGTTGTTTGGCAACAATTTTGAACACTTACCATATATACTAACAGTATATTCACTGTCCAAAAGGTTTCTGAACTTTTCATTCACAAAGCTTTATTATTTTTCAGACATTTATTCCAACATGACTTATATGTACATTAAGATAGCGTGATAAACCTTTCTTTGCTTTAGTGAATATAAAATTTCTTTGTTACATAATATTTTTAGTGTTAACAAGTCAATTTGATTGTCGTTTAAAGTGTATCAGGTGATTATGTAATCATTTTTCAAAATTCTTTATAATTGTATGATTTCCTTTTTTTCTTATTAACCAATAACCTCTCCTCTTTAGTTTATTTTTTCTTCTGCAATTTATAAATACACGTCAATCCTAATGAAGTTAATTAGTGTATTTTATCTTCTCTTGCACATATTATGATTTTTGTTTCTGTTCTAGACAACTATCTCAACTTCAACGAATAAAGTCTATCAAACAATTAACATTAAAAAATATTCCATGTAATTGTAGGTTGTTTTGCAATTGATTGTAAGTAGCTTCGTAAAAAAGATGATGAATTCAATTTTCTCTACTGGAAATTCTGTTTCTTTTGCGTTGTTCACATTTACATTCGAATCATTCTGTATTTAACTGAAATGACAAAATAACTTATTGACTAAACTGAATGAAAGTTTCTTGATATCATAAACTAACAACAGTAGATAGTGTTTAACACTATGTTTTAATTTACTGATCTGAATGAATGTAAAGCGATCACTGCAAGCCTTAAAGATGTAAACTTAGATTTCCTGTTGGTTCAACAGTGCTTATCGCTAGGAATTTAAATAGTCCCTTAGAAAATATTAATTCATCACGGAACCTACCTACTAGTTAATAAAGTTTTTCCAAAATGCTCATCTAAATTTGGTTGATGGAATCAAGTCAGGCAAATTTGGGATCAATTCATCTATTCAGTCGAGTGTGATGTGTGTAACGTTTTACTAAAGTAGACTTCAAAGTATTCTGTTTTATCACAGCTTTATCCTCGCTTCTATTAACTGATTGAAGTTTCTCTATATCTGAAATTTACTTTAGCTAATCATAACCGAATCGTGTTTATTGCTTGCTGATTCACTAACTTAATATTGAAAGCAGTCAAGCTTAAGCTAGTTAGCCCCTACTCAGCCTGCTTCAGTTTGTGCAATCAGGTAGTATCACTTTCCTTCACATAAACGGTGTACCCCGTATATATGCATGCTACAGTAGTCATATTACTATTACATACCGATTGTACAAATAACACAGTGATCTCCATAATTAACAAAAATTCTCCTTTTAATAGTTTTTCGAGTATCTATCACCCCCCATGTCTCTTCCAAACTTTTCATACTGCCTACATTTTTTAGTTAATGTTATTTTGGACTAATAGTAGCAATGGAGTTAAGGATGGTGACTGGTTGTTTGTAAGAAAGACATACTCCTTTTCTATCCTAGTACAGTCTACAATACGACTTCGTTTTCGGGCATTATACTGCTGCTTGTATTCTTACTAATGTTCAATGCAGCTGCAGTAGTATAGTAGGCTCAAAGAAAACGAGTATTCGAACCAATATACGTCGACTGATTTATTTAGATTGGCCATATCGACTGTCACATCAAAGTAACAGCTGTGATCTGATAAGTAACATCACTATAGTTACTCATCATGAGGATGATTTCCATCAGCTTTGTGTTTATAATCATAAGGCCATTCACTGAAGATTCCTGTACTTATTTTTATACGCATTCCATTTTCGAAGTATCATATTTTAATTTATTACTAATGTCGTACATGTACTTTTCTCATTAATTATTTTATTGGTTACAGGTCAAGTAAATTTCAAGGGAAATTATCTAAATATTAATAAACAAAGCTATATGTGCACATACACTCATACCTCATGTCAACACCACAAGGATTCATAAAAACTGTCATGGTTTTACTAGAAAGTACCAGTGGTTCAGGACATCGAATAATTGGTTTTCGACCACGTCAAGCAACTGCACGTAAAGAAAAAGTAGCCTTTGATCCACGTGTTCAACAAAATGTTCTATATCGTGAAATACGTAAAATACGTACATTGAAAAAAGCTGAACATTAAATTTTATATGCAGATAATGTATGTATATATTACAATGTACATTCATTGTTAGTTAATTATTGTAAATAAAAAAATTTCTTAACTCATTATTATTACTTGTTTTCTCTAAAAATTAATTTGTTATGCTTCTGTTTGGTGTATTGTAAGTGGTAATTGTTTTTCTATTTTACGGTACTTTTCTTTACATATTCATATCATAGTGAGTGAAACATTTATTTTATTTCTATGTTAATTCCTTTTCTTCTGCACCATAGATACTATTATTCACTCTGAATCATTTTTAAGGCGTTTAGTTTACATTTAGTGCATTATTTTTCAACTTCAAATTATGTTATGATAAGGTACTATCTTTATTCAATGAATTATTGTTTCACTATTATGACGCAAGTATTGAGGTGTCGGTAACCGAGTGCCAATTACTAGTGCCTAGTTGGTTATTGTGCGTCTGCCCTGTGCCCACTTAGTCCCAAGACGAAATAAGGAGAATGCGAGCCAATAGGTCAGCCAGACAGAATCATATTTTATTTCAAGCATTCTTTTATATATACATAAAATCAGACCACACAACGAACCAATTAGAAAATTAACATGAATACAGAACGAGGGAAATAGTGGTAGCGAATAGGAGCAACTTGTACACAACTAATTGATTGTAGTCCATAACAACAGACAATATAATAACAGTAATTATGCTAAACGGGAGGATAGGGCAAGCGGAGCGTAACAATAATAAAAACAAAATGTTTACATTACAGACAGTTCGAATGAATGAAATAATGTTCGCAAACACAGTTCTGAAAGTTTGTAACACTCCTTTGTGGTCCGGCATAACATTCACTCATGACATACATGGTCAACTCTAACGGCTTTCTTGATTATTATGAAGTTGATAAAACCTCATAGATACCATCCCATTAGGTTTATCAGTTACATATATATTTCTCCAATAACTTGCTTACTTACTTACGCCTGTTACCCCTCTCGGAGGAGCATAGGCCGCTCACCAGTAATCTCCATTTAACTTTGTCATGAGCAATCCTTTCAAGCTGTCTCCAGTTACTGTTTATCCTTTTAGTGTCTGCTTCCAGCTCTCGACGCTAACCAGAATCTTCAATAACATTTGATCAATAATGTACATTATTGCTCAGTGTTTTACTGTCAACTTGATTTACGTCATTGATTACTAATAAACAGTAGTTTATATCTTCATAACTGATAACTACTCAGTTACATAACTTCTTATGTTTATCAACTCTTCATCAATCATTGAAATGAAGTAATCAACTGATCATATTTATCTTCATCTTAAATTGTATTTTTGTCAATTTTGTCTCCCAACTAACACATTGTCTGTGCATTCTAGTCCCTTATTTTCTTTTCTTAAAATTTTCATATCTTTTAATAAAATCATTTCATTACATCATGCGCATAACTGTGTATGCATTAATGTTCTCTTTTCAAAATAGGTTTTCATCCTATATACACTGAATTCTTTTCATTTTCCTCTTTATTTTAAAACATTTTAAGGGATCCTATAACTTTATCTAGACTAAAATTTCTGGAAATACATCTCTCCTCTTTGATTGTTCTAGAGGATTGGAATTTTTCTAAATAAGAATATACTGACTTAGTAATTGGTTTAAAGAAAAATAGTGACACTATATCTCTGTTTTTTATTAGATAGATTCAAAGTTAACTTTCATATCCATTCACTAACATCAAGTGGAAACTACTCATCTTCAATTTTTTTTTTTTAAAAATAGATCCATTACTGAATTACTTTTGCTGGGTTATTATTATTATTATTCTATAAACAGAACTTCTTTAAGCAACCATTGATAAATGAGGAACGCTGTACAGCTATCTCATCTTACTATTGAACTTAGTGCTCCTACGGTTAAGTGCTGACTACAAGACCTAGTGGTCTCGGGTTCGTTTCCGTATATTGTCGTGAATACATATTACTATGTAGTTTCATACTAAGACGATTAACGTAGTAACTGTAATTTATTATAAGTAGCATGTCAATGTCAGATTTCTTTCTGCATCAATCTTGTATCTATTTTTCATATTCTGAAGAACTGTTTAGATTTTCATACTATTGAACTACTTCATGCACAGTTTAATCGTCAGAGATAGACTATAAGGACTTTTTGTTTCAGTTAGATTTCGCGCAAAATACATCAGATTGAATCAGCGATTTATCGACTATAACATTCCAATTTCAATCAGCCTCACTTCACTTATTTACATATGTGCGACTGAATATTGCCATTAACCTTTGCATTGGAATTCTCTAACTCTTGATCAATTACATATCCCTGTACTAAACTAAGTAAATTCTATTTTTGCAGTTTTTGTTACTAAGGTCAATTGTAAAACACTTTCGTCGATTTATTGTTGGCGTTTATCACAGATTGGTTTTTGTTATGTCCTTTTGAAAACCAGAGAATACTGAACAGTAGTTTCTTCTTAGTATTCGCATCGGCAGTGAGCACACTCGATTCCGCCACAATAGAACCTAGGACCTTCAGTTGTTTCATTGAACGCCTAACCATTTACACCACTAGGCCGATATCCATTGGTAAATTTCCCACTTCAGTCGTTTCGTAGCGTAGAATGGCGATCAAACAATATTTTTAGTGATATCTACTTTGATTTTTACATGTCTCAATCCTTGTGGCAAACAGCTATCTAGCATTCTCAATAGTGTCCGATCAAACCAGTATGTAACGAACTCAAACAACTAATTAAGTATCAATCCCCATGACATCAGTTTAACAAAAATTTTATAAATGCTAAGCCTTTTTTATTTGTAACACCTTGTATCCTTGTCTTATGTATTTCTTTATTATTTTAGAGCACCAATGAAGCCCTATTGGTAAAACGTTTTTGTCCAATAATAATAATAATATTTTTATTATTATTTTCTTCTGAATGCCAATTATTTGGCTTGATTCTATAATATTTCTTCATGAACTCAAAAACATTCACTTCAGCGGGGAATCGTTCCTTCACCACAACTTGTACTACTGTAAATACAACCAAATCACCACCACCTATAACTACTAATACTAATACAACTGTAAACATTGCCAATACTTATCCTACTACAATTTCTACTACCACTACTATTACTAATACTACTACTAATAATGCCACAAATACAATATTGAGCAAATTAACAGATCGTGCCACATATTTTGCTGTTGTCTCTGATACATGTGCATTCAATCGTAATTTATGCAAAACACGTTATTCTCGATTACCATTCTTGGATTTAGCAACTCAGATATCTCAACGACCAGCTCCATGGTTATATCACACATCCAGGGAGATTTCAAGTGGTGAGTATAATATCTTAACTGTTGCATTTAAATTTGTCCAATAAATTCACTCGAATTGCAACCACACGAACGTCAATTTTATTCACATTGAAATACTCCTCTTTAGTTACAATACAATTTATCTTACCTCAGTTTTCATTGTTCAAAGTATCCTTTAAGTTCCTAAAAAGTTAATCCCTCTTCGTTTTTTCCTTAAATTATCCGAGTAGTATTCGAAGCCCTCATTAGTACACTTGATTCACTTAAAATGAGTTGTTTTCATATTATTATCTTCATAAGCAATCCTCAATGATTTTCTCAAGCTTTATTAGAAATTTAATTTAACGTTTTACCAAATATGTTCGATGGGACCAAATTAAGAAGAAGATCATTTGTAAAGGATCCGGAATAATTATGATACAGAGATAATTTGAAACAGTAAATCTTGAGAAGGCCCGTGCTAAGACAATTAATAGTTGTATTTGCACATCTGTTTTCAATTTTGAACCCTACGAACTAACCTTTTCAGCCACTGACGGTACAGCTGACAAATTTAATTTCTAAGGAATTCCAGGAATGTTTTGAGCAATAACATTCGATTTGGAACTATTGTATTGGCATAAACATGATATGATTTGAAGATGATAAAACAGATGTGCTCCAAATACTTATAATTTTATTTATTGTATTTAACGGTTAGATTGTGTAGTACTAAAATACTAGTCTTTTTGGTATGCTTTCTGAGCAAATCGGTTGTACGTCATCTTATTCCTTTTCAGAGTCACCATCCAAAGATCCTCATGTTTATTTACGTTTCCCTCGTTATCGTTGGCATTTAGATTATCAGTCACCACTTAAAAAGCGTAAAACAGCTAGTCAAAAACTTTGGTGCACATTACAGAATGGACTGAAAGCTTTTGGAATTCCGCCTGATTTAGGTAAATTACATATTAAATTAATTTAATTGAACATCATTTGAACATGTTTGGTACTGTTTCGCTGCAACATTGGTGTGTTAAATCATTTCTTAGTATTGTATCCACTGTTTATCATTGTGTATAATGTTTTTATCTGCTAACACTGGTTATTCATACGTCGTCACGTAACATTTTAATCTTTTACTAGTACCTTCGTACCATCTTCAGGTGGTTAGAATGTATTAACAATTTTATTAATCAATTAAAATAAAAACATTTCATCATCGATTACATCAATGATGATAATATTAGTCAGTAAAACGTATAACGAGTATACGTATAAGTGGTTGTGTAACATTGTAAGTCAGAGTTTAAAACCAAAATAAAGTATATTCATAAATAGGCATTAAAGCCAAAATGATAGTAAGTCGATTGAATAATTATGTGAACAAGTTGGAAAGAGTATGCGTGTCCACTAACTTACAGAAACTCTTTCAATCCATCTGAGTCAGTCTCAACAAGTAGTCTGGTATCATTAAGACGATCTACGAAGCGTGCCAGATGGTGAGTGGACAGACAGACAGGATTTGATTTTGACCAATTTGGACTCTCGTGCTTTTGCGGGTATGAGGGCGGTTGTCACTTCCCGGCTGCCCACACCGTGGAAGGGTGTTTCTTGAGGAACCTGAAAAAGAAGGCAGATTAGTGTCAATCTTAGAGACCTGAGAGCGTGACCGCAGAGCCCAAGGGACAACTGCTTGAGGCCTGTCACACACGGCCTTTTTATGGAAAGTTTTTTGAGTATTAGCTCCGCACTTAAAAGCCCTTAGTGGGCACCCTTACCGCCGGAGACGGAAATCCGTGAGGTAGGGTGAGGTGTGACGTTTTTAGGGTCGACCTTTTCTGACCCCTCCTTCCTTGTGAGAAGGCAGCATCGCTGCAGATGCTGGTTGTCCGAGGGAAACACCTTACTGCTGTCACACCCCTCTGCAGTCAGCAGTACGACTTCGCCCTCAGACCTTGAGTAGCTGCTTTTAGTCTCATCGTTCTCCAATCGACCTGCCTGGCATGGTAGAACCTACAGGAACATATGTTCCAGCCAATATAGCTCGGTTGGGTCATCACGATAGGCAAGCCCGACCACCACGACAAGGTAGCACCTACGGTCGGGAGATGGATGGTGAGTGGAAATTTCCGAGAATCTGTTCAGCTGATCTCTTCCCCCAGCAACTTCAATCAGACCATCTATACTTCTAATTATGGTTGGCACTACAGCGCCTTGATGAGAAAAATTCTACTCTTTACTTTGAAACCTTTTATCTCCGAGCTAGGGGTGTTCGACGGCTTTCTGTGTTTGATCATGTTTGTGTCTGAAGGATTGTCGACATCTGGCTGCAACATCTTACTGGTAGTATTGCGATACGGTGTGTTTTGGGCAACAACAACAATATTTTACTATAAGCGTAGTCTTGCGATATTTCTTTGTATGTATGTATTATATGATGTAGCCTGAATTGTTGCATATTTCACTGCGTATTTTCGTTTTTTTTTCTTGTGTCCTCTTTAGTTCCTGTTGTTACAAGACGCGCGTACTCTATTGCTGGTCTTTCAATTCCTTCAAGTTTAGCCAATTACCTAGATATTCTGAATCCTCGAGTATCTGTCAGTCATCCAACTGGAAATAACTGTGCCAACAATAACTCAACTGCTTCTTCCGGCACAAATAACCGATTACAACTCTCAGGTTTTATTGGAACTAACAGCTCCACTGCTCATTCAAATTCTTTCCAACGAAAAACATTTAGCAATAATCATAGCGATTATTCTCGTGATACACTAGTCAATTCAGTGTTTCATGAAGACGATGAACATGATTACACTCTTAGTGATCGAAGTCAGGATAGTGTAAGCTTTGTAAATGGTCGTCTTGGTGGAGTATCAGCACTGAATGCCACTGCGGGTGGCGATGATGGTAAACAATCGTTTGATGGAATATTAACAGTAACCAAACGTACGAATAACAATCAAAAAACAATTTCCGATGATGCCAGTTTACTAGATCGTAAAGATTTACAAGATGATAGTCAGGATGTTCAGTATAGAAATAATGGTCGTCATCACCATATGAATCTAAGTAAATCAGATTATAGTAGTAATAAAACCTACGATTTAGACAATGTCTCTGAAGATGGCGATGATCAAAATGGAGACTATGATGGAGAGGATGACGATGGTGAGATTGGAGATGATATCGATGATGTTGATGATGATGAAGACGATGTTAATGATGCGGTCTGGTTTACTGGGAAACGACGCGCAACAGGAGGAAGTGGAAATTTGTCTAATAATAGTTTGGCTGATGGAGGTGGTAATAGTGATGCCACTATTGGTGGTAGTGGGAGAAGAGGCAAAACTCGATCTTCTATGTACTCATTGAAAGTGACAAAATATAACCGTAAAATGGTCAATCAAAAAGTTAATCGTTCCTCTCAAAACTTCTCTACGCTTGGTAGTCGTTTAGGAGGTAGAAGATTTACTAAACGTCATCTTGGTCGGCCGTTTGCAGATCGATTTCGGGTAAGTGTATTTTTTTGCATAATCCTCTGTATTTAGGATATTATTATAATATTTTGTATCTTGTTAGTTGGCGACCGAAATCGTTTACTAACCTTACAACAGCTACTCCACTTCTATCTTTCGAAATAATGGTTTTTACAGCCTTCGATGTGTATCAACTTGGTTTATGTCCCGGACGTTTACTTTTATTCTTTCACTTTTGTAAAAAAATCCCCTCTGTGCATACACGGAGTAGTGCCTTCTTGACGTTGTTATAAACACGTAGCCATATAAGTCCATCTGAAGAAGAAAAGCAGACTGTCTCCACTCTCAGCTGTATCAAGCCGGAATCTAGCATCGCAGTTTGACATCTCGCCTATTCCATAAGTAAAACGTACTGATAAAAGCTAATGGAGCTTTATTGGTTGTCGTTCGTCTCAGTTACTTAGCTCACAAGGATGAAACTGCTTTTTGATATTTTAACAATTAAAATGTATTATAGGTAAAGAAATCACATTTCTCATTAACATCGTCTTTTAAATATACTGTCCAGATTAATCAATAGGATCAGTATATTTTATTCGTCACATTTAAAAGTTTTCGCTTACTTTACTTCTTTCTCGATTATCATAGACAAATGATTCACGAATGGATGATGGATCTTTTCCCTATGCCAAATCTAGTCCTTCTGTTGGACGCCGCGGTAGTCGGGCTATTTCACGTCTTGGTACTAGACACATGGGTGATAGTTTAAAAATTCTTCAACGTTATGGGATCGCTAGAGAGAAATCAAACAAATGCAACGGTAATTTGGTTATTAATTCTTGAGCTTTTTTTTGAATAATTGTTTTTACATTTTTATGTGTCAACGGATTCGATGACAGTTGTTTAAGCAAGTTCAACAACTGCCTTCACCTAAACAAAAGAAAGGATCCCTTTCACATACAAAGCTGTAAACGCGAGTATCCATTTTTTCACATTATAAAGATGAATGCAGAAGTGCCGTTTATAGATAAGTGTTTGAAAATCTTCATTCGATACAAAATAGTACACATAAACTTTAAATTACGGAAGGGATAAATGATGAATAAACCTTTTCTTGTTACTAGTTATCACGACATCGTTTAACGTTACTAGATTTCTGGGTTGGACTGTAGCTCAACGGCCTCGGTAAGAATATGTCAACAATTATATGCTTCGATTTGGATGTCTGGGTTGTATCATAGCCGTTACGCAAATGACGGTTATAAATGACACAACAAACATATATGTTGGGAATAGTCGAACCTAAAAATATCTAAATAATAACTCACTTTTTAATAATTTGTTTATGAAAACTTGAATATGGCGCTTTTTCTCGTGTGTTTGTTCATTAATTTATTCGGCTTACTTTTGAAATTATATTTTCTCTGAAAGTTGGGCTTTCATTTTAGATATTCGAGAAGGATCGTTGAGGAGTAGAAGTAATCCCCTTTCGGTGTCAGTTAAAGTCAATGTTGTATACTGCTTAACGAATAGACTCTGTTGGGATTACTGGCTGGATCACTAACGTAGCAACATAATAATGCTTACATTCTAACTTATCTTAATATTCTTTCTATCCACATACCATTTCATACTTCCGTTCGAGACCAAAGTGTTTCTCTTTTGCATTCTATTGAGTTCAATTCTATATCATCGAATTACTCACATGATATAGCTGTTTCAAAACTGTCCGTGCTTTTTAAACTTGTCATATTTGATTTTCGTATAGCGATTCTGATCAGACAAACTATATGTGGTTATTTTTCTGAAATTTCTCTATTTATGTTCGTTGTATTCCTTAGCTCTATATTTAAGAGTACAGCATAGCATTACGTATTCTTCCTTGAAGTACCGATTCGAAAATTGGGTTGAAATGGATTTACTTGGAGACTACTTGATAATAGCTTTTAGCATCGCTGATGGTTTATATTGCATCAAGCTCTCAGGTTAACGATGCAGTAACTCGAAAGACTAGGTGGGGTTACATTCTCCGAGTCGTATAGTTTAGATTTCGCTTCTTTGATTGTCTTTTTGGAAAACACTTATAAACCTCTAACCATATTGTTATCTGACGTTGATAAACAAGCATAATCATAGCCATTTTAGATCGTTCTCTTCAGTTTTCCATCATCTCCGATTACTTTTTAAGTATTTTTTGATGCAAAAAAAATACTTAACTATATCTGGTTTACATTATGAACATGTAACTAGTTATCACCTTCATATTTCTCCATTACTATCCTTAAATGAAGTTGTTTAATTCATTTAGTTCTATAACCTTTTAAGGTGTGATTGGCAGATTCTCAACTATTCAAAGTGTATTTTAGCAATACAATATTAGTAATACTTAAAAATAAACTAGGCGTGGTTCTTGGTGCATTTTATGCGTAAAAGTGTGTGCAGTAACTGAGTTCAAGGTTTTCTGCAGTGTTTCCAGTATTCACTAATTGTGTTGTATACAGCATTTCCAGTTATTATTCATTTACTGAATCATTGTTGTATATTAGAGTGTAATTTTCAATAAGGATATCATTGCTTGCGACTGGAGTAGTCTTCAAATGTCTATCATGAATATATCAGTGTGGCCCAGCTTAATATTTCTGATAAGGGATACAAATACAATGACTGTTTGGCTTAAAATGAAATCTTTATATTTAAAATTGAATTAATAAATGGTAATCAGTCGCTAAATAAACAGTAAAACTGACCAAATGACCAAAATATAACGTACTAAACGTAAATGTGCTTGTTATGTCAACCTCGTGTTGCATATTCAACATTTAGCTCGCTACTGAACTATGCAAATTACATCTTCCTCTGAACTAATTTAGTGTCGATGTACACTATATGCTACTTAATGACATAGGCTAGTTGAGTACTCACTTCATGTCACCTGTAATTGTATTCACCAATTTAAATGTAGATGAAAAAGTATGAACGTTTCGTGGGGAGAAAGGCGGACATCTAAATACTGTAGTGCAGATTTCCCCAATGACATTTGTCTCACATGAAGCTGCAATTTTCATAATTTAATCGCCTTCTACTTGTTGGACATGCGATATGAGTTGATCCTAACAAGCACATTCAGAATAAATCAATTAACAACTCAACTCCAACTCATAGAGGCCATCGCAGTTAAGGGATTTAAATATGGCATTTATGTCCGAAAAGTATCTGTGATCAACTATCTTAATAACAAAAAGAATAACATATAATACATATCTTCTTCAAAACGATAACTATTACTCAATAGATTTAATTTTCGGACAATGTTAATTCTTAATTGTTATTTTATCCTGTTACGTAACAGTATTCTAAGACTATCACTATAATTATCAACAAAACGCTTTATTTTATTTTCACTTTTTGTAAGGCATCATTGATATCAATCGACAAATTAGTCTTTAAATATTTTGAATCTAATGGCTTGTATGTGGCTCATGAGTAAGCACGAAATACTCTATGATATTCTCTGAATGTTGTCTTGTAGAGAAATAGTGAACAGTTGTTAGAAATATTTCAGATGATCTCAGGTTATCATTCATTAGTGTATCATTTAAATACTGAAGCTTTATTTTTGTATTAACTTCATAATGTGAACTAGTATATTTTGTGAGATGATTTGTTTATAAGCGTAATAACTTCATCATACTTTGTTAAGGTGCTGCTACACACTGAGGTGGGTTCATTTATTTATTTAGTTCATTTGTGTTTTGTTAATAGTTGTGTTCTCGTTGTCGTTATCGTCACTCTAATTGTAATAATATATACTCATTATTATGAATATGTTTGGTTGCTTATACATTTTATTTATGCTTCTTGTACATATATATGGCAACAGATTCTTGGGATATCGACAATGAACCAGGTTTCCAGTTGAACGCTACACTTATTACACCGACAGTAAATGAGAAGCATGAATGTAAATTACTTGAAGATTGTAATCTATCAAGTGATCGATTCAACACATCAAATTTATTTTGTTCATCATCTTCATCTCCATCTTGTTCATCAAACTCTTTATATCATCATCCTTCGTTAATAAATAATGATAGATCATTACCAGGCATCTATGAATCTTCCATGCAAAATAGAATCGGCTCTTTCGAACATAGTTCCACTTTATTATCTCAGTCTAAATTTAATCGTTCATCTGTTGGTACACCAATGAATTGGTCTCAGTTAGTCAATGCAAATCCGTCAAACGATACTGCGTCGTCAACTACTGTCAGTATGTCCACTTCATTCATGTCGTCTTCATGTATATTGTCATCCTCCTCCCCGCTGGATTCATGTCGAATGTCAGAACAGTCAAGTAATATCGTGTCTATACCTCATCGATATGATCCAAATGACTATATTATGCGTTCTGGGGAAGCATCGAAAAATCATGGAATCAATAGTCCACAAAGTTTTTTACCTAATCGTCGTCTTAATATGCCCCGACCACTGAACTGTGTTGATACAATGTTTCGTCATAATCATCTATCCATGCCTTCAGATACGTTTCATAACACTACACCAACAAACAATATTATCAGTACAATGATCAATCCAGTTTTCAGTAATACTGATCATATAAATAATAATTGTTCGATTAATACTGCAAGCGATGTTATACGAACAGTAGATGCTTGCAATGCAGAAAAATCGAATGGACGAGTAGTTGGTGATTTGCAAACATTTGTTAATCCTCAAACAGCTACTACTACCGTCACTTTCTTTGTATGTGAAGTATGCTCTTCGCGATATCGATCGACTGCAGGACTACGTTATCATTATCATAGTCAACATTCAGGTTATACACCACAAAATCCTATATCTGCTTCAGCTTCAAGACTTGTTGTACCGATTGGGGAAGAGAGAGTTATTGGTGGTGGGCTTCGTGGTGGACGACCGCGAAGACATCGAGGTAAGTTCAACATTCGTTTCTGTGATTATTGAGTCTTTTTTTAATTACCTGTCTCATGATTGTAATTGAGAGTATTAGTGGATAGTGATAATCACTCCATTGGTTATTTTAGACTGGATAGGCTAAGATCGAACTGTTCAGTTTCGCGAAAGTGTTCACAAATTCAGTAAAGTAAATAGAACTACTAGATATTATCTTTGGATGCCATACGAAGCAAGCATGCCGTAGTACCAACCTAGATTATCCAGATGATATACTCCTATACAAAAAGGAGACTGACAATGTACGGGGTCTCCTGAATACCTTGAGTAACTATGCAAGCATGTTTGGGATTCGTTTTTCTTTCTCTAAATACAAAATGTTACTTTAGGACTGGTCTTCATTATCACCCAGATTGAGCGTATCAAGGTAAGTAGTTAAATGAGTTATCTACTTTACTCATTTTCAAAATCTCACAAAATCTCAAAATAGAATCAGAAACTTGTTTAAAATATACAAATTACCTGAGTGAAAGTTACCACGAGCCCCTCAAGTCTTAGTGATGTTGGGAAGGCTGAAATTTATTTGAAATAAGGCAAATCAACAGAACATGATAGGTCTATTCTAGATATCTTTAAAGATGGCAGTCTTGTTTTGGTAGGTAAGCTGACTGATATACTAACCAAAGTCTAGAAACTGAACGTTACTTCATCTGACTGGTACCAATCAGTGACCGTTCCAAATTATAAAAAAAGGTAATCTTGTAATAACCACAGAGGAATCAGTTTAACTAACATAGTGTCTAAACTATTAGCCTCTGCAATCTTCTAACGTTTATTTGACGCTAAGAAACTACAAATTCAGGGAATCAGGCTTGTTGAAGTCCTGGGTGAGAATGTATGATCAAATATTCACTCTGCATCAGCTTTTGGAATATAGACATACTTACCAACGTCCGATAGTAGTGGTATTTATTGACTAGAGGATACTTTTGACTTCGTATAATTATATTTCAAACATATATATGTATACCAGACTACACAACAGATTAATTAGAATAATATTATCAACATAACGATGACATGTAGGGTAGTGAGAGTATTAGGTCCACAAATAATCGGTTCTATTTTACGAGTGGGAAACACCATAGCAACAACTTGCGGTTCAAATAAGAACTTGAAACTACAACAATACAAAAACAAAATGTTTAGTAGGTATGTAGTTTGTATACATCAATAAAACCTTGGGAATATACAGTTTAACCACGAGATGTAGCGACTCTTTAGATGTACGCAATGAATTACGTAATTGTCTAATCAAAGCCAAGAATTCCAAAAACATTTTTATACTCCTGAAATTATACTGGTGGATTATTTTCCAATATTGAAAAACTGTGAATTATAGCGCTGAACATATTAAATTATTCACAAGTTGTATACAACGTACGAGTCAACCCCACAACTAGCCTATAACTTACTTTGAGCGTGAACCCCAAAGTACGTAGTATGCATCCACCAGCATGACTTGGACCAATATTCAATGACATAATGAAGTGGTGTCGTGTTTCGGTTTGACCTCCCCCATGGATCAGGTGATGTAGCAACTTGAGCTAAGCATGTATATATATATTCCAGGCTTTAAATTATCTATGACTAACTGATTGACATTACCAAGAATACAGACGTGTAAATTCCTTACATAATAGTAATAATAATAATAATAATAATAATAATAATAATAATAATAATTATTATTATTATTATTATTATTATTATTATTATTATTAGTAGTAGTAGTAGTAGTAGTAGTAGTAGTAGTAGTAGTATTATCGTTCACTGATTTGCAACTGTTCTTGTGTTTCCTAAAATAAAATAGGGTCAGGAGCTTCATCGAAATCACGTGATAAATTATCGAATTCACATTATTCTAACGAGTATCAAATCTCCTCAGAACAGGATGATGGATCAAAAAATATCTTATCATCACAATACCCTAGTAAGTTAAACTTGTTCTAATATTGGATTTTTCAAAATCATATAGCGTTCCATTTTTTGCATTTATTTGCAAATAATTGTTTTATACTACTTTGATGAACATGCTTTTATGTATATTCTTTAGTTATACATATGTTATTCTATTTAAAGCCAAGATACGGATTAAAGTTGTTGTCATTGTTTTCAGATGGCTTAGTTACTATTTTATGTTAACCACACATTGTTGACCAAGGTATTAGTAAAAATTTCTTAAGGTAATTTAACAAGGTCTACTTATGATTTACGTTCACTTGTGAAGAAGAGTACGACGAATAAATTGAAGGAAATGCAAATTATAATAAAAACTAAACTTGCGGGGGGAGAGAGTGAGGGTTGTGCATAGAAATTGGGATAATAGGTTCATAGTAAAATTTCAATAACTCGGGTAGGAAAACAGACAATCAGTAATGAGTTTATGAAGAGCTTGCAATCTAAGCAATAAAAATTTCATAGTTACTAAATGTTTGACAGTTACAGCTTATCAGTTAAAAGTCTTTATACCACGAAGAATAAACTCTATATGTTGTGATTCCCAATTCCTTGCCTGGTTATAGACAAATTGTATGACATGACTCAAAATCGTTTTCAGTAGCACAGATGGATTTAGTTCTTATCATACTTAAATTACTGGGCCTTAATCAATTCTATATGGTTTTTTTTACGAATCAATTTCCCTCTTTCAAATCATTCCCTCGATTTTCAATCTTTTTCTAAATTACTACTGTTTTTCATAAAACATTGATATTCATCTTACTTATGGTATGACAAGATGGACAGATGAAGAAATATAAAGAATTACAGTTCTTATTGAAATTGGGAAATCATTGTACAAATATGAGTAACAAGTAATTAGTTAACTAAATGTTATCTATGGACAGTAGGCAACTTATTAATTAATTAATAATGAATATAACATCTTGCATTTAATGCAATGCCAAAAATGATATACTATTAACTAGATTAAAAGTAGATTTGAGAATAAATCATAAAATTTCTACATTTTTTCATCTATTCATTCATCTCTAATATTCACCTTTCATTTGTTCCACCTTCTCTTTTTTCTATGATACACAAAAATAGAATCTGCCAATCCTTATTCACCATCATCTCAAAGTAATAAACGTGGACAGAATACTATGAATCGTCTAGATTCCAAAACAATCGATTCTCGATTGATTGTTGAACCAAAATTAATTGATTTGATTGCAAATCAACCAACTCCACTGAAATATCGAGATAAAACCCAAGTTAATCACTTCGATTCAGTGGAATCCCATAATGATAATAGTAATGTTAATGAATTATTGACTAACAACTGTAATAATAATAATAATAATAATAATAATAATAATAATAATAATAATAATGGTTTATTAGCTTCGATGGAGATGAAAAAGTCATCTTTTATGAATAACAGCAGTACCGAAGGTTTAACATCCTCTTCAGCAACAGCTACACTTGGTAAATTTATCGATTCATCAGATTCATTAATTGTCGCCAATGATTCATCATCAAGGTTTCAAATGATGGACTACAGTCATTACATCAATACTACTATTAGCAGTAGTAATAGTAATATGTCGCATTCAAATATTCATTCTACGCAACAATGTAACACTTTGCATACTTCATTTAATTCTCCAGTGTCACATCTCGGAAGTAGTATGCCTAATAATAAAGTTCATCCGCATATTCCTTATTCTCATCCACATATTTATCAGTCGCAACATCAACTACAATCATCCCCACAAAACAATTGGAATTCTCAGATGTCGTATACTTCTTCAGGAGTCCTTAATAATCATACTTCTTTCTCTCGGATACCACAGCAACAACAGTCTTTAATGACGATTAATCGTATTGGTCCGCAACAGCGACGATATGAAAGACAACATTGTCCTGATCGACTTGGTCTAACGCGATCATCGAATAACTCATCGACTTCCACATCTTCATTATTGCTGTCATCGTCATCTTCGGGAGCAGTTGGATCATTATCTACGTGTGATTACTGCTTAAGTGATGACAATATGAATCCTCGTCTTGGCCACCCAGAGGGTATGTTACAGTGCTCTCGATGTGGGCATAGCGCACATTACACATGTCTACGCCTACCTCCGCATATAATTGATGCTGCAATGCGCTATCCATGGCAATGTATTGAATGTAAAACATGCTGGTTGTGCGATCAAGATGATCATGAGGTATTTATCTTTTTCTTGCAAAATGGTGTATTTATATTTTATTATTAATGCTTCTTTCCCGACTTATTTTTGTTTCCTTCAGACTACCGTCAGCTGTTTAGCATCAAAATATGGAGCATATGATTATAAAGTCACTTGGACTTCTTTTTGTATTGTTAAACTTCTATCATCACTAAACACTAGACAAACATAATATTGGTCAATACTCAGTAATCAGTCGCTACCTGAACAACTTGGTGATAACGTCTCACACTTAATTTGAGTAAGGTGGGTGTAAAACCCACAGAACACACTGACTTATTTAAGGTCACAATGAACTCTGCTGACAATTGATAACTCAGATGAATTCTAATTCCAGGGTTCTTTACCAACTACATTGAAATGCTTAATATCAGCGCATTCTTCTAATTAGCTTAATGAAACGTTATGATCGTCCAACTTTGTAAGTACATAATTATCCTGGCTTATTTCTGTATAAGTACCTATTCAAGTCAAAAGATATGACGTCTTCTAAAGTGTTATACAAGTGTAATGATTTTAATTAAAAAAAATACATAGGCGGTTGTTAATAAACTTTAAAAAAAATCATAATACAACATTGCTGGCCGTATTCGATTCATTGAACTTTAGACAAAAGAAATTACGAAGTTCAGTTCTTCTTTAGGTTTTAGATATTTGTTGTAAGTGACTACGACTTATATCACGTATGTCCAATCACCGCCTGCGTTCATCAGTGATAACAATTGGGTGTACGAAAGTTAGAGGCTGTCCAACTAGAATATGGCATCAGTCTGTTTAGCTATTGTTTGTTAATCCGATCTGTATTTTTAGACGTAGACTACTTGTTTGAGGTCTGGGTGATTGTTGTAACTATATTTTCCATAAAACTTCTGTATTTTTATCATAATGTTATTCTCAATATTATACTTCATAACTTATATAGGATCGAATGATATTTTGTTGGGACTGTGATCGTGTATTTCATACACATTGTCTCCCAGCTCGATTACCTCGTAACCTTGATGTTCATTGGACCTGTGATATATGTTTACATGAAGCATATAATGTTAATAAATCAATGATTGATCAACGTACACACTCTAATTCTGCTTATGATGTCTATTCAAATACTACATGTATTCCTCCAATTACTACTACTACTACTACTAATATTAGTAATAACAACAGCCTAAATCAAATTAACACTGACGATAATTACTAGTGTACAGCATCATACATAAAATACTACTCAATCATAAACTACCATTATTCTTCTATTGTCTTTTTGAATTTTTATATAATCGTGTACACATTTGCTCATTAACAAACATTATTGTCGTAGTTAATACTTGGATATGGTTGAGGATTATGTTAACACTATTTACCCGTTAACCCTGCATATACACTTGCCGTACATACAATTCTCTATTTGATTGTTTTTAATACTGTTTCTCTCTCTTATTGTACGTTATACTCATCTTATTCAACTCCTTTTCTTCTCTGTTAAGATTGTTCTTTAGTTAATGAACAGTATCATTGGAATTAATAGTAATAATAATAATAATTTTTATCAATTTATGCATTTCATATAAGATATGTTCTCGTTCTTTATTGTTTGTGTATATCTACAAATTAGAAGAGAAAAAAAAGGTGACCATTTCATTCATTTACTTTACTTTTCTACATTAATTTCTTCATATTGGTTTCAATAGGCTCATTTTATTTTAGTATGATGCATACATACTATTGTGATTATTTTTATTATTATTATTATTATTATTATTATTATTAATATATTATTACATTTTATCCTTTGTTGTATTGCATAATCTGTTTTTCTATTGATTGAAGAAAGAAAGAAAGAAAGACAAAAAGTAATTCCATGGAATGTATCCATCTTTCTTGTTTCTTCTTCTTCTTCTTATCATTATTGTGTTTAGGCGTTAAATATCTTGTTGTTTGTGCTCAACTAATACAATATTAATCATTAAATTAATATGTATACACATACATAACAGTTTACATTTTACATTTCCTTTTGTGCAATCAATCCATTATGGTAGACAGACAGTAAAAGAAACAACAACAATAACAACAACAACTAAAATGATAATAAATAAACAAATGAAATTGTATACAATGTGAATTCCATTTACAACAAGTAACCTAGATAATACACCCACTTATCGATTGATTGTTGTAATAGTTACATAATTTCATGTTAAATTAATTAAATAATACAATGAGTACTCTTAGCTACTTTTATTTTTTAATTCATTTATCTTCATTATTTTGTTGTAACGTTTTTTTCTCTGCCTCTCTCTCTCTCTCTTTGTTAATGTTGTTGTTATGGTTTTGTATTTATTGTTGTAACATGTTAGTTATAATTTTAATTATTCATATTTCTGTTGATTGGTTTGTTTATTTGTTTCTATTTTCTTCACTTGTTGTCGTTGTTGTTGTTGATGATGTCGATGTTGAATGATCATGCCTATCCTCTTCTTCATCTATCTCATACAATTTAATCTCATCCTACTAGAAAAAGTCATTTCGTGTTTTATCTACACAAAGTTCTATAATTTCTTTCTAATGTGTATGTACGTGTAAGTAATCTTAACACTTTAGTGATGATAGGAGATATGTAATTGCTATGAATTAATAGTTTCGTTACAAATGTAGAACATAAACATACGATACAGTTGAATTATATATATATATATATATATATATATATATATATATATATATATATATATATATATATATATATATATATATATATATATATATATATATATATATATATATATATATCAGCCATACTATATACATAGTACATAAAGAATCAGTGTAAGAAACCTTTTTCCTGCCAACACTCCTACTACATTGTTATTACTATCATCTTTTTTTTTATATCATATTCAATTCGAAAGAAATACAATACAACACAAATGTAACTCTTGTTTTGTTTATTTGATTTCTTCCTTCATATCTTACTTTGATTTATAATATGAAAACAATCGTTTGTTTGTTTCCTTTTGTTTCGGTGCTTTTTTTTTTCTTTTCTAGAAAAGAAAGATGTCTTAATGTAATAGAAAATATTTGAATGTATTCGACTTGTTAGGTCGTGGTTAAAAGCTATCGAGTATATGAAGTTGTGGAACTTCGGTTGTTACAATTTGTCAAATTCCTAATCACTTCCCCTTAACTCTTGTCAAAGTAATGTGAAACTAGGTAAAGCAGCAGAACTTAATAGGTTAACTCCTGGTATCTCTAAGGTTAGCGATCAAGTTTTAGTAAATAGGTTGACTAATATATTAACTGAAGTCTAAAATCTGGACGTAATCTCATCTGACTGATCAGCTTGTGATAACTATCGAAGAAATAGTTTGTTAAATATAGTGCTAATAACATTAATCTCAGTAATTATCGCATGCTTAACACAGACTCTTCAAATGCAAATGCGAGGATATTAGACCAGTTTTAGACCTCGATGTGTCCGTGTCGACTAAATATTAACTATTCATCAGGTTTTAAAACAGAGATATACTCACTGACGTCCGTCAATAATGGTTCCTCTTGTAAGGACCATTTAATTTTATAGACAGCGGAAGCGTACTTCAGAACTACATAAACCTTGTGAAGTCTCTACTCAAAAGCCACTTGTCGAATCTGGACTTGTGGCTAACTGCCATGTGAACTTGCAACTTCACATAATGTCCATCAAGCCTGTCCACTGTCGCCATTTTTGTTTGACTACACTTTAGGCCTACCAGAAATAACAGTCTCATCGTCCGAATTTTCAGGAATCGATCAACCAGGAGATTTGTTTATTGACTTGAAGTAGGCAGACGATACAGTACTGTTTGACAAGGACGCTGATAAAATGTAGTCTTTTGGTGACATCAAACAACAATCCAAGTAAGTTCAGGGCGCATTTCTCCCCCCTCTAAATGAAATCTGATGATTCTAGACTGGTCTACATCAACGTCTGAACTAAAGGTAACTAGTAAAGTCGTTAAGTGCATCCATCACTTCACGTATCTTGAAAATCTGATCGTCCCTTATGGGTTGATATCTGGGAAAATCTCAGTTCAGATTCTGAATGCTCGTTTAGCTTTAACCATCTTACGTCATTTATGCCAAAGGTGAAAAGTCTGGTCGCGTTTGTCGGGATCACCTAGTAAGTAACGAGTTTAGACACAGTATTAAGGAAATGTAAATTAGTTAATGACGTTGTAAATCCTCATCGACTAAGCTAGTAAGGACATGTATTACATACGCCAATACATTACCTACCTCGGCTCTTATATTGGAGTACATTAGAAGAAAGCTATAGTCGACCAAACTAAATCATGTAATCAGTTCATGAAGTTACTGACTACTAGTCTGATGTATGTTGGTACATGCAGACTGCTTGTTTGGAGTCCGTGCGAATGCCGTAACTAGTAGATGAACTGTGTGACATGTTTAAGAATTGGTTTTAGTAGTGCAGCCGCACCCACTGTCCTTGCTATCGAGGTTTGGCAACTTGGATCAATGCACAGATGTTCCAAGTTCTGCTGTATACATACATAGTGGTAGGTATGCCTATATCCTAGCAAGATTAGATACCTGGTCAATGGATACTTGCCCTTGTTTTAAACGAGTTTGTCGTTCTTCGGCTTTAGATAAGCATCAGACGATTACAATGGCTAGTATTTTAGACACTATGTCACAAGATTTTTTATACACTACAATGATCAGCAATGGAGAATAATCAGAAGAGACTATATCGTCCCAGACTTTACATTATATATCAATAAGCCTACTCACGAAAAATAGACTGCCATCCTCAAAGATAGCTGGGGTCAACCTATCAGGTCCTGCTGCTTTATTTCGCTCAGATTACTTTTAACCTTTTCAACTTTATTAAGAGTCGGCGAATCAGCGGTAATTCTCTTTTCAGGTAGTTTGAGGATAGTTGGTTTGCAGAGAGTAGCTAGTGACAAGTTGAACTGTTCGTCCATCGGTCTACCCCTTTAGAGTGAGAATGAGTAATGGACCCATTCTGTTTCTAAAGTCTTACTAACAGCCGACTAGTTTACTTGACGAGTCAGAATAGGTGTCTAGTATTACCTGTCGCTTCAGCCGTCTCCGTCGTTTTTATTACCCACTACTGCTAACAATCTTTGCACAAATTTCTTGTTAGTCAACGTATGAATTGTTGTCGCTTTCCATCGTTCTTTGGATCAGATAAAATGAAATTTCGAGACTCCAGTTCATTTGAACTTTCCGAAATTCCCTGACACTTAATTTTTTGATTTAAGTTGGATACAGATATCGTTGATGTATTTACAATTGCTTAAAAATTAGGATGAATTTATATCTTCCTGTTGATTTGTTATGGATTGAAGCTGGTCAGTCTGTTGCTATATGTGCATCCGGAGCGGATTGCCTCGATATGGCGATAAATCATAAGTATTGTTTAAGTTGGATTGTGACAGGTAAGCGGAATCCAAGATGCGCGTTTCGTCCTAATTACATGCACGCGTTGCGCAAGTGTGACTGTCTGGACTCAGTAGTCTAATAGTGTGAACGCGGTCGCTTTTAGCGCGAACGGAATTTAGTTTGAATTCCATAGTGAACATGAACATTGGAATGCAGGTGCATTCAGCCGACGAGTCTGAAACGGAACGAAACGTACATCCTACATTCTGCTCGCCAGTCACGATCCAACTTAGTGCTTATGAATTGTTTTATGCTTCTTCGGCATGAACCTGTTGAACATGGTCGACTACATTTTTAGCAGTTCTCTGAATGCATTTTTAGCTTTTTTGTCCACGAACTGGTAACTAGGAGGTTATCCAGTTGTGACCTATCTGCGTTCAGTAAAACGCCTGGAACTGGCTTCAAAGACTGTCAATTTTGATTTGGCAACACCTAGCTTCTTTCCAGCTTACGTTCACTGCATCCTAATGTTCTACATTATTCACTAACAAATAGAGAAATTCATTATTACTTCTTTTATTTACAAGATAAAATAGACATTGAAAAGAAAGATCATTCAGTTAGTTACAACATAGAATTTGGTATTTGCGTACATCAGTTCAAGTTACCATGCCTCTATTAGCAAATAAAAATGAAATTATCGGATCAAATCCCAGAGTAGTGGAGGTATTAACAAAGTTAGTATTAATGGAAAGGATTAGAAAACGAAGATAAGATTTAAAAATATGTAGTTTATTAAACAAAATCATGATGAATTCAGAAGCCATTTCCAACGATTTTGAGCCATGTTACCCAAAGTCTCTAACGTTTGGTTACGATCATCACGCGGACCCCAACCAGGTAGTCTACACTTATTAACATGGCTCAGTTTAATTGTCAATGAATTTGTCAACTGGTGCTATGTTTTCGTTTGGCCATCTCTAGCTTTCTTGCAGCCTACTCCAACACCATACAGCATTACTCGCCGAGGTAGGCAGTGGTTTAGTATATGTAACATATGTCCTAATTACCTCAGCTGATGAGAATTTACTACTTCATCAATCGATTTACCATATTTATCTAATACTCTATTCCTAACCCGAGTATTGCTTACTCAGTGGTCTTAGAGATGAATAATTCCAATTGACCTTTCTTATTAATTCGTCTTTTACTTATATTTATTCCTATTGAATGAATTAAATACTAAAGATTTTAAAAAATAATTGTAATCAGTAAATGAATGATGAAAAAGAAAACAATAAAGATAAATCAATATTTACATAATTTCATTCAGATCAGTTAAAATATAATCATTGTCTTGAATTACATAAATTCTCTCAATGGATTCCAACGTTCGTCAGTTAGATCATCATCTTCATCATCCTCATCACCATTGTCTAATTCACCGGAATCTTCACCAAGTGATACATCAGAAATTGGACCTATTACATCTATATCCTCTTCTTCTTCTTCATCATCTGCACTAGAGTGATTCATTTCTTCTGGATTTTCATCTGCACCAAAAAGACATCGGGTTAAATTACCATGACCTCTTTTTTGATAAGTTGAAGAATTACTCCCATATTTACACGGTTCATATCGATCACGTCTAGAATCGTAAAGTATTTCACGTGTACGTTCAGCGTCTGCATAATCATAACCTTCAGGACATGTATTCCATTCTTTATTATCTGAATCTTCTGTATCTTGTATCCACCAATTCATATTTGGTTCAGGATCAGAGTGGATAGCTGGAGAAACAGATAAACGATTGTATCTATTATGATGATTTGATCCAATAAGCCAACGTTTATGACTTGAAAAGTGACTTTTAGCAACTTGTTCATCAGGACCCCAACCCTTAAATTAAGAAAAAAATATCGCAGGTTTATCTACTGACATTGTATTATTTTTAATGAGAGGAAATGCTAAAAAGTACCCAACTGATTACTTAAAAAAACTGGTAAATGTACAGCATAGAGACGAGCTAGAGTGATTGTTCAAGTGAGCAGTAATGAGTGAGGAGAATCTAGTTTTAGTCAATTAGAAGATGGTTATCGAATAAATAAATGTTGCTGGAAAAGATAATGAAATTACACAGGGTATGCAGATTTCAGTTGATGAGACTTACTGGAGGCTTTTACAACATGGCTCAGACCGACAATCAGTGACTCTATGGATTAATGCCACGTTTTGATTTGACCGTTTCAACCTTCCTTCCATCCTACTTATACATCAGTTATCAATGTACCCCGATATAAGCAGTGGTTTGGCTCTTATTTACTATGTGAATGTGGAACATGGTTTTTAAGAGTAAATGACATTCAAAATTTACTAGTATTTTGTCACAGAAGTCTTTGTAACATTGCAGGCATTTGTTAGTACCATGGATTGAGCGACGCTGAGGTTAGACATAACGATGGTAAACTGGTTAATAAGGTTGTGGATCATCATTGATTGAGGTAGTTGTGATATATATTACATAAGCCTAACCAGCGACTGCCTTCAGGCGTGATTAAAACTGATCTAAGAGTAGGATGAAAGAAACCTAAGTGCAGTCAATCCGAAATATATCAACAGTCCATGAAGTGAGTCTATGCCGTTTTGCTTGGCGTAAACTAACTGGTTGGGGTCCTTGTGATCACCATAGCCAATTGTTGAAGACTGTGTGACATAATTCATTATCTGTGGTAATAAAGCAAGTACATTCATTTCTTAATTTCGTTTACTAAATGATGCCGTCACGTCAAAATATCCATAAATCAAACATTGTAAGATTAAAATTTGATTTGATTATTTCCCATTATCAACTCTGATCTGCGAACAAACATTTAAATTGTGGAAGAATACAAATCGTGTATGAAAGTCTAGAACGAAACGTACTACATACTATAGTAATCGTATGTTTAGCGGTTAAAAGTAATCATAAGGAAACTTTGAATCATTTATATTTTATGTTCGGTGGCATTCAATAAAAAATGTGGCTACAATCCATGTGAAAGTCGGAAAACTCAATTGTAACGTCACAGACTGTGAAGCCGTTTGACATCAATTTGTGTTTCACTGCAGGAAGCATCAGTTTGAGCTGCGGTCTTGTTGAAGAGTCTATGAAGATTTTATTGAGTAGGGTTTGATATGAGTGTTTTCAGCAACAAGGTTAACAGATCAGAACATAGCACAACCATAACAACAATACGACATGATACTAAAGTTACTGATAATAATAAAATAAAAATTATCTTATCTGTTTCTTTACTTTTGGATAGTCAGCATCATATGAATCACAATCACTATCAGTTTCGATAAGGAAATCATCATTGACAGTAGTGATTTGTCGCAGAGATTCAAACATCAAATCATCACATGAACGTCGACGTCGACTTTCTCTACGAAAATGCTGGTCTAGACGACGAATCTTACGATCAATTTTAGCGGTTTCTGTAGGTGATGCACGATGACGTCTACGCACTAATAATTCTCTTTGTACCTTAATATAAAAATGAAATAATATTTAAAGTAATTATAGTATACACTAAAGTAATGATGAATAGAATTAACTTTCTAGAAAAAAGGAAAACAAAGTAAAGAAATAGTCATTTGGATTTTCTATGTAGTAGAAATTCATCCATTCATGTACCTCGTAAAACCCAACGCGTATGCGCAAGGGATCAGGTTGACGCATCACATTAGCACGACAACGTCACATTCACAAGATTAGCAGAACAGTATAACTCAACAAATGAAAGAAAAATGAAACTTAGGATCTAGCAGAACGTAAAGAATGAATACATTTACGCCACTGTGACCGATTTTGAGCAATTTCATCCAGTCCTCCAACTACTACTGATCATAACTATTACATGGACCTCAACTAGGTAGCCTGAATCAACCAGCATAGCTTAGGCAAGAAGTCAAAGACTTCATAGACTGATATCATGTTTTAGTTTGGTCGTCTTTACCTCCCTTCCATCTTACTCCTACCCTAACTAGCTTAGTGCGATGAGGCGATAGAGGGAGGTAGAAAATATACACACAAATGAGTTCAAACTACTAAATGTTTTACATATATGAAAGTTAAAAAAGAACTGGATTCTTTATCAAGAAATGAATTCTACAAGACCGATAGGGGTGTGTTTTCTCTCACTTGACGTTTTATTTTTATTATTGATATATTCCCCTCGCCCTAACCTCTCATTTGATCTATTAACTATTGCTGTGTCATTCTCCATTCATGAACTATAACTAGTTGATTGGGTACACACTACTTTAGTTCCTTATCATTGTTACCCTTGTTTTGTATTAATGTTATTTTCCTAATTGGTTAACCGTGTGTTCAAGTTTTACATGGATATAAAGGAATGTTTGAAATGTAAGCAGACTCTAGCTGGTTAGTTTAATTATCTTGTATTCTTCTATCTGACATGGGGACTAGTAAGCGTCAGGGTAAATATACGGGCATAGAACAGTTAATCTTCGTGTCTTGTTCACTGTATTGGTTTTAACACGGTTTTTATTACGCATACCATACTTAGCTAAGTTCAAGACATAATAAACTATTAGTGAAAAAGATTTCTATGACTTATTCAAGTCAAACTTTTATAAAACTATGCATTTTACAGCAACTCCAGGAACATTTACTAGAATTCCCGTCAGGTTAGTTCTCCTTAGGTATTTTATTTATTAAAACGCAGAGCAAATACAGAAAGTCTCTTTTTTTCATGCACCAATAGTCAAAATTTTTAATTACCTGCCAATGTAGTGTACGGCGATCATATTCCATTGGATTTTTAGGTAATTCAGTAGTAGTTTTATTACGTGTTAAAATATGAGAATCATGAAGTTTAGTCAGTTCAACAGAAGTTTGATTATCTGATAAAGAATCTGATGATGAATCATTAAAACTATCTACAGCTGGATCATATATTTCTGCTTCCCGAGGTACAGATGAAGCTCTTTCAGTTACTTCCTCCAGAACAGCATCTTCAATTTCAGCGAGCATTTTACCAGTTGCCTAGAATGTGTATATTTATGAGAAGAAAAGTAGAGTGATATGATAACAGGGAGTTCTATTAAACAAATAATCAGAAACTTTACGAAACATGACTGAAAAAACTAGTCAAAAAAGTACTAAAGTAAATATACTATTCATTTGTTGCTAACTTGTTAACATATAGTTTAATCTGAACTGTAGTCAATAAAATTCAATCATGAAGTGCAGGAATTATGTGCTTTAACCTAAGGTTGCCCTCTTTTCTACTACATAACTTCCAATGAGTTTCCAAATTGATGTTAATTCAAGGGTGGTAGTCGGAAGCATATTCAACTCAGAGTGCGTAATTGATTAATGTCAACATAGTCCACGTAATATTGTATTAGTAACATATAGCGACATGGTCGATTATCACTAAGGACTGGACGCATATTCAGTGATCAGTCAATATGAGATCCAATTTTACAGCTTAATGGGATTTAATCACAAAGTGATCAACTTAATAATTTCAAACAATATGAATTGAATACATGATTCTTCCCTACACATTAAATATATACTACAAGTTGAAATGTTTGTGGAGATGGTTAAGTATACTGAAGTCATTGATAATTCAAAAGTATTGAACAAATGCATCGTTGCCGTACCATAGAACTCTTCATTAACCCATGCTTACAAAACTAGAACTTTTAGTTCTTACAATGAATGCATCATCTTTAGACCGATGGTCTGGTGCCTAACAACTCGTACTTTCTAGCGGCAACAACCAGTGGTATTGAACAGCTATTCAAAATAGTCCATTTTTATATTTTAAAATATCAGTACACTACAGAAAGCTAATACTATATACTACGTAAATTTACAAAATACCAGAAAATGTATTCCTAAATATAAAAAAAACCTACGTCTGGAGGTAAATGCATAAGTGGATTATCAGCCAATACTAAAGTTGTTGGAGGCGGTAGAAATTCACTTAGTTGAGCTTTAACATTTTCTTCTTCATCTTCTTCCGATTCACTTTGTTTATTAATTAAATCTGAATGCTCCTCTTCTTTATTATCACCTATATCGTCTGTACTGAAGTGTTCTTCTCTGCTTCTATCTACTTCAATCTCATCATCATAATCGTTGTCATCATCGCATTCAATGAAATTTTCTATTGATGTATATTCATCGAAATCTTGATCACCTTCATCTTTAATTTCTGTCACAGATTGATAAGATGGATTATCAGAATGATATAAAAATGAATCAGTGTTGCACAGGCTACAATTTGTAACATTATTCTCAGTAACTGGATTATGATCACACAATGATTCATTGAATAAACATGCTAATTTTGAATTTTCAGTTGAAATAACACTATTCTTGTTGTCTATGAAATGTTCTTCTGTGAGTGATGATGATTTATGCATTTGCTTATCTTGATGATTTGATTCTACGGAAGAAGAGTCGGATTTCAATGATGGAGACGATGATGAGGAAGAAGAACTGTCATTTTCAGATATTTCACCACTATGATCGTCATTTATAGTTACTAAATTATAGGTAAAAATAGATAATAAAAAAGTTGCTAGTATTGTCGTTTTTCTGCATTTATCACAAATTGATTTCGATTGAAAAACTAAGAACTGGACAACTGTTTCGTTTTAGTATAATTTTGATCGACAAATAGAAACCTATCAGGGATTGAAATAGTCTTTACAAAATCACTTCAAGACTATCTCGAAATTCTAACAAGAAATCATGACTAGTATAGTGTAGACAAGACTGGAGTGGAACGCTCATTTTCAGTAGATTCGGATGATTACTGGGTTAAATTACACAGTGATTGAAGTAAGAATCTCATCGTTGGAAGCTGGTTCAGTTGTTCTAGTGGTTAAGAGTTCTCCATAAAATCTGAATGTCTTGAATTCGTTGGATGTTGGGATCATGGGTGCTCACTGCTTACGAGTTCTACATTAAGTGAAAGCTGTTATTCAGAGCTCTTCGATTTTTAATGGTAACCAAGCGAGACTAATTTGTATCGAGTCTATGTAAGTACGTAGAACCAGATATATGTGCATCGATCTAAGTTGCCAGAATTCAATATCACAGCAAGATGAACATCATATTAATAGAGGTAGTAGTTGAGTCAGTGGTAACCTGTGGAAAATACAAACAATTAATTGAAAACAATCTTCACAAAACCACCTAAACTCTATTATTAGTATTACTGTGTAGTAGTGAAACGTGGCGATTGGAAGTAGACGATATTTATGAGTCACTAGTAGCTGATAATAAATGTCGTTGAAGCATTGCTTAGGTAGACTGGAACTATCGGGTGAGCAATGCTGAGACTAGAAGCGAGGTACCAGGCAAAAATGGTAAATCAACTGAGAAACGATGTATGTTAAGTGTCCCAAACTATTATAATGGAGGAAGAATTGTATGAACTGAACTGACGGCGCGATCGATTGCATAATTCGTTCAAGACCAAGTGATACCTAATTTGACGCAATCCGGGATGGATGGATATGAAGAGAAAGAATAACTAGTCAGCAAAAATTAATCTTATGCTACAAAATGGCACACTTATATACATCACTGTATACCGCGAGGTGTGATGTTAACTGAAGTTAGAGTATATCAAGAGAAAGTTAAGTCATCCAAAGTAATACATGGTATCAATCTATGAAGTCACTAATTGTTAGTCTAAGACAAATTTGTAGATGTAGACAAACGGATTCGGGTATTCACAATAACTACAGTCATTGATTAGAGATATTTCTTCTATCCGTGATATCACGATTAGTTCTAACAATTTAATTTTTATTCTACTGTGTGCCGATGTAGTGTAGTAATTTGAATACATTCAAATACGTAACAGATTCAGACTGACTTTAAGTGGCTAAGTGACTAAGACGTTCGAATTCCAGACATTGGCTCTTGTTTTATCTATTTAACATTTAGGCAACTGGGTGGTATCACTAGCTCTCAAACGTCTACGCGTTTAGTGTACTGTACGGCTTAAACTGGAATAGAAGATATGGAGTATTTAAATTAGTGAGTTGAAACAACCGTGATCCCAAAGGAATAATTTGTATAGGCTTAAAGACGCGGAGAGAACAGATGGCATACAAATATTCTTTAGCAACCAATTACTGTGGGACTTTATTTCCACCACCATTTTGCAGAATAGTTAAAAGCTTAAAGGATGATATCTAAAGACTACCCACTATAAGTTATCAAAGCAGATTTATATGAATATACATAACATTCGAATAGTTCCTTACAATTATCAATGAGTGAAATATTTTTCTCTTTTGCGTCTTCGTGAGGAGGTACGTTTTTACGATGTCGTTTATGTTTTATGCTTTTTGATTTCCTTTTCAATTTACGCTTTCGATCGTTTTCTCGTTCTGTACGAATTGAATCCAAAGCGGATCGAACTACACTTGGATCTAGACGAGGTATTTTCTGTTTACTAAACAGTAGATATATCGGAAAAAAAGAAGAAATAGTATTCAGTGTCAAAGATGTTACTTTGAAAACAACAACTGAAATAAGGCATTTTTGAATAATTTACTGTGTTAATTAATATTGTAGTTGGTCTGGAATGTCACCTAGATTAACCATATGAAGTGAAGTAGTTAAATGAGTTGGCCATTATACTTATTTACAAAATTTCATCGACTCAGAGAGTTTGGCATCACACTAAATCTTAACAAAGATTCAGAAGATCGTTGAAATTCTGTAAATCTAAATCACTTTTAGTTCAGGTTAAATAACTGTCTGAAAAGCAAACAACGAGTATACTATTCACCAGTCTGATCTGTATTAACCTATGGCTGTGAAACATAGATAACTATGAAAGTAGAAGGAAAACATTTGTAGGTTGCAGATTTTTGGTTATAAGTGCTTTCGAAGCATCACTGTTTATCCTGGAATGATGACTGAACAATCCTGAGGTGGTGTGGGGCACAAATTAGTGATAGTAAATCCACTGATAAGATTGTGAATTTTCCTTGATTAAGGTGGTTGGGACATGTATCATCTGCAGTAAAACTTTATATTAATCTTTGAAGTCATTGATTGTTGATCTTGAGTTATGTTGTCAGTCACAACTACCTGGTTAAGGTGATAACAGTTATTAATGGTTGGAGATGTGTGTGATAAATCAGAATCCATTACAATGATGAAGCTACATGAACTCTTTACTTCTCCTTGATCTTAAGTACTATCAATTTTCCATATATACCCTTTCATTCCTATTTGTTAAATCAACTATATTCTGGTATTGATCATGTTGACTGGTATAAAAAATTGTATCAGTTTATGATTAACCGATCTAAATAGCTGGTATTCTCCAACCATGACATCCTATCATGATTATTTTTTTGTCAATACTTAGCATATAAATAGTGCATTATTTTATTAGATAAAATAAACCAAATTTTATGGCTGGTGATGTGATTTACAATAGCAGTTGTTTAGATGATTTAACAGTACGGTGAAGTGAGTAGTTACCACTCAATCGCACAATATCGACTACATAATCATCTATCCAGCAATAGTTCATTCAGTCATCGTAACGACTACATACTTAGTAGAATGAATTTGTATATTCACATTGATTTGTTATAGATTGAAGCTGGTCAGTCACTGTTGCTATATGTGCATCCTGTGCGGATCGCCTCGATATAGCGATTATTCAGAAATATCATTTAATTTATTATTCAACAGCACATCTAACTAATAACTCCTATAGTGAAGTCACCATGACTAATGATCTCCGTAAGCTCATTTAATTGAATAGAATGGAGAATATGTATGAATTACTTAAAATGAATAATCATAAGAACTCACATCTCATCATTTGCATCAGCCGATGGTAATAATTCTTTAGTGGACCGATGATGTTTATGTGAATGTTTATGAGTATGTTTTTCTTGAAGATGATGATGAGAATGAGAATGTTGACTATGGCGATGATGACGATGATGATGTGAATGATTATCGTTATGTGTGGAATGATGAGGATGGTGATGGTGATAATAATGTCGTCGCATACGTCTTGCATATCGAATAGTACCTGGAACTGCTTCAATATCTGGATCAAAATCACTTGGATGAAAATCTCGATTTAATGGGTATTTTGATTCACAAACATGATCCCAATGATAATGACATGACCATAACCAATGTGGTGAAACAAGATGAAGTGAATGTGAAGATGAATTATCGTTCAGTTGAATATTATCATTTGTTGCAAGATATTTCAATGCAGCATGTACTTTTTCTGTACCTCGACGACAAGCAATTAAATGTGTTGTATATTGAGTAGTATGCACAACACTATGAGATCTGAATAGTTCGGTAATCAAACAGATAATAAGTAGTTCATATAGACATTACTAAGCATATAACATATTTTTCTTAAATAAGAGATAATACAATAATTATAATTAATTAACCAACCATGTTACAGGTTTGAGAATCAATATCATTGAATGTGTTTTGACCAACTGGATAGTATGTGGCTCAAAGTCTAGTATTTATGCTTGGTGAATTTCATTACTAATTTTTTTTTAAATGTTCGTTAAAACGTCGTGAATTCTGCGATTATGTCAGTCACTGCGTCCAAGTGATTTCAGCATTCCACTACAGATTGTCAACTTATAGAATGATGGAATAATATAGAAAAAATTCATGTAAAAATTACCACCTAATGAAGAAAAGGTTCCCAAGGATTTCTTAGCAGCTCAGGCGGCTTACCATCAGCTCTCTTTAAAAATGGTGATGAGCTCCTAGTTAGTAAATTAGCAAAGTTATCTTGAAAGGTTCGGGAAACTGGGTGTTCCTTCATTATAAAATGAAGCAGTTGACCACTACTTTATGAAAGAGTTCAAGTAACTGATGCAATGATTAGAGGGTGAATCTACTCTTGTTTGATTCGACTACAATACAGATAGTGCTAAACGTGTAAAACAATGACTCGCGAAGGGTAGGGTGATTTTTGATCTGGTCGTAAATAAAATTCACATTTACTTCCTACATAAAGAGATGAAACGCTATCACACTTACTGAAGGCCAGCAATCGATATGTTACTTAACACCTGGGCTGCTGGGCAAGACTGTTTTCTGGAATTGTCTGTTGTAGAGGAGTATGTTTGAGAATCTTGCTAAAATATTAAAGGCTTTGTACACAAACATCACAGGCAGAGTGAAGGTATACAAGCACCTTTCTACACATTTCCAATCTAGAAGTGGAGTTAAGCAGAGATGTTCAATCTCACTATTCCCCTTCAACTTTGCTATCAATGACATTCTAGAAACAGCTCTGATGGAGGTGGTGTGGATTTTGTTGCTTGGTGACTTTTCGACATGGAGTACGCAGATGATATTGTTTTACTGTGAGATGACACACAAGCTATCTAAATCGCACTTAACCAGTTAGCAATTAGTAACCGTATACATGATACATACTTTACAGAATTAGTCGAAAAGCTAGTGTGTCCGAGTAGTTGTGTGAGCCATGGTGGTGTATCAGATAAGATCAATCTATGGATAATGGAATCCAGATCGGCTTATGGCAATTCGGGTCATCATTGGCACCGTCGTGATATAAGTCTGTAAAAGACCGGGTTTACACTAGTCCAATAGGGCAAGAATGTTCAACGTCTCTCTGTATTCGACCATCATCGTTTTCAAAAAGCAGCTGATATCAAGTGGTAACAACATGTTAATAATACTGAGATTCGGCAACGTATCTTCGGGCAAAGTGATGACAAATCATTTGATGTCACCCATCTTGAAACACCTGTTTCATCGGCTTACTTATGTTTTAAGAATATCATCTCAGCGGCTTCTATGCATATTGTGCATTATTTGCCGACGCTGGGACTTGTTTAAAAAAGCGGAGGCGACCCGATCTATGACATGAATTCGTAGTGTGAAAGTGTGATGAGCTTTCTTAACGGAATGAAGTTCGCTTTTCTGTAATTGTATCTCCAACTTTATAATTTTTTGTCGTTTTATTAAAATTTACCTCTTCTTTTCAGGATCGCCTCCCATCTTTATTGCAACAAAATATTATTTTTGTACTTGTGTGATGTATATATTTTTGGTGCTCATTTGTACAATATTTAATGCTTAAAGTAATAGAGATACTTCTCTATTAAACTCCATAATTACCATTCTGATGCAGATCATGGACGTCTACGGAACGGACGTTGTGATGATGAAAAAGGAGGAAACAACATCGGTTTTAACTGATATCACTTATGTCTCTATCGCAAGATAAAGAATAATGTGTAGACCTCAACATAGGAAGACTACCTTCCCGCAAGTCTCAAGATGCCACTATATGACTTCATGAAAAAAAAGTTTCAATATGGCTGCTCCTTGCTTTTACGAGCCTCACTGATCGGTAATCGGAATAGCGTCGATAAGAATCGTCTAGACACATGTAATAAATGTTTCCATCTTGAATCGTATTTACAAGTGGCAGGTCTAGTGATAATGCAATCCAAAGTGGATAGGGTAGAATTCAAACCTTCTACAGGCTAACTGAGCACACGACAAGTCACATATTTTAGAAGAATATTTCATTTGAAAAATCTATTACTTCCTAAAATGCCATCATGAATCATTCAAAAAAGGACTTTTCAATACTTACAATCTTAAATTTCTAAACAGCGCGCGTATCATCGAATGTAGGTGATATAAAACTTGTATCCGGAATGATTAATTGTTAAAGACACCTAAGTATTATTAGTGGCTGGAGCAGAGATTATATTTTGACTTTCGACTGTTCAACTGTAGGGGTCTAAGGTCAAGGATTCTTAGAGAAAGGGGTAAAGTATGCATTTTATTGAAGATAATAATACGCTATACAGTCTTCTTTTCAAACACAAACACTGAACTTGAACATTACTTTTAAAAGGTGTTAAATATGAAAACTGCTCTAGTCAAAAATTCTATAACAAGAAAAATGAAAACTCACGCTGTTTTCGGCTCTGATTCATTAACTGGTAGAGGTATTTCATGATCATCATCATTATGGCTATTAATAATTTTATCATTTGATTGGTTGGATATTGAAGGTAGTCTTAAGCCGGCATGTAGCACACCACCTAAACTACGTACAATTCGACCAGCTAAACAACGATCTGCAGGAAAATGTGCAGGCGACAAACCAGATAATGTGATATGACAGTTAGGACCGAGTACAGTTTTTCTTAATTTAGTAATAATATCTGAAACATGCGGTAAATACGTGCTCATGACATCTGAATTTCCAGTTGAATTTGTTGTAGAAACATTTTTGCATGAATTGTTATTTATAGTAGATGAGTTTGACGAATTGTAACTAGTTTAATGTATTAAAGAAGAGGGATGAGAAAAGAATACAACATACTACAAATGAATATTAACAGGGAAATATCGGTGTTCCATTGTCATAACGTAAACTATGAGCTAAATAATAGAATTGATCGAAATCTACATATAATCAGTTTAATAAGTTGGTAAACTGGAATTTTACAGGTTTTTAGCTTACAAAGATGAGACAATTAGGAAGACAACACAAAATAGTTGATGTAATGAATCATCATTGATTAAAGTGACTGGGATATAATATCACTTGTGCCTAACTATAGCCCACCTCGTCGTATAATGCTGGTTGATGTATGAGTAAAATGGAAGCAAACAAGGGGCATTCATATCAAAATGTGATATTAATCCATAAAGTCATTTACTGAAATATGCTGTTAGTCGGGAGTGCTTGGTTTGGGGATCCGCTGGATAACTACGATCAGTAGGTGTACGATTAAAGCGTCCAAAGTGGCTACTTAGATTGAATCTAATCGCATTTTTGAGACATAATGTATTTTCCAACACACGTGAAAGTCAGTTAGTCAGTCATAAATGAAATCAATGTGAGTTGTGTTCACACATATAATACCTATCACGATTACCTTCATCAAGGAAAATTCACAGTCGATTTACTATCACTACCCTGTGCCCCACACCACCTCAGGATTGTTCAGTCGTCATTCCAGGATAAACAGTGATGCTTCGAAAGCACTTATAACCAAAAATCTGCAACCTACAAATGTTTCCCTTCTACTTTCATAACCATGTTTCATAGCCATAGGTTAATACAGATCAGACTGTTGAATAGTATACTCGTTGTTTGTTTTTCAGACAGTTATTTAACCTGAATTACAAGTGATTTAGTTTTACAGAATTTCAACGATCTTCTGAATCTGTGTTGAGATTTCGTGTGAAATCGAGTAACTAGAGTTGATGATACACAGTCATATATCCAATGAATTCTTTAATAGATATGAAGCCTTTTTTACGATTAGAAAACGTTTGTATTATCTGATTGTTTACATTCAAAAATGAAAAATAATAACATCAGTGCTTACTTTAGTTTCTTATCTTGTGACTTCGTCATCATTGTTGTTTGATTATGAATTTGCCAAAGATCATAAGTTTTAAAATAATTACGATGAATTCTTAATAAAATTTCTTGTAAACGTAATAAATAATCCTCATCGATAGCATCCATTTCTGCTTCGATCTCTTTTAGTTTAGATGATGAACTATTATCATTATCACTTAGATCTTCATTAGAAGTTAATTGTATCTCGTTATCAGCTGTTGTAATGTCATCAATACAGTCAACACTGTTTTTTGACAGAGATACAGTCATACCAATAGTTGACGACTGAGTTTGACAGTATTCAACATCATCATCATTTTTCGACTGGTTTAGATTATAATCTTCTAGAACTTCAACAGCAGCAGTTTCGTTATCATTAGTTCTGAATTACATACAATATAAAGATGAAAGAAAGAAAAAAGTAATTGTGACTAGCTTTTATCTGCTAAGTAAACCATGTATATGCAATGTGTTAGAAATGCTCACGCTTCATAAGAGCAAATAATATTTGACAAATAAGTCAGAATTCAATGATTCTTACTAATTACCTCGATTTTCATTTTTATAATGACTGGTAAGTATTCGGAACTTCTGAATTCATATTGTAGTGTTACATTATAGACTGATTATTAAAAATTAGAAAGAACTGGAAGGCTGTACCACATCCTTAGCAGTGTACATCTACAACTTCACCATGGATCGAACTCATAACCTTCAGGCCTCATTTACAACTGCGTAACTTTAAAAGATAAAGACAACTTCGATCCACAATGATGACTGAGGTAAGAGGTGGTTGGACGAAAATCAGTAGCAGGAAAACCAAAATGTTTTATCAGTTCATGAAGTCAAGTAGGTTGATACCACGTAGTCATGGCCCACACAATTACTACTACCAATAGATGACGTTAGGTGGCATAGAGCAAGATCGAATACAATGAAGCAAGTATATCCTTTCATTTCTCTTCACATCTTAAACTCTAAAAATATTTTACAACTTCCTTATACAGATCAATTTTATTCTGGAATCAAATCCTCTATTACCAAGCTTTTTGAGTAAACAATGGTGTCACTACTACTTTTACTACTTTGATATTCATCTTCCTGAATTGATGTGACGCGGCAACTTGGACCAATAACAAATACGTGCCAAGTTCTACATTATTCCTGACTAACTGACTTCGTTGAAGTTCACTAAACAGCTGCGATCAGTGATTAGAGACGTTGAATGATATGGTTTAAAATTAGCCACCAATGGCCCGAAATGATTAACTTTTTGTCTACTTCTAAATAGCGAACTTCGTAATCTTTTCTCAACATTTTATTTCATGAATACACTTTATCGTCTTAATTATATTTTACTTGTCTAAAGGTACAGTTTGGAGAAAATATACATCACCCTAATTAGCTAAACCCAAGCGGAAATGAGAGGGACAAAATTCAAACATGTGATTTAGTGGCTGAAAGTTGGATACCCTAACGACTAAGACGTCACATATAAAATGAAACACTTAGCTAAATTATTTTCGAATTTAAGCATTTGCAAATAGGAATGCTGATCTGTAATAACGATAATAATCTTACTTATTCGATATACAACGAACTGGTTCCTCATTATTATTGATAGCAGTTGTAGAATCGTCATTGTTAGTCGACGTCATTTTTACTGTTTGTGACAAAATATCCTGCTCACCGTTGATCAACTCAGAATCTACTTTTTGATCAGATTTATCTAATAACTTCGATTCTGTGACAACCGTTGTAGTTGAAGCACCAGAGGTTGATGATGACTGCGATGATGAAGTCGACATTGATAATAGTGATGACCGTGGAAAAGCATTGATATCACCAATATCTGGGAAGAAGCTGGTAGAATAAGTACATGAAAGGTGATAATCATTTTATAAACTCAATTACAGATAAAAATCAATAGGATTACAGGCTAATACAATATACTGTTAGTTAAGTGTAGAGAAATCATAATAGTTCACTTCTAAATTATATGCTTATAATGTTGTAAAGATAGGCAGTAAACGCTTTCGACTAAACAATCACATCAGAGAACGCATTAACTCCAAAATATTTCTCCTGACTTAGAAATACTGTTCATCGCGCTAACAATAACAACTTGGATGAATACACTTTAATATCTAAATGGAAAGCACTAAGAACCAGAAAAAGTAGCATTGTTGTTTGTGTTCGTCACAGATTAATCTCGGTTAGGTACCATTAAACACTAAAGAGCAATGGACAGCCATTTTGTCCTAATATGAAGGTTCTCAGAAGGGCGCACCTATAACAGCACCAGGGTTTAGTTCGAGACTTTCAGATCTCACAACGAATGATAAATTGTCGACATCGATGGTAGGATTCCTAAATCTAACAGCTACCCAATACCCTCTATTTTCAGTGGCAAGCAACCAAGATTAATCTTCGACAAATACAAACAATAAATTAAAACCAATCTTTACAAAATTACACCAACTTTCATATAATATTGACCACTATTTAATGACTAATTAATGCAAATATACAATCCTAATTTACTCATGATACACAGTTAAATCTCATCCTTCAAAGTTATGAGTTTTATTCCAATTGAAAATACCTAGATATTCAATCATAAAACGCATATAACAATTTCGAACGACTAGAATTTAGGTACTATTACACTGCCTATACAAATATTGGTGGATAGACCCTATAATCATAAGATTGAATACATTAGAGTAAACAACAGTTTGTTGTGTAAGTAAGGGTTGATGTTATCTTCAAAGTTGTCAGTATTCACTGTGTGTTATATCCAGCACTTCTGGTTGCTTTTTTCTGTTCATTTAAAGCACAGTCTTCAACAAGGAATGCATTTAAAGAGTCTGCAGCTGTTCCCAGTTGTTTGCTATGAACATGTCATTGTCTTACAGCTTTACATGTCAAATGCGAAAATACAAATATAGTGAAGATTTAGATTTAAAATAACAATTTGTGAAGGTTATACCAAAATATCCAGCACTCATCCGTAAAATGAACTGAAGAATTGATCGAAAGTTCCTGGGTAAGACACTATGAATATTGTGAATGTCGCAGATAATTTCAGCTAAAATAAATATCAACTTACCGATAAGGTTTAACATGAATTAAATTTGATGACCAATCCCATACTTCACCACGATCGTCAATAATACAAACCAGGTTTAGGCCACGGGGAAATAAAGCTCTTTAAAATTTAAATAATGAAAATGATGAAATGTCAAGTAGGGTTACAAAAACACTGGAAAAGAATTTTGATATTATATATACACATACATATTTACTTTATTCTTTTATCAAGTCGAAAAAAACTAAGCTTGTTACGACGTAGATGACTAATAACCAATGTAGTAATCTCTCAACGACAGGTGGTATAGTGGTTAGGGCATTCGACTTTAGGCAACTAGATAACAGTTCAGAACTTCCCTTCACTTACTATGGCTTGAGCAGGAGGATCATTACCCCCCACTTCACTAAGGCGTGGTTCAAAGTCGAGTATATGAGATAAGAAAAATGGAATGAAAAGGCATGTACGAATCAAGATTAGAGGAATACAAAGGATAAACTCTTCTGTATTACTGCGACCAATTATGAGACGCGTCAATGAACGCCTCCGATTACTGGTCACAGTTATTGATTGGATCATAACTAAGCAATCGGCGCCTACTTACATGGCTTAGATCAACAGCATCATGATATCTTGGTTTGATCGCACCATTTTTTTCTCCTCTTATTACCACTCCAGATATCAGTGCATATAGAGGTAAGTGGTGGTTAGACATACGTAAGACATGTTCAAAATACGACTCACAGATTTAATAAACAACTTGCTATATTTGTCTAATAGCCTATGGCTTAACCTAAGCATTGTTCACCTGATGGAGATAAGATACACGAACAATGTTTTTAAGACACATGGCAAAAATATTATGCAACATTTGTAATTTCTACACTAATAGATTATGCTTCACATCTACAGAGTAACAAAAAGTGATTTGCTGTGATACACTCGCCCTTCGGTTGGTCGACAAATATATTGTTTACGCCATAAACGATATAAGTTGGTAAAAGCCAAGATTTTATCAAACTTTAACACATTATAGGTGATGAAACCACCAAGACAAATGTTGTACTCGACACAACATTCATTACCACTAAGTGATAACTTAGTGAATGGAATCTTCACATCGGATAGATATACTTATAGTAACCTAATAGGTACAATACTGAATAAGATAAATTCCTAGGCAGTCAACATAAAATTGACTGGTTTTAACAAAGACTTAAATTATGCCGCTTAATTACAATGAAAATTAAAAATAGCTTATAACCAAACATTATTATGGAAACTAACTTTAAATTTGCTGACTTTGTTACTGGATTAAAACATTCATCGCGTGATAGGATACGTTGTGAAAAATACCTACGTTTTGGATCAATCATTGAAGCAAGTTGATGCGCATAGACACGATTACCAAAAGTGCAAATATGCATTTGATAATATTGACTAAGACAATCCAGTACTTTTTCTAAATGAGGTCTTAACCGTGTGTGGTAAACTAGTGGAGATCCTGGCAAACGATATCGATGTACATTCTAGTAATAAAGAAACGATATTAACAAAGCATTAATGACAATACAAATAATAGCAATGATAAAACAGAAACGATGAAACAACTTATTATGCCAAGTATATACACTCTTGACTCAGCTTTGACCTCCAATTTTTGTATGAGGGCTGGTAATGCTACTGTTCGGGAGTCCAAAAAGAAGTTGATGGGGCTGAACTCATAAAACGACCTCATGATAGAAAGTCGAATGCATTAACAACTACCGCATTTCTATGTAAACAGCAAGCAGACATTAAACAAACATAACAGATAAAATAAACTATCAGAACAGAAAACGTTATACCAAAATGATAGGAGTTCGAGAACCATTTGATAGAACTAAAGAAGATACCCATAAAATGTGAAGACTCTACTGCCAATAATGAGAAAAAGCAAAGTTAAATTTTTATAACTGCTCGGTTGAGGAATGAGAATGATAATATTTTGGGAGAAACGCTTTAGCGCCCTCATCAAAATACAGTTTATTGACCTTATGAAACTAGTCGCTTTTAGTCTAGTCAATTTCCTAATAACTTCTATGGTGAGTTACAACCTCATTGAATAAATGCTTTAGCCAGAAACTTCATCAGTTGAGGTGGCTGGGACATGTGTTACGCATGTCTAACTACCATCTGCCTCGACGAGCTATGTTTTGTGGCGTAAGAATAGGTTGGAAGAAAGCTAGAGGCGGCCAAACCAATACATGGCAGAAATCGATGAAGTCACTGACAAGTGGACTAAGTCATGTTGGTAGATGTAGGCTGCGTGGTTGGGGTCCGCGAGACGAAAGTCACCAATGATTAGAGACCTTGAACGACATGGCTCAGAATCGTTTGCAATGGCGCAGGTGCATCCACACTTTGTGTTCTCTCAAAATCTAACCTTCTGAATTCTCGATCTTTCTCCTTTCAAATTTATCTCACTGAATTATACTTTTCGAATCATATCTTCGCTCCCTAATTTTCTGCATTACTGTTAATACTTCTACTATCGCTATCACTCTTGGATTTGAACTGACAGTTGCGTCTCTGTGATGATGTGGTATGGCAACCTGAACTGATGTACTTACGTACGAAGTTCTACGTTGTATCCGTCTGTCTGTCAGCCAGAATATCCCGACGAGGTTACCTTAACAGACAGTGCTGACTATGTCAAGATCAAATTTAGATGTATACAAGCTATTTAGTAAACAACTCAGTAATCATGTTTACGTTCGCGTGATACGGCTTTGACATATACGTCCTGGAAACTGAACGACACCCCATCCGACTGTTCCCAATCACTGATCGTTTCAAACTACAAAAAACGGAAATCTTCATGTGATAACCACAGAGGAATCAGTGTGACTAGCATATTGTCTAAACTACTAACCTCTGAAATCATCCGACGTTTATCTGAAGCTAGGGAACTACAAACTTGGAAAAACCGGACTGGTTTCAGACCGGGGTGAAGAGGCATTGATTAGATATTCACTCTGCGTCAGCTTCTAGAACATAGACATACTTATGTACATCCGACAATCATGATATTTATAGACTTGAAAGCAGCTTGACTCTATAGATCGAGAAGTTCGATGTATTTATTTAACTTCACAGGAAGCCCGCTTTTCAACTTATAATACACAGATAATATAGTTTTATTAGCTGAAGGCGCCGACAAAATGCAAGCAAATTTGATACTGGTCTGCATTCTCACCTAAATCAGTCACATGGAATGAAGCAGTTGAGTACGTTGACCACTTCACTTATCTTGGAAGTCACGTCGCCCCTGATGGGTCAGTGCCTAGCAAAATTTCAGCCCGGATTCAGAGGGAACGCTTGGCTACTACTAACTTCCATCACTTGTAATAAAGGCGAGATATCAGTCTCTCAACAAATGACCGAGTGTACTGCGCAGAAGTTCAGTCTGTTTTAACCTACGATATGCGAGATATGCTATGAAAATAGAAGATATACGCAGGACTCAGGTCTATAAATATTGAAGTCTTCGAAGCTTCGATTGCATATCACAGAATGGATAGGTAAATAATACTCAAAATATACATCTGGTACTAGGAAAGATGACAAATAAGTTGAGGTTGTAAATCCTAATCAGCTGAGGTGATTGAGACATGTGTTACATGCGCCAAATCACTGCCTACATCGTCGCTCAATGTTGGCTGGCGTAGAAGTAGGATGGAAAAAGGCCAAGGATGGTCAAGTTAAAACATGCCAATAGTCCATGAATTCATTGACTGTTCGTCTAAAACATGTTGGTAGATGCAGACCAGCTGGTTGGGATCAGCGTAACAATTGCTGGAGACACTGAGTGACTTAGCTCAGGGTCGTTTAAAATGGAGTAGGTGTATTCACTATCTATCTTCATCTAGACCATAAGTTTCGTTATTCTTTCATGCACACCTCTTCTATATTCTATATTGTATTCTGTTGTCGTGTTATTCTTGTGAAATTGATCTCGTCGTGCTAATGTGGTATGGCAACTTGAATCTATACGCATATATATAAGGTTCTAGATTGTTAATGACTGACTGATAATGTTCAGATCAGGACTGAGTAAAATATTTTATTCCTTATCGTATGGAGTACTTGAGTTATTGAACTACCCGTTAATTTTTGGAAGGAAAAGAAAATTCATGAATGGCATAGTGAAATGGGCCTTCAAAACCGACTTAGAATAACCATTTAAGCTTAGAACTATTAAAAACAAGTATTTTTACGTACTACTACTTAGCTTAATAAGCTAAAACAGCATACAGTGAGATCTAGACAAGTGAGAATAGAAGGCTGAAATCACATGACAATGAACTTATTATTTATAAGAGCCGTGATAAAGTGAATGCATACGTAAAAGTATTTTATAATATAATCATGAACAAATCCATTACCTTATATTTAAAAGCTTGAGGATCATTGGTTGTATGGATTATTGTTTGATCAAGATCAACCAATAAAACAAGTTTTCGAGCAGATAATAAACTCTGCTGATCCTGTAAGGCAATTTCATCTGCAACCTGTTTGAAAAAATCAGTAAATACAGAAAATGTTAACAATCCTAACAACACAAACACAGAATAACTAGTGCAAGTCACATACAACAAAATCCGTCAGCTTTAGTTTACATGTAGACTACTCCTTCGGATAAAATTCTATGAAGTCATAAAATGTGTCAAACGATACTTTTTCAAATAAAGAAGCTTCATCCAACTACCATCGAGGTTCTTGGAACACGTGTGGTTGCGCCGCAGGATTGAGTTATACTGTTCAAGTTGTAAAGAGCCTGTATAGTGACTAGCTTCCATGATAATATGTATCAAAATACCCTCTTAAAGAGTGAATGTAAAGAAACTTTTCTTCGTTGAAATGTCTTTTTTTCAAAGACACAATAGGTTTATTTTGTAATCTTCAAATGGATTGCTAAAACAAGTTAAGTATCCCACATTCATAAGGTGGATGAGAGTTGTGATAAGTTGTATAACAGCCTCCTGAATCGACACTAGATTAATTGGAGATGTATAATAAAGAACACTGATGAGATAAAAGTATGACATGAAACCAATGACGACTAGTTTGAAGCATCTAAACAAAGGGCTAGCTGACTAACTAGCCTGCATACATAAAGTAAAGATCAAACGCGTAAACTAATATAAGTCTGTTCTTCCTCATCATCAGTAATATGTTGACCCATGTATAATGAACATACAACTCGATTATTCTAGTTTTATTTACCATATTGAGTATATTAAAATTATTACTGCCAGCCTATCAGTCAGTTACAACGTAGAACTTGATATGTGCTCACCTTAGTTCAGGTTGCTATGCCGTGATTAGCTGATAAAGATTAAATTGTCGGATCGAATCGCAGAGATGTTAAGGAAGTAACAGAGTTGGCATTAATGGAAAGGATTAGAGATCAAAGATAAGATTTAAAAATATATAATTTAGTAAACAGAAAATCATGATGAATTCAGAAACTTAGAGTTTGAGGGAGGACGGATAAAGAATGGAGGCACCTATGCTATTCCCAACGATTTTGAGCCATGTTACCCAAAGTCTAGCCATTCGTTACGATCATCACGCGGACCCCAACAAGGTAGTCTTCACTTATAACATGGCTCAGTTCAATTGTTAATGAATTTGTCGACTGGTGCCATATTTTTGTTTGGCCACCTCTAGCTTTCTTCCAACCTATTCCTACACCATACAGCATTGCTCGTCGAGGTAAACAGTGGTCAGACATACGTAACACATGTCCTAACCACTTCAGCTGATGAAGATCCACAACTTCGCCAATCGATTTACCATATTTACTTAGTAATCTAATCCTAACCCACACATTGCTTAATCGGTATTCCCAGCAAACACGAGTAATGCTTCGAAGACATCTCGAATCGAATACTAGAAGCCTGCGAATATCTTCTATCCTTAATGGCTATGTTTCACATCCATAAAAAGAAATTAATCGAACTGCTACACAGTAAACGCGTCATTTGGTCAGTAGACGGCTGTCTGTATTAGTCTGCGACTCACTGGACGTAAAAGATCCACGACAAAGATTCCCCCAGAGTTCAACTTAATGATGAAAAAGTCAAGAATACATTCCAGGAACAACTAAAAAACCAATTAGTAAACGGCGTAAACTGTTCTCAACCTGAGCTAGCCTGGAATGATATCCAAAAAGCAGTTGAAAGAGCAGTAATATCTACTAGTAAACTAAACCAAAAGGTTAGGAAAACTCAGTGGATTTCAGCTGCATCTACTGAACTGATAGATACTCGGCAACACATCCCGTCTGGTTCTGAACATGATGAGCAACGTAGGCGACTTAAACACAAACTAATCAAAAGCTTACGCAATGATCGTGAGCAGTGGTGGGTGGCGAAAGCTAAAGAGATGGAAAAGGCCGCGGCAATAAGTAACAGTAGGCAACTGTTCAGACTTATCAAGGAAACGGGTATCAGGAACCCAACAGTAAGTGAAACTATCTCCGGAAAAGATGGTTCCATTATTCACTGTCAATCCAGAAGATTAGACCGATGGGCAGAACACTTTAGGGAACACTTATTAGCTATTGGTATTAAACGCGATGCAAGTAACCGAATTTAAAGATCCATTTATCAAAAAAGCATTATATTTGTGTTTCGATAGTTTTTATTTAATCAGCCGCAGACGAAACCTGTTAAGAACACTAACTAATCGTGCACGGAAATCATATTTAGAGAGAAATAAGGTAGAACTATTTATGTCTGAAAGTTACTTGCTATCAACCACAAAAGTTCATTAGCAAATATGAAAATATAGAAAGGAAAAGAATAGAACTGTTGGGAAGAAACCAGTCCTTTTTCGACTTGAATTTAAATATAATGAAATAGGTGACAGGATTTAATTTAAACTAAGCGCTGGACTGGGAAGAATGTATCAAGCTGCTAAACTAGTTTTCTTGTACAAGAGAGGCTACTGATGTAGACGGGAAAAAGATTCCATCTGCGTTTCCTAGTTTACATGTTCATGTCAGAGTATTTACATGGGAAGAATATAAAGAGAGGTTAGTGAGATTAAAAGGACATGTTTTCAATAGTATCATCATCTACTAGATAGTGGACACGGAATTAGTAGTTCAAAATCAGTGTTTAAACAACGTCCGATTTTCTACTTACTGACAAAGACCACTACTATAAAGCTGAAACAGAACTTATGTATTCAAAAAGATACAGTTATCAGTATGGCATTGTATTTGTAACTTTAACTTTAAACATTTATTTGCGTAACACCTTATTTCATTATCCAAAAAACCTGTTACGAAAATTTTCCCAGTATTTGATGCATAAATATTCAAGCATCAAGCACTCTTATGAATCATTACTTCCTTTCTTCTAATTCATCATTAATATGACAATTTATGAGCAGTGACTTTTAAATAATTACCATTGTTTTTAGGCTGTAAAATATTCCGCAACACTCGCTGTTTTTTCCTGACTAAATATAACTAATATTTACTAAATTTGGCAATTAGACGTATCGTTGTAACAAGTGAACATTAAAATTAATTACCTTCAATCACTTACTGTTTCACTGACGTGAAGTTCTGGGATTGCATGTACCATTGGTATACTAGCACTTGCATTAGCAATCCGTTCACCCGATATTCCTCCTTCTCTGAGGACAAGTTGATTATGAATAATTAACCCTACCTACGCAAATTGGCACCACATTCTGCACACAAATCTTTCATTACAACGTGATGTGTGCATGGTAAGAAGTTAAATAGAAGACATCTTGAAAATAGGTAATTAAGGGCAACTTACCTAGCAAAAACCGTCGCACCATCGTCCTTCATCTTAGTTACCCATCCATGCCCAGGGGCTTTAATTTCTATCTTACCAGACGTATCATCAACGAGTTCGCAGACAGAAACTGATGGATTGACAAGTTGTCGACGATGTATTTTCCAATGTACGATCTTATCTCCAGTCACACTATCAGGAACGCAAACAGGTTGCTTAGAATCATTAGGAGTAGTAGCCATACATAGAAACTGTGACGTCACTATAAAATGGAAAAAACACCAACTAATTTGTCGATCGAGAATAGGGGGAATTCGACAAACTAATGTAAAACCTTGGAAACTTACGCAATATTTGAAAACGAAACTAATGAAAAGGTGATATTAGCGTTTTCCTATTTTTTCCTCCACTTTACCTTTTATTGACTTACTTTTTCTGTAATAACATGACTTTGATAGATAGATATTATGCCGAAGCATACGTTATTCATATCTTTGATTAAAGTATGTAAATGCATAACTCTTTTATTAAAAAGCGTGACTTTGCAATTCATTAGTGTTTCTATCTCCATACCCTTAAATGAGGATGATATAGTCATCTTTATAGGCTATATAATCTAAGATCAACGTATTGGCGCTAAAATGGTTCAACCAAAACATGATTTTAGTTCAATCAGTCACCAAGGTTTGTTTTTTGAAAAGTTACACATTGCTCTACAACAGACATCAAACTGGACACCCTTAATATCCCTATCAACATGAGTATTTAGTAAAAAGGAGAAAAACTAACATGTCCTAGAGTTTCATTAAGTAACGACATTTAGAGAATTTTTACAGCTAAAGAAACAATCATGGTAACTAGACATACACCGTAAACGAAACAGTAGGCCAAACAAATTTTTTGAATGACACTGCCCCACAAACAGTATCACAATTAAGTCCACTTATTATGAGGCTGTCAAGTTCGTTTATATACATCGGGAGTAAGCAATGAAACTTAATATTTATTTAAACATTACAAATTACCTCCCTGAATTAAAGTGTAAACGTATCTGGTAATTAAACTTGGTCCAGAAATGTTGAACTCCCCTACACGATAGAGTAAAACAAGTACAAGTCGTTCAGAGAGTTATAATTTCAATTCCACTGTACATACCTTAGTTTTGAATGTTGACCGTTTAATGTACGTTAGCTTACTTCAACAACGAAATGATAAGCAAATAAAGGGTTTACTTATCAAACTCGTTCAATGCAAGTTAGGTAAGCAAATGCATATAGAAACATCCACAAAAGTAGAACGAACTAGCACTACGTAGGTAGGTGTATGATGATTAGTGTGACTAATTGGAAAGGGTATAACCAAGGCAAAAGTATTCACAAATAAGTAGCATGAATACGCTGTCATTTACAGATGGAAGTTTGTGCATTCCACTACAGGAGTTAATAAAAATAGCATCGAGAAAATGTGGTCCAAGTTGGAAAACTACCTTTATATGTTAAAAGTTAAGAAGCATTCTTTTCTATAGTCACTATTCTTATCAGCTGGATTGGGTTAAACCTCAGCCAGGACATTCCAAAAAATGCCAACAATTGTATACGTTTTTTAGTCTGTTTAATTCAAGGCGGTGTACATAACATAGATGGCTGAGATAAATAAAACTAAAATTACAACTGCAGACTAGCGCGGGATTTTAATGGCAATAACGTAAAACATCATAGCTAAAATCATTATTTGAGTTAAAGACTACGAACCTCAGTTAAAATAGGATTCAGTACTAATAACATAATTTAAGATCAGGATTTTGGGTTATGAAATATGATCTTGAAGCATGATTATTATTGAGGTTAGCTGAGTGAATGAGATTTAAGGTTAGGTATAGCAACCTGTTATGAATTTAGACCAGTAATAGAATTTGGAACATTAAAGTATCCATATTTTTTTTGGAGCCAGAACAGCTGTGTTGTTTATTCATTAGTAGATACATCTTTATTTTATACCAAAATGTTAATGGGAAGGCATATTATGATAAACCTTAATTTACTATTCAACAAAGTGACAGAAATATCGGGATAATTCACTATACTTTCGATATGTTCGTATTTTAGGTATGTGAATCAAAGCAGTCCAAAGTCACTTTTAGAATGGCCCAAGGTCAGCTGTATATGTGTACCAAGTAAATCAATAGTACCATATGATCAAACAGTAATAAAATACAGCAATGCTCTTAATGTGTTTGTCAGGACACAGAATAAACCGGGATATTAGCATATTTACAAAGAATTGAGTTCATCAGTAACATCAATCTACATCACGAGGTATAATAGTATGGAAGTGTTTCAATGACGAGAAACAGGTCCAGTAGCGCAAGCTTATGTACACCGCTCTACAATTTTAGTCCAATATCCAATATCTGTATGACGAGCTACTTTAAAATAACTGATTTTATTGTGATCGCGTCTTAAGTGTCCCAGTTATGGTTTCTGCCCGTCGGCTACCTCTTGTAATTCGCTGGTTATACAGCTGCTCCAGGTTTGGAAGTTTTAGCTGGGATTTTTTTATAATAATTTATTTTATTTTTTTCTTCTTTTCTGTTTCCTTTTTCTTTCATCTTAATTTTGTTTTTTCTTATTCTTTCCCTTTTCCTTATTTTAAGAAACCCTCTGTAATGCACTAGTCTGATTCCTTCCGTTCCAGCCACCACTCGTGTTCATGCTCTCTCATGGGCAATAGCTAGCGGGTTTCTTAGTGGTGCATGCTTACATTTGGATTCCAGTAGTGAGTAATATGTTGTATATGCTCTTCACTTTCCAATGTCAAATATCTGTATAATGATCTATTGGACTGTGACTAATTTCTTTGTGCTCGCGTCTTGAGTGCTTTGGCTTTAGTTTCGTGTAATTGGTTTCTTCCGATAATAAGCTGGCTGGACTACCGCTCATGTGCCGGTAGTTTCAGTAGGCTTTTTTCATTTGGTTTTTAATATATTTCATTTGTTTATTCATGTACATTAGTCTCCGTTCTTTCGTCCTTTCTTATGTAGTTTGGACCGTTAGTTACTTACTTACTTATGCCTGTTGCCCCTCTCGATGGAGCATAGGCCGCTCATCAGTATTCTCCATTCAACTCTGTCCTCACCAATCCTTTCCAGCTGTCTCTAGTTACTGTTCATCCTTTTTATGTCTGCTTCCAGTTCTCGACGCAGGGTGTTCTTTGGCCTTCCGCTTTTTTCTCGTTGTCCAACAGGATTCCAAGTTAGTGCTTGTTTCGTGATGCAGTCTGATGATTTTGTCAATGAATGTCCTATCCATTTCCAACGTCGTTTCCTGATTTCCTCTTCAGCTGAAAGTTGCTTTGTTCTTTTCCAAAGTAGGCTGTTGCTGATGGTTTCCGGCCAACAGACATTCAATATTCTACGTAGACAGTTGTTGATAAATACCTGTACCCTCCTGAGGATGTTTGCAGTAGTTCTCCACGTTTCAGCTCCATAGAGTAGAAATGTCTTGACGTTCGAATTGAAGAATCTGACTTTGAGGTTGGTAGACAGTTGTTTGGACTCCCATATATTTTTCAACTGTAGGAATGCTGCCCTTGCTTTTCCGATAGTTGCCCTTACATCTGCATCATATCCTCCTTGTTCATCGATGATACTCCCCAGGTATGTAAAGGTATCCACTTCTTCCAGAGTTTCACCATCAAGTTCAGTTGGGTCAGTGCTCTCTGTATTGAATTTGAGGATCTTGCTCTTTCCCTTATATATGTTCAGGCCTATTAATGCTGAGATTGCTGCTACGTTGGTTGTCTTCACTTGCATTTGCTGTTGTGTATGGGTTAGAATAGCTATATCATCCGCGAAGTCCAGATCATCGAGTTGCATCCTACTTGTCCATCGAATTCCGTGCTTCCCCTAAGATGTGGAGGTTTTCATGATCCAATCAACCACTAGGATGAAGAGGAAAGGCGAGAGCAAACATCCTTGTCAGACATCGGTTTTTACTGAGAATGCATCTATCAGCTGTCCTCTATGCACGATTTTGCAATATAGTCCGTCGTAAGAATTCCGGATGATGTTGACGAGTTTCTCTGGTATACTGTAGTGTCGAAGAAGTTTCCATAGTGATCTCCTGTCTACGCTATCAAACGCCTTCTCATAGTCGTTGAAGTTGATGTACAGTGACGAGTTCCATCCAATTGATTGTTCAACAATGATGCGTAGTGTTGCGATTTGGTCTGTGTATGACCGATCCTTACGGAAACCAGCCTGTTGATCTCGAAATTGAGCATCCACTGAATCTTTCATTCTGTTCAACAACACTCTGTTGAAGACTTTCCTTGGTACTGACAACAGTGTGATCCCTCTGTAGTTCTCACATTTGCTCAAATCCCCTTTCTTTGGTATCTTGATAAGGTATCCTTCCTTCCAGTCTGCCGGCACCTGTTCTTCCTCCCAGATCCTCTTGAATAAAACGTGGAGCATCCTCGCCGTTATGTCTATGTCTGACTTGATGCTTCAGCTGGTATATTGTCAGGTCCTGCTGCTTTCCCACTTTTGATCTGTCTGATAGCTATCTTGATTTCTTCCATCGTTGGTGGATTGACATCAATCGGGAGGTCTGTAGATGCTGCTTCGATGTCTGGTGGGTTCGGTGGAGCTGGTCTATTCAAGAGTTCCTCGAAATGTTCTACCCATCTGTCTCTTTGTTCTTGAATTTCGGTGATTAGCTTGCCTTGTTTGTTTCTGACCGGTCGCTCTGGTTTACTATATTTACCTGCCAGTTTCTTCGTTGTGTCGTATAGCTGTTTCATATTTCTTTCTCTTGCAGCTTTCTCCGCTGTCGCTGCAAGGCCTTTGATATACTTCCGTTTGTCGGCTCGAATGCTCTTCTTTACTTGTTTATTTGCTTCTGTGTATTCATTTTGTGCCTTGATTTTCTCTGCTCTAGTTCGGCTGTTGTTGATTTCTGCCTTCTTGTTCCTCCTTTGTTGAATTTTGCTCAGGGTCTCTGTGGAGATCCATTTCTTATGATAGTAGTTCTTGCAGCCCAGAGCCTTTTGACAAGTTGAAGTTAGTGCCTCTTTGATTCCTTACCAGTTGTCCTCCATAGCGGTTTCTTCCTCGTTCAGCAGATCTTGTAAGGCTTGAAACCTGTTGTTGAGAGTTATTTTAAATTCCTTGAGTTTGTCAGTATCCCGAAGAGAGGCTGTATTGAACCGTTGTAATGCTGTTGCTCCAGTTAGCCATTGCTTCTTTAGCTTCAGTTTCATTTTTGCAACCACTAGGTGGTGATCTGAAGCTACATCAGCTCCTCTCCTGTTTCTCACATATTCCATTGATCTTCTGAATTCTTTATTGATGCATATATAATCAATTTGACTCACAGTAGTATGATCCGGTGAAACCCATGTAACTTTGTGTATACGTGTGTGGGGGAATATTATACCACCTATGACCATTTTGTTGAAAGCGCAAAGATTTGTAAATCTTTCACCATTTTCATTTCTTTCTCCCAGTCCTTGTCGTCCCATGATGTCTTCGCAACTGGTGTTGTCCATTCCGACTTTGGCTTTTAGGTCCCCCCCCCATCAAAACTGTCAGATCCTTTCCTGGACACTTCGCTATAATTGACTGCAGTTTATCATAAAACTGATCTTTGTCCTCGTCGTTGCCGTCGTTGGTGGGTGCATAACATTGGATGATGTTTATTGTAGTCCCCTTCTTCATTGTCTTGAAAGATGCTTTGATGAACCTGGGTCCATGTGGTTCCCATCCTACAAGTGCATTGCGCACTTTCTTAGACATCATCAGAGCGACTCCTCGGGTGTGTGGGGGCATTTTCCTCTTCGTGCCCAGAATATAGTAGCATCTCTCCCGTGGCTAATGTTTTCTGTCTAGTTTGAGTCCAATGTGTTTCGCTGATCTGGAGCACAGTCAAGTTGTATCTCTTCATTTCCGCTGCTATTTGGGTGATCTTTCTTGTCTCCCACATTGTCCGAACAATCCATGTACCTATAAAAATTTTTGCTCTGGTCGTTAGAAGTGGGTCATCAGCCTCATGACTTCCGAAGAATCTCGGCTTTCATCAAGAAGCGTCATATAGATTCTTTCCACTCTCAGGGCACAGTTTAAATGGTTAAGTTTGTTTATTCTGGTTAGCGTTTTTTTTAGCAAGCTTGTGTTTTACGGGATAGGGATGCTAGCCCTATGCCCAACCCTCTTCCATTACCCGGGCTTTGGACCGGCAACAACCCTAGAAGAGCTGCGGGCGGAGTTGGACCGTTTTTAGTACTTACGGTATTACTATAGAGTAAATAATAGGAGCTAGAGTTTAAGGTGAGAGACTGATATTAAGTTGACAGATAATATTCCAATAGGTTGTAGTTGGTACACACAGTCATCCAACCTTTTTAAAACTAGCCAAAGTTGATGCTGTGGTTAATGCTTCAGGCAGTATGTTTTAGGTGACATGAAATTAGCCCTAACTTGTGTTAGTATTGTCTGGTGGTAAATAATTAATGGATTTCTCCAGAAAATTTGAGCTTTTTAAGTGGCGAGTGGGCTTTTATTTGAATAACCCAATGTGCTTAGTATGTTTTACACTGTGATTAGGTCTCTGTTCAACCCTTTGTAGCTCACACTGAGCAGACCTACATGGCCTAGCCGGTTTGTGTAGTGTTTGCTCCTGAGTTCTGTTACGCATTTTGTTTCCTGGCTCTATCTCCACTTCTTAAAGTCAGAGTCAATTTCGAAAGTGGAGAGGAACTATAATTTTGTGATTTCCTAAATGCGGTCTTATGTACGTCATAAATATTGTAAGGAGCAGATCTAGTATCAGTATGCCTGAACTATGCGCAACCTGGCGCTTGCTTTCGTGGCATTCATTTCATGGTTTACCCAAGTTTCCAGCCTTTTGGTGAAAATTGAACCGAAATTTTTTGTCTCAGATTTACAGCTTATTAATTGCCAATGTTGTTTTATAGTCTCATTGAGTCCCGTCTAAAATTACGGTAATGTATCACATGGCATTTTTGTATACTGAGAGTCAGACTGTTGTCGCCTGTTAATTTCTCTATCCTAGCAAGGTCCTATTGTGGGGATTTCGTGTCCCCAACAATTTGTTTAGCTCTACACATTTTTACATCGTCCTCATATATAAGAATTGACACCCGAATATTTATTGGGGTGTTGGTAATAAAACTGAAGAACATCAATAACCTAATGATCGAGTCTTGTGACACTCCAAACGTAACCTGCCTCCAGTTTAAGTACACTCTGTTTACTATAATACAGGACTCCCACCCATGCAGAAGTTTCGTTGCCAGGATAGTAGAGGTTCTATGAAGCCTATTACTACCGTCTTACGGATTAGAAGATTATAGGGGATAGAATCGAACACTTCCAATAAATCTGGGAACATTGCATTGACCTGATACCAAATATTCGGGTAAAGCATTTTATTGCTGACAATTCGATGTGGAAAACGAATCTATATTTTGAGTTTACTCGAACTTGGGTTGTGAACCTTGATATAAGGGTTTCTAAAATAATAAGTTACATTAACTTTCAAACAGTTATTAAGGATACAAAATGTTAATATAAGGTCACCTCATTGTCTTCGATAATATGAAAAGATTCAAAGGCTGTGGACGCTCATCGTAAGGAAGGTTCGAGAGATCTGATACCTACTCACTGAAATGCCTTGACATCCTTAGTAATATGGGGACTCACTGTCAAAATAAAATACTCAAGATCAGGACTTACACATGTAGAATATAAAGTCTTAAACATATCTTAACAAAAACATCTGAGTGTCTTTCTGAGTGGCCGTAGGACATGAAACACTTTAGCTGCTTATAGGTTGCAGTATGCAATCGTTTGCGAATCACAGCTTATAGGTACTCCTAAGTCTTTATGTTCTACTTTTAAAAGTAATGGATCATCTAAGACTGATTGCTGGGAAGTAATGCCGCTGCTGTTAGCTAATGTGCTCTTACTGCCATTAATTTCTAACTTCCCTGGCTTTAAGACAATCAAATTAGCGTTTAACAGCCCTCAGCATACAACATTAAGCAGTCACTTATTAGTAATAATATAAAAACAAAAGAATGTGTTTGTTCTAACGATTTAAGCTTTTCAACTTATCAGACAATTTTGATCAATTTCACTGAATAAATTGAAAGTGTGCGCTGAAGTAAACAAAAAATTTGAAATGAATTCAAAAATATTAAACGGAATAGCAGGAATTTTCTTTATTTAGTTTCGTTTTCATCATATATAGCTTATGTAGCATAAGCGTTGTGAAGAAACCGTTCTGGATTTCATCAAAGAAGTATGCGTAGACAATGATTTAATAGGCTTACATAGCGGAAAAAAGTTCAGAATAAAATGTCAGTATGAACTGTTATATATATATATGTATATATATGGTTCTAGGAAAAATAGTGATGTTCGAGGTTTTGAGATCCTGAATAGAAGTGTGAGTGTGAATAATTAATTATGTGATGCAAAAAGTAAATAGACATCTACAACATGAATAGAGTGAGAATATATTTACCAGACAACTAATAATCGTACGAAAATTGAAAGGTCAAACAAAGAAAGTGTTTATTAATAGCATTTTGTCCAGTCGAAGCAGATCACAGTTAGCTATTTATAAAGTTGAAAGCAAAATATTGGGTTAATTTTTCCATGCAAACGACCTTAAGAAAATAGTGGGTTGTTATGAAAAAACGTTTGGGAAAAATAAAACAGAGGCCAGTTGGGAAAATTGGTATAAATGACACACAGTATGCCCACTTTTTAAGTGCGGGGCATAGACTGAAATTTTTCAAGCAGTTGCCCGTTTCACATTCAGGTTTTCGCCTAGTATGCTTCTTCATTACACCTTTCTCACTTTCTTCAAAATGTTTCCGGATAACTGCAAGTTTTTCAAGTATTAACCGTTTATTCAGTCCATTTGATTAATAATAATTACTTCGTAACTGTAACTAAAATTTCCAAATGTCGTTTACTTACACACCTAGATAACTGATTACATGGCTACTTTTATTAAAAAGTAAGCAGATACTATACAATCCATATCATTACTGTATGTAACTAAGCACGTTTCAATGTAAATTTGATTATTGTGTAACAATGCTTACAAATTCATGGAGTATGAGATTTCGATGAAGCAGTAGTGCTTTAAAATGCATTTCGGTTTCCCCTGTAAATTGAAAATTTTCATTCTCCATATTATTCTAGAATATCACACATTCAAAGAGATGAAAGTGAAATAAAATAATATACACCTTATAGATAATAACGCTAATAATTACATCACAATGTGATGGTTATAAGAGAAATTCACTGTAGTATCACAAAGTACTTTAGATGTCTGTTAAAACGTAGAGAAAAGAAAATTATCAAAGAGAAAAGAACAACTGAAGATTTGATTCTTAGCTAAAATGAAATGCCACTTACACTGGTATTTCTTCTATTAAGTGACATTAAGGTTCCTTAACTTCTCATCCGTCAAGCTTTATGCTTTACAGTCCAGCTGCTGCATAAGCTTTTGCCCATATTAATTTATACTAAGGAATGCTGACAAAACACTGTCTTGAGTAGTTATGCATAACAAAAGAAATCTTACTGTAATTTGTTTTGTACAATTGCACTATCTTATTGACAGCTTCTAAGAAATACCTGATACAGAAAACTATGCAGTATATATAAGACATGTGTTGCATAGGCTTCCACCTGAAGAGGAAATCAGGAAACGACGTTGGAAATCGATAGGACATACATTGCGCAAATCATCAGACTGTATCACGAAACAAGCACTAACTTGGAATCGTGTTGGAAAACGGAAAAGAGAAAGGCCAAAGAACACCCTGCATCGAGAGCTGGAAGCAAACATGAACAGTAACTGGAGACAGCTGGAAAGGATTGGTGAGGACAGAGTTGAATGGAGAATACTGATGAGCGGCCTATGCTCCTCCGAGATGGGTAACAGGGGTAAGTAAGTAAATAAGTTGCACAGGCTTCTTCGAATCGTTGTCTAACAGGCGAGTGCGTTACGTTATCTGCATAATTTAAAGAATCTCTTCCAACTTGCGAAACTGTCTCCACATGTTTGCTCACCTAGAATGGCATCAAATTAATCTAGTTCTTCATTAGTAATAATTAGGATAGCTGAAAGCTGCTGCTTAGGAATTCACATCAGCTGAGAAATTGTCATTCCTTGAAGCTATTTAAAAAAATGTTGCCATTCAAAACACGTTTAGACAATTCCTTGACGGCATTCAGTACTGTTTTTGAGTCGTATGAATAACTATATTTTTTTCATCTATAGAAGCAAAATGATTGACAAAATGTTTAGACCACCAGTAGTAAAAGTGGAATTCGCAGTCATGCTCGCGAAAAACTAAGTATTACAACGTTTCACATAATTTCTTATCTTGGTACAGAGAATATGTTGAAATCAAACAAATTGATCAGTGAGAATGAAACTGGAGTATTTCTAGCTTGTAAGTCAATAGTGAAGTGTAGCCGGGTGTTTGACCAAGTTACGCTTGTCGTATAACCAGAGCCACTTCTATCAAATGGACTTACTCTTACGAATAAGAAGAAATATGAAGGCACCGAAGCATGGAAGAGAAAATATATTTGATCGTAAACAGAGCTTTAATCGGATAGCAACGTCTAGGCTGGCAAACTAGAGAGAGATGCTACCCACGGTGGTTCGAGTCATGATCTGGTGGTGATGCGTGACCGCGCGCCTTCAACTAGTTGTGTCCGCTAAAACAAACATGGTCAGCATCAATGTCGAGAGCCTGTGCAACTATTTATTCTGATGATTATTTACCGCTACAATAGCTTTCATTCCCGTGCAGGTAGTAAAAATTTCCATTGAATTCATTCTAATTAATATATATGTACCGATAAGTTAAACTATTGTTGCTTTTTGAAGGAAGGGAAATATGGTATTGTGTCGTCGGACGTATTCGAACGTTGATTACCAGCGACGTTATTACTAAACACTGTGACAATTTTACTTTCATTGAAGTTCCCTGTAACGAGAAAAATATTCTAAAAGTTGAGCGTACTACTTGAATGCATAAGATAAGAATAACGACCTCACAGTTTCGTGTACAAAGTAAAATGCACTAACTACTTTGGTTGTTTTAATGCAAACACTCGCAACTTATGACGGCTCACCAAAGGATCCCTTTTCTGCTTGAAAAGGAGGGATCAGCAACGAAATTCAACTGGCAAGGTTTGAACTTCAGTAACGTTCTTTTTTGATTATTAGCAATTAGACCAGTTAACTACGTTTACATTGTCTGGTATAAATGATTGATTGGAGGAAAAGAGGTGAAATATAAGTATTACAACAAGCGATTTCTGATAGATTTAGAATTTTTTAAGAACTTGTTTATCGCCTACTATTTAGGATAAGCTTGTATCCTTCTGTTTAATTTGTAATGGACTATAATAGGTCAGCCTCTGTTACTATATGTGCATCCTGAGCGGATTGCCTAGATGTAGTGATAGTGCACAAGAAATATTTAAGTTGCATTGTGACTGGCTAACAGAATTAAAGATGCGTGTTTCGTCCGCTTGCCAATCACAATGCGACTTAAATATTACTTGTGTACTATCGCTTCATCGAGGCAATCCGATCAGGATGAGCATATAGCGACAGTGGCTGACCAATTAAGGTTCATTACAAATAAGCTTATTCTAATTACATATACACTCGTTGCACAAGTGTGACTGTCTGGACATAGTAGCCTAGTGGTAAAGGCGGTGTTGTTTGGCCCAAAGCAGACTGAGTTCGAATTCCAATGTGAACATAAACATGGAGATGCAGGTACATCCAGACGATGAATCCCTAATAAGATGAAACGCGCGTCCTGGATTCTGCTTGCCAGTTACAATCCAATTTAAATTGGCTACTATGTTTATTCATCACGGAGAGTTTGAGAGCTAATCCAGCTCATCCAAATACTATTGTACCTAAAAGTGGAATCAGTAGATACAAAGAAATGTCGTTTTCAGATAGAACCAGACGATATAATCTGTGTTGGTCAATATAAGCAGCTTTTTTCATTCGAATACTGTGTTTTGTACTGTACCACCTTAAAACATGATATTATTTTGAATTTAGTTTGTTTTTATTTTGACTATAACTCAATGTAACTCTATCCTTTCACTGTAAAAGATATTTGAATATTTATGTTTGTATATTTGATTGTTGGAATGTAGATGTAAGCCATGTAGATGCCACCATAGCAACTTAAATTTCGTAAATTGTTATGACGTAAAAGAAACTGCTATTGTTGATGTATGCGGCCAATTAATGGAAATAGCCTTATACACGCGAGATCACAATTACAAATGCCAATAAGTGCCTATGCTCGATACCAGACAAGAAACAGGAAAAACATAAACAGATGAATCAACCAGAAAACTCACGTTATATTTCATGCATTCATTTATATATATACGTAAAACTTTACCACCCAGTAAACTAATTAGAAAAATGACATTAATATGAAATAAGGGTAACAATGATGTGAACTGAAACAACGTATACACAACCAATCGGTTGTGGTTCGTAAATGAAAAGTGATATACTAACAGTTAATGTGTTAAATGGGAGGATAGGGCAGGGGCACCTGAATAATAATAGGAATAAAATGTCTACTTTGTATACAACGAATAATAATGAAATAGTCTATAGAGAAACAGTTCTCGAACATAACCAATCTTCTTTAGGTGCCTGGTATATCATAAATGCACCTTAATGTATAGTGTTTAAAAGTATTATATTTTGGAATTAAACATGGATACCGTGATTTAACATGATAATGAATGACTTGCAAAATGTGACCTCTAAAAGTCTCAGCTCATCAGAAGATGTAAAGCAAACAATTGATACCTCCCTTTGTGTGGATAGTTGTTTGTCTGCTACTCATTTTCTTTGCTACATTGTTTTGGTGTAGTGTGTTAAACTGACCTTCACATTCATTGCATGTCATTGATTATCCTATCCTTATCTCCTTGTGTTTATCTATATTTAAGAGATTGGCATATACATGTTCCTAGTTAGATTCCTAATTCTATGGTTCGCATGATAACTGATCCCCGGGTTATTGGTCACTTTACCGTTGTGTGCTGAATACCGATTGCTTATAATTCCATTGCTGATTATAACAACAGCATCATCATGAACAACAACAACAACAATTATTATTATTATTACTGAGTTTCTGTTTAGTTACTTGGTGGCTGAAATTCAGAATACTAAGTACAAAGTTTTAAATAGTGGGTGCTGAATACTATTAACAATAATAATACGATAACAATGTAGACACTTTCCTATATGAAACATTCTGTATGTGTCTTACTCCTGTACCTATTTGTAATACTAAAAATACAAAATATTACATGCCATCTTTGCAAAACCAGCTAGCTGCCCATTTAATCTTGTTAGTTCTACTTGTATTGTACTTTTGTACTCACATATGAATGCATTTCATAATAATATACCATTACGTAATAATATTGTGGTATTCAGATTACTAATTGCAAGGCACAGCTTTACAATATTGCTTTCATAGTCTTAAGCAAACGCCATCCTTGATTAAAATCACTATCTAACTCACGACTGGTCCCAATTTTACTGATTACGCACACGAGACTACAGTAACAAATGCTGATGAGAGTGGCTGGTTAGTTCCTACACGTCTGCTCTGTGTCTACCTAGTCCCAGGCCAGTATAGAAGGAATACATGATTGATGAATAACTAGATAGAATCAAATTATATTTCAAACAATCCTTTATAAATGCATAAAACCTGATCAATCAGTTAACCGATTAGGGAACTAGCACTAATAAAAAGATAAGAGTAACTGTGACCGTTAGCTAGAATAACGTATACACAAATGATTAGCCGTAGTCCATTAATGAAAATGATACAGTATCAGTTAAAGCGATAAACGGAAGGACAGGGCAACAGGGAACTTAATAATAATATATATCACCCATTTTTTAATAGTAATTAGAATAAAATGTTCAGTTTGAATACAACACTAAATGAAATACTCTACCAAAAGACATTCTAGGAGATAATTAATCTTATTTAGGTGCCTAGATATCAAATTAATAACATTTTATTGAGTAAATGATGAAGTGGATGTTTAAAATTATTGACCTAGATCTGTTCGATTCAACGGCATGCTGTCTAACATGACAATGTGAGAAAACCTAGCCATGCAAGTTATTTATGTGGTTGAAAAATAGAACGTCACAAATAATATATGCATTACTTTTAATTATCAACTTGCATGTCCTTTGCCTTCCTCGATCAATGTTAGTTGTAGGCCTGCTTCCCTTGGCTGTCTTCACTCCTCATATGAATTGTGATTACACTTTACCACTTGTCACCTCACAACTCACTTCGTATACTGTTTACCGTTTCTAATTTTACGTGACGTTCCGCTACCTACTACTTGTGGACGACATTATAAGTAGCATCCACCACAACACGATAGGAATTTTGTTACGTCGAGGAGTTCTAATAAAAATTGGAAATTTAGTGTAGCTGAGGAAGTGGATTGTTGTTCAGTTTCATGTGAGGATGAAACAGCTGATCGAAGTATTTTTTTATTACTATCGTTTTCTTAATTCAGGTCATTCAAGGATATCAAATCCAAAGTAGTCAAATTTCATTGTAAATACACCTCCTAATCAGCTAATGAACTCATTTGGCTTTTGTTCATTTATACACTTACATAAATTACAAAAGAAGTGCATAAAAATAAAACATTTAAACTCCCTTAAATCTAATTGGTTATTTTTACAATTAAAGGTCATTTTCATGGTCAACAAATATGATTGGTGTATTACAAAATATAAATGATGCACAAATAAAACAGACATATCAGTTGATGTATATTTTACTATGGTATACTTGTAAGCTGTTAGCTGCATTTCAGTAAGTTAATTGCATTAAAACAATCTTAGTGTTATCAGTTCAATTGCTAATTTGTATATGAATCTAGAATATTATTATTACTAGTAATCATTTAATTGCGTAGTTGTGGTGATTATTGAATTTAAATTCGGTATCTTGCAACCACTGAAAAGCAAGAAGGACTGTATAGCTGTTTTTTCCTAGTATGTAACTCATCCGAAGTGTACATCAACATCATCACTGAATAATCCAGCCTAAGACTGGCAAGCTTTGCGTCGTGTTTAGCCTATAGACCACTGAGCTCATGATATATTTACGCTGAAATATCATCTCATTAGTGACTAACTACAAGAAGAAAATCTCGGAGTTTTAGTGAGATGACGTGACTAGTGGAGTTCAATCATAACGTGTGAGAAGCAGTTACCCACTGTTTATAATGGATGAATATATCGCGAAATAACTTGAAAATATTGACTATTTGATGCTGGCTCAGCGATTTATATGCTTATTTTTTGACGTGAAGCCTGAGAGTCTTAGGCTCAACTTCCTGATTGGGTCTTCAGGTGAGTATTGCCATGTCGAGACAAGTGTCCAGTGCTTCCCGGTTTTCTTTGGTTGTTTAATTTATACCACTGTATAATACCAAATTATAATGTGTTGAGAAACGTTTTGTCACTTTGATGATTTTTTCTGAACATTTATTTAATTAGTAGACAATTTCCACCATAAATTATCATTATAAGGTGAATGAAGAAGTTCAGAAGAGGTTTTCACTACAAAATCGTAAATGTTTTAGTGTACACATACATGCAAAAGTTAAAACCGTTTAGCTTTGAATTTGAACGCGGTGTTTGAACGTCACACTTTTGATTCCTTGTAAAAATACAATTTATTACAAAAGAGTAGTCCTAGACTTGAACTAAATAACTGTCTAATCTTGTCTCATTTTTAATGATTCAGTAACTAATAACTTATTGCAAAGTAATCTGATAACAAAATTAATCAGTTGTTGATTGTATCCTGTCTATCACTGAGAGCTGCAATGGGTGAAAGAAAGATATAAAACCAAGATGATCTCTAGTATGAGATTCTTTAGCGGTGCACATCCACGACATTGTCACGAAATCGAACGCAGAGCCTTCAGGCTTTGCAGTGAACATTTAATTGTTAGATCACTAAGCCGGGGTCTAACGGTTGGTATTTCTAACTCACTCAATTCATGATATATTTGGATAGCATTATTCAATACAATCAGTTAGTAACCGCCTCACGCCCGACATGGTTTAATTCCATAGTTGTCTAACTCAAACCAATTTGTAATGTCTAATTGAAATGTCAGAATTATTTAATAGCTATTATCACCAATATATTAGTGAAGTGTTCTATGTTTGAACACTTTTAACTGCATAGCTTATACAGTAAACGAAATAAACTAAGAAAGATTATAAGATCGAAAGTGTATATTCTATGCTATTCTATATTTTATAGTCTTCACAAATCTTTCTTGACAGCAATCATATTTAGTGATGATGTTGTTGTTAATGATGTTGATGATGATGATGATGTTGATGATGATGATGTTGATGATGATGATGATGATGATGATGATGATGATGATGATGATGATGATGATGATGTTGATGATGATGATGATGATGATGATGATGATGATGTTGATGATGATGATGATGATGTTGATGATGATGATGATGATGATGATGATGATGTTGATGATGATGATGATGATGATGATGATGATGTTGATGATGATGATGATGATGATGATGTTGATGATGATGATGATGATGATGATGATGTTGATGATGATGATGATGATGATGATGATGATGTTGATGATGATGATGATGATGTTGATGATGATGATGATGATGATGATGATGATGATGATGATGTTGATGATGATGATGATGATGATGTTGATGATGATGATGATGATGTTGATGATGATGATGATGATGATGATGATGATGTTGATGATGATGAATATAAGTGTAAATATTGTTCTGATTTTGGAAAAATGTCTATTATTATTATCATTACTAGTAGAATTCTTATGTTTATTACTATTTGTATTTTACTCCTAAAAATAGTTTTTCTCTCTTTTTTTTTATTACCTTCACACCATGAAATAAAAGTGATTTTCTATTCTTTGTCACATGCATACTTATCTATTTATCTTCCTAAACAAACAAATAAACATATACAGGCATATATCCATTAATCATTAATTAAAACAAAAAAGGCTATTTAAGCTCACTTTGTTATCCTTCATGTATACCACCTACTGTATGTCTATCAAATGATAAGTATTCTAAAGAATGATCTATGAAGGTAGATTGTAAGTATTTAAGCATATTGTTATTCACTATACTTTTAGTAAATGATGAGATAGTTTAATACGACAAACAATAAAATTTATTCTTGATCTTTTCAATACAACCTCATTTCAACTATAATAATCAGTTAGCTTCTGATTTATTTTAAGATATTTCTGAGGTTCTTGTAAGAAGTTACTACAAGTAGAGTTAATACATTTAGCGTATGTGACAGTTATCATCAAGAGCATTTACTGATTCACATGAAATATAGAAATTTATTAAAGTGGGAATTTCACTACTGGTCACTATCTCAGTAGTACTGGTTATTGGACGTTCGCCTTATGACCTAATGGTTTCGAGTTCGAACTACCAGTTGTGCAATTATGTAAAGTCTTATATTAGGATAAAATGGCTCTTCAGTGTTCTATGGTTTTCACTAATACCCAGGTAAGATCAGTCTGTGCTAAACAATAAAAGTAATGAAAAACATTGACCTTAAGGTAGTGAACATTCATTGACTAAACTACTTAGGGCATGTGTTACACATACTTAACCACTTCTGACAAGTATTGATAAGCTGATTTGTAAGAATTTAGGATAAGCTATATTGAAACATTCCATCAGTGTATAAAGTTCTTGATTGGAAACTTTCCAACTCTTATTTACTTTTGTCTTGACTTTTACCTAACTGTAACCAATAAGTTGAAACTTTAATCGTCATGATTACAGGGATTCTGTTTGTATTCATTTACTATCTCTGTGTCACTCAAGTTTGAGTTCGATGTTATATTATGCATTTCTCAGTCTCCAAGATTAATTCCTTTCAAACTATATTCTTAGTTAGAATGTATTTAGATCTTTCTAGAGAATCAAATTATATATACATACCCATTGCACAAGTGTGGTCGTCTGGAGTCAGTAGCCTAGTGGTGAATGCCGTGTTGTCTGATGCGAGACAAATTAAATTCGAGTCCCAGTATGAACACCAACACTAGGATGCAGGTATATCCAGCTGACGAGTTCCAAATAGGACTAAACGCGCGTCCCAGATTCCGCCTGCCATTCATAATCCAACTCAAATACATACTTAATGCTCAATTTATTTAATTATTGTTTCTGCATTGTTGTATCTAGCTTCTCGTTGGATTTCTTTGCATCTTGTTCGATATTGTTATGGCAGCATAAGGTAAATCAACTTTTACCATTCTCTGATTGTTCTTTATTCTCAATTACTTAAGACCCTATGGTCAATTATTCCTGACTGAAGACTTATAATCCACGAAGTAAACTGGCAAATGTAAGTTCGAGTCTCACAGAAATCATTGAATTCCTTGAGACTGCATCTATAGTTTGTTGTCATGTACTAACTAAAACCAGCCAGATTTCTTTACCAACTACTTTTAATCACTTAATATCTGAGCAGAGTATAAATATGTTAATTCACCGCGATCATTATAGACCTATTCAGTAAAATTCGATCGGTGAATTTAATGACTTGATAAACATGGGATTCGTTACAGTAATCATGTTGATCAATAGAAAACAGTGTTTTATTACCGTTCATTAACTTAAAACAATACTTAGTGATTAGGTCAAAGAAGTAGTTGTAACCTTAGATTCACAAACTACCATTAAAAACACTAAATAATTTCTTAGCAGTTGACAAAAACTAGTTTAATCGATTAGTGGGTTTCAAATATTGAGGTAGCCACCTATTAAGATAACAGTAATAAGCTCTTAAAGAAATGTTATGATATTATATTAATCATCGTCAGAAAGAAATACAACGCTGATTGGTTCATCGATATGTAATGAAGTATATTTTCACACTGACAACTAAATCCACCAGCAGTAACGTGAAACACCAACATGTTATTCTATAAGTCATTGAGTTATAGTTGTTGCCAACTTATTTAACTTGAATAATGGTAAGTAACTGACTTATATTCCACTTTGAGTGCTAGTCAAAATATGCTAAGATTAATTATTGAAGAAAATTAGTGATATACTCAATAATGATACACGCATTCTACTGGATCGACCAAGTTCAGACATGAAATATCAACAAGAATTAATCCACTAAATGGAGTTAGTAGCTAAGTGGATAATGTACTTGATAAATAAGGCAAAATATATGATGAGTTTCAATTTTTGTGTAAACACCAACACTTAAATAAATATTCAGTAATATTCAATATCAGCTTACTAGTGACTAAATTCAGGAGAAAAATCCTGGAGTTTCAGTGAGATGACATTTACATGCTGATAGTAACGAATATGTTAGCGTCAGTATATTGTAAATTAACTGAGTAAAAAATATCGATCGTTATTTAATAGTCTAGGAGGAAACAGCTGTTCAGTACCAGTTTCTGATTTTCAGAGGTCGTGAAATAAAATGGTAACTTAAATCATGGCATACTCAGCTGATAAGTTACATGTGTGTCAAAATACGTATTCTGGATTCTACTTTTAACCAGCAATCCATATATAATAAAACGTGTGGTCATACACTGTTCGTAAACAATCAGTTCATGAGCCGCACATACTTATTAAGACTTATTACAATCTGGTTTTCACTATTAACACATTTATGATTTCCATTGAAGCCTTGTAAACATGATATTTACCGAAGTGATCTTTCTTCAACGAATCTATATAAAGTTGAATTAAGCTGGTTATGTGGAGACAGATACTATGTTTAATTGTTTGTGGTCGTCACAGATTGATGTCATCTGGGTACTAATGGGATCCAATGAGCAATGGACAACTGTTTTGACCTAGTTTGGAACTCTTCAGCAGCGTCTACTTCATGCCGTGATTGTGCTAGGGAATCAAACCTATGACCTTCGTGCCTTACAAGGAATTCCTGACCTTCCGCACCACTGAGGCGGCCAACTTTGGATACTAGCATTGTCACTTCCATCAGTTTGTGATATGGTGTGATAATCATCGATTGTCCTTCGAGATAAAAATATTTCGCTTCTAATAAGTCTAAACTCCTCTGTGAAATCGAGAATCTGCACTGCTGAGGAGTCCCATATTAGAACGAAACAGGCACCCAATCCTTCCTGGATTTCATTGGTATCCAGCCAAACTCAACCTACATCGAATATAAACAACTCCATTTACATGTAAATAAAAAACATTTTTTACATAATAATTTATTGAGTAACTTATAAACAAGTACTAAACCTGAAGATGAAATACAAGAGTATTAAGAACAAATAAACTTTGTTATCATATTTACTTTATAATACTAAAATATCATGTTCTGTAACTGTTTTAAGGTGGGTACACATAGAAAAGTGTAAAGAAGGAATAAGTTAGTAACTAATCAACTAACAATAGATTAGAGTAATTAAAATGTTTACGTCTCAAAATGAATTAAAGGTAATAGAAAATATTAACTAATACTACATTGTTATATTTGAGTTGGATTGTGACTGGCAAGTGGAATCCAGGACGCGCGTTTCGTCCTATTTGGGACTCACTGGCTGGATGTACCTGCATCGCAATGTTGATGTTCACACTAGGATTCGAACTCAGTCCGTTTCGTGTAAAACGCCACCTCGTTCACCATTAGGCTGCTGTGTCCAGAGAGTCACACTTGTGCAACGGGTACATATGCCGTTTAGAATAGGCTTGTATCTTCTCGTTAATTTGTACTACATTGATACATTTAGACTACATTGATACTACATTGAGAACAATTATAGAAAAAATTAAAGTGAGGTGAAGGAGAGGGGGGGTTCATATGTGAAGAAACTAATTAAAAATGAGAGAACCCAAATATTTTTAAATGAACAATCATAGCAATAAAATGAAAGATTAGCAGTAATAGCTTAAAGCCAAGATAATGAGAAAGATAAAATTTACTTCCTTGTGTACACAAAGTTCCAAGTTTATTAGTAGGATTATATAAGCAGTCTTTATATTAATGAATCATTCTCGTCAACTGAATGTTCATAGATGGAACTTCTAACTACATTACTTTCACCCTTGTAACATTATGCTAAAATATCTCTTTGTATTCGTGTTGAAATCAAGCATTTATTCACCTTGTCTCACAATAGCAAGTGAACTGGTAGATTCACATATAAGTAACCAAATATAGTAGCATATCCAGTACCAACAACGTAAATAATCTGCTGATCATAAATATTAGCCCCATTTCTCTTGATTACTGTATATGTATGATTTCTGAGTATATTGAAAAGATACTACTCCATATAAAGAAACTCCTGAACACATTGTTTTGAGTTCCTTTAAAGTAAAGAAATCAGATTCTTTCTTAATCTATTCAGTACTCCAGATTTTTTCAACCTGGTCACATAACGAATAAATGAAATATCTATTTCTGTTTAGTGGCATTTTTACTTACTTACTTACTTAGTGCCTGTTACCCCTCTCGGAGAAGCATAGGCAGCTCATCAGTATTCTCCATTCAACTCTGTCCTCACCAATCCTTTCAAGTTGTCTCCAGTTACTGTTCATCCTTTTAATGTCTGCTTCCAGTTCTCGACGCAAGGTGTTCTTTGGCCTTCCTCTTTTCCGTTTTCCAACACGATTCCAAGTTAGTGCTTGTCTCGTGATACAGTCTGATGATTTGAGCAATGTATGTCCTATCCATTTCAAACGTCGTTTTTTGATTTCCTCTTCAGCTGGAAGTTGGTTTGTTCTCTTCCAAAGTAGGCTGTTGCTGATGGTTTCCGGCCAACAGACATTCAATATTCTGCATAGACAGTTGTTTATAAATACCTGTACTCTCCTGAGGATGTTTGCAGTAGTTCTCCACGTTTCAGCTCCATACAGAAGAACTGACCTGACGTTTGAGTTGAAGAGTCTAACTTTGAGGTTGGTAGACAGTTGTTTGGAGTCCCATATATTTTTCAACTATTGGAATGCTGCCCTTGCTTTTCCGATCTTTGCCCTTACATCTGCATCGGATCCTCCTTGTTCATCGATGATGTTATTGGCATTCAGTATATATATATATATATATATATATATATATATATATATATATATATATATATATATTGAACACAGTTTGAGAATAGTCAGTGGGAAACTATGTACTTAGGTTTTATACCATTTAATCCTTATCAATAAAAAAATACCTGAAATATTGATGGTACACTTATACTCTCTGCTAGATTCATTCTCTAGTCATTAACTGCTAAAATCTATAACTGTTATAACTGCAATACTCAAGCTAAAAGATATGTGCATTGAATGACTACTGAGTAATGACTAATGTCATGTTTATTTATTATTTTATATTTCTAGTTTATTGGTAATCTCTTATAAATATCAAGTACACAACTACAAGAATTCTAACAGACTTTCTTAATGATCACTTCCAAACTATCTCTTATCCAAATATAATTAACATTTAGTGATCATATTACATATAACATGATCAATAGTATTAACCCCCTCCCCTCCCCCCATAAATATCATATTAATCAATAATCCCCGATCAATCAATACATAAATAAGATCACTGATAGATTCCTCTCATTCACTCCTCATACTATATCATCTTCTACTTCATTAAGTAACACTATAAAAACTCTTAATTATAGTTTATCACAAGGAGAATAATAACATAACTATACTTGACAACAATCAAAATCATTTAATAAACACATGTAACTACTTAATTACAATTTTATTATCATTTATGATACTTTAACAAATAGAAAAAATGAAATTATTTAGAAGTTTTGAGGGAATTCATTAAAATAGACATTCTCTTTTATTATGTTACTATTTATATCAGTTAATGATTTATACTACTTAATATTATGATACTTATCATTAGTAATTGTGTTATGGATTATTTTTTTTTGTGGTTTTTCAGTATAGTTTTTTTCTTTTTTTTTTTATTGATTAAGCACACTTTTAAAACTATTAAATCAATAATCAATAATAGTTATTATATAATAAATTAGAAGAAAAATAATCAGGTTGATTGTATTCGTCAAAGATTCGGATGGTTGTTGGGTATCACTGTAAACTAGGAAATATTAAACAGCTGTTCTTTTTTTTCCTAGCACTCAACTCTTCAGTAGTCTATACTATTGATTTAGTCAGGCAGTTATACTTGTGTCTTTGAGGTTTCATGACTAAAGGCTAACTCGACATCCACTGGTGGAATTCCAATTTAATATTTATCTTTACGAAAACACTTCAATTCAGTTATAACAATCAATTCACTTGTGGTTAACTTTAGGGTGTTCAAGTAGTTCTAGTGGAAAATCGTTACTGATAGAAATCAGACATGTTGAGAGTAAGAGAGTAATCATCACCAGTAATAATTGATTATCGCACTATATCACAAATCGATGGAAGTGTAAATTCTGTCACCAAACACTAGCCAACCTAGTAGTGTAGTTGTCTAGTCATTCACTAACCTGAAGCTCCTGGGGCATAACTTATGCTACCCTGTTATGACGAGAGAAAGGTGGGGGGGGGTGATTGGATGAGTGCCAATCGCTAGTGCCTAGTTGGTAATCGTAAGCCTGCCCTGTGCCCACTTAGTCCCAAGCCAAAATAGGAAGAATGCAAGCCAATAGACCAGTCAGACAGAATCGAATCGAATCATATTATATTTCAAGCATTCTTTTATATATACATAAAGTCAGACCACACAGCAAACCAATTAGAAAATTAACATGAATACAGAACGAGGGGAATAGTGGTAGTGAATAGGAACAACTTGTACACAACTGATTGACTGTAGTCCATTACAAGAGACAATATAATAACAGTAGTTATGCTAAATGGGAGGATAGGGCAAGAAGAGCGTAACAATAATAGAAACAAAATGTTCACATTACAGATAGTTCGAATAAATGAAATAGTGTTCGTAAACACAGTTCTGAAAGTTTGTTACGCTTCTTTGTGGTCCGACCTAACATACCCACTGCTGATGAATCTCATACTAAGATGAGATCAGCTATCAAATGCTTCCTGATTTTCAGTAGAACCTAACCAACATTAATCAGTAACAAATACGAACATCTAAATTGATTATCAATCTATCTCTATATAAACTACCTCAATTCAACTAATGAATGCAATTTTAAAGATCAATCATATGAAAATAATAAAGTGTTTCTGTTTAACTTAGTGATAAATATCAATTAATTAATCCCATTAAAATACTTTAAAGAAAAAAAAAGAAAAGAAGAGAATTACAATGTGAATGTAAATATTAAAACATCAAATGAACTGATTAATGGAAGAAGAATCATTTTATTTCGACAAAATCAATATCAAGTTATACAATTGAATAGATAGATATAGGCAATAGTAACTGTGTATAAGAGAAATGTGAAAGATCAATGAAGAAATGTATACATTTTGTTTAACTTAGATTATGGCAAGTAAGCGAAATCCAGTACGTGCATTTAGTCCTATTTATGATTCTTCAATTGGATGTACCTGCATTTCAGTATTAAGATGTACATTAAGACTTGAACTCAGTTTGTTTTGTGTGCTTGTTGCACAAGTGTGGCTGTTTGAACTCAGTAGCTTAGTGGTGAACACTATGGCGTTTGACACTATAAAATCTGAGTTTGAATCTTGGTGTGAATATCAACACTGGGATGCAGATACTTTGGATCCGCTGGCCAGATACCATCAACAACTACCTACCGTGGCAAAGAACAAACCAATTCCCACCCAAGAAAGAAATTAGGATGAATCGTTCGAGGTGGACAGGATACATATTGAGGAAACCATCAAACTGCGTCACACGACAGGCACTGACCTGGAATCTTGAAGACCAAAGGAAAAGGGGAGACGAAATAACATTTGTCTGGAAATCGGAAGTTGATATGAAAATGATGAACAGCACTTGGGAAGGACTGAAAAGTAGATTTGAAGACAGAGTTGGTTTGGATAATGCTGATCGGAGTTCTATGCTCCACATTGGGTAACAGGCCTCGATTGATTGATGAAGCTGACACAGAATTAGGACAATACATATAATTAAGCAATATTGTTGCGTCACTTAGATCTTAATTAGGTTTGACTCTTATACAATATTACTTATATGCAAATATGAAAGTGACGTCGTGTACGACAGAGTATTAAGAAATGATTAAATGAATTTTTTAGTCAACCGAAGGTGTTCACTCAAACAAAAGATAAATTAGTTCAATTAACTTCTTCAATATACAAAATAAGTTAAGCTGCTCCTATGGAAAGAAAGTCCTATTTTGGGCGAACAAACAGTCAACCAACACTAACGAATAAATGAATGAACACTTCCCAAAGTAGGTTCCGTAAAAAGACAAGTAAAGACTATCTGTAACTCAGTTGTATCTCGTTTGGTAGATAATCATCATGTGGTAGATTAAATGATGTCTTTCAAAGTTACATACAGTATACCATATAAGTTTCTCAATTTAGTCAGTATTCATTTATTACGCATAATAGAAGCTATAGGAATTCGAACAAACTACCCTAATCTATGTATTCATAAGAAATCTGTAACACCTTTATCACTTTCTTGGCTAAATATGACTTGATGAATATTTTAATAGCCTCGACACATTAACAGTTATATATTCATTTTATTTTACTTATCTTAATTATCTTTTCCTTACTCCGATTGTCTTCATTAACTATATGACTGGGACTACTTATTATTATAAGTTTATCTTAATCGATTTATTGTCTCAAGTTGCAACCTACTTCCTGTTTTAAAATATTTGTATATGTGTATATGATTGTATATGTTACAGATGGATTTTAGCAGAGTACTATTAGAAACCAGGGAGCACTGGACAGATGTTTTGTTCTAGTGTGGAACTCCTTATCAGTGCGCACCCTAGATTTCACTCAAGAGTCTTCAGGTTAACGAACATATAGCCCTCTGCCTCACTGGGCCGACCGGCTTCAAATGGTAGGATTCCCACTTCCATCAATTTGTGATATATAGCCCGACGATTATCGATTGTCATTGGTGATAACTATCTCACTCCTGACAAGTCTGAACTCCAACTGTCACAACTTCACACTAGAGCTTTTGGAACATCCTGAAGATAGTCACTAGTGATTTGATTATTGTAAGTGAATTGAGATTATTTGTGGTAATTGACGAAATCTTTGGTGTGCACTGCTAAGGAATTTCACACTAGAACAAAACAGCTGTCCATCGCTCCCTGCTTTTTAATAGTATCCTGCCAAAATCAATAAGTCATATTCGATCAGTTAAAATACTAATCTCCATAAAAATTACCATCTCAATTGAACTATTGAAAGTTGTTCTTATTATTCTTATCATCACTGCTAGTACACTTTTCCCCTTAATAACAATTTACACTTTTCACCGAAATTATAATCAACAGTTAGTTAATCTGTCTGTTTTATTGACTCAGTTGATTAGAAAACTGCCCTTAATCGGTTTAGCATTTCTTTATATTCGAATGCAGATCCTGATGAAGATCTAATTGACACAACAATCTTGTATACTTATTAAATGTGTTATTTTAATTTACATTGTGGGCATTTTTAATAACATGAATATAGATTCCTCTTTATATTGTTGGCTTTCATAAGATGCATAACAACAGTGGTTTCTCTTAAAATAAAATCGCTATAAGTAATCATAATCATTGGGAAACTATGATAAACAAGATAATCAAAGTGACATGGAATATCTGTTCTATGCAAATATATTTATAGGGTTATTTGGGAGATAGACAATGATAAGTTGAAAAGGTAGTCTATCAAAACTATAACAATTTATGAATGGGTATGAACCAACCAGGGCTAAAAAGATTTGTCAGAAGACTCTATAAACACTGAACTAGACAGTATATTCAGTAGGCTGGTAGAAATTATCTATCCATATAATTTTCTAAAAAAGCATATCGAAAGTTAACAGCAAACCTGGAGCATTGATAGTCAGGAAAAACTCTTCTTCCTTAAGCTTTAATTCAACGAGGACGTAGCAAGTAATGCATTAAATGAGAAACTTGCTAGAGCTATTAAAAAAACATTTAATGCAGCAAATCTATGTTTATCATTCACTAGACTACCAGTGGAAGTTACGTAACTGAAAGATAAGTTATCTGGTTTTGTCGCTTTAGTGTACATTTATGAACTCAGCTGCTGATGTGGAGAAAGCCATGTTGGGCATACGACCAGATAAACAAACCAATGAATTAACGAGCATCTACCATCTTGATTCGAAAAGGGAACGGGGAAAACAACACGTAGTTTTATTTCGCCATACTTAATAAACAGTGGAAATGCAATAGATAGAACTAAAACATTAATAGTGGTATACTGTATACTATCAAAGTTTCCGAATGGGATTCAAGCTCATTTTCTACACATAACCAAAACTATGGGGGACTTGAGTTAACAACCCGAATCTATGTATCCGAAAGTAGTGAATAACATGCCTATCACTTCAATAGACTTAGAAGACTTAATGAACAACTTACACAATTCTTTACACCCTTCGATATTTATTTGTTCTTATTCCACTCCTCTCATACCTCTTCTTCATTTTCTATTTAACTGATCACATTATTTTCACACTTAGTTTTGAACGATTATTTTCACTATTATTGTTTTAAGAAGTCTAATTTCACACTGTTTTGACCTACATTCAACTTATAAATGCTCGTATTTATGGTTGATTTATGTATTCCTATTGTTGTTGTTATCAATCTACTTATTATGACTATTAGTAGTACTTATACTATTCTACTACTACTTTATAACTTTCACTTATTATGAATAGCAGCTATGTAATCCACTTGCATCATTTTAAACGTTCACTGATTTAATAAGTTCCATGTTTGTATATAAATATTGCTATGAATAACCTGATGATGATGATGATGATCTAATTGACGAAACAATTTTATTCACTTATATCTATTATCTCTGATTATTACATCATCGTTATAAGTAATCATAATATATGTTCTATGCAAATATATGTATAAGGTTATTTGAAAGAGAGACATTGATAAGCTAAAAAGGTAGTGTGTCAACAGTTTTTGAATGCTCATGAACTCATTTTGACAAGCATTAGAAACTCACCTACTAATGACTAAAATTTGATGCCATTAGAAAATGTTTACTTCTGTATGGAGCTGAAACGTGGAGAACTACTGCAAACATCCTCAGGATGGTACAGGTATTTATTAACAACTGTCTACGTAGAATATTGAATGTCTGTTGGCCGGAAACCATCAGCAACAGCCTACTTTGGAAGAGAACAAACCAACTTCCAGCTGAAGAGGAAATCAGGAAACAACATTGGAAATGGATAGGACAGGACATACATTGCGCAAATCATCAGACTGTATCACGAGACAAGCACTAACTTGGAATCGTGTTGGAAAACGGAAAAGAGGAAGGCCAAATAACACCCTGTGTCGAGAACCGGAAGCAGACATTAAAAGGATGAACAGTAACTGGAGACAGCTGGAAAGGATTGGTGAGGACAGAGTTGAATGGAGAATACTGGTGAGCGGCCTATGCTCCTCTGAGAAGGGTAACAGGCGTAAGTAAGTAAGTAAGTAAGAAAATGCTTAAGTGAAAATGAATAATCAGTGAGGTTTATAAATAAGTATTCTAAAACCACTAAATGAATGTATCACATAAAATACAGTTAAATAGAAAACCTATTTACTAGGTCGTTTAGTAAATGGTAATGACAACAGTGACTAATTATCCAGCGAAATGAAGTAAACGACGATTTAATTATAACCAAAAACGAAAAGTTCTCTTTTCTAAATGCCATAGGCTACCTCTAACAATTGACATGTCTATCTGAAATGAGAGGGAGGAGGGGAGACGGGGAAAATTTGTGAAACATGAAAAATGTCTAGTCAATATAGTAGAGATACAGTGATTGTGATTATTGTTACATCAAATGATGAAGATATGTATCATTCGTTGAGGCTGTTCCTTGTTTGTATTCTTAGAACACCTATCCGTATTTGATGACTAACGATTAGCGTAGATCAATAAAATTTCTATTCTGAAATAAATATTAGATTCGGATTAATTACCTTTACTTTCATTGTTTATATTAATTACATAACAATTAGTTAAAATTATTAGTGAAATTGTATATTGCATAGAGATTTTCTTAGTTGTACACAATGCATGCTTATGATCTAATTAGATAGGAATCAGTTAAGCTCGATTAAATCTGATTAGATGATGAAAACAACTAGATAGTGTTATTTTCATAAAGTACCAGTACATCACCTCAGTAGATGCCAGATGAATTCTTTATTAGGAAATAAGAGAATATTTTATTATTATTATAAATGAATAACTTATATTCTTTCCTAAAATTAATAATCTGGATTAAAATACTGTTAATTGCTCTTTCAATTAAATGTGACAAGGGTAGGGGGGGGGGAATAGGCTAAAAAAATTGTAATAGTTTTCCAGAGGAGGGGAGGAAGGGAAGTGAGAAACTTTTTTATTCATAAAGAAACTTTGTTGTGGACGAATGAATTATGTTAATCTACTGATAATTCCTGCAGTTCTAGTGTGAAGATGTGACTGGTGGAGTTTAACTGTGTCGAGTGTGAGGCAGATACCCACCGATGACAATCGATAAGGTCTTGCAAAAGCATCATGAATTGACTGAATTAGAAATATCAACCGTTAGGAGCTGACTCAGTGGTTTGATTGTAAAGCGTTCGCCACGGAGCCAGAGGGTCCTGGGTTCGATCCCTAATTGGGTCGTGAATGCGCACTACTGGAGAATCCCATACTAATACGAAAGAGCTGTCCACTGCTTCCAGGTGATCAATGGTTGTCTGATCCAGATCAATTTGTGGTATCAGGATCGAAAACTAACTATCTCCATAACCCCCCAATCGTTATTAATCAATTGTTGATTGGATTCATCACAGAGTGATGCTGATAGGATACCATGAAAACCAGGAAACATTGGATAACTTCTTTGTCCTTGGATAGGACTTTCCAATAGTAAATACTCTTGGATCAGCGAGGAGGATGGAACCTAAAGTTTTGAGGTTGGCGAACGCCTAACCCAATTCATAACTGGAGCGGCACCTAGTGGCATAATTTCCACTTCAATTAATTTGTAATATGACACAATGATCATCGATTGTCAACAGTGACAACTTTCTGACTCATGACAAGTCTGGACTATATCAGTTGTGACTTTTCACTAGAACTTCAGGAACATTTTGAAGTTAGTCACTAATGAGATGATTATTATAATTGAATTGAGGTGTATTTGTGAAAATCCGTATTAAGTTTAATTGATTGGATTCCTCATAGATTGATGTTCGTTGGATACCACTGAAAAACATATTATATTTTAATGAGAGTAAAAATTTTACGATTGGATTCCGACTCAGCGATGCAGATGATCAGGTGTTAGCAGTGAGACTTGAAGACCCTGGGTTCGTAGCTCCTTCCTTAAAGAAAGAGATATACACTGGTGAATAGTTCCATACTAAGATGAATCAACTATCCAATGCTTACTGTTTATCTGTGGTATTCAACTGACATCGATTTCTAACAAATAAAAAACACTAAAAATTGTTAACAGTCTATCTTCACAGAACCACTTCAATTCAACCAATAAATTTCTTGCAATTATTCATTAACCTACAATTCATCACATCTAGATACACAACTGTATTAGTTTGTTAATGAATTCATTCAAAAAAAGATGCTTCGTATTATAAAAGAGTTTAATTATTACCATCAATTAATTGGTGCCTTACTAGATCCACTACACGTGATTGTTATTAAGAGTAAAAGATAATTTCGTTATTGACTAACTGTAATTACTTACTTACTTACGCCTGTTACCCTTCTCGAAAGAGCATAGGCCGCTCACCAGTATTCTTCATTCAACTCTGTCCTGAGGAATCCTTTCCAGCTGTCTCCAGTTACTGTTCATCCTTTTTATGTCTACTTCCAGTTCTCGACGCAAGGTGTTCTTTGGCCTTCCTCTTTTCCGTTTTCGGCCCGCAGCTCTTTTAGGGTTTTTGCCGGTCCCAAGCCTGGGTAAAGGAGGAGGGTTGGGCATAGAGCTAGCACCCCTATCCTGTAAAACACAAGTTTGCTAAGAAAAAAAGGCTAACTGTAATAGATTAAGTATAATAAATACGAATGAATCATTGGCATGTAAAATTCAACTAATAATCAAGAACCAGTTAACTTTGTAAGAAAGAGAGATCTTCAATTAATGAAGCAATCTCAAAATGAGGTATAATGGATTATATCCAGAATGTAATTGGATTGTAATAAAAGTTAGACAGTTAAGTATACTGTAGAACTCCTATCGAAGTAGCTACAGCACATTATCGTAGTAAGGTGAATACTGAAGTAATGGAAGTAGTAATTACATTACTGGTAATTAAAAAAAAGAGAGTTGACATAAAGAATGTATTCAGAAAAGAAGGATTTCAATTTGTGTATATCAAGGTACGAGATTATTTTATGATTACCATGAAAAGGAAGACAAGTAGTGAATGTGACTAATTCTAAACTGTGTAACCGATTAATATTTATGATTATTTAATATAATAATTGTGCTGAAATCAACCAAATAGTCTTTGTCTACCAACACAGATCACATTTTTAGGTAGTGACTTCATGGAATGAAGCCGTGTTTTAATATGCTTGACTCTAACTTCCTTCCATTCTACTTCTGTATCAGTCAGTATTTTACGACGAAGTAGGCGATTGTTTACAGTGGCTGTCTCACTAAAGTCATATTATGATGTAAATTATATGTTTTGTATTCTTTACAACATACTTATGTATATCATACATATAAGCTGCATAAAAACTAATTTACATTCGGTTGATAGTCGTCTGTCACTGAATGACGTTATCTAAATAGAGTACGTAAATGATCAATTACTGTCATGAATGTGATAGAGGAAAATGTGGTTACAGGTAGTGAAATGTATACTTGATAAATGAAGCTGAATAATGAATAGCTTACATCAAATAGATTCATTAATATACTTTAACTAAAAAGGTTTGTGATGATAACTATGCATCCAGTAAATAGGTATATATGTATAGGCTTTATTTCGAATGAGAAGCAGTCTACTTATAAGTAGTTAAATTCGAATTAGCTATACATCACAATACTAATCTGGCATATATCTTGGTTATAATTGGGTGGTATGGAGATAGTCAACCGTCAATTTTGATTTCACGAATTGATCTCAATTAGACAACCGTCGACCACCTGGTAGCACTGGACGGCTGTTTCGTCCTAGCATAGAACTCTTTAGTAGTGCGCATCCATGACACCATAGGGGATCAAATCTAGGAGCCTCTGGATCCACCGCGGAAGCTTTGCCATTAGACCATAGAATCTATCACTTGGTAAAATATTCAGCATACTTAGCTGAGCGTAATGTTGACCACTTATAAAAACAATTTAATAATGTCTATGTAACAGTAATTTGTTACTTAATGCGAAATCGAGTATGTAGTAATATCACGAGGTGGATTGACTTTAATCAGACAACCCTTGGAAAACGGTAAGCACTAGCCACCTTCTATTATGTAGTGTTTAACCCTTGTAGAACGAGCATTGTGGGTGTTCATTGAAACTGAATTTATTGTTTTTAGGTCTTACAATTGACACTTAATCTTTGAACAGTTTGGTTATAACCCAACATTTGGCATTTTTGACTTCAATCAGCCGACGACAATGTCTATTCATCATTTATTGTAAGTGATATTTGTCTGAAGTTCAATATGGCTGGTCTATTAGTCATTCTTCCTCATTAACAATTAGAAAATCTTCTCAAAGTTAGTCATCAGTAAGAATACAATAAATTCTATTCGTATAGAAAGTTGTGGCGATTGTTGAGTTTATCAATTGATAATAATCTGAATTTGAACTAAGTTAGTTTGAAATGAACAAACAATTACCACTTTTCAAGAAAGATTGAAGGGACAAAGCTTTTGAATTAACTTCCAATATTTAGAATATAGGACTATAGAGGCTAGTTAGTACGTGAGGATTTCAAGCGTTAAGTGTATATGAACTGTCAAACTGAATGCTTCACAGTTTTCTATACGTGAATAAATTTCTTCCTCTAAAAATTGACCCTAATGATAAAAGCTTTCCGTTTAAACATCTAAATTATTTTATTGATATCATGATTTACATTTGATTACACAAACCGACCTAAGTTAAACAACCATTTGAAACTAGGAAGCACTGAATAACTTTATCATCTTAATACAGTCCTCTTCAGAAATGCACACCTATGTTTTCCTGAGAATCAAGTTTAAGGTTATCAAACTTATCGATGAACGCTTAATCATGAAGACCACTGGGTCAACATTTAATGGTTAGCATTCCTAACTTACAAATTTATTTCTTCCCCTGACTATTACACCAGTATCAAAGTTGTTTATCTTGATCTCTTCATGTTATCAACGTTGTTACTGGTAGGCTTGCTGGCTGATGAAATGATTATTAATAAAACATTACATGGATTATGTAATCAGAATGTACTTGAATCTTTCCGTCGAAATGTAATGGACTGAAATAGATCAACCTATGTTGCCTTATGCGCATTCTGAGATTCAATAGGACGAAACACGTGTCCTGGATTCTGCCTGCCAGACACAATCCAACACAAATAATAACAAAGAATAGTACTCCTCTTCTTAGCCTACACCATTTACTAATATTGCCCAACTTATTTCGATAGCATAATAAAGTGACACACTTGATCAGATGTATTTTCCTGATACATCGTAAACAATCTATTCATATATCTACTAGATAGATGATGATCAGCGATCAGTTACCTACAATAGAACAAATAAAGGATAAAGATAGATATAGATAATAGATGGATATAGAATAATATGAACAGAAATTTATTTTACCACTCAAGTCACCTGTACATTATCAGATAGAGTTAGAGTTGTCGGAAGTTATGAGCACACGTTGGGAAAGGAGGCCTAAGTTTTCTACTCGTCAAAGCTTACATGAATAAATACACCAAATTGTATAGATCAACTTCATCGTTTCATCATACTATTGATGTTTATAATCATTCTTATAGCATTATTCTACGTGCATAAAATAGAAATTTCAGCCTTACATTACGTGCAAATAAGAACGAAATGTAACTAATCTTTAATCAGACTTATAATGTGGTCACCCCCCTCCCTTCATTTTCTCTTAAAACAACCCTCTCCGCTGGTTGGTTTATTCTCATTTCAGCTGATGATAACATCTAGACAGTATTTAAGAGGTCTTTAAGAACACACCATTTAGGATATGACTTCAATGGCGCCAATTTTAAGTAATAAGTACTAAGTTAAAAAAAAATATTCGGCATAATGTTTATTTACAAACGACAACATTTAAATGATTGATGCGGAAAGTTTTTAGAAAATAATTCATTACATAGTGATGAATTACTGATTAAAATAATGTCTCTTAATGATACCATAAGCTTCATTGTTAATCGACCTCTATGAATATTTGTCTAGTTTTAAACTAATGACGTCACGGTATCTACATGCACCATTCTCTCATTTATTACATATTTCAAATAAAGATCACTCGATACAGTTAAAGATTTATTTAATATAGTCTATCAATCAAATTACATAATATTTCTATGGTAATATAGTGACTAGATTGTAGTCACTCACTCACTCACTCACTCACTCACTCACTCACTCACTCACTCACTCACTCACTCACTCACTCATTCACTCATTCACTCATTCACTCATTCACTCATTCACTCATTCACTCATTCACTCATTCACTCATTCACTCATTCACTCATTCACTCATTCACTCATTCACTCATTCACTCATTCACTCATTCACTCATTCACTCATTCACTCATTCACTCATTCACTCATTCACTCATTCACTCATTCACTCATTCACTCATTCACTCATTCACTCATTCACTCATTCACTCATTCACTCATTCACTCATTCACTCATTCACTCATTCACTCATTCACTCATTCACTCATTCACTCATTCACTCATTCACTCATTCACTCATTCACTCATTCACTCATTCACTCATTTACTCATTCACTCATTCACTCATTCACTCATTCACTCATTCACTCATTCACTCATTCACTCATTTACTCATTCACTCATTTACTCATTCACTCATTCACTCATCAATCAATCAATCAACTATTTACTTACTTTCTTACTGTTAGTTATGTCTTCAGACAGAAAACAACAACATAAAGTTGGTAAATTAAGGTGGTTTGTAGTGATTTGTATTACATTATAGTTGATCGAATTCATTACATAATGATATTGGGAGCACTAGACATCTGTTTCATTCCAGTAAAGGACTCCTTAGTAATGAACACCCTAGATTCAGCCTCAGGGGTTTTGTGTTAGAGAACGACTAACTCTTTGTAACAGTCGATATCCAGCTGTAGAATTTCCACCTCCATGTGTTTGACTTTTTTTCCATTGAAAGCTTTTAAAGTGAAAAGTGTTAGCCGGTAGTATCAATCATGTCAATTGATTTTCGAAATAAATTAACAGCAATTTTAGTAATAGTTGTATTAAAGAATGTGTTGTGTTAACATCATCTGTGTCATTATGTGGTTTGAAGGCATCTGGTAAGATACCGTACTTAAAATAGACTTCATGCTAGTTAAACAAGGAGTACCAGATATCATATGCTAACAGATATAACTTATGAAACTGCTTCATCGAGCTTCATAAACTACAATCTTTACCACTAGGCTGTTCAGTCAATAACTTACTTTCTGTAGAATTGAGATATTACTAGTGATTCATAACTAGTAAAATTAGGGCTGGTTTTTTGATGATAGACATTTAGTTTAGGTGATTTAATTCGTCAGTGTTCTACGTTTTCCGGGTACAGGTAAAGACTGTAGAACAATTGAAATATGTTTTATCCTAATGAGGGACTTCCCAAATGTATGTACTGTCGATTCCTTCAGGAAATCAAACCAAGAGCCCTCACCTCTCACATGAAACGTTTGACCAGCTGTACCACTGGTCTGATGTTCAATTTTTTAAAATTAAAATTGACTAGACGAACGTTACAATGGTTACAATTTGGTGATCAATCAGTCTAAACGTCTCAGTTAAATTAAAATGGTTTTGACTTCAACTACAGTAGATTAGAACGAGAGAGATTATATATCTGCTATTAAATAACATCTAACCTAGTTGAATATATCATTTAAATGATTTGAAACTGTTCTTATCAGAATTTGTTAAGTGATTTGATGCTTGTGAAAAATGTTTCAAAGTTGCATAATTTTGTGGTATCCGATTGTAGCACTGAATATAATTTTATTCATCTTAATAAACCACATCAACGTAACTATGATAAGCAGCTCACCAATAAGTAACTTCAAGGCTGTCTATGAATGTCTATGAAAAGTTATGACATGTGGAGTCTAGACAAGCTGAAAGTGCTATAATTATCGCCAATGTCATTAGTTGATGTGTATGTTATAATAAGGCATTTGTAAAATAGCTTGAACGCCGCCCCCTGAGTTCAGTCCCTGGTAGGGTTTCGGGTGTTCACAGATTAAGAGTTTCATAATATATCAAAACAGTGGTTTCAATTGAGGGTTGTGGAGATAGTTAGTTGTAATCCTGATATCACGAATTGTTGTGAAGCAGACAACCACTGATCGCCTGGAAGCACTGAAGAGCTGTTTAGTCTTAGTATGAGACTCCTCTACAGTGCGTATCCACGACCCTGTTGGGGATCAAACCCAAGACCCTCTGGCTTCACGACGAGCGCCTTACCGTTGGACCACTGAGTCGGCTTCTAACGGTTGATATTTCTGATTCAGTCAGGACTGAAAACAGTGGTTTCCTGGTTTTTAGTGGCATGTAATCGAGATTAGTCTGTTACGAATGCAAACAATAAAGAGCCAATCCCAACAAAGCGCATCAAACTTACTATTCGTATATGTGAAGTGAGGTGGTTTTGTGGAGATAGGTATTACTTTTAGTCATCTGCATTCGTCAGTGAACTATCTTGACTGGATACTACTGAAAACTAGAGAACACTGCATAGCTGCATCACTTTGGTATTTGTCTCCTCAATATTGAGCACTCTTAAATCGAACCCATGATCTTGAATTCTCATAGTGAATCCCTAACCATTTGCATCACTAGTTAATCGAACGCCCAGTAGTAGAATATCCTCTTTCATTCATTTGTGATCAGTCAATGTAATTGATGATAACAATAACACTCGTTGACCAGGTTCAGAAATGTTACAAGTTAGACAGTTATCATCATCCAGAATGGATATCACTAATTAACTTTAGCCCAGTGCTTCAGCTATCCAGTAATTCCTGGTTTCTAATGGTACCCAGCTGATAACAATCTGTGACGAGTACAATCAACCATATACAGGATTATGTTTGTCAATAAATTTGATTTACTTTTTGTTTAGTTTCGATACAAGAAGATCGTGACTACTGAATTGACTATCAGCTGTCCATAGACACTTAAAAAATATCAAATGTAGAAAACATAAGCATAAAATATATGCCTGTTTTAAAACGTTTGTTCTAACATGAAATACATTTTTTAAAATACATTTTAGACACTTATATGTCTTTCTATTAACAGTTATGTAATCATATGTAATCTAATAAGAAAGGAATTATAAAACCATATGATAATTTAACTAACTTAAATGTACTCAACTGAATTCAATGTAATGTATATCAATAATATAAAATATGTTGTTTTCGTTTTGTTTAAGTTTCATCAGATGACTAAAAATATTTAAAGTGTTTTACCTGCTGATATAGGATACTATAAAACGTTTTACAACAGTCGATACATTTCAGTATTAGTTACACAAAAAATTGTTATCAATCAATGAGATTAAATTGTTTAGTATAGTTTTACACTAATAGATTAAATGTAATTAAACAAACATTAGAAATTAAAAAGAACTAATATTACACTCTTCAGAAGTAAGCATCCACTGCAGCAGTTCCTTTAGTATGGACTGCAAAAATAGAAACATACGTACGTTGAAGGCCTTCAATAATACACGTTTATGAAGCATCTCCAGTATGTTATGCAGCGATCAGGTAAACGTTGTTGAAATTAAGTACATAGTGCTAAGAAAATATGGTAAATCAGTTATGACTCTTCATAGGTTGAAATTGTTGCTAGATGCGAAACATATGCCCATTCATCGCCTACCACAAAGTACGATGTTAGCTGATATAGAAGTAAGATGAAAAAAGCTAATGGCAGTCAAACTAAAATATGACATCAGTTCATCAGGTTGTTATGTATTGATCTAAACTGCGACAATCGATTCAGACTGCCTGCTTAGGGTCCATCTAAATATCACAATCAATAATTGAAGACAGAGTGATGTGGTTCGGAAAAGGTCAAGGTAATGAAAGTGCATTCACGCTCAAATTTATTCTAGAATTTTTTAATGTACATCTTTGTTTCACCCTGACTGTTGAGAAAATAGTGTAAAACTGACCTAGTAAACTTAATCTAATCATGCTAACATAGTATAGGAACTTATACCGACACACATATACCCTAAGATTTACGTTGTATATTACTGATTGACTGACTGTAGTGCTCATTTACGGCTCTACCTGTGGAAGTGGGAATTCTGTCAGTGGACATGGGCCAACCTCGTGGTGCATTAGGTTAAACCATCTTCAACCATACGGTCCAGGATTCTTAATATTGTTCGAATGATATTTCTTTAGGATACTGAGTGAAACTGAATGAAACACTAAATAAAAAAATTGACTTTAATTACTTTGTTAAACTTTATTTGGTATTCTAATAAATCCTATAAGAAGTTAGTCATTTAACCTACTTTCCCTTTTTCTGTTGTTCTAATATTTTACTACAAGGTCTTATTTAGCTTCGTATTTCATATGTAAGTAAAAATGAATAAAGCTGTTAGTTGTTTATTGGTTCCCGGTTTCTAGCTCTGTATGTGGTTATAAATGAACATATAGTAGTATTTTAATCGTTAAGGCACTGGGCTTTCAACTAGTAGAGAACAGGTTGGGATCGCATTTCATTCACATTGGTATTAGCATCCAGGCAGTAGTATTACTAGCCTTCATACATGAAATGTCATTCACAGCTGAGAAAACAAACCTATACTTTGTAGGTGAGTTGAGTCATTACCATTTCTGATGACCACATAAGTGATTGAGTGTAGGAGTGATTACTAAATTGGTGTAGAAAAGTTACCAAGTAGATTCATCTGCTAATGACAGTAGATAGTGAACGTTAACTTGAACTGTGGAAATTAGTTTCGCCATTGATGGGATCAAATGGTTGAAGCACTATATATATATATATATATATATATATATATATATCCAGTACAAGCAAGTGAAGTACATCACGAAGGTCAACCACCAAAAGAACGCTCATTATTACAGGTGAGCATTACAAAATGCAACTCATAAAAGTGAAAACATTCAACGCTGGATTTTATAATGCAACGAAATTGATCTCGTTTATAAGTCGATTTGAAGATATTGTCAAAGTAAGCTTCACCTTTATCCATTGACTAGATCCTTTGAGTTAAAATACTATAGTGCCACCAGTCCACGTGTGATAACGCACGATCTAATTATCCAGGACTGTTACAACTTGATTCTCCACGCAACTCTAATGCCAGTGGAAATAGCTAAATTGTCATAACACATTTGTACTTGTATGACAATTACAAATGTCAGCAATTTGCTGGATAGCAACAAAGTTTAATAAAATAGAATTATCAGTAAATTACAAAGTACTTCTAGTGGTAACTCTCGCAAATCTATCTCATGGAACTGCTGATAACACCCAATATGATTGTTTTTAGGAACGGAAATGAGCCAAGCCAAACAAAATAAATGATCAATAGTAATAACAGGCAAACAACATTGACAGATGTCAAGGAAGACTCTGTGTTACAATACAGATAGAGTAGTAAAATTTTGATGTATACAAGTAACTGTATTTCTTTGTCCTCTATTCAACATTACTGTTGCTGGGTGCAATTTACGATTCGTTTAAACCCTCTTCTCATGTACAATAACCATTTAGTTCTCAGCATTTTAAGTGATACTAGTGAATTGTGTAAAAACGATAATCCAACTCATCAGTGCATTATTAGTTTCAGAAAGATCTTCCACATTATAAATGTAGAGGTTCCACAGTACAATTCTAGAACTTGGATTACTGATGCTCTCTCGTCATGTAGGTGAATTCATAAGTTTAAAACATACGATATATTCGACCAGTGTAAAAGCCAGTGCTATTTAATAATAGATTATTAAATCAAAACTGTTAGTTTATCGTATAACACTATCAAAGGTATCCTGATTACTGTCGTTTACATCATATATATTGGCTTAGATAGGATAAAGAATACTGTTGCACTACCTTTAAATATCCTTATCAAAATGCTAAGAAAATTTGTCGTTTGCATCAACTGTTAAGAGGATCAATACATTATTTATATCTGGTTAATCAACCAATTATTTAATACCCGCTAGCCAACGTGGAGTATAGACTGACGACTAGCATACGCCAACCAACTTTATCTTCAAATCCCCTTTCCACTTCTTCCCATGTGCTATTTATTCTTGCCCTAACTCCCCTCGATCCTCAAAACAATGCATCCCTTGATCTTTTTCTTTTCTTTAAGACGTGATGATTCCATGTTAGTGCCTGACTTGTGACACAGTTTGATGATTTCCTCAATATATGTTTTATCCACCTCCAGTGATTTATCCTAATTTCTTCCTCAGAAAAGAGATGGTTGGTTTGTTCTCCACCACAGAAAGTTGTACCTGATGGTATCTGGCCAACAGATGCATAGTGTCTTCTGTAAACAACTGTTTATAAGTTACTGTATCTTTAGAAATGACACTTTCGTAGTTTTGTAAGTTTCACCTACATGTCTTGACGTTTGAATTAAAAATCTTGACTTAAGTATTGGCTGGCGGTTGTTATGTGCTCCAGATGTTTTTCAATCGTAGAAATGCTTCCCACGCTTAACCTATCCTTGCCATCATATCTGCATCAGATGCTTCTTGTTTACCGATGATGCTGCTTATGTATCTGAGAGTTTCCATATCTTACAAAGCTTTTCTGTCAAGCCAAATATGATTTGATTGATACTCGTTGTGTTGTATTAAAGGACTTTACTTTTTCCCATGTGTATGTTGAGGCCAAATGGTGTCTGTAAAAGCTGCTGTTATATTGTCTGTCTTCACCTGTATTTGTTGGTTTTTGTGGGATAGATATATCTAATACATTATTTCAGTTGATGTAAATCATCTTTTAGATACCTGCATTAAAGAGCATTATCTTTATTGATACTCATCCGTAGTAGTATGTTCCTATGTAATGTTTGTTTGCATTAATATACACTCTCTTGAATGTTTCCCATTATATCGTGAATTTCTGAAATGTATTAAATCATTTCATAAAATCATCATTTCATTTTTTAAAATTCCACAGAGTAACCAACAATGAAAATCAGACTAATTTATTGTAATGTAAAGCTGCTAAGGCAAAATCCAGCGTATAGACTGTTGAAGAGTTCCGTTCTTGGATGAAATAGTCGTTCAGTACTCTTTAACTTTCAATTGAACCTTATCAATAGTAGTGTGTAACGAATTCAATCAACTATAACTTAATATCAATTTCTATAAACTATCTCAATTCAAAACAAAAAAATATTTAATGCTGATATCCCGAATTGATCTGAACCAGACAACCATTGATCACCTGGAAGCACTGTACAGCTAATCGTCCTAGTATGGGACTCCTCAGTAGTGTCGGGTGTGAGACAGTAACTCACCGATGACAATGGATGAGGTCGCGCAAAACGTAACACGAATTGACTGAATTAGAAATATCAACCATTAGGAGCCGGCTCAGTGGTCCAATGGTAAAGCGCTCGTCGTGGAGCCAGAGGGTCCTGGGTTCGATCCCCAACAGGGCGTGGATGCGCACTGCTGAGGAGTCCCATACTAGGACGAAACAGCTGTCCAGGTGATCAATGGTTGTCTGGTTCAGATCAATTCGTGATATCAGCATTAACAAATTAACTATCTCCACAACAACCCCTTAAAAAATATTTTATTTTCAATTTTATGTCATACAATGTAAAAGTAACGAAAATATTGTAAGTACTAATTGGGTGTTATTGAGGTTGTGGGACTTGATATCAACTAATGATGTAACCTGTAATCGGACAAATAATGCGAATATATAATCATTTAATTTGGATTGTGACTGGCAAGTGGAACCCAGGACGTGCGTTTCGTCCTATTCGAGACTCATGTATAATGTTTAGAGTCTATTTTCCAGTGATGTAGGAATCTACACCGTTGAGTTTTGATTACTTAACATTCAGTAAATGTGATAGTTGCATACCTTACATTATCACTTTTCTAAAGAATCATTAACTGTTGTCATACTTGATCTCGTTCTGAAGTGATTGTAATTTTACTATGAACTTATTATTTCAAATTCTGCACACAACTTCTCTAGTTCAGTCTTTAATATATTTTATATTTCCTATCACTAATTGGTCCAGTATGTTATATAAGTACTATTGTTCGTATCCAATCAATAACTTAGTATTGTTTACTGTAGCTCTTGTTATTCTCTAGTTTTCAGCTTCTGCAAAAGTCTTTCGGTCACTTGGGCACTGTGTTAATCATCCCATGTTCACTCAGTCAGACTGTAGTTCATATAGACTCAAGGTCAGTATTCATCATCCTCAATTACCTCGCATTTTACTACACACCAGAACACTTAAGGTCCTTTTAATCTGAATTAGGAAACCATTGAAAAAACGAAGCATTGGACATGTGTTTTATTTAGTATTGGACTCCATAGCAGTGTATGTCCTTTACTCTATTAAGGAAGGATCCAACCGAGAATATTTAGGCTAAGTAATGAAAACCTAACAATAAAATCACTATGCCAGGACCTGACAGAGGATATTTCTAACTTTATGTAAATCACTTTCCGCTGAATCTGAAGGTACCCAATAATTAGTGTAATTTTAATCAGATCTTTAACTTTTTACTAGATTTATATTTATCATCCGGTATGTGGACATGTGGTACATTGATCATGTTTATAGAATACGAATGGGGATGACAACTATATACGTAAAAAATGAAATCTTCAATTTAAGTTTCATAGCACTTTCATAATAAATAAACTTAACATGTTAGATGATATACACTTGTACAGTACAGGAAAACGTGGCAGATAACTTCGGCCAATTAATTCTTGTTTTTTTTACAGATTGATTGGGTACCCCTGAAAACCAAAGAGCACTGGACAAACGTTATATCTCAGTGGTGGAATTAGTAATGAGCACTCTTAATTTAGGCAAGGAACTCAATCTATGACCTTAAGGCTTCATTACAAACGCTTAAACATCTGTACCACTTGGTTGGTCAATATCTAATAGAAAAATTCTCACTTCCATCAGTTTATGATATAGCGCGACGGTCATCCATTGTTGTCGTGCTATGTCACCAAATGGTAAAATTCGGAATTCTACCAGTGGACATTCGCCGGCTCAGTAGTATAGGTGGCTACGTTTCTTCCATGAGACCTTAAAACATTAGGTTCGATTCTCAAAAGGGATTAAGGGAGTGCCTTACACATTATTACACTGCGTTGAAATGGTTGTCCAGTACACCCTGGTTTTCGGAGGTACTCAAGCAACGTAAATCTGTGATGAATACATACAACTAAACTTAATGTCTATCTCCACGATACCATCTCAATTCTTGTTAGTTTGTTCCAAATCCCCCCTCCCTCCAATCCTCCTAAGTTACTAATAATTTTAAATTCCTGCCTACATAATCTATTACATAGTACTTGATCAATAGAATTATCATTATTACTATGCAGTAGACAATTTGACTATAATCACTACTCATTTATTATTTAATTAAACACTTTAATCACAAAATAAATAAGAATGTAAACAATGAAAAATTTTTCATCGTTATTCTTTTATTATTATGTAATTCATCTATACATACATGAATTGATAGGCTGGTTGTGTATGCATTATACATTGAATGTTATAAAATCTTCACATTTGAAGATAACAATAACTCAATGTGTAGACACAATGACATACACCCACATGACGATATGAATGACCCAATGTAACTATTATATAAACTCTATTGTCTGTATTATTACTATTCTTATTATTATTGTATTGGTAATCGACATTGTAATATTTTTAATAATATAACATACTGATTGTTTGTTTTATTGAATTTCACACTATTTATTCATTCGCGCCAAATTCTTATTTCTTCAAAAAAACAAAACAACTTGACTATAATATCGTATCGTAAGTTATTCACCTTTTTTGTTTCTCATGTTATTGAGTTCAGTTAATAGTAAGTATTAAATAATCACAAATAAAGTTATGGATTAGTTGTTAAAGTATTTGACTTCATCCAACAAGAACTTGATTATAAGTTCTAGTTGAGGATAATTCAATATATAGAAGTGATTCATAGTTTAGAACTTAACATGTACAAGTTATATTTAAGTTGGATTGTGACTGGTAAGTGGAATCCAGGACGCGCGTTTCGTCCTATTTGGGACTCATCGGCTGGATGTACCTGCATCCCAACGTTAACCAGTTTCAGTCCATTACAAATCAACGGGAAGATACAAGCCTATTCTGAATTAACATGTACACTTTGATTTTTTAATATGAAATTATGCTTTCTAAGTAAATTTTAAAGTTAATCTACTACATACTTTATTTTGTTTGATAAATTTTTTTCTGATGTTTCTGTATACCGGTTACTTTACATATCAAGATCATGTACTTCTTCTAGTTAGTATTAATAGACTTCAAATTAGGTTCATCTTTAAAGATGATGATCAGAGAAGGGAGTTTAAATTACTGGATAAGTAACAGTTTGTTTTATGAATAGTAACCGGAAAAAAAACCTTAACTTTAGAGTTCCTTGTCAATTGATTACAATAATCGAATATTTATTTTTGAAAACAGATCCTGTTAAATGGCCATATTTTAAGAATTTTCTCAATGTAATTCATAGCTATTATAATCACCAACATTGGCAATATTTACTGAATGTATCATAGCCGGAATATTCAGTCCCTTTTTTGTATGTTTATTGATAAATTACTGAATATCAGAATGCAATTTTGATTGAATCGGGTGGAGGGAGGTGGTTTCATGGAGACTAGTATTTAATTTTTGCTACTTGCACTCACCATGGAATTATATTTGTTGGGTACCACTGGTAACCAGAGAACACTGGAGAGCTATTTTTACTTAGTATAGGATTCTTTAACTAAGAGTACCGTCAGTTTCACCAGGGAGTCAAACTGAGGATCCTCAGGTTTCATGAGTGACCGCCCAGAAAATCTCCACAAAACTGCCTAAAATTAACTAAAATAATCAATTCACTAGTGATTCACTTCAAGTTACTCCTGGAGTTCTAGTGCGAGATGCATTTCAGGCATGTCAGGAGCTAGACAGATATCATCAATAGCACTAACTGATCATAGCTCTGTATCATAAGTTCACTCAAATAGGAAATCAAGTAATGGATTGCTATCCAGTAGTGCTGACAATTGTGTCCGTCGTCTGATATTGTACTGGATTGAATTATCTAGTTGAGTCAAGAGTACGTACTGTTGAGGAGTCACCTATTGAGATGAAAATGAATTTCACTGTGCTCCAATTTTCAGTAGTATATATCCGAGATCAATCTGTACTGAATACAAATATCAAATGTGATTTTTATTATAAACCTGTCTTCTATAAACAGAATTATATTCCGATATACAGTACATATCCAATAAATCAATGGAAAATCGACTGTAATGTATAACACTACGTGAACATTGAAAGGTTATGGATAACTTCAGATGAATATATTTAGCACTGAGAAATTGGCAACGTGCCATTAGTTTAAACGATCTATTAAACGATTTGTACTATCAAGAAAATAAAGTATAACAAGAATAAAAACTGAGAAACTTTACAATATGTCCAAGATTTGTAACCAAATAAACGAAATATCAATACAGTAAACAGACGAACTTGAGCGATTCTCACAGTTCCATGGAAAATAATTATTCTAGCCAATCAATAGAGATCTTGGGAATCTGATATTATAAACAAACCAATCATTGTCATGAATTTATCGCTGTTTTCAGCCAATCGGAATTCAATGATTTCGAAAATGAGTAATTTAACTTAGAAAGTGAATGAACAATTGTGTGTAGAATAACATGAAAATTCATTTTGTTTCATTTGGCTCTCATCAGTTGCATACAATCTATAAAATTATAAAACCAAAATATAATCAATGTAACCTAATTAAAATGGGTAATTTCGCTTGAAATAAAAATAGAAAGTGTTACAGTGAAAAAGCACATCTAGAAAACACAATCTCTGAGGCCTATATTTGATGAAACTGGAGCATCTACTGTTAAACTGTAATTGCTGAATATTTCAGTAAATATGATATTTATGCACCTTAAATTGTTGGCTTCCAGGGACCTATTAACTGTTGTCATATTCATTTCTTCTTTGAAGTTATTGAAATTTCACTATTAAACTATTATCCTGTTTTTTACTTATACAACTCCTCTAGTTAAGTCTTAATCATGCTTTGCATTTGTTCTTAGGTTTTAATCACTCATTTAATCCATATAGGTCATTGTAAACTGGTATTAGCTTATATTCACTGGTGTTGTTATCTGTTTTGCTCTTTACTCCTAGAAAAGGATTTAATCACTCTTACGATGTGTCAGCCAACAAGCATTCACATGTATGAAGTTACATATTATGGTTAGAAGTTTTATTAGCTAGTCCTGATAATCATAAGGTTACGTTAGAAAACATTTCCGTACAGAGTAAAAGATACTATTTGTCCAAATAAACTTAGAAAGAATGAATAAACCATTGTAAATATGCATAGTGTGCGAAAGAGTTCGAGAAAATCGCCCTGTACAGTATATATATATATATATATATATATATATATATATATATATATATATATATATATAAGATGTCGTTCGCCATATCTAAGAGCACTTTTTGACATGGATGAGTAAATGATAGCGTAGATCAATCACGTTTTATATTTTGCAGCTCATAGTAAATTCAAGGCATTCATCCTTCGCATTTGACATAATCTACGAAATACAGTCTGATTAACAAGTAGGCTCATGTCTGAATCCACTTTACATTGAAAAAAATTTAGGAATACACAATTCGAATACGGAATTGTGTGCACAAAATTAGTTTCTAAGATCGTTTTCTTTATCATGGATTTAGTTAACAGTTCACTTAATCTGATTTATTTATCTATCTGAACTTTTCTCTATGTTGTTTCTATCACTAACCATGCATCATATTTATAATCAAAAGAATAACAATTATCATTCTTATGTTATTACTATGATGAATGTCCCCCTACAACACCCCGCCAACCAGGTTTTCTTAATCTTCAGTCACAAATCTTCACCTTAATCAAACAATACTCATAATCGAATTTTCGCAACTATTCATTGATCCATAATCATATATTAATGTGCATACGAAATGTACAACATGGTGATAATTAATTCGTTAAAACAGAGATGTATCATCTGAATACATTTGTTTTATTTAAGTTGGATTGTGATTGGTAAGTGGAATTCAGGAAGCGCGTTTCGTCCTATTTGGGACTAGTCAGCTGGATGTATCTGCATCCCAATGTTGATGTTCACAGTAGAATTCGAACTCAGTAAGTTTCGTGTCAAACGCTACCGCGTTTAGCACTAAATTACTCAGTCCAGACAGTCAGTTTGGGTTAGGTCATAGGAAACCCTGGACCTAGGTTCCGTACTACTTTGTACCTGTTATCAAGGCGTTCTTGCAATCTTTGAGGGAACCTGTGTTTTCCTGCGGATTCGATCCCTGGTTGCCCAAATTCACATTCTACTACCGTTACTATTAAGCTATTTGGGTTGAAACAGACCCCTCTTCTGTAGGTTCACAGTTTCCTACAGACTACCCTGAACCATCTCCTATATCTACATAGTGCCAGTAATGCCAAATCATCTTTCTCTAATATCTGAAATCTAGCCTCGTTATTACTGACTCGATGATCTCAGCTTATGAGAGCGATAACCTATAAAAGCTTCTTGAATTCCATTCATTCATTAAGAGATGTCAAAACCCTTAATAAAGATCATATATTCACAAGAATCTCAATTAGACAGTTTGTATCTAATGGGATTACTGAAACTAACAGTCATTAACATCATAGACTGAAGTTATATTTAAGTTGAATTGTGACTGGCAAGTGGAATCCAGCACGCGCGTTTTGTCCTATTTGGGACTCATCGGCTGGATGTACCTGCATTCCAATGTTGATGTTCACATTGGGATTCGAACTCAGTCCGCTTCGTGTTAAACGCCACCGCATTCACCACTAGGCCACTGTGTCCAGACAGTCACACTTGTGCAACAGGTACATATGTACAAGCCTATTCTGAATCATAGACTGATACCACATTTTAGTTTGGTCACCCCTAGCAAAATAAAAGACATGACAACTATTCAATTGGTTATTACACAGTAATTAACTAATCATTATTAACATTATCAAATTAAAAAAAATTCTAATTTGTAATCAACTTATCATGTACTTAAAAACCTTTCTTTTTTTTCTTTTTTTCCTTCATCATTTTCTCAAATTAACTACAACATGATTAAAATAAGAAAAACAGAAAATGTTACATCCAGATGAACTTGATGCAATACAAACATTAAATGAAATGTTTGAAAAAGAAGAGAAATTCGATAAACAATCACCAACATCATCATCATCTTTACAAAAATTAAATAAAACTCATAATCATCATCATCATCATCAACATCATCAACGTAATCATTCATCATCATCATCAGTATTTCGATGTAGTGAAACACGTACATTCAAAAGATTAAATGATCAAATAAACAAGAATAAAAGTAATAATAATAATAATAATAATAATAATAATAATAATAATAATGATAGTACGTTAATACCAACTGGTTTACCAAGAATTAAAACAAAAATTACTGTAAAAATCTTAGAACGTGATTGTTGTATTACTGTTATATTAGATCCAACAGTTCTATTGAATACTGTATGTGCTATGTATGATTTAAATGAACAAATTATCATTATTGGCTATCAACGTTTAATTACATTGAAAACATTAGATAATTTACCATTGAAATTTAATGCAATCATTGAACAAAATGATAATTTCACTTATGATTTAACAACATATGTTGAACATAAATATAAAATTTGTTTAGATAAATATTATTTGAATTCAGCGCGTGTTAAACAAAAACAAGATGTTGTTTATATCATGATACCGCGTAAATTCAAAACAGACAATACTGTATGCTAAATGTTATTATTATTATTATTATTACTATTTCAATGCTGGAACAAGATGAAAAATGAAAGAAATAAAGAACCAGACGTCTTTTTTCTGTACTTTTCTGTTTTTATTGATTTTAGTTGATTGAATTCGTCAGAGATTCATATTGGCGGGGTAATATTAGAAACTAGAGGGCAATGAGCAGCTGTTTTGCTTTAGTATTGAACTTCTCAACAGTGTGCACCTTGGGATCTACATCAGGGGCTGAAGGTTGACAGAAAAAGCCTAACCCTCTGCACGATTGCACAGGCATCCAATGGTAAGATGCTTACTTCTAGCAATTTGTGAAATGTAGCGCGACGATCATCCATTGTCATTAGTGATAACTGTCTTACTCCCGACAAGTCTGAGCTCCACCAGTCACGACTCCCCACTTGAGCTTCATGAAAATCCTGAAGTTAATCACTAATGATGTGATTATTGTAATTGAACTAAGATAATTTACGGAGATCGATGAGGGCTCCCTGGTTTTCAGTGATACCCTGCTAACATCAATTTGTGACGAATTCAATCAACTGAAACTTAATAGCGATCTTCGCAAGTCATCTCGATTCAATTATCCTAATCATTAAATTCCCAAGACTAATTGTGTAGTGTTGAGAAAATAGGTTTCTCCTAAAATGTGTAAGCAAATTAGAATTATTCAACTATTCAATAACTTCTTCCGCATGAAAAACATCAATTGAATCATGAATGTTTTTTCATTCTTAAGGCAGTAAAATTGTGTATATATACATTAGTCAGTCAGTTATGTACAAGGAAGAATCTGGGATATATGTACATCAGTTCAAATCGCTACAACTTATTAGCACTCACGGAGTAAATGTTGCTGACCAGTATTCTCCAACCAAGTCTATCCTCAAATCTCCTTACCAGTTTTCCCAAAGAGTTACTTATTCTTCTCATCTCTATCTCCGATTCACGACGCAAATGTGTTCTATGGTTTCCTCTTCCCTTAGCTCTGAAGATACCAAGTTAGGACTTGATTTGTGATTACCGCAATGTTTAATCTATCCACCTCCAGAGTTTTTTTAAATAATTTCCTACTTAACAGGAAGTTGGTTGGTCTGTTATCTGCTGAAGTGGGTTGTTGTGTAGACACCTGCTCATATATACTCGTATGTTATGAATTAAGCCTTTTGTAGTTCACTAAGTTTCTAATATCTATAATGGAACTATCTTGATACTTGCAATGAAATTTGTAACTTCAGTATTGGTTGATAGTTGTTATGCGTTCCAGATGTTCTTTAATTGAAGAAATGCTGCCCTTCTATTGCCTAGCCAATCCATATCTTCACATCTGTATCATATCAAATCGTTATTATCTATAAGTGAAGCTGCTGTCCTGATATACAGACATTTCAACATTATCCAGAGCTTTCCTGTCAAGTCAAGTGTGATTTAGTTGGTGCTCATTGTGTTGCGTTTGAGGTTGTTGCTTTTCACTCTGTGTATGATGAAGCCAACAGGTGGGTGTAAAGGTTTCTGCTACACTAGTCGTTTTCATCTGCATTTTTTTACTGTGTATGGGATAGACGAGCTAGGTCATCTGTGAAGTACAATTCACCTAGTTGCACCTAAGTTGTTCACTGCATTCGGTTATTCTGCTTGGATGTTGAAATTATCATAAACTAGCTAACCACTAGAAGGAAAAAAGGGCAATAGTAAGCAGCCTTGTCTGACACAGGTCTTCACTTAGAATTAATCTGTAAGCTACCCTCTATGAACAATTTAGCAGTGTATGAAATTGACACACATCCGCTGTGAAAAAAATTATGTATAGCACTAGTTTGACGACGTAGTTAAAGCAACATGGCCAAGATTATTGACATATCCTAGTATTAAACTATTAGTAAAATTATAATTACTTTTTATGGTACATCTGACAGTATTGTAAGATGAATTTAGGAGTTCACTTTATACAACGAATTTAACTTGGTCGACAGGAGGAAGTAAACTCATAGAAGTATGTAGATGCAGACTAAAGCAGGAAGTAACTGAAATGATTTTGCTATTAAAAGGTAAAAAGACGAGTCAATGAGATATATCCTGATCAAAATCCGATAGAATTGAAAACACTGATTGGTTGGTATGATGCTTAAGTGACCAAAACCTTCCTCAATAGTATGAATTGGATTTGAAAAAAAACATCGGCGAATGAGATTTCAGACCAACTCATTTAGTGAGCAAAAGTAATGGTTTTTACATATTATTACTTAACTAATTGGTAACAAGAAATACAGTGAAGGCAGAATTAGGTAAGACGAAGTTTATCAGAGCTATGTGACATATTCGCGCTTTACATCTCGGTCAATCAGATCACACATAAACTTTTTAAAATATTTCTATGCGAAAAACAAAGTTCAACAAAACAATCTGTATTTCTAGCGCCTAAGATACCTGTATATATCACCTTACCATTCTGAGATGACTCAAACAGCCTTGTGTCTAAACGTAGGTTTAAATCAATCATCAACCGGACATAGTACTTAGCTAACGTCATTGTGATTGAAAAGTTTAAGGCTATGTTAATCAACATTCTTAAACAGTATCCCACTGTGTTTATCAAGGTACACGTGTATGAATGGACAAATACATGAGGAGGACTAATCAGTCAGTTACAACGTAGAACTTGGTACATGCGTACATCAGTTCAAGTTGCCATGCCTCAATTAGCAGATAAACATTAAATTATCGGACCAAATCCCAAATTAAGGAAGGTAGTAACAGACTAAGTACCAATGAAAAGGCACAGAGATCAGAAATGAGATTTGAAATAAAAAGTGATTCAGTAAAGAGAAAATTATGATAAGCTCAAAAATTAGAATTTGGAGGAAGACAAGGAGTGGATGCATCTGCGCCATTGCCAACGATTTTGAGCCATATCACCTACAGTCTCTAACCATTTGTTACGATCATCGCGTGGGCCCCAACCAGGTAGTCTACATCTATTTACATGGCTCAGCCCAATTGTCAATGACTTCATGGATTGGTGCCATGTTTTCGTTTGGCCACTCCTGGCTTTCCTCCAACTTACTCCCACACCAGACAACATTGCTCATCGAGGTAGGCGATGGTTGGGCATACGTAACACATATCATAATCACCTCAGTTGGTGAAGATTCACTACTTCATCAATAGACTTACCGTATTTTCCTAGAACCAGACGGGATGTGTTGCCGAGTATCTATCAGTTCAGTAGATGCAGCTGAAATCCACTGAGTTTTCCTAACCTTTAGGTCTAGTTTATTAGTAGACATTACTGCTCTTTCAACAGACTAATCACAATTGCGTGTAAAGGTAGTTAAAGATATACCTAAATAATTTCTTTAACAAATGGTCACGAATGCCAAAATATATGCACAGGACAAACAATCATAATCCCCTATTGATAAACATCTAATTGAGACAAGCCACAAAAGTTGACATCAAGTCAGCACTTGTGGTGTCGAATAAGAGTTGTTTGGGCTATATACTAAAATTTCTTAAAGCCTTAGTTGTACAACAGTTCAAGCCCCTTTATGTGTACTTACACTAAACCTACTCTGGTTGATATTAAATTTGGAGTAGTGTGATTCAAAATATTTTTCAAATTATCTTTGTTTTCTTCTCTTATCGTCCGATTGTCATGTTGACCTTTGTTTTTCATATAAAAGTGTCTTAATAAGTTTATGTGTTATCAGATTGCTCGAAATATATTGAGCAAATAAGCATCACATAGCTCTGATTAACTTCGTCTTATTATCGCGTCATCAAATGAACTGATTGTTTCGGATTAGAGGAGTGAATTACAAGTATTATTTAAGTCTTTTAGTAAGTCATGAACAACGTAGAACTTGTCACATATGCAAACAAGTTCACATTAGGATGAAGAGATCGAATTTAAAAGATTAATACTACAATATAATTCAATAGAATTAAATGAAGGAAATGTGTGCACGAAACAATAATGAAACTTAGGATCTAGAAGAGCATAAAAAGTGAACACATATGCACCACTGAAACAAATTCTGAGCTGTCACCAAGTATTTCCACCCACTGATTCGGATTATCACGACCACTTCAACCAGGTAGTCCGCAATACCAACACGGCCTTGTCTAACAGTCAAAGACTTCATGGACTAATGCCATGTTTTAGCCGCCCGAGCCATTTTCCATTCTAATATTATGACAGACAATAATGTGTAAGGTAGGAGGTGATTGGACGTAGGCATATATATCTGAATCACCTTAGTGGATGAAGGTTCACAATCTGATCCACGGATTTGGCCTATTTCTTTTAGTACTCTATGTCTAACATCTATATTGCTTACCCCGTTAGTTCACGATATATAGGCGATATTTCGAAAAATTCTGTTATCGAAGACCTGGACCCATGTTTCGTATCAATAGGTTAAAAGAGAGGAGACTGCTGCTCAGTACACTCAGTCTTCTGTTGAGATATAGATATGTCGTTTACACCACATGTGGTGCCGGCAAAAGCCAAGCGAATTTACTTAATCCGGGCTAAGATTTCACTAGACATCAACCAATCATGAATCTGTATTTACGAACGTACCTAAGATGAGTTCAACTTACGTCAAGCAGAAAATAACGTCGACAAGAAGAAACTCAAGAGAAAATCTTTTTTTATTTTTGATAACGCGAGAAAAAATTTGAACATACTGGAAACATGTGAAAATACCCGCCCTCACGCAAAAAGCAACGCAAAGAATTCCAAAGAGCCCATCATCACAACACTAGAAGTGTGAAAAAAAATAAGTAAAAGGAGGGATAAAGAGAAAATACTTCACAAATATGCAAGCATAGGTCTATTTGCATAATTTGAAACAAGCAGAAATAAACGAACTTGTAAGTGTCACTATAAGGCTAATAAACGATTTGTATCGAGTTGAAACTCTTGAATAATTGAAAAACACCAGCGCTAAGCACTAATATTCAATAATTACAAAAAAGAAAAAAGAAAACATAAAAATCATTCATATCTTATGTTTACAAATGAAAGAGAATAATGTAGTTAATTATGATGATGTGGAAATGATTTGCATAGATGCAATGTGATAAGATGTCTACATTAAAAGATACTAACAGATGTGAAGAGAATAGTGAAGTGAGGTAAGGTATGTAAGATTAGAAAATTAAATTGCAAATATTCAATTGGTCTGAGGTTAATACACAAATAACACCATCAAAGGCAATCAAATATAGAGTGAAGAGAGTGGTGAGAGAATGACACCAACTCCTACTGTTATCTGATGTGATAATGTGTTTTGTTATTATTTTTGTTGTTGTTTATTTTGAAAAAATAGATAAACAATACATTTCTTAAACCGGGTTAATATCAGATACAAATGAATATCATTCAAAGTGGCAATGTATTTGATAATATAAACTATTAAACCGAATAGAAACAAAGTACAACAATGAGAGAATATGAAAGAAAGAAAGAAAGAAAGAAAGAAAGAAAGAAGAGCTAAAAACGTAATAAAATAAACGAATATAATGAATTGTAAGCGATAAATAAAATGAATAAAAGAAAAGGCAGATAGTGAAACGAAAACCAAACACTAAATCTATCCACTTCTATAGTAAATAAAAAAAGTAATTAATAACTTACTTGAACTTTGTCAAAATAAGCATGTTTAATGTAGAAGAGAATGTAACAATTCATATAACCCTATTCATTCATATATGACTAGCATTCATAGTTAGCAGCATTCGAAACACATTATAATGATAAACAAGAATATTACACCATAAGATAATAATTAGTTTAAAACGATGACAATGTTAATGATGTAAAAAAACAAAACGGTAGTAAACAACAACAGCAACAACAACAATGACATACCAAGAGGATTATATTTCGATTAAAAACAACATTGCTCATATTCCTTTAAGATGGATTATTTAACGTGATGCATTCATAAACGTAAGCATATATATATATATATATATATATATATATATATATATATATATATATATATATATATAATCATTGCGTAATGAAAGAACTCAGGAGAAATTCTTTATAATTGCAAGTAAATTATTCAACGTCATCATCACAGTTTGTCACATATTGGAATAGATTTGTTAAGTTTAACTAAAATTATGATATTACCTGTTGTTCAGTAACCTGTAGTGTAAATTTACATAATATTTTAGTAGTTTAAAAGTAAATAATAATAATATTCATGATAGTCAATTGATGAACCAACAACAGTGTGAGCAATCATAAAAGTTTATAAGCAGTGAACATAATGAAGATTGTGAGTTTCGATGAATGAGTCCGTAATAACATTATATATAGTAGGACATGAAAATAAATAGTCCAGTGGTTACGTTTCGGTTTCCATTGGTATTATCTATTTGTTGTCATTATTATTAGTAGTATGATTATTACAATTATCAGGGTCATCTTGTTCTTCCTCTTCTCGTTGAACTACTACATTTTCCGTAAATTCACCGTACGAAAATAATGGTCCATATAATATTTGTTGTTTACTGTTGTTATTATAATTATCATTACAATAATAATTACTATTACTACTACTTGCAGTAGTAATAGTAGTGTAAGTATTGGTGTCAGGAGGACCAGCAGTGATACATGTAGAATTAAAATTCGTTCCAACGATATTATTATTATTATCTATTAGGTTGGCAGTAATTATTGTATGAGTACTGTCACGTGTTAAGCAATTTTTGTTATGATTAATCGTCATATATTCACTATTCAAAGGGAGATCTAGTTCTGGATCATCTGAGGTTGATAAGGACGAAGAAGTGATACGACATAGTGAAGTAATTAAATGATCGTTTCCATTATCAAGTTCTTCGTCCTCTTCTTGTTCCAGTTCATCATCGTCATCATCATAATAGTCATCATCGTCATCATCATCATCATTATCGTTGTCGTCATCATCAACATCACCTTCACCCTTAACTCCACTTTTCCTTGTCACGTTGTCGACTTGTTTTCTAATGTTGTAGGTGTTCTTAATATTTAGATCTTCAGTGTTGTCAGCATTCTCATTTTGTACACTATCATCGACAATTACATTCTTTGGAACCGTTACAACTGAAGGAATCTAAATCGTAGAAATATATAACAGACAGAAATGAATAAAATAGAATGAGACTTTGAGAATCAGTGAAAAACATACACATCACTACTTATAAAACGTAATATTAATCATTAAAAAAGATTACAACTTTGAAAGTGAATATATTTTTGATCATTTAAATTGAATGCACTTGTCGTGACGATATTTTCAATTTTTTCGATACGATCATGGATTATGAAAACAACGATGAGATTCATCTTTAATGAATGAGAAATGTCACCTACTTGATAGGATAACTTATACACTATGTGGTTGTTAGAATTAAAGTAAGCATTTACTACTATAAGTGTTTGTAGAGATTGTAGTATTTTAAGTTACGTATATATCAATCACTTTAGATAAGTAGCTAATGAAGACTGGAGAGTACAGAAGTATCCTATCCAGTCTTATATGAAATGAACTTTCCGAAGACTGACTATTCGAAAACAAAACAAAACGCCTGTCGAAGATCCCGTTGTCAGCCGTTTTCTACCCTTAATAAAGCCTTAGACATAGACTCCACTTTATACCTAAATTTTTAATAGATGTACTTCCACAGGTTACATTATTTTCATGTAACTTTACACAGATTAACCTCCTAACAGGGAATTCATTTATACAAATTATAGTAGAGAACCTGACAATATAAAGTGTTGTGATTGCATTAAGTAACCATGCAAGGATGTTTTAAACACATCCATCTTCTCCAAAATGAAAAAGATACTTCAGAACTGGTCTGCATTATCACCTAGATTCACCATGGGGGGTGAATTAGTTGAGTGCTATGATTACCTATCTTAAAGTACTGACAGCCCTAATGTGTTGCTGTCCGATGAAATCATGGCACGAACTAAAAAAATACTCAGCATTTGCCAACTGGTGTCACAAGTGGCACCTGTTGATTAAATGACGAGTATATTGTGCAGTAAAAGAGTATACTACAATGTAGTTCACTCTTAACGACTGTGAAACATGGTCAGTGAAATTAGAAGAAATTATTAATTTGTACCAATATGTTTATATGCACCTACAAATCATAACTTATAGCTAAACTACGAAGTGAATAATATCATGGATACGCTGAAAGTGCTTAGATCAAAACTGTAAGTATGTGAATGTAGTTGTGAATGGCCAGTGACTGCGAAAATTGCAACATATTTGTTAAGGATGTGTAGCCAACACCCGCCTACATTGAAATGTAATCAATACTGTGACTAGATGAAGACAATAAAATTTGCACTAGTAGAAAACACAACAAATAAAATAACAATAACAATTGACCAATGAAGCTCACCAATGTGAATAGAATTCGCTCAGCTTGTTCCAATACTCCAATAGTTTTCTCTTTATCATCAAGCCAATTATCTGATGTATCTAGTTTTAAACTATTCAAGGCTGATGCAGAAACCTATGGTATAAATAACATAAAATATACTATACTATATACATAAACTAAAATTATTAAACGTATAAGAGAATAGAGGATAACTGATACTGATAATAGCAATCACTTCTCACTAAAACTTCGAGAGAGTATTGAAATAGATCATTAATGGCTAAGCGTTCGTCGCGGAACCTGAAAGTCTTAGGTTTAATCATTTGATGTGCTATGAGTGAGAATTGTCTAAGAAACATTGAAACTACTGATTGAAGAGTGTTAAGGTTAGACTAAGAATAATATTGGAAAAGATTAACAACCGGTTGAAGAGGTTGTGAATTGCCACCAGTTGAAAAGGCTCAGACACGTATTACGTATGCTTAACTACTGTCTACGTTGAGTTCCATTAATCCTTCATATGATCTTTGAATGTCTTTCTGAACTATATTCAACAATGTCCAGTCTTTTTCGCTAATCTGTTCGGAATCTAATGTTATTCACTTAGTGAGTTTTATATCGTCATGATGGTGGAACATGGCAACGTAGGCTAATGAATATTTAAGACTAACTAACTAACTAACCATAATGGAGCTCATATGTCATAAAAAACGAATTAATTCAATGTTGAAAATAAAAGTTCATAAACAGGAAGTTATGCACCACTTTAGCAATATACTTGCATTTTAAAAGCTATTTCACATTCATTCGATGTTCAATACACAGAGCATTGTACATAACGTCAATTTCACAACTCCTCTCTCCCTCCACAAATATTAATGATGAAAAAAGGCATAAACAATTTAAAGCTACGAAAAGACAAAGAATCTGATAGAGTGAATGGTGTATTAGCTAAAATCTGAGAGTTGGATGTAATACTATCTGATCATTGATTGTTCGATTTCGTAAGAATAGATAACAATCCCTTCATGATAACTACAGAGGTATTAGTTTGATTAATATAGTGTCTGATATATCAGCATGCTATCAATCCATAAAATCATTAATTGCTAATCAGAGCCATGATAGTATGTGTGGATTGAATAGTCAGAGTTCGTGCAATAATAGCATTTAATTATTGACAATATGATTCAGAGTCTGTCAAGTATATCAATACTTTATCTTCATTTAGATGTTAAGTTCGTTATTATTAAATTGAATTTTAGTTTTAATCTGGTTAATTTGATCTGATTGTAAACATAAAGTATGGAAAATTGAACTAGCAAAAACATAAATACCAAGCTTTACGTTGTTTATAGCTCGATTGGCTTTTGCCAAGTTGCGTCACTTATGGCGCAGGCGAGATATCCGCTTGCTAACCAAAGGACGAGTGTACCGTGCAGCAGTTCGCTCTGTCCTACTATACGGTAGCGAAACATGGCCGTTAAGAGTAGAGGACATTCGTAGGTACTGGTCTTCGATCATAGGTGTCTCCGAAGCATTGCTCGAGTATCGTGGGACAACCGAGTGAGCAATGCTGTCGTTAGGAAACGGGTTCTAGGAAAGGAGGGCAAATCAATAGATGAAGTATTGAAACTTCATCAGTTGAGGTGGTTGGGACATGTGTTACGCATGTCTAACTACCGTCTGCCTCGACGAGCTATGTTTCGCGGTGTAGGAATAGGTTGGAAGAAAGCTAGGGGCGGCCAAACCAAAACATGGCAGAAATCGATGAAGTCACTGACAAGTGGACTAAGTCATGTTGGTAGATGTAGGCTGCGTGGTTGGGATCCGCGAGACGAAAGTCACCAATGATTAGAGACCTTGAACGACATGGCTCAGAATCGTTCGCAATGGCGCAGGTGCATCCACTCTTTGTGTTCTCTCAAAATCTAACCTTCTGAATTCTCTATCTTACTCTTTTCAAATTTATCTCACTGAATTATACTTTTCGAATCATATCTTCGCTCCCTAATTTTCTGCATTACTGCTAATACTTCTACTATCGCTATCACTCTTGGATTTGAACTGACAGTTGCGTCTCTGTGCTGATGTGGTATGGCAATTTGAACTGATGTACATACGTACGAAGCTCTACATTGTATTTGTCTGTCTGTCTGTTACGTTGTTTATAGACTGATTAAAGGTGTTCAATGAATACATTCTTGAAATTTGAACGGTAAGGTTCAATGTATTACGTAGATTACGTAATTAACTACTTCATTTAAAATTGTTGCTTTTTAAGAGTATATATATATATATATATATATATATATATATATATATATAGAGGTATAACTATTTTTCTAAAACAAGCCGCATATTTTGCGATAGCAACTCAGTGCCAAATTCACAAAAGAAAAGAAAATATTCGCTTCTTTTCATTGATAACATATTTCATGATTCATTCATGTATACAAGAAAAAGCTGTTAATCGATATTTAGTTACTTTTTGTTACTGTTAAACTATTTAAAACATTTCACATAGTTACACAATAATATTGTTTATTTATCTACAGGTGATTTCTTGAGAACACTTGTATACATAAAGAGTGGTAACTAATATCATATTCATTAAGTCTTTAGTTTTGGTCGAATTTTTAGCATCTGATCGTTAGGGTTGAATTCCAATAGAGAGTAGGGAATAATCTCACCTACTGGTGGTGTATAATAACTAATATCAAACCTTATGTTATAGTCTTCTGTCGACTATCTTTACACAATTAACATCAAACAATTGCGTGATTTGATGGTTTAAAGTTAGCGGACATTGTACAGTTGGACAGACAAGATATCCTCGTTGCTGATACTGCACTAAAAATGCTTACCCTAACAACTATATCTTATGGAAACTTTAAATATGACCACAGTTATAACTCAGTACATATATTTAACCTGGTTTCATAATAATAGTTTAATATTTTGACTTTATTATAAGTTAGCATTATAAACCCCTTTGAATAATGTATGAGTAAGCCTAAACTCTGTCTTTCTAACAGCATACACTTTATTAATCGTAGGGATTTTTTAACGCTCTGTTGCCTATGTTCTTGTTTTCTTCTCCTTAGTTGTAGATGGTCATCTCTTCACAAACATCCCATCTAGATTCTCTGACTAATGAAAGATTATATGAGACACCAACTACATTTCAAAGCATTCAATAATCTACCTCTGCAAATTTCTCTAGAGGAATTTTAACCTTCCTTATACTAATTACTAAAGAGAATTGTCTGACTAGAGGATCATTTTCAACGATCAATAAATAAATGCCTGTTACCCCACGTAGAGCATAAGCCAGTGGCCATCATTGCCAACTAATTCCGCCTTGGGCTTCCCAAGCACTGATCATTCTTTTCATATCTGTCTCCAATTCTCAGGGTAATGTGTTTTTCCATTTTCCTTTAGCCTTGACAATTCCAAGTTAGTGCTTATATTGTGATTCCCTGAATGTGTCCTATCGACCTCCAGTGTATTTTCCTGATTTCTTCCTCGGCTGGAAGTTGGAACCATTTCTAAGAATAACAATTTAACTAATACGTTAATACATCAAGGTGGTTTCGTGGAGATAGGTATGACAATAGGTGGTCGTCGCGTTATATCACAAATTGATTGGAGTGGGAATTCTATCATTGGATACTGACTCTGTGGTGCAGAGGGTTAGACGTTCGCCAACATGAAGGTCCTAAGTTCAGTCCCCTGACAGAATCGAGGATGAGTACTGCCAAAAAATACAGTACTAAGACGAAACATCCATGAAGCACTCCTAGTTTTCAGTGGTACGCACCAAACATCAATCTGCAACGAATACAAACAACATACGTTACTATCCTTATAATTATGCATTTTTCTAACACCCTTATCCTTGGTAGCGTTTGACAATCTTGTAGTAAATCTTCAATTGAAATAATTAGTAATCCATATTTAATTAAATAATGTCCCCGTTTCTTTGTTATTAACATGAACAAATCTGTAAAGTGGTGCATATTCAATAGTTACTTTCAGAATATATATATACCACACTACCTGTTAGACTTACCTCGCTTAACACTTTAACTGAAAAAATGTCACTGGATAAATATGTAATAGTATCCGAATCCGTAAGCAATAAGTTAAGGAACAAATAGAATACTTGATAAGCTGCAGCATTCGTTTCATAAATAAAATTGGAATTTAATAATTTAAATAGTTCAGCATCATTGGAATCTTTAAATTAAAAATGTAAAATAAGAGAAAGATAGTGATTCATGACATTAAAATTAAGCAGAATCATAAACTAAAGAGAAAACATTGAAGTGATCTACAACGTTCAAGATACTAATTTATTGTGTTTGACTAAGCATTTTTAAATTATTTTACCGCCAATTCAGTGAATAGATGCTGTATATTCAAGCATAACTTTTATTGTGAATTTCAATTCAAGTTTTTTCATTTGTGCTTGACTGCTATACTGAGACATTTCGTGGCAGATAAATCATGACATTTGAAATGAGGTCTTTAATAAAAAATGACACTCTAGTATCTAACAGTCGCTTACTAAAGAACCAAAAAAAAAATGATCGAGAGCAAATGATTGAACTACGTTTGTTATACATTGAAGACATTCTGGATAACCTTAGCCAGTCAAAAAAAGAGAATAGTTTCTCAAACAAATTAGTTTTCATCATAGTTTGGTGTATATCTAAATAAACAATGAAAATCAAGAGAACATCGAATAATTAGTCTAGTCTTTCTAATATGAAATTTCTTAGCATCTTAAGAGAGACTACACCATTGAACATAGACTGAACAATCGCTAAAAATAAATAAGATTCATTAATCAATAATACCGCTCTAAAACATGATAACTCCGTTGTAGTTTTAATAACGCATGAAGGGATCGTAGGAGATTATGCGGCGAAAATTTGGAACATTTATCAGAATATATCAACTTCGTTAGTAATATTTATATAGATCAATTTTTTTTTGTTAATCTACTCTCTTCTTGATATGATGCTACTGCTGATAATTAATCGAATTAGGTTTAACTCAAAATTAAATTAAATTTATTTTGCTGAAAAAGCTTCCAATGTCAGGGGATTCATCAGTTGTGCTTTCGAATGCAACAAGTCTAACCAAAAATACTAGTACTAACTGCGATTTGACAACGATCTGTAGCGTTAAATTCAGACAGCAGCTGCTATTTTGACGTGGTAGTCAAGCTTAAAAACTGTAATAACCCAATTACACAATATTTGCTGAAAAATCTCTTTCTTTATGTCTTATCTTCTCAGGCAGGTAAATAGGTAGAAGAATGCTAGAATTGAAAGGGAAACCCTTTAAGATTTGAGGAGATATGGTAGTAGTGTTATCCACAGACAACTAGTATTGTAACAATGCTATCTCGCCACAACGGGAAGAAGAGGTTAAAGAGCATCAGCTCTGATAATGCACATCTCACCAAACCCCATAGATACTTATCACCGGCAGTAAAGTCTTAAAAATAAGGAGCTAACACATCCAAAGCTAAATATAAAATGTCAGTGTGACCATGTAAAGGCTTTGTGGCCTCACTCCTTGGTTCTCCGGATAACCTTTACTCAAACTTCATTCTAACGTACTTCAATTATTCTACGGAATTGAAAAGTGACAACTACCGCAAAACCTCTAACGTGACCGATAAGACGAGATATATTTCACAACAAGATGAACAACTGAGAAGTATTACCGCATAAATTCAGAGTAGCGTTTAACAGGTTACCAAGCACTAAAGGTAATAATAACCATAAGTGATCATAGTTTTTAAAAGTAACTTACAGGTGAACAAAAGTTGTATACGCACAGATTTCAACGAATCGGATATCTTTAATAAACGTTCTAACAATTTTAATATGCTATCTAGATCACATGGATGCAAAATGCCACAGATTAATTCCCTGAGGATTAAATCTGAAAAATTCACATTCTCATAGGAGAAGAACTATGGAAAGAAAAAAAAAGAAACACGAAAAGAGACAAAAAGTCGTCAATAAGGAAAATAATATAAACGATAAAACGATTATACACTTTTAAGTAGGTGGTTTAGGGTAATCGATTATTTCGGGCTTGTTACCAAGGAGTATCTAAAATCTTAAACGAAATGAATCCATTTACTCGCTTCTCGATCACCCAGTTGGTGACTTCCACCACTAAGATATTCAGGCTGCGCGCAAAATGACAGATCCACAAACGATCTACATTAACGACTTAAGTAATGTCAAAAAAAGAAAGTATGTTTATAATTTAGAGATTTCCATTACAAACTGAAAAAGGTTGGGGAACCTGTAAAGACAATGGGAAATTGAACCTGGGATAGGTGCTATAGTTGGGGACTCCTCATTCGCGGAAGAATAATTGAACCCCAGGTTTATCGACCTTAACGTGAAGGTATTATCTTCAGACTGAGTCAGGAACAAGTGATCGAATTCCCAACTTCACACAAAATGCAATAATACATTGAAATTATCTAATCTAATAGGTGGATACTGGCACTCTCTCAAAATAGTCAACACTCATTAGCTTAGTGTCTGTCATTAGTGAGTCAATGATAGCCTGTAATAAAGATAGTATTCAAATTGAACAAATACTCACAAATTACTTGACTGATCAACATATATTATTGTTATTATACTAATTATTAAAGTTTGTGATTGGACATCTTAATAATGTTCCAAGCTCTCTAACTCAGTCATTTCAAAGATTTTGTAACTTTGTGTAAAGAATTAATATTGTAATGGAAATCATTAATAACTAGGAAGATCTGAACAGTAATTTCATTCTAGTATAGAAGTTACCGGTGCAGTTTAACCAAGTCTTGAGTTCAATCCGAGGTGGGATTATGAGTGCAATGTAACAAAGAGTCCCATACTAAGACAGAACAAATGTTCAGTGCTTCCTGGTTTGTAATGATACTCAACGGCAACTAATTTGTGACGAAAGCAAACAACAAACGCAAATAGTACTAAGAACTAACCAAAAGAATATCTGAAATAGGCTGCAATGTGAGTTGATGAAGGAGTGAACCAGTTAGTCGTTTAAGAAGACGTTCTGATTGGTTAGAAAAAAATAATTGAATTAATGAGTTAGAAAGAATAGTCAATGGAGTAGACGATGAACGATAAGGATTATGTCGATTGGTAGATACATGTTTAGATTCTGCATCAGTTGATAATGATTCTGAAACCACCGAATAAGTTGTATTTGATTCACAACGCTTTTCAGATTCATTTATTTTACATGAGATCTGATCAACTGCTTTTGTAGAAGAATAACAATCAGCCGTAGAGGTTGTCGGAGAAGAATATAATGACGATGAAGAAAAAAGACAATTAAATGCGGTTGATGATGGAAATTTGAGGTAGTGTGATGGGACTTCACAGGATCTAATTAGATGAGATAATAATTCCAGTAAAATTTTCAAACCAGAATACATGATTAGACTGGGCAAAGTGGTATTTATATCAACGTTACTGATTGTAGTCAAATTATTTTGTTCACTGTTCAGTGCACCATTAAAACCGTATTCATATAGTGTAAAAAAATTGAAATCTGAGTTCGACACCGTTGAAGTGGTTAGGAGAGCATAGGTTAGAGCATCTAAACTTGATGAAAGACGCAGATTTGGACAACCGGTTGTTTGAATTTCCATAGACAATTCATTATATAAACGCTCAATATACATTGATATACATTCGGGATTTCGAGATTCTTCATTACAGCCTGTCAGGGAGGATGAAAGTATGTATGGAATAGATGGTGCTGTCGCTGTCGAAGTTCCAACATTGGTCAACAGAGGCTCATATGATAACACATAACTAGAATAGAGTGAAAAAAATAGCAACAACAAACAGTAAACAGTAAAACTATTCTACTTTAGTAAGTAATGCTACAAGTAATAAATGCAGAATGGAATATTTTATATATCAGTAACAGATTCGCGTAATCAGATTTGGGTTATGCTTTAAATGTTAAAATTGGTGATACTATGAAGTTTTCCAAACAGAAGTAAGCGATGTGGGACTGAATTCAGGTTAATAAGATTTTAACCATAATCTAACACGTATAAAAATAAATTACGAATTACGCAAGAAATATTCCTTATAATAACCTTCTTCAGTTTGGTCAGATAAATAAAGCGTTAGATGTATTCCCTGTTAACATAACAAGAAATAAACAACAGTCAATTTAAACGTGTAATATTGACTGATGCAAGATTGGGTTAAAATAAAGGTAAAGACGATCAATAGATGTGATATCAATCATGAAATAACAGTGTTTCTTTGAAACGTATTTGTATGTGTCGGCTATCCGGATAGGGTCTGTGCGATAGCCGCTGTCACTTAGTAGAGACATTGTGTGATGTATCCCACAATCCTCCACATTAGATCTAAATTTGAAGTATTTCTTCATATATAACTTTCATTCTATCTCCTTGAATCATGCAAGACACACAATACTAGGAGAAAATGGCAAATCAGTGGATGAGGTCATCAACCTTCATAGATGTGTGTTCAACCACTGCCTACCTCGTCACGCGATATTAACTGGGGTACGGGTGGAATGGACAAAAGTTGCAGCGACCTAACCAGTGCATAGCATCACTTTATGAAGTCTTTGAATGTTGATCAAAACCATGTCGGTAGATGCAGACCAACTGGTTGGGGTCTTCTTGATAATCGCGATGAGAGGCTGGAGACACTAGGTGACATGATTCAGAATCGGTTACAGTGGTGCACGTGTAGACACCGTTTGTCTTCTTCTAGATTTTAAGTTCTATTATTCGTTCACCTACATCTTTTCAACATTACCCTGTGTTGAATTCTGTTGTCATTTTATTCTCGCAAATTTGATTTTGTCATGCTAATATTGTAAGGCAGCTTGAACATATGGGTATATGTACCAGGTCCTACGTTGTCCATGACTAAGTGACTGACCTGAATCATGTTATTTATTCTCATGATGAATATTGTTGAAAATGTTTTGACTACTTTGTTATTCATTTAGTTAATTTCAATTCATGTGGTACGACATTATGAGCTACTATATATTTACTATTACGACTGACTTACTAACAGACCAAGTGTAGTTTGATATGTTGAATGGTTGTAAACATTTAGTAGGATCTAAGTTTCTTATTAATTTGATACTCCTGTAAGATTTAGTTTGTTAACTGACATAAATACTCACGTAGAAAAATAAGTGACTGCATATGTAACTAAGGCCTTTATTTATCTATTGGCATAAAAAATAGAGCAATAAATAAACGCGTACTTTAATAAAATTTCAGGAACATGAAGTTTCAACAGACAACAACATTCTTGTTCACCACAATTTGCATAATCCAATAAAATAGCAAAATATTGTGCCCATATTACAGATGAAGGACACATTGTTGATAAAGATGGTGATGATGATAATAATGATGTAGAACGATTATTATAAGCAGCAGACGGGTATAATGTAGACGATGATGAAGATGGTACTGTCATCATCGACTGAGGTGTTGATGTAACTGCAGCACTACTCATAGAAAAAGATGATGAAGGATTTCCTGGTCTCACTGTAGAATAAGGTTGATGATGGTGTTGTTGGAAAGATTTATTTGATGATGAAGTTGATAATAAAGTATTTGGAGAGAAATGCAACTGATGTATTATCAACTGTATTAAACATTCACCTGGATTAATTAGTTGATTACTTAGAGTACAATTAACAATTGAATCACTTTGTAATGAACAAGAAGAAACCTTTTGTGGCAATTTTAAAAAACAATTAATAAAAGAAGTAGCGGAAAATATTCGAGAAGCAATCTGTGTGTTATCTTTAATTGAAATATCAACGAATACTGGTGACTTAGTTTTATTCATTGTAGACTTTAATAAGTATGATAATACATTGGCAGTAGTAGAAGTGGCAGTTGAATTATTGGTAGTGTTTTCAATATTTGAGAAGGGGATTGCAGTATTGGTGGGATTGGTCGATGTAGTCACTGTATTACATATACTATCACTACTTTTATCATTATTGTTTCCAGTAACATTAGAAGTAGTATGATTATTAACAAGTAAAATAAAGGATTGTAGAATATCGTCACATTGTACAGAGGGATCCTTCATACATAAATGGGATACGTAAATAATTACAGCAGCACTGAGAAATCGTATCTAGGAGAAAAAAAATCACAAGAATACCAGGCGTGTTACAAATATATCTGTAAACAAAAAGATAGGTATACTGCAGAGTAGAAAACTACAGTAACCTATGGCTGAGAAACTCAGGCTATGAAAATATAAAACATGTGTGAGTTGGCTTATAACGGAACGACTGAGTAGGTAATGCTGAAATACTAAGTAAAGATGGTTAATAAGTTGGTGAGCTTGTGAATTTTCATTAGTTAAGATGGTTGAGAGATGAATAATGTATGCCAAACAAAATCAATAAGTAATGTTAGTTGAAAGACAATCAAGTGTAATTGAACCAAAAGTGACCGTTAAGTGGGGCCATGTTGGTAGATACTAACCCATCGACATATATGCATTTACATTGTATCGTTCTCTAGATCCCGAATCCAAGCATTCATTGGTACATCATAAAAAACTGAATTTCTTATGATTCGCCAATATTTCCTTTACTATTTATCTTATTATCTAATAACGTGATACTTATCTAGCATGACAACTTGAGTAAAGCAAAAACTATGTAAGATTCTAAGATGTTTACAACTGATTGACCCACTGACAATAACGCAATAGTTAGATTATTCAGACTTATATAATCACATAGAATTAAAACATTACTAAAAGATAGTAAAGTATGAGATAAAATCACGATCTTTCTTTTTATTATCTCGTTTGTCAAGTACACATTCGTGTATATAGCTTCGAATCTAAATCTAGATCTAACGGTTGAGGATACTACCGATCAACCGCTTAATCAGAAGTGGAGGTTAATTCAACCCTAAAAATTAACGACTGGAGGTTAAAAAATGAATATTTTGAACAATTCAACCGCTGTCAGTATACTACTAATAATAAAACTCAGATAAAATGACAACATACTTCAGGATATGGACAATCGAACAGTAAAAATTTAATTTGATCTGGTGATGTTAGAAACATAGATTTAATCAATTCGCATCTTATTTGTGCACTAATTGAAATTAGTTTTATAAATAACAGTAGCCAACATTTCCTATTATTTAAAAAAAAAGAGGATTAAAAAACAAAACAAAAAGATAAGCAGGAAAAAAGTAAAACAAAAAAGTTCATAAAATAGGTTTGAAAATTCACCAGTGATTGAACTGAATTGATTTCGTGAAGACTACTTTTAAGTTGTTGTTCGCATTCGTAACAAACTAATTACGACTGAGTACCACTGAGAAGTAAGGAGAATTAAATATCTGTTTCGTCTTAGTATGGAACTCTTTCAGCAGTGTTCAATCAATGACACTATTAGGAGTCGAACTCAGGAACTTTAGGTCTCGGAGTGAACACTAAACCAAGATTTGCATTCCAATCAATATGTGATATACTGCAATAACATTAAATGCCATCGGTGACAACTGTCTCGCTCCCAGCCTATCTGAACAAAACCCACCACGACCTCGGATTAGAACTTAGAAAACTTCTTGAAATAGTCCCTAGTGAGAAAATCATTGCAGTTAAGTTGAAGTGGTTTCGGTTTGTTTATTGTATTCGTCACAAACTGAACTGGATTGGAGCAAACAGCTGTCTACTGTTCCATAACAATATCGATCTGTGACGACTAGAAACAACAGAATCTTAATGAATCGAAGATCGAATTTCGGTAATGTAAAAATGGTCCAGGCCGGATGGATACTTAAACCTTTCATATTGGGTGCATTAAGGGCTTCGTAACATATAAAAGGTTTCAGTCACAAATCGCCAATACAATGAGTGAACATAACAACATTTACTTCACAACTAAGCAAGTGCATTTATGTCATGTTTTGTGCAGATAATAAAATTAATGAATATACATCAGAATTTGATAACATCACTTGGCCTAGGTTAGACTACTGAAAACAAGGAAACACTAGATAGTTAGTTAGTACCACTATGAGACTAGTCAGCAGTAGACATCAACGTTCTACGTTATTCATGACTGACTAACTGAAGTTCATACATGTTTTTCAAAAATATTTCCAAAAAGCGAGTTGGTAGCATACAACAATTTTGATTGGTAGTTAGCCTTACTTCCAGGTTAAGAAATCTATGAAGTAAGGTGAGGGTGCATCGCCATGAATGATTTCATTTAACTCCACCCTACTTTTCTGAGAAGGAACATCACTACAATTCTGGTTATCTGAGGTAAACTGTAGGGTCGGCAGTACGATTTTTTCCTCGCAACTTAGGTTCATTGCTTTCAGTCTTACCGATCTTTGACCGACTTAAATATCACAGTAGGAACCAAGACACAATTATTTCAGACAATGTAGCCTGGATAATTCATCATGATAGACAAGTCCGATCACCACATTAATCCAGCAGCCAAGGTAATAATAAGCATAGAACTATGAGATGGAAAAATAATATAAATACAATAGACACATTACTAGACGTACCAGTTTGATACAACTACACGATAACGTAGAAAAATAAAATTAAGTAATAATTCTAGTGTAATAAATGCCAAATTCTGATAGGTAGTGGGATCAGACTATAAGAAATAATGAAAACAATGCAAAAAACAGTGTTTCAATAATAAAAAAATAAGCTAATAAATGAAGACTTCAACGAAATACACATCATAGTTTAATAGTTACGACTAATGAATGATGTATACCGATGTAAATAGATTGCTGAAGCTGTGAAGGATTAGAGATTAGCTAAGCGATGTGTAGTAAGTGCCTTATCTACTCTATATGAGATAGCGAAGAAGTAAAATTACAGGTTAAAGGTCAAATTAAAAAACGATATAATGAACCCAGTTAGTTCTGTTCTTAATTATGTCTTCATTTGAGATCTACAAGATAATCTATATCAGTAGTTAAAAGCGTTCATATAAAATAAGCCGAATTCACTCACAAATCTTATCGTCCATATCCTATGCATTTGATATATTTCTGTTATTACTTAGAATTAATTAACTGCTTAACGACCTGACATGATACCTTTGTTCTCTTTGTTCCGCATAAAACTGAGATAAAATGTGTTCAAAGATGAGAATAAGTCAACTCAGGGTAAAAGATCAACAAGGGAAGTATCAATGATCTGAAGAGAGAAATTTTGTTTGGTTCTGAGATTAAGACCAAAGTAAAATTAGAGGTTGAACAGGTTTCTTTTAGACAAATAATTCTGAACTCAACCGAAACTTCCGAAATTGAAAGTGGGCAAAAGACTACCGTCCTCGACAGGCTGTTGTTAATTTTATAAATGACTTTAAACGAGGAATCTGTTTTGATCGAGTGGCCTGTGTTTACATGATGCTCAGTAATTAAGCCTTTCTATTGATACACAGATACCTCAGTTTTAACGTGCAAGTGATATTCTTGAGCCCTTCTGGGTAGAACATAACAAACGACCTAGATAGCGAGCTTCACGGGAGCAAGGGAAATGATAAACGAATATGAAAGTGGTCAGATGAGAGAGTTTATTGTTCCGGTTATTGTTGAGCAAGGCATAGCTAAGTAACAGTAATTATAAGGGTAATGCAAGGAATAACAACACGAATGTATTGGATGATGCCAAGGCTTTCATAATGTAGTATGTGAATGTAAAAAATGTAGCTACAATTTATTGAAATTAGTCGAAAATGTGTTACAATAAGTCATTAACTCATATTACAAAGTACAGACTCGTGTACATGGTTAGACATGGTTAGTATGAAGGATAGTGTGACACAACTCGATTGCCGAAACTAACGTAAGTAAATAAGGCTGTGAATCTCTAACTTTGTGACAGGAACCTTAATTACTGAACCACAACTCCACAAAGGACCATAAGAAGTAAAAATACACTCTTTACGAATGATTCACTGGCTTACCGTTTAATAGTTTAGTTGTATATTTTGTTAAGGAATATTGGCGAAAGTGTAATACAGAAATGAGCTTGAAAGATTCTTAAAATATTCACAGTGAATAATCATTTTTGTATAGATTAGCGAATATTTTGGAAATTCGACTATATAAATAGGCTAATCAGCATCAAAAAATGTGTAGCCAATTTTAGTCAATGAGAAGGACTAATTATCAACGCATGTTTTATCAGTAGAAAAGGTAATACTAAGAAATATATAAAGATTTTACTGGATTTATTGGATTACTAATATTTACTTTCCATGAGCGTTACCTACTGTGAATCTAAAATACAACGACATATAAAGTAGTCTTAATGGTGGCATAACATCCGTATTCTAGAACCTATTTATCGGGAAGCCAATATTTCGACATCAACAAAATGATTGAACTTTGGCTTTAGGGTTGATTTTTCGTGATAAAAACCACTTATTTGGCATAAACCTAGTAGTTCGATCATACTGTCGAAAATTACTTTTTCCTAATAATTTTATTCTGAATGATACACATAAAACTACAATAATTGATTTTTAATTAGCTTACATAGGATTTGTAAGGATGCTCTTGATTAGCTATAATAATTAATTTTAAAATCTCAATTCGAAATCACGAAGTAGTTTGAATCAGCCAACCATTGATCACCAGGAAGCACTAGATAGCTATTTCATCTTAATATGGGACTTCTCACAGTGCGCATCCACGACTCCACAAGGGATCCAAGCTAGGACCCTCTGGCTTTGAAGCAAGCGCCTTAAAACTAAACCAGTGAGTCGGCTTCCAACGGTTGATATTTCTAGTTCAATCCAATCGCGATACGTTTGCGCGACCTCATCCATTGGCATCAGTGGGTAACTGCCTCACTCCCGAAACAATTGAACTTCACTGGTCGCGACTTCTCACTAGAACTCCAGGAATCACCTCGAGGAGTTAGTCACTAGTAAGCTGATATTGATTGCAATTGGGTGTTGTGAATGTCAAGTGACAATCAACAATCGCCACAATACCCAATTACAATGTCGAAATCGTCAGATTGTTTTCGTATCTTTCAATCGAACAAAATGAATCATAACTGAACACTTCTTACCATGCATAATTGTACATTCTTATTGATTAACTGATAGATGAATTCTGGAAGTAATGGATTAAACTGAATACGATAATGTAAATGCTCAATATTTTGCCAATCGACAATATCTTGGACACGTTTAGTTAGCCTAGACTGTTTTGAAGTTGAACCTTATAAAAAAAGAGAAGCAATATTTTAGTAGAATAACAATTCGTGATATGTATACAGTTTTTAAGAAATCTACAACAAACCATTTAATAAGATCTATTCGGATCACATAACACCAAAGACAAACACAAAAATAGAACAACACGGTTGGTGGAATTGAATTTCATTGTTCGAAATATTACCATAAAACAGATATTTTGTCTTAAAATGGGCTAATCGTTCTGCGGCTACATTCAAAGTCAATACGAATACTTTGAATAAACAAGAACGTCTCAAGTTATCTACTGCTAGTAAACTCGTATGTTGTAAAGTTCTGACAGAGCTGTAAAGAAAAATCATTGGAAACGTATACTTCAATGATTCAAGCACCTAATTTTAGGATACTACTATTGCAAGTTAATACCAAACTTTGACTATCATAAGTTAAGAGTGGACGAAATAGATTAAGGCTACCAATATTTATAAAGTAGACCTATGTAAATGACACCTAATCTCCATAAGAATTGTATGGATATGATAATATAATAAAACATATATTATCAAAAACGTTGGATTATAGGTCCAGGATGCGTATCTCACCCTATGCAGGACTCGTCAGCAGGATTTATGTACCACACCCCAGTGTTGATATTAATACAGAAACTCGAACTCAATTTATTAGTATTGAACGCTAATTAAATCTCTAGGATTTTATTTACTAGCTACAACTCAGCCGGTGATACCTGTGAATAAACGCTCCATCGAGTCAATCCACTCAAGGTGCATACATTAACAAAGAAGGTTGAATTCAGTCCTCAACAATATGAACAGGAAGATATAAACACACACAGAGTATAACAAGTTAATTGTTATATTTCGATGACAGCGGATAAGGATAAAACTTCACTTTCTAGGAAAAGTATTAACTTGAAAACAGAAAACGAGACATAGTGCAAATAAACATAACCCTATTAAAGGGCTTTATTTATAATTTCAATAAAATACATCTAAATGAGCCCATAGTTTCTTTGCTCTTTACAAGCGGTGATCTATTTATAGCTGCTAGAATATGATTCAAGAAGTATTTTGCAGTCAAACGTATACTCATTCTACTTTAATGTTGCAATACAGCCCGTTATTGAAAAAGCTAATGTTAATATAAATGATGAATAATGAATATATGATTCGACAAACTAGAGAACCAGGAAGATGTTTCATGTTTGACTCAAAGAGGATAGACAAGAGGAATATCTCTAAGAGAGCACATAATGTACATTATTATCCTTCAATAATCTAGAGCCAAACTTATCAGTTTGTCAAAATTACGATTAATCAACATCTTCCCAAGTAAGGGAACTGCTTAAATTATGTTAACTGTAGTGGCTACAAATTTCCCAGATATCCAATAAACTATTGTCGTTTTATTCCTTCCTCAAAGCTACGTGGACAGTTTTAATACATTGATGTGTCCTTTAAAAATAAGATTCATTCATGAGTTACGATTATTTTGTTACGGATGCCCTCAAAACAATGATTTTGTTAATTGGTGCAATCGAGTAAGTAACACAGAAGTTAGACTCAGTGTAAAATAAAAGAAAATTAGGGTCAGCCAAATAAGAACGTGGTACCATTCAATTAAGTCGCTGTCAGCTATGAAATATACATATAATACATACGACCAACTATAAAGACGGATATAATATACAATACAGAATAGTACTGAGGAGTAAAAACAGTAGCAAGCTGATTGTTCTGCACAAGCTTGGAACTCAATTTTTTATAGGGTTATTGTTTTCTATGATTATGTAAAATTTCGTGAGTGTTAAATAAAGTAACTATTGTAATGCATCCGAAGAGACGTACCTAATTTAGGTATTGGTATCTTTTTGATTTGTTCACTGAAATCTTCACGTTCATAAAATAATAGATATGCACTCCACCAACGTTTACCAGACCTTAAATGAGAAAATTTCGGCATATCATGTTGTGGAGCTTTCCATTCACCACCAAACCACTGATCAACAGCCTCTTTATCTTTATCTAACCGAACAGGGATGACCTTAGTGGTAAAAAAAAACAAGTAAATACTGACATCGAAGAAATAAAAACATGGTTACTGTATGACAAGTATCAAATACTATTGTTCATAACTCACCATTAGCAAATCGAATAAGAATATGAACACAAATAGGGTGTTTGGTAAATTTGTTATTCTAGCAAATAAGCATGATAAATTAAAATCTGTTTAAACATTTCAAGCACTAAATTAAGGATTGTCAGTAGTGAATGTCTTATGTGGAATGGTTAACTAGTATTTAAATCTCAAGAGGTAGATGACGCGACGAGGCAAAGAATTAACCTTAGGACAGCTTTTAATTCCATATATAGCAATAATTAAGGTTGCATTCTAAGATATATGGAAGCCGAAACCAATAGGGAAGATGTGCTTCTAAATTAAAGCCGAAGGCAATGTGACAATTTGACACTCCATAATCAACCTTCTGTCAATCTTTACTATAGTATTTATTTATATGTTTACGCATAAATCTAATGACAAGTAAATATACAATTTCAATCTTAGTAATTACCTTATGCAACCATTACTACCATTGTGACTCACAAAAAGAAGCTTATTTACCAGGTGCATATTCATGTATTGGGTTTTAGCCAAACTATGTGAGGATCGACTGGTTGCTTAAACTGATGAAGACAGTACATAGCTAGTTATGAAACTAAACCCCCCGAAAGATCCTGATATGGAGGGGAATAGGAAGAGTTATCTTCTCTGATTAAACCACATTTGTAAACACGGAGAGTCTTGTGTTAATAAATGTCATTAGAAACCACTCTGGTTACTGGATACCATACGATTGCAGTTCTTGACGCTGCTCCATTATCTTAGATTGTAGGTTTATAGAATGCCCCCTCTCTCTCCAAGAAAGCCACCTGCTCTAGCAAGAGCAAACTTGCAGAAACCCAGTGATAGTTTAATATTTACGAAAATGATTTATTTACAATTTTGCATTACTAACGAGAAAGATACTTACACTTAAGTAGATTCATCTGAGTTTACTTTTAATTCCCTCAATTGTTCCGCATTATTTTCATCCAGTATTTACATTTACAATGCGTATCTCCAAGCATTTTGATTGCAATGAATGTTGTGCTGCCACTAATACCTTAGGTCACTAAATGTTGACTGTATGAATTCAGTCACAGACTGTAAAACCTGAAACAATATCAATGAAGCTGCGAGTGTCACTTAAAAAAAGGGCTCTTCGATTACTAGTTTATGATACGACAGTAAAGTATGATGAAACGCTGCACAGGAAACAACTGTTCAGTACATCCTGATTTTGATTGATTGATTGCTTAACTAAAGTCAGTCCATGCTGTGAGACATTAATCTGAACACTACAAAAGTTCCTCAGGGTCGACACACTTACTATACATACTTAGCAACTAAAAAAAAGTTACTTAAGAGAACTTACATTATGATCATCATATTTATACCATTTGTAAGTTTTCGTTTTAGGTCGATAATGTCGAATAAATGAGTAGTAGTGTCCAGAAGATGCTTGACCACTATGTACAACTACACCACGTAAATTATATTTCGTGCATGGATTAGTATCATCAATTTGTTCATCACTGTTAATAATATTTATCACCTGCTTCACTTCGTCAGTACGAGCCTGATTATCAGGTGTAGAGACAAAAGTACCATCGTTATCATTAGCAACAGCACTATCAACGTCATTATTGTTACTGTTAATGCCGTCAACGATTCCATTAAATGACGAATCTAACGAATCCTTTAAACCTTGTGCAGTATATGGAAACATATCCAAATGACGTGGAAATTCGCAATAATTATTGAATTTGAGCGACACACCCCTATATAAGAACAAAAGAATAAATGGTTATCAATTAAAGTTGTTAGGACGAGAGATATAAATGAGAGTAACAAACTCTAATCTGTCATTATATCAAAATTATTAAACTCGTTAGTGTGAATTGTATTTAGTTTGGTCAACATAGCAATGTTGACTCATCTGGGAAATAAATCTCCAATAAATCGAAAAATAAGTCCGAAATTCCAATGTCAGGTAACAATTTAGGTTAAGCTTGAAACACGTTGAATGACCTGACATAATGATGAACTTTTGATGGTATAACGTTGCTGGACAGTAAAAAACGTTATGCATCATATATATATATATATATATATATATATATATATATATATATATATCCCAAAACCCAGACAGTAAGCTCACGTTTCTGAATTTTATAAGATTTGCAACCGTTAACTACGTAGTTCAGATCTCACTTTGTCTGCCTCGGTTTCAAAAACAGCATAGTTGCATCACTAACAATTCACAAAGGGCTCAAATTTAAGTACATAAATTTATACTAAGTAGGTGAGTTACTACTTCAACAAGGATTTAATTAGCATGCTTTATGTATCAGCAGTGATAATTGACAGTATCCTATTGATTTCACATTTATATCTTTCGATATCATTGATCACTTCAATCATATAAACTAAAATGACAGAAAAATAACGAGAATCCAAGATGTATAATCATGAAAATTTACTTACTGTTCCCAATCATAATCAAAACGCTTCAGTTGAATAGTCAATACTAATGGTAATTTTTGAATACACATTCGTTTCAATATTGGAATTTTTTTATTACACATTCTACAATTATAAGCATTTTCACCTTCTAATAATTCACCTTTCACATATTGTTCTAATGAATCAAGTAAATTTCTATGATCCAATATGTCAACATTTAATGTAGTAAATGATTCATAACTTGTATATCTAGTTTTATAATGATAAACAAAAAAAAAGTATGCAAGCGGTAAAAATAAATAAAATCCGAAACAAAATAGTGCCTCTTACATAATACATATTTTGGTTGTGTAAAATAAACACGGTCATAGATGAGCGCTATTAGGAAGTATTAGGGTGGTTGTCATTCTTCGGTTGGTGTTAGTCTCTTACATTTTATGTTTTAATGTTGATGACAAAAATATGCAGGGTAACGTAAAGTGTAATGTTTTTAAGGCTGAGCATTTTGTCAGCCCTTTGTCCGTTATGAGAATGGAGCATTCTTAGTTGTATGAGTGACTCCTTAACACCATCAGACCACTGCACAGCAAACAACATGGCTTTGATTTTAGAGGTCATGTTTTCTGTTTTTGTCACACAATTACCCAATAGATGCAATTAAAGTGAAAAATCTTCAAAGGACGTGTTCCAACCAGTATAGTTTGATTAGGTTTTAAAGTTATATAGCCAGTTATGGCTGCTTATGAAATGAGATTTAAAAATACTAAACAGCAAGGACAGCAGAGCTCAATGATAACTAAAGCAAACAGAATACATAAAAGAACTTAGAGAGAGGAAAAATTTTCAAGTGCTTTGTCATCAGTTTAAGTAATGAAATATAGTCTGTCATGTACAATGCAATACCTGGCACATATGTGCACCAACCCGAATTGTCACACCTTATCAACACAGAAAGATGAATATCTATAGCGATTCATTTTACGAAGTATAGTAATTAAAAAAAACAATTGTGTTAGATTAATATCGTAGAGACTAGTGGTTAGATGTGTTTCTTACAAATGAAGATTCAAAACATCATCATCATCAAGAGCCAAAATACTTCATTCAAAATGAAAGGAAATCGATTAGAGCCTTCATACTCCTGAGTTTAGTCACTCGAAAATTTAGTGATAAATATATAGACTACAAAGCTGAGTGACAATGGTTGGAATCCTACAGACATCATCACTCACCTCAAGATTACGGGTATACCTATGAATGTGAAACAAGACAAGTCAGTAGGAAACATAGGTATAAGGTTCCGTGCTACTTGGCATTCGTCATGAGGTAACTGCCATTGTGGGTGTTCATTGGAGAAGATATGATGTGAGTTTGACAATAAAATATCAGGTTTAAAACGCTTTAGTGAGGAAAGATCTGCTCTATAGTTGTGAAACTGGGTCTTTTTGAGTTGAGGCAACTATATATTTGACTACCGTTGTAATCGAAGGATTACACACACAGTGCCAGCACAATGTTTGTAATACCGAGGTCTTGTAATGTGTCATGGAATGAAGATGAACATTTGATAGAAGTTAACATTGTAAAGCATCAGTTTTTTTTACCTGGTCAAGCTTTACAAATATTCGAGGCTCGGGAATAGTGTGTTATTTCCCGACTCTAGGACTAGGTATAAACAGAAGACGTAGTCAATTTATGACATGAAATAGTGATATAAAAGAAAACTGCAGTAAATAAGCCTATATCAGTCCGGAAAACCTACCTGGTTGATACCTAAAAGAACGTGCAGCTTAGCGTCTTCAGCTCTCATTAAATATGGTTAAGAGCTCAAATCAAGAGTGATCCTACTGCAGTTTGCTAGTAAATTCTACTTAAAAGTATACATACGATGTTAATATTCATAGGATAATCAGGAGAACAAACATACATGGATGTCACATGCACTTACCGATGTGGACAATCTAAACAGATTTTTTGATCAGCAAATTTACCGCCTAGCACAACTTCTACAATTTTAGGCAATTTACATAAATCTAATGCTTCATCTAAATCATTGCCAAGTATTTGAAAGAATTCCAATGCATCATGTTGGTCTCGAACATGTACAGCTTCTGCACGAAATCTAATCATTTTAACAGGAAAAAAGAAAATAAATACGTACGATAGACACACAACTATTACAAAGACTTCAAAAACATAACTGTCATTTATTTGTAAGTTTATTCTACACCTTATAAATTCATTTCACCAGTGATGTCTTTTTTTGCGAATTACATCATACTACTTAATAATTCAACAGTGTAATTATTACCAAACAAGTATAAACTTCAATCTATTACATTTTCTCTTACATTTATATTATTTTGTCTTCATTATTTATAATATTTACCGAAATCTTATCTGTTCGAAATGGATTCTATATTCTACATAGAACAACAATTCATCATATTTTGTGTTAGTTTAAAACACCGATAAAATATGGTTTAATTTATCACGTTTCCTAATCCTTACATACATTTGATTTGATACTAAGACTTCAATCAAAAATTAGAAAAAACTAGGAAGTCTCGTTCCGGTATGGAACTTAGCGTACCCACATCTACAGAGTGAGTTAGGATCAAAAACCACGGACCCGTACAGTACTCTCCATCCATAGACCAATGAGATAATAACCAGTAGTTGACATTTCTAACTTCGATCAATTTACGTTAACAATTCTTTGAGGTATCCAACTTCTCGTTGATTTTAACGACTTATAACACCTAGAATACCTCATAGTTAGTGACTTGGAAACAATATTGTCCTTCCTATTAGAACTATTTATTCAGAAAAAACTGATGTTTACTTATTATCCTCGTAGGGATTCCATAAATATTTTGTAGTTTAACCTTAAATCTATGAAATTGAGATCTTGATCACTAGCCAAAACAGCAAAGAATGACGTAGATGTTATCAGCTTTCAAAAAGCGTATTGAGAAAGATATATAGGTATTTCGCCTGAGCCATAATGAGTGTAAACAGTTCAAAATATTGTATAACATCTACTTATGACGAGATTTGCTTAGCCCACCTCTACCTTGCTGAAAATAGTTAATCATTCAAAGAATAAATACGAATAAACATGTCTATGCGTCAGTTAATCAATCAACAAAATAAAGCCAGACAGAGAATTACTTGAAATTGCGCCAAAATTCAACTGGTGCATAATATTTAATACGACTGTAAGCCAGATGGCCAAATATAGTCTGCATATGATATAATACGTTAAGATGATGAATTTTTTCTTTACTTAAGGGGTTCGATCCTGGTTCATGTGATATATTACTTTGTGTAGTGTTACAACTGCTTGATACAATGTTTGGTTTAACATCATCACTACATGTTGTTGTTGAGGAAGAATTCACCACTTTATTAGTTTCGTTACATTCAGACGATGATAGCAAAAATTCAGGATTTGCACTAAGTACACAATCACGAATTGGATCCAATGTAAACAATTGCTGTATGATCGAATTCATATAACATGTCGCCCCACCATTTTTCAGACCAACAAAATGATGTGCTTTAGTATTCATATCATTATCATTACGATCATAATCACCATGATGAAACTGATGATGACCAGTCCAATGATTCTTATCATTATCAGAAAACAATGACGATGATGGTAGTGATGAAGTTGGATTGCTACTATTAATTCCAAAATTATAATCCCAGTTGAAATTCATAGGTCTTGCATTAGCTGAAATTATTAATAGTTGTATATTAATTTTGAAACAATTAAAAAACCGTTGTCAAACAAAATAAAGACATTCGAGATCGAATGAATGTTACTAATTGGGATACAATAGAAGTGATCCTTAAAATAATAGCAAAAAAGCCTTTGAAAAACGACAATGCAATAGCGATTGAAGTAAATAGATGGCACTTTATTGTCGGTATGAATAACGCCAATGGAATATAGACACCTTAAGATGACAAGTAACAAATAAGGCGTAACTTGAGGACTGGAATACGTTATCAGACATAAAATAGAGACATTTCAATGATAGGGGATTTTCACCTCAATTATGCTGCTTACTCAGTTAGACAGTTAGTCATAATGTAGAGTAAAGTAGGTGCGTGCATCAGTTCCAGTTGCCAGGCCCCAATTAGCAGATAGCGATTAAAATGTTGGACAAAATCCCAGAGTCGGGGAGATAGTCACAGAGTTATTATTTATGCAAAGAATAAGAGATTGACGATAAGATTTAGAAAAATATAATTAAGTAAACAGAAAATTATAATAAGTTCAGAAACTAAGAATTTTGAGTGCGCCTATGTCCCAGAACCTGCCGAAGTGTGAGTATTTGGTCTATACAACAACCACGTCCAGGTCCGAAACCACCTTGGTTTTCTCGAGTTTGCTTTTCACCAGCTATAATTAGACGTCGAGGTATTATTGAAGCTAATATTTTAGACACTATGTTCGTTAAACTGATTCCTCGGTAATTGTCATATGAGGACTTCTGTCCTTTCTTAAAGATTGGGACGATTAGTGTTCGAAACTAGTCAGATGGGATTACGCCCAGTTCCTAAATTTTAGCCAAAATCTCAGTTAATCTCGCTGCTACAGCTGGACCACTGTCCTTAAATATCTCAGGAGTTAATCCATCAGGTCCTGCTGATCTCCCTCGCTTTAAGTTCCCTGTAGCCTTCTCAACCTCACTAAGACATGAAGGGTCAATATTAATTTGCAACTCAGATTGCTTGAAGATGGTGGACAACTGGGATAACGCCAACGGCCAGTTGAACTGTTCCCTAAAGTGTTCTACTCATCGGACTAATCTTCTAGATTGACAGAGAATAGTACAACCATCTTTTTCTGAGATAGTTTCACTTACAGTAGGATTTCTGATATCCACTTACTTGATAAAATTGAACAGTTGTATGCTGATACCTATTGCCGCTGCCTTTTCCGTCTCTTTAGCTTTCGCCACCCACCACTGCTCACAATCATTACGTAAGCTTTTAACCAGCTTGTGTTTAAGTTGCTTTCGCTCCTCATTCCGTTCAAAATCAGACGAAATGTGTTGCCGAGTACATATCAAGTCAGAAAACTCAGCTGAAATCCACTGAGTTTTCTTAACATTTTGATTTAGATATCACTGCTATTTCAAAAGCTATTTGTATATCACTCCAAACTCATTTGAGATGGGTATCACTAAGGTAGTTGACTAATCGGTTTTCTAGTTGTTCCTGAAATGTATTCTTGACATTTTCATCATTAAGTTGAATCCTTGCTATTGATCTTTTAAGTCCAGTGAGACGCAGACTAATAAGCGCTCGCACGAAAACAAGATCTGAGTCTAAACATGTACCCTAAAATGAGCGGTAGTCTTCTATCGAGCTTGTCCAAGAGTTTTCTGTAAATTTCATCTTTTACTTCATCTAGGCTGCAATTAGTGGGAGCGTAGGTAAAGACAACGAAGTGGCGACGGTGTGTCCCTATCTTTCCGAGTTTTTACTGTACCAGTTAGTCAGACAGCTTACAGGCGACTGTCTATTAGTATCCAGTCAAGAAGAGTCTTTTCTACTTTCAAACTAAGTGCTATGACTACATTAGTGAGCGTTCGGGTAGTATAGATGGGGTCTCTGGATACACAAAGGGCAAGTCATGGAGGTCCTTCATTTTGACAAGGTGAAATCAAACGGATAGCTATACTTGGATCCGAGACGCAGAAAATATAGATGGCATGAGATTCTAGAGTCATAGCTAAGGAAGTTTGTTGTTCTATTTGACACAATGTTTAAACATTAGAAACTTAGATAAGTAGTTTAGCGCAAGGTTTCAGGAGACCAGGAATAACATTTTGTGAACCTGAACCACTAGTGGTGCGAGGTGATAAAGGTACGTAACAAGGTTAGTCGTAGGGACAAGAAAGTTATTAGGAGTTGAGGGTAAGACTTGACCTCAAACAAGATGATCTCGTATTCTGGCTGGTAACACCATAGAGGGATATTACTTCTTGAGGTACAGGAAAAGGACACTGGGTTAGTGTTGATTTTGATGACCTAAGAGTGTGGTCGCAGAGACAAAGAAATAGGTGTATGCAGTCGATCAAGTATGACCTTTTGATAAGGAGCTTTTGAAGTCTGAGCTCCACTCTTCGAAAGGCCTTACCGCAGGAGACAGAAATCCGAGGATGTGGTGAGGTGTGACATTTTTAAGATTGACGTTTTCTAACTCATTTTTTTCACTTGTGAGAAGACAGCATCGGTGCAGACGCTGGTTATCCGAGGGGAACAACTTACTGCTATTATACACCATTACAGTCATCAACAGAATTGAATCCTTCGTTGCCTTCAGTTTTTTCGCTCTCCTGGAGAAACACATGTTTCAGCCAATATAGTACGGTTGGGTTATCACGATAAACAAGCCTAATCACCATGTTAAGCTAGCAGCTACGGTTGGGGGCTACTAATAGTGGCATAAAATGATCCGTTGTCCATCACATGCAGTCATCAGTGACCGACAGACGAGCACACTGATATAATCTGGTTATGTGATAACTGTTTACGACATAAGACTACAGTCGCAGATACTGAATTAAATGAGATTGAATTTAGGGTTATTAGCCAGGGAAATAGTAATCTCTATCTAAAAAACAGTACACACAACAGTAACATGATTAAATAATATAAACCACTTGACAACGATATTTTTTTAAAAGAAACTGAAACATGACTATCGAAATTAAATCCCCTCTATCAACTATAACCAAAATCTAAATACATTTAATTCCAAAAGCTTGAAAATGAGATACATCTATTATTTGTGATAATGTAATCTAACTTACCGCAGAAAACTAGATCGTACAACATAGATGTTAACAGTTGATTAACTAATGGATTGAAAATGGTTAAAGATAGCAAAAAATCAAATGAACATTTCATTAAGTTTCTTGAACATGATAAATTAGAAGATGTAGAAAAAGGTGATGTAAGATTTTTAGAACTAGAATCACTAGAGTTGTTGTTCTCAAAGTTACTAATCATTATGTGATGTTGATTAGTGATTTGTGAAGATACTTTAGACCCACGTATTTCATTATATCGTTTAGAAGCGGGAAATAAAATAAATTCCAGTATATCCTGAAGGTAAAGTAAAAGACAATACATAAAAATGTTTATCCAAAGTGAATTACTAATTAAAAGTTTTAGATACATAAATAAAGAGACAGTGTTAAACAAGTAGGATAAAGATAAAAACGAGCGAATGTAACAGTAATGAAGAGCTGAGTAATTCTTTTCTTGAAACAGATAATTAGAAAACAGCAAATGTGAATAACTTCAAATAAATAAATAAGTCATAAATGATAAACTAGTACGTATAACGGATGTTAGGAATACTAACGCCAAAACTAACGCGGGAAAAAAACAACTGCTTCATTTAGCTTTTTCAACCAAGAGATATAACAACGAAATATAACTCTACCCGATACTTTGTTGAAGTGATAAGAAACTATTTCTGCATCGAAGTAATTGACTAATATATTTTTCTTCAATAATTTAAGATCTTACAAGCGATTAATGATATTTACATCTTTCCAATGAATAATAAGCTCAATGGTCATCAACAACATACTTTTAAATACACAATGTGACATTAAAGTTGCCTGTTCACTTGCCATAAACTTGTCCTTAATGTTAGCCAAAATCACCAATATAAACTGAGAAACAAGATAGCAAAATTGTAGGGAAAAAAAGAAATACAAGTCACAGCATTCAGGATGACGAGTCAATATTATGACAGCAGGGATTTAATAATGTGTTGTTGAGTACATAGAAGAGGTTTCGTGTGACAGGCGTTTAAACAAACTAAGGTGCTAATCTTACACAATGTATTTACGAGGCAATATACATGGTAATAGAAGAAGATGATCAACTCTTATTGAATAGGATGACTTATGACGCCAATCTTAGGATTTGCTCAGCCATCCTAACATGCAAATTATTTAACCGTAAATAGAAACTAAAGGCGACGCGATTTAAATATAATGCGAAATCGTGTTAAAAGAAAAAAAGCAAAAATATAAGAAAATAGTTTCGAGGTACACACGAGAAACACAATTTAACGAACGAGTTATAATACGACACACTTCCGTTTAGTAAATTTAGGTGCGTTGGTAAACGTGAAGTCAACAGAATATCCCAAATATTGGCTGAGGACCACGTAACGAATATTCGATAGTATGTTGACACCAAACAGACAACTACCATACAAAACAACGGTTTGAAGATTAAGTAGTTAGCTAATTAAATGTAAAGCCAGACACATGTGTGATCTAGCACACAACTAAAGCATTACTACCAGAATATACTTCAACAACAACGAATAAAAAGATACAAAAGAGAAAAAAGATAAAAAGTGGATAAATCGGCATTACTCACGCTAACTACCAATCGTGTCGTCGAATTTTTCAAATCCCTGATAACGATTATAGAACTGATCTCAACCCAGTAGTCTGTATTTATCAACAAGGTTCATGAAAACAGTCTACTACATTTATTGATGGCACATTTTGATTTATCAGCCAACAGGTTTCTTCCATCCTACTACAATAGCCAACATCATGCATCCAGAAAGGATCTAGTTGGGCATACGTCACCCATGTCTCAGTCTATGAAGAATCACAACCACCTCACTTAAAAATTTATATATCGAGGGTTTGGTCCTAAAAAAGAATCTGTAGGTTCGCTATTAATGGAGTTTTCTACTAGAACAAAACAGTTATTTAGTACTTCCAAGTTTGTTTAATCAATATCAGTGCACAATATAACACTTAAAATTCAACAATTTTCACAACACCTTCATATCTAGAATAAAACTTACTTTAACTAAACACAACTGATTCATTGAATAACCTGATAAACTATTATAATCCAAAGCATTAGTATTTACAGTTCTCAGATTGGTGTCAACACATGTGATGTGATGATCATCATTATTGTTTAAATCAACACAGCCTTTCAGTAAGTCATTGATCTCTTTAATTTCATCTTCAGTTAATAATTGTAACAATGAACTTGATGAATCAATGAAACACTTATACAATGCCACCCAGACTCTTAAATGTCCACAAATTAAGAGATCTTTCTCTTCAATAGGTATATCATGAAATTGATGGATTATTTTATCTGGTCGGCATGTAGCGAAAGTTATCCATTCCTTCTTTGTTGAGGATACTAATGAATCTTGAACAACAGATTCAGGAGTTGTTGGACAGTGAAGAACGTCATCAATAAAAGAATTAGAAACAGATGCTTCATAAGATCCCATATGACGATTAATTACCTATAATAGAATGATGGAGAGGGTAGTAAATAAGTGTTACAATAGTAGAAGGAGTTGTTAACTTTTGCAATTTCACATCATAGATTAATTGAAAATGACGGAGTTATTCACTACTGCATAATTATAATGTGGTAACAACGTACAATTTGTCATGCTCACATAAATCAGTTACGGATGAGTTAGAAATTTGAAAATGAAATAATTTTAAAACCGAGGAAGTAACAGGACTTAAAAGTGTACGAAGCGTTGCGATCGATTGAAAACCATTTCATTTGGAATCATAAACTACTAGTTAAGACATTTGTGCTGACCTGAGGCAGTTACTAGTCACCTGCGAATACAGCTCACACTAACAGCCTATGACTTCGTGGAATGAAACCACTATCAGTCTGACTGTGTCGAGCAATAACAAAAAAGAGAAAACAGCTGTGTAATAAGCTTGCTCATTAATTGTCAAATAGACATCTCGCCTTCGTCAGACTGTTCAATTTCAAGTGTCAACCAAATAGTGAACACACCCTTCGAGTACTCAATTTCTAAAACATACACAGAGTATAATATATTGATTTGGACATGTTTGGAATTAGTTTGTTCTGAAGAATGATACTCGTTGAATGATACAAGGTGTTCGAGAATACTGCAGGAATGCATTTGAAAGAGTCATTATTATGTAAATACATAAAGAATATATGTATTATTACTATGGTTAGACTTAATAATTTCGAATAAACTGAGCATTGGATAGATTGTTCATAAAAATAAGTAATAAATAGTTGTACTGTTTCAAAGGGCGAAAATTAAATTTTCTGACGTAAGTCGCGAAAAGTCAACAAATTTTATTTTTACTCACTGGAACATTATAAATATGTCACTTATTTTTATAAACATAAAATATAGTACTAAAAGGCACCAAAAGTATATGCATTCCATACTTAGAAACTTAGCATCATGAAACAAAGACGGAAAGTGATCATAACATAGATGCAAAATTTAATAAGGCAACAGTAAAATTACAGGGTAGAAGGTACAGTTTGGAAAGGGAAACTATTAAGAGATTCTATTCCATTGAGAAAAGTCATTAAACTTCATAGTGACTTCAATATTAAACTATAAAATGATCGACACTAGCTACGTCTGACAAGGTCACAAACCCCTAACTTGTATCGTCACTGTAACCCCCGACCGGAAAATCGGGTTGGATCCACAGATGCCAGTACTATACAGCTTTCCTTCAACTTAATTGCGGAGTTAGCAAATAATGCACGATGTAGTAGTCTCTGGGATAAGATACAAACTATGGCTAAGCCGCAGACATAAGTGTTTTAAGATAGTAACATCAACTGAATTGTCATCACTGTGCCCTGACACATATGACAAAGCCACAACACTATTAGCATAGTGTTCCCATCGAATGTCAATAATACCTCGGATAAAACGACTGTTAGATACAGACAGACGCCAAACATTCCTCAGATTACAGAGACCAGGTTGTACACCTGATCTTTTACAGTCAGACATACATCATGATGGTGCCAAAAATGGTGAAAATTGGAATAAATCGCCGATGTGAATTAAATTAAGCGTAGATTGATATCATTTGACACGCCACCACTATCACACGTACAACTACCCAAATACACGAACTTTTCGACTACTTCCAATTATTCACCACAAAAAGTGTGAGTAGGTACATACTCCTGTCTCTGATCCAGAAGTACTTTACATTTTGAAGGTGTAGAGTAGGTACCATACCTACTAAATACCAACTTATTTATTTAGATGGCCTGTGTGTTACTGCATAATAAGTCAACAACATCCGCATACTAGTGTACCAAAAGGATGAGCAGCAATCAATACAACCTTGTCAGTTGTAGCTTATTGTAATGTGATCAGTGTCTAGGTTTGGTTTGGGAGTCAACTTCAGGTCGTAGTCTGAATGAAGTTGTAGAATACAGTCTGATTGGCACAGATGTCTTCAGTATTATTCTTGTAAAGTTGACCTCATCGTGCTAATGTGGTATGGTAACTTGAATCTATGCGCATATATGTCAGGTTCTACGTTCTTAATGACTGACTGACTGATGGTTTCAGAAAGACTACACCAGATGTCGACATCAATAGCAACAATCAAAAAGTCTATTATTCAGCAACATCTTATCAAACTGATAGGACAAAATTTAACAGTAATAATAATAATAATAACATACCATGGCTCGAAGCCAGACAACCTCTTCTGTGAGCCAGTGACGAGTACTTTGTAAGAAATGTTCATGACAGCGCATAAATGGAATAAGTTGGACAAGCAAGTTAAAATATTCATCTGATTGGGATATCTTTGATGGAACATAATCCTAAAATATTGTTGAAAAAAGAGTGAAAATTAATTACTTCTATAGCTCGGAAGTTAAAGAGCTAAAAAAATATAATTCTTCGTTAAATATTTGTCAATGATTCTTATGAATCAAACAAAGATACCGAAATCAAGTTATGTTTATATTAAAGTTACTAAAAATACTCTACACGTTTTTGCATTTAAGACTGACAGTTTTCTAAAACCATCAACTGTTTCCAAGCTGGAATTCATTGTTGCTTGCGATGGAAGATACTCCATGGCAAGATTAATTGGAAGCAAAACAAAGAAAAAAAAATTGCCAAGTACTCTGCGCCTAGTCTCAGGACTAATTACTCGATTGTTCTACGATAAATGAATAGTACTTGGAGATACCTATGATTAAAGATCTGTAACCTACTCAGATCCTACGATTTCAGAGACTACGTTTAAATTAATATAGACAAAATATACAAAAACTTACAGGTAACCAGTTGAATAGTTGTTCCAATGCACAATAAATATTATTCCCATTATTATGTGCGGCAAGTGTTAATAACATAAGCACACAATGTCTTGTAGATAACCGAATAGTCAGTGAATCAGAAAATAATAAATCTTGTAAAAAATCGGCACCAGTTAGTCGATAATTATAATTATAGAAGTGAGACTGAAGAGGAGGACAATGTGTATGAAGAACAGGTTGATAACAATGAAGCTTATATGAATGTTTATGGTGATTGTTACTCCGATGGATACGACGGCTACGGTGATCAGATACTGAGTAATTCTCTGATAAATTACTAATTAACATTCGATCTGATAAAGGACTATTTAAAAATGTGTGAAAATCATACTGAGGAAACAAACATTGATACCATGGAATACAGTTTAAAGCTTCTATGATTACTGAACCTTGAGTATTACCACTTCGAAAAGAATGGAAGCACTGTTTATGGAAGTCACAAAATGACAACTTTGATAGACCTTTACAATTAGCTTTATTAGAACCACGTGTACTATTACTACTACTGCTAGTACTAGTACTAGCACTACTACGACTTTTATTTTTAGTATTCTTCTTTCCATCACCACCAACATTGTCATTATTCGATGAATAACTAGACGATGATGAAAATGAGTGCAATTGATGGGTGGGAGACAACGGTGAAGAAGACGACGAGTGGAAGACTGTTGAAGACAACTCAGATTCACATGGTAACAAAGACAATACCGACGAACATAAATGAGTTGAACTGGACAAGGTGTTATCAAATGTTGGACTAGAATGATCGATAGGCTGAATGATATCATTCGTATCTGCTTTGACTTTATTTTCTGCTAATACGAATTCAGAGGAGGATAGAACGTTTTCTGACGGTGATTTATCTATGAGACAAAATCAAGACACAAATAATAATGGAGGATATGTATGTATTATGATGAACAACAAAGTGTTAATTTCTAACTACTGCAAAGACACTAAGTAGAATGATGATCAATTAAGTGCAATTTCGCACTTTCAGGAGATGGAGAATACCTCCAGGGCAAGGTATAAATTAAAGTGCTTTCTGAAGTAGACGTTAAATCGTGAACCTTTCATTGTCATTCTAGACAAAACACTTAAAAAATCTTCATTGAGACACTTTTTATCCTCCTACTCTACATGAAAAACGAATCTGAGATTTATAGCAGATTACTAAAGTCTTAAGAAATGTTGTTCACGAGCTCATAATGAAATGCAAAAAATCAAATCTCAGAGAATCAAAGGACAAAATAGCCATTCACAAACGGCGTGGACACTGGTACATATGTACGTTAGTTCAAGTTTATATACCCCATTAGCATGAAAAACATTGAATTTACAACAACAATACTGAAATATACCATAACGAGAGCACACGAAGACATGTCTAATAAAAGATATTCCAACACGAGATCTAGAGTAAGAAGGTAAGGAGAGAATGTAATTGTACAATTTACCTTCTATCCTACTCGTACACCGAATAACATCGTGCTTCGATGTAAATGATAGGTAGGCAAACTTAATACATGTCCCAACTACTTTATAAAAGGAGGATTCAGAACTTCAACAACTAGTTAGGTATTCTTATCTAGTGGTATACTTCTAACCTCAGTAGAGCTTGCTCAGTCATTCCAAAATACGCAAAAGTTGTATCAGAGACACTGATAATCAAAGAACTTTAATTAACTTTTATCTTCTATTTTTATTGAAAGAGATTTTCATCCAGTAGTTAATACAAATCAGATCGATGGACAGTATACTAGACCTCTGCTTGTCGAATAGGCATTTAACCCATGACATGAGTGACGTCAGTTGGCGAAATCCAAACAAGCTTTCTAAATCCATGCAGAGACTTCATTAGACAGTGACTTACAGGGCTAATCAGATTTTCGAGAAAATAGAAGTGATCAAAGCAATGAACTACTTCAATACCTAAAATAAATAAAAATGATAATGCGGATCAGTCCTGCAGTAGTACTGTATTTAAAACAGGTAAAATCTAAGTAAGATACGGTGACCACTTTTTTCGACTACGTTAACACAAATTAGATGTTAACAGATACATCATTAATTTCCTTTATTCAATAAATATCGCCAATAATAAACATGAATACAACTGGAAAAATGCTGAAACTTGTTGGCATAATTCAATGTGTAATCAAGAATGTTTATAAGTTATGCCGTAGTCATTTCAACATTATGACCTTAGCAGAACAGAGCCAGATTCAACTGTTCCAGGTTTATTTGGGCTGTCTATAATAAATATTTACATTGACCTCATTTTGTGGAGATCAGTATTAAACTGTTGTTTGCATTTGTTACAGATCGATCTCGGTCGGGTAACAGTTAAGTACAATTTTATACTTTTCAATGAAATGAACTTAATGGAAGGCTATATGAAATAAAGAAAAAAATGAATTCTTAGTTACTTTTTAACAAATTATTCTCCTGTGTATTATTCATTTCTGTACACCAAGAAGAAAGTTTCATGATGCGATCATGCTTCATGTTGAAATCTTTGAAATATTCCATTAGATTTTCACAACCAAATCTTGTTTGCCAGCCAGTCAAGCAGAGGTTTGTAAGAGTGGAATAGTTACATTTAAGCCAACAATTTTCAATTTCATTTAAAGGCACCTATGAAATATCAAATTACTCGTTATAAATAAGTTAGTAAACCAGTGTTGACTTATAATGTCATTAAAAGTAAGCCACAGTGTTCAATTCTCAAGCCATTTCACTCAACTAATCTGTTGTAATCATAGATTTGAGATTATTTATTCACCTATTTAAACGCATTAAATTGGTATAAATTAGTACCAAAAATATATGCACCAAATAAGTACAAAAGTAATATTGTGAAGAAAGAAGGTAATAACAAGAAAAAGTTAAAATTTAATTAAACAACTAGAAAATTACGAGGCACGAGTTACAGATCGAATGAAAATACAAACAAGTGGATTTCAATTCAATGAAGAAAAGTCATTATACTTTATAAAGAGATTAACAGGAAACTGCAAAAACATTGTCATTAGCTTCTATTCTGTGCTATATAATAAGGTTTCAAGCCAATGATTTGTAATATCTCTAGAACCCGAACCGGAAAGTCGAGATGGTCTGATAAATGCTAGCTCTATGCAGCTTGCTTTCATTCCACAGTCCTAGATGTTAGTGATTGGTATATCATCAGCTTCACAGATTGTTTCACGGACACTAGACTTTTAGCCACCAGTGGATCGGAGGAGTTGAAAGAGCTCCCAGCAATTAAAAGATGTAACTGACACTTCCAACTCACTGACACGTTCTGAGAACCAAGTTTTTCGGTCTTTACGGAAGCTTTTCACTATATTCCAAAGTAAGAATCTACGTTTATTATCAAATATATGAGTGATCGCAGTGGAGACGTAATTCAAGGAGTTGTAAAGAACCCGTAAAAACCTAATACTTATAAGTGGGACGTTTAGCAAGCTAGCGACAGACGTGGCCCGCCATTTTAATGGCATCATGCAAATGCAGTCACTACTCATCTACGTATTCGGTGAACTGGTATTTAGACTGAAACCTAACTCAGACTGATATTTGCTTATATAAGAGGCTACAGCGAATTTACCAACATCAATCAGTTTAGGCCAAGATGGTTGAGATTCAATAAAAACGCAAGACAAATATGGCACAAACCAAACTATGATCAGAGTTTAGACAGGTATTCTAGAAGGAACAATAGTCGCGAACACAAGCACACCAGTGGAGACTGATCGGTATATTATCAGTCTGTGTCCACACTTTGGTTGAGAAGAGAGAACAACAGGAAGCAAATCGGCAATTGCTGGGCTGGAAGTTGGTGCTGGTCAGAAATAGATTATGCTTTCAAAAAGTTGTAGAAGACAGTCACTGTCATTTGACCTGCGACGAGTTCTCACTGCTCACAAGGCAGTGGAACGTCGTCAAGAAATTTACTCCTACAGTATCCGGTGACTGAAATTGATTCATATTGCTTATCGTCCGTCTAAGATCATGGAGCTCATATGCACCGCTGGTTTATAATCAGAGTATCCTCACTCCCTCAGATGAATCCTCGACATCCACCGAACAGGTTTAAGCGCCGCACGTTCCCTTTTGTCCTTGCACATTAGTAAACAACACCTCTCGGCTCGAGACCGTAGTGGTTAGGATTTCCCTGACAGAAGTTAACATGTGGGCATATGAGAGTACATTGAGAGGAAGAGAGTACTTTCCACACCGTGGTTTATACTAGAGCACTTCAAGGGACATTGTACAGCGATGTTGCCGTGTCCAATAACGTGACAAAAGTCTCAATAATCTAATGGATATCAGGTAACAGCCTAGAGCTTGTCAACACATATACCTTCCTAGAAGTCCGAAATCAGGAGATCCAACAGTACATACATTCATGCCAGTCATTGTTACTTAAAATATACACCTTTAATTTAGACATCTGTCCATATGAGAATCCAAATGAAAAACAGTTTGGGAGTAGTCGGGAGAACTTTCATCTGTTAAAACTCGATCCATTTCGATTTCATTAGCTATGTGATAGTATCACTGATCTTTACATATAAACAGTGAATCAAAGTCTAGCACAAAAATTCGAGTTAGGTAACAAAGTTACATCATTGAATTGATTCGTGAATAGCTGTAAATGTTTAGACTATAAAACAAAAGTATATAAGCACAAAAATCAAAAGACAGCCAACTTACATTGAATTCAGTTGTCATCTGTGCGACACGCACAGAATTTAAAAGTAGAAAGTAATTACCACCTAGTACAGGATGAGTTGAACAAGTAGCTAATTTATATGTATGAAGTAATAATTTACAAATACACTCAATATTCTGCTCTGTGTGATCAACACCAACATCCTCTTCTACATCATCAACATTCATAGTCTTTGTTGTAGAAGTAACTGATGACAGCTGAAGCGATAATAGTGAACTTTGTAAAGCATCTGACAATAAATTAGGATTTTTCACAGATAATAAAAGAGAAGTAGTCAATAATTTATAAAATGATGATTTCTTGAATTCATCTGGTGTTATATTCAATTTATGTAATACTAATGCATTAGCCGTAGTCAAAAGTAATACATGAATAATTCTTAATAACCATAAACGTATTTGACACAGTAATTTCCAGTGAACAGTTATGTCATAGACAATAATCTGAGCATTATCATTATCATTATTATTATTGGTAAATGGAGTAACAAAACATGGAAGCGAGAGAGAAGTTGTTGTAGCATTGGTAGAAGGAGAAGAGGAACTGAATAGTTGATTATGAGATTCAGACGGCTGTTCATCGTTTTTATCACAGTTAGAATTCTGACTATTCAATGATGGTGAATATAATGGCTCCAGAGGGAAGGATGATATTAAATATGGAGATGAAAGTAGTAAATTTAATGCACCGCCACGCAAGAGCAGCAACTGAAATAAAGATTAATTCAATCGAAAAGTAAATGCTGTAAAACGAAACATGAAAAAAACGACTATAAGACTGGCATCAGATAGAGATCAATTGGAGATTAAGGAACACTCGATGCGTTCGAGATTATAACTCCCTGGCAGTTAACATACACAAGAACAACGGTAATCGAATCGAGGAAATTTGATTTTGAAGTAAGTTATGCTCAAGATGAGTAAAAAGAATCCCATATTCAGCTTTTAATAATAATTCACAACTTTCTCTTATCTTGATAAGGGCCACATGTGCTTACTTAAGATCATATTTTAGGGGTTGGTTTAATGATACGTAACACTGAGGTGTAAAAAAAGTATTAGGAGTCCGTATCTCGTGACAACCATTGTGATTCAATAGAATATACTTACCATTGATTCTTATATTATAATTGTGAATTATAAGTGCAGTGTAAAGCACTGTAACTAATTATTTATTAACACTGTTTGCTTTGTTACATTTTGAAAATAGAATTCACTGGTGCATATGTTTCATGAATTGCGTCATTTATAAAGCGTGAAAGTGTATTCGAAAACAGGTAATGAGAAGAATAACACTACTATATTTGGATTCAGGGCTTAGTGTTGTTGATTTGTTGTTGCGGTAATGTGCTATGAAATTTTAAGAAAACCCAAACATGAACCAGAATTTATGTTGTTTATAGTACTCAGTTGTAATGATTTTTACTAAAACAAAATTCCCCAACCTCAAAAGCAAAACGCATACTAAAAGACAATAGATGTGAACATAAGCTTTACTTCCGAATGTATGCTCATGTACATAACATATTTAGTATTTCTAGTTAATTTACGAATAAATCATCCAATAAGAATGTGTCATTCATAGAGCCAATTAGCAAATGACACATTGACATCGAAGATGCTTACAACAAATTGTGAATAGGCAAGTTAGGTTACCGTATCTTCCCCCCTAAGACATTCGCGAATAATTTCAGTAGGAACACACTTAGCTAATAATAGGTGTAAAAACTTTCATCGATCATGATCGCTACTTGATCAATTAATAATCAAGTACACTTTATTCAACGCTGAAGAATAATAAATAACTGGCATTTTTCATGAATCACACGACTCAATATTTACATTCCCGATAAAATATGAAATAAGAATCCTGAAGCTCTAAAGAAAAGTCATGATTGAAGACAGTTATTACCAATGTTAATGAATGATCATCGCGCTATATCACGAATTGATGGAAGTGGGAATTCTACCATTGGATGCCGGCCGGCCCAGTGGTGCAGAGAGTTAAGCGTTCATCTACCTGAAGACTCTGGAAAAGAGTCAAGAGCGCGCACTACAAGGAATCGCATACTGGAACGAGGCGGCTGTCCAGTTCTCTGTGGTTTTCAATGGTACTCTGCCAACATCAATCTGTGACGAATTCAGTCAAATAAAATTAATATATCGGGTCATGGGTTAGTAAAGTAGGGATTTTTCTACTCCGAATACTGAAACATACTGTTACAAATCAAAATAACCTCTATTATAACCTTACATTCTATTGTTGCAATAACTATCTTCTGTAATTTTCTCCAAGTATGAATTCATCGCACTCATAGGCAAAGTTTTGTCTTCTTATATTTTATAGTCTACTAAGCAGTAAGCTTTTAGCGGAATAGAGGAGATAACAATCAAATTTGTTATCGAAACCGTTCTGATTTTCGCATTAACTTCATTCAGTTATATCATTAGCAGTGAACAATGCTGTTTCCAGTCTAATGTGCAGATCGGAAGAGTATGAGTAATCTCAATAAGAATCATCCATATCAATCACTTCTAGTCTATAGTCCTAAATAATCGTAAATAATAAATATAAATTATTTTCATTACTTACTGTAATATTTATAGAATTTGACCAATCTGGAATTCGATTAGATAAAACATTTGTGGAAAAATCAGTTGCCGTTGAAGTAGTGTTACAGTTATTAGTAGTCGTTGTATTATGACAAAATCTTTGATGCTTACGCATATCATTACATTTACTGTTGCTGCTAGTATTATGTGTAGTAGTAGAAGGAGTATGTATATGATTATGATGTTCATGTGGATATTGACTAAAATGATATAGTTTCACTATACGACTAGGCATCATTAAACAATACAATACTTGTAGTGTATACAATAATTCAATAAAATTTGGTGTATTCTCCAAAATGACATGTTTACTGAATGCATTAAATATTCCAATTGATGCATTTGGCTTTTTAAGTAAATCATCGAACCATGTTTGGGATAAAAGAGCTGAATAAAAAAGAGGATAAACTTGAGTATAATAACAATAATAATAATAATAACAAAAATGATGATGATAACAAAATAATAGTATTATTATTACTATAACGAAATACATATGAACTGTAATTTTGTCGATTAGAATTTACGCGATTGTCGTAATAAATGATTGTAGACACTGCATGATATAGCAACACTCTTTAGATAAGGCAACTTGGACCAATTAGCATAAATGACAGGTCCTATGATGCGCATATGACTGATTGACTTTCATGAATTGCCTACTTTTAAATGTTTTAACACTTTGTCTATATACACTAAAGTTACTACTACTTCTAATAATTTATTTTTTCATTTTGACAATTTAATCGTGTTGTACTGATATAGTGTGGTAACTGAAATCGATAAACATATTTTCCAATGTACACGTTCCTAATGACGGACTTACTGGTACATTTTGTATTTGAATGATATGGCATCAAGTTAGCCTCCTAGTTGAAACTTTCTGCACATAATTCCCTAACGGGAAGCGAGACGCTTTGAAGAAGCATTATAACAATGATCAGAACAAATAGAGAAAATTTATATTAATGTTTAATTAGATCAATTATTTGGGATTATGTTTTGTTTGTTCGTTACAAAATTGATATCGGTTGGATACCGATAAAAGCTAGGGAGTACAGGAGAGCTGTTTTGTGTGAGTATGGGGCTCTCTAATGGCAACGTATATCTACAGCCCCACCCCATTATCAAACCTAAAATCATTCAGCTCTCGTGAAGAACACATAACTATCAACATCAGTGGACCAGAATTCAACTACAGAATTCCAACTTCAATCAATTTGTGAAATATAGCGATAATTAAGGTAGAAATTTTCCAATAGAACGTCAGTTCGGTGTTTCTGCTAGTTATGTGTTCGTCGCAAGACCTGAATGATTTTGGATTTGGGTGGAATAGTGGGTGCACACTGCTACTAAGGAGTCCTATAGTAGGACACACCAGTCATTCAGTACTCCACGACCTACAATAGTATCAAATTGTATCCAATATAAAACAGTAAGTTAAAACCGCTCAATTCAACCAATCGTTTCCAGTTAAACATATCAAAATCAATCAATCAAATAATCATTACTTACGTTCAGTGGACGGTTCATCACATCCATTAGTTTTCTTGTCGACCACCAATTGAATCAAACTGTCTTCAATAAATTTGGTTAACTTTTTATGCAATGGCATACAACTCAATAAGTCCATAACACTATGGTATACATTCGGATGATTTAAAGTTAGAGCTATTCTACTTAAATTTAACAAGAATTCAATACGTTGATCAGAGTTTAGAACTAGACACAAAGAAAAATAAGGAAAATTTCGGATAAAGTAGATAATTTTTCTTTAACATATATAATTGCAGGAAACATTGTACAGTGTACTATATACTTTAGATATTAGATATTTGAAATGAAGTATTACACCTAGTACACTACTAAGACCATGACAATAAAAGTAAGCATCGTTCCTTGATTACAGCCGAAACTTTGACATGGAGTGATCTGGATTAAATGTTCATTTCTTTAGGTCATATATCATTCTACATACGAAGGTGGAAGAACGGTAAAACAATAAGTAGTAAGCACTTAAGATACAAGGATGAAGTCGTACCGTTGACTTTTCAGAAGTGTTTCCATCAAACAACTAGCAATTGCAGTAAAGCTATCTCCCCATAAAGAGAAAGGGTGCAAAGACGGAAGACCATCACTAAGATGTATTAATTTTAGTTCCTGATGGTATCAAAAATACGGAACTAATATGTTCAAAACTAATCACAAAGTGTTGTGTGACCAACTCTAAACAGTTGTGCAAGGTCGTCAAAAGCACACCTAACTGTTATATATTGACGGGGTGACTGGATTGTTCTTTGGGTGATTGCGCTATTCGTGATACGATAACTAATGATAGCCCAGCCTTGCCTTAGTCTTTTACTAAGACACAAATTCGACTGTTTGATCAAGAAACAGATAGGTTAGGCACAAAGGATATATTAAAGTAATGCTGAGCGACACCATAAATATCAAATGTAACAATCACAGCTACCTATTCATTCAATTGTGATTCGCCACTTATCTGCCTATGCTTTCTCTAACCAATTACAACACGCGTAGTTTAGATATACCACTAACTTAGTTTTCATTTCAAACCACCCAACAAAAAGCATCCTTCCAAAATATGGAAGATGCGAAGTAACAGTTGCACTCATAGCTTTATTAGCACTGGAAATCATCGTGTTAAGTATAAGATTAAAAAGCTCTATTAAATTTTAAAAAAACTGAAGTAGAAAGCGGTCATTTCGTAATTTAAGCCTATGCATAGACACATTTCAGCACGTCTGCAATCAAGTATTTGTAGGTAATTATTTACAAAAACAAAATATATTACAAGTCGAAACCAAAAAATATATACGTTACACAAGAACAAAAGTAATGTTGTGAAAAGAAGAGTAAGAAGGCAATCAAGGGGAAAATGTGACATTTTAACAGGATAACAAGAAAATTGTGGAGCTGGAGATACAGCTCAGATAGAAATATAAACCTGAAGACTTCACTCCTATAAAGAGAAGTTGTCTCACTTTCACGAAGGTTTTAATTGAAAATTGCAATAACATTGTCACTAGCTCCTATTCTGCACCATATCGGATAAACTAGTTAAGTCATCTCAAGGAGATTGAAATGGACTGACAGACGCCAGTTATATGTAGCTTTCTTTCATTCTACAGTGTCATGTCATAAACTAATCACATACGCCTTCTCCAAACAATTTTATATAAACATTATTGGCAGTTTCATGACATCATGAAAATAGCGCGCCTCATATATCGCGGTTCTCAGAAACGTTTTGATAATGAGCACTGAATTTTCGCAGGCTCATCAGTCTCTTCCGATGACCCACAAGTTTACGCCTTTGAATAGAAGCCAGTAGAGACCCTGTTGCTGCATACTATTAAAATCACTATGAAAGTATGTTGAATTTTTTCAATGGGATCAACTCATATTTGATTGTACTTCTATTCGAACTGTATCTCCTACCTTGTAATACTCTTGTTGTTTTATTAAATTCTACATTTGTTCTTTTTCTATGATCACCTCCCGACTGTATTTCATCACAATTATTATTTTTTTAAATGTGTGGTCCATAAATTTATGGCACCTATTTGTAACGAATTTCAGGTTTAAATGAAATAAAAACAATGTTGCGAATTGTCATCCATATCATTCAACATGATATGATCGTGTCAATTCATTCGACTACGACAAGCAAACTATGTCATATTTAAACACTGAGAAAACTAATAGACCATTATGGCATATTCTTATGATTTCCACTTCTCCAAAAAATTGGCCATATTTACAGATTTAAATTACATTAAAAACCAGGAATTATTGAACGGCTGTTTCATCTGAGTATAAGACCTCAGAAATGTACGTACCATTAACTCGACAAGGGATAGAATACAGGATTTTGAAGTCACAACAACTATCTAATGCTTCCTGGCTTCTAATAATACTTGTAATTGAGATTAATATGTGAAAAATAAAGTCTACGAATTGAGCCTATCACCACAAAACAGTTTGAAGTAAAGTATGCAATATTAGAAATTATATTAATAGTAGATAGCCAAACATACTGAATTCACGATTTGGATCACTATCCAATTGTTGCGTGAATCCAAGTGGATCAGAATTGTCAATATTTGATTTATTCTCTATGAATAAAGTACCAACTTTATTATTATTGTTACTATTATTAGCAAGTTGTTCTTGTTCTAGATTCCGATCAATTATTGAATCGATTATTGTTAATTCTGATGCCATTTCACGATCACTCTTTTCTTCAATATTGCTATCATTACTAGTATTACTACGGGCAGTAACACAAAGAGGATCTAAGGTGATATCGTTGGTCCTTTGTTGTGTTGTGAGAACTTCAGTAGCATCAAACCCCTTAAGACAATAACGAGAAAGTAAGGAAGAAGCTGGTGCTGTAGTTGAAGACTCTGTAAGCGAAGTTGACAACTCATAATTATTACTAATATAACCATACACCAATTTCGCGGACAATTCTAGACTAGAAGGAAAAAAGAAGGTTGGAACATAAAATTTAAAATGATAGAGATTATTACAACAAAGTATTAAAAAAATGAATAGTATTAGATTCCTAAGTAGTCCGTATTCACGGTCATTCCAGGGACCGAACACAGGACCTACATGATTGCAGTAAACCCTTAGTCAACTAATAGTAAATCTTTATCAAACAATTTTGATGCAGTGTGACGACGATTTAATGTTATTGGTGAAATACCTGAACTTCACGTCACAACTTTTATCTAGAATAACGACAGCACCCCAGTTAAGACCACTCTGTAACAAATACAACTTATAGACTAAACTCATCTCCACAAAACTTCTTTAACAAAGTCATCAACTAGTTTAGATAACCGCTAGATGAGTCCATTAATTTCTTCTACGTAAAAAAACTCGACAAATTATAATTCACAGTCCAATCGAGCTAGGTAAAAAGATAGCCAATTCGATTAAAAGTTTAATATTCAGATTCCGCGAAAACAGTACAAAATTGACAAAACCTCAATATTCACACTACATATAAAGAACAATTGAAGCTTTTAAATTATGTACATTTTCATATACTGAGATAGCAGTGACAACATCGACTAACCATTTTCGACAATTCATCAGTCACTATCTTTCACTTATAGTTAACTGGAATATAATATTGAGATGAGAGTTCATAACTGAATCAAACTCAATTACACCTTTTACCTAGTGACTAAAACCGAACTACAGCATACACGAACAATGCTTCAGATACACGTATATTAAATAACAGAAACCTACACGAGGCTTACACATTTGTAAAGTAACGAAGTGCAAATAGCTACATAGTATGCAGAATATTTTAAGTAAACATGCATCGCACCTACGCTACAGATGGATCGAGTTAGCTTTTTATTAGTAGATTTTATAAACCAGTGACTTAAAACAGCTGCGGTGACTCCTTTCAAGAGAAGTAAATTGGTGAACAAGTTAACTGCTTCACTCGATACAGTAAAATTGGACATTTATACAAAAAAACTTTTAGGTGAGGGGAACATCGTGAAACTGGAAAAAATGAAGTGAAATCTAAACTTTTACTTTATTGCTAATAATGACTAAGCGACAAAATGGTAAACGAACCAAGTAAAAACAGGGATCGAAAAATATGGAGGGATTCAACATAATATTGTTTGATTCAACTCGTTAGTAGTAAGAAAATCTATTAGTGGTCACCTCGATATAGTAGCGGTTTGTTTACAGGAAGGAGATAAAGAGTGAATACATCTGCAACGAACTGACTGACCCTCAGCTATGTCATTCAAAGTAGTTCTCATCTGTCAACCTAGCTTAGATTAGCAGTTAAAGCTTTCGTTCCCCCCCCCTTGACCTCACTAGTAATTTTATTCCATCTTATTCAAATAAGAGCTAACAAAATCTTCCATGTGTCTGATTTTATCATATTTACCCAGTCAGTCTACAGTACACGAACGATGCTTCAGAAACACTGATGATTAAAGACCTGAAAACTACATATATCTTCTGTTTTCACAGTCTACTGATTTTTATAGAACTGCTCGTCCTCTGTGTGGTAGGTGGATATCTTGCCAACACTACAAATTAGGAAAGCTCAAACTAGCTTACTCAATCAATGCAGAGATTTTGTCAGATACTGATTTATCATGCCCGAAAATTCCGACATAAGTAAAAGAGTCAGTGAACTGAAATACTTCACTCCCTACTGTGGATCTAGGTAGTATTACAGACCTATCTTGAAGTATCCCAATTCTTTACAGAAGCACTAATGGTCTTTTTTAGGAAGCCTTAAATGATATCTAGTTGAGGTTTCGGGTATGTGCGAGTTGATTACTTTGCTACATATAGTCTGCTTAGAAATAAAAGATCATTTGATACATTCATTACAATAATGTGTACTCTATAATGTTAAAAAGTAATTTTTAACGTTAATTTTAAACCACCTAACAGAATAATATGCAAATATATTACGATGTGTTTTTTGACTGATAGAAATCGAGTTTTTTAGATTAGCGTTAACTGTATATGGTAATAATTAGTCAAAGGCATTTCAAGAAACGCTTAGGCTTGAATCTCTTAATAATATCTCTACTGTTGGAAGTCTCAGTTCCATTCTATCTACTTCGATTAGGACAACTGAATAGTATCAGCCTAAGCCAAAAGCTCAATACACGAGAAAATAACAAACAGTAATCGTCAACAGCTTTAATAGCAGCTAAGCAAGAAAAATACAAATGAGAAAAAATCAGTCACTTACTGAATAAATGGAGCATTATTATTCACCTGATCACGATTATCTAGGAATTTTTTAGTCCAATTAGGAAGAAATATAAGTAGATTCACCAACAATTCCCTATCAGTATTATGAGATAACAGAAAAACAGAATTTGTTTGCCTCTTATTTATAATACTTAATTCTAACTGATATAATGAATTGGTCATTGAGTGTAGGATATTATTACTATCTTGACAATGAATACCACTACTACTGCTACTATCGCTGGCATTCCCCGTAGAACTACTATTTCCATTTGAGTTACTAACAGCAGTATTATTATTATTATTCATGGTAGTTGGTACTGATACGTTTGCAGTGTTTGCTGTGAAACCGTTTATACAAAAATCGTATAGATAAGCGCGCAATTCACCAAGAGTAACATTCCCGTGTACAAGAAGTGTAATAGTGGTTGTTTTATCGTCCAAGAAGTCAATCTGTTTATTATTTTCGACAATATCTTCATTATTGTCATTACTAGAAGCATGAAATAAAAATGGCATGGTATGACAAGTGACTGTTAAGAAGAATGATGAACCTATCCATGAACTGCAAAAAATAAAAAAAAAATCGAGAAATTGAAAGATTACAATACTGCAGTTATTTTCTATAAATAGTAATAATAATAACATTCAACAAATTCATTACAGAAAGAAAAACAATAGAATGAAAACCACTACATCAATATATTAATTAAGCAAGCGACTAACACTCTAATATAAATGGTGTAAAGGAATAGTCATAAAGAATAAACGCATATATTTCAAATAATCCTTGTTACTGGACTGTTGGCTTATTCAAATGTTCTTCTTCCTCAGGCTTGCAGCCAAGTGTATCGGGGAAGACTGGCAATAGGTTAACGATATCGTTGTCGTTGGAAGATTGCTTATTACTCGTTCACTCAATAAGGGTATATGTCCACTGCGCAGCTGGGATTTATCAGTCAGAAAGTGACCAACTTGAGAATACATCATGAAGGCAAGCATTTCGTCCTAAATAAAACTCTCCAATTGGATGTATTTTATTGTGAAAGTTAACATTGGAGTCTAATATCAATCGACAAAAATGTTCACCTGTGGATCAGTTAAGTAGTCTAATTAAAAAGAGGAAAAGATGCAGTTTTGACAATACTTCTTGAATTCGCAGGTTCAAATGACAGTTCACTATAAGCTTTGACTAGACCAGTAGTATTTGAGTGACGAACATTTATAAATTAAGTGTACCTTTGGTATGCCTTTATTGATAAATGTTGATGCAGAACGTCTTGGTTTATGTTGTCGAATGCTCATTTTAGGTCAACTAATACCACTATTGTCGCACATAAGTAAGTATACTAAAGTTCTAAAAATTGGCAGAGTGATTTTCTTAAAGTGTTGGTTTGCTATCTTCATATAAGCGTAGGATGACTATAAAAGCTAATATTTTAGACCATCCTGGCAGATATCTGGAGTCAACCTATAAAATCATGATTCTTTCTCTCATTTCAAATTACCAACAACGTTGTTAATAGCTGAAAGACTGGAGTCAACATTTCACTTGACTTATTTAGCATTAGTTGGTTACTACAGGGTGGCAGGAGGCCACCATTAGTGTTCTCTTTATCAGTTTAGTCTTCTGGGCTAAGTGGACTGTGAATCCGTCTTTTTCCGAAATAGTCCCACTAAGAGCTGACTATGTAATATGCTTTTAAGTGATGAGTCAGAACAGTTGTTAAGCATTATCCATCATCACAGCCGTTACTTCTAATTTTTCTATTTTGGTATATCACTGATCGCAATCATTAGATAAACTTTCGTTAGTTGACATTTCAGTTGTTGTCAGTATTAATCACTCGCCGAGCCTTTCAGTTAGTTATATATCATAATGAGATTCTAATGGTCTCTACAACACCCAACTACAGTTACATATATACCTGACCATATAGCTTAAGTTACTGACTGACTGTAACTAAACAACCACTGGGAAACAGGAAGCATTTGAACAGCTTTTACGCCCTAGCATATGACTCCTTAGTAGTGCATATATACGTCTCCAGTGTACGAATTCAGGATCTTCGAGATTCACAAGCATAATATCAGACTACTGAGGAGGATGTGGATAGACACTGCTATGAAGTTAGAGCTAACTAATTTTTAAAGATTTCGTAGCGATAGTCATGCTAGACGTGACGCCAGTTTAAAAGAACCTCAACAGTTTAGACAAAACACGTTACAAAGAAATATGGTTAGTTAATAACTAAAAACTACATCAAACATACCGCTTCAATGGGATGCAATGATCGATATCATTAACAGACATTTCTATATTCAAACGAGTTGTGAATTGTTTCAATAGTTTCAGTATTCTTAATATACGTTTGAACACAGACGATTCTATTTCGGGATTACATGATAATGATAATTTTGAGGGAAGTGTTACTTCAAAGCTCGTTTGTTTTTTAATAGAAGAAATTAACTATAATTTATTTCAAAGTAAGAAGAAAATAACAATATGATATTACCTTTCTAGAATGAAATGAGAATAGACAGACAATGAATATTTAGGAGTGTATTTACTGTAAATAAATTTCTAAGAATTACACGAAATCCCAACCCAATTGTGACAATGTTAGTCATCATCTACAAAGCTTGATAAGCTTTCTAGTAAAGAAGGGAAAACAGATATGAAATATTTAGTTGACTGAATGTCACAGATTGGTGTTAGCAGGGTACCATTGAAAACCAGGGAGCACTGAACAGCTGTTTCGTTCCAGTGTGGAACTTCTCAGAAGTGCGCACCCCAGTTTCCGCACCAGGGGCTTCAGATTGATGGCGAGCGCCTAACCCTGTGCACCATTGGGTCGGCATCCAATGGTATAATTCCCTCTTCCATCAATTAAATTATCAGTATCCACAAAAATAACCATCTCAATTCAAGGTATGAAATATATTCTCGCATCGAAAGTGTTGTCCCTTTAGTATTTCAAAATTGAAACAGGCGTTTAAAAGCTGATACGCTTCAGTTCCAATTTAACAATTAACAATACATTGGCCGTGTAACAGGAGCCTTTGCAGCTTGCTAATAAAAAGTTAACAAGAAAACATTTTAGCGATACAAGTATACTGAAAATGCAAATCGCTGAGCTCTCATAACCGCAACAGTATGCTATCTAGAACATTCAGGCTTGATGATAACCAGATCTCACTCAAAAGCGTCGTTAAGTAGAATAATCAAATCAATCAATGCTAACTGAAGTAATGTAATTTATCAACTAAGTTCATATTTATATATTCTCTATGTAACCATTATTTTAGCGTGAAGTTTAGTGATACTACAATTCGGCTGGTTTTAAAGTTGAATATCGTGACTATTGAATCATCACTTCAATTTTCAATATCTTTTTTCACAATAGCGAAGTTATTGTAGTAGGATTTAAATTATATTTCAATAAATTAGATAATGGTTTGAATCAATGAATAGTAGTAACCATTGAAATCTGAATGTAGTAACTAACTCCTTAATTATTAGGTAATTTACAGTGAAAAGCATAACAATATTTCATTTTAATAAAAAATCAACAGAATCAACAAATGAATATCATACCTCATTATAAGCTGCTTTAATATGTGCATAACATAAGTTCATTATATCAATATGGAAATCTTTTCGTCTATTCAAATCAACATTAGAAATGTGGTTAGTATATAAATGTCGTAATAATTTGCATGTCTTATTATAAACTGATTTCTTGGAATATAAAATAAAATTCCATAATTGTTTTAAGTTGACTAATTTAATATTTACAGTACTCATTGAGGAATTGATACCAACAGTAGGAATTGTAGTTGGAACAGTAGGATTGACAAGTGTAAATGATAATGACGACGATGTTGCAGTTAGCAATTTAATTGTGCTTGGTGCATTGAATTCACTAATGATAAATGTGTTGTCTGAATTGATACGATGAAATAACTGAATAACAAATCTATCGATTTTAAAAATTTCAATAGAGATATTGAGGAAACAGTATGAAAAAAAAAGATATATGATGGGGAGTAAGCAGGAAAGAAAAGGTATATATCAAATAAACAAGTGATTTTACATTTTACATTAACCATAAAATATTCGTATGAACACTGGTAAAAACTAGTACAAGACTACCCAGTGGCGACACGCACATATAACTCTCACTAATGGTCGAACCCAAAATCTTCAGCTTCGTTATGCGACTTGTTCAGTGCTTCTTAGTTTTTAATAGTAATCAATCGAGATAAAAAGTCACATCTACTTAAATGAACTGTTAAAGAATACTTTGTAATAAATCATAACCAAAAACTACTTTAATCGTTTATAAGTGCACAATGTTTTTCTAAAGATTGTGTAATTTACATAGTTTGTGTAAAACAACTTAAGATGTAGATGATACATACCATGGATTAATTAAACTATGTATCCTATTTAAAATGTGAAAGTAATATAAAGCTTTTTTTTGATCAAAATATGAGGCTCCGCGGTTCATAATAGATCTCACCAAGGACGAGCCTAACTCACGAGGAAAGTTAAAATTTCAGGCGACTAAGTTTTCATACAATAATTTACATTTCTATCTTCAATCAACTTGCAAACCCAAAAATTGATCCATAAAATGTACATCATAGTATGCTAATATATGAATTACACGTGGTTCTTATACATAAAAGATATTAAACAATAACTTCAGTCTGATGTACTGACACATGGTTCAAAGTCAAGAATTTCAAATTTAACTATTATAATGATTAATTCTTTTACCATGTAGCAATAAATGCACTTGAATTCGGGTTATACTTTAAGTGTAAAGGCTAATTATCTGATTACCCAAACAGGAGCAAGTGGAGACATACTGACAGAAAATTCAAACACGTTAATAACTGAAACACAACTCTTTCAATACTTTGTTATGCCGGACCACAAAGAAGTGTAACAAACTTCCAGAACTGTGTTTTGAGAACACTATTTCATTTATTCTAACTGTCTGTAATGTAAACATTTTGTTTCTATTATTGTTACGCTCCGCTTGCCCTATCCTCCTATTTAGCATAATTACTGTTATTATATTGTCTGTTGTCATGGACTACAGTCAATTAGTTGTGTACAAGTTGATCCTATTCACTACCACTATTTCCCTCGTTCTGTATTCATGTTAATTTTCTAATTGGTTTGCTGTGTGGTCTGATTTTATGTGTATATAAAAGAATGCTTGCAAGATAGATTCGATTCTGTCTGGCTGACCTATTGGCTCGCATTCTTCTTATTTCGGCTTGGGACTAAGTGGGCACAGGGCAGACGCGCAATAACCAACTAGGCACTAGCGATTGGCACTCGGCCAACCCAATCACCACCCAATTCTCTCACGTCATAACAACTTAGATAAGATTGCAGAAAGTCTGCCTAAAGCATACAATCTTTACATAATAAGATTATTCAGTCAGTAATGATGAAATAAACAATTTTGTTTAAAAAGAACGAAAAAAAAAAGTTTATAACTAACTTGATACCAGCATTTGTCATTAATTTTGGATTCAATACAGAATAATTATCCCAAATAAAATAACGATATTCTAACCAAATAGGATCATTGAAAAATAATGTAAACCATCGAAAGCATAAATCACAATCATTAGGTAATACAATTTGATGTTGATACTTTGATAGCATTGTTTGATCATTAACAATAAAATCTGGTTTAAATGTTGCCTTTAACATTGAATCCCATATTTGTTGTAATAAATCAGTTGTACATGATAAACGACATTGAAATATAAGATAACGTAGAAGTTTCAACAATTCTTGAACTTTAATTAATTGAAGGTTAGAATTTAACACTTTGGTATGTTTTGTTGGAAGTGAAGACTTTGAAATGGAATCCACTGTAAAACACAAAAAATTATTAAAAATAAATTATACTACTTGAAAATAGATAAATAAAATATTAGAAATTATTGAATTTTAAGTATGCACTGAGTGAAACGTTAAGAGGGAAAGAGTAAGTGGGAACTAAAAACACTTAAAAAGACCAGTGCTTGTGCTTTTATAGTGGACAAATGTGCATTGAAAAAACTTGTCACATCATGTTAACACAGCAATCAACTTGACGCACGTTAATTAATTAATCCCGTAACTATCATCCGATGTTATTATACTAATAATACACTATGCATACTGTGCATCTCTATTATGGTCATTTAACTGATCAGTATAAAGGTGAATCAGACAGTTTTCTCGCAAACTGACTGCTCATTATAGATTGATAAAGCAAGGCGAATAATAAGCACTAATCAAATCTGTTGTTGTTGTTTGATGAATATTAGCGTTACTGGTTAAACAAAATAATAACAAAAACTTCATACAAAACAAAAATAAGACAGTTTTATTAATAAACATTTATCAATGATTAGGCCTATATCTGCAAAAGTATTCTACTCGCAATCATATATTCTACTGGAAAATAGTGCTTATCAAATATCTAAATCGAATTTATAATTGGAATGTATTTGGACCTTCGTGTTGATATTTTAATCAGTCTCTGTTATCATGTGTGCATCCTAAGCGGATTCCCTCAATATAGTACTTATCAACAAGTTTTCTCTTTTTATTTAGATTGTTGCTGGCAAATGAAATCAAGGACATGTGTTTCGTCTTATATCGAACTTGTCAGCTGGATGTACTTGTATTCCAGTGTTAACATCAACACTGGGATGATTTCGCTTGCCAGCCACAATCTAAATTTAAAAAAAAAACAATACTAGATTGAAATGTTCAAACTCGACAACCACAACTCAACTTTAATGCATGAATAATAACCAGAGTCAATTTTATGAAATAAGAACCCATACATTAATAAAACTATAAATCTAACCAACTAACTGATAACGAAAAAATTACTGATCATTGTTGTAAGAGCAAATTAAGAAATGTGGTAAACTATTAAACTACATATGCAGTAGTCCAAGTTAGCAAACCTCATAAACACAATTGTAAATAAGTCAAATAATTCGTAGTAGTAACGATATTACGAAAGAATATGCATATTGGCAAGATAAAGTATAGAAGAATTTTATGTACAGAATTATAGAGAGTGAATTTATCAGTGACAGCTCTGGGGATTCTCAGCAATATCACTCGGTGTTTCCAAACTATAGATTGCCATTACTATTAATCGTATTCATATACTGAAGAAATTATTTCATCACTGACGTGTTACAGATGACTAAAGGAGATTGCAATCCTACTGTTTCGTGCATTATTTCATTAATGTTCTCAATAAATTATTTTAACACTAATATGTGATTTACAATTTTATCTTGAATGCATTGATCACGTATTTATCCTTTGTCAAGTATTGACCCATCGATACGTTTATTGCAAGTTAATTGTCGCTGTGTTTCTTGACATCAAAGCCACCTGCGACTCGTCAGGTAAGAGTGCGCTCTGCAATTATCAAAGATGAATGTAGCTCAGAAGCTTACTAACTCCTTTATGGCTATATACACAAACACGTTAGAGATTGTAAGAGTATACAACCACCTTTCTTCACCACTACGATCCACTAGGCATGGTTGTTCAACCACACCATCCCTCTTCAAATTTGCTATATACGACATTACAGTAAAAGCTTTGAAGAGAGTGTATGTTTGCAGTACGAATTTGTTACCTGATGAGTGGCTTACCAACATCCATCAGGCGGATGATATTGTTATACTGTACGATAACATACAAAACATCTAATACTCAATGCATGATAATACAACCCAATAATTGTCGAAACTGTGTAGATGAGATTAGTTTTAGTCTACCCACTTTATAGGATGTAACTAATTTTCCTCAATTTATGTTTTCTATAAATAATACTTATTTACTGACATTGCTACGCTTACTACTTTAGAGCTTATCTAGATAATTTTGTTTCTCTATTCTTATGTGTTGTGGAAACATGAACAAATGAAGACGCGATGAATTCTACGCCGCTTCTGACTGCTAGAAAACAATCTACAATATTCAAAAATAAATTTAAGTCGAAATATCGACTAGCAGGAGAGAAAAAAAAAACGAAGGAAGAATGGAAACGATTCAGTGGAATGAAAACAACCAACTACTTTACTATCTAAGAGCATGCATAAAAAGAAAAAAACCAAACATCATCTACTGAAATAGTCAAATCAAATTGTGTTGGTGGTAGTGCGAGTTTAATTTACTCATTTAACAGACAGAATGCCACTGAATTATGAAATATATGTTATACAAAAATTAGTAAATTCCTATGAATAGGATGAGTTTCTTACTCCAAAATACTCAATTTGATCATCCATTTTTACCAAACCTTTGAATCTGTCTAAAATGTAGAATCCCTGAAATAACTTATAAGAAATTCACCTTCATTTAAATCTGAATGTAATGTTCATAGTGGCATAATTTCACATGATCCTGTTTTGCTACTTCTGTTGTAAAAGATCTTGTTATTCTATTAGTTTATTCATAATATAGTACGCTATATTGTATGGTATTCTCCTTTCCTCTCCATAATACCGTTGTACACATATTTATATGTGAATGTAGTACGCTATTTATACCTTCTTTTGTGTATTCCGTTAGTAGTACCTAACTGAAATGTGATGATACGGAAGAGGGTGGTGAGAGTTCGCTCGTCCTCTGAATATGATCTCATGTCATCTCAAGGCATGGAGTGCTGTTTACCAAAGTGAAAGGAAGAATGAAAACGCCCGGCGCGTAAACCGCATAGGTGGACGGGGAGATTCCATCTAGTGGAGTTGGAAAACCCTGATTCGAAACCAATAGTGCACTTGAGCTTCATGATCCTAATTAAACGAAAGGTGTATGAACCAACTTCGGTCACTGGTTGGAATGGGATTAAATTTCCTGACAAGGTTCCGTTGCCTTGTGAATAGATCCGAAGGTAAAAGACTCAGAGAGTGGTCCCTTAAATAAAACCGCCTACTTTGGTTTGGGTGGTTGGGCAGTATCTAAGCCCGTACACAATTACAACTATGAATTATATGTGTGGCGCATATACTGTTGGTACCATTTTGTACTAAGTTTTTTGTGTTTATATAAGTAAATAAGTACCTAACTGAAATCAACCTGTGATGCAAACAAACAACAAATTAAAACCACTTCAAAATAACTTCGTAATAGCATTTTTCAATGAATGGATTATCTTTATTGAAGACGATAAAATGAACGACTCTATTCTATTGACTATTTTATTGATGGATGTTTCCAGAGTAACTAAAAAGATATTCACTTAATAATAAAGATGGTTTGATTGCATACATGTTTAAACAAGTCAAAAAGCACAACTAATAACGACAAACAATACTGTCCTATTTTAAAAATCTGAGTATTCTCATGTAAGTCATTTATCAAGTATAAGTTTCATGTTTGCAGCTTTAAGTGGTAAAAATCTTGTATAATGGAGACATAGTGAGTCTTTATTAGAAACAAAAATAACAGACAACCAACACATGAAATAGAAAATTAAGAATTTCAAAATTTTCTAATTTGTATCTGTCATAAAATGATTTCAATTGGATACTAATGAAAACCAGGAACAAGCGATTGGGTGTTTCATGATAGAATGGAATAACTTAGCAAAGTGCATCCATGACACCACTAGAGAATGGTATCACACCTGGCGATGAACGCTTACTCACCAGCACAAATGGGTTAGTTACTGAATAGTTGGATTTCTAAGAAATCTTTAAAGCCTAGGTTCAATGACTAGTGGTGGAACCCAAGAGAGATCTGAAGTAGATAACCATTAATTTTACCAGTTAATAGTCTATAGTGTATGCATCTAATAAAGATACTTCTTTTCAACTTGGCTTTACAGTTCATTTCTTCCAAAGGAGTAACGTTTGATGTTTGTAGAAAGTGCATGATAATTCTTTGAAGGTAATTAACACTCTTGAATCGATAGTCAATGAAATCTGCAGTCAATTTAAACACACTTATTCAATTTCGCCATACTTCCTAACTTTCAAAGTATTGAAAGAATATTGAAGTAAATGCTGTAAAGTTCATTGAGCAATACGTTCATCGATTTCATATTGGCCATAATATAAAATGTGTTTTAATTAACTATCATCCATCTTCTCGATGTGAAGATGCTATAGTAAGAGCATACACAATAAAGAGGCTTTGATGAAATAGCTATTCGGCATGTGTAAACCAATTTTGTAAATCTAATCAGGGATGTTTCTTAGTGTCTTGTCTTTGGACATAATACAAACACAGCATAAGTTACTCTGAATTCGCCAAAATAAGAGCAGATTCGAATCGGGAAAAGTGGAGAAGTGAAGAATGTTACATGCAATTGTAAGGAAGAGAAGGAAAAACATACACCGAATTCAGAAAGTAGAAACGAAATAAGTAATCAAGATTTCCGAATAGATTACGCAGTAAATCATTCAGTGTGACTGGTATCAATTTAATCTAGACTAAGGAAAAGTCTGTGAGACGATTCTTAGCACGAGTGAACAACATGAGAAAAAGAAACGACAAAAGCAGTGACAGTAGGCAATACCAGATAGCTCTTTAGAGTTATAGAAGCCGGAGTAAAAAAATTAAAATGTTGGTGAGGTAGTCTCTGGGAGAGTTGAAATTTCTGCTTTCAGCCTCGACGCTCTAAACAATGGGCAGGACGTTTTAAAAGGTTCAATTGGCTTTTAGCTACCATAACTCCCAAACAACCTGAAGGCAGTCTTTAAAGGATCCAGTAACAATCCAAGCATGTTCAGGACAAGTTCCCTTTTACGTAGAAGTTCTTTCTTCAGGGCTAGTTTGAATAAATTCCTAAACTAATGGTAGGTAGTGAAGTAAATGTGCCCATAAACATCATTTAACTTATCACAGAAGTCTCATTAGTTCTAGTGGGTTGATGCCTAACAAAATCTAATAGATGTTTTTGAAATATTGCACAGGTTTGTAAGAACCATCGAGTAATCAATTCCCATTTACTGAACTGACTATATACAGAGATACTATATCTTGCTCTAGATAATAATAGTTTTGCTCTAAATTGAATTCAGCTTTTAAAACATTGTATTACCTGCTTCCGTTTAAGCAACAAGGTATAGTACAACAAGTTTTGAGCATAACATATGACAAATTCGTACTAATACCGATTGTTTCCCAACTAGTAATAGTAATAGTAGGATGAAATGAATTAGTTAAAGAGAGGATATATATAGTTTTGATATAACAAATACGCCCTGGTGATTAGTGAAAACTATGGGAACAGGTCACGATTCTAGCAAAACATGTAGAATTTGAGAAAATATTACGCAAAACCATTCCAAAGTTGCAGGCACCAAAGAAAAAAAGTGATAATAAGAACCAGATTCATAAGTACAATATCGAGGTGAAATCACAAAGGAGGATAAAAATTTGAAATGAATATTTAGTTGAGACTTCTAACCACTGGAAATATTCAGGATGACATGAACAATGAAATGAAAAGGAGGTAAAAATGAGAAGAGATTGATTTAAGAAACAGGTTAAGAAAACAACTAGGCTACAAAAAGTTCTACTGTGAAGTTGAGAAATCACCACAAACTATCGACTAGTTGAAAAGAAAACAACTATGCTAAATGGTTATCTTTAGACAAAAACAAAATATTTCCAACCATTGGAATTCCTACTGCAACATAATTCTGTTTACTATGCATATAGAGAAAGAAAAACAAAAATACCATTTACACAGTGGATCAACAAATTCAGCGGCTAATAAAATCAATAAAACATAAGACATTGCAAAACATTTTCTTGAAAAACAATTTCAGATGACCACAAAGGGAAATGACTTTCATTCAAGAAACTATGTAATGTGATGAATTCAATCAATTAAACTAAATACCAATCTACAAAAACTATCTCATTTCAATTACAATAATCAGCTCACTAGTGACTAATTTCAGGATATTACTGAAGATCTAGTGAAAAATCATGACTAGAGGAGTTCAAACTTATCGGGAGTGAAACAGTTATCAGTTAATTGAATTTGTCATGGATTGACGTTGATAGGGTACAATTAAAACCATGGAGCACTAAACAGCCGTATGGGACTCTTCACCAGTAATCACTCTAGATTTCGCCAACCGCCACAAATCATCTCAATTCAATTACAATAATCGGCTCACCAGTGACTAACTCCGAAATTTTCCTGAAATTCAAGTGAGAAGTCGTGACTGGCGGAGGTTGCCGTACATGTATGGTCTACCGCAATACTTATTAAAAAATTTCAGTCAAGCACATAAAGATATTAAATTTACAATGGAGTTTGAAAAAGACAATAAATTCCATTTCCTGGATATTGCCATGCAACGTCGAGGAGATGGTTCAGTGCAATGGTCGATCTACAGAAAAGCTACAGATAAACTAAATGAAGCTACAATCCAAAAGAAGTCTATTTTCATTCAACTCGATTTTAAAGGTGATGTTATTGCTGAAACAATCAGAGGAAGACTCAGCTCAGCTTTAAATAGAACTTATTATGCTGCAAAACTGCTTATATCATACATAACAACATGTTCACTGAAACAATCAAAAATCGACAGGTATCCTTCTCATGTTACCGACAGCTGTCGATATAAATTTACGTGTACCTGCGGTAGCAGTTACATTGGCCGAACAGAAAGAAGGTCCTACCTACGATTTAATGAACATATCCTAAAAAATCTACGACTCAGAGGAACAAAGACATTTAGCAGTGCGATTGCTAAGCATCTGATTGACACAGGACACCAGATTGATATTAATGAATCATTTAAAGTGTTCAACAGACAAAAAACTTCAAATCTTCTAAAATATGCCGAAGTGATTGCCATTAAACAACTGAAAGCAAACTTATGTGTTCAAAAAGAAACTGTTATAAGCCTTTCTTTACCCTGGTAACTTAACTTTTGCGTTATTGTTTTTATCATTATTATTCTCTTGCTAAGTTTCTTTTAATATGTTTTCTCTTTTGATCAGATTTAACAATTCCTTTTGTTGGTTACATCATCGTTTTTAGATGGTTAGGTTCAACTTTGGTGTTTAATTAGGTCATTTAAAGTTTAATAACTGAGTTTTATCCACTTTATTCTCAAATATTTCTAACCACCTCTTATTGTGTAATCATTTGACCTCTGATCTCTATTTTGCCTTCTGGTACCTTCTCTTGGATCGTATATATATTCACAGCATTTTCTCCAACATTTTAAGCCATGTTCACATGTTTATGTAATCTTGATTTCAACTAACTCCCTGCATTCTCATGAGTATGTTAAAATTTGTTTCAAATATTAATTCTGTAAAATATTATTCTAAGTTGTATGCAGCTGATGAGAAACTAACGAATTAAAATGAATTCATCTTATTCTGCACAAATATTTGTTCTTGCTCTCATGAAAATTCAATATCACTTAAAGTTATTCAGACTAGGACGTCATCGGTAAGTAGAGCTATAGATGTTGAAAGGCTCCAAAATACATGGATGAAACACACCTTCAATGCTATTTTATTTATAAATGACACTTTAAGCTGACTGTAACTACAATCATGGTATTATGCTCGAGTGTCTATCGTGATGGTTTAATCTAACATATACATTGACTGAAAAACTGTTTTTTTTTAAATTAGACCATAGCAAGGCGGTCGGTTAGAATGTCGTTAAAACTAAAGCAGTAAGACAAACGCTACCTGCAGTGTGACTATAACAGCAGTAAGATGTCTCCTTCAGATAGCCAACATCAGCAGCTGTGCTATCTTTCTATGACGAGGTGTTAAAAAGGCAGACTTTAAAACTAACATAGCTCACCTTCCTCGAGTGACTTTTTGTTGTTGTAACCAGCCTTAAGCAAGAGCTCCAATGGATTCTAGAGTTGTGATTTCAGGTTGTTTAGATGATCCCCAATCTAGTTATTTTTACAGCTTTTAAGAAGTTAGTTTGCAAACCACTGGGCAACTGAATGGCAATCACTCTCACAATTCGAATAGTATATAGGATCACCTTGTTTACAATCAAGTCCATTCTACTATCAACCCATACCTATCTTTGAATTTTATTACATGTGAACATCAGTACTAGCCATGCGAGTTCAAGATAAGTGATACCAAGTCACCTGAAACATTACTCATTCTGAATTTATGCTACAAACTAATGATATAATGTAGTCTCACTAACTTCTACAGTTTTGTGATATAATATATCTACTAATTAAGATAACTACTAGTAGAATTAGCAGTACTATAAAAATAGTGTAAAGACCTAGTATATGTGAAAACTTTCCATTGTGATAAAATATAGTAGATTAAACATTCAATAAATAACTTACTTTTCATTAAGGCATTTAAACGTTCTTCATGAACTGACCACATTGTTTGAATGATGCAATCAACAGTAGCTTTTAAAACATTATGCTGTTGATTGATATTTTGAATCAAAGTATTTTCATTTAATGAACCCTAGAATACAGATGATGTAAACAAATAGAGAATGTACAAAAGCAGGTCAAAGAAATTATGAAGATATTTTAGGCTGAGTAGTGTATTACCTTTTAAATGTTCAACCTGAATCAGCCAAAATAAGATTTCCTTCATAAATAATCCTCATTTGGAATCAAATACCATAAAACTAGCAACTTGAATAGCCGATTCTAAAGGTTACTGTAGAAAACGTATAAATATCAACATTTTCGCCCATGTATCGTCGTCAGCTAAAGTGAGAAATAAACACTTGACATGCATTGCCAACTCAACAGTTTGGCAAGATATACTAGATAGGGATGAGCAATACAGTACAAGTTCAGTGGAAAGACATGTATGTTCTATTCATTGAATGAGTTATCGTTTCTATTTATGCAAAAAAAATTCACACCGATCGTAAAGGGAGTGAATAGTAATACAATATGATCTGCAGATTACAGAAGTTTCATTCAATGAAGAAGTAGACAATATTCAGTCTCCTGAATGCCTTCAGCAATAACGTATACATGATTGTGAGGTGTTTTAATCCTTACAAATGCTCAATGTTACTTCACAACTGGTCAACCATTATCACCTACATTCATCATATGGAGTGAGGTAAATGAGTGCATCGACAACTGCAATCATCTTACAGGTCTCATCAACCTGGGTGAGTTGATGGATTCAAATAGAACATTTCACATTGGCCAACCGGCGTCACTAGTGGTGTAGGTGAGATATCTCTCTGTCATCCCAATCGACGAGTATACTGTGCAGCAATATGATTTGTACTAACTGACGGATGAGAATTATGGACCACGAAAATAGTAAACATAAGTAAACTGCAGACCATCATACATTAAGGTGGTTACGACATGCTTCCCATAAACCTACCTTAACGCACAATGTTGGATGGAGAAGTAGTAGAGAGGAAGAAAACTAGGGGCTGTCAAACAAAATGAATTATCTGTCCAGTAAGTAGTTAATTGTTGATATGAGTCGTGTTTATAGATGCACGCTTACTAGTTAGGATTCAAGTGATAATCACGATCAGTGGATGATGATATCGAGTAACATGAATTAGAATCGGAGCGTTCACTTCTTCTGCATTCTAAGACACATTATTCTTTCACACATACATTATCATTCCCATGTTTGAAATATATTCTAGTTTTAATCTTATAAATTTGATTTTATCGTGCTAATGTGGTATGATAATTTGAGCTAACACAAACATGTGCCGGGTTCAATGTCGTTTGTAACCAAGAGTAAAAGTTGAACATCTTTTCTTCACGTAATCATATGTCAATATAAAAAGAAAAATTATGCGGTAGGAAAATTAAGGTATACAATTAATGAAACATAAAAGAGATTATTAATAATTGTGAAAACAACAATTACCGTATTGTAAATATTGGCAATTTCAATGAACTGTTTCGCAGCAGGTAATAAGCATTCTTCGTTTGGTCCAATTTTTAAAAAACTCGCAAGCTTACCAAGCCAAGTACTTCGAAGTTGACAAACGAACGACTATTGAGGTAAGGTAGAATGAATACAGTGCGTAAAGTAATGATTAACCTTATTGGAAAAGAATGATAACAAATAAAACAAAAAAAACAGCTAGGACTAGTTTTCGTTCAAGTTAGTATTTATGGGCAAAGCATATGCGCCAATTTTGAGGAAACTGATACACCCTGAGATTTTAGACCACGAGTTATACAGTAACACATCATTAAAGGCTAACACCGATCGGTGTACGTTAATTTGTTACTGAGTAACGACTAGTGTCGTGCTTTCCTAGTCATTATTGCTGATAACTTTTCATAATCAAATTGGAATATGGTTACTTGGTTATGTGAATAAGCATCACGTGCATTATGCAGAGACGGTGGATGGCCAGCACTAGTTCACAGGTTTTAAGCAGCTTAATAATCATCAATAAAACGTATTTACCATCCTTGTGGGATTAGAAACTGAGCACTGATTTTTGACATTTAAAGATGAAAGGGATTGGCAAAGACCAATTAACAAAAAAACTTTGCACTGAACACTTTTCAATGAACAACAAGATTAAAACTAGAGTGAAATTTTACAAATTTAGCCGAAATAATACGGCAACATAATATCATTTGAAGTCAGTGCAAAGAAACAAACAACAAAAAAGATAGAGCCTACAGCTTCTAGGCTTTCCGGTGAACAATGATTCGATACATCAGTAAACCGGTATACAACTGTTGATATTTCTAACATCAGTCAATTCGCGATACACAGAGACTGCGACCATCTAGAGTTAAAAATACACCAATCGTTGGATGCTGACTCATTGGTTTAATTGTTAGGCATCTACTACGAAGCCTGAATGTATTGGGTTAGACCCCCCCCCAGTGCGAACATGGAGCATGTACTGCTGTGGAGTGGTGCCACTAGAATGAAACAACAATCCAGTGCTTAAAAGTTTAAATGCCTGTTCAACAGAGCTCAATCCGTGATATCAAATTCAAAATTAAAATAAGTTACTACATAATCACTCGACACAGCATGAGAGAATCTAAATTGTGACCATCTACAAGATTACTGAGACGGAAAATTTTAAATTCATCACAATAAAGTTAAGACTATCACGCTATTCTCTTGTACACATAAGTCAAGTCAGGAATGTTCGAAACAGATCGCCTCCGTAGAACAAAGTATTAAAGGTGTTGTTGTCTATGAATTCATGAAAACAGATGAAGGTGGAGAATGTTAATTCAACATTGATTTTGCGACTAACTAATGTTCTAGAAGGAAAACGTTAAAACTAGAAAAGTTTTCAGTGTCAACCAAATTCTTCCATCAACTCCTCTTGAAAACTCATCTCCCTTGAAAGCGAGATAAAGATAGACATTTTCCTAACAATTGAGTGTCTATGATTTTTAGGATATTCATTTTTTTAATAAACTACTTCAGGTACTAACTCTCTTTAAGGCCATTTTTGATGATTGCCGATTCCTCATCAAATTTAACACCGCCTACAAAGAATGGAAGCTATAAACATCAGAAAACGTGTACGACAACTCTCTCTACTCTGGTCATCAAATAAAGTTATCGAATGCATTAGAAGTTAGGCGCTCGCCGCGAATTTTAGAAGTTCTGGCATCGATTCTCGATGGAGATGTAGATACACACGACTGAAGACTTACAGTTATCTAGTAATTCCTGATTTAATTTATTTGGCAGACTATTAAATTCCCACTTACTTTTACACTAATTATTTTCTTCCTATCTTTGTTCTACTGTCATCGATTCAAGGAACTAATTAACTTTTTAAAATTTACGCCACATCTTTCGAGCTTTATTACGTAACCACTTAAAAATACTTAACTCACTCTTAATCTTAAAAAGACACAAACGTTTCTGCATATTAATTATTGTGTAACCGATTGAAGAGAAAAGGAAAATAAAACAATCACTCACTTTATTACAACTAAGAATTTTCGTATGCGCTTTCAATGAAGCATTCATGAGATCAGTGGAAAATTTCAAACTGACAGCCCATCCCCATAACAGATCCAATGTTTTTTGCATCATCATCCCATCTGAGTCCTGTTCAGCTAACATTGTAATTAAATCAATTAAACGTTCACGTTGACGTTTTGTTGCTTTATCCCAACTTCGCTAATTTGCAAACAATAAACAAATAAATAGAAAAACTTGATGTAACAAATTACTGTGGAAATTGAAGTATCATATACTTTTGTATACCTTATTGAATGATACTGTATAGAAGAACCTTTACGCTTATACCACGATGGTCAAAAGAGAAACAGTCCCCCATTCCCTCCAAAATATAACAAATATTACTCTTAGTTAGCTATCACCAACGATTCTAAAGCAAATGTTTTTTAGACAAAATTATCATCCCATGTTAGAGCGAAGAAATTATACTAACAATGATGAAAGGTGGAAGAATCAAACTATTGTCATAGGTAGGAAAAAATGGGAATGATTAAACATCAAAAATATAGTCCAAGAAGAGACCATGATAAGTAGCGTGGGAAGGAATACTAGACCTCAACATGCAATGGGAAATATGGAGCACAAATATCTGCACCAATGTAACTGATTCTAAAGTGATAATGCATACATATTTGGAATGTGCTTCACTCGTTATAAATGCACAATGTTTGTCCCAGACTGGTAACTGACTTTCGTAAGTGAATTTTGATTGAGAATATAGAACGTTTCTTTATAAGTGCATAATGTTCATTTCCGATAAGTTTGCATTATCACCTACACTTAGCACATAGAGTGAAGTAATTCAATGCCTGAAAAACTTCATTTATCTTCGAAAACTTATCAGTAATGGTAAGTCAGTGTCTCTCCACTTAATAAACAACTTCATCAGCTTTTCATCTACTTCCCTAAAGGCGTCCGTCTGTCAACGTAAAAACGAGTATATCGACCATCAATCTCTTTCATTTTACTACATGGATATCAGATGTGTCTTTAAAATTAAATGACATTTATATCTTACTGGTATTTGGTCACTGATATTTCCAAAACATTGCTCGCATTTGGTAAGACCATCAAATAATAAGTACCTAGATTAGACGCCGGATACTAAAGGAAATTGATAAATCTTCAGACTGAACTGACTAAGACATGCCTAATCGGTTTCTACAGCGACATGCAGTGACGACTGGTGCAAGAGTAGGATGGAAGGCAGGCGTGTTGGTACACATACTACTTGGTCGAAGTTTACGAGATTACTGTGATAAACGATTGAAGACTTTGTGTGATATAGCTCAGATGTATTCACCCCAAATTATATTCTCAGTATTTTACCCTTTTTAACTACTATTGATGCTACTACTATTTCTATTATGGTATTTAATTTAGACTGTTACATCTACGTACATATTCCTGGCCCTACGTTGATCACGACTGATTGAATATTATTTTTCTACATAAAAATCATTTTTAACTTATTCATAAGTAACGGGAAAAAAAAAAAGACAATTACCTTGAAACAATTAAATAAATAATTCAATTGATTCATTGAAAATTCTAACGATAAACGTGTCAACATATTGAAGATATTTTTAATGATCGTTTCATGTTTACCAATTTGTGATTCCCATATAATGTCTAAATCATTCGATGTAAGCAATAACTTTCGAATCATAAAACGTATTATCTCTTCAACTTTTTCCACATATTGTAATTGATGCAAATTCTCACGAAGTAATAATTTTAATAACTGTAATGGATAGATAAAGGAGAAAGAAACATAAAAGCAACAACAAAAACAAAGGCAACAACAATAAATTAAAAAATACCAATAACTGTTTAATATGGTAATTGTTAAGAACAATAAACAATTCAAAATCACTTGTCAATTACAGGCATGTACACTCATTTTTCACAAACTAATTAATAGGATATTTTTCTAAACTTTTAGTCCTCATTGAATTCTGTCGATCACTGCTCGTTGAACAGATAAATAGTAAAGCTTTGCATTAGGAAACTGAACAGGAAAGGCTCAAATCTTGCCAGAAACATTAATTATTTCAGTAGTGCAGGTACGACATGTTAACGGGCGTCAGTTAACACGAAGGTTAGGTCGAACACAGTCAGTATGTCAACCACCTCGAACCACACTTTATGTGTTTGCATGTGTGTAAAGGGAAGGTTATGGTAACACAATTAGTACCATCAACGATAACATGAAGCATTAGGTACACGGAATATGATTTACGGGAAGGAAATCATTATGCTACAACAATCGATTTTGACCAATGTCACCCAACGTGGTTATAATGGTTACTACCCAGACCCTGATCGGGTAGCCTGCATCTATCTTCATTGCTCAGAGCAATAGTATATGACTTTATGGACTGATACAACGTTCTGTTTTAAGTACTCTTGGATTTCTCCCTCCAGCCTACATCTATACCAACCAACACTGGGAAACGAGGTAAGTTATGTTTAGACTTTTATGAGAAATAATGACACTATTCGATTGTACAAACCGAAATAGGTAGAGTGAGTTTTAGAACTCACTCCAAACTATTACTCTCAAAGCTTCGTGAATTCGACATGAGGCTCCATCCATTTTTCTATGTATGAAGCGGCTAATCAAACTAGCCAGCTGAGGATATTTAACTAGACGAAGTGGATAGAGTTCGTTCCAAAAGTCTGACAATGAAAAGATAAATATTTTAACTACTATTTTTGCTACTATTTAGTTCCACAAGAAGAGTTTAATATACAGTATCACCTACACAAAACATTCACAAATGCTTATAAAATACATTACCAAAAATACACAGAACTAATATAAATAAGCATCTAATTTTACCACCTACAATACGAACAGATGTGATTATCAACGGGATATAAATACATCAACACCAAGTCATACGAAGCACAACAAATCAATACTTATCAAAAAAATTGACAAGAAATTTTGAAAATGCACAATGATCATATTGTAACTCATCAAGTAAACATATGTGCATACATAAAATCATACAGGAAACTTAAACTACATTTCAACTGTGAAATGATAATGCTGATAAACAAAAGTAGGATCATTGATGGGGTCAAAAGTAGCCGACTGCCAGAACAAGTTAAATCATACTGTATTGTATAATTTGTATAGCGATTCAAAGAAATCAGCCACTCTGCAAACAACCTGAGCTATATTCTTAGAGCTAGTCACTCCAAGCTATGGGTATTCCGCGACTTACCTCCCAACGATTACTGGCATCCTGTGCTAAAATCACGTCAACAGTACTGAGGTTAGTCAGCGTGCATATGAGTGTAACGATAATAATTTGACTGGTGTCATCAACTTAAGGTACTGGCTTCAGTGACCCTGTTACATTTTACGAATGCAATAACGGTGACTTCTACATGGTGTATCATATTCCGACACTACGACTGAATAATCAGCTTATGACATGGAGTTGTGACATAAAGGAAAGCTGTACATAACTGGCCCCTATCGGTCCATCACAACTCCTTGACTGGGGTTTCAAAGAAGATGCAAATCAGAAGTTCAGAACAAAAGATAGTACCAATCATGTTGCAGTTTTCCATTAAACTCTTCATAAAAGTGAAATGAGCTCTCTCAATTTATCTCATACTATGCAATTTCTTTGTTCTATTGTTAGACATGTTTTCAAACCTTTCCGGTGTCCATTTGAATACCACTTGTAATATCGACGCAGCCTGTGAGATTCGAATCAGCGGCTAATGTGTAAAAATAGCTTAGTTGTATTGCCCAGGGTTTGGTGGCGACACATGCCCGAATTCCACACAGAGAATCAGTTCCTTCGAAATAACAGGTACGGCTTGCTGACACGTACGAGCTAGCATAAAACCCAGGTCGATTAACGTTTCCTACTGACTACCTCCGACAACCATCTAACACCAAAGCATAGTGCACGCGACGTCAGGTTAGATAAACCAGAAGCTATATTGAAACTTGATCGACAGAACCCGACCAGCTCTACAGAATGTACAAATATAAAACTTCAGTCAATTGATAATATAGTTAAACCATAGTTCACTGTTATCAGTGAGCTACTATATCATTTCTAACTTGGTTAACTTTACAAGTCGTAAGCTTCTTACTGAAAGTTTGAGAACTTTCGAGGACTTTGTGTAAATTTCTGCATATATCCTGAAGGTAATTTACATCATGAAGAGAAAAGTGAAATGTTTAATATTCCTAAGGTTTAAATGGTTTCTCTATTTGATATCGGTTTTGTTATATCGGGAGACCGAAGAATAGTAACGAACTCTCAGAACTATATTTTAGAATGCCATTTGAATTATTTTAACTGTGGGCAGTTTAAACATTTCATTTCTATATTTAAGTTGGAATTGTGACTGGCAAGTGGAATCCAGGACGCGCGTTTCGTCCTATTTGGGACTCATCGGCTGGGTGTACCTGCATTCCAATGTTGATGTTCACACTGGGATTCGAACTCAGTCCGCTTCGTGTCAAACGCCACCGCGTTCACCACTAGGCTACTGTGTCCAGACAGTCCTGGATTCCACTTGCCAGTCACAATTCCAACTTAAATATAACTTGTGTAATACCGCTATATAGAGGCAATCCGCTCAGGATGCACATATGGCAACAGAGGCTGACCAGTTTCAGTCCATTACAAATCAACGGGAAGATACAAGCCTATTCTGCATTTCATTTCTATGATTGTTACGTTTCGCTTACCTTATCTTTCCGTTTAATATATTTACTGTTAGTATAATGTCCCTTATTATGAACTACAGTTAGTTGTGTACAAGTTACCCCTATTGATTGCCACAATCTCTTTTGCTTTTTATTGATGTTAAATGGTCCGCTGCGTGGTCCGACTTTATACAAATATAATGGAATGTCTGAAATATAATATGATTCTGATTCTGTGTGGTTGGTCCATCCATCTTGTGTTCTTCATTATGGTTTGGGGACCGGTAATTGTGAGGCAGACGAGCACAGGTACTGATTGGTAATTATCAAGGTCACACTATATTTACACACGTGATTTGGTACGAACATATTTTCAATATAACAGGTTTGTGCAACAAAAATTGCTCTTCATGATATATCTGTACAAATGGTACTATCAATACAAAATGAATAATTACAAAATGCATAAACCCATGGGAAGGATAACAGCTTGTCGAAACCTACTATGGTATAAGCCTGTCTATAACACTCTACCATTCAGAGATGAGTTACACGGACATGGAGGCTTAAACAAACTATCAGTAGAACTTACTGTGTAGCTAGAGTCATTAAGAAAACAGTAATGTCTATTCTAACAACGTTGAGAATAGTTGAGTCATATCTCATCGTGTTTACGAATTTACACACGCGTGTGTAGAAATAGCTTACTTCTATGAAGATGCATACCTCAATGTCACTCAATAATTGCATTGTTCATAATAGAAAGTTCTTTTAACGGTTGACTTTAATGATGAGCGCTCTTTTGCCCATTTGTGCGTGCTCTTATTGGAGGATACCGAGTGGACACATAAATATCGATGGTAAAGTCAATTGAATAAAAGAAATAGCTCAGTCCAATAAATATTTACATATATTAAACACAGAAACATAATGAACGAATGAGTGAAATATCACTGAACATGCCATTTCTTCAATGCAATAATCCTATTATAAGTTTACCTTAATATCTGTAATCCATTGACCGACTCGTAGTGAATTAAGATTAGGCAGTAAACGAATCAATTCATTTAATGTGTTCATTTTCCCATTGAAAGAAGACGACTGCAAAAGTAGAAAAAAGGAAACTGTTCTTTTCAGGTTTTAACATAAACTAACAAACTAATACAAAGCGGACTGACTGTCACGATATACCACAAGTTGGTGGGAGTGGGAATTCTACTATTCGACCCTAAGTGGTGGTACAGGTGACTGAGCGTTCGTCGTGACACCTGAAGGCCTTGGGTTCGATCCCCTAGTAGAGTCGATGGTGTGCACTTCTTAGGAGTTCCATACTAGGATGAAGTGGCTGTACTATACTCCCTAGTTTTCAGTAGTACCCAACCAACATCGATCTGTGATGAATATAAACAACTAAACTTATACATATCTCCACCAAACCATCTCGATTCGATTATAATAGGATTTCAAAAGTTTAGTTGTTTGAAAATCAAAGTATGTTTACTTCAGCCAACTAAACAATATGAAATCAGAATAACAAGAGCGCCCTCTTTGTAAGCCGCTCGATTCTTCAGAATGTCAGTTGTAGTTTAAATAGTGAAGAAGCAGCTTATTGGTCACGGTGTTCAATTTCAGCCTAGTTCGCATTTTCGTCTAATTTCTTCACAGACTTATTACTAGAAATATCCCTATTCCTGTTTGAGCTATCAGAGATTTATCTTCAAACAGGAAATTCAATTTTTTTGCTTACGCTGTACAGATGAGAAAGTTTTGTTAGGTGAAGACATTGAACACATAAAGCGTCTTCTCCTCGCATTAAGTAATAATGTATGATCGGAATGTGTTTCGCTCCTTTAAAATGCAAAAAGTTGTAACAACACGATCAACTAATTTACCCTCCTTCATTAGTATTCTGCATCTAGCTTTAATATTGCTAACTCGAACCATATGAAACTATCATAAGACCACTTAAATAGATATAACAAATGTATGTCTTCAGAGTAAGCACATCAGGTGCAATACACTTAGATTATCATATCAATTAAACAATTGTATTGCAATATGATTTACACCAATGACCAGATTGTGACAACATTATCTATCTACTTATGATATGTAACCATTACGATCAACATTTTATTTGATTCTAACAATAAAGCACTTGTAAAAGGCAAACGCCAATTGACTGTATAATAAAACATACCTGAAAGAAACGGTAGATCATATTAAGACACAATAACTCAATTTTCTCAACATCATCTTCTTTTGTCAATGGAATACGTTTTAGTAGTGTACATAAAGAGAAGTATAAGCCAGTGATAAAATCATCTTTTCGAGTTTCTTTTTTAGCTTCAAGTTTAATTTGATCATCAGTTAAATGAGATAGATAGTTGACAACAATACTCTATTGAAAAGATTTAGTTAATAATTAATGATTAAGTATAAGATGAAAATCTACACTTATCAGAGATAATACTTAGAATAAGCAGTAGAGGTTTAGTATTTAGACATTCAGCTCCCAACAACAAGGTCACAAGTTCAAAACCCGCTTTACCTCCATAAGTTTGGGAAACTGGGTAATATATTTAGCCATTATACATAGGGAGTAGCTCGAAGCTGAGTGCGAGAAGTTGCAAATACTTGAGTGTATATGCCGCCTTGACGAGTAGGTTGAGCCTGCCTATCATAATGACTCAGTCGAGCTATATTGGTTGGAGCACTCATTCTTTTAAGTCCTACAGTTACAATGATGGCTAGGTAGCGGTAAAGCTAACAGTAGAAGTTCGAGAGTGAAGTCATTCTATCAAATGTAAAGAGATGTAAAAACAGTAAGGTATTTCTCTCAGAAAACCAGCATTACAGAGATGTTGTCTTTCCACAAAGGAATGAGGGAGCTAGAAAATATCGGATCTAAAAATGAATGTCTCACCAAATCCTGAGAATTTCCGCCTCCAGTGATAGGACCTTTAGAAATACAGAGCTAACACAACCGAAAACACTTAGTAAATCCCGTGTCCGGCCCTAATCAGTTCTTCCTTGTGAGTCACGGTCACATTCCCAGATCGTTAAGATCTCCCCCAAACCTGTCTCGTTTTCAGTCAACCTAAAGAGAATCTTCCATAAATCTGGTAATCAAGAAGTGACAATAATCTTATAACAACACTTAATGAAAGAACTTCAAGATATTGAGTAATGTAGCAAATAAGTTGAATCATTGTCACACAATATTATGAATAATAATTAAAGAATTTCCTTAGTTTAAATACTCCTTACTTTTCCAGATAAAATATAGGATTGCAGAAATTGAAAGTGAGTGTTCAAAATTATCTTTAAGAAACTTTCGTAGTTAAAATAACAATCTAAAGGTGGAATTACGATGCTATGCTTGAGGAGTGTTTCCATTACTAAAAATTTATAGCATCAGATAAACTCTTTTATAAAAATGTATTTGTTTCTCGTGCAGTTTTAAAATCTAAAATAGAGAATATCGTAAAAACTTTTTCCGGGCTAATCCAGATAGGGTTATCATAAAATAACACAGTTCCCAAAGGGATTAATTTATTTATTCTTTTAAGTTTTTGAATTACCTAAACGGTATTCACAACTTTAGTTTTCTCTAATACGAGAACAAGGAATGAATAGAAGCAATTTGAAAAGCAGCCTCTAAAGTGCCCTGGTATGGCTGAGAGTTGGGAGGGTCTGCTCGCTCTCTCAAAATACCCTCATATGACAAAACATTTATAGCCTATGCTAGGGAAGTCATATTCATTTATTATGCAAGACGAGTGTTCTTTATAGAAGTGAAAGGACGAAAACGAACATTTGGAGCTTAAACCGTGTTAGTTGACATAGAGTTCAACCAAAAAAGTCAATTCCAAACGTATACCATATACAAGCTCCATGATCCCGAGGGGATGAATAGGATATGAGCTTACTCTTATCACATGCTAACATGGAATTGCATCTGATGTTGCGCAACTGCCTCACTGATCCGACTTTGAGATCTTTGACTCAAGAGTGGCCTTTTAAGAATACCAGCTTGGGCGTCTGATAGTTTAATATTCACGAAGAAACTATTTACTCGCCTGCCTGTATTACATTAAAAAGCAAACAATTTAGTGATCCTATTTCGACTTACAATTATTGGCTTAAAATAATCTTCAATTACTGAATCGCTCAAATAATTTGAACACAAAGCAAAAGGATGCAGATAAGTATGAATTAAATTAAGTGATATAAAATCTGCTTTATCACGTGTTTCCTGCGACTGCTGGTGTTGCATTCCATCTTGTTGATTTTGCTGCTCCTTCTGGTTGCAAGTGCATGTGTTATCTAATTCAATGAAACGTGATTTTAATCGTTCGAATCCATTGGATCTTCCAAACAAATTAATAAAATCCACTAAAATAGGTGCATCTTTATAATCATCATAAGGAATAGAATATTCTCTGATCGAAGCAGTGTCGCATAGTCTTAAAACATCACTCTCTTGAACAAGATTAGTCTTTTCTTCTTTTTCCGATTGTTCTACTTCTTGTTGCTGATGGTGACATTCAATTTTCTCCTCATTTGATATTGATATATGTGGCAGTAATTTGATGATATCATCAAACCGGCAAACAACATTCCTATGAACACCATAACGAATTTCATGCGTTACACCAGTGGAAATCATACTTCGTGTATGAAACCTGTGTGATGGTGAGTATAGAAAGATGGAAAGATAAATAGTGTAAGGCGAGCAAAGCAAACAAGTAATAATTCTGTTGGTGCATCTAACTCATCGCCATATTTTTTCCAATAAAATCCTTGATACAATGAGACCATCATCAAAAATGTTAAATTACTAAACGTAAATATGATATCGCCCACAAAAACCAGAAGGGTAATAATCTGGCGCTCAATAAGATTTATGAATATTACAGCCAATATAATGGGACTGAGGTAAAGTGATGGAGTTAGGCTCCAACTGGTAGGCCACAGGTTCGAACACCGCTTTACCTGCTTCTGTTTCAAAAAAAACTGATAATTTATGTCTAGGTTTCAATGGCTCTCTATATGACTGTGGGCTGTGGTGAAAACTAACTTCAAGATATAAACTAAACTAAGTAAACATAATAAATGGTCTACATCAATCAATTACTAACAAATATTCAATATGACTGCACAACTAAACAGATATTGAACAAAGAAAGATTTAAAAGTTTAGTAATTATCATGTTTATATTAGACTTAATACTTGTGTGATATGACATCAAAATGGTGAGGGAAAATTAAGCTTCATATTCAAATCTTAGTATAATTAATGAGTGAATGAACTACAGTTTACAATTTAATCTTTATCTGCTAATTGAGGCATGGCAACTTGAACTGATGTACGCATGTACAAAGTTCTATGTTGTAACTGACTGACTGACTGAATGAACTACAGAGTGATTGTATTACAACAATTTGTTTTCTTTTTTAATAACTTTTAGTCATACGGTTTTGTGTTATTTTGTATACAAGTATGCCATCTTCTTTTTAAATTACTCTAGTTCTCTGGACTCAGTAGTCTAGTGGTGTACGCGGTGGCGTATGACACGAACCGGATTGAGTTCGAATCCCACTGTGAACATCAACATTGGGATGCAGGTACACCCAGCCGATGAGTCCCAAATAGGACGAAACGCGCGTCCTGGATTCCACTTGCCAGTCACAATACAAATTAAATAATACTCTAGTTCTCTGTTGTCATCCTATACTAGTTCATTTGGAAGCTTGTGTAAATTAATTTAGTTGTATGAAATGGTAAAAGATAACTATTTTATAATGGTGCACATCAGTTACTAATAAACGATATATTCAACATAAGATTAAAAAGAAGAAATGGCATTAACAAAATGAAAAACAAACTCGAAATAGGGTGAAAGTAACAAAGTGAGAATAATAAAGCTTCAAGAAAAATTTAAATGAAAAGGTATTTATGAAGGTATAGTTAAAAGTAAGATCTAGAGAAATGTATCTATACCACTGTGATAGATTTCCAGCCAAGTCACAAGCAGTCAGTACCTACCAACAGGGCAAAATCAATAATTTCCTGGCCTGTTTTTGTCTAGCCGCCCCTTTCATTTTTCCTACTCCTACGACAGCATATGAAATTCATATTTCATCACCTCAGTTGATGAAAACTTGTAGTTTCATTAACTGGCTGTACACAAAGGGTTTTATTCGTAGTCCTAATGAAGTGGAACTGGATATAAAAATAAGTGATTTCTTCTACGCATTTTGATTTTTAAATGATACAAAATAACTTACCGTGAATTAGGATCGAATAGAATACTTTCTAATTCCAATATTCCCAAACAATCAGATTTTGCCTTAATAGAACATAATTCAACGGCCAACAGAGCATTAGCATAAATAAAATGCTTTATTAGAAGAAGAAAATATATTCGTTAGACATGAAACACAATTAATGCATACATACCAAGATATGTGAATCCCAACGAGTAACTGCATCATCCTGAAATATTTTCTGAAAGGAATTAATTAAACCATCTGAATAAAATCGTAAGCAATCTTGTGAATAAATATCTTCACCTGGAAAAATTGAAAAAAAAGCAATTAGAAACAAATGAATTTGATTACGAAACCATGTTTAGCCATATTGATGGATGCTAGAAGGATTGTTTCCAACTGTGAATCCGGAAGAACAGGTACTTGCCAATGTGATCGTGATAGTAAAGAATTTAAAGTGTTGAATGCATGAACTGGGAATAATGTCGTTGGTGGTGGTGACAACTTCAAGTAGGTTGAACTTGTATTTTCAGTAGTAATTGCACCAAAAATAGAATTTAGTGAACTTTCTATTGGACTATCATTAAAAAATTGATCTTGTCTGCTGTTATTCATATCCATGATTGATTAAACTAAAGCGAAAGAATACGGCTTTTAACAAAAAGTAAGAAACAACAAACAGTGATATGTAAATTAGCAAATTCTCATTAATTAAAAATCTGATAAGCGTCCGCACGATTTTCAGAAGGCTGAGGAGGCAGGTAATAATAGACAACTATTCCGACTCATAAAGGAAACCAATATTAAAAATTCAGCTGTTAGTGAAACTATTGGGAAAAATGTCAGATTTATGAACCACTCTTAACCAAGAAGATTAAACAGAGAAGCAGAACACTTTCACGAACAGTTAAAATGACTCCAAATATGCCTCAGTAACCGACCATCTGCGAATAATACTAGTGGATAACTAACCCAAGTCCCCACCCCCCAAACTGTTAGCAAAGTTGTAGGCAATTTGAAGTGAGGGGAAGCAACAGAACACCAGATACCATCAAGGTCTAGTTTAAATAAGTAGATTGACTAATACCAAACGTACTCCCAATCGCTGATTGTCCCAGTTTATAAGAAATAACGTAAACCACGTCGTGTTAATCACAGAGGAATCAGTTTGACTAATATTGCATCTAAAATATCAGCTTTTATAACCATAGGATGATTATCAGAAGACAACAAACAAAAACCCAAAGAAATCATCCTTTGCCAAGTTCTAGAACAAACGCATACTTATCGGCGTCAGACAATAGTATTAGTTGGATTACAATCAGGATTCGACAGCGCAGACTGAGAGGTTCTGTGATAGTATTTGTCACTAAAAGGCTTACCAATGAGGTACATGTAATTCATTGGGATTCTTTACTTAAATACGACTAGTCAAGTAAAAATTTATGGTGAAATGTCATTTGAAACTTTAACTCCAGGCAGCGTTCTTCAGGACTCCCACAATTTCGTCGTAAGCAGCTTCCTAGAAGTCACACACTTCATTCAACTGAAGGGAATCCATCTACAAGAACGCCCACTTATCGACTTAGTATATGCAGATTACAAGAGTCCCATTTAATCTAAAAGCAGACAATATTCAGTCTCCTGAATACTTTGGACAATAGTCAGTCAGTCAGTTAGAATGTAGAACTTGGTACATGCGTACATCATTTCAAGTTGCCATGCCTCAATAAGCAGATAGAGATTAAATTATCGGACCAAATCCCAAATTAAGGAAGGTAGTAACAGACTAAGTACTAATGGGAAGGCATAGAGATCAGAGATGAGATTTGAAATATAAAAGGGATTCGGTAAAGAAAAAATTACGAAAAGCTCGAAAACTAGAGTTTGGAGGAAGACAAGGAGTGGATGCACTAGCGCCATCGTTAACGATTTTAAGCTATATCACCTAAAGCCTCTCTCTCTCTATTAACATAGCTCAGCCCAGTTGTCACTGACTTCATGGATTGGTGCCATGTTTTCGTTTGGCTACCCCTAGCTTTCTTCCAGCCTACTCCCACAACAGACAACATTGCTCATCGAGGTAGACGGTGGCCGGGCATACGTAACACATGTCCTAACCACCTCAGCTGATGAAGATTCACTACTTAATCAATAGACTTACCGTATTTACCTAGTACTCTATTTCTAACCCACACATTGCTTAATCGGTGGTCCCAGCAAACGCGAGAAATGTTTCGGAGACATCTATGATCGAATACTAGGAGCCTACGGATATCCTCTATCCTTAAAGGCCATGTTTCACATCCGTAAAGTAAAACGGATCTGACTGCTGCACAGTAAACGCGTCCTTTCGTCATTAAGCGAATGTCACGCCTACGCCACAAATGACGCAGGTTGGCAAAAGCCGATCGGGCCTTATGTATACGAACCGAGATTTCATCAGACACCAGAACATCAGGACTAATGAGGCTCTCGAAATAAGTAAAGCGGTTAATACATTCTATAGCTTCGCTCCCTATCACTAACTTTGGTGCCGAATTAAACCAGTCCTGAAGCAGCATTTCGCATTTGAATGGGGAGAATCGCATCCCAAACATGCTTACGTTCATGTTTAAGGCAGTCAAAAAATTCTGCATTTTATCAGCATCTTCATTCAATAGAACTATATCATCGGCATATTCTAAGTCAGTAAGTTTATCTCCTGGAAGCAGGTCAACTCCGGAGAAATCAGACGATGACAATGTTAACTCTGAAGGTATGTCCATGATAAAATTAAATAAAAATGGGGAAAGCGGACAACCTTGACGGACACCACTAGAAGTGATCAATTCCGAAGACAATCTGCCATAAACTCTAACACGACATGTGGTGTTCGAGTAGAGAGCTTGTATAAGGTTAATGTACTTCTCCGGTACGCCTTTCAGTGATAGACATTGCCACATAACCTTACGATCGATAAGGTCAAACGCCACCTTAAGGTTGAGGAATACACTTACTTTGTTGAACGTCTAAAAGTGTATCTGTGTTCCAGAACCTGCCGTAGTATGAATCTCAAGCCTACACGACCACATCCAGATCTGAAACCACAATAGTTTTCTCGAGTTTGCTTTTCACGAGGTTTAGTTAGACGCCGAAGTATTATTGAAGCTAATATTTTAGACACTATATTCGTTAAACTGATTCCTTAGTAATTGTCATATGAGGACTTTTGTCCTTTCTTATAGACCAAAATGGTTAGTGTTCGAGACCAGTCAAATGGGATTACGTCCAGTTCCCAAATTCTAGCCAAGATCTCACATAATCTCGCTGATACAGCTGGACCACTGTCCTTAAATATCTCAGGAGTTAATCCATCAGGTCCTGCTGATCTCCCTCGCTTTAGGTTCCCTATAGCTTTCTTAACCTCACTGAGACTTGAGGGACCTATATTAATTTACCATTCAGATTGTTTGGGGATGGTGGGCAACAGGGATGACGCTGAAAGCCAGTTTGAACTGTTCCCTAAAGTGTTCTGCCCATCGGTCTAATCTTCCGCGATTGACAGTGAATAGCGGAACCATCGTTTTCGGAGATAGTTTCGCTTGCAGTCGGTTTTCTGAAGCCCATTTTCTCGATAAATCTGAACAGTTGCCTACTGTTACCTAATGCCGCTGCCTTTTCCGTCTCTTTAGCTTTCGCCACCCACCACTGCTCATGATCATTGCGTAAGCTTTTAACCAGCTTGTGTTTAAGTTGTCTTCGTTGCTCATCATGTTCAGAACCAGACGGGATGTGTTGCCGAGCATCTATCAGTTCAGTAGATGCAGCTGAAATCCACTGAGTTTCTTAACCTTTTGGTTTAGTTAATTAGTAGATATTACTGCTGTTTCAACAGCTTTTTGGATATCGTTCCAAGCTAACTCGGGATGAGTACAGTTTACGCAGTTGACTAATTAGATTTTAGCTGTTCCTGAAATGTATTCTTGACTTTTTCATCATTAAGTTGAACTATGAGGGGAATTCTTGTCGTGGATCTTTTAAGTCCAGTGAAATGCAGACTAATACGCGCTCGTACTAAGGCATAATTTGAGTCTAAACATGTGCTCCGAGCGGCAGTCTTCTATCGAGCCTCTCTAACGATGGCTGATAGCAATGTGGTCTATTTGAGTTCAGCGTTGAGTTGATTTTGGAGGCCGCCATGTCAACTGATGTCTTTCCTCATGCTTAAAGTTAGTGTTTGCGAGAAATAAGCGCTTATCTGAACATAGCTGTAGTAACTGATCGCCATTGTCTGTTCGTTGAGCCTCAACACCGTAGGATCCACCTAGGTGCCTTTCAGTTTCATTTAGTCTACCTACTTGAGCATTAAAATCACCCGCTACTATTACTACATCAGTGCGCTTAGCTTTACATATAAGGTCAGAAAGCTTTCTGTAAAATTCATCTTTCTCTTCATCTGAGCTGCAGTCATTGGAAGCATAGGCAAAGACAACAAAGAGACAACGGCGTGTGTCTCTATCTTTACGAGTCCTTACCGTTCCATTTAGACGGATAGCACACAAGCGACTGTCTATTGGAATCCAGTCGGGGAGAACCTGTTCAGCTTTAGAACTAAGTGCCATACCTAAGGCAGCAAGGCCTCGAGTGGTAGCGGTGGGGCCTCCAGAAACACGAAGAGTGAACCGAGTCGGTTCCTTATTTTCACAAGGTGAGGTCAAGCGAATGACTGTGCTTGGATTCTGTATACGCCTTTCAGAGATGCAGCAGACATCGATGGAGCGTGCTTCTAGAGTCATAGCTAAGGAAGCCTGTTGTCTTATTTGACACAAGGTTCGAGCGTTCAAAGATCCAATACATAACTTAGTGCGCGGTTTCAGGAGACCAGGAATAACGTTTTGTCAACTCGAATCATTAGCATTAGTGGCGCGAGGTGATAAAATTGTGTTAGAAGGATTATGCATGGTGATAAGAAAGTTATTAAGAGTTGATGGTGGGATTTGATCTCGAACAAGATGATCTCGTGTGCAGTTAGAGGTATGAGGGCGGTTTTCACTTCCCGGCTGCCCACACCATGGAAGGATATCACTTCTTGAGATACCTGAAAAAGAAACTGGGTTAGTATTGGTCATAGTGACTTGGGTGCGCGTTCGCAGAGCCCAAGGGACAACTGCTTAAGGCCGATCACGCACGGCTTTGTTATGGGGAGTTTTGAAGTGTTAGCTCCGTTCTTTAAAACGCCTTACTGCCGGAGACGGAAATCCGTGGAGTAAGGTGTGATATTTTTAGAGTCGACCTTTTCTAACCCCGTCCTTCCGTTAAGAAGGCAGCATCACTGCAGATGCTGGTTATACGAGAAAAAAACCTTGCTGCTGTCAAACTTCGTTGCAGTCAGCAGTACGACTTCGCCCTCAGATCTTAGGTTGCTGCCTTTAGTCTTATCGTTCTCCAACAGACCTGCTTGGCATGGTAGGACCTTGAGGAACATGCGTTCCAGACAATGTAGCTCGGTTGGGTCATCACGATATGCAAGCCCGACCACCACGTCAAGGTAGCAGCTACGGTCGGGCCTTGGACAATAATGTATACATGATTGTAAGGTGTTTTAATCCTTACAAATGCTTAATGTTACTTCACAACTGGTCAACCATTATCACCTACATTCATCATATGGAGTGAGATAAATGAGTGCATCGACAACTGCAATCATCTTACAGGTCTCATCAACCTGGGTGAGTTGATGGATTCAAATAGAACGTTTCACATTGGCCAACCGGCGTCACTAGTGGTGTAGGTGAGATATCTCTCTGTCATCCCAATTGACGAGTATACTGTGCAGCAACATTATTTTTACTAACTGACGAATGAGAATCATGGACCACGAAAATAGTAAACATAAGTAAACTTCAGACCATCATACATTAAGGTGGTTACGACATGCTTTCCATACACTTACTTTAACGCACAATGTTGGATGGAGAAGTAGTAGAGGGAAAGAAAACTAGGGGCTGTCAAACAAAATGAATTATCTGTCCAGGAAGTAGTTAACTGCTAGTGTGAGTAGTGTTGGTGGGTGTAGGCTACCTAGTTAAGGTTCGGGTGATATTCGTGACTAGTGGATGGAGACATTGGGTGACATTGTCTAGAATCAGCCACAGTGATGTATGTCAAATCACTATATTCCTCTATACTTTAGGATTCATTATTCCTTCATAAATACCTTCCAATCCATTCTTGCTATAATTAGTGATCACTTTGTCAATGCGTTATAGTATTGTGGTGTGGTAAAACAGTACGGTGGATCGCAGAAACAACTTTTCCTTAAGAATAATTAAGTCTTTAGATTCCCTGCAGGCCGAAATAGCCAGTGAAAATCTACCGAATCCTAAAAGACGAAACTTGATACATTCTTAAGCAGCCAAAGCAGAAAACATGAAGTAAATTTAAAAAAGAGTAGTGATGGTTTAACCCTTAGGTTTTCTGGTTTTAATTGTTTAATACATCAAAACTCATTTTTCTTTGTCCTAATTGAATGCTATTCAACTAAAGTATCATACAGTGTATCAAGTTTACGCTTTGTTTTTGTTTGTAGTCCCTCTGTGAGTACGACATTCCCAATTGTTTGTGACAACTTTCTGCATCAATACTGGCCCTTTTTGCTACGATTGAGTCGTATTCATTTAAAACAAGAAAAGAGTAACACGGTATTCCTTCTTCCCATATCGCTTCGTTTGTATTCTGGTAATTATATTTAAATATTTGCACTCTAGCTACTGCTATTTACCATTTTAAAGACGGCTGAAAATGATCGTCAACGGCATTGTTGTCATAATAAGGTGGCAACCGTGATGCAGTACTATGATTTCGAAGGTCGGTATCAAGATGTATGCAGGTATACAAGCTGTGTACTATGTCTATAAACATATGGCTTTGTCCATGATGTTGTCAGATACAAACTATGTGTTATTAAATGCGACGCCACTCAAAAACAGGCACTGATATTCGGAAAAATGTGATGACAGCCGCTCTTTCAACCCTCACATCAATACTTATATGGATGATTCAACCCCAACTAAATCCATAGCCGCTACGCTTGAGGTCGATGCCAAGCATGGAGAAATAATACGGAACCCACTTAAGAGATCAAAGTTAAAAGGGGTGGGTCGAGATCGATTACAAAGATCAAAACATTACTCTCAGGAACTAGTTACCGTTGAGAACAAGATCGAAATGGAATGCGAGAATACCAAATGCTCTTTAAAGGAAAGGTGTGACACTGTGTTAAAATAGATAACAGGGGAAGTTCGTGCGACTAATTTGAAGATAAAACTGTCTCAAACAGCGCAAACATGAATTCGAAAGACATACAGTTTTCATATAGACTAATTAAATAGAATGAGTAGCAATCCAGATACCCTAAATGTATTCTAGATTAACTTCTAGGGCCGAAGGAATAAACTGTCTAAGTCTCCTAGTGGTAGAAATCGAATTCGGCATAGTTGTTTTCACCGAAACATAACTCATACTAGATACAGAGTTTACTCCACTTTCACAGGTTGTTTGTTATAAGTGATAGGGTCTGTAATCGAAAGGGTGGATGTCATGCACCCTCGGCTGTTGTCGATGGCGGCGGACATTGTCTCCGAAACTCCCACACAGTTGTTTAACATGACTCACTTACAAGTCCAACTCTATAAGAATTAAAAGGATGTAAAAGTAAATCTTATTTTTAAGAATGGGGGCAAATAATTGATGGCTAATTAGAGACTGGCCAATTTAACGACAGTCCTTGTTCAAGTTTTAGGGAGATTCATCCGAAATAAGCTGTTTCGACATGTGGAGACTCATAGTCTATTAGCGTCAGAAAAACATAGATGTCGTACAGGTCAATTATACCTAACGAACCTTCTCATAGCAAGAGAGAGCTAGGTGGCTGCTCACGACATTGGAATATTCGTCAATGTAATATTCATAAACTTTAGCAAAGCATTCGTTAAAGTAACTAATGTACGACTTATGCGTACAATACTAACTTGAATAGGGAATTTTGTGCAGTCAACTACAGAAAGCTAGGGTGAGTGGTACTATGTCGAAACGAAAACCTGTAGATAGAGGAGTACCATAAGATACCATATTAAGCCCTCTGTTATTTCTGTTATAAGTCAATGAGCTGCGATAAAATTTTGGATAATTATCACTAATGTTATCAGACGAAGTTAAAATTCGAATAGTAATAAATAGGAATGCTAACAGGCCACAGCTTCAACCTTATTTAGATGAAATAGCAAGACTGCCCAGAAGCTGGAGTTTAGAAATAAGCTCTAGTAAAAATGCATTAATGAGAACCAGATACCGAAATAGTACACTATTGGTGGAATGCTTCTGCAATCAGTTATAGAACAAAATAACTTACGCCTAACTATAAGTAACCGGAAAACATATTAAAATGAAGCAGCTGCTAGAGGATTTCGTGATATATTCACTTCGTAGAACCTTTAAGCACCATTTGACCTGCCCCCCTCCCTCACATGAGAAGAGACATTTAGGGCTATTCCCCTTAAATTACCGTGGAATGAGGAACGATCTTATATTTGCATTTTGTAGCCTAAATGATGACTTGGGTAGTAAATCACTATATATATTTCTCTATCTAGGACCAGTCATCTCCGAAGCCAACATAAAAAAAGTGTTGAAACAGAGACTAGAATGCCTTAACAAAACTGGTATCAGTGCCATCGGTGAACACTTTTAAGAAGAAACAGGATCTTCACTGCAAAACATACTGTCATTAGACAGACTATCCTTACAACTGAAAATAAAACCAACATAATTATGCATCTGTCTCTACAAGCTTGACATATATCTAGGTCATAACTGCAGGGACCGAAGATTCACTGATGTTTGACACGGATGCGCGTTAACTGAGAGTTTTCTCTGCTCCGTCCGCAACCAAACGAAACCTTTAACGCCAACTCATCCCACCAATAACTAAGAAAGCTCGCATCCAACATTCAGTGTTTATACAGGAAATTGCTATTTAAAAGGTTCCCGACATTACTAACACACCAAATAGCCTACCGCCTAGATGATGGAATAATAGCTTGTGATCTTAGTGATAAAATTTTGTAAGACAAATACCCCAATTACTACCTGCTATTGTGTGAGGTTTTGTATGGCTTGAAAATAAATTTAAATTAATTATTTGATATACTAGTGATGTTAAGAAAGATATGTGAGCCTAAGTGGGTAAAAACAGTAAATTAAACCAACCGGATCAAATCCAACTTAACGTAACGACTACATGTGAACTACCCGCGGCTACTGCAAATCAGATGTACCTTTACCATCCGTATCTTGGTGTTAGTATGTGGTTCTGGGTCTTTGGTAGCATATAGATAAGTAATTAAGCACTTCTACCACACAGTCGCTAGTTGAGACAACAGATGTTTTTGAGTTTGGCATAACCTGAGGATAAATCAATTGAAGGCACAGACACCACTTCTTTATGAAGTACGTTCTAGGAATTGATTACTTATTGGGTAAACCCACATGATACCGTAATTCTATTTTTTCTTGGCTCTTGAACTCGTCTCTTAAGTAATCTAGACTTAAATGAAAAGTAAGAGGAGATATATAAGGACCAAAATCATTTATTATTCTGTGCATCGTAATCAAATTACTTAATAATCTTTGGTAAGATAGAGTTTCGAGGTTATGCTTCATAACTCATGTGTTGCACTATAGGCCACTTAACTCCAACGTTGAGTAGTTAGTGGTTCTTAGTAGCATTAATCAGGGGCACGCTGCTTTCACATAGTTGTAGCTTAGACATAACTAGAGCCACGTAAACCACAGTAAGCCCATGTGGATTAAGTCTGGTAATGATGCGTCTAGAAGCGAATACTATTCTGATGGCACTTGCAACAATGCGACTACAGTGAAAAACTAAAGTCATGATTTACAATGCGCTGTGATGACTTTAATTGTGGACATCGAATAAACCTCTGGTAGTTTTATATGTGTAATTTAAATGATCTCCAAAATAAATAGTTGCATAGGATCTCAACATTGATGCTGACCTTGTTTTTTTTTAGCGGACACGACTGATTGAAGGCGCTTGATCAAGCATCACCACCAGATCACGACACGACGCACCATGGGAAGCATCTATTTATCTAGTTTGCCAGCGAAGACGTTGCTATCCCATTTACAATCGACGTGGAGTCAAATATAATTTTTCTACCATTCTTTATTGCCTTATGATTTCTTCTCATTGGTAAGAATGGGTTCGATCGTTAGAAGTTATGCTGCAATTTTAAATTTTCCTTAAATATTTTTCACGGTTCTTTTGTATTGACATATATTGAAACTTCAATGATGACTGATCAGACTCCTAAGCTTATTATAATTGCCTATGCCTATCTGCATTTGACAGAAAACATAGAAGCTAGGTTCTGCTACACATAAGCCGAATTTCGAGACCACAGCGTGACAGATTCACGCGTTCAGTCCCGTGAAGTTGTAAGGTCAATTCAGAGAGAATTGCACAGGTACGTCACCGTCCCAGATTAAGCACAGAATAACTAGAAGCTTATGACCAGCGCAAAAGATCAATTTTAAAACGAAAGGACAAATTTGATAAACAACTCTACACGAGTTGATTCACAATATCGAATTCTATAGCATTTAAATGAATAAATGCTTGTTGATATTGTTAACAATAATCGATCAGCGTATTTTAGACGAAGGTCTCTTTCGTCAACTCTTCCTATCTAAACTACCACAACAAGTACAGGCAGTTTTGGTAACATTTCATAACAATCAAGTAAACGAACTAGCTTCATCTGCTGATCAAATTCTGAAGATCGCCAGAACTTGCCACAATAAGGTTTACTCCGTTATAGAAAAACCTCATGCGATCAAAAATAAGGTGACAAAATTGCGTAATACTCTTTCTCGTTTCCTCGACCTACAGAAACGACACCAAGCAAGCGATTCTCGACAACGAAGGTCTTCAAGAAAAAGATTCTTATCTCGACCACAACGAAAAGAAAACTCACATTGGTGTTGGCGTCACAACACCTATGGCAAAGCCTTGAAAAGAGTAGAGACCCCTGCTGTTTTCCTAGCCACAAACCCATTGTTGATGTATTTGGAAACCATTCCGGCTGCATGCGTCAGTGACAACCGTAGCGGGGGGAAATAGTCGCCTGTCGTTCATCACTGACGTGATAACGATGACTTGCTATCTCGTCGACACTAGTGCAGAAGTCAGCGTCCTACCTGCAGCTTCATCCGATTGCCAACATGAAGCCACATTGGATCTACAGACAGCCGACAGAAAAGAAAGGCCACGTATAGTAAAATATATGTCTACTTGGACGAGTATTTACGAAAATGCACACACTGGATTTCCACTATCACCTATGTTAAAATGCTTATCATTGGCATCTACTTGTTAGGCCACTATGACTTGTTTGTGGACCCTAGTTAAAAGAAGATAGTGGACAGCCACACAATGCTATAAGTTCGTGGAACCACTGCTACAGGTTGTAGCTTATATCCTCTTCGTTTTATAACATCTAATTCATCCATATTTTCAGCCAAAGCTTGATAAATATCCAGACCTGAATAAGGCGACATCAAAGTTCTCATGTGTAGCCAGCAATGTTACACATCACATCACGACTACAGGTCAACTTGTTTTCTTGAAAACACGTCAACTTGCACCTGAAATGTTGAGGATTCCTAGAAATGAATTCGATCAAATAATTAACCAGGATACAATCCGTCTTTTCAATAGCCTATGGTTATATCCATTAAACATAGTCCTGAAGAAAAATAGCAAAGATTGGCTTCCCACTGGTGATCACCGACAACTCAACGCTCAAACTAAGCCTGATCATTTCTATTTGCTACACGCCCACCACCAAACGACCACCTTTAAGTACATGACCGTATATTTCAAGACTTCACTATGTTAAGGCGAATAATCGAATACTGATGGATTAAAGTGGCACTCCTAAAACTACATCATAATCACATTTGACCGCTATCAATTCCTTCAAATGAGGAATACAGTAGACAAACATTTCAGTGTTTCATCGATGACGTGTTCCGCGTGCTTGACTTTGTCATGTATATGTCGATGACTGCTTGATAGTAAGCCCAGATGAGAAAGCACATATGAAACATCTAGACACAGCATTTTGAAGACTGCAACAACATGTAGTTACCATAAATATGCATAAATGCCGAATTGGAACAACCTATTTGGACTTCCTGGGGCTTACTATTGATGCTGAGGGTATACAACCCCAAAAACGCAAGGTAGAGGCTATTATGCAGTAACCGGCACCAACCACCATTAAGCAGCTGCGAGTTATCAATGGATTGAAAGTTTTTACAGATGATTTGTATCCAACTATGCATCTATCATGAAACTACTAATGGATCAGCTTCAATCAATCAATCAATTCCTGTTACTCCATGTTGATCATAGGCCGCCAACCAGTATTCTACAACCAACTATGTCCTGAGCTTTCCTTTCCAGCCCTTCCTAAGAGCTCTTAAGTCTCTCCATGTCTGTCTCCGATTCCCGACGCAGTGTATTCTTGGGTCTTCCATTTTTCCTTTGACCTTTGGGATTCCATGTTAATGCTTGTCTTGTGACACATTTTCATGGTTTACTCAGTATGTGTCCTATCTACCTCCAGCGTCTTTTCCTAATTTCTTCCTCGACTGGAAACTGGTTGATTTGTTCTTTGTCATAGGAGATTGTTGTTGATAGTATCCGGCTAACGGATCCGAAGTATCCTACGCAGACAGTTGTTTGTAAATACTTGTATCTTCTGAATGATGCTTTTTGTAGTTCACAATGTAAGTTTCAGATCCATACAACAGGACTGTATTCCCATTTGTATTGATAATTCTAACTTTAATGTTGGCTGACAGTTGGTTTGAGTTCCAGATGTTTTTCAGTTGTAAAAATGCTGCTCTTGCATTACCGATTCGCGCCGTCACATCTGCATCAGACCCCCCTTGTCTATCGATGATGCTGCCCAAGTATGTAAAAGTGTCTATATCTTCCAGAATTTCTCCGTTAAGTGAAATTGGGTTAGTGTTAGTTGTTTTGTATAGAAGGATCTTGTTCTTCCATCTGTGTATGTTGAGGCCTACTGCTTCCGAGGCTGCTGCTACCTTGTCTGTCTTCATCTGCATGTGTTTCCGTGTGTGGGATAGGAGAGCTAGATCATCTTAGAAGTCCAATTCATCTAGTTCCATCGATGTTGTCCACTTTGTTCCGAAATCGCCTTGTGATGTTGTGGTCTTAATGATCCAGTCAACTACCAGCAGGAAGAGGAGGGCGACAGTAAGCAGCCTTGTTTAACACCGGTCTTCACTTCAAATGGATTTGTGAATTGACCTCCATGCACGATTTTACATTGTAGTCCGTCATAGGAGTTCCGTATGATGTTGACTATCTTCTCGGGTACGCCATGATGTTGTAGAAGGCTCCATAATATTGTCCTATTCACGATGTCAAACGCTTTTACGTAGTCGACGAAGTTAATGTAAAGGAGTCAATGCCATTTAATTGACTGCTCAACAATGAACCGTAGGGTAGCGATTTGGTCTATACACGATCGGTCCTTACGAAATCCGGCCTGTTGGTCTCAAAGTTGGACGTCGACTGGGTCTTTCATTCGGTTCAATAACACTCTGTTGAAGACTTTTCTTAATATCGAAACGAGAGTGACACCTCTGTAGTTTTTGCAGTTGCTAAGATCTCCTTTCCTTGGTATCTTGATGAGGTATCCTTCTTTCCAGTCTGTTGGCACCTGTTCTTCTTCCCAAATCTTTCTGAAGAGAATGTGGAGTATCTTTGCAGTTGCTTCCATACCAGCCTTCAGTGCCTCAGCTGGTATGTTGTCTGGCCCTGCTGACTTGTCACTCATGATTTGACATTCGGCTGGCCATTTTGATTTCTTCGACTGTTGGTGGGTTGGTGCTAACGAGAAGACCTGTCGCTGCTGCTTCGATAACTGGTGGGTTCAGTTGGACTGGTCTATTCAACAGTTCTTCCGAGTGTTCTACCCACCTGTTTTGTTGTTCATTCACTTCAGTGATTAGTTTCCCAGTCTTGTTCTTGATTGGTCGTTCTGGTTTACTGAATTTCGCAGCTAACTTCTTCGTTGCATTGTATAGGAGCTTCATGTTTCCTTCTCTTGCAGCTTTTTCTGCCGTCATTGCTAGGTTCTCAACATATTTCTGTTTATCCAACCTGATGTCCCACTTCAATTGCTTGTTGTCTTCTGCGTATTTGGCCCGTGCTTTGGCTTTCACTGTTCTTGTATGGCTGTTATCAATTGCTAACTTTTCGTTTCTCCTTTCTTGGATCTTGTCCAGAGTACCGACAGAATTCCATTCTTTATGGTGTTGTTTCTTGCAAACCGAAACCTCCCGACATGTTGAAATTATTGTTTTTTTAATCTCTTTCCAATGGTCCTCCATATTAGCTCCACCTTTATCTAGTAGATCATGAAATGCTTGGAACTTATTGCTGAGAGTTATGTTGAATTCGTTGCGTCTGTTAGTATCCCGGAGAAGAGCTGTGTTAAACCCATGTAGTTTTGTATATTCGTTTGTGTGAGAATACGGTGCCGCCTATTATCATTTTGTTGAAGGCACATAGGTTTGCAAACCTCTCACCGTTTTCTTTCTTTTCTCCCAGTCCATGTCGTCATATGATGTCTTCATATCCAGTGTTGTCCATTCCAACCTTGGCGTTGAAGTCTATCATTAGAATGATGAGGTCCTTGGCTGAGCATTTATCGATGATTGATTGCAGCCTTGTGTAGAACTGATCTTTGTCGTCTTCGTGGCTGTCGTTGGTGGGTGCATAGCGTTGGAAGACATTCATTATAAAGTTCTGGATCTCGATTCAGTTCCCATCTTATAAGGGCTTTCCATGCTTCCAGGAACAACATCAGTGCCACTCTGTGTGTGAGTTGTTTTCTACTTCGTGACCGGAGTATAAAAGCACATCTCCTGAGGATAATCTTTGCTGTCCAGCTTGTAGCCAATGGGTTTCACTTATTCCAAGTATTATCAGGTTGTATCTTTTTATTTTTTCGGCGATTTGCATAGTTCTCCTAGTCTCCCACATCGTGCGAACATTCCATGTACTTATATTATTGGTTGCTCTGGTTGTCAGAATCGATATCGACCTCGTGGTTTCCATAGAACCTCGGCCCCCACCATGAGGCCTCATAAGAGATCTTTCAGTGCAGATTTGAATTAATTATTAAAGCTTTTACTAGTTAACGTTTTCTTAGAAGGTTGTTGTTTCATATGATGGGGTTGCTAACCTCTTGTCCAACCCTTCTCTATTTTCCGAGCTTGGGACCGGCAGTAACCCTAGAGGGTCTTCAGATGAAGTTAATGGATCAGCTTAGTGAGAATTAAAAGGTGGTCACAATGGATGCAGAGTTAAAGAAAGTTTTCACTACAACAAAAGTAGCGACCTCCAATACAACTATGTTGTCACATCACAATACTGAAGCTCCCTTTAGCATCGCTGTTAACGCATCCAAATCAGCCGTTGGCAAAGTTCCACAACAATGGATCGACAAAGCTTAGCAATCGTTGGCATTCATCTCTAGGCGGTTGCCAGAAGCCGAATCGAGATCCAGAACTTTATAATGAATGTCTTCCAACGCTATGCACCCACCAACGACAGCCACGAAGACGACAAAGATCAGTTCTACACAAGGCTGCAATCAATCATCGATAAATGCTCAGCCAAGGACCTCATCATTCTAATGATAGACTTCAACGCCAAGGTTGGAATGGACAACACTGGATATGAAGACATCATATGACGACATGGACTGGGAGAAAAGAAAGAAAACGGTGAGAGGTTTGCAAACCTATGTGCCTTCAACAAAATGATAATAGGCGGCACCGTATTCTCACACAAACGAATATACAAAACTACATGGGTTTAACACAGCTCTTCTCCGGGATACTAACAGACGCAACGAATTCAACATAACTCTCAGCAATAAGTTCCAAGCATTTCATGATCTACTAGATAAAGGTGGAGCTAATATGGAGGACCATTGGAAAGAGATTAAAAAAACAATAATTTCAACATGTCGGGAGGTTTCGGTTTGCAAGAAACAACACCATAAAGAATGGAATTCTGTCGGTACTCTGGACAAGATCCAAGAAAGGAGAAACGAAAAGTTAGCAATTGATAACAGCCATACAAGAACAGTGAAAGCCAAAGCACGGGCCAAATACGCAGAAGACAACAAGCAATTGAAGTGGGACATCAGGTTGGATAAACAGAAATATGTTGAGAACCTAGCAATGACGGCAGAAAAAGCTGCAAGAGAAGGAAACATGAAGCTCCTATACAATGCAACGAAGAAGTTAGCTGCGAAATTCAGTAAACCAGAACGACCAATCAAGAACAAGACTGGGAAACTAATCACTGAAGTGAATGAACAACAAAACAGGTGGGTAGAACACTCGGAAGAACTGTTGAATAGACCAGTCCAACTGAACCCACCAGTTATCGAAGCAGCAGCGACAGGTCTTCTCGTTAGCACCAACCCACCAACAGTCGAAGAAATCAAAATGGCCAGCCGAATGTCAAATCATGAGTGACAAGTCAGCAGGGCCAGACAACATACCAGCTGAGGCACTGAAGGCTGGTATGGAAGCAACTGCAAAGATACTCCACATTCTCTTCAGAAAGATTTGGGAAGAAGAACAGGTGCCAACAGACTGGAAAGAAGGATACCTCATCAAGATACCAAGGAAAGGAGATCTTAGCAACTGCAAAAACTACAGAGGTGTCACTCTCGTTTCGATATTAAGAAAAGTCTTCAACAGAGTGTTATTGAACCGAATGAAAGACCCAGTCGACGTCCAACTTTGAGACCAACAGGCCGGATTTCGTAAGGACCGATCGTGTATAGACCAAATCGCTACCCTACGGTTCATTGTTGAGCAGTCAATTAAATGGCATTGACTCCTTTACATTAACTTCGTCGACTACGTAAAAGCGTTTGACATCGTGAATAGGACAATATTATGGAGCCTTCTACAACATCATGGCGTACCCGAGAAGATAGTCAACATCATACGGAACTCCTATGACGGACTACAATGTAAAATCGTGCATGGAGGTCAATTCACAAATCCATTTGAAGTGAAGACCGGTGTTAAACAAGGCTGCTTACTGTCGCCCTCCTCTTCCTGCTGGTAGTTGACTGGATCATTAAGACCACAACATCACAAGGCGATTTCGGAACAAAGTGGACAACATCGATGGAACTAGATGAATTGGACTTCTAAGATGATCTAGCTCTCCTATCCCACACACGGAAACACATGCAGATGAAGACAGACAAGGTAGCAGCAGCCTCGGAAGCAGTAGGCCTCAACATACACAGATGGAAGAACAAGATCCTTCTATACAAAACAACTAACACTAACCCAATTTCACTTAACGGAGAAATTCTGGAAGATATAGACACTTTTACATACTTGGGCAGCATCATCGATAGACAAGGGGGGTCTGATGCAGATGTGACGGCGCGAATCGGTAATGCAAGAGCAGCATTTTTACAACTGAAAAACATCTGGAACTCAAACCAACTGTCAGCCAACATTAAAGTTAGAATTATCAATACAAATGGGAATACAGTCCTGTTGTATGGATCTGAAACTTACATTGTGAACTACAAAAAGCATCATTCAGAAGATACAAGTATTTACAAACAACTGTCTGCGTAGGATACTTCGGATCCGTTAGCCGGATACTATCAACAACAATCTCCTATGACAAAGAACAAATCAACCAGTTTCCAGTCGAGGAAGAAATTAGGAAAAGACGCTGGAGGTAGATAGGACACATACTGAGTAAACCATGAAAATGTGTCACAAGACAAGCATTAACATGGAATCCCAAAGGTCAAAGGAAAAATGGAAGACCCAAGAATACACTGCGTCGGGAATCGGAGACAGACATGGAGAGACTTAAGAGCTCTTAGGAAGGGCTGGAAAGGAAAGCTCAGGACATAGTTGGTTGTAGAATACTGGTTGGCGGCCTATGATCAACATGGAGTAACAGGAATTGATTGATTGATTGAAGCTGATCCATTAGTAGTTTCATGATAGATGCATAGTTGGATACAAATCATCTGTAAAAACTTTCAATCCATTGATAACTCGCAGCTGCTTAATGGTGGTTGGTGCCGGTTACTGCATAATAGCCTCTACCTTGCGTTTTTGGGGTTGTATACCCTCAGCATCAATAGTAAGCCCCAGGAAGTCCAAATAGGTTGTTCCAATTCGGCATTTATGCATATTTATGGTAACTACATGTTGTTGCAGTCTTCAAAATGCTGTGTCTAGATGTTTCATATGTGCTTTCTCATCTGGGCTTACTATCAAGCAGTCATCGACATATACATGACAAAGTCAAGCACGCGGAACACGTCATCGATGAAACACTGAAATGTTTGTCTACTGTATTCCTCATTTGAAGGAATTGATAGCGGTCAAATGTGATTATGATGTAGTTTTAGGAGTGCCACTTTAATCCATCAGTATTCGATTATTCGCCTTAACATAGTGAAGTCTTGAAATATACGGTCATGTACTTAAAGGTGGTCGTTTGGTGGTGGGCGTGTAGCAAATAGAAATGATCAGGCTTAGTTTGAGCGTTGAGTTGTCGGTGATCACCAGTGGGAAGCCAATCTTTGCTATTTTTCTTCAGGACTATGTTTAATGGATATAACCATAGGCTATTGAAAAGACGGATTGTATCCTGGTTAATTATTTGATCGAATTCATTTCTAGGAATCCTCAACATTTCAGGTGCAAGTTGACGTGTTTTCAAGAAAACAAGTTGACCTGTAGTCGTGATGTGATGTGTAACATTGCTGGCTACACATGAGAACTTTGATGTCGCCTTATTCAGGTCTGGATATTTATCAAGCTTTGGCTGAAAATATGGATGAATTAGATGTTATAAAACGAAGAGGACATAAGCTACAACCTGTAGCAGTGGTTCCACGAACTTATAGCATTGTGTGGCTGTCCACTATCTTCTTTTAACTAGGGTCCACAAACAAGTCATAGTGGCCTAACAAGTAGATGCCAATGATAAGCATTTTAACATAGGTGATAGTGGAAATCCAGTGTGTGCATTTTCGTAAATACTTGTCCAAGTAGACATATATTTTACTATACGTGGCCTTTCTTTTCTGTCGGCTGTCTGTAGATCCAATGTGGCTTCATGTTGGCAATCGGATGAAGCTGCAGGTAGGACGCTGACTTCTGCACTAGTGTCGACGAGATAGCAAGTCATCGTTATCACGTCAGTGATGAACGACAGGCGACTATTTCCCCCCGCTACGGTTGTCACTGACGCATGCAGCCGGAATGGTTTCCAAATACATCAACAATGGGTTTGTGGCTAGGAAAACAGCAGGGGTCTCTACTCTTTTCAAGGCTTTGCCATAGGTGTTGTGACGCCAACACCAATGTGAGTTTTCTTTTCGTTGTGGTCGAGATAAGAATCTTTTTCTTGAAGACCTTCGTTGTCGAGAATCGCTTGCTTGGTGTCGTTTCTGTAGGTCGAGGAAACGAGAAAGAGTATTACGCAATTTTGTCACCTTATTTTTGATCGCATGAGGTTTTTCTATAACGGAGTAAACCTTATTGTGGCAAGTTCTGGCGATCTTCAGAATTTGATCAGCAGATGAAGCTAGTTCGTTTACTTGATTGTTATGAAATGTTACCAAAACTGCCTGTACTTGTTGTGGTAGTTTAGATAGGAAGAGTTGACGAAAGAGACTTTCCTGGAATGGGCGTTGATCAGTAACTTTTTATTCACGATATCATTTTTTTCACGAAATCTCTGCCAACTCTATTTTTGGAGGGGCAATTTATTTATATTCTGATTATCTAAATATTCATCATTTTTGACGATGATGTTTTCGAGCTGGTTGTGGGTTCCTTGGTATTCGAGGCTGGAAAGTAAAGAGATTATACTACTGTTTAATCCGTGCGGGCGACTTCTCACAACTGTATGAAACTGAACTTGTTGCTCTGTCGCGCATTAATTTCGAAATTCGGCTTTTGCGTAGCAGGACTTTACTTTGGTTTGTCCGACTAATAAGTGATGAGCTGAAATTTTGGAGGTGTGTAGGTTTTATTTTCAATCCACTAAGGCTTCCGATCAGTCATTATTGGTTACATGTTTATGGATGTACAAAAGTGTGGGATAGAAATGTGGCGAAAAATATAAATGTGAAAAATTACTTCGATATAAACTATAAACAGAAATGAACTCACAAGTATCATTTTGCATAGATTACATTGTACTCACCAGTAAAGTACACCTGGTATATCACCAGGTCACATTTTTCTTATAGTCAGAGCAACGTTTGAATATTAAACCTATGCTTACAAATAAAATAGATCGTAAGGCAGTGAAGAATTCAGATAAGTTTACAGTTGGTCGTAAGTGGAGAGTTAACTGAATAGCAACGTCTAACTGGAGAGCAAGTTGCTTTCCATGCTTTCAACTAGTAATATTTGCCTTAAAAAATATGGTCAGCATCATTGACGAGAGCCTATGCAACTATTTATTCAGGAAATTAATTACTGCTTGACGCCTTACTGCGAGTGACTTCAAAGTTTTCCGATATTTTTCATCCTGTCGCCAGGCAGAAAGGTGAGCTGATACTAGAATACTTCCTTTACATATTCGATACGTACGTCTCGACCTACTTCAAAACCTTTATCATTTTGGCGCCTAGCATCCTCCAGAGGAATAAAATCTTCCCAGAAATGCTCCATCACTGTTGGCCCAAGTAGCTCTACAGGACAGGACTTACGAAAATAGGCTGATAAAGCTAGACCTTTTGCACTAAGTTATATGCACCTACGTGGTAACCTGATGACTCAGTACAATACTGCCAGCACTCTAAAAGAAGGTTAATGATCTGTACTTCTTCTTAACAGCCTTAACTAAAAATCTCTCACTGAACGGAAACGACGCAGGTGGAATCTCCCTTTTATCGCTCATTGTTCCCTTGACCTCTCGGCCAGCATATTTTATGCTTCTTTCTACATTGGAAAGCCTTTAAAATAGATTACATAACTACGGACACCTCAGTAGCTTGCCATCATTAACCTAAGATGACTTTGGTCATGTTATTATTCAGATTCTCTCCCACGCAATTCACCTACTCCACTAGCTACTAACCGTCTGCTCTATTGTTTTCACCCTCGTTGTTTATCAGCTGCAAGTTAGGTAATGTCATCCCGCTCGATTACTAACTAGTCGCTTTAAGTTTCGTTATAATAATAATTGAAATAATTTTTTCCATTTTCCTAACCATCTGTAATCGTTTTTCTTCGTTATTGTTTATTCTACATCGTTTTCAACTTCTTAGATGTATGGATAGTTGACTATCGAGTTTTAAAAAAGAAAAGAAACGAAAAAGGAGTGGATAGGATAAATAATTTTTAGTTCTACATAAATGCATCTACAACAAGACAAAAAAGAAAAAAATAAATGTCACTCATTATTTCAATAAATTTAGTGCATTCAGGCAGCTAGATAATCACAGCAATGCAACACTAAAGATTCAAAACCAATTAGATAATACCGAGACAAAATCACCAATAAATCGCAGGATTTGTACGAACTCGTCCCAACTATATCTTATGTATAATTTAAACCTCGACGGTTTTGCGCGGTTGGTCTGTTTCAAGGTCAATAAGAGGCCAGAATGGTTTCGAGAGTAAGGAAAGTTTGTTTAGTAAAAAGTATTCTAATTTTAAAAACAGGTGAATCCAAAAACAAAGGTTTTAAGTAGCTATGACATATTTCTCAAAGCACTGAAAACGGAATCTGTATTCAATGATAAAAATGACTTTCTAGATATAATTTATTGGTTCAGACAAGTTTTTGCTGTTATAATTGGCGTTGTTTGGGGCTTAGCTTCGTTCACGGGCTTTTTGGCAATCGTCATGTTTTTCGTAACGAATATATGCTTTGTGTATGCATACGCTGCTATGTATCAACGTGTCGATGAGGATGAATATGGCGGTTACGGTGAAATCGTAAAGGAAGGTTTGATGACAGCTTTTGCATGCTTTATGGTGTCTTGGATACTCACTTATGATTGCGCCCACGGGATAAGCACCACTACTTGGTAGTAGACTGATTTCGTATCTGTAATATATGCCAATGTTTTATACAATCTCCAGATGATTTTCTATAATATATTGTATGGCTGTTAAGTGTTTTTTTTCTCCCATCGGAATATACTTAAAGTTTACTAGGTTTATTTATTTCAGATATGGACACTACTGAATGCCCTGTATATTTTATCAAAAGCGTCGAACACAGTCCATCAGATACTGCTTCTTTGTCCTACAAAGCTACAGACGGATCTTTATGCTTTTGTACAGTATTAAACTTTGACCAGGGGCACGAGTCTGGGTTTCCTTTAAAATACTGCCCGTTTGACGTGTTTCACAATCATGCTGAGTGCAGCTCATCTTATTTAGCTAGTAATTCACATTTCCGTCTTCTTCTGGGCAATTCTCCAGACATGTCGCAGTATGAAAATAAACCAACTCCACATCATTCTTTTAGAAGTTTGGTGGAGAAAATTCTTTATAATTGCACGGCTGGAGATGTGTACAATGTTGTCTTTGGGTTTACTAGTAAATGTAACAAACATGGGCATCCCTCAGTGAGCAAATTTTGTCTGATTTGTTATTTATGTCTTCAATTATTTTATTAACTATTATGGAAAATGTTGTAGCATATCAGTCCCCAAGAAAGTATGGGCTAGGTACGAGGGACATATGCAATTATTCAAATTGATTTGTAGCAACCTGTTTTGTGTAGTCATCATACCTTTTATAAGAAGTAAATCGAGCGTCTTTTTGTATAGGGAGTGGGGTGGGGTTATAATTTATTGTCTGTTTGTGAGGTTTCTGTAGTGATATTAAAGTTGTAGTGAGTAGATATTGTAAATATAATACTCATCCATTTGTTTGCTGAGGAGTCTATTAACGCTTTCCATCATTAATAAATCTTATTCGACAACACGCAAGAATATAGTTGGTCTTTATTTTGACTTATTCAACCAGTGCTTTGACTGAGCGGATTGAATTTTGAGTAAAAATAAAAAAAATAATTTAATTTATTTAACTAATGATTAAATCTATGTAATCCGAGTATACCTAACACCAGTGGTCACTTGTCACGGTCTTAGAGTAATGTGCATTATATTGACTATTTACTCCGTGACTAAACGTAGTACTACAGGTGATATCTGTTTACAGGCTTATGAGTAACTTCACTTCTGGAGTTAAAACACGTACAATTTTAGGTTAAGTCTGTCGTTGTGTTGCCTGTTTTCAGTATTTGTATGAGGTTTGTGTATTGCTGTGTGCACAGGGTGTGTAGTTGCTCTGTAGACAATCATTTGTTAGCACCTAGTTGAACCTTATCACAGTTAGTCTTGTCATTGAGCGTTCTTGATTTAAGCGAATAAAACATCCCACAACAGAATGTTTGGAGTGCCTTTTAAACTACGGAGTGTCTCATATTAGGGGCGTTTTACTAATCCCATATTCATTATTTTCGAATTCATGAACCTTTGTATAGAGTAGTCACTCTATTCACTAAGATTGTAGTAGTTTCATACGTCAGTTTTCAGCTTAAAAATGGGATATGAAACAAATTTTTGAAAGCAGACTATGGGTGTCAGTTAGTTCAAGCCATTAGGCAGTCAGTAACTCATCAACAACGTAGAACCTGCCATACATGCGCATAGGTTCAAGTTAATATGTCACATTAGCACGACGAGGTCAATTTTCTAAGAATAACACGACACTAGAGTACAATATGAAACAATAATAAAACTTAGGATGTAGATGAAGACAAAAGTAGATCCACTTGCGCCATTGTGATCGGTTCTAAACCATGTCACTCAATGTCTCCAGAAATTGATTGCGATTATCGAGCAGATCTCAACCAGGTAGTCTGCATCTACCAACATAGATTAAACCAACATTCAAAGACTTGATGTACTAATACTATGTTCTGGTTTGGCAGCCCTTGATCTTTTTCCATCCTACTTTAACGCCAGCTAACGTCTCGTGATGAGGTAAGCGGTGGTTTGGCATACGTAGTACATGTCCCAACCACCTTAGTCGGTGATGACTCACAACCTCATATTTCAAGCTGTGTAGCCGACTGAGGGGTTTTTTAGAAATACGGAAATAGTGAGAATCTTTGCTCATAACATAATCTCAGGAGTTAAATTGTTATTCCAGTACGTTAAGAATTAAAATTAGGATTACTTGTGTCTCTTTCACTGGCCTGATTTACGTCGCCGATGAAATAAGCTGTATCTAAACCCGAATTAAAGGTTCTCGTTAGTTCAGAAAGATTGGTCATCAGATTATATTTAAGATGAGTAATCATACTTTTTCTATTTATTTATCTAAATATACAAGATTTGGCACAGTTCGGCACCAAAAGTGTACGCACCTCACAATTAGCAACAATATTGTAGAGAAATGAAAGAACGAAGGCTGTCAGAATCAAAAAGGTCAAGTTTCATAGGGTAACAAGGCGATTACAAAGTAGGAGATATAGTTTAAATAGAAATGCACCCAAGAATAACATCATTACATTGAGAAAAGTCATTACATTTTTATGAGTAGTTTAATTGGAAACGTCAACAGGGCTGCTTTTGTTCTGGCTTCTGTTTTCCATATCTGATTTGGTTTCAGGCCGCTGAGTTGGACCATCTTTAGTACTCCAACTGAGAACTTGGAGTGCACTGACAGAAACATATCCTATTCAGGTCTTTTTGATTCCGTGGTGACATGTTATAAACGGGCTAGCTCCACATTTTACAACCTGTCCCAGAGTCCGCAACTAACCCAGGAAGTAGAAGCTGTTGGGTTGACGTTCATATAACATGGTCATAAAACTGATTCAAGATGATGTCACTGATTGAACTGTCATCACTTCGCCCGGATACATTGCGGAATCTCAGCATTACTCACATGATTTTTCCATCAAATGTCAATAAGGTTTCATAAACACTTATGGTCAGACATAGACACCGACCATTCTCGGCTCGGAAAAACGGGGTTTCACAAACATAGAGCAGAATGAATCATAAGTAGTAGATATTTATTTATTCATATTGCCTGTCACCCCTCTTGAAACATAGGTTGCCGACTAGCATTCTTCGGTGTTTGCTAACAGTTGTTATGCGTTCCAGATGTTCTTCAATTGAAATGCATCCCTTGCCTAGCCAATCCATATCGTCAAATCAAATACTTCTTGTCTGTGAATGAAGCTGCTGTCCTGGTTCGCAAACATTTCCACATCTTCCAGAGCTTCTCTGTCAAGTTAAGTGTGATTTGATTGGCGCCCACTGTGTTGCGTTTGAGGTTGTTGCTTTTCCCTTTGCGTATGATGAGGCCAGCTGGAGGCTGCATTTGTTGTTGTGTGGGATAGAAGAGCTAGGTCATCTGTGAAGTCTAAATCGTCTAGTTACACCTAAGTTGTCCACTACATTCGATACTTCCGCTTGGATGTTGAAGTTTTCATAATGTAGTCAACCACCAGAAGTGAAAAAGAAGGTAATAGTAAGCAGTCTTGTCTGACACCGGTCTTCTCATAGAATGAATCTGTAAACTTCCCTCTATGAACAATTTCACAGTGTAGTCCGTTGTAAGAATTTCGTATGATATTAACAATCTCGGGTACACCATAGTGCTGAAAAAGTCACAACAATGTTCTCTTGTCCATACTATCAAATGCTTTCTTATAGTCGAAAAGGTTGATATAAAGTGTTGAGTTGCATTCAATTGATTGTTCAACAATGATCCGTAGAGTTGCGATTCTGTCGGTACACGATCGAATTTTACAGAATCCGACCTGTTGATCTTGAAGCTGGGCGTCTACTAGATTTTTCGTTCGGTCCAATAACACTGTTCAAGACTTTTCGTTAAAGTAGAGTGATGATTCTGTAGTTCTCGCACTTGCTAAGATCTTTCTTTGGTATCTTGATGAGGCATCGTTTTTACCATCCTGTTGGCACTTGTTCTTCCTCCCGAATCATCCTGAAAAGAATGTGGAGTATGTTTGCAGTAACTTCTATATCTGACTTCAGTGCCTCACTTAATTGGTATGTTATCTGGCCCTGCTGACTTGCCATTCTTTATTTGTCTGATGGTCATGTTGATTTCTTCGATTATCGGTGTGTCGATATTTATAGGAAGATCTGTAGATGCTGCTTCAATGACTGATGGGTTCATTGTGGTTGGTCTGTTCAAAAGTTCTTCGAAGTATTCTGCCCACCTGTTTCATTGTTCTTGCATCTCAGTGATTGGTTTGGCGTCCTTGTTTTTGATTGGTCGTTCCGGTTTACTGTATTTTCTAACTGACTTCTTCGTTATATCATGGAGGTGTCTTATGTATCCTTCACTTGCAGCTTTTACGGCTGTCATTGCTAGGTCTTCCACATATTACCGTTTACCCAATCTAATGCTTCTTTTCACTTGCTTGTTGGCTTCTGTGTTTTTTTTTGGCCTCGTGCTTTGGCTTTTTCTGTTCTGCTGTTATTAATTGCAGTCATTTTTTGAATCTTGTCCAGAGTATCAACAGTAACTTATTCTTTTTGGTGGTGCTCCTTGTGACACGAAAGCTCCTGACATGTTGAAGTCATTGCTTTTTCGATCCTTATACAGTTGTTCTCTGCTGTAGTTTCCTTTTCTTCTAATCAACCGTTTAGTGCTTGGAACTTATTGCTGAAGGTTAACTTAGCTTTGTGGAGTTTGTCTGTGTCCCTAGGATGGGTTGTATTATACTTTTATAATGCTGTCGCTCCAGTTGTCCAATGATTTTTCAACTTCAATTTCACTTTGGTCACTGCCAAAAGGTGATCTGAAGTTATATCAGCTCCTTTCTTTTCTCTCACGTCTTTCATTGTCATTCTGAACTTTTTGTTGATGCAGATGTGGTCGATTTGGTTCTCCGTAATGTGGTCTAGTGAAGCCCGTGTAGCTTTGTGTATGCATTTATGGAAGAATATGGTTTCACCTATAATCATTTTTTGAGGTCACATAAGTTTTTCAAACTTTTCACTGTTTTCACTTCTTTCTCCCAGTCCATGTCGTCCCATGATATCCGGTGTTGTTCATTCCAACCTTAGTTTTTAGGTTTCCCATCAAAATGATCAGATCCTTGGCTGGGCGCCTCTCCACAATTAACTATAGCTTCTTATAAAACTAGTATTTATCGTCTTCGTTGCTATCGTCGGCGGTCACAACACTAAATAGCATTCATTGTAATTCTCTCCTTCTTTGTCTTGAGGGATTCTTTGATAGTTCTAATTTCATGAGGTCCTCATCTTATAACTTCTTTCCATACTTTTTAGGACAACGTCAGTGCAGTTTGTTATTATCAGTCAATAACCCTCTACAATACACCATAGATTGCTGTTTCTACATGTATCTGGAAAGGAAAGAATTGTAATACTTAACGAGGAATTTTTTTTTTAAAAGAGAGTGCGAATATCTTCTGAATGTAACGTATTTTGTTTATGATTTTTGGATTATATGAATCCAATCTAAGTGAGCAAAAATAGTTGTCCATTAAAATAGATTTTATTGATAGAACATCTTTCCTCACAAATTAATTGACAGTAAAGTACAGCATAACTAACCTGTGAAAAGGATATAGCATCCTTATATATAAATTTAGGAAAAAAATAACATGATTTGCGATTTACTCTCTCAGTCTGATCAACCTTCTTACCTACTAAAAATAATTTCACGATATTTCGTCCATGAAGTATGACATATCTTGCGATATTGTTACTGAGATACTGTAACAATTAACGAGCTTGACTTTTGAGGAGTTTCTGATACGCTTTGAAATGTATTACTTTAAATGAGGTATATTGTGAAGAGAATAAGACTGATGTACCCTAAATTTTGTAGTGTTTTTTTATGAATTCAGCGTGGGTATTTGTAGTATAAAATAACATTTTATCTTGCAGGTCACTGTTCTAACTTGTTAGTTAGGTTGTGTTCTATTGTAACTGTAAAATACTTCGTATAATTATTTATTAGTTATTGGATAGTTAAATCTTTTAATTGTATATTTTCATATCTTCTCTTCACTTAGGAGTTTCATTTATTGTTACGTGTTGATTATGTCTTGGTTCCACCGATTTGTAGTAATCGTACTGCCAATATTCACACTGAAATGTTAGAATCAGATCCGAAAGAAAATATTACAGTTGAATGGAATCCTTACTTAAGTATGCATTGGTTATATCGAGCATGGTATTTAAAAGAAAGAGGTTCTTGGTTAGTGAATCATCATTCAAAGCATTTGACACTACATTCAAACAAGTTGGACAATTATAATGAAGATAATAAGGATGAATTATTAAAATATATTTGGTCATCAGCTTTTATATGTTATTCTAGAGCTCTACAACTAGTTTCATTAGCTTATTGGGCAGAAAAAACATGTTTTAATGATGATCTACAATCAAAAACTGACGAAAGTCTATCTACTTATACACAAAATGAAAATACCATGAATAATATAAACTGGAATCAACTTGTATCAGTCAAAGAACCTATAATTATTGACAATGATAAGAAGTTGAAAAGTTCAGATTACATAGATTGGGATCATTTTGGTAATGATGATTATAATAGTACTTTTTCATTAAAATATCAACCCATACGATTGATGTTTACGTAAGTTTTTTTTTGATATTTTTCCGACTACATAAACTTTCTTTTCTCTTGTTTTTGACTAGTACAAAATTAATATTTGAGTAAGTCGTGAAAGGATTCTTTGTGAATGAATCAACAACAGCAACATTCCCAGAATGCAATGAATACAGGAATGAGTGAAGAATTATCTCTTTTCAATTAGTTCTGCATCAAGACTCTACATTAGTGTATACATACCTTACAATTAAATATAAAATTAATAAAATGTAGATAGTAGTGAGTTGGTTAGCAACTCATTATCTGATATACAATAATTACTTAGTAACTTCATAGGATGTAGAATAAGAAGAAGCAAGAGGAGAGGTAACCAAATCAAAACATGGCATCACTTCATGAAATCATTATTAATTAGACTGAACCATGTTAGTGAGTGTATTACTACCTGGTTAAGATCCGCGTAGTAATTGTAACCAGTGAGTACAGACTTGGAATGATATGGGTTTAAATCTTTTGCAATGATACAGGTGCATTTATTCGTTGTCTTCCCCTCTCTCCAAATTCCAAGTTTCGGAATCCATCATATTTTTTTCTAATTTATATTTTCTTGAACTTTATCTTCAATTCCTCATCCACTTTATTGCTACCAATTCTGTTACTATCTTCACTATTCTGAGATTCGGTCTGACAATTTCGTTTCTGTATGCTAATTGGGGCATGGCACCTTGGACTAATATGCACGTATACCAAGTTCTATGTTGTGACTGACTGAATGAGAAGATAACTACGTCATCGGTTGAATATTGTAGCTGATTGTGTAAGAACAAAATGGAATGAAATATTTGTTGCGTAGTGTAATGTTCGATGAATTGAAGTTGTTGTTTGTAAGGTGACTGATAACATCATTCAAAGAAAATTATGTAATTAAATTATTAAAATAGATTATGTAGGACTAAAATTAAGATTGGAAAAAAGTTTGTCTAGATTGTTAAGTCTTAATTTGATACCACGAATTGGTCTGGGTTAGACAGTCATTAAAAATCAATAATCACTGGACAACTGTCATCTTAGTGTGGAATTCTTCAACAGTGCACATTCACAACCACTACTTAACTAGTATTTTTTAACTCTTAGTAGTATGATAGTTAATAAATTCAAGTGGATTGTACTTTAATCCACAATTAAATGCATTTAGGTACATGTTTGCCTACCGGATTTTGGGATGTCCTTTTTTTGCCAACTAATAGGTTTCAGATTGGAATCTCGTTCAATTCATTTTTGATTTTTGTAAATCTTTAGTTTCAATATCTTTTCCTGCGTACCTTCTCTTACTGTCTTTTTTTAAATTACATTTTCGGCGTTTAGTATTTCTGACGACTACTGGTATTAATATTCTTTCATCTATCACTATTCATTTTACTAATTTCATCTAGCTGTTCTAATGTTGTTTATATGGTAACTTTCTTGATGTGAATATACTTATCAACTTTAAATACAATGGTAAGATAGTTCTGTTTAGTTTATCCAATGCAGTCCTTTGATCACTTTGGTCGAAAATCCAAGCGTATTTGAAGTTCATCTTCCTCCCTCAAAATACAAAATGTTGCATCAGAAGTAATCTTTGTCTGCGTGTGGACTAATAATATGAAGTGATGTGATTAAATACATCACTCAGAAAGTTCTCTTAGACCGACGGACGTCACATATGGCGAAGATGAGGCGTCCGTTCGCTAACTACTATTCAGTAGTCTATTCTGTCTTTGTATATGGATGTAAATTGTGGCCTTTCAAAGTGGAGAGCATTTGTAAGTTACTAGTATTTGATCATAGATATTTTAGATAAACTAATCACAAATGAACACTTCTTATATTAAACTGATGGTACTAGTGAAAGATAGCAAATCAGTTGATAATATTGTGGACGTTTGCTGATTGAGGTGATTGGGACATGTATTACGTATGTCTAGTCACTGCCTTGCTCGACAGGTCATGATGATTAACATGAGAGTATGATAGAAGTAAAGTAGGAACAGTCATACCAAACCTGGCCTCAGTTCATGCGATTATCGTAATGAATATTTAAAGTTTTTAGTTGATATTGCTCAGAATCCAAATACATTCACTCTGCATCTTCGATTTGATTCTGAGCTTTACAGTTATTGATATATTCCATCCTACGAATTAATTCTTTTCAAATCCTATTCTCTGTTTCTAATTTCCTCTTACCATTTTCGATACTACTACTACTACTTTAAGTTTAGTACTTATGTTTCTATGCTAAGGCAGTGTGGCCTCTTCGGCCTATAGACATATGTGCTAGTATGTGTGTTCTTAGTTACTGACTATGAAGTATCACTATTAATACATACAGTTTCTATCTCGATTGCAAGAAAAATACAGTCCGTCGCTTGCCTTACCTGAAAATATTGAATTAAATATTTCCACAATACTTTGTATTAGCGAGTCGTCATATGCTTTCTATTGACTAACTTGAAGCAGTAATTCTCGAAGTTATAGTAAAAAATCGTGACCAGCAGAGTTTAGCCATACTGATTATCAAAGCAATCTTACCAATGGCAATGGATAATCGTAGCACAATTTCACGAATCTACTATAGTTAGGATTGTAAACTATAGATAGCCATCTCAATAGTCTGAAGATCATACGTTCCATTTCTGATTAACTTAATCTAGTAATTTCATACTAGAGCGAAATATCTATTCCATTCTCTCTCTTCATTTCAATGTCTTTTTCTTTCATCTCTCTAGACTACTTTCAAATATTGCTCTTTGTCAATTGAAAGTTAAATCTTATGAATATTGTGCTCGAAATTGTTCCTATGCATTGTATCTTCTTTCACGTCAAATTAATCCCAATCAATATTCATCTATTAATGATCATTATTATTATTATCAAGATTTTATTAAATCAGAATTGTTTTCACAAGAGAAACTTCAATTCTTTCAGGATAATTTTGAAATATCTTATCATGATATTCACAAGTTACTATTTCGTCGTGCTCAATCCTATTACAATCAAGGTAAAATGGATGAAGCAAAATTTGATTTAGAAAACTGCATAGATTTGTTGAATACTCAATTGACATTACAAAGTAAAGAGAATACAACGAAAGAAATTGATAATCGCAGTAACATGGATGAAGAGATCAATGATACTTGTAAACAGATAAGAGCAGCTTTACAAATTAGTGAAAATCTATTAGTCAAAGTGAATGATCGTATCTCACGTGATCAAGCCGAATTAATCTCTCGTCTTAAGAAACGTACACATGTAAATTAATGAAATGCTCTATTTTATTATTATGTACTGTACTTGTTTTTATGAATAACTATTTCTTGAATTCTATTGATAATAATGTTTCTCTTGATAATGTTTGTGTGTTATCTAGATTGGAATGTGTATTTACAGTTGATATGTTTTTCTCTCAGATAAGATAAACGCTTAGGTTCTTATTGGCTTAGTACGGTCCGTGATATGATACAGCTAAATTATCTAGGTTAGCCGGATTCTATGTCTGATTCCCTTGATTGTTTCAATCGGATACTATGATTTGTTCCTTCCTAGCCCACAGCTACTCCGAAAGACTAGACTTGTAAGAAGATTCATATTGTGGAGCAAAATATTAACGTGACTAGCAAACAATGTTTACATTTACCACACTTAAAATTGAATTAATTGATGCAAGTTTACAAATCAATCTTACAAAAAAAGTAATACAACGCCTTTCGCTTCCTTTAATAAACGACTGTATTTTTAGGGATTGAAAATCCCCAACAACAGTGTACTAGGTTATGTAATCCATAATTATTATGAGATCGGATCATTCCATCAGTCATATACTACGTGGAACAGCATGTATATGTATCGGTCAGCCAGTTAGTCATGAACAACGTAAAACCCGATGCATATGCCTATAAGTCCAAGTTATCATACCACATTAACACGACGAGACCACATTTACAAAATCTACACCACAACTTAACTCAACAAGAAGCAGTGAAGCAAATGCATGTAGAGAAGAATCTCAGTCAGTCAGTCACAACGTAAAACTTGGTACATGCGTACATCAGTTCGATTCGCCATGCCTCACTTAGCAAATAGAGATTAAATTATCGGACCAAATCCCAGAGTAGGGGAGGTAGTAACAGAGTAAGTACTAATTGAAAGACATAGAGATCAGAGATGAGATTTAAAATCTAAAAGTGATTCAGTGAAGAGAAAATTACGAAAAGCTCAAAAACTAGAGTTTGGAGGAAGACAAGGAGTGGATGCACCTGCGCCATTGCTAACGAATTTGAGCCATATCACCTAAAGTTTCTAATCATTTGTCACGATCATCGCGTGGGTCCCAACCAGGTAATCTGCGTCTATTAACATAGCTCAGCCCAATTGTCAATGACTTCATGGATTGGTGCCATGTTTTCGTTTGGCCAACCCTAGCTTTCTTCCAGCTGATTCCCCCAACAGACAACATTACTCATCGAGGTAGACGGTGGCCAGGCATGCGTAACACATGTCCTAACCACATCAGCTGGTGAAGATTCACTACTTCATCGATAGACTTACCATATTTACGTAGTACTCTATTCGTAACCCACACATTGCTTACTTGGTGGTCCCAGCAAACACGATCAATGTTTTGGAGACATCTATGATCAAATACTAGGAGCCTGCGAATATCCTCTATCCTTAATGGCTATGCTTCACATCCATAAAGTAAAACGGATCTAACTGCTGCGCAGTAAACGCGTCTTTTCTTCAATAGACGGATGTCTCGCCCAAGCCACAAGTGACGCAAGTTGGCAAAAGCCAATCGGGCCTTATGTATACGAGCCAAGATTTTATCAGACACCAGACCGTCAGGACTAATGAGGCTCTCGAGATAATTAAAGCGGTTAACACATTCAATTGCTTCGGTGCCGAATTAAGCCAGTCCTGAAGCTACTACCTTGACGTGGTGGTCGGGCTTGCATATCGTGATGACCCGACCGAGCTACATTGGCTGGAACGCATGTTCCTCAAGGTCCTACCATACCAAGCAGGTGTGTTGAAGAACGATGAGATTAAAGGCAGCAACCTAAGATCTGAGAACGAAGTCGTACTGCTGACTGCAGCGAGGTGTGACAGCAGTGAGGTGTTTCCCTTGGATAACCAGCATCTGCAGTGATGCTGCCTTCTTAACGGAAGGAAGGGGTTAGAAAAGGTCGACTCTAAAAATGTCACACCTCACCTTACTCCACGGATTTCCGTCTTCGGCAGTAAGGCCTTTTAAAGAACGGAGCTAACACTCCTAAACTCCCCATAACAAGGCCGTGCGTGATCGGCCTCAAGCAGTTGTCATTTGGGCTCTGCGGTCGCGCTGCCAGGTCACTATGACCAATACTAACCCAGTTTCTTTTTCAGGTACCTCAAGAAGTGATATTCTTCCATGGTGTGGGCAACTGGGAAGTGAAAATTGCCGTTATACCTCTAACTGCACACGAGATCATCTTGTTCGAGGTCAAATCCCACCCCCAACAGAAAAATCTAGAAGAACATAAAGAGTGAATATATCTAAGCCACTGTAATCGGTTCTGAGCCATGTCACCCAGTGTCTCGAACCACTGACCACGTTCTTCACGTGGACGCCAACCAGGTAGTCTTCTACGAGTATGACTTACACCAACTATCAAGCACCTTATGGACTGATGTCATGTTTCGCTTTGACCGCCCCTAGCTTTCTTTCATCCTACTTTTACACTAGTCAACATCGCGTAACGAGGTAGACGGTGGTCAGGCATTTACAACACATGTTCCAATCACCTCAGTCGACGAAGGTTTACAACCTCTCCGACTAACTTGCCATATTTTCACAGTATTCTGTATCAAGCCACAATATAATTTATTCCCTCATTCCGTGATATACGAGCTATACTGCGAACATTTCTATGACCAGTGACTTAGGGCCAAATCATAACTTCTGTTTTCGTGACCTCTGTTTCGCATCAACAGGTTAAAACAGAGCAAACTACTGCGCTTTATAGCCGGCTTTTTTCGAAAAACGGATATGTCGCCTACGCTACAAATGGCACAAGTTAACCAAGCACCTATTATCACTATCTCAAAATTTTTTTTTTCACTAAATACCTTCACTTTTCACTACCTACTAAAAATAATGTCAATCAAAACACACATTAATCTGTAAAAGTTATAATATGGAGCCTGTCAAATATGCGCACGTTATATCAATTTGGCATTTCATACTAGCACAACCAGAGCAAAGTAAAATGAATACCATAATGTTGTTCAAAAATCTGGTTGTGTATGAATGAACTTGGGATTTCGAATAAAATGTAGAGTCAATGTACATGCTCCACTGTGAGTGATTACATGTCATGTCGTTCGGTGTCTCCAAGTGGCGGTTTCAGCAGTTGTACCTGGATTTACTGAGTGACTCGCATCATTAGTCAACAATTTCATGAATTAATGCTATGTTCTGGTTTAATCGCCCTCAGATTTTTTTTCATCCTACTATTTCTACATTAACTAATATCGTGAGTTGAGGTAAGTAAAACATATTCCAATCACTTCGGACGATGAATACTTAAAACTCCAACTAACTTTCCATCTTTTCTTAGTACTTTATGCTAACTTCACCGTTATCTATTTGGTCGTTCCAGAACACACAAACGATGCTTCTAAAACACCTATGATTGAAGGTATTCAATATGTCTTCTCAGTCAGTCAGTCAGTTACAACGTAGAACTTGGTACATGCGTACATCAGTTCAAGTTGCAATGCCTCAATTAGCAGATAAAGATTAAATTGTCGGACCAAATCCCAGAGTAGGGGTGGTAGTAACAGAGTAAGTACTAATGGAAAGGCATAGAGTTCAGAGATGAGATTTGAGATAAAAAGTGATTCAGTAAAGAGAAAATTATAATAAGCTCAAAAATTAGAATTTGGCGGAAGACAAGGAGTGGATGCACCTGCGCCATTGCAATCGATTTTGAGCGATATTACCTAAAGTTTCTAACCATTTGTTACGATCATCGCGTGGACATCAAACAAGTAGTCTGCACCTATTAACATGGCTCAGCCCAATTGTCAATGACTTCATGGATTGATGCCGTGTTTTCTTCTGGCTACACCTAGCTTTCTTCCAGCCTACTCCCACACCAGACAACATTGCTGGTTTCGGTAGACGGTGGTCAGGCATACGCAACACATGTCCTAATCACCGCAGCCGGTGAAGATTCACTACTTTATCAATAGGCTTACCGTATTTACCTAGTACTCTATCCCTAACCTATGCATTTCTTACTCGGTGGTCCCAGCAAACACGAGCAATGTTTTGGAGACATCTATGATCGAATACTAGGAGCCTACGAATATCCTCTATCCTTAAAGTCCATGTTTCACATCCATAAAGTAAAATGGATCTGACCAATATGTCTTCTATTTCCACGTCTTCCAACTTCATGTCAATGAACTAATATAAAGCAGACTTCTAGTCAATTTGCTTGTTTTTTTGATTGATATTAATTCAAAACAACTTATTCATGAGCCAAAACACAGATGAAGAGTATGTCTTCTTAATTAGCATAGGTTAATTGTTTAAATAGATGTAAAACAATAAGTGATAAATCGGTTCTGTTAAAAGTCTACCAGGAAATCGTATACTTCTATAGGATATGATAATTGCTACATAACAATCTTAGCATACAAATGAAAAATTTTATGACAAAAACAACAAAAGATTACAATCTTCTGTTAAGATATTACTATATATTACTTATATTGTAAATTGTAGTAGTACAAATATGTCTAACATGTTTATTTTCATGAAATGATTTCATAATAAAGTTAAATCATGAAATAATACATTTGTAGTAATGAAGAATATCTGTTCTGAATTTAATTGATTATCAGCACATGCATAGTAGCCATAACACTAGAATAGAACAAAGAAATGAACACAAATGAAACATTTCATATGATTTATAATTAAGATGTATTTGAATTTTCCCGTTTATTTGTCATGGGCTAAAACTGGTCAGTATCTGTTACTATATGTACATCCTAAATAGGATGCATTGATATAGCGACTATTCACAAGTATTATTTAAGTTGGATTGTGACTGGCAAGTGGAATTCAGGATGTGCATTTTGTCCTATTTGGGACTCGTCGGCTGGATGTACTTGCATCCCAACGTTGATGTTGACGAGTCCCAAATGGGAAGAAACGCGCGTCCTGGATTCCATTTGCCAGTCACAATCCAACTTAAATAGTATTGCACAAAGTTCTCTCGAATGTTATTCTTAACATTAAACTCCATTAAGTAATCCAAAACCCTATTTGCATATCTATAAACTTTCGAAAATATACATTTTATGAATCCGTCGATATAAAAGCAGATATATCGTTGTTCTTTCCATTTTCGAAAAAAACATTTGAAAAACTTTCATGAGTTTTGTAAGTCTTAGCAACTTTTGTAATTGTATCGTTTTTCACTGGTAAACTATTCATTTACAATTACTATCTTCCTATTCAATTAGTCCTTAACAACATGGAACCTATCAGGGCTTATGTAATTTTTGAGATAAATGAAGTGGTTTACGCATTTAAATACTTCACTCTTTATGGCCAAACTAGATGATGATGTGTACCAGTTTAGCGGAGAGAAACACATCTCAAATAGGTAATAAGAATATATGACATTGATATTGGCTCAATGACTCCTTTGGATTTTTCAGATCGATGCTGATTCATCATAATGACTGTTCATCACTGACGGTTTAGGGATCGTTAAATCTTGTCTCTTAATCGAAAATTCCCCTTAATATTCATTATAGCAAATATAATATGTATATTACAAAACTTTTACTGTATATCCAATAGTTCCACGTTTATAAATCTTATGCACTGAAATAACACGATTTTGTGGATCATATAAACTGCCTTTTCTAGCGTAATAAATGTCAATTGTTTGACCGGTGGTGATATTTTGACATGACCTGAAAGAAAAAAGCCAATCGTTTCAAGAAAAATAAAGAGCTTCAATGAGTTAGTATATAGTACTAGTTGATACAAGTAAAGTAGTTATTATACATTAGACAGTGAATGAGTGCTGAGTGTAAGAGTGTAATTTTCTGAAACATTTCGCAATGAAAGGTTGTTTGGAAGTAGTCGACAAAATAATCCTTTTTGATGTATATTTCATGATAGCTGTCACACATCATTAAGGCATACCTAGAATATTTGGGTACTTGATGCTTCCTAGTGGATTAGACTCCGGATCAGTCAGTTTCACAGTTTGCGACCGTGATCACTGAGCTCTTAGAAATCAAACCCATTATTTTTCAGGACAACATTCTAAATCACACTTCAAAACAAAGTGGTATTTTTGGATTTTCTCTCTAATTAACTAACGGCTTGTTTAGTTGACATGAATTTCGAACAGTTGTACTAGTTTGAGTCTCCTGTAACTGTCGGTTGGAGACATTGGATGAAATGACTCAAAATCGGTCACCGTTAGACATGTGCATTCAATCTTTATCTTATTCTAGATCTTTAGCTTCATTTTTCTGTAATTCCTTTTTTATGAACTGTATCGAAGTAGTAATCTTGTTAATTTGTCCTACTTGTTCTAATGTTGTATTGGAATTCAACATAAAGTGTCTATGTGCCAGGTTATGTGTTGTCGTCTATTTATTAGTCGGTTATCAATACAACTACATGTGGCATAAAGTATCCATCTGTCCAATAGATTACACCTCTTTATCGGTACTGCCGAAAACTGGATTTATAAGATGAAAGCTAAATCATTAGAATTAAATGTGAATAGCAATGACAGTAAGAAAGAACTATGTATGAAGAATCTATTTTGAAGATAACGAATTAAAATTCATGAACAAAAAGTATGTGGTCATATTAATATGTCATGATTTATGATAGGCTGTAGCACGAATATACTGATGCCAAAACTATCGGTTTCGAAGTATGTCATGAAAAGTCCTAAACCATATCTTATATCTTAACGGAGAAGTTTGGATTCCTTGACATAACTAAAGCTAACTGTATGTAACAGTATAGACTAATAGTACGTCTTGGATCGGCGACTGCTAGTCATTATTGAGTACTAAATAAAGCTATCCCTTGAAATACATAACATTCTTCCACTAATTGTTGTTGTTAATGGCTCTATATTTGAAGTACAAGTAAATCACTTCAAAGAATTAAGAGACGAAGAATGTGTATGTGACAGACTTGATTTTTATTTACTTACCAAGATTTTGATCCATTAGTTAACGTAATATTGTTCTGCATTTCATTGAATACATCCACTTTAATCCAATCATTTAAGCGTTTATTATCTGCACTACCCCAAACACCAACATGAGTTATAGGCGTTTGATTATAATTTAATAACAATTTAACATGTTGTTCTAGTTTATTACAATCTATAGGATTGTACTGAGATAGTGGTTTTAGTCTACAATCACATTAGAAGAAAAAAAAAACAGGAAAGAGATTATTCTTGAATTGTAGATTAGTAAACAAGCCTTAATTTGTAAGTTAAATCTATCACTGAAACGTAGAGTATACTAAGCAAATATTCCTTTTTAGTAGTGTTCATTCATAGCTCTTCTAAAGACACAACTCAGGAACTTTAGGTTTTTTGAAGAACTTTCAATAACTGAAGCCACTTGGTTGAAGTTTAATAGTAAATAATCCCACCTTCAGTATATTTTACAACGCATTGTGACGAACATCTAATAACTTTAATAATAACTGTTTTATTGTTATTATATTCGAACTCAGATAATCATGAATTCGTTCTAGGATTTTAGCACTATCTCTAAGTAAATTACACGTAAGCAAATTATGATAGTTTAGCCATGAAGGATATGTTGGAACTGTTTTTAGTTTCTGCGTTATAATCGTCAACCAATCACCTTGGAACCGCTTCAACACAATAATAACTGATTAAACTCTACTTATAATGAAATATTACAAATATTAAATGGTTGATTCAATATGTGACAGATTAATGCTAGCAGGGTAACAATGAGCAATGGACAGCTGTTTTATTTTAGTGTTGAGCTTTTCAGCAATGCACACTCCAGATTCCGCACCAGGGGCTTCAGGTTAATGGCGAGCGCCTAATCCTCTGCACTACTGTGTCAGTATACAATGGTACAATTCCACTTCCATCAATTTGTGGTATATATATATATATATATATATATATATATATATATATATATATATATATATATATATATAATCTATCATATATTCAATCAACCAAAAATACCAATGTGCACAAAAATAACCATCTCAAATGAACTATTACATGGTTGGTATATATGCATGATTGCAATTTTGGCATATACACTGCCGTAGACTGGTGTCTTAGTAGCCGGGGCAGATGCTGGTTACTGATGATATATATTCCTAATTAGTTAAACAAACATTTGTTGGAATATTACGCATTAGGTGCAGAGAATTTCTAAGTAGCGTGAAACGTTTCTCTTTCTCTAGATAACTAGTACACATGTTGTGAATTTATCTATCGTCTGTTTACGTTCTAATATACAATTCCTTCTGTACACTATTGCCTAATGCCTTGTTATTATCAGAGAGTAGAACGTTATGAATACAGTGGACTAATACTATGTATGATTTAAGCACATTCATTATCGACTCATATTTGTGATAAGAATAATAGTGTTTGTAAATTGATCCGCTATATTTTTGAATAATAACTGGAATCTAAAGAGATAAAAAGGCTACAATCAGAGGTTTTGTTTACTTTATGATACTGAAATTGCTAATTATTTGGTTGTTAATAATTGTGGTATTCTCAATGCATAAATTATTACACTAGTTACACTAGTGTAGATGATGGACTTATATTGGCTTCTAGTCTAATTTCACATGATTCGATTGAAAAGATGTGATTGACGAGGCCACATTATCCGATGACTCTTTAGCACGGTACATCTTTACCATGGTGGCCAAGCTTTACTTTATCCTTAATGTGTGTTATATAAGAGACATTCTTAGCAACTGCGAATACATTTAGGTGGATAATAAGTTAGGTATATAGTTAGATCACAATGACCTATGCTTCTCTGTTTGTCGAATCTACTCTGCATATTGAATTTTGTGTATAGACGATTACTGATCTTGACGAATCGAAATGATTCATATAACATACAGTGATCACTATGTACAGCATAACTTGTTTAGGGTTTAGTTTTATTAGACTAGTCCTATAAGTTTGTTTGTCTTAGAAAAATGACAGTTTCAGTAAAAAGAGAGTTGATAATGATCAAAATTGTAAACGTCACAAATAGATCACCTTAATATACATGAACTGAATGTATTCTGTCTAAATAGTATTGTTCTCGTTTGATCAGTAAACTTTGTACAATCATCATTATTTAGAATAGGCCACCAACCAAAATTGATACGATCATATTCATTTGGATATATTGAAGGATTCTTAGGGTATGATATCATTTTTATGTATGGAACAGTAGTAGTATTCTCAATATAACCAGCTCGTATTGGATAATTTCTCAGATAACCTGGATTTCCACTTAAATAGTCGGTAATTGTAAGTGATTTCATTGTACTTGTAGTATTAGGTAAACTGTTACCCTAAATATATGGACAAATCATATAGAATGAAAAGTTATCAATCAAGAAAAAACTTAAGAATACTTAATACCACTATTAATAAGTGAATAAGAGTCCTCCTGTATTAACTGCTAATCGAAGATTATTGATTACGGAATCAAAGTATGCTGAATGATCACTAAATAATAACTAATATCAAGTTTTAATTTGGACTCTGGCTAACAAGTGGGATTTAGATTCTGCGTTCCTTCTTATTTGAGACTTGTTGGCTGGATGTATCTACATCCCAGTGTTCATGTTCAGTCTGAGACTCGAACTTATTTCGTTTCGTGTTAAACACTACCACGAAGCTACTAAGTTCAGACAACCACACTTATGTGACGCGTATGTAGATCTGAATTGAACGTGTTTTTGAATCTTTCGTTAGTTTGATATGAACTAAAATTGACCAGTCTCTGTTCTGAGAGGGCTGCCTTGATACAACTGAAGTCCACAAGTCTGATTTAACTTGGATTCTAGCTACATTTCAAATTAAGTCATACTTGTGCTCTTTAGCTGTTTCTCGAGGCAGTCCTCTTAGGATGTTCGTATGGTAACCGAGACTGATCAATTCTAGTTCATATCAAACCAACGGGAAGTTTCAAAGACATTCAAATTATAATGTCAAGCTTGTTTATTCCCTATGATTGCTGACTAAGTTACAATATGGTCAATAGTTTAAGTGATTTAAGATTTCGTGGATTATGTTACTTTTGATGTTAAGTGCTCAAAATAATCAGTAGAAAACTATACTTGGTTCTGATTACATGTTAGATGGTATTCTCTGCGAAGTGAAACTAAAATCTTGAGAAAATTGAAGGTTTCATCGACATGGTAAGTAAATCTTGATGACGAGCAATAACTAACATGGAATTTAGTTTCAGTTTGTTATAAATGGAGAATAAGTGAAAGTGTTGAAGATTCCACGACTAACGTGCAGAGGATTGTTTTATATATTGTGCGTATTGTATTTATTAAGATTTCCTTTCAGCTTTTTAACTGTTGATCGTTTTTAAGTCTACTTGACCGTGATCATAGTACGACTTCCATAGGTTTATTTCCTCAAGGCATCTGAAAGATTAATTTAATACCCTTTACTGTTCATGAATTACACATAATCAACTTTGCATTTATTATCATTTAATTTGGGTTGTGACTGGCAAGTGGAATCCAGGAGGCGCGTTTCGTCCTATTCGGGACTCATCGGCTGGATGTATCTGCATTCCAATGTTGATGTTCACAGTGGGATTCGAACTCAAACTGTTTTGTGTCAAACTACACCGCGTACACCACCAGACTACCGAGTCCAGACAGTCATGTTTATGCAATGGGCGAATTGGTAGTAGCTTCAGTCTATAACAAATCAATTGGAATATACAAATTCATCCTACTATGCATCTATTACTTAGTTTTCTAGTTCTGTGCTGAATGTTGTTTTCTGTTTATGGTCAAATATAGTCTTGGAACCTATTTATTTAATTTGTATGTATCATTAAATTTTAAATATAGTATTATAATAAAAGCTTAGGCTTCTAGTTCCTCTCATTTTCTAGTTACGTCTGTCAGCGATAGAAAACATTTGTGGAGACAGATAACCATTAGAATAATTCGATCATTGTTTAGAAGTAGTTGCATTAATTAGTCACGTGAAGAACACTATAGCATCGGTTGCGTTATTAGCTCGTAAGGGCTATTTATCAATAAATGAGTTAGTCAAGAGTTACAATAAATAGCTTTTTGTCGTCTACCTCCAACTTCCTAACATTAGGTGGTTGGGACATGTGTTACACATATCTAACTACCGACTGCCTCGACGAGCTATGTTTTGCGGCGTAGGAATAGGTTGGAAGAAAGCTAGGGGCGGCCAAACCAAAACATGGCAGAAATCGATGAAGTCACTGACAAGTGGACTAAGTCATGTTGGCAGATGTAGGCTGCGTGGTTGGGATCCGCGAGACGAAAGTCACCAATGGTTAGAGACCTTGAACGACATGGCTCAGAATCGTTTGCAATGGCACAGGTGCATCCACTCTTTGTGTTCTCTCAAAATCTAACCTTCTGAATTCTCTATCTTTCTCCTTTCAAAATTATCTCACTGAATTATACTTTTCAAATCATATCTCCGCTCCCTAATCTTCTGCATTACTGCTAATACTTCTACTATCGTTATCACTCTTGGATTTGAACTGACAGTTGTGTCTCTGTGCTGATGTTGTATGGCGACCTGAACTGATGTACGTACGAAGTTCTGCGTTGTATCTGTCTGTCTGTCTGTCCTAACATTAAAGATTGGAAGTGCATTTAAGAAGTCAGTTGATAAAAATCTTTTTATAAATTTAATCTGAATGAAGTTATTCGTTAGTAAATTATGCTTAGTTGACTCTTTGAAATGTGATACTTGAACATAAAGTAAGAAATTATCTAGTTTCCTTTATGGTGTTAGTAAGTGACAACACTTATACACTGATCTCAACTGGTGGGCTGAGAGGGCGAGGAATAAGGCAAAATTGAGAATTAGGAAGCACTAAACAACGGGACTGTTAAAAAACAATTATAAAGTCATCATTTGGATTGGTTCAATCGTCAACGTCATGAAGGAATTCAAGCGATTACCATTTTTCTCATATAGTAACATAATGAAATCTGCTCACCTGCATGGTAATATATCTTGATCTATTAAAGTTAAACAATAAAGTTGTCCAAACTACCATCAACTTTAACAGCTACACTGATGTATACTAGTTTGTACTAATGGTGATATATTTTGGTGAGTTATTAATAAGTGACCACTGGTATCTTCGAAACATTGCTCGCGTTTATCAAAACCATCGAGTAAACATTATTTAGGTTAGATCAAGAGTATCAAGCGAATGTGGTCGAACGACTGATAATATTATAAATTGTTACCAAGAAAGCGCTTGGAACATACATTGCATGTATCCAACTACTGTATGGCACCACACTGTATGATGATTATCACAGGAGTAGTGGGGTATGTGTGTGTGTGTGTGAAAGATTAGGGGCCGTCAAATCAAAACATAGCATTAACTCATAGGATCGTTGATTATATGTCTGAGCTAGGTTTGTAGATGCAAACTACCTAGTTGAGGTTGATTAAAGACGTTGGATGATATCTCACAGAATTGTTATCTTTTCGTAAATACTGAGCTTTAAATTTACTTCATACATTTCCATGAATCAAATATTTCTCAAATTATTTTCATTTTCTCGAATCCCTTTTTACTACTATCTCGACTACTTTGGTATTCATTTTCTTGCTCTAATGGAGAGGGAAGTAATAACTTCAATCGATGCATATATATTCGTGGTTATATGTTTTTCATGAGTAACTAACTGGGATGACTTAATTCCAAAGTTTTCACTGTTACATTCGATGACATAAACCAAGCGAAAAAAACTACTTCAAATTTTTAATAAAGCTCATCCCAACATCAAATAAACAATGGACTACGAAAAGAAATATATCTTCCAATTTCTAGATCTAGGAATTTCACGAAGAGATGACGAAACATGCCAAAGATTTATATTCCGAAAAGATACATGGTAGCATTAGATCGATGACTTAGTTCCCGGTTCCAATTATAGATAATAGGTAGTCGGTGAGTTATGCTCCTATATTTCTATCTTATTCCCCTTCTTCACATAATCATAACAATAAGGTATTCATAATTACATAATCGAACTCTCTGAACTATTCACTAGAACTCTCATTTGTATGTGACATTTTGGATTCGTTTTGTACCTCATTTTTCATATTACGTAATAAAACTGTAGAATATTCATCTAATCTATTTATAAATACTCCAAATTAAACCTCTTTATAGTTTCACTACCAAGACAATCTAATGTTATCAGATAAACAATTCAGCTGACAAAATCAACATGTGTATAATTAATTTGAGTTATCTAAAATCAATAGCATGTATGTAGCTGATGAGACGGAATGCTAACGAAATACATTAAATTTAAAGTATTCTGCAATTGTTGTCGTTCTTGGATTATTCACATTTCCTTAATGTCTACTATACTGTAGAAGTGAACTTTACAGTCTTTCTATAAATTTTAGAACAGTTCATTCTTACGAATGTGTTTGTGATTGGCTACCTTTACGTACTTACCTAACTGATTTATAGGATAAATTTTAATCTCAAAATGGTCTTGTTATACATTAATTGAAGAACTATCAGAGGAAAACAAGTAGAACTTGAAAAGCTATTTAGCTGAAGTAGGAGATCTTTTAGTGGTGTTTAAGTATGACATCGACAAAATGATGTAGCTTTCAGGTGATTCTCGAATTTCATCGACTTTTTGACTAGCATTACTTCGTTATAGTGGGCACATAAGAATTCCATTTAATTGAAAACGTGTCATTGAAAAATAGGATCCATTCATTTTTACTATATAAAGAATACTATTTACGTCATAATAGGATGCATTATTAATAAAGCAACAAAGATTTGCCTTCATGACACTATAAAGAAGTTGACTGAATCCTTTATAAATGATCTGGTGATTCAACGACTTTAACAATAACTGAATTTCTTCTGCCTTGTCGGTATGCCTTAGAAAAGAACACTTGGAGACAATCACCTGAACACTTAAAAATCGTGGTTTTTATGTCAGATTGTCGTTTATTTGTACACATATATGCTAAAACAACACAGCAACTCAATTAAAGAAATGACATCAATATGCAACAAGAGTATTAATGATAGAAAATTGAAGTAATGGATACATACACAATAAACTCTAGATCATAGAGTGTAATGACAGTAAGAAATTAGAGCAAATGAATATTTGAGAAGTATGAAGTCTGAAAATTACTTTAGTTACTTACTTACGCCTGTTATCCCTCTCGGAGGAGCATAGACCACTCACCAGTATTCTCCATTCAACTCTGTCCTCAGCAATCCTTTCCAGCTGTCTCCAGTTACTGTTCATCCTTTTGATGTCTGCTTCCAGTTCTCGACGCAGTGTGTTATTTGGCCTTCCTCTTTTCCGTTTTCCAACAGGATTCCAAGTTAGTGCTTGTCGCGTGATACAGTCTGATGATTTGCGCAATGTATGTCCTATCCATTTCCAACGTCGTTTCCTGATTTCCTCTTCAGCTGGAAGTTGGTTTGTTCTCTTCCATAGTAGGCTGTTGCTGATGGTTTCCGGCCAACAGACATTCAATATTCTACGTAGACAGTTGTTGATAAATACCTGTACTCTCCTGATGATATTTGCAGTTGTTCTCCACGTTTCAGCTCCATACAGAAGAACTGACTTGACGTTCGAATTGAAGAGTCTAACTTTGAGGTTGGTAGACAGTTGTTTGGAGTCCCATAAATTTTTAAACCGTAGGAATGCTGCTCTTTCTTTGCCGATCCTTGCCCTTACATCTGCATCGGATCCTCCTTGTTCATCGATGATGCTCCCGAGGTATGTAAAGGTATCCACTTCTTCCAGAGTTTCACCATCAAGTTCAATTGGGTCAGTGCTCTCTGTGTTGAATTTGAGGATCTTGCTCTTTCCCTTATGTATGTTCAGGCCTATTGATGCTGAGGTTGCTGCTACTTTGGTTGTCTTCACTTGCATTTGTTGTTGTGTATGGGATAGAAGTACTAGATCATCCGCGAAGTCCAGATCATCAAGTTAAGTTTGAAAATTAGTTCTGGATATTCCGTTATTCAACATTACTCATCTCTTTTAGTAAAGTTCATGAATAATGAGCTAATTGAGATAACTAAAAAGCCCTTTAAATAACCACTTAGAGTTGAACATATGCACTAATTAGATAGAACCATATTTCTTAACTATAAAATAACTCATGCTCTAGGATGATCTAGTATAGAGTTCTACTATGAACAATAGTTAACTTGAGCTTGCAAATACGCCTTACTGACAAATGCCAAATAATATGAAATCTAGGTTTAGGAATTTTTTGTTTCAACTAACTCCAAACCACCTTTCCTCACAATATTCAGTTCATAATGTTGAATGACTACATTGTAAATGCAAATGACTAGATGGACATCATGATGGTCATTACCCAATGATCAATCACTGTGAATTTTTCATACTTCAAACATGAACAAATGCATTTCAAAAGAATATAATTAATTATGTAATCCAGTGGTTATACAGTCATTAATCAATGAATCTGACTATATTGATACTCATTATAACTTACATAAATAAATTGTACTGTATGCAATTGACTGAATAATGAAGTTGTTATATTGGAAATAATTTGAAATTCAACGGAGATATTTATCAGACCACTTTCATTATAAATAAAACTGAATATGACCTTGATGTAGAGAAAAAAAAATTAATAGAGAAATACAAAAGCAAATAATTTAGAAGCTTACATTACTACTTAAATACTTTTGTAAGTATACTGATAATATAAATTGATGATGGTTAAGAGATTTCAGGCCTTTCAGTAGTTTAGTTAGCATTATCTCATTGAAATAAACTTCTCGTCAAGAAGCCGACAGCCTTAAATGAAGTTATATTATGCCTTATTCATTATTATATCAGCCTAATAAAGTGATATATTTTAAAACAGTAAGTTAAGTGAACTGTTTACATTTCTTACTATTACGGAAAACATTGTTAAATTGATGAAATATCCACTGAGTTATGAATATCCTCAAAAAAGTTGCAATATTCGTTAGATAATTCTAAAATCATTTCAGTCAGTCAGTTAGTTACAATGTAGAACTTGGTACATGCGTACATCAGTTCAAGTTGCCATGCCTCAATAAGCTGATACAGATTAAATTATCGGACCAAATCCCAGAGTAGGGGGAGGTAGTAACAGAGTAAGTACTAATGGGAAGACATAGAGATCAGAGAAGAGATTTGAAACATAAAAGTGATTTGGTAAAGAAAAAATACGAAAAGCTCAAAAACTAGAATTTGGAGGAAGGCAAGGAGTGGATAGACTAACGCCATTGCTAACGATTTTGAGCCATATCACCTAAAGTCTCTAACCATTTGTTACGATCATCGCGTGGCCCCCAACCAGGTAGTCCGCATCTAGTAACATGGCTCAGCCCAGTTGTCAATGACTTCATGGATTGGTGCCATATTTTCGTTTGGCCACCCCTAGCTTTCTTCCAGCTTATTCCCACACCAGACAACATTGCTCATCGAGGTAGACGGTGGTCAGGCATACGTAACACATGTCTTAACCACCTCAGCTGGTGAAGATTCACTACTTCATCAGTAGACTTACCGCATTTACCTAGTACTCTATTCCTACCCCATGCATTGCTTACTCGGTTGTCCCAGCAAACACGAGCAATATTTTGGAGACATCTATGATCAAATACTAGTGTTTAAAATTATGTTAAATGACTATTGTATTTGTTTTTCAGAAAGATCAGTATCGACGAAAGATGTCATACAGATAGATTCTCCTGTTTCGTCGATGTTTGCTAGTTTATTTGTGCATTACTTAGAGAAAAATACGATCATGAAATGCTTAATTTCACTATCGTCTGAATACGCTATGTAGATGATATTTCCAATGCTGCGAAAGAAGATAGTTTAGATGAGTTATATGAAAAGATTAATTGAATATCGGATGGTATTAAGTAAACGAAAGTGATTGAATCTGATGGTCACAAGTTAGCTCTCCTTGATTGCTTGGTTGAAAAAATGAATTGACGACAGTGTAAAAACGAGTATCTTTCGAATATCAACGCATTCTGAGAGATACCCAGATTAGTAGTCTGCACAATTTCTATTCAAAAGTTAATATTACTAGAAATTTGATTATCAGAACTAGTCTTTTTGTCACACTGACAGTAGACAAGTAAAATGCAGTTAATATAATTTCTGACAACAACTAAACAAAGTAACTAAGCTAAAGAGCTTTCAAAAAAATACTGTTAATAACAAGAGGACAAGCTAATCAGTGCATATTTCAAGTCAGTGGACCAGCACTGTAGTGTTCCCATATCGATTGAAGGTAGAAAAATTCCATACAATTCAGTATCGGTTTGTAGTATTTCTGTAACCTCTAAATGCGTGGAGTTCTGAATGACATGCAGCTACAGAATAAAAATTCAAATGTTATAATTTGTTCAGTATTAAAAGTGGGATAACGTGACACGAGTTACTACTCATTGATAAATTAATATGAAGATGTCAGTTCTACAGGTTGCTAGTAGCATCAAGTCAATATTTAACCAATTTCAACTATGAATTTTAATGTTACATGCATTAATCTCATATGAAACATTGACGTCTTAGAGATTAAATGTTTCTATTGATACTGAATCAATTATCAAACAATGCAGATCATGCAGATTTTCCTACTAACAATTGATGATGATGATGTATAATACAATTCAATAATAGAACACTGTGAAGCATCATTCAGCGCTTCAATGTATATAGATCATTCATTATGCAAAAACCTACAAAAATCTTGATGGATAACAGTTTTACGACTTTCTAAATAGACTTCAATTAACAAACAAGTTCATGTTTATAAAATGTGCTATTTAAGACAAACACACACACATACACAGACATTATGATTCGTTACTTACTGAAGCTATACCATATATACATGCTTGATTTGTTGGATCTAATGTAGATAATAATGTAGGACATGGTATGACATCATTATTTACATTTCTACATGTAACTAAACCTATTGATGTTGTATTATCATCGAATATAACCATTTCTGTAGTGTAATTGTTATTTCTAATGAATTTTGATATTGGTAGTCTCAAGAATTTTAATCCATCAGTATACATTGAAACACTTGGTAATTGTGTACAGCTTAAGCCACTATCATTGAAATTTAAGACACGAGTACATTTGGTTGTTACGTTACTTAAGAATTCTAAAATAAAAATTAAAAAAAAAATCATACAGAAGTGAATTTATAAAATCTAAAATACATTACAAATAATCAGTTTATACAATAAATTAATCAATAACCATTACCTTCATGTGGATCATAGGCCGTCGATTAGCATTCTCCAACCAACTCTCTCTTGAGCTTTCCATTCCAGTTCTTCCCAAGCGCTACTCATCCTTTTCATGTCTGTCTCAAATCTCCGACACGATATGTTGTTGGGTCTTCCTCTTTTCCTTTAAAATTCAGGATTCTATGTTAATGCTTATCTGGTGACACATGGAGCATGAGTTTAGCAACTCAATCCCGTAAAAAAATAACCTTGCTAAAAAGTCGCTAACCGGAAAACGACTCAACTATTCAGTTTATTAGATTCCGTTAATTAGTTACCATCTGAAACCTGATACTAGAAATATCCATAAGCTTAAAATGATACACTAATCAATCAATCCTTGTTACTCCATGTGGAGCATAAGTTGCTGACCATTATTCTCCAACCAACTTTGTTCTAAGCTTTCCTTTCCATTCCTTCTCAAGAGCTCTTCAATCTCTTCATGTCTGTCTCCGATTCCCGACGCAGTGTATTCTTGAGTCTTCCGCTTTTCCTTTCACCTTTGGGATTCCATGTTATTGCTTGTCTTGTGACACATTTTGATGGTTTCCTCAGTATGTGTCTTATCTACCTCCAGCGTCTTTTCCTCATTTCTTCCTCGACTAGAAACTGGTTGATTTGTTCTTTGTCATAGGAGATTGTTGTTGATGGTATCCGGCTAACGGATCCGAAGTATCCTACGCAGACAATTGTTTGTAAATACTTGTATCTTCTGAAGGATGCTTCCGTAGTTCACAATGTAAGTTTCACATCCATATAACAGGACTGTATTCCCATTTGTATTGATAATTCTAACTTTAATGTTGGCTGACAGTTGGTCTGAGTTCCAGATGTTTTTCAGTTGTAAAAATGCTATGTATATAATGCTACTCTCTTAATCAAATTACCTTCTGACAAATATATTTATTTAGATGAAAACACATTAGGGCTTAGTAATCTTCGGCGTTATTTCAAAGTATTATAGAGGCAAGCAACAATATGTATTCTGTTTTTAAAAATACCTATTGAAATATAAAACATTGTGCCATATTTTAATAATGCACAACTACGGATAAGTTTATTCTTAACGTAGTTGGTATTGAGAACATTGAATCAAATTATTTTACAAGTGGACACTAAACGTGATTAATTAACTCACTCTTTTAGATTAAATCAAGGAACCCAATAGGTTGAATAATATTAGTGATAAATTTTATGTAGTTAATTTGTACTTACCCATTAAAGATAAGATTAATTTTGTTAAATGCTTCAAAGAGGTAACTGTTTAACTGAAAATAATTAAATACCCAATAAGTTACAAAATACAGAAATATTCCTCAAATATTTTACATGTGAAAAATAAGATAAGCTTACTTGGTAGGTACACTCCAAGACATCCTGGATCACTGGGGAGCGTGAAAGGTCCAAGCATTTTATTGTTATAAATTAAACATAGACCATTGTTTTTCTAAAAAATAGTAACAAAATATCTTATAAAATTTTCATTTTACACATTTATTTATTAAATTCAAGCTAATCACAGAAACAGAGTTCCACTGGAATTGTCTGGTATCACGTATTGGCTGAAAATAGTTTTCTTTTCCATCTAAAACTTAGATTTTTTTGTAATTCTTACAATTCACATCAGAAAAGCATGTGGTTTCACTCTCTTGACTCTTATTATACGGGGCATTTGACGAGAAGTAAAGTGCGTTTTGAACGCACCATTTGGTAGCATAAGGGCCTCTAAAAAATTAATTGAAATAGAAACTACCGTTCAGAAAAATAGGTGCCGAAAAACGAGTTATTCTTTTCATTGAAACATATTGCATCACACTGACAGTATTTATCACAAACTAAGGGTCTGACATCACACAAGCATACTCCGTCTTGAAATATAAAATAATTTCATTAGTAAGTATTACCATTTGAAGTTGGGTAAATGGAACATGTTATAATCCAGACAATTACTAAAATTGATACCCGCAACATATAGTGCTCAGACTTTTGTAGACTTGCTCCTAGCAGTGAAGTACGTTGTGTGTTGGAGGATTGTGACAAGAACGATGTAAAAAGAACAGGAATGGAGAAAGTTTAATCTGTTCTGTGTAGATTTAACCTTTTGTTCTTCGAGATTTGAGTTTAAGTTGCAGGAAAAGGTGTTTGATTATGTAATGGTATATTACTTGTTGTGTTTCTTCTGGATCTAAAATGTAATTAACAAGAATGATAATGACCTGAATCTTAGAACACCCTTTCATATGCAAACTTTAACGAATAATTAAATGTCGAACCTTATAACAAAAGACTAAACATTTTAGAGTCTACAGACTCTGACAACAAGATAAGATTGAAAGGTAATTTGCACATGCTTTTAATGTTCTCTTCTAGCAAATTGTCCTCCCAGATTTAGTTCATGGGTGAATATTAGGAATAATCTGTTAGTATAAAGAGTGTTAGAGCAGACATCATTATCAATTTTTCATAATACTTTTATGCCGCAGTAGCAAAATATCCAATGTTTAAAGGTGAGATTAATAGGTTGTTTCACTCTAATCACCTCTTAGGTTAATCTTCTCTGAATGCATCCTATGTTATTATCTATCTTAAGGTAGTGGAGAGATGATTTAGGAGTTTTCCTGTGATATGATGTTTAATAACTTTAAACTTTACTACCAGTAAGCTGCTTAAAGTTTCGAGAGGTTGGACACATATGCATCATACCCTCATCTTATTAGGAGTCGAGATATCATATACCAGATCTTGAGATGATTAGATTATAGGAAAGTATAAGAATCTAATTTGAAAAGCGATTGATAGGCAATAAAAGCAGGGTCCTAAAATGAAACCTTGAAGGTTAACGCAATCAGGAATTTCATTTATACTGGAAAATTAAATTGAGAAAACAGAGTGAATTTCAACATATAGAGATCTCCTACTTAAGGAGTCAATTAACTAATCCGTTAGACACCCATTAAGACCTACTGACTTTGATTTTCAGCAAAAAGACCGATTATAAATTTTGTAGAATACTTCGCATAAAAATAAGAGCCAAGATACGCAATGCATATGCACCAATCGCTTACATGTAATGGACATGCATATATACATGTAAACAGAATAGTAGTGCTCCGTTAAAATTGAAACTACTACATGCTGTCAATAGATTAGTAATACTAAATCTACCAAACAACAAACCATGCTAATAAGTTTAATAATCGATAGGCGAAAATTACTAATTTTATAATGAAAAAGCATCCATAAATAATTTTGACCATGACTTTTACTGATGCTGGAAGCGAAATAGTTAATCGACAGTATAAGACAATAATTCATGAGAGTGAGAATAAGGTGACTTGATTATCAAAATTATCCGTAAGTAGAAAAATATTTCGAAAAAACTACGAACATAATGCGACATATTGGCATAACAACGACCTTGAGAAAATAGTACAAATATAAAACAGTCGCTATATAAAATACTTCCATCATCTGTAAAACTGGCTAATATAAACCAATTGATTACTTTGCTCCATCGTCTTGAGTGTTTCGGTTTTGATTCCGAGTCTTCAGATTCGTGTGATAATAGGCTGGCCACACTACCGAATTTGGCCTGACAGTTTCAGCTAGTCATTGGTTTTACTTCAATCTTATTTGACAGAATTAACAAACTGCTATTTATATAAATTTATGATGAGTGATTTCAATCTAGAAAAGTCTAACAATAGCTTCATCACTTTTTAAAGCAAGAGGAAATTAACTAAATTAAGAGCCTAGAAAAGAAGTTTCCACAGTATTGTCTCTCAGGGCGTACATAGTCTAGAAATGGGTCTAACCTTGGTTTGAGAGATCTAATACAAGGTGTTTGCACAACCCTTTTGCAGTGGAAGATCTATAACTTGCTGATCCTGACCAGAAATGAGCACAAATTTTGACATAATTTGCAAAGTGTTGTTCTTAAAGATAACCGTCTTGTCAGTTAAACTTTTACTAATTTAACAGGATATAGCATTAGTAACATTGAGCTTTGGTCATATTTAACGTCTTTATGTGATATTATTGCGCTTTTTAATACACTTTCCTATTTTTATTTCGTTTGATGAGCAAGTATTTAAAATAAATATATGATGTCTAATAAACTTTTGTTTTCTACTCTGTTAACTTACAGCCATATTTTTCCTTACAAATTTTTATATAGACTACATTAAGCATGTCATTCCTAAACTGCGGTTGGTAATTATTCCATGTAAGCATAGAATAAGCCTAAAAAGGTTATTATAAGACCTGTCTTAAGTTTGATTCATTTATTAATATTAGTGACATGTGTTTAATATAGTCTGCTATGTTAAGGATAGTATATTTATGGAGTACTTCTTCAAGACTTCGTGAGATTGGCAGTGTTAAACAGCATGCTTTTTTCCTAGTATATATTATTCGGTAACTTCGATGCTTACTAATAATAATTACCTGGTCCGTAGAATATTTATATTCAGTAGAAGACGCTTTGCATGCACTTGTTTCTAGGAATGTAGTTCTTAGTATTTTTGTCAAAGATTACGATTTTGTGTTATCAAAAAGTTTTGAGGATGTTAGATCCCCAAAACTCACATGGCGAACCTGTTATTTTTGTGGTTTTATTGTGTAAATTCAAATTTCCTGTTTTCGTCCCAAAAAGTCCCCTTCTCACATTCAGTTCGTGTTTCCCACTTGGCAAGACGCTAAATCTTATTGTTTCATTGTTTTTTTAGTGCTCTATTTATGGCATTCCAAGGACGCCCTCTGTTTTGTATATATACGCATGAGTTGTGTGTGTTGATGTCATTTGACAGGCTGCCTGTGGAATTGAACGCTTCTTGCTGTCTTTGGACTTCTTACTCTAGTTAGCTGGGCTGGGGCGCTGCAGAATAGTATAGCTTCCTGTAATTGTATCGCTGGTCTTACGTTCGTTAGCAGGTACCTAGGTGTCATCATAAACTCGCAAATTCTTAGCAAAAACGGACTGCTTTACGGAGAAAACTGGTTAAGAGAAGCAAGACACGATTTAACTAGCTAATCTATCCTACTCATTTTCGAAAAATATGGAAATAAATATTAAATTTTGATGAATCAGTCACCTTTCTTTATCACATTAAATTATAAGGCGATTAAGGGTGACATGAATATTAAGGTAACGGGTAGAGTTTTGCACATGCCTGAGTAAACATTAAACATCAGTAGTGTATAAAGTCTGGATACCTAAGTCTCGTTTCATTATTGACTCTAATGTGCTTAATGAATATATCTATAAACAGACGACTATATTTGTTAAATGTGTTTAAGTTTGGAATGGAAATGCACATTTATTTATTTCAAACAATTAATAATCAGTTTCTAATATGCGTTTCCACTCATTATTTTCTCATACTTAAGGCTAATGAACGAAATGCAGCAGAAGTATTATTAAATCAGGAAACAAGGTACCGCAGAAGTCATTTTTCAGAAATGTCAATAACCATTAATTTTGGGGAATTATTTAACATTTCAACTTCAAAATTTTTCACCTCAAAGAAATGTCGAACTTTTGATTCTTCAGAGCTGTTGCTAGGCTGCAAGATTGTTTGTTATTTTGCAGAAAACAGCGCTGGTTATATTGCTCCTAAAACTGAGGAAAAAAAGGGTCAACTTAAAAGTAATATACAGCAGTATTCAATATGTGTTTTCTACAGTAATATCTCCTAATGTCCATAAAGTGTAAATGTACATCGTGCCTCCTTATTAAAGTCTTGAAGTGCACCCGGTATATGACCAAGTTACGCTTATCGTATAACCAGAGCGACTTCCAACGATTGAACCCACTTGTACTAATAGGAATAAATCAGATGGCAATGAAGGATGAGAGAGAATTTATATTTGATCTTAAGTAGAGCCTAAGTGGGATAGCGAAGTTTAGACTTGCTAACTTGGGAGAGAGATGCCTCACACGTTTTATCGTGTTGTGATCTGACGATGCGTGACTGAGCGTCTTCAACTAGTCATGTCCGTCAAAGCAAACATGGTCAGTATCAATGTTGAAATCATATGTAACTATTTATTTTGGGGATTTTTTCACCGTTACAGATCCATTTGACGCATATGTAGCCTCTTCATTTTGAGTTTCAATTCTGTCTACGAAAATGTTAACAAGATTCTTTGCGTAAACTCTTCAATGTTTTCTTTTGTCAGGGGGTGTACTAAAATCAGTTTAAACTGGATATTATCGGCGATTTATTAGGGAATCGATGGTTATGAGCTCAATGATTCGTCAAGTTAATATATCGCCTCCCAGTAACAAATCCTAAAGTACTTTGCAGAATAAAAATTCAGTCCCTTTAGCCGGGTCAAATACAGTTTGTCTTTTTGTCCAATTATCCTTTAGGTTGTTTTTCAGGCTTGTTTGAATGCAACAATATTATACCTTAGGTAGTGGGCATAATATACTACATTTTTTGGTGTCCCTAAGCATGTAGTGTGAACTTCGGCAAAATTTCGGGAGTCAATTACCTAAAGTTCTAGACAAAACCCTAATGACTGAATAGGCTTTATCGGGTGTAGAGTGGCAATAGGGAAAAATGTTGGATCATCACAGAGTTACACCAACGTCCTTTCTGAGGTAGAATGAGTAATATTGGACACATCTAGGTTTTGACAGAAATAAACAAGAATAAAATTTACAATTTTTTATTATGTCGGCAAAACCAGACCAACTATAACCGAAATTTTTATGTTGATGGTAACATACCTTATGTTCAGTGATCGTTTTGTAGATGTTTTTATACACTAAAAGATACAACCTTGTATACCTTGTAAATAGCGGTAATATCGTCATCGTTACTACATCCTGTAGAAATGGGGATGCTAGCTGCTGATGAAAAACAACCTTTCCTGAGCGATAAGAATATTTCAAATCATGGAAACCAAAACACTGACCCTTGGTACGAAAAGCCAATCTGGAACAATGATGATAAGACGAAGTATATGATGGGAAGAACTTTATGTGGATGGAGTCAGTTATATTTATATTCATTTTACTGCTTTTAGTTAAATTTTGGTCTCACTACCTTATTCTTTACATTTGTTTGCTTACTATAATGACTGGTCTGCTGATAATAATAACTCAACTAATCATTAGTAATGACCAACCTTACATAACTGGACTTGATAGTCCTCTTGCACTTTCCCCAGGTTAGTTTTGTTTGTTTTTTTTCTGCTGTTGATAAAACAACTTTTACTGGTACATGAGCCTATCACAGTACTGGCATATTTGGCAGCAGCTTAACAGAAACAAACGTATGGCTACTGAATTGCTCTTGTTATATTGAATGTCTCTTGCAAAAATTTAAGGAATACGACAAATTCACAAGACACTGTTCACACAATTACCGTCCCTAGTCTTTGAAATTCGATGCTATAGAGCACCTATCGTCGAAGTTTTTTCAGTGGAATCGGGTTTTTGTATTACTTAATTCATGAAGATTGTGATTGGCAATTTGTTAGTTTACTGTTACCACTGAAAAATGAGGAATCACAAATCATCACTAAGTGTATTTATATTCACCCAGCTATTATGACTATTTAAAAGAACTAGGTGGCCACGATAGTTGCTGATTATTAAAAATAAATGTATAATTTATGTTTAATGGGTGTTTGTTGTTAAGGAAAAGTAGTATTGAACACTATACGATACAGGGTCCAATGAACGGTTGGTTGAATATAGTACATAGTTACTGTTCAAACTCATTTTACGTTGATTTACATTTTGTGTTAAAATTTGTACATTAACTTTAGCAAAGTAGCTGAATAAATATTTATTAATAAGGAACGGTGTTTCTTAACAATGTATTAAGAATCCTATTGATTTGTACAGATATTTTACATTTTATTAAATAAAATCATATACCCTTGTTTTAGAGTCTTAATTGGTTAAATTAATGACGGAACAAAATATTAATAGTGTTTAAAACTGTAAATGAACTGTGAATTTAAGAATATTAGATTTTTCAATCTTTATCAGGAAAATGTTACACGTGTTTGTCATCTTTAATTACTAGAGTTGAATAAACACACGTGCCTCTCATATTATCCCACTGGTCCTCTTTATTTTTGAAATTGCTAAATGGGGTTAAGATGAATAAAGCTACATATTATATATCTTAGTCTACAATTAAAAACATTAATTTGTCAGCAATATGGAATACTACCTGTTATTTCATACACGTTGTTAGTTATGAGTCAAACGTTGCCACCGGATGTTTTTTCAAATGATAGACTGTTAGTTTAATGAGGTAACTACATTTATTCACTTCTTGTCAAAGGTATCTTAATTTTTTAATATGTTTGCGTTAAAATTTACCGATGTTACAAAACCGTGCCATTTTTTTATGAGCCAATTTGATTTTGCTATATTTAAAGTGTTATCTGATTACTGTTTACAATAGGCTTAGGGATGAGACCACGCAATAATTTCATGACAACGTTAATTGCTTATTCAGCTTCGGATCCTCAAACATACATGCCATACGTTCAAGATATACGGACCTTTCTTTACTTTTACGAAGAGGTCAATATACAACCACAAGATGGATTCGCTACATGTGATAAAGTTAAGTCACCTGATGATGTCGATTTAGTGTGTAAATTCTATCCGCACGATATGGGTGTCTGTGTTAAAGAAAATAATTTTGGATATGATCGAAGTCAACCATGTGTCATCATGAAAATTAATAAGGTATTTTTAATATAAGCACTTGAAATATTCTTAATACATGCCATTATTTGCAAAAATGTTTAGATGTAGTAAACAGGAAACGCTGGAACTAGGTTTTATGCAAATCGGCACTCGTCAGCAAATTGTACGGTCAAGAAACCATTTTGAACTGTGAAATCGAGTGGCTCGGGATCAAATCAGCCAGAAAGTACCATTTCGATGAAGATTACAGGCACATGTTGATGACGTCTGTTAAATATCACTAAATATAGGTCCATAGTTTCCTGCAGACTACCCCTAGACTACATTGCGTCTCAATTTAGTGCCAGAAATATCGATGATCACATCGTAACTTAGTCTCCAGATATTGTTCTGCACTAGGTCGACTAATGTACTTGCGCAGTTGTAATTCACTGCTGATATTTCTATCTTGTAACTTTATGAAGTCAAAGCTGTAGACTACTGATATTTAATAATTCTCCAAGAAAACCATCAATTAAGTGGTCACAGAGAGTTTGAAACGTGGAAACTCGTACAGTAAACTTAGGCTGCATGGTTTAAGCATGCATGTTTTATGATTCAACGTCAAATAATATATACTATTTCTCATCTAATAGACTTACCTGTATATAAGTAATGCGTATTAGAATTCACTTGTTTCTTAAATATTATTAGCGAGTTAGTCAATATGCAAGTAGTATATGACATATTTCTTGAGATTCAGAGTATCAAATACTAAATCTTGATCAGTATGAGTTTATAATTTTAATATATTCTTATTTAGGACAACGGCTGACAATAAATTTTTATTTTAATTATTGCTATCTAATCGCATTGTTCAATAAAACAGAATTGTAACTTGGAAATGGAGTTCATGAGGCACTTATCGTCTGACTTAAGACTGGTGAATTGACTTGGCCTATATTCTAGTTTTGATACTCAAACTGAAACTGAAACTCCAGTGACGACACATCCGACTGACGAGTTACAAGTAAATGGAATTCGCATTCTCAATTCTACTGATAGCCACAGTATTTTGCTAACATTTGTAATTAAGTGTCTATTTTAATATAATCCACCCTGGGCATACAAGTAAATACAGACTGATCAAATGGTTTACTTAATTATTATTCAACTCTTTTCTCTCTTGTGTATCGTATGAATTATGTCAGTCGATCTGAATTACAGTAACTTATTAACTGAAGATCAAATCATATGGTTTTAAATTCAAATTATTTTCTGTATTCTTTAGGCTCAGAGACTAAATAGTCTGTTTAGTTTTTCAAGTTTAGCGTATGTTTTACAATTTCTTTATAAATCTTAATCTAACTTTATTTAGGTTTATGGTTGGTTACCTGATATTGTGAATAAAACTCTATCAAATAATCCACTTCTTAGATGTCGTGGTCAGGTAAGCTGATAATATTTTCCTCTTTATATAGTCTGTATATTTTAAATATCATTTACTACTTATAAAATATTTATTTACGACCATGAAAGCTGGTTGAGATTTACTGAATAACTCCTCTATGACACCAGGTTACTGATTATCAGTTACTTAGTTAGTTTTAGACAACATAGAACCTTGTACAACATCACATCAATCTAAGTTACCACACTATCCTAGATGGATTAAATTAATGCAATGAATAACACAGGCAGCTTCTCGCTCGATAGCAATTACAATTCAAGGCTTTATCGACATATCTTGATGATTCTTACTGTAAACTACCATCAGTTAAAGGTCATTTAACAATCATCGTTCTAATAGTAATTTAAGACTTTTAGGATAAGTTAAATTGGTGGAAGTTACACAGGTAAATCAACTAGTAAAATAGGATAAAATCGGGCACTATTTTACAAGCCATTCAAAAGTTATCAAAAACAATGTATGGTTATGATATTCTAAGATCGAATCCATATATTGTCTTGCTTGTATCCTATTGGTAAATTGTCAATGACTCAATCAGTTAATTAATGCCTATTACCCCGTAGTGAAACATAAGCCGCTGATCACGATATTAAAAAAAAATGTATTCTTAAATAAATTATCTGAATTCAGTTCTACAATGGTTTTATGCAATTCATCAGTTAACATGTTCTACAACAGTAGTAAAATACGAATGTTCTCCACTATAAAGTAGTTAGTAAATTAATAAAATCTTGTATTGGTTATTAATACTATTGAATTAAATGTACTGTTTAATTGTTTTATGTTATGTAACCTGAATGGTGTACTTGTAAACCAGGTTATAATTGTTCTAAACAATATCATTAATGTCTACTTCATGTAGAAATAGCACAGTACTTAAAATATGTTGATGATACTTTTCTCGTATGTTATAACCTAAAAGACTTAAATCATGCTTTCTAAAGCTTTTCAACATACAGCACAACCATAAAATCTTCACTATGAAACAAGAAAAAAAGGATGATAAGTTCAATGTTTTTGATGGAAGAAGGATAAGATCAATCAATGTTTAGTTTATCATAAGGATATAAGAAATGAAGTTTTACCTAATTTTCAATAGTTTCTGTTCAATCAGTTATAAAAGGTATTGGTGAAGACACTGTTTCATAGAACAGAAAGGTTATATACTATTGGTAAAGTTGGAGAAAAACTAATGAATATATAAAAATACTAAAGAAACACTGGGCATCCACGGAAACTCATCGATAAAAAAGAGTAACGTAAAGATCAGCATGACAAAAGAAACTAGTGCGAACGAAAAGCCTATTTTTACATGGCTGTGATACACGGCGGATGATTATTCAAGTACAATCAATAGAAACTAAGATTTACATTAATCAGAACGTATCCTGCTGAACAAGATAACATGCTCTTGAATGCCACCCGTTTCACGTTATCGCCAACTACATCTATAAATTCGCATATATCTACCAGAGTGGTTATATTGTTGGGATTAAAAGAAGAGCCTACATCAGATTTCATGAAGATATCTCCAAAAGTCTCCACTCATTTGAACTGAAAATCCTGGACAGTTATAGAATAAGACATTTAGTTGACATATGACATGAAGCTAATACATATAGCTTGAAATTCTTCAAGGTAATCAATGGATAGCTCAGCTGAATTCTTCGTAAATTCGCCAAAACAGTTCACTGCAGGTGTTTTGTTTGAAAGAAACAATGATTGTTTTGTTACCACTGATTGCTAATAATCGCTGGTTACTCGTAATTCATTTTGATCTCAGTTATTCCAGTACCTAATTATTTAATTCTTTGGCTATATAACACACGATGTTACTAATTTGATGTTCTAGAATTTTCACTGACGCATTATTTTGATATGGAACACCATATTCAATCATCTTAATTTACTTGAGTTGTGTATTCTACCGCGATTCTACGTCTGGATCTGTAAGCAGTATCCCTTATAAAGTACATTATTGATTATGTTATATAACAGATTGTACATAGTTGATGAAGACTGGACGCAATAACATGAATTCATATCTTAATCTGTTCAAATGCTTTTTCTATCTTTCATCGAGTTTATTAAAGTAATCAAATGTATAAGATACATTATTTGTTGGAATACACAAAATTACTTTCAGTTATCTCATATTTCTACTTATGAGTAGATTGATATAGATGAAGAGATTTTTTTTGGAAAAGAATAAACTTTTATAGGCAAATGTTTCGTCGTGTTTAGAACTCGTCAGATGAATGTAATTATAAATAATGATAATCACAACATTTTCATAATCAGTCGTTTACTTAGTCAAAGATATTTTAAGACATGAAACAAATGTATGTTGGCCTAAAGTTTTACAATTAATATCAGTGGATTGATAAAGATAGTTGAAAAGATGAATACGAGGGAGGAAGTAAACATGTGGTTGGAGGGAAACATAGAATAAAAGGCATGGAATAGCAAACCGAAAACTGGATATTTAGAAGAAGATATAGTATGAATGAATCTATGCCCCTACTATTAATTTTGAACCATATAATCTAACGTTTCTGCTATGACTCCTACTTGATAGCTTGACTGATTGCAGAGAATTTTAGCACTCGAACGCCTTGAACCCTCCTAGTCGCAAGCTCAGAAGACAAAATATGAATAGACAGGAAACGTTATTCCAGTAAGATAGAGAGAGTTATGTACAAAACATTAGTGTATTTATAGTTTTCTGAAACAATGAAATCAGTATAATCCATCCAATCAGAACAAAGAAGTTTCAACTATTATCCAATCAGAACGCGCCACGTCGAGATTCTGGAAAATTTCTTCAATCAGTGATTGAATGGAATGTCTCCGGCTCTTTCAAGGGTTTTGAAGGATTTGTTGAGGTTTATGGGAGCCATCCCAACAGTTTTAAACCAGTTTCGAATTATGATAATCGGAATAATCCTAACCTAGAATTCAATGCCTATCGACAGTAATCATTCCAACATACGGTATATATTTGACTAATGCTAATTTATCGTTTTAACACTTATCCAGGTGTTTTCTTTACCTACTTCTAAATCAGTCAATGCTATGCATCCATAATAAGCTACTGAAAGGAATACTTAAAATAAGCGCCAACAACCCAAGTTATCTAAATTTAATAGATTTATTTATGATTCTACTTAATCTTCTACCAAGTCGCATTACTTATTACTTGTATAAGTAATACCAATTTTTATTGAGATTTATAACTTCTCATTGTTTATCTGGTGAACCGAATTAATTTGCCTTTCCTGATATGTAAGTTATTACACTGGTATTCAATGGCATATTTTATCATCTGGGAAATGATTTTGAAGTGACATTGTAAAGATGTTTTCTGTTATCAATCTCTGTGTTAACTTTTATTTATAGAATCCTCAAGATTTGGAGAATTTCGGTGATGTACTATATTTCCCGAATATTACTGTTGATGGAGTAACTTAGTAAGTTCACTAGTGTCTTAATGAACATTTATCGATATTGATCTGATATGATTCTATGAAGATTGGTATTTAATTAGATGTTTGTATTTGTCATAGTTGAATCTTCGTGTGTTAAAACTAAAAACAAGGCAACACTGTACAGCTTTTTTGTTATAACAAAGGAATTCACAGTAATGCCCACTCCAGAACCCACAATTCGACGTTTGGTTTTGTTAAGTTGTGTTATTTCTGTTGGTCCGTGTAATATTATATATTTTTCCTGCTTAGTATTCTACAGTTCGACAACGACAGAGACTTGATCCCAAATCAAAGCAAGAGTAGAGCGGGTAGAAAGATGTATTGAGAAAATAACAGCAGAAGGCAAGAGCAAAGCAAATAATTACACTAGAGTGTAGAGAAACATCGGTATAGAGTATTCCAGAAACTTCCTGATCATTCATTGGCTCTAGCTGACTAAGAATGAACCAATCACAACACAGCTTCGTGAACATGTTTAGAGCAAGCTTTAATCGGACTCCTTTCTAGCTAACAGGTTTCCCGATGAGTTTAGAGGTGTACATTTCTGTAGAGTCCTATTTCGAAATAGCTGTCCAGTGTGTTACCATTAGCATCCAATAGAGATCAGTCTTTGACGATTTTCTACAATATTTATACATGAATGCAAATCTAGTAGTTAATTTCTACAAGTTACTAACTAATTACTATTTGCATTCATATTCACATTAATATTCATTTCCTTACTTGGAGAATACACATAGAACTAGTTATTATATGAAAGTAAAACAATGTAGAAACATCTGATTTGTGAGTATTTAGTATCACTTTAAAAATACCTATTCTATATATTTTAACTTTTCACGTACAGTTAAATTAAGGCCTATACAATTGATATTCTTACTAGCTAACTTTCAAAGAAATCCCTGGAAGTGTATACAGTTATGTTCCCTGAATAACTGATTGTTGGATAGGAAATGTACCATTGATATTGATTTACATTCTCAATAAATATAGGGGGGGGAGGGGGTTAAGGCTTAATCTTCAAACGTTATGAACACATAGAAGTTCACTTAAAGTGAATTTGTTTTACACCTTTTATTTTATTTTTTTAATTGTATACCCGGAGCTTATTCATAATTGTCAGTGTTTCAACCGACTACAAATAAACATCAGTAGTATATACTTTTGATCGATGTACTAGAAATCTCTTTACATTCTAGAACATGTTTATTGTTGCTTCGTTATCTAAATAAAGTCTAACTACTTAGTCAACTATTAGTCACTGAATTATAGACTATCTTGTCTACCTTAAGCATTATTGTTGAGTCTGACTAATATTCTTTCAACGTAAACGTGAAAATACTAAGTGAGATATGCATATATTTAACAAATTGTTTCCAGTGAATGTTCTTGTATTCAGGTTGTATATCATTTGACTAGTCAGTTAGAATAATGTCATAAGATATAGATCAATGATCTGTATCACTACTTAAGTAGTGCATTACAGATGATTCTATCATACCTTATTAACTTATAATATTGAAAGTAATCATTATTGTATCCACATAGAGAATTTTATTCTTGCCTGAAACTTATGTTACATAGAAATATGATAAAGAATGCATTAACTCCTTATTCCTGAATGTTTTTTTTTTTACATTTCAGTGGTTTCTTTAGTCATTTATACTTTCCATATCTTATGCAAGTGGCGTATCGTTCACCACTTGTTGCTGTACAATTTTCAAGTCCTAAACGTCATGTTCTTTTAATGGTACGTTGTGAATTATTCAATGTACGTAACCCAGGTGATCCAATGGATTTTGAAATATTAGTGGATTAATTACATAATTTAACTATACTGTAATCATGACAAGTCGTTTTTTTCGTTTTCTACTTTTATTTTTTTATATACATTTATTGAATTCACTCTTAACACTTTAGTCCATGTCTATCTATCTATCTGTCAGTCTATATATTTGCCTGTCTATGTATCCATTTACTAAAGTACATGTCAGTCTATCTATGGACAAATTCTCCAAGAATGTAAAGCATGTATAACTCTTAGTAACAGTGTAGTTTTGATGTATTTATTCATTTTATACTACTTTCTGATAGGTCAATAGTCAGTAAAAATATTCACGATGCTGATTGGCTTATTTGCAAATTTTTGATTTTTGTGTCGATTGTGATTGGTTCTTATGAATATTTGTCGCGGACAATTTAAGTATCATTACTTTTACATTTTTCATTGAGTTATTAATTGAAGGTGAATGAACAAAATTTTTCTTGATTGTTAATTGTAACAAACATGCTTATTGCATCATCCCTGATCTGATTTGTTTCATTTTTGTACAGAAAAGTAAATAATTTTTTTAAAAAAATCTTTAGTTTTAATTTATTGAATGCAGAAGGTTGGAAGTATTGTGATGATTCTGGTGATGATGATCTGTTAGTTGTTAGTTCAATTTCTTTCTAAGTATGTTGGCAGATAGAACTATAACTAAGTGTTTTATAAGAGAGTTGATAATCAGCTAGCAGAAAATTAGTTCTAGGCATGCCATTATTTTTGGAATGTTTTCTCTAATATGATGTTTTTGAAAGTATGGAAACGGAGAACATGTCGTGACAAAATTTATTTATAAACATTTCAATGATTAGCATTAAGTTATTTTTTTTTTGGTTGTTATGTTGGATAAAGTCATCAAGCTAAGTTTAACTGGTCACTCATTGTACGAAAGGTTCGCGATATTAGTAATCAACCTACCTGCGGTACTTAAAATCTTTTTTAATAGGTCAGTATTGTTTTGTAGACAGGGGATAGCTATTTGTATAACAGAATCTAGTTTTAGTTGTACAAGCATGGTATACATGATCAGAAGTATGTAAGCAACAACATTGATTTTATCAGCTACAGAACATTCATTTGAATTTCATTTGAAATCTTTGTTGATTATTATTCATAGATCATTACGGGTTTATATAAAGGGAAGTTTAGCATTATTCAACATGTACTGTTTTCAGCCTTTGTCCCCAATCCAGTTGAAGGAATTCACCGTCAGTTGCCATATACTAAACCATTGTTCGAATGTATGTAGATCTTTTCGACGTTCTGAACAATGGTACTCTTAAGAGTGTAATACATCGTGATTATCAGTAATGTTGTGCACGTTTCACATTCAGGGTTCACAGTCAGTTTTTTGTTCATTGTATCAGTCAGTTACATTTAGTACAGTGTAATTCACAATAAAGATTTCATTTCAAAGTTCTGCTTTACATTGTGTTTGTAATTTAGAGATATTTGTATCTTACTGTCAATTTAATTTGTATTGTGACTGGCAAGTGGAATCCAGGACGCGCGTTTCACCCTATTTGGGACTCGTCGGCTGGATGTACCTGCATCCCAATGTTGATGTTCACAGTGACTGACCAGCTTCAGTCTATAACAAATCAATGGGAATATACAAATTCCTTCTATTACCGTCAATTTATTATGAAATGAAATTGTTCAGTCTCTGTTGCCACATATAGTAAGTGAATTACCTCTATACACAAGCGTATTTGTCTACACTTAGTAGTATCGTGGCGAACATGGTGGCATTTGACGCTAAACGGATTAAATACAGTAGAAAATTATTACACCTACTATCTAGTAATCAGTAGTATAAATGAACATACACAAGATAGAAGTTTGAAATAGTCTAAAAGAATTTAATAATTATTATTTATTTATTCTCTGATGAAATGGCTTAAACTATATAATGAAACGTAAGTGGTTTCATCTTCTACTCGTTTAATCATTACAAGTATACTACTTATTTCTGTCTGTTTAATAAATTTCTGGAGAAATAATGAGAAGTTATTGTTTACCAAATGATTGATGCCACCTATCTGTTACTAATACGGTGACCGCCAATAGTAAGACTGACTGATCGATCCCATTAAGTCTACTCTAACTCTGACAGTTCAAAACCGTATAAATGAATGCAAGATAACTAAGTTCACAACTATAGTCAATCAACATTTCAATTCTAACCATTCTTTTATGTACATGTAAAACCTATTAGATAATTACACTAATATAGAACAAGGATAACAACGATAGGGAACTAAGTTAACACATAGGAAAGTAATTAGTTATAGTTCATGAATGGAAAACGATAAATTGATAATTAATAGATCAGGTAGAAGGAGGTTAGGGTGAGAGGGATACACAGATATTAACCAAAATGTGAGAAATAATCTTCTGAAAGTTAATCATTCATTTTGATTAGCTCGATCTATCAATACCAAAGCTGTACAGTTGTATTTATATTGTTTTCATAACAAGATATTAGTCTATTGATAAATAGAATGCGATTACATCAAATGGAGGTTCAGAAAATCAATGCATACATATATCCAGGTTGTTCATAAAGCTAAGAGAACATTATTCGAAAAAGTACAATGTCATAAATTATTATAATGGAACGTTAAATTCAAAAGCAATCGACAACTATGAAGAATACCGGTAGTGACAGCATAGACGACAGCAGAATAGTTTCATAGTTATTACTGTTAAAAATAATTTTGTTACTATATAATTGTCTATAATGAATAGTGTAAACGCATTGAAATCAGCATAAATTGTGATTACGATATATTGTCACAAGTGATTTCTAATAGTCGATATCCCAGAACACGGTATGTTTCATTGATAACGGAACCAATATGTCATATGTAGACAGCGTAGTGCAATAGATTTCATAAATATTTAGTACAAGGTCGTTTACAATTAGTGGGAAGAAAGAAAAGCAGTGAGAGTGGAACAGAAGTGAATGTTCATAAAGGATTGAATTGGACGAGTAGAGATTTATTCTGCGTACTCAAAAACTTACTTACTTACTTACGCCTGTTACCCCTCTCGGAGGAGCATAGGCCGCTCACCAGTATTCTCCATTCAACTCTGTCCTCACCAATCCTTTCCAGCTGTCTCCAGTTACTGTTCATCCTCTTAATGTCTGCTTCCAGCTCTCAAAGCAGTGTGTTCTTTGGCCTTCCTCTTTTCCGTTTTCATACAGGGTTTCAAGTTAGTGCTTGTCTCGTGATACAGTCTGATGATTTGCGCAATGTATGTCGTATCCATTTCCATTGTCGCTTCCTGATTTCCTCTTTAGCTGGAAGTTGCTTTGTTCTCTTGCATAGTAGGTTGTTGCTGATGATTTCCGGCCAACAGACATTCAATATTCTACGTAGACAGTTGTTGATAAATACCTGTACTCTCCTGAGGATGTTTGCAGTAGTTCTCCACGTATCAGCTCCATACAGAAGAACTGACTTGACGTTCGAGTTGAAGAGTCTAACTTTGAGGTTGGTAGACAGTTGTTTGGAGTCCCATATATTTTTCAACTGTAGGAATGCTGTCCTTGCTTTGCCGATCCTTGCCCTTACATCTGCATCGGATCCTCCTTGTTCATTGATGATGCTCCCCAGGTATGTAAAGGTATCCACTTGTTCCAGAGTTTCACCATCAAGTTCAATGGAGTCGGTGCTCTTTGTGTTGAATTTAAGGATCTTGCTCTTTCCCTTATGTATATTCAGGCCTATTGATGCTGAGGTTGCTGCTACTTTGGTTGTCTTCACTTGCATTTGCTGGTGTGTATGTGATAGAAGTGCTAGATCATTTGCGAAGTCCAGATCATTGATTTGCATCCTACTTGTCCATCGAATCCCGTGCTTCCCCTCAGATGTAGAGGTTTTCATGATCCAATTAACCACTAGAAGGAAGAGGAAAGGCGAGAGCAGACAGCCTTGTCTGACACTGGTTCTCACTGGGAATGCATCTATCAGCTGTCCTCTTTGCATGATTTTGCACTGTAGTCCGTCGTAAGAATTCTGGATGATGTTGACGAGTTTCTCTGGTACACCGTAGTGTCAAAGAAGTTTCTATACTCCGTACTCAGGAAACCATTAGAAAATTCAAAATACATCTGTTAAATATACGCGGAATGTTTGGTTTGTTCTTATGTATCCATACGCGATACAGTAACTACAGCTAGTCAAGCCTTTCCTTAATCTTTTACCTAGACACGTAAATCCGACTGACCAATTGATCAAGAACCAGACATGTTAGGCACAGGAGTATATCAAATGTAAAGATAAACATATAAGTCACAGGTATTTATCCATTAAGTTGTATGTGATTTGTCATCGGTCTATCTGCGCTTTCACTGAATAATCACATCACACGTAGGCCAGATATTATCAACAACCTGTATAATAAGATTAAGAAGGTTAACCTTAAACATACTGTGGTATGAAATTTTAGTCTCTTGTTGTAAATAATAGTTAAATTGTTATTGGCTCAAACTGAAAAAGAGTTAATTTTCACAGTTATACTGTTCTAAATGTTTGTTCCCAAAATCATCTTTTGCTGTAATCTGATTAGTTAAATGAAAGTGATCTTATCTGCTTTGGATTGGTTGTAAAATGTCATCAAAATTTCACAAAGAATCAAATTAACAAAAATTTTGATATCATGAATTGTTCTGAATCAGACAACCATTGATCACCTGGAAGCACTGGACAGTTGTTTCGTCCTAGTATGGGACTACTCAGCAGTGCGCATCCACGACCCTGTTGGGGATCGGTCCCAGGACCCTCTGGCTCCGCGACGAGCGCTTTACCATTGGATCACTCAGCCGACTGATGAGTCCCATACTAGGACGAAATAACTGTCCAGTGCTTCCAGGTGATCAATGGTTGTCTAGTTCAGATCAATTCGTGATATCAGCATTAAAAAATTAACTATCTCCACAACAACCCTTAATTAGTAGTTCGTTAATAAGGTTGAGGAATATAACTTAGTTAATGAAGAGGCAAAAATAATAACAATAATCTTCTTAATATCAAACCAATGAGATAAATTATCGCACGCTATTTTTCCACTGGACGAAAAGGACCACAGTGAGGATTAGAAAAATTTTAAAACAAAACAAATTTCCTAACCCATTAATATTAAACCACAGTGAGAATAAGTATTATCGATTAAGGGAGTAAAGCACCAACAGAAAAGGAAGTTAAGTTGGTATAATGAATGATAACAGTTTTCATACATTTAGAGTCCTCACTATTTTCCTAGTCAGCCTACTATGGAAGAGAACAAACCAACTTCCAGCTGAAGAGGAAAGCAGGAAACGACGTTGGAAATGGATAGGACATACATTGTGGAAATCATCAGACTGTATCACGCGACAAGCACTAACTTGGAATTCTGTTGGAAAACGGAAAAGAGGAAGGCCAAATAACACCCTGTGTCGAGAACCGGAAGCAGACATTAAAAAGATGAACAGTAACTGGAGACAGCAGGGGAAGGATTGGTGAGGACAGATTTGAATGGGGAATATTGGTGAGCGGCCTATGCTTCTCCGACAGGGGTAACAGGCGTAAGTAAGTAAGTAAAGTAAGTATCTAGGAGTTAGCTTAGTTATCTTATGTTTTGTCATTACTGCTAAATAGGCTACTATTCACGGAGACGTGTATATACACTGATTAGTACAATCGAGGTCAGTGTTTTTTTCGACATTATGATTGCTCGATTCTTCAAGATTTAACAGTATTATGTTCGAAATGTGTAAAAGTATTCTACTAACAAACGATTCATTGAACAATTAGACAAGCCTTCGAATTGACTACACCCTAAATTAAATCAATCTTAATAATGAATTGTTGTTTTCTTTTGTAGCCGTATGCCACGTTTTTCGTATTTGTTATTGCATTAATTAATTAATTAAACCTTTTTGTAATTTTGTAAAGATTGTAATAATTAAGGTCTATTCTACTTTATCTGTAACTAGTAAAGTACCTATTTGAACCTTTTTATACGTCAGATTGATCATAGTTAGATTTCATTAAAAACTAAGGTACATTATTTAGCTGTTTCGTCTTTGTATGGAATTCATGAGTAGTAAGCTTTCATGACAACTCCATCGGCAATTCCTACTTGTTGGATTAACCTCAAAATGATTAGATCTAGCAGCGAACGCTTCACCATGATAACCATCAAGTCGGTGTTTAATATAACAGTGATATAGTACAACTATTAGTCAGATATCGCTGGTGATAACTGTCTCATTCCTAACATGTCTAAACTCTGTCAGTCATAATTTCTAGTTTGGTTTTCAGGTGAAGTGATTCGCTAATAAGCTGATTACCATATTCGAAAAAAAAGTGGTTTTATGGAGATTAGCATTTAATTTGGAGTATGTATTTGTCACAAATTGTCTATTTAAAGTAAACCGAATGGTACTAATTGTTAAGTCTATTCTACAAGACCCAGATGTCTGCACTATTGTAGAGTTTTAAATTGCAATGAAATAGATCGAGTAGGATGTAACTCGATGATCTGGACTTCGCAAATGATCTAGCACTTCTATCACATACACACCAGCAAATGCAAGTGAAGACAACCAAAGTAGCAGCAACCTCAGCATCAATAGGCCTGACCATACATAAGGGAAAGAGCGAGATCCTCAAATTCAACACCGAGAGCACCAACCTAATTGAACTTGATGGTGAAACTCTGGAAGAAGTAGATATCTTTACATACCTGGGGAGCATCATCGATGAACAAGGAGGATCCGATGAAGATGTAAAGGCAAGGATCGGCAAAGCAAGGGCAGCATTTATACAGCTGAAAAATATATGGGACTCCAAACAACTGTCTACCAACCTCAAAGTTAGACTCTCCAATTCGAACGTCAAGTCAGTTCTTCTGTATGGAGCTGAAACGTCGAAAATTACTGCAAACATCCTCAGGAGAGTACAGGTATTTATTAACAACTGTCTACGTAGAATATTGAATGTCTGTTGGCCGGAAACCAACAGTAACAGCCTACTTTGGAAGAGAACAAACCAACTTCCAGCTGAAGAGGAAATCAGGAAACGACGTTGGAAATGGATAGGACATACATTGCGCAAATCACCAGACTGCATCACGAGGCCAGCACTAACTTGGAATGCTGTTGGAAAACGGAAAAGAGGAAGGCCAAATAACACCCTGCATCGAGAGCTGGAAGCAGACATTAAAAGGATGAACAGTAACTGGAGACAGCTGGAAAGGATTGGTGAGGACAGATTTGAATGGGGAGTACTGGTGAGCGGCCTATGCTCCTCCGAGAGGGGTAACAGGCGTAAGTAAGTAAGTACGTTTCACAGGTACTTAATCGTGATAATTCATTACAAACAACAATTTAAATCTTAGTCTTTACAAAGCCACTTCATTACATATACAGATGATATGGACGTAGTTACATGTTACTATGTGATTAGTTCTCGTAATAGGTAAATGTAACAACCAGTTAATGAAGTCTAAATGTCTAGTGAATTCATTATAAATAATTCAGAAACTGAAGTTCGAATAGTAGAAACATATCAAAAGTCAACATTGGTTAATCACTGAATTGTGATTAGTGTAGTGTTTTTATATTCATTTATAGTATTAAATGAATAGTTAAGTGGTAACTGTGACGTAATGTGAAACTAGTTGACTTGGATGATGAAAGGTAAGCCAACTTACACGAAGCTTAACTGAAACAGAGATTTTTTCTTACTGCTGATAAATCGCTTACTATATGAAGAACCTACTTTAGAATTATCTGATTTCATTTTAAGGTTTTAGAAATGTATTACTACAGTCTAATCATTACTCTTTGATTTTTAACAACATTTCTGTTAACATCACCCACTAAAGAAATCCATATGAGAAGTATGTAGATGTGAGCTAATTACCTTTTGTGTAGTAAAGCATATTTATTCACATGAAATGATCATCACAGTTCTTAATCTATAGTAAGATTGATAGGAAAATACTTGAATTGCTAACTTATATTCCGACACAATGATTCTTATAGTTGTATGCAATGACATTGTTCAGTCGCCTATATTCTTTTGTCCTGATGTAGGACTCTTCAACATTTTGCACTAATATCTTAACCAAATATTGAACTCAAGACTTCTGGGATTACTTGAGAAGGCTTAACGCTTTAGCCTACTGTACAGGCATCAAAATGTTGACACTTATGACCTCAATAAACTCGTAATATATTAAACAATCCTATTCCTCACCGTCGTTTGGTGACTTTCACTGATTCGATGTGATTGAGATCGGCTGGCAAAATCTTTTACTAAAGCTTGATAATCACCTTCTAGATGTTATCACAGCTCAACTTATACTTCATTTATTTTTTTTTATTAGGCCTTCTTACTGTTTAATTACATTCCGTAGTTCTGATATGATGTGCAAATGTAGGCTAACGATTAAATGCACTAGGCTCTACGTTGATTATAAATGATTGATTACCGATTAATAGTCCAATCATTTATGTTATAGTTCCCTAGCAACTAATCATTACAATAGTTTGCGAAACAGCTTCGTAAACTAAATTTAACGTACATCTGTGTTAATTTGTGATAGTTAATTCTTCAAAAGCTTGAAATCTTAATTCGATACTGGTTAGTGTTTATCAGCCGGCAGTAGATCAGTTATCACGAAGGCGCTGAAACCATCTATAGAATCAAAATGTGCATCACATAACTGTGATATAATCCGTCCGCCTCCCTAACATTAGCCTCTATGAATGAGATGTTTGTATTAATTGATCATTTAACATTGATTGATCTCATTTCTTCTGGTACATTTATATATACATACACTGTAATGTAATACACTGTAATATAATAGAACATCAGAACATCATGAAAAGACAAATCAGTGAGAGATAGTTCAATCAATAATACAACACTTTCATTACAATATCCTACTATCTTTAACTATGGATCATCATTCTATTTTACCATTCGGTCATAACATAATGAATATCTACAATCAGGATATTAGTGAATTATAACTCCTGTTTGTCATAGGATCAGATTGAACTTCAGCAAATTTCGTTCGAATAGACAGACTAAGGTTGTCAGTTCGAATCCACATATCTTCTATAATGCATAGTAAAGAGAACCTTATCCCATTAGTAAATTATAATAGTATACAATATATCACTATGAATGATTTAACTTCTTTTTGCTACACAATGCCTATCTATCATGTTGCATGTATCCGTTTTGAACTTTAGTTAACCATGCTGAGTTTCCCGGTGATACCTCCTATATTTGTGTGCAGACATCTCTGTATATCAGAGTAAGTATGATGATAAATACTTAATTGATAATTATTATAACAATGTATTTTACTTAAATACTTTTCTTTTAAAGTCTATTACTAATGAACCATAGAAACCTAACACTTGTTTATATTAAGTTCTCTAAGCTGAATGGCTTAATTAAAGAGCTTTCATCATCATATGGAAAGACTTTATCGACATAGACCTTTGATATAAATAAGCTATGTGCAAACGATGACATGTGTCAGCAACAATAACAACAATCAATCACTTGGGGAGAAAATCCCATGACTCACTTATATCAAACGTTTACACCGATAAAGTTGTTCAGAATGACAACAAAAGCAGCACAATTAAACTATCCAGCTCATAAAACGTATTATAGCCATAACTATCATCCTCACCTATAAATCTTTCCCACCATCTCAAAAGCTAAAGCTACTGTGAATGAATATGCAAAAGGTTTGTAAATTATTAAATAATTTGATACCTGAACACATAACCAACTCTAGTCATGCACCGTCATTAACAACGAATTTCAATATCATCTAGAAAGTTAATAGAATTAGCTTAATGTCGACGCTTTAGCAAATATTTATATTGAATTAAAGTGAATTTTTTGGTGATAGGTATTAAGTTTAGTTGATTGAATTCGTTACAGATTGATATCGGCAGAGTATCACTAAGAACCAAAGAGCATCGAACAGCTATTTTCCCCCCCGACTATGCATACTCTCGAACCATCCACTGAATTGAACCCAGATTCTTAGGACTGGCTAACCCATAAAATTCTTCAACAATCGGCGATGTCTAAGTGTACGATTACTACTCTTACCAATTCGTAATCAGTCAGTCACTTACAACGTAGAACTTGGTACATGCGTACATCAGTTCAAGTTGCCATGCCTCAATAAGCTGATAGAGATTAAATTGTCAGACCAAATCCCAGAGTAGGGGAGGTAGTTACAGAGTAAGTACTAATGAAAAGACATAGAGATCAAAGATGAGATTTGAAATATAAAAGTGATTCAGTAAAGAAAAAATTATGTGAAGCTCAAAAACGAGTGTTTGGAGGAACACAATGAGTGGATGCACCTGCACCATCGAGAACGATTTTGAGCCATATAACCTAAAGTCTCTAACCATTTGTTACGATCATCGCGTGGACACTAACCAGGTGGTCTGCATCTATTAACATGGCTCAGCCCAATCGTCAATGACTTCATGGATTGGTACCACGTTTTCGTTTGGCCAACCCTAGCTTTCTTCCAGCCTACTCCCATGCCAGACAACATTGCTCGTCGAGGTAGATGGTGGTCAGGCATACGTAACACATGTCCTAACCACCTCAGCTGGTGTGAATCAACTACTTCATCAATAGACTTACTGCATTTACGTAGTACTCTATTCCTAACCCACACATTGCTTACTCAGTGGTCCCAGCAAACACGAGCAATGTTTTGGAGACATCTGTGATCAAATACTAGGAGCCTACGAATATCCTCTATCCTTAATGGCTATGTTTCACATTCATAAAGTAAAACAAATCAAACTGCTGCGCATTAAGTGGGTCGTTTTGTCAGTAAACCAATATCTCGCCTACGCCACAAGTGACGCAAGTTGGCAAACGCCAATCGGGCCTTATGTATACGAGTCGAGATTTCATCAGACACCAGACCGACCAATTCGTAATATAGAGGAACGATCATCCAATGTCATCTGTGATAACTGTCGCAGCTCCCGATTAGTCTCAATTTTACCAGTCAAAACTCAATAGTACTTCTGAAACACTTTTAAGATAGATATGAGTAAAAACGGCTATTCAGTGCTTACTGTCCATCAGTCTGTTATGAAAACAAACAACCAAATATCATTATTATTGAATGTCATTCAATTACAAACTAAGAGTTCTTGTTCTGTTATTATTAAAAGTAGATTGTAAAGAATGTGTTTTACTAGTTCTTTATTTCATTATAACATAAACATCATGATATGTTCCATTGAATATAAATGATAATTGATATTATGCAAAAGAAGAGATGTCTTCTTTGAATTGTCCTCATTCTGCTTGAATTCAATGATTAGTAACCAAGAGAATCCTGTATACACCCTAATTTGTTTTCTAGAATCATCTAACCAATCATATAATTTGTACTTCAACAACGAATTAAAATCATTCATAAATAGAATATATTACTTATATACATGTATATTAGTCGTAAATTAGTACTTTTTTTAATTTTTTCATCAAATGTCTCTAAAATGCAATTTTATGAATAGACAACATTTAACTATTATTAACATTCTAACAATACTACTTATTACAATAGTTTATATGCATCAAATTGATGGGAAAAATTTTCGTAAACTACTGAAATATTTCACTTCATCTAAATGCGGTTATGAATCATGTAATTTGGGTAAACCAGGTTATCTAAATGTCCACTTAATTCCACATACACATAATGATGTTGGATGGTTGAAAACAGTTGATCAATATTATTATGGTACTAATAATACAATTCAACGTGCTGGTGTTCAGTACATATTAGACAGTGTTATATCAGCATTAGCTTATCATCCAGAACGTAAATTTACTTTTGTTGAAATTGTTTACTTTTATCAATGGTGGATTGTTCAATCGGAACAAATAAAACATTTAGTTAAAGATTTAGTTCAATCAGGACAATTACAATTTGCATTAGGTGGTTGGACTATGGCAGATGAAGCATCAGTCTATTATTCTGATGCTATTGATCAACTGACACGTGGACGTGATGTTCTAAAACAATTATTTGGTGATTGTGGTCTACCATTAGTTGCATGGCAAATTGATCCATTTGGACATTCACATGATTATTCCAATTTACTTCAAGATGCTGGTTATGATGCTGTCTATTTTCAACGTATAGATTATCGTGAAAAAGAGAAACGTAAAGAAATGAAAGAATTAGAAATTCTATGGGATACTACTACAATGACTTTTAATACTACTAGTAAATATGAAATAAGTAGTATAAATAAGACATCAATAAATAATGGTTTATTTACTGGTATATTTTATGATACTTATTGTTATCCAAATGGTTTTGAATATGATGATAAATTCATTTTGAATTCAATTGTTGATAATCCACTCATTCAAGAATACAATGTTGATAATGTTGTCAAGGGATTTATAAATTATGTACAGAAAATATCAAAAGTATACCAAACAAATCATGTCATGGTATTGATGGGTTGTGATTTCACATATGAATCTGCTCATATCAACTATAACAATATGGATAAATTAATTAAATATGTAAATCAACGACAAAAATTAAATGGTAGTCAAGTGAATCTACTTTATTCAACACCAGCATGTTATACAAAAGCTGTAAATGATGCATTCAATCAGATTGGAACAATCACACGACGTGGTGGTGATTTCTTTCCATATGCTAGTGGTCCATATTCATATTGGACAGGTTATTATACAAGTCGACCAGCATTAAAGTATTATGTAAGACAAGCATCAAATTTACTGGCTATGTGTGAACATGTAAGTAGTATAGAATGTTTTCACTTAATTGTATTTACGTCTGTTACCTGTCTATTCACTTCATTGATATTCATATTCAACGTATGCAAATAACAACTCACTTACTAAATACCCATTCACTTTAAATTACTTTCAATGGGTACTGGCTAATGTCAGTGCCTGATTTTGTGAACTGAAGTTTGTAAAATGAGATTGTAATCTGTGGACTGGGAATTGAAAGACGTGATTACAGTGCACAGATTCAAGTATGATTTACAGTTTAATTCGTATACCTGACTGATTGAGTTATGATAGTTAAACAACTAATAAGACTTCTGTGCTTGCGTCATTATTAACATGATACATCCTTTGAATCTTCGTGAATAGTTAACACAGCAATAAACTCAGTCGAATGAAAGGCTTCTCATTTATAATAGACAGTTTCAGTGTGAATTATTTAATGATATTCAGATTCCAGTTCTACACGGAAAACGAATTCTTTCATGATAGACGCTAAGCCATCCTGACAAATGGTGATTGTCATGGAACCTAGATGAAGGATTTGCAGTTGACTATTAACAATCATCTAAGAAGAAACTGATTAAATGATGGACGTATAAAAAATTAAAAATAATTAGTCAGTCGTGAACAACTTAGAATCTGACATATATGTGTATAGGTTCAAATTTCTATATCATGAAAGCACGATGGGATAAAAATTACGAGATCTACACCACGATGTAGTTTAACAGGAAGGAATGAATTAGATGGATATGGGATGGAATAATGAAATTTAGGATCTAGACGAAGATAGAGAATGAATACTTTTGCAGGATCGATTGTAAACAATGTCACCCAAGGTTTTCGTTTACCAATGTGATTATCACGCCCACCCCAACCAAGTTGGTTATATTCGCTAACATGAGTTATGCTGACATTCAACGTCTTCATGGAGTGATGTTGTGTTTTGCGTTGGCTGTCCCCTCTCTTTTTCATACTACCCTTGTCACCATTGGTGAGTCAGCTAACCAGATACAAAGTTCGATTTCTATCTCCTCCGGATTACTCCAGGCTAAATCTACATTTTGATTTTGATACAAGGAAAAGGTGCGAGACACAAGATTAACGCTTTATTTCGAAGAATCTTCTCGGTACATGAAAGTGTGGGTATTTATATAATAATACAAATCACCTTGTGCTTCTGAATAGTTTAAGGACCCTAATAAATGTAGTAGTTGTATAACCAAATTTCCAACCAGAATAGCGGCACATGATTCTGTATTTTCCAGATGTCTTTTGTGGTAATCTTTTTTCAATTCTGATTGCAAGAAACCTTTTTTTAGCGTTTCTGGACCTTTGTAGACTTTTTTTGAGGGATATGTTGGGAATCCCTATCACCCATCAACATTGAAAGATGGAACAGAAGGTGGTCAATCATGCGCAACACATGTTACAATCATCTTAGTCGATTATTAGCAATTGTTTTCTAGTACTCTAGATCTAACATTAACATTCCCTATTTGTTCATTTCATAATACACGCGCTATAATTTAAAGATTTCTATAATCAAAGATCTGGGGGCTATACATATCACCGATTTGCATGAATCATGTTTTGTATCCGTTGGTTAAAACAAAATGGATTATTGCAAAGTAAATTCGACCTTGGTGGATATCTTACGCCATGATTGACACATGTCGTCAGGGGCTGAGTTTTCTAAATTTGAAGTGGTAAGATTTCGTCAAACTTAACAGGACTGGCTGGTGGAACTTCCATAGCAGTTTAGGTACACAAAACCTATGTTTTATACTAAAAATAGAAACTGTCTCATACATTTAAACTTCCTTCATGATAGGCATCAAATTGAAATAGGGTTATTAACACATTCTTTTTATATACAAAAGTCAAATTGTAAATTACCGGTAGTAGTCATTTTAGCCAATTTCAGTGTTCAATGCATTGGGGTATAATGTAAGACAAGTATCAAACTGATTACCTATGTGTTAACATGTAAGTAATAAAGAAAGTTTTTAATTCAGCTGAATAATTTGGTTAGAGTACAGTATATAATGAGTAGATACGGTAGTTAAATGACTAAGCAAAATTTCCCAATTAACAAAATGTAACAAGATGTACTGTTAGCGTTAACGATGGACGAATTCAAAATAAACATATATACCATAAACGTAAACTATTATCGTTAGACTATAATCACTTGAATATGGTACATTATCAATGAGAAGGTGTTCTGTGACAATTTAAGTTTATTAAGAACAAATTGACGAGTGAACATGTTACAGAAGAAGAGAATACAATAAAGACGAATAAATGTCAAGACTGAGCTTGAGTTATATCTGGTGAGTGAAGGGGGGTGGCAAATAAGTGGGAATCACAACTTACGTAGCCTATTCACTGTGATATCATCTGGTTGAACAAACTAATTCGATCTGCTCCTAGGGTTAATACGATCTGGTTATCTAGATGCTGTTTGATTGGATCGTAATTGATGTGATTAAGCTTGCCCACAGGTAAGAGAGTGACAGAACAAAACACATCATGTTTATCTGGTGATAGTCATAGGATAAGTCCTATCGGTTGGCTCCAACTCGGCAGCTGCAAGATCATTTTATTATGTAAAACAAAGCTTCATAGTGGAACTACCTTACTATGACCCATGAGGAAGAATGTTTGGATATTTGTGATTTAGAGGCATGTTTATTCATTATCCTAAATAGTGTCTATAGTTTCAACTACTAAATTCATAATAGAGATCAATCAAGAATAAGGCTATCTGATTAAGCCTTGTGTAAATATTTGATATCACTGATTTACTAGATAAAAAAGTTCAAACGGGAGGTCTCCAGACAGACTTTAAGTATGATATTTAGTCAGATTATCATGATAACGAAGTCAAAGTGGATAGGACATTGCTTGGACCTGAAGTTTTGTAAATGAAATTAAACTGCCATGAAAAACAAAACCATAACTTCATGAATAACTGGAAATATAACAATGACAATAACTTCCTGCACACTTTATGCGATCAGTCATCATTAAATTATCCACAATTTTTAGTGGCAGCACTGAACTTATAATTATGAAGGAAACTACTTGACTCAATTAGTCAGTCGAACAATCAATGTCTGTTGCCCCACGTAGGGCGTAGCTATCCAACCAGCATTCTACATCCAACTCTGTCCTCAAATCTTCTTTCCAGTTCTCTCCAAGTGCTGTTCGTTCCGCTGGTGATGTCTACCTCCAATTCCCAAAGCGATGTAATCTTCAGTCTTCCTCTTCTTCTTTGGCCTTCAGGATTTCAAGTTAGTGATTGTCTTGTGACACAATTTGGTAATTTCCTCAATGTGTGTCCTATCCACCTCCAGTGTCTTTTTATAATTTCTTCTTAGGCTTTATTTCAGTTTGTCTGTTCACTGCCACAGAATGATGTTACAAATGGTATCTGCCCAAAGAATCCAAAGTATCTTGTGCAAACAGCTGTTCATAAATACTTGTATCTTTTGAATGACGCTTTGTAGTTAGTCAAGTTTCAGCTCCATACTACAGACCTGCTTTGACGTTTGTGATGAAACATTTAACTTTGATACTGGCTGACAGGTGGCTTAAGTTACAGATGTTTTTCGGTTGTAGAAATACCACCCTTGCCTTAAGAATCAGTGTATTTTCATCTGCCCCAGATCAATCTTGTTTGTCGATGACACCGTCCAATTATCTAAAAGTATCCACATCTTCCAAGGATTCACCTTCAAGTGTAATTTGGTTTGTGTTCGTTGTTTTGTATCTGGAGGTCTTGCTGTTCCCTCTGTGTATGTTGAGGCGTACTAGTGAATGCAGAGGGTGATGCTATGCTGTCCGTCTTCATCTCCATTTGTTTCTGTGTGTGGGATAAAAGAGATAATTTCGTTATTTAAAAAGTACAAGTCATCTAGTTACAACCATATTGTCCATTGCTTACCTTTTCCTGGAATTTTCATAATCTAGTCAACCACGAAAAGAAAGAGAAAGTGCGAGAGTAAGCAGCTCTGTCTGATACTGCTTTTCACTTCGAATGAATCTGTGGACTGGCCTCCATTCACGATTTTGCAGTATGGTCCATCGTAAGGACTTCGTTTGATACTGGCTATCTTCTGAAGTCCACTATAGTGTCGAGGAAGGTTCCATAAAGCTCTCCTGTCCACGTTGTCAAATGCCTTTTCATAGTGGAGTTAATTGATATAAAGTTGTGAGTTACATTCAACACTGAACCACATAGTCATGATTTCAACCTAATGATTCATTGTCTTCCATATTTCTTTTGGTTTTAGATTCATTTATTTGCAAATCATATCTCAACTAATAGTGAACAGAATATAAAGGAAGAACAAATTGATTCATTACGTAATGTACTTGGCATTTTACAACATCATGATGCTATAACTGGTACAGCTAAACAACATGTAACTAATGATTATGCTTGGCGTTTATCCATAGCAACAAAATCATGTCAAACATTAATTAATCAATCATACACGAAGTTATTACCGGATCTTGAAAAATATCATTCTAATGTAAGATTCTGTGATCTATTGAACATTAGTTTATGCAATACAACTGAAAACTATCAATCAATTTTACAACAGTCAAGTAACAACAAAAATGATGGTATCTTCATTCTATTGTATAATCCATTAGGATGGGAACAATCGAATGCATGGATTCGTTTTCCAATATACATTCCTTATGAGAATGATAATGTCAATAGCTCAAATAATTTTAAGATAATAATAAAGGATCTAAGCAACAATTTGACATCACAACAATCTTTACCATATCAGTTAAAGTTAATCGATAATAGAACTCTTCATATACCTGAACGAAAGTCATCATTACATAAAGCAAATTATGAAGTACTATTCAATCCAACAAGTTTATTACCAATTGGATTTAAGTTATTTTATTTTTTCATCGATCGTGCATCATCATCATCATCAGGATCATCAACAACTTCATCATTGTTATCAACTCCATTAAAAGATTCTGTTAGTTGTGCAAAGACTATGCATTTACAACTGTTCTACAATGAAGTTAACAATACTATTGAAGTTATCACGAAACATATTAAAAGTGGTATAGAATTAAAATTGATAATTGAATTACTGTACTATGAAGGTGAAACCCGACAACCACAACCATCTGGTGCTTATGTATTTTTACCAAAACATAATTCAAGTGTGTTAAAGTTTAATTCTTCCCAAGGAAAAGTAAGTTATGAAATATTTCATTAGTTTATTTAAAGTCCTTTCTTATTTACTTACATAACTGTCATATTTAAAAGTAAACTTATACAAATCGATATGTATCTATAGGTTCGAGTCCGTGTCACTAATTACTGACAATTCTGAGATTAAGGAGATATTTAATTCTTTGTAGCTTAGGTAAATAATTTGAGGAATGTTTGACTCTGAAAGTGCTTATTTCACGATAAAGTGTTTTTTTTTAAATATTACGCAGATAATTAGAATGTATTTGGATTTTCTCGTTGATTTGTCGTAGACTGAAATCAATTAGTCGCTGTTGCCATATATATCCCGAGCGGATTGTTTCAATATAGCGGTAATTCACAAGTGTAGTTTAAGTTGAATGCTTGGCGTTTGGCACGAAATAAGTTGAGTTCAAATCCCGGTATGACCATGAACACCCGGGAGCAGGTACACCCAACTATCGAGTCCCAAATAGCGCGTTTTAGATCTCGACTGTTGGACATAAACCTAACAATCACGCAAATAAGGACGGATTAGGGAAATAAACTGATTTTTTACCGATGAAACTGTACAGTTGTGTGTATCATAATCTCTTTTTATAAGATAAATGCCTATTTTCGAAAAACAGGAGGTAGCGAAAATTGGTTGCTTAAGGTAGATGGTTTCAATGATGCAAATAAAGTTTTAACCTACGAAAACCCAACATAACCAAATAAAGAAAGTGACTATGTAATAAACTAGTCAGAAATTGAACAATGTGAAAAAGAGACACTTACCAATAATATCAATGCTGTATATTCGTTTGGTCCTTGAGGAGGGTGAGTAAACTAGATTTCACTTTCCATTCAGTGGAACACAACTATGAAAATTTGTAGACTGATTTCTACACTAAATCAGTTGGTTCTTTTTTCAGCAACAATTCAAAGAAATAATATTCTGAGCATATTTTTGATTCTAGCATAAAGTCTATTGAACGATGTCAACTACTGATTTCTTACAAGATAGTATTCAGTTTCATATTATGGTCACAAATGCTGAATGCATTATCCACACATTTTTCTACAAGTGAAAGCTCTTGATTGTTAATCGATGTAAAGTGTTCACAAACTCACTATGAAGGAATCACCTGAAATAAGACTTAATAGTGACCACACAGTGACTTCTTCAGTTTATCTGTATAACTCATTATTATATACAAATTTCATTTTGAATGTACATCATAGAAGCGATTCTTTTAGATATTTCACAATGCTGACATTAAGGTTATCATACTCGATACAATCACAAAGAAGGCAATATAGTCTCATTGAGAGGAACTGTATTGAGAGATTAATTAATATCTAGTGAAGTTATTTTCTTACTATTTGCATTGATGTCCGTAGTTGAATCAACCAAATTGAAGGAATCAAGATCGTTGTATTTACTGATTTGAATTATGACAGATAGATATTTGGTGGTCGTACGGTGCGAAAATTTAATCATATCCAATATAGGGTGTTAAGAGACAATCTTCTTATAAAATTTCGGAAACATTTATAACTTCGGAGTAATGAAGTTAGACGGTGTCCAGTATTCGATGAAGCAGTCAGTCAGTCAGTTACAATGTAGAACTTGGTACATGTGTACATAAGTTCAAGTTGCAATGCCTCACTTAAGAGATAGTGATTAAATTATCAGACCCAATCCAAAATTAAGGCAGGTAGTAACAGAGTAAGTACTAATGGAAAGGTATTGAGATCGGAGATAAGATTCGAGGAAATAGGATTCAGTAAAGAAAAAAATTATGAGAAGCTCAAAAATTAGAATTGGAAGGAAGATAAGGAGTGAATGCATTAGCGCAATTGCTAACGATTTTGAGCCATATCACCTAAAGTCTCTAACCATTTGTTACGATCATCGCGTGGGTCCCAACCAGGTGGTCTGCATCTATTAACATGGCTCAGCCCAGTTGTCAATGACTTCATGAATTGGTGTCATGTTTTAGTTTGGCCACCCCTAGTTTTCTTCCAGCATACTCCCATACCAGACAACATTGCTCGTTGAGGTAGACGGTGGTCAGGCATACGTAACACATTCTTAACCACCTCAGCTGGTGAAGATTCACTACTTCATCAATAGACTTACTGCATTTACCTAGTACTCTATTCCTAACCAACACATTGCTTACTTGGTGGTCCCAACAAACACAAGCAATGCTTTGATCAGGCAGTGGTCGATAACTAATTCATTTTTCATCTTTTAAAAGACTTTTGTCAGCTTCTGTTTAGTTTGTTTGGTTGTGTCGTTTCTAAGGTTTTCTTCAGAAAGTTTCTTAGCATTTGATAATATGAAGAATGATTTGAAGATATTTCTGCTCATTCGTAAGAATAATTCTGGAAACTTTATCTGTAATAGTTATAACCATATCACTATTTCTCAGGAACTCAAATATTGACGATTTATATTCTCTTGATATTAGACGTTTGACTGGTGGTTTTATGTTTGCATGTTATTTTCACTGTTCCAAATCCGAGTCTAATGAAATAATAAGATTGTTTGTCTGATGAATTAAGCTCCCAAACTGGATTTAAGCACTTTGTTCATTTACATTAATGAAAATATCATAGAATTTAGGACCTAGTGACATTATTTTCAACCAATTGGTGAATAATGAGATACTAAAATAGTTGAATACATATTTGTTTGGTGTTTTAGATTAGAAAGTATGCATCTTTTTTGACTTCACATTCTGCTATATAATAAACTAATGATGACCATTGGGCTCATTGGTCCTGATGGTTAAGCGCTGAAAATGGGAGTTAGAGATATACGTTTGGATTCTTCGGCGTAATTGAGAATGAACAAAGCTAAAGAAATTAATATTATGATTAAATACCTCTCAAATGCTTCCCGATTTCTACTGTTACTCAGACCACATCAACCTGTGATGAATACAAACAACAACACATAACCACTTATGCACTATTTTCAGTTGTTAAAATACAGTACGGAGTGGGGGGGGGAGGCAAGCTAGTGTGATTCTGAAAGTATCCGCAACAAATAATAATTTAAGCCAGTCAACACAGATTAAAAACATCTAAGTATCTATAACCAGTTATATCCACTTAGAAGTTAATAATTATAGATGAGCAAAGTATTACTATAAAAGAGCAACAATGCAACTAATAAACAGATTTTGCATGATTAATGTAATTATTCAAGATCACTATAGGCATTTCTATTTGTAAATTAGATGATATCAACATCTTAGCTGGTTGATATAGCCAATGAAGTATCTATGTCATTTAACCTTTCGTGTTGGCTGAATCTAGAGTTTAGGATTACGATTATGGTTAGAACTGATGTAATGAATAGAGTAATGTCTGATTGATGGTTAGTTTAAAGTAAAGGCATACTGTTAAATTGTATGTGCTATATTCTAACGCTTGAGCAGTCGAGACGTACGGTAGGAAATTACTAACCTTGTTAAGACCAGTGTACACGATACTTAGCACGTAACCTTTATTCTTCATTAAAACAATCGACCCGATACCAACTAGCCCGAAGCGAAACAGAGTAAGAACACAAGATCTTGATTCAGCAGTTCAAGGACTTATTTTAGTATATTTCAAACACTTTATGTATATACAAAACCTGGCCGTACAACAGACTAAGTAGAATAATAATATCAATACACAACGATGATATTCAGAACACAGACAATCGAGTAAATGCTCCGCAATTAACTGGTTCTAATGTATAATTGGAAAATGCTGATAGCAACAATTTATGGTTTATGTAAAAACTGAAAACTAAGGTATTACAAAGACAATAATAATAGAATAGACAACAGACATGTGAACCATGTACATAAATAGAACCTTTTCAAGATTTCACCTCTTAGATTAATTGTCTCCAACAATAGTATGTTACATATAGTTTCGGTTAAAAGGAATTTATTAATTGAATTAAGACGGTTATTGGAGACTGGTAGTAAGTCTAGCTGATTGAATTCTCTACAGGCTGATGTTGGTAGAGTACAGTTAAAAACCATGGAGCACTGGACAGCTGTTTTGTCCTAGCATGGGACTACTCAACAGTGTACACCATAATTTCCACCTAACCCTCTGCAGCACTGGGCCAGCATTCAATGGCGAGATTCCCACTTCCATCAGTTTTTGTTATAGTGTGATGATCATTCATTGTCATTGTTTCACTCCAAACAGGTCCGAACTCTACCAGTCATGACTTCTTACTAGAGCATTGGACAGCTGTTTCCTCGTGGCGTGGAACTACTGTATACTTGGACGCAACAACTGTCCATTGCTCCATGGTCTTAATTGGTACCCTACCAACTTGTAGCAAATTCAGTCAACTGAATTTATTATCTGTAAAGTTTAACTAAGTGGTTTTTAATATGAAATGTTAAAAATAAATTTCTCTTAATAAATTTACACTTTGCAAAGTTATACAAACTCATAAAGTGAAATAAACTTAGTGGACTAAAATAAATTATAGTAGATTCAGTTGAATTGTGACTGGCAAGTAAAATCCAGAAAGCATGTTTCGTATTATTTGGGACTGATCGGCTGAATGTACTTACATCCGAATGTTTATGTTCACACTGGGATTCGAATTCAGTTCGCTTTCGTGCCAAACGCCACCATGTCCACCAATAGGCTACTGTATCTAGACAGTCGAATTTGTGTAGCGGGTAGATTTGTAATTAGGTTGAACTTGCATCTTCGCATTGATTTGTATTAGACTGAAACTAGTTAGCTTCTGTTTCTATATGGGCACCACTTGATGAAGTCATTGACAATTGGGCTGAGCCATGTTAATAGGCGCAGACTACCTGGTTGGAATTTTGGGTAAAGACCAATGGTTAAATTTTAGGTAACATGACTCAAAGTCTTCTGCAATTGCGCAGGTGCATCCATTCCTTGTCCTCATTCGAAATCTAAGCTCCTGAATTCATCATGATTTTCTATTTACTTAATTATATTTTCCTCGATCTCTAACTTTCTTTATTAACACTAACTCTGTTGCTAACTCCACTACCCTGAGATTTGATTCGACGATTTCATGTTTATCTGCTAATTGAGGCATGATAACGTGAACTAATGTACACATGTACTAAGTTCTATGTTGTAACCAACCAACTGATGGTTATGAAGTACCAGTGAAAAGTATTTCACTGAATGTTAAATACTATTTTCATTTTCATTAGTTATCACCTAACTACCTTCAACCACTAAATGAATATCAAAACATAATCCGTTCATTTTGAGATCATTCAAACTATATAATACAATAAAATTGGATTAATATTAAGGATTACGTAATCAAGACATTGTTTAGTTATCAGTGATCAATCAATGTTATCATTCTGAAGTAAATTTATGATCAACTATGAATATTCCAATAATAAACATAACTATACATATATTTTCCCTTTCATCTTTTACTATTAATTTGTTTAAAGATAACATATGGATCATTAGTTAATGAAGCTTATATTCAATATACTTCATGGGCATCTTTAATTGTACGTCATTATTATAATGGTGAATTAGAAGTAGAATGGACAATTGGTTCATTTCCTGATGATGTAATTGGTCGTGAAACAATTATACGTTACACTATCATGGAAAACGACAATGTTCAGTATTGTGATACAGGTATTAATGAGTAATTCTTTCATAGGTTATTGTAACTTATTGCTATCTTACATGATAAATATACTACTCACAAGAATATCTTCAATATAATAGAGAATGTGTTTATTACCATTAAGTTATTAAACTACTTACTCAAGAGAACTTTCGAGTAGGAAATAATGTTCAATAAACACTGGAATTGACAGTTAAATATCTCATTTAGATAACTATAGAATTGAATAACATTAATTTGAATCACATTGATAGATAAAAAATACACTTTACAAGCTTTTGATTCCACCAAGAATCTAGCTCAAGCCTATTGGTTTAGTGGTTATGCATTCACTATGAAGGCTGAAAGTCCTGGGCTCGATTTCTACTGTGTTAGTATTGAGTTTCATACTAAGACAAAATAGCTGTCCAATGTCAGTGCTTTGTTGTCAATTGTTTTTTAACTTAAATCAATTCATGATATTAAATTCATATTTAAGAATCTTCGTAATACCCAGTTACTGATGATTGTCAATAAGCATGAAATTCGAAGTTTAAAGTATCTCTGATCCATTGAAATATTGAATTACTTATACAGATGAGTGTGTTTCAATTTGTTCGATAGAATTCGATAGGTACCAAGATGTAAACAAGGATAACATCATTTATTATCCAATGATCAATCAGTAAAAGTAATAGGTATCTACAAATAAACTGAAAGTATATTACGTAACTTTATGCCCAGTTTATAAAGAAGAGAGCAATACAGATTTACTTCAATAAAGTCTATATAAGTTGGATGAGGTGGTTTTGCTGAAGATTAAGGTTCAGTTGCTTGAAATCGTAACAGGTTGATGTTGGTTTGGTATTAGTGAAAACCAGGGGGAGGAGGAAATCGAAAGCTGTTTCGTGTGTCCTAGTGTGGGACTTCTTAGCAATTGGCACTTCCCGATTGTACTAAGAAATTAGATTCAAAGATTTTATGTCTCAGGTGGAATGCCTAGATATTTGTTCTAGTCGATTAGCACCCATCGGTAGAATTTCCGCTTCCATCAATTTGTGAAATAGCACAACGACCATTCATTGTCATTGGTGATAACTAACTTACTCCCAACATGTCTAAACTCCATTCGACAAGACTTCTTGACAGAACATTAGGAAGTTATTGAAATTAACTATTAGTGATCTGTTTATTGCAATTACATTACGATGCGACCAGACCATAAGACTTTGGGTTTGATTCCTTTGTAAAGTCGATTGTATGCACTGCTTAAGAATCTCATACTAGGATGAAACATCAGTCCATTGAGGCCTGGTTTTCAGTGGTAGCACATTAATTATTAACGAGCAGAAACAATTAAACCTAATACCAATCTCCAGAAAACCATCTGAATTTCGTCTTCAACTTTGTTTAATGGTTATCAAAAACTGGTAATAGTTTATGATATTGGAATGTTTTCATGTTAGTCTAATTCAATAGTTTCTTAGTGTTATCATAAAGTTTCTTCAATCAAATAACTTCACGTTTCACATTATGAGTGTATATTTACATTTTTAAGGTGAATTCTTCACAGACTCATCTGGTAGACGTTTAATAAAACGATTACGTAATCGAAGACATGATTGGAGTCTACCAGTTCAATATACTGAACTTCAAAATATCACTGGTAATTACTATCCAGTAGTTAATAGAATTATGCTAAAAAATATTTTATTGAAATGTTTAAATGAGAAAATTTCATTTGGTTTAGCTGTTTACACAGATCGTAGTCAAGGTGGAACAAGTTTAAAAGATGGACAGTTAGAATTGATGCTACATCGTCAAACTGTTTATGATGATGGCCTAGGCGTAAATGAACCATTAGTGGAATTAGGATTGGATGGTAAAGGTAAGTTAATGTTTAATTCAGATAAATAGTTTTAACAAATGTTTTTCATTCAGGTTGTAAGTTAAGAATGTATAAATCATAGCGATTCTTTAACTTAATCGTGCAAATGACTTCAAGAATTCAAGGTTAGACTTTGTGTAATTACTACATGTGTCAGGAAATATGACGTAATTGTTTCGAGTTACACTATGGTATGTTTTACTAGGAAATGCACAAATCTTACAAATAATTGTCCTTAAGGAACAACAGGGTTAAATCATTTTCTATATATTAACTGGAATAGTATATCATAGAACTTTCTGTTTTTGGTAGTGTTATATGTAAAGCGGCCTTCTGTGGCAATGAACAAACCAACCAAAATCCAACCGAGAAAGAAATTAGGAAATAATGGTGAAGGTAGATAGGATATAAATTGGGGAAATTACCAAACTATATCACAATACAAGAATTAACGTGGAACCCTGAAGGCTGAATGAAAAGAGGAAGACCAAATAATACATCAATTTAGAATTAAAGGCAGACATGTTTAGCAGAAATAACAGCATCTAAAAAGAACGCGAAAGGAGATTTGAAGACAGTGTTGGTTGGAGAATACCGGTCGGTTGCCTATTCTCCACAAGGGTTAATATGCATTGATTGATAATTGGTATGAAAAGCGGTTATAGTAGATAACAACAATTTTCTCTTCATAAAGCATAGCTCAATTAATTGTCTATAAGGTTACTGACTATGTCATGTATAGTATCTTGAGGATGAGACTGTATAGACAACATTTTGTTTACAATAGTTTATTAAATCATAAAAGACTGTTCTAAATTTCATATTTCCTGAAGTCAATCTTAAGAGTAACACTTTGTATAAGAAGATGGATTTCAAAATTAGTAGTGCATCCTTTAAGTAGTCTAAAAGAGGTTGCTCTGGAACTTGCTTAGTTTAGGAAATAGTCAATACGAATTTAAATCAAAGTTTGGGTAGTCTACTGTAGACAATGTTCCTGATGGTAATGATTGTTACAACCATATGGCTAAGCACCCACCTATATAATCTTGATTGACGAATATTCATCAAATCAGCTGTATCATGGATTTTGATAATTTTTCGTTTATGTAGTGGATAAGTACAGCACTTTGAATAGTAACATTAGAGGTGGCAGAAAGGGGTTTTTAGCTAAATATGATGATTATGAGTATAATGCATTCTCTGAGCTTGACAGCTGAACTATGTAAATTTCATCCTTATGGGCAATTTCATCAGTGCAAATTTTTGATAGAAGTGAGCTGTGATAATTTCCCTATACGTGACTGGGAGCCTGTTCTGCTTATACTGAATTTGATTGGTTGTTGTTAACAAATGTCCCATCACCTTTTAAAGATTTATTTTGACTCCCGTCTTTGTTAATCTAATCCTCCTTCATAGCAACGTACTTGTTTATTATTTTTCGCAAATTAGATAGGAAAGTGCATCAATCGCAATATGATTGTTGACTACTGACTGACCTTAATACTGAGCTTAGGAAAATTCTCTAATCCCTTGATTCTTTCTCTGTCTTAAATCATAACTTATTTCCAGTTAAACGTGTAGTGAGTGTGGAATACTTCTTCGAGATATGTGAATTCAACTAGCCAAAAACCAAATACGAAATACATGTATGTTATCAGTTACAGTTAATGCACCAAACAGAAGAAAGTTTATATTAATTCAGTTTAATTGATAAGAACTGTGACTTGTAATTAAAAGGCCTTATTCCCCCAGATATTACCATATTCATTAAATAGTGAATATTGGTATTCTGAGCTGATGTAGAACTATGTAGTTTTAACCAAAGATAAAAATAACTGAAACAGCAGGTCTATAGAATACAGCGGATGTCACTAAAGCACTAAATTAGGCAACATGTAATACTCTTTCATTATGACACCAGGCACTCAATTGAGAACATATATATATTTAACAGACGGCAACGAAACGCGAGAGTAACGTACAAAGCGGTAAACAAAAATCAAGATCGTTTCTACGTTTTAACAAATATTTCTAAAACATATAAATCAGGAAGCATATTTATAAGAAGAATTAGTACATTCATAAAGTTAGTAAACGTCTACGAGAATGAGTGTTTCTAAGTTATTCTGCAAACGTATTCCTATAATTGTCAGTATGCATTGATAAGAGAGACGGTATGTCGTAGAGTTTGAGACAGTTAATTAATGTTTGTTTAAGGAGAGGTAAAAGGGTAAACTGCTTTATTCGATGTTGGAACAATTTATTTTGTAGAAAACGTTTAGTTTGTTATGTTGTCCTTTGATTTGCATAGAATTGGCTGAAATGAATTTGTTGACTTGTGTGCGACGCTTAATCCTGTCATCGCCCCCCCCCACTTCCTCAAATAACTTAGTTGTTATTTTTTATATAGTAGGATGATTAGTTTGTTAGTTTATACATCTGATTTTGTGTTTGATGATGATCTTGAAAGTCGTTTCAATAATAAAGTTATGTAGATAGCTGTTCTTTCGTAAGTATTTATTTTTACCATTTCCTTGTGTGGCGTATGTGAAGTTTGTAATTTCTCTTTGAATGATGAGATCCAATGTAACGAATGTAATGCTACATACGTAAAAGAAACACTATGACAGTCAAATTTAAAGGTGAAGAAGCATACACTTTACTTAAAGTATATTCCTAAATCCTTCGGAGATGTAAGAAAACTCGAAAATTAGTCAGTAATAGTATAACTTTCAATCAAAAGGAGAGCACAGCATTAATTTCGACCAAACAAGATGTTATTCAAAAAGGTTTTTATTCTTAAAAGAAAAGATGAACATCTGAAACCCTACATATATGGGTAAATCACATTAATATAAACCGACGAGATGGAGTACTGTTAGCAGTACCATGGCAACTAATGGTTGAAAAAATGAATTCAGACACTGTCTATCACTCCGACATTCAAACACATTTCAATTGTAGTTGGGTGCTGTGGAGATTGCTAAATATCAGTATGACATCATGAATTGTTTTGAATTAGACAACTCCACACTCAACAACGTTGAACTCCTTTGGTCACGTCTTTTCATAGTTACCCAACGATGGGAATGGATGAAGTAGCTAAGACCTATTACTAATGAACTGAATTAGAAATATCAACCGTTGAGAGCCTACTCAGTGGTCTAATAGTAAAGCTTCCGCCACAGAAACTAAAGGTCCTAAGTGCGATTTCTGAAGGTGTCATTAATGTGCACTACTGAGTTCACTACTAGGACGGGACAACTGCTCAATCCTTTGGGTGATCAGTGGTTGTCTAACTCAGACCGATTCATCATGTCATATTGACATTCCACTTATTTATTTATTGATTCTACTTAGAATTATTTAGTCTAGTTTACACAGTTCAACATGTTACCAGTTGCAAATATGCATCCATTATTCAACTCACTACATCCATTTACTCTTACTCAAATCTACACGGTTTGACAAGTCAATCTTCAGATTGTCTATCCCTTTCCATGAATATAGTCCAGAACAATATATGTGCACAAATGATCGCAACATATAACTTCCTTTATGCACTATATTTTGATATTAGTTACCTTACAATGACTCGTGTAATATGTTCATACTCTGTATACGATTGAACATTTGCAGTAACATTCAACCTCTTATTTACATTTATATTCGATAATTTTTGATTTTGATTATTTCCCTAAAGAAGCTCGGACCAACTTGCTAAGCGAAACATTAAAATTTTCATTAATTTCATTTGCTGAGATTATTTACAAATATATTCGATTTCTATGTCTTACATACACTCGTCGCCCAAGTTTTGTGAATCTATTCATTCTTCTTTGAATGAAAATTCTTATAAAATCCTTGGAATATAATCCGTAAGTAGTTAATTTTACAAATAGCTGGATTATTGCTATTTTGTTGGATAATCAGGCCTGTGCACATGAAGTCACAACAGTAAATACCAATCAGCGCTTAGCTAGTCTCTGCATATCTTCTGAATGCTCACTCAGTCCCAAGACGGAATAAGAAAAAAAACACAAGATGGATCAGCAACCAGACAGAATTAAACTTTATTTCAAACATTCCTTTATGTATATACATAAAGCCTGACCACCAAGTCAACCAATTAAAGGATTAGCACTAATACAAAATGAGAATAACACTGACTGTAAACAGGTATACTGTTAAGACATGGTATTAACTAAAGTTCATAATGAGAAATGATATACTAGCAGTCATTGTGGTAAACGGAATGAAAGAGCAAGGGAAACGTTATAATAATAGGAATAAAATGTCCACTTTGCATACAATCAAAATAAATGAAATAGTCAATTAAAAAACAGTTTTGGTGCCCGGTATATTATAGTGTTAAATAGAGCATACTTAATTAGTGAACATTGTGAAAGTTAACCATTATCTCAATTCTAAGTCATTGTCCGTCTGTCAATAAAATGTTCACCTATTTGCCTAAAGCATACAATCATATGAAATGGATATGAATTACTTACTTACTTACGCCTGTTACCCCTCTCGGAGGAGCATAGGCCGCTCACCAGTATTCTCCATTCAACTCTGTCCTCAACAATCCTTCCCAGCTCTCTCCAGTTACTGTTCATCCTTTTTATGTCTGCTTCAAGTTCTCGACGCAGTGTGTTCTTTGGCCTTCCTCTTTTCCGTTTTCCAACAGGATTCCAAGTTAGTGCTTGTCTCGTGATACAGTCTGATGATTTGCGCAATGTATGTCCTATCCATTTCCAACGTCGTTTCCTGATTTCCTCTTCAGCTGGAAGTTGATTTGTTCTTTTCCATAGTAGGCTGTTGCTGATGGTTTCCGGCCAATAGACATTCAATATTCCACGTACACAGTTGTTGATAAATACATATACCCTCCTTAGGACGTTTGCAGTAGTTGTCCACGTTTCAGCTCCATACAGAAGAATTGTCTTGACGTTTGAATTAATGAGTCCAATTTTGAGTTTGGTAGACAGTTGTTTGGAGTCCCATAAATTTTTCAACTGTAGGAATGCTGCCCTTGTATTGCCAATCCTTGCTCTTACATCTGCATGAGATCCTCCTTGTTCATCGATGATGTTCCCAAGGTATGTGAAGGTATCCACTTCTTCCAGAGTTTCACCATCAAGTTCAATTAGGTCGGTGCTCTTTGTGTTGAATTTGAGGATCTTGCTCCTTCCCTTATATATGTTCAGGCCTATTGATGCTGAGGTTGCTGCTACTTTGGTTGTCTTCACTTGCATTTGCTGTTGTGTATGGGATAGAAGTGCCAGATCATCCGCGAAGTCCAGATCATCGATTTGCATCCTACTTGTCCATTGCATTCCGTGCTTCCCCTAAGAATTAAATGGACAAGTAGGATGCAAATCGATGATGGATCGTTGAGACGACTAAATATACAGGTTACTGTGAATTACTTGAGATCTTGAAATCTACTTAGAAAAACATGAATCATATAACAAGCTACACACACCTAAACAAGAGAACGAATAAAGTCTCACCCTCCAACTAGTAACAAAGTAGCTAACAAAACATAGTCACTGGTACTATTGTAGTGGATAATACTCATAAAGTCGTCTATAATTAGTAGGTAGCCACCCTGCAACTCACCTCAAACGCTGTTTACTGATTCTTTCCAATTTTAAGCAACGTTCCGTTGCCTTCTACTTATGGACGACTTTATGAGTGGTATCAACCACACTATGTATGTCTGATTTAACGTATAAATGCCTTGGATTTTTGTATGTCACAATCTTGAAATGTTTTATATCTTTTGGTAAACAATACTAATAATAGGAAAATCAGTAGTACTCTATGCATTTTTCTACATGGTGTTTTGAAAGTAGAAGTGGAAATGTCTAAAACAACTGTACATTTAACACCACTTCCTCAAAGATTAGTGTTGGAAGCTACCCGATACAATTGAAAGGATTGAATAATATATTGTTTAACCATACATTGAATGCAAAATAAAGGATCTAGAATATCGTTGAGGTTAACACCTAGAAAACATAAGGGTGAACATACTAAACAGTTATATAGCACAAGTATTCAATACCCTTATTTCAATTACCAATATATGACTATGATAGAAACATCATTAATTAACTAATTAATATTTGTAATTAACAAGAAATTAACTAAATTGCCGCCCTTTTGATTGATTAATCAATTATTATTAGAAATCAATGATAGATTGTCTAATAAATTGTATTTTTTGAATTCACTTGATCATGTTTACATGTATATGTTACAGTTAATTGAATTCGTTGGTAGGAAACCAATAAAAACCAGGTTGTACTAGACAACTGTTTCGTCCTGGTATGGGGATCATCAACTATGCACAGCCTAGATTCGGCCTCAGAGAGTTCAGGTTGGCAAATATTTAACCAACTGCACCACTGGATCGACCTGCATCTAATGATATAATTTCCACTTTTATCAATTTTTGAAATAGTGAGACTATTATCAACTGTGATTGGTGATAACTGCATCACTCTCAACAAGTCTGAACTTCATCAGTCACTATATTTCACTACAGCTCTAATATGACTGACAATAGATGATCGTTAACCTATATCACAGATTGATGGAAGCGGGAATTCTATCATCGGATGCCGGCCGGCCCAGTAGTGCAGTGAGAAAGGCGTTTGCCGACAACCTGAAGACCACGGGATGGTATCTAGGGTGTGGATTGTTGATGAGCCTCATACTGGAACAATAAAGGTGTCCAGTGGTCCTTGGTTTTAAATGTTACCCTACAAACATCAATTTGTGACGAATCCAATCATCTGAAACCTAGTGCTAATCTCCAAAGACCATCTCAGTTCAAATACATAAATATATCTAGTAAATTAAATTGAAGCGATTTTTAAGTTGAAATCATCCATATTCGTTGATTCCCGGGATGTTTTTCTTATTTGTGACTGGATTATTTAACATAATGCAGGCATTCGACGTTTTTCGAATCAATAAAGTGAACAATAACAACAAAACTGTGACTCTATTTTCCTCCCCGTGAAGTTGGCTCTAATGCTACTAGTCTCACCCAACATAGATTGGAAGAACATAAGATTAATAAGTCAATTAATGAAAGTCAATCTATATTTCAGAGGTTTGTTTCTATGCATATAAAACCTGATTGTATATCAGATTAATTAAAAAGTTGGTATTGATAGAAAACAAAGTAACATTGTCAGAGAAGTGGGCAGGAAAACTACGTACGCAGCTAATTAGTTACAGTTCATCAGTAAAAAATAAATTGTTAACGAAATATGGGGGGGGGGGATTTATAAATATATGACATCAAACTATACGGAATAATCTTCAATAGAACAGTTCTTTGAGTCATTCATCCTCCATTAACTAACCCGTTAGGTAAATTTACAACTGCCTATTCCAAGCATTCAGAAAAAGACATGACTGTCGACATATTGAAACTACAAACAATCAGCTGAGTAAATTAATAAGACTTACTGATACTGGGTACTAACCAACGTCATATTCTCTTCAATACCTGATGGTGTTGATTTTTTTTATAGATTAAATGACTAATGTAACCAGTAAATTAAGTATTACTCACTGCTGAATGTAGAGTAGTTTATAATACTGATTGTCTCTCCGACTACCTACATCTAAAATGATCGATCATTGAACATAAGGCAGTATCATGTTTACCTAATTGTTTACAGCTAATTGAATCTTGTTGATTGTACTACATTGTTGTTACTTATGTAACTGACTTGACTTTGGTAAACTGTGTTCTAATGAAATCGAAACATCATGCAGAAGATTTCCTGTTAACTGTCTCCATTCATATAGCACCAACTGTTTCAGAGTAATACAGTTTTTCTTTACCTTAGAACATCTTTATGTATTTTCATCAATAGTATTATTTCAATGATTACGTAATACATTCTTCCCTCCCTCCCTCCCTTCCACATCCCTTCGTCACTTTATTTTTAATCAAATAGGTTTAATTGTTCGAGGTACACATCGAATACAATTAGATGAATTATCAATAATTGAATATGAAGATAGTAAGATAGCACAAACAATGAGACGACCAATTATTCCATTGTTTCTGTCAACTGATGTACCAATTCTTTCCAAATCTATCAATAGTTGGCATGGTATTACATCATCATTACCAAGTAATATTCATCTACTTAGTTTAACTTCATGGCCATTGAATAATATTTATAGAAAAGAAGTGAAAAAACAAATTCTTATTAGATTAGAAAATATAGAAACTATGAGTAGTTTAGTTAGTAGTCAATTAGATGTTACACATTTTTTCACTGATATTACTATAATTAATGTGAATGAGATGATATTAACAGCTGATCAATTCCAAGTGGATGCTGTTTCACGTCGACTTACATGGCCAACTGAATCAAAAACTCAAGTATATACAAAAAATTATCATGTAAATTCTACAAATGTTATTTTGTGTATACCACCTGAGAAGATAATCACTTACCTATTGGATTATGTAATAAATCGACAATAAATGACTTTTCTATTTAAAGCAAGTTTATTCAAATTGATTTCAGTATGGTGTTGTTGTTTTGTTTTGTTTTCAATGAAATCATAATACATTTGTAACTGTTGTTATTTTTCTATGATGTCTATGAGGTTCGGTCTAAGTATCATCATCATCATCATCATCATCATCATCATCATCATCATCATCATCATCATCATCATCATCATCATCATCATCATCATCATCATCATCATCATCATCATCATCATCAATGCCTGTTACTATACACAGAGAATAAGCCATCGACTAATATTCTACATAACGTTAACTAGAAAAAAATCTATCCCTTTTCTGTCTTCATTTAATTAAAAGGTATATGCATATTTGCATTGATTTGTCATGACCTGGAGATTGATCATTCTCTGTTACTGTATGTACATCCTGGGTGGATTGTTTCAATATGAGCATACTTAATAATCTAATTTAATTTTGTTATTGTTTAAAATGTTTCTTTTGAAAAGCAATGGTATTCAACTGTTTTCACTTGATGGTAGTACTGCTTTCAACAGGATATTTAGCATTCTGGAGAAGTTAGTGCAACAGGATGACTCTCTAACGTAAAGTTATTAAGAACAACTCACAATCTTCCAACCTCAAACTCGCTTTACAGGAGTTTTAGAAAAGAAAAAAACAGTATCTAAAATTTGCTTAATTTGTATTGTGAATGGTAAGTCAAATTCATGGCGCGTGTTTTATCCTATTTGGGACACTTCAGCTAGACGTACCTGCATCCAGTACTCATGTTCACACCGAGACCGCCACTCACTTCGGTTGGCGAGAAGATCTTAATACGTCCTAAATAGTAACTGCAGTACAATAATTCATCAGTTCATTTTATTTCACGGTTAAATATATATCACCATCATCACCAATACTTGTTTCCGCATTGTGGAGCATAAGCCACCGACCCTAGTAATAATGATCCTTTTAATGTCCTTTTCTTGTTTCTAGTATAATGCGTACTGTAGTCTTCCTCTGTCCTTGGGGATTTCGGACAACATGACACCAATACTAGATTTGTAATAGTTCACAAATACTCCATAAGTAGTCAACAAATTTATATAATGAAGGCATACCTGTATTCTTGAGAGAATAGATACTCCATAGGTGAAGGGAGTAGTAATTTAATTCCAGACTACGCACTTTCGAAATCTGTCACATAATCATTGAGCAGTTTGGGCATCTGTTATCACTGGAATGCAAGCAATATTTGATCGTCGAGTAATGATATATCCAGTCACTGAAACTAGCGACCACATTATAACTCGATCAATAAAATTCATTCTACATTAGGAATTTTATAAATGCATGAATCTTCATTTGGACCTCCAATCAAAGTCTAGCTCCAATCAATAAAATAGTTGACTGTCAGTCTAAATAATGTCGACAAATGCAGATTACATAATTCGAACCCAGCTAATGATGATGATGAGTTGGTGGAGACACTGGGATTACCTGGCTAAGAATCGGTGAGAGTAGTGCAAATGTCAAGTCTCTTTATATTATTATTGATCCTAAATTCGATTATTGTTTCGTACATACCTTGACTTCATTGCTTCCTACTCAATCATGTTGAAAAATTGATTCCGTTGTGTAAATGTGGTTTAGTAACTTGAATGTATGTGTATAAGCATAGGGTTGTATGGTGTTCATACGTGAATGATTGGATTCTGATTGCTACCAACTAATATTAAACTTAGGAATATACTTCAATATACTTATTTATTAAGTTCATCTCATTTTCAGATAATTTAAGGAATTCATTTGATTATGTGAAAGATTTTGTTATTATGAAAGATACAACCAATTACTTGATATGTTCTTGTAAGTTCCAAATCACAGCTATCAATGACAATACGGCAGTTTAATTGATGTCCTACCACCTACCCTCATTCCTACTCAATCTAAGGTTGAAATAGGATACGATTCTGATGAACCAATCAGACTAATCAACTTATATTTCAAGAACTTCTTTGTATCTATGTAAAATCTGGCCATCCATTCATCAATTAAGAAAGTAACCGCGATACACAATGTGTACTACAACGATTGTGAAACAGGATTACGTTGACACAAATGATTCACTGTGGTACATACATGAAAAATGGCATACTGAAGGTTGGTGAATCTAATGAGAGAGTAGGTCAAATAAGGCAAAATAATAATAGAAACAAAATGTTAGATTTATCCCTTACTCAAATGGTTCAAATACCCTACCGAGAAACAGTCGTAGGAAACAATGAATTTTCTTTAGTTGCCCAACATATCAGTTTTATTATTCAATTAATTATCAGGAATCACCTGAAGTGTATATTCATCATATGACAATGGTAACTAACGAACAGCATGGAACATATTATGATATTCATCTTAATATTAGATCATATTGACCAACATATTTTGATTAAAACTAGATTATCAACGTCTAGAAACAAGTAAATGAACCAAAAACTTCATTAAATATAAACATAAGTATTGTATTGTAACCAATCGATTTAAGCGTTATTTGCATTTGTTTCCTGAATGGCTACTTCATATTGTATTACATGAACGGAGTGGAGTATGTAGTTAACTGCGCCTATCTATTGTGAACATGTCAGAAGTCGAATAGTTTGATAAACTGGTTTTATCTAACATAAATATAGTAGAAATCAATGAAGTGAATGTTGTCTTTCATGGTGATTGGGATCTGACATTCAGTAATCACCAAGAAAATGAATGACTAAAAATAACAGATTCAACATATTTACAGAGTAATAAACATGTTACAAATGTTTTTAGTCTGGAAAATAGAACAGTTGGTGTTGTTTGAGAAGTTTGTTCATTCCTCTGTGTGTAAACTATTGATAGTAGTCATTGAACTCAAATAATCAAAGTGTACACGATTTATATTTGAAATTGTGGTTGTTAAACTAAGTTCAGAAATTCTTTTCTAAACTGAAAACTAATTGATATATGAAAACGTTACGTAACATTGGAGTATGAACATTTCCCTTAACACTACTGTTATAAAAAGATATAGAATCGGGAATGACAACCTATGGAGATGGTTTCTTATCACTCTTACACTGTTCCAGATAATCATGTAGCCAGATAGTAGTTATAGTACAAGTCCTATTGGTTAACTTAAACCCAAGGCCATTCTCGTCATCTTATATCCTGTCTACACTATAACACCTAAGGTCATGTCAACTACATCGAAATAAAGTACGATGATTATACGTATCAACGAAATAGGAGTTTACAATTCATATGTACAGAGATTGTAACTAGGTATAGTGAAGATTGTTGAAGTTAAATTTGAAATCATCAAAGTAACTAAGTTGGCTAAACCGATAGATAATTGGAAACAATTAACATGGGACTCTTGAGAAATTCACAGCCTACTACGGAATCCAGACCACGACCTTCAGATTTCGCTGTAAAGGTTTAAACGTTACATCACTTTACTAGTTGGTATTCAATAATTAGTATTTTTAACACAGGTCAACTAACGGTATATTTGCACATCCTTATCCATTAGCCAACAATAGGTAACTGACTCACACTTGGAATGGTTGAAATCCCTGACAATGTTGTCTCACTAGAGCTCCAAGGACTAGCTTTCAAAATTAATTACTAGTTAGTTGTTCGTGATTGTAACTGGATGTTGTAACGATTACTGAATTTGAATTCGGTGTCATCAATTCATCTTAGTTAGTCATTGACTGATAACCCTGAAGAAGCACTAAACCACTGTTTATTTAGAGTATGAGAATCTTTAAGCGATCAGATCTTTGTCCCAACTGGAAGTTGATAGCCAAAACCTTCAAGCTTAGCGTCGAACACACAACCACTAGAGAAACATTTGATAGTTAACATTTTGAGAAATATTTCGTAACGACTGAAATTCAATTACCTTGGCAGTATATCAGTCATCTGCCGGTTTCACTGTGAGATAGAGCAAAATATATCCAACAAACGATCAGTACAAAACAATATTTACTGAGTACTAAATGTAATTAAACATACATTTATATCATTTTATTTTTCGGTTACATGATTAACCTTTTAGTAGTATACATAAATAAGTTGCTCATAATACCGCCATCTACATCATATCTACTTAATTTAAGTTAGACAGCGACTAGCAAGCAGAATCCAGGACTCGCGTTTCGTCCTATTTGGGACTCGTTAGCTAAATGTACATGCATCCCAGTGTTGATCAATCCACTGAGATAATAGCTATCGAAAGATCTATATGGATACACTTAGATTTGTTTTGAACTCGTACCTGCATTTTAATATGTATATTAATGCTAAGACCTAAAGCAAACACTAATTATTCCAGTTAATGATACGTTATCCACTAGGCTACTGAGTTCAGATTAATACTTAGCAAGTATAGGAAAGGAGTAATCGGAGATTGGAGGAAAGACTTTAAGACAATAGCTGAATGGTAGACTGAAGATATTGAACTTTAACAAAACGTTTGGGCTAGGATCAGTAGAATGCTGAAGTTTCTGTAATACCTACGAACTTGACAGTACTTCCTATTCAGATAATACTTATGTAAATGTGTGTGGTTCAGCTTAGTGATTTTGATGAAGCAACACTAACAGAATTTACACTGTGTTCCAAAATTATTCAACAAATTGTCTTGAATGTTGTTTTGATAACCAAGTAGGATAATTCGTGTAGATGCGATTAGTAAGCACTCAGTCTGTGTAATAAACGCATAATCCTCCTTAAAATCAAATTAAATTATCGATGAATACGAAGTAGCCGAAAACATTAGCTTATACCTAACACATCCATAAATCAAATGATGGTAATAAAACGATCAGCAATGAAGAAAGTTTATATGGAATTCTAGAATGTCAAATTTTATAAATCACTGATCATGAACAAAGTCTCTTTTGGAACGGTGATGCTGGGATGGCTCCCAGAAAACTCAACGAAGCCTCCAGATCCCTTGAAGGAGCCGAAGACATTCCATGCAATCACTGATCGATAGAACATTTCAGAATCTTGACGTGGCACGTTCTGATTGGGCAACTGTCGAGACTTCTCAATTCGGATTGGATGGATTATAACACTGATTTTTGTTGTTCAGAAAACTATAAATACACGAATATTTTGTACCTGACTTACTCTCCATCCCACTGGAATAAAGTTCCTGTCTACCCGTCTTCTGTATTTTGATTTGCGATCAGGAGGGTTCAAGCGTTCGGGGTGCTAAGGTAGTCCGCGACTAGTCAAGCATCAAGTACGAGACGTAACAGGTAATTGATCACTCACGATCAGATTTTGGTTTCATATTTCTTTCATGGTAACACATTAGACCATTTTTGCCACCCAGTACCATGGGATTCAACTGTAGGATTTAAAGAACTGGTCCTTAAGTGTTATATATATATATATATATATATATATATATATATTGAATTCTCTACCAAGCATATTATTAGCATAAAACAATATTTCCATAGTGGGACTTATAAAAAGTGTCTTTTAAATGGATAGTGTAACCATAAACAAGGCACATTGTCTTACAAAAACATTTTAGGTAAATGAAATAGCACACACACTAGGAACCATTTCCAGTAGGCTTGTGAATCATGTATGACAACGCTAAAATGAACACTATCCTTATTCCCTCACTTAAAAATTCCTATGAAATCGTTTCACAGATGATTAATCCATTCAAATTTAACATAAAATCAAATTACTTCATAACATTAAGGAATAGACAGAAGCTAAACTTCACAAATCTACACATTAAGAGAGCAAGTCATTTATCCAAAAAATTAATACATTCATTATTGAACTTTACTACCAAGTACACTAAACTCACCTTCAGTTTACATAATCCACCTTATGTAATGTCAATATTTAGGATATTTCACTTTGAACTTTCTTTACTAGTCATCAGTTTCAACTGTTCCACTCATGCATCTAAGATTCTCACCATATTTTGGTATAGAATCTAAAACATAAGCATAGAATTCTGTTAGTTTTGACTTAGTTTGATAATCAGTTGAATAATCCATACTTCACTTGAGTCCCATTATTAGTAGTCTCTTCGATTGACTTCAGCTTGCTAACACAATCAAGCATTTATAACCCATTGTTGTATTTATTCGTCTGTGTTACAGTGAGCTTGAGAATACACAAGTAACAGTTTGTGGTTATTTCTTGTAGATGGTGTTTGTACTTAGAGCCAGGTGACTTCCCGTTATTTAACATTTGTATACATGAAGTTGGATAGTCGAGCTTACAACATCATTATATAGTGCTACTTCATAGACGAAGATGGAGCACTAGAGTAAAGTTAATCACTAAGTAAATAGGTTATTGCCATAATTAGCCCGTAGCTTATTGGTATAGCCTGTTGTTTTCCGGCTTCATATGTCCTTGGCTTAAATTCCAGCTGTCACATCACTTCTGGTCATTTTTATCCACGTGCGTCGTTGATAAATTTAGCCTCACTATGTTTGGTGGTATGGATGGATTACTTTATTGCCATCGCTGAGGCCAAACAGTGGAAACATCACTACGAATCTCTTATTGATTTACTGCCTGCATTGAATATTTATATCGTCTGTAATAAAATTGTATTAAGTCATAAATACTGTCCTCTCATTGGTTTAAAGAGGTTAATGAATTGAAACCATGGTTGGCGAATTCGTAATCTCATTGCGGTCATTAAAGTTTCGCGTTTCGTCGTTTGTTCAATGTACTCCTAACCGATAGCTAACATCCGTGGTATTTCCAAATTAATTATTCAACCGTAAATTAGTAACAAATTTTGATTATTATTGTATACTACTTATTAGTAGACAGAACTTTCTCAATGTGTCATTAAACATACACTTTGAATGACTAGAAAACCGATGCGAGGTTTCTTGAATTATTCATATTCTTTTGATTCTCATAGTCAGTAATAAACGAAGATCAACTTATAACGTATGACAAAGAGTTAATAACAAGTTATCATCCACTAAGTTACGAGGTGACCTTTATAGGGAAGCATATTTAGCATTGAGTTCAGCATTATCCTGGATAGTTGTAAATTTGATAATGAATTCAGTGAAAACAAATATATCCTCAAAATTTATTTCTCTACCAAACTACGACTACAGTACTTGGATGACAAATGTCTAAACACCTTGTCTCTTCCAGGACATTTTAAACATTAGTGACTTGTGTAATTTGTCCATACTGTGCCAGAGATTGTATGGTCATAGTGACATTCCACTTCTTATTTACATTTACATTCGATAATTGTCTGTTGTGGAGATTTCTGAATGCTAATTAAATACGAGGAACTGGTCATAGTTTGGTAGTTATTGTTAACCAGGAATTAGCATTGAACTGTTGTTTCGTCCTAGTATATGACTTGTCAAAAGTCGGTACAATCACACCAGAGAATAAAGTCTAGCAACTTCAGGCTTCACGTCATACACCTAACCATTAGGCCACTGAGTCGACTTCTAATAATTAATATTTCTAGTTCAATTAATAGGGAGTATATTTGAGTAGAACCATTCATTGCTGAAATCTTCGTCCTCAAATGTTATTTTAACAAAGAAATGTTGAAGTACGAGTAGAGGTTAATTTTTTATCATCGGTGTGGATATCATCAAATAAAACTCACTTTATTTTTTCTAAATGTTAAACTTTGTTTATCAAGTCAAAGATAAACTTTGAATTAAGGTGATTTAGTGGACAAAGGTGTTGAGTTTAGTTGGTTGTGTTCGTTACGGAATAACGTTGATTGCTTATCAGTGAAAGCCGAAGGATATTGAACAACTTTCCTGTCCTAGTACACCACTCCTTAGTGGTATGCATCATCAACTACGTCCCCCCTCACTGGTTTTCACAGGTACGCGACCAACACCAATTCAGGATGAAGACTAAAAACTAAAATTAATACCAATCTATCTCTATAAAACCACTTATATTCAGTTACAATAATCAACTCACCACTGACTAACTTCAAGATGTCCTTAAACTTCCAATCAAATACCATGAATTATAGAGTATGATAGTCACCACTAATGACAATCGATGATCATCGTACTATGTCACAAATTGATAACAGTTGTGTTTACATCAATGAATATTGTTTGGACCGGTTATGCAGACATTTAAGTGTTCACTGTGAAACTTAAAGACCCTGCTTTCGACTGCATGTCGGAGTCGAGCTTGTAAACTGGTGTTAAGTCCCATACTAGAATAAAACAGTTATCCATCACCTCCATCTATTTACCTACATAAATGCCCTTGGTTCTATTCTTCTGATGAAATAAAAGTTGCATACTACTGTTGAAACGACCGTTCAGTACTCTGTGGTTTCCAATCTGTGTACCCTACCAACATCAATATGTAACGAATTCAATCAACTATACTTACTATCGATATCTCACGTCATAACACCACCACAATTGAAATAATATACACTGTGCATAAATTATGTATACAATAGTTAATAAAATGTACTTTTAATTTTTGTTCATTTAACTTTATTTAAATTAACCCGAAAACGGCGGTAAAGTGATAATTATTTCTAAGTGATTGACATTGTATGGTATTTATCCTGGTGATGAAATTATTTTATTTTAATCTGATAATAATTTGTAATGCAAAACTACAAATTCATTTATCACTACAATCTGTTCTTCAACCTACTCCTTTCCACAAGCCGCCACCATCTTATTACACTCTTCTTTAGTCACTTCGTCTGTTATAAGAATACTAGTGAGAGACATTGAATGGTAAGACTTAGAATTTTATTAGGATGAATTTGTTTATTCCCATTTATTTGTTATAGACTAAAGCTGGTCAGTCTCTGTTGCTATATGTGTATCCTGAGCGGATTGTCTCTATATAGCGATTATTCACAAGTATTATTTGAGTTGAATTGTGACTGACAACTGGACTCCAGGAACTGAGTTCGAATCCCACTGTGAAGATCAACATTTGGATGCAGATACATCCAGTCGATGAGTCCAAAATAGGACAAAAAATGCGCGTCCTGGATTTCACTTGCCAGTCACAATCCAACTTAAATAATACTTAGAATATTAGTTAGGTAAGAGGCACGAAAAAATAGTTGAGAATTTTCACAGTATTAAGTAACAATCTTTTAGTAATCATTATTTTTAATGAAGTCAGTGGTTAGTTGTTATGGTGGTTGTTGAATTATTGTTGGGGATGTTAGATCACCAAAACTCACTTGGCAAACTTGTTATTTTTGTGGTTTTATTGTGTAAATTTGAATTTCATGTTTTCGCGCCAAAAATTTCCCTTCTCACATTCAGTTCGTGTTTCCCACTTTGTAAGACGCTAAATCTTATTGGTTCATTGTTTATTTTAGTACGCTATTTATGACATTCCAAGGACTCTCTCTGTTTTTGTATATATACGCATGAGTTGTGTGTGTTGATGTCATCTGACAGGCTGCCTGTGGAAATAAACACTTCTTGCTGTCTTTGGACTTCTTACTCTAGTTAGCTGGGCTGCGGCGCTGTGGAATAGCTTAGCTTCCTGTTATTGTGTCGCTGGTCTTACGTTCGTTAGCAGGTATCTAGGTGTCACCATAAACTCGCGAATCCTTAGCAATTATAATCTGATTTCATGAAGTAGTCTGAGTTAGACAATACATTAGAAGCCGAAAATCGACATTAATTAGCTGTTTCGTTAGTAAGGATGTACGACTTCACTAGGGATCGAATGTAAGACCACAAGCATTATTCACAGAGAGCGCTTAAATATGAGATAAATGAACCAGTCTACTGAAATAACGAGACCAATGAATTTCAACCATATCTGGTACGAGATAGTTACTGAGAGCGACTGATAAGGGTGCGAAAATTTGTGGCCAGTTGAACAGGCTAGAAATATCAACTGTTATAAACATGTTCAGTGGTTTGATAGTTAAGTGTTCGCTGTGTGGTGTAATGACCTTAGGTTGAATTCACTGTCGGACTCGAGGGGTACACTACCGAAAATGCCCATACCACTGCAAACAGCTTTCTAATACTTCCGGGCTGTTAGTGGTTTTGTAATGCAGATCAATTTGTGATGTCGAATTGCAATAGCTGTGTTAGAATCAGTGGCTTCACATTTGCAACATATTTGGAAATGTTTTTGACTTGACCTAGGGATTGTATGGCATCAAGCTCAATACGCGAATCTAAAGCCACTATTTTGAGTACGTGTATATTCATCAGTGAGGAATCTCAGCATTTTTAACTACACTACACACTTCTACTTTGAAATGCTCATTGTATTATGGTGTTTCGAAACGACAGATGTTACATCAGTCACAAGGAGGACATATTTCATAGTTTATTCACTAGCGATGCATACTGATGCCATACAACACTTCCATATAGATTATCAAACTGAAATGTGAGATGGAGGGATATTTGTTTAGGCCTACAACTGGTTGAGAAATTGCATATAATTGTAGATATTAGAACTGAGTTTATTTAGTTAGTATTAATCTAAATGATGAAATTTAATGAAACTATTGTGTTTCACATAGTGACTGTTGAGATGATGCTAGTGATATAAGAACTTCAGAGTTTGATCTTAACTAGGTATTGTCTACGAAGGTTGGTGATGTGAAATATCATCATTAAGGGAAACTAATTAAGCGTACTCAATAATGATACAATTCACACATAAATTCTTTAGATTTTTATTAGTAGTATAAAAAATTATCGTAAATGTAAACATTTTGAATTCAGTATTAGAAGAGAGAAAGTAACTGATGTGTCGAACCAGTCATCGAGGTGATTTGGTTGAAAGCTTGAAAAATTATGTGCAAATAGAATGAAAAGTGTTGATGTTGAAAACTGTTTCACGAAGTCGAGGATGCATTCATTCTCAAGGATAAAAAGTTCAAAAGATCTCTGGATGAATCGCAGCTTAAATTTGTTTTCAGTGCGAACATAATTGACAATTTAAGTGCAGTAGTGATTGGAGACGTAGTTTGCAGAATACAAGAGTCATTGTTATAAAAGGTACCAGAAAAGTCACTGTGACTTCCATATCTGTGCTGTAACGTGCTCTGGGTATGTGATAGATTGTAGGAATATTTGATACTTAATTTAACCTCTGACTTAAACCTGGATAATTTCGTACTGTTCATTAAGAAATCGAAGTTGAGATGAGTTCCACTAAAATATATTCATCTGCATTTAGAAGTACTAAGTTCCGAGTTCCACATTGGCCATCATAAGACGATCTTGTTCAGGTCAGCAATGATGCAATTTTATTTGTGTGTCAGGTTATGAAGGGAAGCATATCACACTACTCTTAGATGATTAGCATCTTGTCGTCAGGATTTACTTAAATTGAAGTATCATTTAAATGAGTTACAACGATCAGTGAAACAAAATTACTTTGTACCAAATCACTTGCAACTGAATGAAGAATTTAGTTTAATCATTCGGTATCGATGACAGATAAGACATTGCAGTTATTCGATGAAATTGAATCATTGATTTTAAGGATTTTCTTCCAAGAATCTGATGGTCAACCGTATATTAAAGAGCTTTAAAATATGTCAACATAGACTATATTTTGTTAAAGTTGAAGTGGAGTTCAATTCAAGAATGCTAAGTCTTACAATCATTAAATCTATTCAACAAAGGTTTCCCCTTTCACCTAATTCATTATCAAGCTGTACATATGTGCCAACTTATAGGTTAATGAATAATTGTCAGAATTAGGTTAGTTACCATGTGAAATTATTCTGATTATCTAATCTTTCGAATAATCAGTTAGTAAATGAAAAACGGAAAGGGGGGTGTTGTGACGCGTGGTTTGGATTCTTATTCGACCGCGAAATCTCTGTCGTCAATTATTAATCTCGTCTAAGTGGACAGCTTGATTCGACTCCTAAGCTTTGACTAGACCCCCAGGCTAAAACTACACTTCAACGTGAACACGAGAGAGAAGACAGGAAATACGGAAAAATAACTCTTTACTGCAAGGTTTCAATTAAGTTCAGAAACTAGGGTATTTATATTATCCTTTAGGCTTCTAGAGATTTCTATATCCTACTAAGCCCAGTAGTAGTAAGATAACTGTTCAATCAGAGATATATCACGTGACTTCTCATTGGTCTAGAATTTCTGGTAAAAACTATCTGCGTGCTGATTGGACACACTTTTCTCTATTGATTTCTACGCCTTTCTGAACTTGTTTCAAGGGGTTTTTTGGCTCTACCCAACAGGGGGGATTTATAAAACTAGAAAATTGTGAAATCAGTAGGGTGGAGACACAGTAATTGTGTTTATTATTCCATCAAGTTGAAGATTTGTGAATGAAAATTGTGAAGATTTCAAGGATGACAGTCTTTGTAATGATGATAATTATACTAATTATAGTAATGCTGAACGTAAATAGTAAAATCAGTAGTAGCAAATTGGAAAGTACAGTTAGATAAATAAATCCAATAAAGTGAAACTGTACACTGAAGTCATGATAGTGTGATCTCGTAAATTGCACTACTCAATCTTCAAATTGGGGATAATTACAGCATCTGTAATATAAAGTAGATTTAGATCTGGGCCTCTTGGTATATTTAACTTAATTTTATCGATTATATCTAGTAAATAATCTGTTAATGAATGCGATTAATCTGCTACATGTTGTAGAATACAGTACATGACTGATCTACACTATTCTTCGTTCATCCATGCCTATAGATACACTTAGATATGATGAAGAAGCCTCATAAACGAATGATCTATGCGCCTTAGTAAGATGAATTTGTATATCTCCATTGATTTGTTATATACTGAAGCTAGTCAATTACTATTACTATATGTGCATCCTGTGTATCTTACTATGAACATTAACATTAGGATGTAGATACATCCAGCCGACAAGTTCTAAACAGAACAAAACCTTCATCCTGAATTACACTTGCCAATTACAATCCAACTTAAATGATCTATACACTCTGTTTCATAATGAATTCATTACAATGAGATTCATTCATTAAATATATTAATGCATTAAAAAAAAACATTATAAATGTACATATTATATTCATAATCATTACATCATATACAATGTATACTGGTTATACAGTATAAAACATTTTACTATAGAATGATCATTGTTTATATGAATGAACTTGATTGTTTACTTATTCTCATGTGATACTTTAATCATAATTTACACACACACACACACACACACACGCAAAATGTACCATTAACTAATTTCATTCATTGTTCAATGTTTGTTACATTAGAGCCTACTTCTTTTTATGTTATGTAACTATGGTACATTAATGAAAGTGTTCACCAACTATGAATATATCTATGGAACAATATACAGAATACATCGTTTCTCTTAGATAATATACAATCTTATGTAAACAATATAAACATGATGCAAAGTGATAAATGAAAGGATATTTTTTTATAAATAGAATATATTTTATTGCTGTTGTTGTATGTATTCGTCACAGATTGACCACCGACAGGTACTAATGAGAACCAGGAAATATTAAGTGACTATTTCATCTTAGATTATAATTTCTCGGAAGTAGCATTGACTAATCGTCATACTATATCACAAACTGAACTCAATTACATCCCCCCCAACCCCTGTTAGTAATGATAGGAACAGACTACACTGTCAACGAATTAGAAAAGTAACATTAATACAGAATTGAATTAATGGTGAATTTGAACTAGAGTAACGTCTACATAATCATTTAACCGTAGTTCATAAATGGAAAACGATATACTAACAATTAATGCTGCAGACAGGAGAATAGGGCAAGAGGAACATAATGATAATAGTAATAAAATGTTCGCTTTATATGCAACCAAAATATACGAAATGGTCTACGGAAAGATGATTTTCAAAGATAATCAACATTCCTTAAGTGCTTGGCACATCAGACAAGACAACAGTTACTTAGTCTATACAGAGCTTACAACTTGAGCAACACAAATAGCATAGTTACTTAATTTCCAAAAAAACGTAGTGCATCAGTAGGGGTCCCGATATCGTGAAGAATAGACTCTACAGAATGTGATTTTGATTCCCTACCCCCAATATACCTATCTACATTTACATATATGAGCATCAGTGTTACAAATCTAAACAGATAGCCAGATATCTACGCATTGTCTTTGAATTCTTTAATGATACTTACATTTTCAATATTTTCTCTCTGTGAAACAAAACTTTGTTTTAATTTTAAATAATTAGAAATTGAATTATTTACAAACTTCTATCACTTCTTGGATTTGCTTGAATTTCTAGGATCGCCGTTGTGTAATTAGGTTAAAGCACTTCCATAAATTAGAGTAGTATGTAGAGTAGTATTGATAATTGCATTTTAATGTGTAAACATGTGTAAGTATATTCATATCAATAGTTGTTGGAGGTACTATTTAATAGCATTTGTATAAAGGAGCTACTAGGTTGAACTTTATTCCAAATACATCGCTTTTCAGTAGTCTAGCATTATGTCTAGAATGTAGGTCGTAGCTGAATACCTGAATTCGTACTAAGCTTATGATATCACTGAAGAATAGTAAATCATCATCATCAACTTATTCAGTATAAATCCATATCTATCGGAATTTACTAAAAACGCATATGATGGAGATTGAGATGAAAAATGAAAGTGTTACGTTGGGCCACTACAGAAGAGTAACTAACTTTAGTACTATATCTTAGAAGACTATTTTTCTTATTTAAGTTTTATGTTTTTTAGACACTTTATTCCTGTCATCATTGTGTTTCTCGTTCCGTATCCTCCCGTTTAGAATATTTACCATTAGTGTATCATCTCTTATTTATGAACCATAGTTAATAAGTGGTGTACGCGTTACTTCTATGCACTACCACTATCTCCCTTGTTTTGTATTAATGTTAGATTCCTAACTAATTGACTACGTGATCTGGTTTTGTGTATATATATAAAGTGATGTCTGAAACATAATATGACTTTGTGTTCTTTGAACTCTGGCCTAAGATTGAATGGGAATCGGAAAGACGAGTAGGTACCAGCTAGGCAAACTTATTGGCATTTATTATTACAACTTCGTCCGCATAGGGTTAAATCCATTAGTTGGTTGCATACATCAATTTGGTAAGTTTTAATCGTCATAACAGAAAGAATAAGACAACTCCTATAAAACTAATATTCGTGAAATGGCAGTTTCCAAACGATGATGTTAGTGACTAAATAACACAAATAGTGAGGAAATCACCATAGAAACACCTTTAATATAGGTAAATTATGTCTCTTATCATCTACATATATTATCATTAGAATAATTTTTGAACTTCTTCCATTCATGTATATCTATCAGTTCAACTAATCTTGTGAAGCTAGTAACATTAAGTTCATACCGAAATTCCTAATCTCGTTCTATCATGAACAGTTGATCGGAAATAATAACTCTCTTTCTATCTCCCTTTATTTACTCATCTATTCGATACAAGCAATAATTAACCTTAGATAATTCAAAAGCACCATTTCTTCTCTTATCATCATAATCTAAATAAAAGATGTTACATTATTAAAAACGTATAATAATCACATCAAAGTTGAATTTCACTCCAAGGTCATTACAATTTAAAACAACATGTCTGTAATATACATTAAATTGTATATAAGCTAACTTAATTTGTAGGCAAAAATTATTAATGAATCAATAATAACATTGTGATACAAATTCAAAGAATAAAAACATTTCAAACTAATTCAATGGTTCAATGTTCAATGTTTTGACTGAAACAAGATACTCTTTTTTGAGAAAAAAAATGAAAATAAAGTAAACTTATTCATTGAAAAAAGTTGTTTGTTCAATTTCATAAATTGATAGTAACATGTACTATTTTGTTATTTCATAATCTAAAATGTATGTTACAATTTTACCTGGTTCAATAGTCAATAAAACACCATTTGAGTTTAAATTATCTGCGTTACATTTATGTTTAGTATATAAAGTATAATTATCATAAGAAGGTAATTCAGTTGGCCAATTTAATCTATGCAATAATGAAGTTGTTTTCAATTGATCCGCTGTTAATATCATTTCTTTCATGCCAATAATTTTTATTCCATTAATTAAATAAGTAATATCTATAGTGCATGGTTTAATACTTGTTAAACTATTAGATGATTGTAAATTTTCTAATCGAATTAAAATTTGATTTGATTCTCTTGAATTAGATAAATAAACTTTATTTAATGGCCATGATGTTAAACTTAATAAATGAATATGATTAGGTAGCCCAATATTGAGTCCACTCCAACCATTGACTTGCATTGATTTCGGTTGATGTTTAGCATGCATAAATAATGGAATAATTGGCCGACTTACTAATTGAGCTATTCTTCTATCTTCTAATTCAATATAATCTAATTCATCAAAGCGTATTTTGTGTATTCCACGAACAATTAAACCTTGAAATAATGAAATAAAATGAAAAAGATAAAGAATAACTATGAAATATCTATAATCTGCTAATGATTGACTTGATGACAACGGAATACACAGACACAATAGTATCAGATGAAGTCAAAATGTTGATGTTTTAGAGAGAAACACAGTTTCCTTCTTGACATAGTCGCTCATTAAAAAGTGTACATTCGTATTTATAGTAAATTCAGAAGATAATAAGTGTCTATAATAAAATAATGAGGTATTACATCAAAGTAATGATAAATTGTTTATTCTGGTTAGCGTTTTTTAGCATCATCCAGAATTCTTACGACGGACTACAGTGGATTTACGTGCATGGAGGACAGCTGACAAATGCATTCCCAGTGAGAACCGGTGTCAGACAGGGCTGTCTGCTCTCGCCCTTCCTCTTCCTCCTAGTGGTCGATTGGATCATGAAAACCTCTACATCTGGGGAGAAGCACGGGATTCGATGGACAAGTAGAATGCAAATCAATGGTCTGAACTTCGCGGATGATTTAGCACTTCTATCTCATACACACAGCAAATGCAATTGAAGACAACCAAAGTAGCAGCAACCTCAGCATCAATAGGCCTGAACATACATAAGGGAAAGAGCAAGATCCTCAAATTCAACACAGAGAGAACCGACCTAATCGAATTTGATGGTGAAACTCTGGAAGAAGTGGATACCTTTACATACCTGAGGAGTATCATCGATGAACAAGGAGGATCCGATGCAGATGTAAGGGCAAGGATCGGCAAAGCAAGGGCAGCATTCCTACGGTTTAAAATTTTATGGGACTCCAAACAACTGTCTACCAACCTCAAAGTTAGACTCTTCAATTCGAACGTCAAGTCAGTTCTTCTGTATGGAGCTGAAACGTGGAGAACAACTGCAAATATCATCAGGAGAGTACAGGTATTTATCAACAACTGTCTACGCAAGATACTGAATGTCCGTTGGCCCTAAACCATCAGCAACAGCCTACTTTGGAAGAGAACAAACCAACTTCCAGCTGAAGAGGAAATCAGGAAACGACGTTGGAAATGGATAGGATATACATTGCGGAAATCATCAGACTGTATCACGCGACAAGCACTAACTTGGAATGCTGTTGGAAAACGGAAAAGAGGAAGGCAAAAGAACACACTGCGTCGAGAACTGGAAGCAGACATAAAAAGGATGAACAGTAACTGGAGACAGCTGGAAAGGATTGGTGGGGACAGAGTTGAATGGAGAATACTAGTGAGCGGCCTATGCTCCTCCGAGAGGGGTAACAGGCGTAAGTAAGTAAGTAAGTAAGTAAGTAATGATAAATTAGTAACACTCATAAGTGCCTCACCCCACCCCAACAAAGTGTACGTATATGTCGGAGTGTCGTCATTCATTTCTTTAAGTAAATTATCTACAACAGTAGTGTCATTATATAACGAAGCTGTTAACATTTGTTAAACGTCCTTGAGTATAGAATGGGACAAATCGAAATAACGGTCATTAACATGTAATAGATTATTATCAACTTAACTGATATTAAGTAGATGAAGAACAAACGGTAATAATCACTTGTAAAATAATTAGAACAAAGAGTAAAGAATATGAGAGTGGGTATTATTACCATGTTGAAATCAAAAGTTGAATATACTTATTTTGATTACAAAAGATCAGGCTGCAATTATTGGTTTATCAGTGCCTCAGACGTACACAAATGTCTTGTGCACTTGTGCACCCTTTGAATCAGTTTCTCCAACAAAGTAAATGATTTTTAAGGCTGATTTCCTGGGTAGAACATCACCCAAACCCATCAAATGCTAAAGAATTGAGCTATTAATAGATTTCCTGTATCCTTTAGCTAACACTGCAGATTAGTGTTTGGGTATCCCTTTAAATAATGCACACTAAGCGAAGCTGATATACATTGTCTTGCAGGAAGAAGTAAACCATTGAACATACAATGGGTTAAACCAAAACCGTATTCTCTCCTTCACATTTCGTCAGATGAGGTTTCTGCTAGAGAATACAAATCGAAGCTCTTCCAAACAAAATATTCATTGAAGAGATTATGAGTGTTGGTTTCTAAGGATTTCTGATGTCGTGTTCCCTTTGAATTCAATTTCAATAAATATTACTATTCTCAGCACAGTGGCTATACTTCACAATTTGTTGTTTTGGTTTTAGGTTCTTGTCAATGGATCTGTGGGGATAAATTCATCCTCAATAACAGTCTGTAAATTTGATCCTATTTATCATATATTGTATAAACCGTGTATATTCGTCTAACCTATGAAGATAAGAAGTGAACTGAATTAGTTTCTCCTTAGTAGCAGCTAACTTTGAAAATTGGCATTCTATGTTTATTCTATGTCGGTTATCTATAAATCGACATTTTAAGGGTCCATCTGGTCTTCATTTCAACAAAACGTCAATAAAATAGAATCCCGAATTATCCTCCCATTTCCATAAAAACCTGATAAGAAAATGATCATGGTTGAATTCTGAAAGAATTTAATAAGCTGAATTTATTCACTGAATACAATGAAGGTTTCATCCATATATCTTTTATGAAAACAGAACATATCTGTTGTATTTTAGGGAACTAGTTTTCAGAATGTTTGCTAGAATAGAAGCATGAAGTGATCTCATTCCGACACCATTAACTTACTTATAGAATTCATCATAAAATTTTAAATGCACGTTCAATGTACATCGTAACAATAATTCATTCAGGCAAAGCTGAGCAATGCTAACGTTGATCTTGTCATTTTCAATATACTCACAAAAGAAGCATATTATTTTTTGCTAGACGAAAGTATGTGAAAAGAGAAGCAACGTCTAAGAAAATCATTCTCTTTCCGGAAATACTGAAGTTATCTAGTTAGTCTACATAATCAATGGGATAAGTAGTAATGCACCTGTTGATCTGTTTTCTGACTAGTGATGTAACAGAGAGTTATTCTTCTGCATTAAAGGACAGAAAAGGACCACCTTATCATGGACTTCAGTAGGTCATATACACGTGGAACAGGGAAACCTTATAGTCATTATTGTTTCCTACATTCTGTTTGTTTTACATGTTATCAACACTTATTCTTCATCTTCCTAGGATCTATCAAGTTGATAATTTTCAGTAACATATCTTGATTACATTTTGAAGACTGTTATTTTGACTTGTTTCACACAATACTTGAGAACTTTAGATGAATGTTAGTAACTTCGTTATGTAACGACACGACACATCCTTAAATGACTACTTGAGGAATTCATGAACGTCTTCCCTCCTTTCAAACCCCACTTATTTGGATACTTGAGAATGTGACTAGTTTATGATTACTTTAGTGTAATGCTTCTCCATTTTATTATAGACACTTAACAATTTCAGAATTTACTACAACTACAAATATTACGTCCTCTCGTGGGTGACTTCTTTGAGAAGGAACTGTGTTCTTCTCTAAAACGCCTTTACTTTCATTTAATAATAAAATAGGCTTATTTAATTGTGTCTTTTGAAATAAAGATTTTGATGTTACTTTTTAGTCTTACAGAACTTCCTGAAGATGTTTGATAAAGAATTTTTGACTAATCAATCATCAGCCTATTCGCTTATGAGAGGTCCTAAACATGAAAAGCCAGTCAACCATTTATTTATAAACAAAGTCAAGTCTAGTGCAGCTTCCAGTTAACCCGTTCCATAATAACATGATAAAAAATAAACTTACTAGATGACTAAGGAATATATAGATATATTATAGTAACAATGATACACGACGATATACGGATAGACTAAATATTGAGGATGAAGTTAAATAAGATGACTGACATTGAGCCACATTATCAAGTAACATCACATTAGCCCAAATAAGGTAGTCTACATCTACCAACAAAGCCCAGTGACTTCATGATCTGCTTTCATGGTTGTTGGTCCAGAGGTTCTTTTCCTGCCTTCCTTAACATCAGCCGACATCAAAGTAGGCGGTGATGCATATTTCAACAGTTTAGTAATGATTTGCAATCACAACAACAGATATGCTAACTTTTCCTTATATCTAATCCAAGAAGTAATTCGAAGACAATTATAATCAAATTCCTGAAATAGATGTATGTTTTAACTTTCATAAAACACATTTCACAATTACCAAGTAGTACACTTGTCCTTTGGTTGACAAATGTATATTTTATCTATCTCACAAATGAATAAAGTTGGCGAATGCTAAGCGACGTTTCTGAATCCATGATTAGATTTCTTTACACATTGACCAGTATCCAAGATAAAAGAAACAATCAGTGTACTCTACTACTTAGTTTTAATTAGAACATAACTAGATGTGGAACATTAAGTGGTTTTATTCATCATTCAGTTGATGTTTATTCCTGAAAATTAACTTTAAATTTTAAGTTACTTTTCATTTCGTTGGAGTTTTTTTTACTGTGAATTCGACTTTGGCATTTTAACCATGACTTATGTTAATAAAGTAATTGATATTCAAGTGATTATCATTTTTTACATCAAAGCGACAGGGACTGTGAACTTTGAACAAAGTAGATTGATCAAATCAATAGAGACTGCCGATAGCTACGTCTTTCAAACATATTCAACATCAAATTTTTAAACTGAGATGAGAAAGATCCTTAATAAGGACGTTATTAGTGTAAATAACCTAGTTCATATATATATATATATATATATATATATATATATATATATATATATGACATTCGTACGTTAGAATTACGATCTATCAGCTATGTTTTCTGATTATCCAGACATCCTTCTTACTTTACATAGTTGGTAGTTTGTGACATTAGGCAACCCTACTGGTTACTTCAATAAATTCGACTTATAGACCACAACATTAAATACTTAATGGTAAAATGATATTCAGTCGGATGAATCATAACTCAAAATAAACAAAGCACATTATAATCAAAAACTATCCTGTTTTTGAGTGCCATTGTTATATTGGAATCGAAATCATAATCCACAAATTCCACTCTTTGTAATATCTGAACTCCTACTGTTAGACTGCATTTTCTGAACATTTTACAACTATGATATCTGTATTGCTTAAATTGTGAGGTTTTCATAGACTGCCTAATTGTTATCATATCTGTTTTCCTTCCTCAATTATTACAACCTTATTATGATCTCATTATCCTGAATTCTGAACACAACTCTTCTGATTCAGTCTTTAGTGTATTTTGTATATTCTTTTACTATCTGGTCCAGTAAATGATATATAAAATTCATTTTTTCATTCACTAGGCTATTTGGTCTTAGCTCCCATTCCTCAGTGCTTGTACTTTCAACTTATATTCCTAAAATGGTTTTGGTTGCGTTCGGCTTATTGCAACTAATCACAGTTTTCCAAGTCGGTCAAGTTACAGTCGTAACCCAAGTCCTATTGGCTGATTTTCCTCCAGGTCACTTTTCGAAGGTTATTTAGTTATTGTGTATACAAATAAATAAAAGAATGGTAGTTTCGTTTGTTCCAGTTAGATCAACGGATTTATCATAATGACGCTTAGTTCCGACAAAATGTACGTTGAGTTAACTTAAGTATTGAGGCATCAATTTAATGATAACACACTAATGATGAGTTCTTCTTTATGCTGCCAGTTTAACTATATGTGTGAAGCTAATAATACAGTCTATCTCTTCGTATGATCTCTATTTTGCAAATTTTACAGTGGGATTCAGGAAAGTAATTTCATCCTGGATGATCGATGGTTGTCCTTTGTTCTAACAACGGAAAATTGGAAACTATTACTTATATTTTCATACCTCATGAAAAAGTTAGTAATTATATGAACTAAAAATTTTAAAAAAACTTCTGATTCTGAAGAGCTGCAAGCAGCACGAAATCTAGGTCATTCTTAGTATCCTAACGACTTATTTCAACTGACTTAACATCAACAATATTGTAGTGATAAGCCACTATGACCAATAACTGTGAAAATTCAGTCTGCAGTAATCTTTAGTCAATCTAAACACTAGACATTACTTAGTTATCAACTAGGGTAGAGTGCTACTATACTCAAAGCTGTAAGCTGCACTACATTTATGCATATTCCTTTAAAAATAATTCTAGAAAAAGTCCTGTTTGAAATTAATCAATCAATGCCAGTTACTCCTCGTAGAGCATATGACAGTGACTAGGATGATCGAATCAACGCTGTCCACTGCTCTCTTTCCTACTTCTTCACATGTTTTTATTTCATTCTGATAGCCATGTCTGTCTCCAATTCTCAAAGTAGTGTGTCTTTTCGTCTCCATCTTTGCCTTTCAACTCGACGATTCCAAGTTAGTGCCTGTATTGTGACACCGTTTCATGATTTCCGGAATGTGTGCCTACCGACCTCAAGTGTCGTTTCCTAATTTCTTTCTTGGAAGGACTTTGGTTGATTTGTTGTCAAGTACAATAGGTTATTGCTCATGGTATCTGGGCAATGGATCTGGGGTATCTTGTGCAGATTGCTGTTTATAAATACTTGCGAACGATGCATTTCGTCGTTCTCCGAATCTCAGTTGCAAACAGCAGAAATGTCTTGATGTCTGCATTAAAAATTGTTACTTTTCATTTTGACTGACAGCTGCTTTATGTTCCAAAGGAATTTTAACTGTGGAAATTTCGCCCTTGACTTGCCAATCCGTGCCTTCACATTTGCATCAGATTATCCCTATTTATCGATGATGATGCTGTCTATGTATATTGAAGTTTCCATATCTTCACTTTTGAAGGCTAAATATTAAATACTAATGAACATTTAGTGTTCACAATTTATGTATTTTTATATATTATATTATAATATCAGTTAAGGAAGAATTACTTAAGAATTGCTTACCTCGTCCGTCTAATCCATTCTCCATCAATGGTTCACTAACACCGAAACCATCATCACGCACTAAACGACGATGTAGCATCAATTCTATTTGTCCATCATGTAAACTTGTTCCACCATGAGCGCGATCTGTGTAAATAGCTAATCCTAATGGGACTCCCTCATCTTCCAGGGGATTTTCGTTTGACTTATGTAGTATAATATTTTTTAGCATAATTCTATTTACTACTGGATAATAATTACCAGCTATATTTTCTGTTTCAGTGAAATTTATTGGAAGATTCCAGTCGATCCTTTTATTACGTAATCGCTTTATCATACGTCTACCTGATGAATCGGTGAAAAATTCACCTAATTTTATCGACAATAAAGCAAAGAAATTGAGATATAATGAATACATTACCCAATAAAGTAACAAATTAATATTCTATACTGTAAGTTGTCAAGGTTGTTTTGTTTAGTACAGAGTGGTATGGGTTGAGTACCAATCAAAGCTAGAAAGCATTAAATTGACCGTTCGTCCTATTATGATACTCTTCTTGTAGTGTCAACCCTCGATCCCGACAGAGGATACAATCTTTGGCCATCAGGTCTTATGCCGAATGCTTAATCATTTTCGCTCCGACGGGCCAGTCGGTGTCCAGTGAAATAATTCCCACTCCCCTCAATTTGTGGAATAACACAACGATTATCCATTGTCATCGGTGATAGCTGTCTCACTTACGACATATCTAAACTTCATCAGTCATGATTTCTCGGTAGAACTTCAAGAACATCTTGAAGTTCATCAGTGTAGAGCTGATTAATATAAGTGAATGTAGGTGGTTTTGCGAATCGAGATTTTTATTTAGTGTAGTTGTTAATGTTCGTTACAGACAGATGTTAGATGAGTACCACTGAAAACTAGGGAGAAGAATAGAGAGTGTATACTGTTGAAGAGTGGCATAATAGAACGAAACGGCTGCCCGATGTTTAGCTTTTCTTAACTTACTATTTCCAAACTAGGACGTAGAGTGATTCATCTATTTGTAGCTATCACTGTTTCTTCAGATAAGTGCAGTCAACGTTTTTGGTTTATTAAAACCTTCATTGACACTTACCACGTGAGGTTTTTGAGCACGTATAATCAGGTCTTCAGTATTGTTGTTGTTTATCCTGTTTTTAGTTATGTGATGACTGTCGATTATGACTCAGTATTACCAGTTCATTGACACTTACACCGTTACACTAAAATAGTGACCATTTTTATTACTATTAATTAAAATTAGATAAGGAGTAAGACATTAAAATGGTTGCAAAGATTAGTAACTAAGAAGAGGGGATGGTTTTGGTAAATTTTGCATAGAGTGAGTTGATTGATCTATTTGTGGAGCTTTCGATATTATTATAGACCACTTCAACATTTGATCAAATTGAGCTATTCCAATATATCCAGAAATAACCAGTAACTCATTTAATCGAGCTTGAATTTAATCGATTGTTATGGATCCAGTTGCATTTGAATTTGATATTTCAAAATAATCTTGGTTAGGGAACTGCCAAATACCAAGAAGTATCAGACATTTGTTTTGTCTGAGATATATGATTTCACCACGGGAGGGGCGGGGGGATTAAGTCTGCAACCTTAATGTTTCGTAGTGAATGCTTAAAATCTAGAACAATACAAGATTAATATTTCTACTTTTAGTTCATTTTCATCCATAGTTAGTTACCACATGTTTATCATTGCTGAACTCTGTTAGCCATACCTTTTCATCATACTTACTTACTTACTTACGCCTGTTACCCCTCTCGGAGGAGCATAGTCAGCTCACCAGTATTCTCCATTCAACTCTGTCCTCACCAATCCTTTCCAGCTGTCTCCAGTTACTGTTCATCCTCTCAATGTCTGCTTCCAGTTCTTGACGCAGTGTGTTCTTTGGCCTTCCTCTTTTCCGTTTTCCAACAGGATTCCAAGTTAATGCTTGTCGCGTGATACAGTCTGATGATTTCCGCAATGTATGTCCTATCCGTTTCCAACGTCGTTTCCCGATTTCCTCTTCAGCTGGAAGTTGGTTTGTTCTCTTCCATAGTAGGCTGTTGCTGATGGTTTCCGGCCAACAGACATTCAATATTCTACGTAGACAATTAATAATAAATACCTGTACCCTCCTGAGGACGTTTGCAGTAGTTGTCCACGTTTCAGCTCCATAGAGTTGAAATGTCTTGACGTTCGAGTTGAAGAGTCTAACTTTGAGGTTGGTAGACAGTTGTTTGGACTCCCATATATTTTTCAGCTGTAGAAATCCTGCCCTTGCTTTGCCGATCCTTGCACTTACATCTGCATCGGATCATTCTTGTTCATAGATGATGCTTCCCAGGTATGTAAATGCATCTACTTCTTCCAGAGTTTCACCACCAAGTTCAATTGGGTCGGTGCTCTCTATGTTGAATTTAAGGATCTTGCACCTTTTCATCATAGCTGAATGAATTGCCTCTCCAATTTATTGAATTACAGATGAATCATGATATTAATTGAGTATTGTGGAGACTGACTATCAATGTTGTACTTGTTATTTATGTTTTTCAAATAAGTAATTCATAACAATAGTAGTGTACATTTCAAGGAACTATTTAATGAAAATAAAATTACCTGGATTTTTAATGAATATATTAGTATTATTCACTGTATAACGTATTACTAATTCACGACTATTTGTATATCCATCATCTGGTATAGGACCTGCTGTCCATTCTACTTCTAATTCACCATTATTATAAAGACGTATAACTAATGATGCCCATGATGCATAAGTTAGATGAAATTCTTTAACGCATGATCCTTCTATAACCTGAAGTAATGCAAAGTAAAACAAAAATGAATGAACATAGACTTAGCAACATGAGTTATATGATGATTGATGATATCCTAACATAATAAACTAAATGATCAGTTAGAAAGTTAAAATGCTTTTGAATTCTTCTTTTGCGGTACTCATCTATAGCTAATATTTTACACAACAGTTTACCTCATGAAAACATGAACTAGTCTCTGTTGAGATATGCTCATTCTGAGATGATTACCTTAATACAAAGGGAGTTTATAAGTGTGACTAAAGTTATATTGTAATCTATAAGTGGAGTCGAAGGCATGTGTTTAGCTTTGCTTGGGACTGGTTAACTAAATGTACTCGTATCCCATCACTTAAATTTAAACAGCAATTTAATGACTTAGGAGTGAACGCGATGGTGTTTGACATGAGAGAACTGTCAACAATACGAATACATGAAAAAATAGCTTACGAATCTCAAATATCACCTAACCTGAGTACCAAATTACTTTTCACAACCGCGATCTAACATGAATGGTATGAATGATAAGTTTGTATCCAATGCTTAACATGAAAGTTTAGATATTCTCATTTTCCCTTTAATTGAAATGAATATTGCCCAATGAGTACAAATTTTCACACCACTTTAGTAGTAATAGTAGTATTAGGTTTTATGGTATTCGTCAGGCTATAGCCGTAGAGAACTGATGCATTGTATAGTATTCAAATTCACATCACCCAACTTTACAAACAGAAACTTCACCCATTTAACTAGCCTCATATACTTTGATGGTTGTGCTTACAACACAGTAACTCATATTTCACAGTGTGACCTACCAGTATACAAATGATGGTTTGTTCTCTGAAGTAATTCTTACAACAGCCGGCAAATCAAAAGACATTATTGAGTAAAGATTACTAACCATTTAGTATATACAAACAACTATTACGAAATGTATGTTGAAGGTAGCAAATCTTCAATTCTCAGAAAGAATCTAGCATACATAAGTAAGTGACCAAGTTGTCATACTACAAAAGCACGGCTAGATCGAATTCGCAATATTAATATTACAATATAATTTAGGAAGAAGGTCAATCATGCAAAGAGAATGTCCCAACCATCTCAGTCGATGAAGGTTTACGACCTCTTCGACTAGTCTACTATATTTTTCTAGCACTCTGTATCTTTCGCCAGCATTCCTTATTCGTCTATTCCATGATATATGGGCTATAACTCGAAGATTTCTATGATCAAAGATCTGGAGTCAACAGATACCTCCTATTTCCATGAACCTTCTTTTGTAGCCATTAGTTGAAGTACAACAAACTGTTGTAGATTGCACTTATTCTTTCATTGCGAGATGGATACTTTAACTACTCCACATGTGGAGCAAGTTGTTAGAGTTGAGTAAGCTTTTTAATTGCCCATTGACACTTCGCAAACAAAAATCAACCAAGATTGGTTAATGTAACTCCTGAAATATGTAAAATTATGTATTCACTCAGCTATTTCACTACTTATGTCTAATGTAGGTGATGATATAGACCATTTACATTTAGAGGTAATGAAACGCATCCTAAATATGCTCGCAATGTTACTCAAAGTGTTTATGAAACTCTGAATATTGTCACCATCCTCAAGGATCAGGATAATATTGTCTCTGTATTATAGATTGATTAGTGTGTTTCTTCGAAAATTTCTGATTTTTGAGAACTTAAATGAAAAAAATGTGTAACTTCTAGAAGAACATCAATGACGTAACAGATGGACTCATAATAAATTACTCAATGAAAACTGCCGTTGAATTTTGAAAAAATTAATTCTGAAATATCAGAGTATACAAAATGTTTACAGTGCGTTTATAAATGCATTGAAAACAATTAGGAATACTTGGATCGTGGTTTTTAATGGAACTCATAATGGTGATTTCATGTAATTTGGGACTAGTCAGCTGGATATCCCCTTACATCGTAGCATTGATATTCAACCTGAGATTAATCAATGATATCGAGTGGTGAATTCTTACCGTTATGTACCTGAGCAATGAAATATTTCTTTGTAATTGAATGTTGTAGCGATAGTTTAATTTTTTCAGTTTGTGTCGTAGATGATCACTGCTAAAGAGTTTTACAATAGGCCGAAACAGCTGTCCATTATTTATTGGTTTCTAATGGTGGTCTAACTCAAATCAGTTTATGATCTAAAAATGAGATTTTTCTTTAAGGTAGCTTTCAAAGACTATTAGTTTATCGTACATATTGTTTTTACTAAGTGTTTTCCATGCGTTATAGAATAAATGGAATTCATGATGCATTTGTAATTTGTAAGTTGTCGCTCGCATTATCTAGGACCACCGAATATAAATTAATTAGGCTAGACGCCGGATATTAGGGAAAGGTGGTAAACCAGTCGATTAGGTTGTAAATCTTCATCGACTAAGGTGGTTGGGACATGTATCACGTATGTCTAACCATCGTTTACCTCAACGCGAGATGATGACTTATATAGGAGTAGGATGGAAGAGAGTTAGGACCGGCCAAACCAAAGGTTGGCGTCAGCCCACAAAGTCACTGACTGCTGGATTAAGTCGTGTTGGTAGCTACAGACTATCTGGTTAGGGTCCTTGAAAATGCCGTAACCAGTGGTTGGAAACTATATGTTCACCCTTCTTTGTTTTCGTTATTATTATCATCTAAGTAACTTCTACGTTCACTAATGTGGTGTTAACCTCGTTGTGTTTTTGAGGTATGGCAACTTGGACCGATGCGCACATGTACTAGGTTCTATGTTGATCATGCATGCATACATACATACATAAATATATAGTTTTCCCTGGTTTAAGCCACCTTATCAATAGATTTGAAACCTTGAAGTTTTCATCAATTCTTCGGTTGATGGGAATCCTCTATGAATCCTTTCTTTCATTATTAAATTAATCATCAAAATATACTACACTAACTTGTTCACAACAATGATCGACTTTGAAACTGGTTATCAATCTTATTGTAATAATCATCAATGACGACTATACATCACATAATCAAGTTGACAAAGTTTTCAAGTTTCCACTTTTAGAATTGTATTGTATGGAAATAAAGAACTGTCAGATATTATCTCTGGAACTCAATCTTCATGACATTGAAATATGTAATATTAATCTGTATCTGCTTAACATTCAGTGAATATAATATTTGTACTGCTTAGATTGTCAGCATTCCAGGAACTTATTAATTATTGTCACATTCATTACCGCTCTCCAATTGTTGTAATTTTATTATGAGCCTATTATTCATGTTCCAGTAAACAATTTCCCTGTAGTTTAATCTTTATTGTGTTTTGTAATTTCACTTACGTTTTAGTTTGTCATTTAATCTAAATAAACCATTGTTTCTAATGATTTAATAAGTTGACACTGAATCCACTTTAGTGGTATTGTTATCTCTGGGTATTTACCATTTGGGAGGTATTTGCAACCAGTCCACATTTATGCATTTCTGGTCAAAATTAACACTAGTTAGTCACGACAATCAGTCAGTCAGTCAGTCAGTTACAACGTAGAACTTGGTACATGCGTACATCAGTTCAAGTTGCCATGCCTCTATTAGCAGATAAAGATTAAATTGTCGGACCAAATCCCAGAGTAGGGTAAGGTAGTAACAGACTAAGTACTAATGGAAAGGCATAGAGATCAGAGATGAGATTTGAGATAAAAAGTGATTCAGTAAAGAGAAAATTATAATAAGCTCAGAAATTAGTATCTGGAGGAAGACAAGGAGTGGATGCACCTGCGCCATTGCAATCGATTTTGAGCCATATCACGACAATCACTCTATCATTACAGATTTTAGATTAATAATTTACATATTACATACTCACTAAGCTGACTTCAAGATTCTAAACTTGGTGCATGACAATGTCACATACTAAGATGAAACACATAGTAACTACTTACCTCCCCACCCCTTCCCACCTTGTTCACCGGATTCACAACCCACTTAAAGAATGTAATTAAAATTTAAAAAAAAACAAAACAAGAGAAGACTTACTTTAACTGATGGTTCTGTAAATCTATGTATAAATGTACCATATTTTGGCAAGAATATATAAGCACCAGATGATTGTGGATATGATGTTTCACCATAATAATACAACATTTCAATTGATAAATTCATAGATAAACCAGTATTTAAATGTTTCATTGTTATAATTACAGGATTTTCAAGATTATCAATTAATTGTACATTGAATTGAATTGTTCTTGATATTGACTGATCCATATGTACAGTTGTTGTTGTTGTTGTTGCTGTTGTCATAGGCAACAGATTAGGAATTGTATGTAATTGTCTAATATATTTTAAACTTAAATGATTATTTATACTATTTATAGAATTATGATTATAAGTAGTATTATTAAGTGCTAAATAAAATAAATTAAATCCCATTGGTGATAATGATTTAGCATTGAATAAAATTTCATAATTAGCTAAATGTTTATCACTTTGTCTTTCAGGTATATTTAATGTACGTTCAGTAATTGGTATTAATTGATATTGTAAGTTAGTAGTATGTTCAATGTTTAACTGGTTGGATGATGATGATGGTTTTATGCGTAAATCATTTAATATCACTTGTAAATTGATTGAATGATCTTCTGGAATATAGATTGGTAAACGTATCCATGTAGATGATTGTTCCCAAGCTAATGGATTATATAATATAATGAATATACCACCTTCATTTGAATGAATTAAATGTGGTTGAAATCCTTCAGTTGCATCACATAAACTAATATTTAATAAATTGCAAAAGATAACATTAGATTTATCAATAAATGGTTTCAATGTTGGCAACAATTGAATTAATGATTGACTAATTAATAATTGACCAAATTTTGTAGCTGTTGATAATCTCCATGCATAATCATTAGCAACATGTTGTTTTTCTGTACCAGATACAGCATCATGATGTTGTAGAACACCAAGTGTACGTCTTAATGAATCAATTAATTCATCTGTTGTAATTTGTTTTTGATAATCATAAATTTGTGATAAATGATCAACATGTAAATGTACCTAGAAGATGTTAGATATAAGGTAGAAAATTGTGGAATGAATAAGTAAGAGATACAGAGAGAAACTACTTTCAGTAACAGGAAAAGTTTTCAGCAGACTGTTGTTAAACAGAATGGAAGATTCAGTTGACGCTCAATTTCCAAATCAATAGGCTTTATCCTGTAAGGTTCGATCGTGCACTAACCGAATCACGATACCATAGATCATAGTCAAACAATCATTTGAATGGAACTCATCACTTAGCATCAACCTCCTTGGCTGTAAGAAAGCATTTGATAGTGCAGACAGAGAAAAAAATTATGAAGTCTTCTTCGACACTATGGTGTACCTGATAAAGGACATAGTCAGTAGAATTAAGAATTTTTACGATAGCCTACAATCCTAAATCGTGCAAAAGGGTGGGGCAGCTCATAGATTTATTGCAAATGAAAACAGGGCTGTTTACTCTTGCCTTTCTCACTCTCTCTCTTTTGATGATTCACTGAATTATGAAAACCACAACATCACAGATAAACATGGAATACAGTGGACAACATGGATGTAACTGGAAAATTTGTAATCTAAGGATAACCGACTTAGCTCCTCTCTCCTACACACAGCAACAGTTGCAAGTAAAGACAGATAGCATAGCAGGGGCTTCCGCAGCTAACAATAGGCCTCAACACAAACAAGTGGAAAAGTAACATCCTTAATTGCAACACAACGAGCAACAACCCAATTACATTTTACGCAGAAATTCTGGAAGATTTGGAAACTTTTAAATACCTGGGCAGTACCATCATTAAAAATCAAGGAAAATCTGACGCAGATGCGAAGACACGAATGTTAAAGCAAGGGTATCCAATTTTAAAACACCAAATTCAGAATTTAAAAAACAAACATCAAAACAGTTCTGTTGTATGGAGCTAAAACTTAGAGAGCTGAGAAAAGTATCATTCAAAATATACAGGTAATTATAAACTGTTGTTTGTGCAAGATACGCCGGACCCTCCGGCCATTTACCATCAGCAACAACCTACTGTAGATGGCAACAAATCAACCACATTCCATCTGGGGAGGGAATCAAGAAAAGACGCTGGAGGGGAGATGGATAGGACAAACATTGAGCAAATCATAAAACTGTGTCACGATACAGGCACTAACTTGGAATCGTCGAGGTGAAAGGTAAAGAAGGAGACGAAAGAACACATTTCTTCGCCAAGTGGAGATAGACATGACTAGCAGAATGGATATAACTTGGGGAGAACTGGAATTGAGATTGAAGACTGAGTTGGTTGGAGAATAGTGTTTGATGGCCTATACTTTATGTAGGGTAACAGGCATTGTTTAATTTATTGACTAATCCATTTGTGCTTTATAATGTGAGGTAACTAACATAATGAAAAACTTTCAATGAAGATGTTGACAACGTAATAAATCCTTACCGTACGTTATGACAAACTGCTAAATCAACTTGTCAGCAATGATTCAGACTATTCTTATGAACATGTGTGTTAATGATCATATTCAAGCATGTTGCCAGTAATTTTACTGATTACTTTGTTCGGTTGACCCAGAGATCTGTGGTTTGAGATCGAGTAATGGTGGATGTGGGAGATCAAAGTACTAGCAACTTATAACTATGCTTTTAGAAATTAATATTTCCAAAAATTGAAGATGTTACATGAGAAAATGGAACACTTAGTAGTGGATTTATTAATGAAAAGATGGGACTGTTATAATTTCTACTTGCATTGTTGATATATAGAACAGTATAATTGTATGACTTCAACAGCGTAAACTTCTGACTTTTATCAGATGAAGTAGTCATGAATGAGGATTAAAGCTAAGTAATTAAACCATCCAGCTTAGAGGATCCAGTAAAACTAAAACCATAACTATATGTTTTCCTACTCTTTATCATATTACTTAAGAAAACTAGGAACAAAGCGACGCAAACAATTTGCTCATTTATTTAAATCTATCAACTTAAGCCGCTTACCTCTTCAAAACTACCTTGGTATCATTATCTCTTTATGCATTCAAGAGGTCAGAACGTCAGATCTTTCGAATTTCTAATCTTGATATTTTCTCATATTTCTTATTATTTGGCCTCGTATGCCGTTGAACCCAAGATCCAAAAAACCCATATCCTTTGGTAAATCAGCCTGATGTTTGTCAAGTACTTTATAATACTGTTAGGATTCTACCTATCTAGTTGTAGTGGGATTACTAATCTAGGTGACTTGACATCACTAACAATATGTAGAGACAGAAGCTTGTCCTCGGAGTAGTCCTCAAAAGGCTTTATTTCATACTTGTTAGCAAGATGTACTTACAGTCTCTAAAAAGAAACTCATGCTGTTCGCGGATTTAATCCCAGATCATCCAGTTTCATAGTCTCAGACCGTTACCGCTGATTTATTTGAGCAGCGGCTGAAGCTTCGCGGATAGTATCCTATTATTTAACAACGCAATGGTGATTTACTGCGTCAATCTACACTGTTGATTATTATGTTTTTCTAATAATTTAAAATATGTTGTAACATTGGTTAGACAACCAGTGAAAACCAAGAAGCACCATACAACTATATTTTTCTAGAACTGGGCTCCTCACCAGTCAGCATTTCACCTAAAATCAGCCTCCGCACACTTCATTCATCTAATAAAAACAGGATCGTTTAACTTTCCGACCTTAAGGTAAACTATCTCAACTCCATACTTGACTTAAGCATCTGACAGACTAAAACTCTAATGACATCAAAAATGCATAGATTTTCAATTCATTAATTTCGTAGTTGAATCGAAGTGGTTTTGTGGAGATTGGTACGATGTTCGGTTGACTGTATTCGTTAAAGATTAATATTGGTTAGGTACCACTAAAAACAAGAAGATATTGGACAGCCGTTTCATACTTGAGTGGAACTCCTCAGCAGAAGGTGGCGACATACAGAGTCGAACGCAATGTCATTAAGTTTTATAGCAAACATCTAACAATTTTTACGAATGAGCCAGCCAATGTCCAGGGGTAAAATTTTTGCGTCCATCCATAATTAGACTTCAAAATTATTGTGAAATTAACTCAAACATAGAATAATTTATTGAATACATTTTACTAGTGACAAATCGGATTACTAACATACTGTGAGAGTAGTATTTGATTGTTAAACAATGGATTATATTCAGTATGCACACTTTTGATTAGTTACATCTACTAAACAAATTCATCCATTGTCTTATAAAGAATTTCTACGAATATTTCTGAAGATATAAACATTTTGATAAACTTTGTAATCTACTGATTAATCGCCACAATAGAGTAGTATCTAAAAGTAAAGTATAGTGAACATCATACTATGGTCATCCAAAGTCTCAAATTGATTTCCCTGTTGCCCTCTTCTCCCTTCCCACCTCCCTACGTAAAATAATCCTTACACTGTTGAATATTCAACTAGTTAATTATTGTTTGCAATGAAAATTATGAGAGTATGCCTAATCCTAATAGTTTTTTCAGAGAAGAATATTTCATTCCATGTAGATCACTGAGTGTTCTTAAAAACCTTAATGTTCTAGTAGTAGTAGTAGTCGTAGTAATAATAATAATAATAGTGGAACGCATTCATGGAAATTATCATCACCAAATTTAGACGCTTTAAGAGAGAAGTTAGTTCAGATCATTCAGTCTTATTACACTATTAAATGTAAAGATATTTTTACTGTAGGCAGGTGATTCTGTTTTCATTGACCATTTTGTTTTAGATTGTTAAGGATCTCAGAAATGTTAAGTACTTGTAGCATTGTCTGGAAGTTCTATGACGCTCACCGATAAAAAGTTCTATGGTAGGACAAGATCAGTGGTTAGTACATTATAGTTTTCAATGGTTGCATTGTTAAATAAAACATATTTTGAAGCAATTAGGTTACTTGAATTAACGTGGTTTTGTGGCGTTACTTAACACGTTCAGCTATTTGCCTCCATCACAAAATGACTTTGGGTAGGTATTAATAAAAAAACCCAGCTCAATCAAACCAAAGAACTTTAGGCCACAAAATGAACGTTTGACTGTTTGCACCACTGGGCCTACTAATTTTCAGTGGCAGAATTGTAAGCTTCCATATATTCTATGGTGAAACTAAGGGTACGCACTGTTGAGCAGTCCGATATTCAATCAGGCTACGCTGGTTAAAAACTTGATAGTTTGTAAGCTATAAATTCAGAAGACCAAAGTTAAGCCTATGATGTAAGCCGCAACATCTTCAATCTGAATCATCACAATACACCAAGTAAAGTAGATGCATTTAAATGCGCTAAAAAAATCTACACAATAATAAACACTGAACTCTGTTAGAATAACTGCTGCCAGTCATTTACAATCGGATTTTCGTATACAAACCACAGATAACCAAACTTCACACTTGTAAAACGGTTTCTACATTGTGAATAAAATGAAATTTCATCTTGTACTCAAAGTAAATTATTTATCTCGGAAATCGTGTCAGTCGATCCTAGGGAGTTGGCATCTGACGAAATCTAGCCCTTCTAAATTTAAAAAGACTCTCCAGTACTTATCGACTTTCTTCACTTTTTGCATAAGCTAACTATCCGCCTTCCAATGAAAGGCCAATTGCACTCTACAGCGATCTGTTTAGTTTTAACCGATGGATGCAAAACATGGTTCATGTGAATCGGAGATATGTGCAAGCTCTAGGTCTTTGGTCATAGAAATCTTCGAATTATGCCCCATACATCATGGGACGAGGGAATAAGGAATGGTGATGTTAGATACAAAGTACTAGAAAAACTTGGAAAAACAGTCAAGAAACTTATAAATCTTCATCAACTGAGATGGATGTGACAACGAATGAGTATGATCGACCACCTCCTGATTCGTTGTTCGATGATGACTGCATGGAAGTAGAATGGAAAAAGGGATAGGGCATCCAAACCAAAACATGGCACCACTCTGTAGAGTTATTGACTGTCAACATAACTCATGTTAGCAAATATAGCCTACCTGATTGGGATTGGAGTTACAACCACGATAATTAACCGAAAACGCTGGGTGAGACGGCTCAGAATCGATGACAGTCATGCAAAAGTATTCATTCTCTGTCTTCATCTAGATCCTAAATTTCATTATTTCTTCCTATATCCATCTACTTCATTCCTTCCTGTTGAACTACATCGTGGTGTAGATCTCGTAATTTTTATTCCATTGTGCTTTCATGATATGGAAATTTGAACCTATACACATATATGTCAGATTCTGAATTGTTCACAACTGATTAATTATTTTTAATCTTATTATACGTCCTATGTTTAATTAGTTTCTTCTTAGATAATAGTCAATACTCAACTGCAAATCCTTCATCTAGGTCCCACGATAATCACCATTTTGTCATGAAGGCTTAGCGGCTATCTTGAAAGAATTCGTTTTCCCTGTAGAACTGGAACCTGATTATCATTAATTCTCACTTAAACTGTCTAGTATAAATGAGAAGCCTTTCATTCGACTGAGTTCATTGCTGTGTTAACTATTCACGAAGATTCAAAGGATGTATCATGTTAATAATGACGCAAGCACAGAAGTCTTATTAGTTGTTTAACTATCATAACTCAATCAGTCAGGTATGGGAGTAAATCCGTAAATCATACTTGAATCTGTGCACTGTAATCACGTCTTTCAATCCCCAGTCCACAAATTACAATCCCATTTTACATACTTCACTTCACAAAATCAGGCATTGACATTAGCCTGCACACATTAAATGTAATTCAAAGTGAATGGGTATTTAGTAAGTGAGTTGTTATTTGCATACGTTGAATATGAATATCAATGAAGTGAATAGACAGGTAACAGACGTAAATACAATTAAGTGAAAACATTCTATACTACTTACATGTTCACACATAGCCAGTAAATTTGATGCTTGTCTTACATAATACTTTAATGCTGGTCGACTTGTATAATAACCTGTCCAATATGAATATGGACCACTAGCATATGGAAAGAAATCACCACCACGTCGTGTGATTGTTCCAATCTGATTGAATGCATCATTTACAGCTTTTGTATAACATGCTGGTGTTGAATAAAGTAGATTCACTTGACTACCATTTAATTTTTGTCGTTGATTTACATAGGCAATGAGTTTATCCATATTTTTATAATTCATATTTGCATTTTCGTAAGTGAAATCACAACCCATCAACACCATTACATGATTTGTTTTAAATGCTTTCGATATTATATCAATGTAGTTTAAGAAATCATCTACTCTTGATTTAACATTATAGCCTTCTAATGTAGGATCATCTTTAATCGGTTCATCTAAGCACTTATCATCAAAACAAAATGATTTTGGATAACAGTAGGAATCATGGAACATACTTGTAAATAAACCTTTACCAGTTGATTTCAACTGGATATCAGTATCCCATAAAACTTCTAATTGTTTCAATCGTTTTCTTACTAATTTCTCACGATAATCCATACGTTGAAAATAGACAGCATCAAAACCAGCATCTTGAAGTAAATCGGAATGATCACGTGAATGTCCAAATGGATCAATTTGCCATGCAACCAGTGGTAGACCACAATCACCAAATAATTGTTTTAGAACATCACGTCCACGTGTTAATTGATCAATAGCATCAGAATAGTAGACTGTTGCTTCATCAGCCATAGTCCAACCACCTAATGCAAATTGTAATCGTCCTGATTGAACTAAATCCTTGACTATTTGACGTTTAGCTAATGTTTGACTTGCCCACCATCTTACAAAAAATGCCATTTCAACATAAGTAAATCGACGTTTTGGATCATCTACTAGAGCTTGTATAACACTATCCAATATGTATTGAACACCAGCACGTTGAATTGTATTATTAGCACCATAATAATATTGATCAACTGTTTTCAACCATCCAACATCATCATGTGTATGCGGAATTAAGTGAACATTCAAATAACCTGGTTTACCCAAATTACATGAAGCATAACCACATTTTTGGCCATAAAAGTACTTAAAGATATTATTTAAACTATATGCATTAGTATAAAGTGTAAATATAGATAAAATAAGTAATAATGCGATTAACAATAGAGAATATAACAATGACGATTGATTCCTTATAGTTGACATTTTAAGAATGAATGGAATGGATCATATCCTTATGAAGTTAAAATTAAGCCGATTTAAGTGATTTCGGCCTTATATAAATGAATGTAATCATGTAGGTACATGCACACATATACGTGAATGAATGTTTATATATTAAAAACCAATAAGATGTTTCTATTATTATGATTTAATTAAACTGTATACTATAGGTATTAACTGTATACGCATGTTTGTAAGTATATTTGCATGTATGGCAACAAACGGAACACTGGAGACCAGGCATGACTGATTTTGTTTGTCATTATTAGCACGTTTGATAGTTATTTTAATAGTAGTAGTAGTAGTATTTATTGTTGTTGTTATTGCCGTTGTTACCTTTATTATTCTTTTCATAGCCACACAATTAACATCCGACAATTCGTTTGTGAATGTTGCATACCCAAATTGAATTTCTAACCGGAACTGATACCATCAATTGACACATATTTACAGACATGTTCGAAAAGTGTCTCAAACGACAAAAATACGATACTGCGATTCATAGCGTTGTGTAATCAATAGGTTAATTGATTTCGTGTCTAGTAGAAAGCACTACCATGACAACGAACCATTTATATATATATATATATATATATATATATATATATATATATATATATATATATATATATATATATATATATATAAACATTTCCGTTGAGTTAATTGATTAATATCAGACTGTTGGTGTTGTTTCAACCCACTAGTGACCAATATCATATTTGTTTAGTTCTTTATAGTACTGACAGGATTCTGCCAATAAATCTTTAGTGTAACGTCTAGTCTACGTATCTAGTATAGCTAAGGAGTATTGGTAGCAGATTATGAGATTGGCTAACGCATGAGCTAAATCCTTTAAGCAGTATCAATTTGTTCAAAACTTCAGGTGTATGGTTGGTAACTCCTGTATAGTGGAAAACCTACATCTGTAGTTTCCTATCGACCACCTTCCATTCATTTTCTATTTCAACATAGCACGCACTAGGTCACTTAGAATAGTGTTTAATTTGTTAACTGCTTAATAGAATATGATCAGTACTATAATTGGCTAAGTAAACATTATAATGGCCATTAATCAGTTATAAACCAGTGTAGAGTTGACAATGTTTCCATTGAATTTAGAAAACAAAATGATGATTTTTGAAGTTTCAATGATTATTTAAAGTATTTTTACCGTTTTATCTGGCTTCATTATTGGTTAGAGAATACTGGTCGGCGGCCTATGCTCCACATGGGGCAACAGGTATTGATTGATTGTTTGGCTTCATTATACTTTTCTTGTAGAAATATAATTAACTCACATCGGTTACATTTTGCATTGATGGTCATCGACTAAAGCAGTTGTGAAAACAAGTCATAATTCATGATCATCAGTTGATTCATGAACCTCTTTCAAAGTATACAGCACATGTGGTAATCTCCAATACCGAGTTCAGGTGAACTTAAACAATCATATGATTTATATGTACTTTTATTTCTAATGTTTTTATAAATGTGTTACTATGTTTTGTAATTCGTGAATTCTCCACCCCCTGCCTTGTGTATGTCTGCTAACTCATTCGTTTGTTATCTTGTTAGGCTAACGTCATTCGTTGTCCGATTCTCACCTTCCTGTAACTATCTGTATTTGGGACGTTGCTATTCATATATATATATATATATATATATATATATATATATATATATATATATATATATATAATGGTTAGATTTCTTATTCCGTGTATTACTGGATTGCTTGAACTCTGGGTTTCCTTGATAGCCGGTCTCTAGATTACTGAGTGTCGACTGCTGACTACCAACTACTTATGATTCCTATTACTACTTATCACATTACTATTACTATTACTACTACTACTACTACTACCACTACTACCACTACTACTATTACTACTACTACTACTACTACTACTACTACTACTACTACTACTACTACTACTACTACTACTACTACTACTACTACTACTACTACTACTACTACTACTACTACTACTACTACTACTACTACTACTACTACTACTACTACTACTACTACTACTACTACTACTACTACTACTACTACTACTACTACTACTACTACTACTACTTTAAAGTGCTTACTGTGTCATTACGTGACTACAATTCGGGATTCTAAGTACGAATGCCAGCATCAGAGATATAATTTTAATCGTTTAACATTAAAACCCATGTTCGTTAGTTGCTACATACATAAATAATTCACTCACACTTCGTTCTAACTCTCAATATACTCCAATTATTGTTTTCTGACAATGTTAATCACCTGAACAACAAAGAGTATAATGCGTGGAATATATTACTTAAATTTCGCAACTTGGGCTTACTGTAAAATTTTATTTGTCCCTTAACAACAACAAACTATGAACTGGAGCAGCTTAGTGTTTTTATGCGGATAAACTAATATTGATTAGAATCTTGTTTTGAATGAATAGTAACTTCTTAATATGACTTAGGCTTCAGTAATGTAGGTATTTAATAGAAATATCAATCTTCAGTAAATACTACCGCAGATATTTGGTTACCAGGTGAATAGATAAATTTGAGAAAATCGATATTATGAGCGTTACTAATATTTTCATGAGGATATCATAATAGGCCTTTTGTATATCAATTTTAGTTCCACTCTAATATATTAACAGGAAGTTTATTACATGTCGTTAATGGGCTTGTATGATGATTTTCATCTTTGAAAGGCATTGAACAAGAACATTTGCAAGTGTTAATTTAGTTTAAAAAACTTAATAAAATAATTGTTGTACTAGACATTTAGTAATACATTTTAAGTATTTGTATACTAATAATGTTGTTTTAATAAATGGATAATAACTTTTGTGACTTTGTACTTTTTTGCTGCATGGTCTGTTACCTGGTCTGATTTTTTACCAGTTCCAAATAAACGTAGCTCCCCATAACAATTTGTCCTTAGTTATGCTGCGTACATTTGTCTTGTATATTAATAATTGAATCCTATAATAGGTCCAATCAACAGGTCATTCCCACAGATCACATTCTTTTGTCTATTGAACCTACAACTTACAGCTCCTGTACACTTCGCTTTAACTCTGGTTTCAGTTGTTTGGTTGACGAATCATATACTGTGGTGTGCTTTTTGGAACATAAGCTGCTCAGTAAAGTTACTAACATTTGAAGTGAACTATAATGATTAGCATTTAGAACACGCATAATGCACTTTTGCTGTTAATATCACCTCTTGTCATTTTATTTTTGACTTCCTGTTTCGGTGTAGTGTAGCGTAGTGTTTCCCACGACCACCAAAGCATGTTGCAAACAATCAGATATCGGTAAGACGTTTTACAATTGTCATTTAAAATAATAATCATTCAGTCCGTTCTTTACCTGTCAATAAAAAGCACTGGCATAAACATGTTGAACAGCAAAATGGAAAACTGAAAAAATGCCTTTACACAAAACAAAATGATACACAAAGTGTAGTCAGCCCTATCAGCAATAAAAATAAACTGTTTTTGAATACTGATGGGTCTGCTACGTTAAACTGTAACATCAATAACTGTTAGTAGAGACTAAGGGATTTCACCTTATTGAGTCTGCTGGAATTGGTAGCCAAATATCTACACTCACAATCCTACTTGTCAGCAAAGCCACCTTAATTGACGGTTTTAAAAAATGGTACTAAATTAGTTATTTATCATTCTACGTAATAGTAAAATAATACTCGATATTTGTTCTTTACTAGACGTGCCTATTTATTTACTAACAGAACAGACATGAATTGAAAGGAATGAAGATACTCTATCATATCCGTACTGAAATGTAGTTATATTAAATTACGTTTTAACCTAATGATTGTAAGCATGGCTAAACAATGTCAAGATAGGAATTCTGTGAAAAGTAGTCTTATCAGGAACCTATTATGACAAGGTTACTGTATGCCGATTCACTTACTCCGTTGGTATTGTAAACTTCATTGATTCTGGGATACGTAAACTGACTTGATATTATATTTACCGTTTGTGCTCCGGCATAACAGGATATGTGAATCGATCGTTTTTCAAGGTATGCAACAGAGTAGATGGAGTGCCCTTGTTTATGAACATATCAGTGTGTTCCACCTCCCCGAAAATCAGTGGGGAAAAGGCTAGTTAAGTGAACGAATTACATTGAGAACCCCAAAAAATATTTTTTCTAGGCATTTGTTAAACTCCAAAAGACATTGAACCCTTCTTTAATAGATTTAACGGAAGGTAGCATTATATGCTGTAAAAAAGTGCTATTTGTGAGACGATGGAAAAGCTGCGTATGACACTTGCTATGAGAATTACGGTTCTAATAGTTATCTTTAAAGCGTGTATTCTTCCATATGACTCTGACTTAATGCACAGGTACTTGTGATCAAACGCGTGTATAATAATAAATCGTAACGCCAGGAGTTGGATGCAGTAATTGAAACCGGTTTAATCTGATAAACAAACAGATTTAAGCAAATCGGTGAATAGCAAGAAACTTCAGTCAATTATTGAACATATCCACACAGAAAATAAATAAATTGAAGATTGATACATTTAGGAGATAATTTTTGCTCCCATAATAGCATAGTTTTTGTTTTTTTTAATGGATAACCTATGTTTTACCTTTGTACATAAACATTCAGGAAACATCTAGTAGTCAAACTTTAGGCCCTGCTGAGCAGAAGAAATGCAGAGTTTGTAACTTGAGATAGCCATCATAATGATGGAAGAGCTCTCATGGATACGAGCTTCTTTTTCCTAATCAGGATAAAAACATGTTAGTATTTAAAGATTACCTCGAAAACCCTTCTCAAATTCAGGGTTTGGATAAATGCCTAGCCGTCCTTGGAAGGTAGAGTGAAGCAATCGGAAATGTAGCTCATAGGCTTTGACGGCAGATTTTTGCGCTAATCGCCTTTATAACATAGGTGAAATTTTCAGAATCTGAAATAAAAAACAAACCATTTAAGAGCAATAAGAAGTAGAGTGACCAAAATTGGGGACTCTGTATCAGGTTAAGCCATCTTTACAATATTTGCGATGACTATTCATTGTCGACAGTCACTACAAATTATTAAATCGGTGTTTCTAAACAAGTTCGTTAAATTCCCGAATTCATCAAGAGTTTCACTCAGTCACAATGCAGTAATAACAAGTGAACATTTTATCGGCAAATATTTGACATTAAGGTGAATGGATTAACATTATATTCATAATAATGCACATACTGTAGTTTTTCAGTAGCTTCATCGTTACTTCTATGTAAGTAAATATGACTATAAACTTGTGAAGCGGTAAATAATCCTCAAAATAAATAGTTGTATAGGCTCTCGACATTGATGCTGACCATGTTTGTTTTAGTGGACACTACTAGTTGAAGGCGCGGGGTCACGCATCACCACCAGATCACAACTCAAACCACTGTGGGTAGCATCTCTCTCTGGTTCGCCAGCCTAGACGTTGCTATCCCATTGAAGCTCTGTTTACGATCGAATATAATTTCTCAGTCAATAGAAGTGGCTATGGTTGTACGACAAGCGTAACTTGGTCATATACCTGGGTACACTTCACTTGTTTCCCATGAACAGCTAAGGAATAAATAAATAAGATGCAAACAAAATTTTCCGAATCACTTCACATGGACTTTTGGTTAATTTCAGTTTAAATTAACAAAGTTATATAGATTTATGCACAACGGCATCTGTTAGATTTATTAAGGCCCACATTTAACAATGCGTATGTTTAAAGAGGTTATAGCTTGACAAAAGTGATTGTTAGAGTGAGATAGTCTAGATATTGATTTGTCGGAAGGTTTACTTTGTTCGACGTGAAGTTACGTGAATGCTTGTTTATGGTTTGAAATTCATGTTAGTTTGTACGTTTTTCTATCTGATTTTGCTTTACTTGTTTTTCCTTTTTGCAATGTTAAAAATGCTAAAGAGCTAATTGAATCATTGAAGGGCGAAAATTTGGTCCAAGCTCCTTTTTTACTTCTGACACACAACGATGGACCTTATTCGAAAGAAGAATGTGGAATTATTATTAGAGTTAGTAATATCCAAGATACCTTGGACGTACAGTACACAAATGTCTTGACCAAAGGGAACAATTTGTCTCTTGGTAGCAGAAGTCAGAAACGACTCTAATGCGCTTAAGTCAAAGAAGACGATTAAGAAAGTCTTGAATGGCAGAACATGGATTCTAACCGCGTACAGTCCTCTCAAAGCATAATTATATGGAACATGAAAATGTCAGACTAATATTAGTAGAGTAAGTAGGAACCCAAATACTCAGGATGTATTCTACGCCGATTTCAGAGCCACTAGAACAAATTGTCTGTTTTGGGCCTCTTAGTAGTCAGAATCGAACTCAGCATGATTGTTTACACGAAAACATGACTCATACAATAAAATTCCACCATTGTTGAATGTAATAGGGTCTGTAATCAAGTAGAGTGCGGAGGGAAGTAACAATACATATCATATACCAGTATTTGGTCCAGTACTTCAAACGCATATGACAGCGAGTTATTTGAGGTAGCTAGCTGCGAAATCAAGTCCTGCTATTGATCATAAACGTATAAGAAATCCACTGCAAAATTAACATTTCTATAACAGCCTGGTATAAACTAGTCTCCAGTGTGCGTTTGTTCAAAATATCCAGAAACAACACGTTTTAATCTGGAACCTGAACAGTCATTAATAAACCTAGTCCTCATGCACCCTTGTTAAGATATCTCAGAAGTTTGTCCCCTACTTTTGTAGGAGAACAGATTTTAGATTTAGAGCACAACATGGCATGCAAGTCTATACATTGTTCAAATATATGGTTAGAAATATTCTAGCAATCAAGGACTTAGCTGTGTCAGCTCATATATCAATTAATGTCAATGAATAAAAACAAATAGTTAGTATCCCGAAGGAAACATTCAAGAAGATTAGAAAAGCTATGGTCAAAACCTTGGAATATAATAGTACCATGCCTCTTGCATTGACAAGACAACTAAGGTGTTTAAAGCACCTCTGGAATTTATCTTTAACAGGTCATGAAGCATTCTTGTCAAAGTACTGTACAGACAAAAATCACCTGGAAATTCAAACCATTTACGGCTAGATTTTGTACTACTTGATGAAGCGCTTCAATGCTATAAAATGACTAGGCGGCTGAGCAGGACTCCGGGTGACCTGTCACTATAATATTTATAAACTTTAACAAAGTGTCTGACAAAATACTCTATTTGAGAGTTGCGCACAAACCTATAAACTAAGGTGTTATTTGCATTAATTTAGCTTTGATTATAAGTTTTCTGTGTGATTAACGACAGAGACTTAGGATGGGCGGTAATCATTCATCACTGTCTTCTGTATTCTCCGTGCTTATAGCTCAAGAGTTTAATCTTTAAAGACTCTTCTGTTGTTAAGACTTTAAGCAAAAATTTATTCTCTTCAGGATATCCTTCATATCAGTGAGCTATGTAGTAGCCTCAGGTAACTCAGGTCAAAATACATTGCATATTTTATGAATTCTTATCTTGGTATGTATACCTCAGTACGGTACCTCAGTGTACCGTGCAGCAGTTCGCTCTGTCCTACTATACGGTAGCGAAACATGGCCGTTAAGAGTAGAGGACATTCGTAGGTTACTGGTCTTCGACCATAGGTGTCTCCGAAGCATTGCTCGAGTATCGTGGGACAACCGAGTGAGCAATGCTGTCGTTAGGAAACGGGTTCTAGGAAAGGATGGCCAATCAATAGATGAGGTATTGAAACTTCATCAGTTAAGGTGGTTGGGACATGTGTTACGCATGTCTAACTACCGTCTGCCTCGACGAGCTATGTTTCGCGGTGTAGGAATAGGTTGGAAGAAAGCTAGGGGCGGCCAAACCAAAACATGGCAGAAATCGATGAAGTCACTGACAAATGACTGAGTCATGTTGGTAGATGTAGGCTGCGTGGTTGGGGTCTGCGAGACGAAAGTCACCAATGGTTAGAGACCTTAAACGACATGGCTCAGAATCGTTCGCAATGGCGCAGGTGCATCCACGTTTTGTGTTTTTTGCTCAAAATCTAACCTTCTGAATTCTCTATCTTTCTCCTTTCAAATTTATCTCACTGAATTATACTTTTCGAATCATATCTTCGCTCCCTAATCTTCTGCATTACTGCTAATACTTCTACTATCGCTATCACTCTTAGATTTGAACTGACAGTTGCGTCTCTGTGATGATGTTGTATGGCAACTTAAACTGATGTACGTACGTACGAAGTTCTGCGTTGTACCTGTCTGTCTGTCTGTCTATACCTCAGTATAGCTGAACAGAGAAACCTTCCTTACTCAAGCTTTCCGATCTCTGGATTTTTGGTTTCGGCTAACTGAAATAAATCACTTTGTATCAAATAATTTCTAGCCTTTCGTATTAAGCGTGGAACTTTATCAAGTATCTTAGCGTTGGTTAAAGTAACTTCTGAGTTAAGCTGATGTATTGATCATATTGATAATCAGATAAGTACCAAATTAAGTAGAACTGACAACCAAACGTTTCAGCATTTGCATCGACTGTTTGGACAATCGTTTCTGTTGCTTCAGAACTACGTAATAGTTTGGAGGGTACTAAAATGAGACACTGAGAGATCTCTTCTTCAAATCACTCAATTGTGTTAATAAGATGGTTTAAAAACGGAATTTGTAAATTACTCTAGTATAAGCAAGTGAATGTCAAACAGTGAAACAGTTGTTAGTACACTACAGATAGTATGTCTCAGCCGTCAGTTATAGAACAAGTTGACTTAGTCTTAATTGTAAGTAACAACGTGTAAAGAAAGGCATATTGCAGTGAGGTTAATGACAGAGGATCTAATATGTTACAGTCATTTCACATAGCCTTAAAACTTTTGCCTAAGAAATGGGTTTTCAACTCATTATTCTAAATTAAGTCTAATCTAAAATACTATATTCAAGCATTCAGTCATTAATTTTATTTAAGATATATAAGAGTGTCCTGTGAGTAGGCGCTAATGTAGCAGCTAGAATCTTGAATTTTTTATGTGGGAAGCCAACTGACTAAAGTTAATGTTATTATTGCAGATAAGCAGCATAAGGTTAATTTGAGGCTACGTGGTCTATGTAACACTAGATGTGTCAATGGAAGACACTTTTCCGAATCCCCCAACCTCATTACTTTAGATTAAATCTTTTATGAGCACTACAATTTTTTTAAACTCATTTTTTGGATGAACTAAAAAATGTGTAGCAGTAAATAATCCTCTAAGTAAATTGTTGCATAGACTCTCGTAACTGATGCTGACAACATCTGTTTTAGCAAACACGACTAGTTGAAGACGCTCGATCAAGCATCACCACTAAATAGAATTAGTCAGCCCAAAGGTTGCTATTCCACTTGCACTCCGCTCACAATCAAGCATAACTTTTTTTCCGTCCTCCTCTGCCTTCATTCATTCTTACTCGTACGTGTAGGTTCAATCGTTAGAAGTTGCTCATGTTTCTTGTTCATATATTGGGTATGCTTCACCAACAAGCACAGAATTGAGACGTGTAAGAGGGAAGTACTCTTCATATTGAATTCAGTCGCAGATTGAGAAAATGTACAGCAGTGATAAGTATGTATCCGGAGTTACCTCGGATGCTTCTGAAACGTTTATACTCATTTATTTAGCCTCAGAACTAGAGATGATCTTATGTTTGCATCATTCACTTTCAATGATGACGTGAACAATTAATTATCCCTTTTTTTAAAATTAATCAACTTTGTCGCTACTATAGAGGCGTGACAAAAAGGTTATAAAATAAATTTAAATTCAGTTCTCCATTCTTCCTTTCAGTGGTCAACAAATAAAGCATTGTAAAAGAACTGGCCTCAGCAACATTTACAACGAATTTAAAGAAGAAATATAATCTTTAATAGGAGACTTTCTACAAGGATTATTACAGGTCATCGGATCTACTGCAACTCAAATTGATCTCAGTGTAAATTTTCGTCTAGTGGCGCCGTTTACAAAGCAATGCGCCTCTGTAAGTACGTTTTTGGTATTCGCGGTTTACTAAGTATTTTTTCGAGGTTTGCGTGCAAGTTTATTAGAATATGTATCATATGGTCATACTTATTTTAAGTTTCTTCTAGTCTGTTTCACGAACAGGACGACTAATGATGACTCATAGGTGTTTAACTAGCGTTATAATATAATGCTCCCATTAATTAGAGCTATAGTTTTCAATATAGATGCAGGGAGCTTTTTGTCTCTCAACACCTAATGTTATACGTAGGGCAAGGTTGAACAATTCGTTAATCGGACCATCAAGTTATAGTAATTATAAATATTTTCTGCTAGATCTCATTAAGTCTATCAAAGGGTGTTGTTATATTTAGTGAGGCCTTTTTTGTAACCGAAATAAACTAAGTGAAAAACATCACGCATTGCTTTTCAAAGCTGTCTGTTACTTCTGATTTATATTTCTGTCCAACTCCATTTTTTTCAATGAAATGAGTATTAAGACTCAAGAACAGGTATACCTAAACACCTAACTGTGTTCATAATCGAAGTTGTAATAATGCTTTAGCTAAGGAGATGCCCCTAGAAGATTGTAACTGAAAGCATTTAAACTCTAATTTTCGACTTACTAACTGTTACTGGACTCTTATTAGCCGTTACTACCTAACTATACCCGTTTAGCATACAATTACATGCTCTTATTATTTAAATACTAATAGAGCTTGAATCTTTGGGTTTTTATCCTACCAGTATGGAGTACCACACTTAAACAATTTGGGTAAGATAGTTCACCTAACTTGATTTCTTCCTCTGGTTTGACGCTCAACTGCACCTCTTGATCTTGGGTTTGTAAATTGTGCACTTGATTAGCTTTTTCTAAACGGTTGCTTGTGCGCTTTCCAATTTATCGATACTGTAACGATTTGGAAATTATTACGAATGTCTTATTACATATTACTAGTCCACTTCCACCATCTCGGTTTCGACAATAAAGAGGATTTCATTTTAAAGCCTTTTAGCTTCTAAAACACATAAATAAATTTATCGCAATAAGTTACCTTAACACAATTGGGTGGGCCGAGTCATTCAGCGAATTACTTAAATTGAACTATTGATATTATAGTCCAATAAAATCACTGACCTGGAAGCTTTCGGAAGGATTCATACAGTTTGTAACCTGTTCTTTTAACCACAGTACAGTGAATAATATTTTATCCATAGAAAACTAACTGAGTACCGTTTTTGTTTTACTCTAATTGCTGGCAAATGTATTTTATAAACCAATTATTTGCTGTTTTTTTATTCATTCCTCGACTCGGTTAGTGATGTATATTACAGTTAAAAATACTCTTAATGAATGATCGTAGTAGAACTGAGTAACATACTCTTAAAATTGTATTCCAAAATGCCAGTAATTACGTACTTTTCTAAATGCATGTATTTGAATATTGTAGATTATAAAAACCTGATGTGCACGTAGCAAACTAAAATGAGCTGACGTTATTCTATTTACGTTGTCTTTAATACTCCGTGTTTACGAATTTGATTATTAGTTTTTCATAGTGTTTTCTACTTCATCTCGTAGAGCAATATTTAACATAAAGATACAAATAATCATCTCAAGTGATGAGTTAATTTCTTCCTCTGACTTCTGGCTGTTATATTAAGAAGTTAACTCAGAACATTTCTACAACCGAACGACCTACTCTACAAATACTTTAGGCTACTACTAATTTCAAATCAACATTGCAATCCACTGATTAAAATCCTGTCGACAAAGATATTATATCTCTTACAGATGTTTGTTAATCGATTTCAGTAAAATAATGGAATGTGAAAAACAATCTGAATTGGAGCTGTTGGCCAAACTGGAAGAACAAAACCGGTATTGTTTTTAAAATTTAATAAATTTAAAATAAAACTTCAGAGTTCTTCTTTCAGATGCTAAAGTTGTCCCTTCGTTGCATACTCGCCGACGTGAAGGTTCTTTATCGAGTAGTATATCTACTGGATCGGGGCAGGATGATACACGAAGTAAGAATCACTGGCGGTGAATTGTTTCTGTATCATACTTCATATTATATCTTACCAACCGTAGTTAGTTCAAACTATATTCTTGATTACGGTCTCTCTCTTCCTAAACGTTTTCTTCCCAATTTTCGGGTTCACTGATCACCCCAGATTTCAGTTCCCTTTATTTTAGCACCCATTTCTGAGAATGCACTGTTACAACGTTGAAGGCATTTTCAAATGATTCACGAAAGATTTCGTAAGCGTTAGAACTAAGTAGTATTTTAGAGGGTTTATTGGACAGTTATCAGCATGAAAATTAACAATACAATCAGGAAAAATTCCTTACTGACAGGTACAGTAACAAAAAACTAACATGAAGATTGCACTAAATTGAAAATAAAGTAGGTAATAATTATACGAAGTGAGACAGCGTCATTGGCAAACTATGGACATAATGTTACGGCTTTATGAGTTTTATGACGGTTTTTTTTTTAGTTTATTATTCTAATCTTATAAATGGCCACTTACAGATATAGTGGACAAACTAAGTTACTTCATGACCTTACATTTCACGTCACAGGATGCTCTACCACACGATTTAAAAGCACGATGCACTAATACAAAAGACAGTATATATTTTCAGTGTTCTTTATAATTCTCTAACCTAATTATTTTATACGTAACGAAAGTTTAGTTGGTTTATTATAGCATCAATTTATGAAACGCCACTGTGGAATTTGTAAGTATTTATGGACGACCAGGCGTTGAAGTGATAAGTTTTATAGCATTAAGTTTAGTCAGCTTATAAATCTATGATGAATTGCTGGGTTACTGTATTTTCTCATATTTTCTATTTATAGTTATAACATTTGCATTATTTACTTTTCTTATTAGGTAATGGAACATCTATACAACTGAACGGCCATACAACAAGTGGGTCGTCAAGATTGAGTAATACATCGGGAGTTTCGATTCCTTTAGTGATTGGTTGGACTGCTGGTGCACCCGTTGGTAGTTCTATCCGCGAACAATGGGTTTACGTTGTAAATAACTGGGATCAATGTTCAAAAAAGAAATCTTATGTTTCTGTAGGTCATCAGAATGAACTCTTTAATGAAAGACCTTCAAATTATTATAATTATATTTAATTCACGGTATATAGGCTACCACATTGTTAAGAATAAACTATTTTTAGTAGCTACCAGTCTGTTGAACATTTGCTTCTCAGAAGTGCTATAGCGCGTACTCATTGTTAAAACCTATCAAGGAACTATTCTTCTGTAAACCCGGTTTTGAATGACTTTGTTTCCTAACTTGAAGGAGATAGTGAATAATTTTAGCTCTCTGCTTGATTCCCAACTATAATCACAAATCGATTACCACCTAGCTTCGTTGATCCAAGAGGTTTTGTAGTGTTTTTGTGGATCGACTAACTTCTTGAGATATCTGGTTAAAAGATATAGGTATATATTTATCTATACAAAGTGAGTTATGAGAATTTCGCAACCTTTACTAGTTGATGCTAACTCTTAATGCATCACTTCCTGCACATTTATTTTGATTGACTTCCTCCTTGTTCTGATTATTGGCTTTGTTACTGTTGTTTATTAATTTTCTCATTAGTTGGTAAATCGCATCTTTCAATTTATGTTTGTTGATTGATAGCATATTCTGCTATGCATTTGTAAAGAAATTCTCATGGCTCATTTTCGCCTATGATGTATGGAAGGACAATGAATACTTCCTGATAAAATCACACCACCCAAAAATGTGATCTAAGTTGCCTGAGTAACAAATCTCCATCGTCTCAAAACTACGACAAAGCATTGTCCCAGCCCTTCGTTTTTCAATAGTTCGCTATATGATATTCGTTAGGAACAGGGACTCACTTCGAATTTGTACGAGTTCCATGATCCTTCAGACGATTTCTTAATGTGTTATGCAGTCTTTACTACTTTTAATAAATTGTCAAATAAGTATTGTAATTGTACCTATTAATTTTTTATTTACTTTACTAGAATCTTATTAAGAAAGGTGTTCCTGATGAATTTCGTCCATTAATTTGGCAGTTGTATTGTGGTGCTTATGATTCAGCTGTCAAAAAGCACTATCATAATTATTTATTAGTGAATTCGCCAGTCGAAAAAGCTATCCGACGCGACATTGCGCGTACATTTCCTAAACATGATTTATTTAAAGATGAGGTGAGTTTTTCGCATAGTTTAAAACAGAGAATCGTTTCACTTAATATCCAGTAGTAGTATGTAGGCAAGAATTATTTATATTATCGAATTCGCGTTTGATTGTCGATACGACGAATTTTTCGACTTATTCGAAGTAGAAAACATAAGTAAGTCTCATGTTTCTGATCATGAATATATCATGGAACAACTAAGTTAACAATTCTGCTTAGGTATAGGATACTAGGCAAAAATGGTAAATCAGTCGACAGAGTGGTGAATCTTTATCGTTTAATATGGCTGTCATATGTGCTGCGTATGCCAGACTATCACCTATATTGATGGGCGATTTTTCATAGTGTGGAAATAAAATAGGCGAAACGTAGATATGGCCAATCCAATACATAGCATCAATTCTTGAAGTCGTGGACCGTTTGTATGAGTTGTATTGGTAGGTGCCGACCACCTTGTTGAAATACACATAGCGATAATTTCAGTTAGTGGTTGGATACATTGTGTTGTGACATGGCTGAGAATAGGTGACAGTGATATCAGTGGATTTAGTTTTTGCCTTTTTATAGCTGCAGCATTATTCTTTTGTGGATACCTTTGAATTCCTTCCTCTTGAACGAACTATTTTCTTAACATTAATCTTGTTAATTTAGTGTTATAATGTGATGTGATACGGTAACTCGAGTTATGAGTGATTGACTATTTAACTTTCAGCAACTGAATTAAAGTAGACATGCACGTCCAACGATTAGCATCACTTTCAGGATTTGTGTATTATTGATAATATGTTAGATGTATTTGAATTGTATATTTATAATCGTCAACATAGTTGTAGGTTTCAGGTGTTCTACTCAAATTTAGGTTTAACGATTCTAAGATACTGATGAATTGGGATAAACGATGTATAGCTATTAATTTAAATATTTGTTTGGTTTTAATACGGACAATGCCTAGTTGATAAAATGCTGATGTTACTGATTTGGTCGTAGTATTGTGAATTTAGTTTCTTTGCAAACACAGTGATCTTGAGTGTTGTTATCACTTTCCGGTTGTTCATATAGTTGAAAGGTTCTTATTTTTGTGGTACCTAAAAAGAAGACCGAGTTAAGGTTTGTCTTGATTACCTAGGATCGTGGCCGCAGTTCCCAAGGGACAGCTGCTCCAGGCCAGTCACACACAGGTTTTGTCAGTAAATTCTGTTGTGTTACTTTCGTACTTGTTAAGACCTTAACACGAAAGACGAAAATCTGTGGAGTAAAGTTGATATGTCCTTTACTAGGGAAAAAAGTTCCTGAGTTTTTACTGATTTTGCACGATTCGCGATTCGATCCCATTAATTGATCTAGAGTAGGCGGATTGTCTCTTGATTCCCTCGATACGGTTAATGATAACATTATCTCTGATATTGGTACTTCACAATGGATAACACGACTTGTTCTTTCCTAGTCCACAGCTACCAAGTAAATCAATGAAAGTCCTTTCTGTTGATTTACTGAACAGCTGTATATTTGGGGATTCAAAATTCCCAACAAAGGTCATGTGTGCATTTTTAAGTCTGACCTTTTCCCAACCCACCCTTTCTTCATGTTAAAGCAGTACAGCTAGAATGTTGATTTTTTGCGGGAAGCACCTTCCACCTATCACACTTCTGTACAGTTGGCAGTGCGCCTTCTCACTCGAACCTTGAGTTCATTGCTTTTTATCTTTGCTGCTCTTCAACCGACCTCCTAGGCATAGTAGGACATTCGGGGAAAATTGTTTCAGTCAGTTCAACCCAGTTGTGTATCACACTAGACAAGTCTCACCATCTCAAGATAGTTGGAAAAGTCATGCATATGCAAAGTGCATGGTTAGGGCCCCCACGTCTAACGTAATCAATAGCTGGCGACTTTGGGTGGTATGCCTCAATTGGATTCACTATTTATCTTCCTTTAAATCGTGGGTTTTAGATTATTTTATATCTGTTTTTCCTATTAATTACTTTTAGTATTATTTTCTGTATATCTGTTTCTTTTTACTACTATTGATGTTACTACTACTTAGGCTATTTTTGAGTTCGCCTTGCTGTGTCAACGAGTCGTGGTAGATTGGACCGATTCACATGTGTCAGGTTCTCAGTTAGTCAGTCAGTTACAACTCAGGACTTGGTACATGCGTACATCAGTTCAAGTTGCCATGCCCCAATTAGCAGATAGAGATTAAATTGTCGGACCAAATCTTAGAGTATGGAAGGTAGTAACAGAGTTAGTAGTAGTAGAAAGGAGAATAAATCGGAGTTAAAATTTAAGACAATATGATTAGTTTAGGAACTTAGAATTTGGAGGAAGACAAGGAGTGGATGCACCTGCGCCATTGTAAACGATTTTGAGCCATACCACCTAAAGTTTATCCAGGTTCTACGTTGTACACGACTGACTGAGTAGTCCAAACTGTAATTCTGTCTAGATTTTAGCTTCTTAATCTTATTTCATACTTTTTATCCCATGAATTTACTCTTTTCAAATTACATGCCTATTCGCCACTTGTATCTTTTCAAAGCTATATTTAATAATGTCGCAAATACCTTAATGTTTTTGTTGTCCCTGACTATGTACTTCAATCTCCAAGATTACTAGAAGTCAATGTTTAAGTACGATAAAGTTGATTCACTTTGTCAATACTTACTCTTAACAACTGTTGTTTCTTCTTTTCTCATCTATTGTGGTTGTACAATTTATGTCCTTAAATTTACCAGTTTTTTGTTCCTCTATTATATTTCATAGTACATGTAAACTTTATTGACCTTTAATTAACTAGTTATAAATAATAAAACAAGCTTTATTGTCCCCCTTTTATTTTATTTATTTGCATTTATCCCACTTACATTTATATTGATCAGCATGGAAAATGTTATCGATTTTGTTTTTATGATTGTTGAGTTCTTCAACTTCACTTCAATTTCTTACTTGTTTTTCTTGTTGTTTTTGTTTCAAAATTGTTTGTCGGATTGGTTTTTTTCGTTATTAACATACATATCTTTCTCAACTATTTTTATCTAAACAAATTTGGTGACAACTATAAGACGTATTCTATAAAATTCTTTGTTCTATGCCATATTAGAATTTATATAAATGTTATGGTATACACTTGCGTAGCTAAAGCCTAAGCAATTGATATGCCTGCTTTGATTGTATAATATCACGGTCTAATTCACGAGTTAATGACTGGAATAGCTTCATAATATAGATTCTGATGACAGCTTTGATTACCGTCTGCCTCATTACTCTATACTGGCTGGGGTAGGAGTAGGATGGAAGAGAGACTGTGGTGATATCAGTTTATGAAGTCTTTGACTACTAGTCTAAACCATGTTGCTAGATTCAGGCTGCCTGGTTGGGGTCGTCGTAACAATCGTGATCAATGATTGGTGATACTGGGTGACATGGCTCAAAGTCGCTCAGATAAACGTAAATGTATTCACTCTTTATTTTCTAGATCTATAGTCCCATTATTCTTTTATACTTTCGTCTGTTTCATTCCTTCCTGTTGAATTATACTATCTTGTTAATCTTGTGAATTTGATCTCATCGTGTTAATATGGTATGGCGACCTAGACTGATGCGCTTACGCTATGGATTCTACGTTGGGCATGAATGTATGAATCATATCAGCTTATGATCACTGAGACAGTCATAAAAATATCTTTAAACGTGGTAACGCTCGTCGGGAGATTTGTAGCATAAACATGAAGATCCAAACTTAGAGTAATAATATCGTTTGGGGTTTTTTACAACGTTTTTCATGTGTATTGTATCTAGCACTTTCAAGTATTTTTCCATTTATGAAGTAGGTAATCGCTAAATAAGTTGGAATGTCTTTCTCACTAAGAATTTCAGTCTGATCATCTGGAGTTTATGACCATGACAGCGTATCACATCTCCATATACCAATTGAATGACAAAGTAATTGAAACGTCATTTATCGGTACTTATTTTAACAAACATTACACTAATTTGAACACTCATTCATTCAGTAAACAAGAAAAATAACCTAAACTAACTGATTGGAAAACAAGTCACTGATCGTTGTAAACATCGCAGGTACCCTCACTTAAAACAAAGAGTCATCGGTATGTGATCATTTTACACAAGAATGCATAGTTTTGCATCCCATACCCTGTGTATTAGAATTATTACCATTTATAAGATGCGTATTACATTATCTAAAGGTTATTGTTTCATGTATGTGCGTTATCATTATATCTTTCTAATTTGTTAACCTACATATTCATCTGTATATATGTATTTCTACAGAATGGTTGTGGTCAAGAAAGCTTATTCCGTGTAATCAAAGCGTATTCGATTCATGATCCAGAAGTTGGTTATTGTCAAGGCTCAGCATTTATTGTTGGACTATTGTTAATGCAGGTAAAACGAACAGTAATTATCTGTTATTGATTTGCATATTACCATTGTTACTATTGGATATTGCAAATGTTGTTGAATTTGTAGTTCCGTATCATGGATCGACCTTAGGCAACCAATCAAAACTAAAAAGCAGTGGACAAATATTTGGCCCTAACATAGGACTCCTCATTAGTGCACCTCTAGTGTCGCATCATTGTCGCATATGAGTGACTATGGACATAGTAAAGCTGTTAGGTGCTAGGGATTAATGATGAACAAGTAGATGATGCGACTTTGAAGCTCTACGGGCTATGATGACGATGACATGTGTTACACAAAAACATTACCACCGTCTCATTTGACGCTCAATATTGGCTGACGTAAGAATAAATGATGTATCAGTTCATATATTATTCGACTGTTTTCCTCAGATGTATCATAAGATATAAATTGTTTTAATTGGGACCATTGAAATATGTGACCATTGATTAGTGACGTTTAGTGATATTATTCGAAACTCATTCCAGTTAATATTTTGGATATGACCTTTCTCCATAAGACAAAATAAGTGAAGGAGGAGGAGAGCAGAAATTAATTAATCATCGTGGTACTACTTCTTGGGATAAATAATAATTTTTATAGTGAGTCTTAAAGTTCTTAAATGTATCCAGTTGTCGAATATAGTAAATAAAAGTAAATTTAAAAATAGAAACAACTATAGCAGTAAATTCGTGCTTTGAAAAATGATAGTCCAGAAGTGTGAGTAGGCCATGACAATGTCTTAGACTTATATGTATTTGCAACTACGTCCTAACTGATTCAATGTAAGTTTTAGTGCAAGTAGTAGTTTCTTTCGAAAAATCTTTCAGAAACCGGGAGAGTGCTGAGAACATATTTCAGCTAATGTGATTGGGGAATTATCAATTTAGTATGGTTTCCAGAAGATTCTTAAACCTCATGGTCATATATAATCCACTGTTTTCTGACGTAAGGTAATTATTGAAATAGGGCTTTCATACTTCCCATCCTTTTGTTTGCATGTTCAGAATTCAAGTACAGAAGATTTCTGGGAATAGGGAAAGAGATAGGAATTTAATTTCTCAGTGCTCAAATAAGAGACGTATCGCTTTCTCTGTGTTTATTTTCTTCATTATATCTTTTCATTTTTTTAGATGCCTGAACTTAATGCGTTTTCTGTGCTTGTTCAATTAATGAATGATTATAGACTACGTGAAATGTACAAACCATCTATGATGGAACTTGGTGTTTGTATGTATCAGTTAGAACAACTAATTGCTGATAATCTACCTGATTTGTATACACATTTTCGTACACAGTCATTTGCTCCCAGTTTATATGCATCAGCATGGTTTTTAACATTGTTCTCAACTATTCTCCCCATACCATTTGCTACACGTGTTATGGATTTCTATATTGTTGAGGTATGATTTTTTTAAAGCAATGATCCCTATTGCGTCAGTAAAGTAATACAGGTTTAAGTCCAAAAGTCACAATATTACTTTATCGATAATATTATAACTAAATACGGATATATTTTACTAGGTCCTGTTTTAGTGTACATGTCATCATATCATTCTCTTTAAGTGTGAATGTAAGTATCAAAACGAACCATTTGCCCAAATCTCAGTAAGTTTATCGGGATTCGAATCTACCTTATAGTCAAACTTCACCGATGCATCCAATCATTCGGTTCTCATCAACTCAAAGCCTGACGAACAAGTTCGTGTTAGCTCAAATCGCTATATCAGATTAGTACGGCGAGATCAAACCAACAAGACAAATTCAAAAATATGGTTAGTTTGGCAAGAAGAAGTTAAAGTGTGTGAAAGAATAGTAGAACTTGGCATATCGATAAAGATGGTGAATGAATGCAGAAAACCTCGTTTGACTTAGGTTTCCTGAAATCTCAAATGAACTAATACTTTCTATGGGATTTGAACTTCCTATTCTGAGTTTGGTACTACTGGACTCATAATACTGACAATGCAGTTCAACCTCTTCGTTTAAGTTTCCTGTTTCTCTATAGGTTCTTCTAAAAGGTCTTTATGAAACAAAATCTCACTGAGTCAGTGTCTTCTGTTTCTGGATTTTTCACTACTTAGGTCGAAAATATTTAGACTGATCACAGACTTTAAGCATACATTGAATCGCAGTTAGATATCATTTGGTCTGGTCTTTATTCGTTGTTGAAATCTGTTAGCATGGTTACAGTGCATCAACTGTAGGCTATGTGATTGAACACCTTTATTGTCTTTGTTTAACGTTATATGGTTGAAGACAACCATTGGAAGTTGTTTCATTATGTTTTGAGTTACATAAACCAGACTTACATGAATCAGTTATTCATGAACATCATATAAGTTGTCACACATCTACATCAATTCAAGTAGCAACACCAGCATAGATGAATCCCAAACAAGTAGATGTAGTAGTAACATCCAATTGTTTAGTGAAGACTGGACATGGAGAATGTAATTCGGAAAAAGTATCTAATGTGGAGAGAAAGATAGGCAAAATTCAAATTTCAGCATTTTTGAGAACATAAAGATTTAATACACCTTAGACCGAATTCGATTCACGATTACGATAATTCTGTGCGTGCTAGCCAGGGACTCTGGTTTTAATTATCCCTCGCTTCCTTTCAACTTACTTTTTTCCAGTCAATATCGCACATTTAGGTATACTGTATCGGGTCTGTGACATTTTTTACTATGCCATTAAGTGAAATAACCGTCAGTTTTATACAGCCAATCGATTCCCCTAAATACTTTTGCCACCTACTGCCAATCACTCTAAAACTCATATCCTTGTGCTTCTTCTCTAATAAAGTTTTTTGTATCTCTTTCACTTATCTCTTATACTAAACATTGTGTGTTGGTTCTGAATTTTTTATTGAGTGAATTGAATCTGAATGTCTTTAAGTATTTTTATTTTAACATTATTATTATTATTATTATTATTATTATTATTATTATTATTATTATTATTATTAGTAGTAGTAGTAGTAGTAGTAGTAGTAGTAGTAGTAGCAGTAGTATTGTTAGTATTTTCAATCAATTTGTTTTCATTTTTAAATATGACATTTATGTTGGTATGTCGCAAGTTTACAACCTTCTAAACTATGTAATAACTTGGAATTTCACTCATATTAAAACTGTTTATTACTTTGTATTCATTATATATCTAGTGCGCAGTTAAATTTAACTACTAGTATGATGTTGATTCACTCCATTGCCCTATTTTATTACATCATACTATAAGTAAGTGTGTTTGTATGCATAGTTTACAAAGTTATCTTATTGATAATACCTAGAAGAGCGAGAGAGAAAGATGTTACTACTGTCTTTACTAAAAATGTGTGTATACGAAAGGAGGAGCTGAGTGGGAGTGGGGTGGGATACTAACTCTTTGAATATAAAATTGTACAGTATACTGTACTAATTCATACTTATTATTACATTATCTGTCAACCTAGTAAATTTATTATCTTCATATTAATAATAATTATAAACTAAAAATAGTTCATACATAGATGAGCACTGTAAATAAGTAAATTTCGATTTGATGGATTGTCATATATATAAATGCCATATAAGTTTGTGTTTGCTAGTTTATATATATTGGAAGTTAATAAAATGATATTAGTTGGAATTGTTGGTCATCATATAGATTACTATGGCATTGCTAGCGGTATTGTTCCTTCATTAGGCTTTAGAACATGGATTTACTTTACAATATTCAACGATAATCGTATTCCTTAACTTGAAAGCAGCTTTGGACTCTCTAGGTCGAGAGGTTATGTGGTAAAAGATACCTCAAAAGTATGTGAACCTTATAATGGCTGTGCACTTCAACACAACCGGTCAAATCAGAGCTTATGGTGAACCTTTATCAACATTGTAAACTTAAAGTGTTTTTCAAAATTGTCTTTTGTTCTTTTTAGTTTACCGTCGTCAAATATATTTTTTTATAAATTACATTTTCATCTAACTTTTCATAGATTTATCTTATCTATAGACACAGAATATGCAGATCATATAGTTCTATAAAGCTGCTGACAATATTTTGAATCCTCTAAGCGACTTGAGTGACTGCAAAAGTATGTTTGTAATGCGTTTCTCTCTATCTAAATGCATGTTACTTCACAACTGACCTGATTTATTTCCTAGATAGATCACCAGTAGTGATCCATTGGAGCGTATTGACCTCTGTTTTTCCTATCGATCTGATGAAATCTCGGAAATCTTGTTTTCATTTACCGGGTTACGTCATTTATGTCGTAGGCAAGGAACACCTCTGAAATGGGTCTACTGACCAGTAGTTTGCTCTGTATTAACACAAGCTATATGAATAGAAGACGTGTAGGATGCAGGTTTCCCATCATAGGGGTCTTTCGGACATGGCTGGCTTCTTCTGGAACGATCAAGTAGGCAATGATGATATTAGAAACATTATTAGGCAAAGATGACTAATCGACAGAAGATGCCAATTCATTTAATTTGTCATATACATTACAATGTTAGAAGTTAGTTGGTATGTTTTGATCTTACGTTTTCTCGTCAGAACGAGCCAGTGAAACTTGTGCAACATAACTAGGACCTAAATTACGTGGACGCTGATTAGCTGCACTGTGCCCGAATGATTAAAGCCTTTCCTAAAGTTAGAGAGGCAAGAAACGAAAATCAATGGGTAAGAAGTCGAGCCCCAGTCGAAACAGAATTATTTATTGAGTAAAAGTTCTGTTCCTATAAAACAAATGATAGGTCGATTCATACAGAAAAATACAATAAAGACTGAACTAGGGAAGATGTGTTTAGAAAGAAACGGAATAATAGGTTCATAGAGAATTTACAATACCCAGACAGCGGAAATAGATATAGCAATAGTTAATAGGTCTCTGGAAAGCTGACAATTTAAGTGATGAGTGTCATACTTGATTTTAAGCAAATACAGTTTAACGTGGCAAATCTCGACGTCACGAAGTATAGGCTCTAGATATTGTTGTACAATTCCTTACCCCGTTACAACAGAATCCTAATAGTTTAAATTTACAAATTTAGTCAACTTGATCATGTGATTCATAATCGTCAGTGATGATTAACACAAACCTGTCTTAATTAAAAACTACCAATATCAACTTTTCACTAGAATGCTTGTAACCAATTTCAAAATCGTTCATTAGTATAATCAATTTAGTTTAGAATATTTTAAAGATTGCAAAATGAAAAGATTGTGGACATGAGTAGGAAAGTTTATCAGACATGTACAAGCATATTATTTATATACACATTGGTAACTGTCGTATTCGGAACCCATAAATTGCTAATAGCCTGCGTTACTGATTAATTCATTTATACCAACGGAATTCATCCTTGCATTTTTTTCTCTTACGTCACCGTTTGACTCTTACACAGAACATTATAACATTTAGCCTTTGGTAGCTTCACTTGTAGTTTCAAGGTACGTTATGTGCTATGTGGATGGAAGTGGGTAGAACTTTGCGAGAGTCTGAAAAGAAAAGTATGAAGGAATAACTAGTCTGACTCCTCACTAAATATATCAGACGCAGTCAGTCGGAGTAAGTAATCACTCAATCAAGAAATAAAGATATGAAAACTGAGTGTTCGTAAAGTTATGTTTCAAGTGTTTTATATTTGATTGATTGATTGACTGGTCTACCGAAATTCTGTCATCTCAAGAAGCTTGCAAAAATCTGTAGTAGTGATTCTAACGTTGAAAACAATAGATTTGTTAGAAGTCTAGAAACGCTGGTTTGAAAGTAATCGTTGTAACCTGATATTGTATCATAATTTATATGTACGTATTAGGCTTATAAAGTAGTCAATAATTTTGCATTGAAAAGCTTCAAAGACTTATTATATTTTGAAACTGTTTCATTTTCTTTAGAACTATATTTGTTAACGACAAGTAAACTTGTACTGTTTCTCAGTTGTTTCTACAGCGAAATTCACATGATTAATTGATGACGTGAAATAGAATAAATATCTTTATAAAAGCAAAAAAAAAAATTAATGGATTAAAGCAACTACAGTTTTTCAAAGTTAAAATTCGTTGTTGTTTAGTACAAAAAAAAGTGTTTAATTGTTTTCTTTTCTAATGTTTATGTACTCTATGGTGCACCGTAAACATTATTTCATTACACTACTTTGATAAACATTCATCTAATTGTACATTCTTAAATATTGTTTACATTTGTAAACATTTCCATTGTTAAGGTGGCCATCATTGTAAAAGTCTTGTAAGAAGAAACAGAAAAAACATTTCGTTCATTTTAAGCTACTTTTAACTACAGTATTTGTAATGATGCAGTGACTTAATGCTTTAGTTACATGCGTTACATCTTATAGATCTCATATTTGGACCGTTACACGTATTTTGGGTTAGGCATCTGGATAATACTTTCAACGACCGTAGCTGCTACCTTGACGTGGTGGTCGGGCTTGCCTATCGTGATGACCCAACCGAGCTATATTGGCTGGAACATATGTTCCTGTAGGTTCTACCATGCCAGGCAGGTCGATTGGAAAACGATGAGACTAAAAGCAGCTACTCAAGGTCTGAGGGCGAAGTCGTACTGCTGACTGCAGAGGGGTGTGACAGCAGTAAGGTGTTTCCCTCGGACAACCAGCATCTGCAGCGATGCTGCCTTCTCACAAGGAAGGAGGAGTTAGAAAAGGTCGGCCCTAAAAATCTCACACCTCACCCTACCTCACGGATTTCCGTCTCCGGCGGTATGGGTGCCCACTAAGGGCTTTTAAGTGCGGAGCTAATACTCGAAAAACTTTTCATAAAAAGGCCGTGCGTGACAGGCCTCAAGCAGTTGTCCCTTGGGCTCTGCGGTCACGCTCTCAGGTCTCTAAGACCAACACTAATCTACCTTCTTTTTCAGGCTCCTCAAGAAACACTCTTCCATGGTGTGGGCAGCCGGGAAGTGAAAACCGCCCTCCTACCTCTAACAGCACACGAGATCATTTTTGTTCGAATACTTTCAACACTCATACAACTAGAGTATAACTTAAAACTAAGTACATGAATCAGCATTTTCTTCATTCATAGTCAATATTAAATCTAGCAAAAGTCCACTTTAGATTAAGTCACTATACTTCTAATTCATTTATGAAGTTGAAAAAAAATTATTCAACTTAATTCAATTTAATATTCTATTAATTAATTACGCTTTGATTATTCCGTACATTTTAATCAATGTTGTAATAATGGCTCTCTGGTTACGAGATTCAACTTTCAGCCACCAGATTTCAAGTTCGAAACTCAATGCACTTACTTTAGTTTAGACAATCTGGTGGTAACACTAGCCGTTTACATCATTCCATACCTGGTAAATGTGTTAATAATTTAATTCTAATCATTATTACCACTACATTCACTTGCGTCCATGTTGCTACACACTTTTTAATGGCACAGTTCAGTCAGAACAATGTTGAAAACTTTAGGTGTGTGTGTGTGTAGGGGGGCTAATACATAAATTTAGATATTACAAATACCTACATTATGTTCAACTGGTGTGTGTTTATTTCGAAATTCGAGTATCTGTCCTGCGTAATATGCACTTTCTTGCTTCTAATTAACAGTCAGTAACATCAAACTTTGTTTATTTATGTTTGCTTATACATTTTTACAGATTTTAGTCATACTAGTACATTTGACTAAACATTAACTTGACAGGCATAGTATATTTCTGGGTTACATCGATTAGTTTATATTTTACAACCTCATCTACGTACTTATTTTTCTTGTACAGAGTTTACGTTGTCTTTAATTTTTGCTTTGCTGCTGATGAGAAACTGAGAACTAAAATGAATTCATGAATTATTCTGATACTTTTGTTGTTCTTGCTGTATGAAAATATATAAAGCTAAGAAATTGTATAAGACTTCATGAATGATGTTTATCTTTAAATTGTTTTTAGAAAAGTCAGTAGCTAATCAATTACATGTTCGAGTCCTTATTATTGACACATAATATTAATTCTATTAATCATCGACTTTATAGAATGATTTTACGATATTTTAGTCACTTCTAACACTTCTAATCAGCCTGTACGCCACATTTTAACATTCCTCAGAGTGCTTTATACAAATTTTATTTGTCAATATTTGGTTCTCTTTATCGGCCTTCACTTTTCTTATAAGTAAATATCTTTAAATATTAATTTTTTTCTTTGATTTTCATTGTATACTAAATACAGGGTATCCAGTTCATATTTAAGTTGGCTTTATCAATGTTGAGATTCTCTGCAGACAATTTATTAAGATGTGATATGGAGTCAATGGTTTCAGTAAGTCTATTCACTTATTGTTTTGTTGTTTCCAATTAAATCGGGGGGTGAATTGGTGCACATGGATTCAATAATGATTATGCATTTAACTGGCGTTCATGAACTAGCGTTGAGTGAAATGCTTTAGAATCAGTTACAATTTGGTGGATGCACTAACATTTTATTTCTGTCTTCTAGATTACGGTTCTGATATCTTTGCATATATTTGTTGTGAACTTACAAAAATCAAGTGATGTATAAGTTAGGCGTCGCATAAATCCATAAAGTTGCTGGCACGTGGTTTAGCTTGTGTTGGTAAATTTAGATTACTTGGTCAATATCTTCACGATTGTCGTAACTTGAAGATACTGGCTTTTGTGAATTGGATGGTCTGATTGTAGAGCTTTCATCGTCATCCTGAACGACTCTATTGACACAAGCTTCCTCACCATCACATTGTCGTAATCAATGGTTGGAGATACTAGGTGATATGTCTCAGAATCGTTCAGACTTACTCCTTATGTTCCCTTAAATCCTGAGCATCAAAATCCTTGTATACTATTCTTCTCGCGCATCCCTTTTTTATCGAATCATACTATCTACGTCTAATATTTTTGTCACTAAGAATGTTGCGTTTTCATCTCCGACATTTATCTTAATGTACTATTGTGGTGGATACTACTCATAAGGTCGTTCATAAGTAGTAGGTAGTGGTATGTCGCGTGAAATTGGAAAAGATCAGTAAACAGCATATGGGGCGACTTGCGATTCGGCAGGGTGCAAAGCATGATTAGAATACATAGGATATTCGAGGACAACCGAGGGAAGCAAGTTTACAATCGACACGGATCAGAGAACACGAAAGATGTGATGATTAAAAGTAATGTATATAATATTTTATGACGTTCTCTCTTTTCACCAAACACACAATTTCTTGGTCCAATCGGTCTTTTCACACATAATATAGAAGTCTGTATATCGCACATAACACGGCTTGGATCTTGGAATACCCAGCTTCAGGCGAGATGATCTCATGTAATGCTACAGTTATGAGGATGTTTGTCACTGTCTGGTTGCTCATACCATCGAAGGATATTACTTCTTGAGCCGCCTGGAAAGGAAAATGGGTTAGTATTGGTCTTAGTTGCATGGGAGTGTGGTAGCAGATCCCAAGGAACAACTATTTGACATCAATCATGCATAGCCTTCTTCAGGTGAAATTTTGAACTGTTATCTCCGCTCTTCAAAATCCCTACCGCTGGAGACTGAAATCCGTTTAGTAAGGTGAGGTATGACATTTTTGGGGTCTGCCAATTTTGAACGCTGTTTTCCCGTTGTGAGAAGACAGTATTACTTCAGATGCTATTTATCTGAGGGAAATACGTTTTTGCTGTCACACCTTACTACAGTTAGTAGTGCGACTTCGCCCTCAGATCCTTAAGTTGTTGCTCTAGGTTTTATCGCTTTCCAACTAACATACCTGGCACGGTAATAGGACCCAGAAAAACATGCGTTTCCGCTAATATAGCTCGGTTGGGTCATCACAGTAATTGAATTCGTCTATATCGTCTTAGTGTTGTTGATTTCTACACCAGGATTCGAGCTTCGTACCTTTCGTTTCGCTCTAAACACCAATGCACTAATCACTAAACTTTAGAATCCAGATGGCCACTTATATATTCAACTGGTGTGAAAATGTATATCATCTAAATATCTATTTATATTTTTAGTATCTTCAACACGAAGGTCCATTAGAATGGGATAAGCATTCAAATATTATATTTGAGAATGCTTACTCGATTAAACTGAATATAAAAAAGATGAAAAAGTAAGCACATTCTACAAATATATTTCACTGTACACTTTAATTGATGTTAAGTTGTTGTTTGCGTCTGTCATAGATCAGTGTCCGTTTGGTACTGTTGAAACTTAGGGTCATTGAACAGGTGTTCTATCCTAGTATGAGACCATTCGGTAGTATACATACAACTTGAGTTCGATCCGTAGTTAAATGTTCACTTGAATTCAACTGAAATCAGTCTGTCACAAATACTAACAGAATATCATTACTTGGAAAATCACTGTAATAGCTGTACATTGACACTTATAGCTATGTAATAAATATACGAACTGCCAGAAGAATTCAAAATATAGTAATATGTTGAAATAGAAAAGAATAAATCGCATACTGAAATATTTAATAAGTTTATTACATGCAGTTGCGTAACTTCATAAAGGTTTAAGAATTATTGTAGCATTATAACTAGTAAAATGATAGTTTTTATATCACTTTTGTACACTAAGCTCATGTTGGAAACTGGTTTACTGATGCCACTGTAGTGTACGAGGTATTTAGTCGTACTCCCTTTAAGTCCAGTTGTTTAGTCGTGTAAATGATTTCGAAAAAAAGTTTGTGATAGAGCTGAGTGACGGATAACAATCAGATATTCCAGAATTCAGATAATGATTGCCTTACATTCTCCTTGTTGTTTCAACAGTCGTTTGCTATTTTGTTTGTTGTTCTTAACACGTATTAGTTTTCTCTTTATATTCATCAAGAAGACAGTAGAGAAGCTAACCTGAAGTAGTTCTTTATGTTAAATTTTATTTGTAGGTTAGAGAAAGAATATATGACAATACGCAGTCAAGAGCGTGAAGAACAAATTGAATTACGAGTGAGTATTCTATACATCCCTTTCTTTAATTTATTTTTATTAACTTGCAATACTTATCAATATTTAAGTGTTTAGATCGATTAAGTCTTATACCCATGTTTTTTCTTTGAGCTTTCCAAGTTTTTTTGTCATAGTCAATCTAGGAAGCCATTGCTAGTGTATCATCTAATGACTGAGTGAGAAATATTAGGGTTAGGCATGTAATACTAGTAGGATTTTGTTCATTTAAATACATAAATGTCGTCAATAAATGCTATAAAGAAATAAAAGTGATGACTTGACCATTATGAAAAGGCAAGATTTAGCACATTTCAGTGGATTATGCAACCACGAAGAATTTCATTTAGTTAAAAATCCTTCTTAGATTACGAAAGGGGTTATATCTATCACGATGCACCTACACTTGCCCTGTGACTTTTAGTTCCCATGTCTGGTTGAAGAAACAACACAATTAAGGCTAATCAGCAGACGGATTAATTATGCTTCACTCATCCGTTTAAGATAAGTACGTAACCTGATCACATAGAGAACCAATAAGGAAAACATCATTCATACAAAGCAGGGACAATAATAACTTAAATTGGGAAACGAATACGCAGTAAAATAGTTATAGATCCTGAATCGAAAAAAGACTTGATAACAATTCATGGGTCAAATAAAAGATTAGGGTCAGAGTATCACAACAATAACAGAAATGAAATGATCGATTTACATACACTCAAAATTAACGAAGTATTCTAATAAAAAGTAGTTCTGAAAGTTTGTTGTCCTTCTTTGTTTGCTCAACATAAAAATAACCACAACAGGAGCGCTACTATCTTCTATTCAGAGGCAAATAAAGTGACATCTAAAGTCTTGTATTTCGTTTGGTTCTCTTCTGCTGCTTGTAAACTATAATGTTTAAAAATTAATATAATATAGATTATGGGGTAACTGAAGAGAATCATACAAAACGATATAAATTTGTCTTATTCTGCTCATATGTTCATTCTTACACTTTTCAAATTAATAATGGGAACCTTGTACGTATATTCATTGTGTTGCATGATCTCTAGGATTCCAACCATGTAGTCGTAATTAACCGACAGATGTTAGTCCTATACAACTCCCTTCTATACCACTACGCGTAGTCAGAAACAGACCACTGAAATCGGCGTTTCATGATGATAACACAAATTAAATTATTATCACTGCATACATGACCGAACCTGTGTTACTAACATGTTACCACTGGATATTAGCGATTAATAAGTGATATTAATTGTCGAATAAATCAGGTTTTGAAACCATAAATCGAAATCGCTGTCACTAACGCTTTGTAAACCTGGCTGCTTAAAGAGATACTTGCCGAACGTTACCTAGATTTGTATAAACTGATTGAGCTTTCATTATACATAGATTTATCTCGTCTATCGCTCCATCACTAGCATTCACAACTACAGTTTATAATTCATAGCTTAGCGCGACAAGACGTATATTTATTATCTAAATAACAGAATGATTACCAATGTCATCACTTGATATTTACAGTTAATCGACAATATTCCTTTAATTTAAGTTTTGTGTTCTCTGGTGACCAGCAAGGTTCACTATATCAATAGAAAAGGTATTTTTCATGGAATTCGTACTCCTATCGCTCACTGTCACAGTCTGGAAAATTGAATCTGTTGTATACAATCTGTAATTGGTTATAGGACTAAGTTCACTATGATTATAACTATGAATATATCAGTATTAAATACCCTCATTTATAAAATCGGAAACTCAACAAAACGTACCTTTCTCAAATGATAGGGATTTTCAACTTAGATTATATTGACATTGATAACTTTTCTGAGTTAAACGGTCTAATTAACAAGTTTTTTCATCGTTATTCTGGGCAACAACAATAACGTTAACCCTATGTAGAAGTGAAATTTTTAGTTATTTAGCGCGTATTCAGGTTTGTCGTGGTAGCCTTATCTTTAATTAGCTTTCACTGTTTTTAATTGCTCTTTTACTCTTATGAACGCCATTCATTGACTTGTTCCATAAAGGTTGATAAATGGGATCCACTAATTGACCTGAATGATTCTAGAAATTCCTTGGTATTTAGAATTTTCCTTTATCTTAAATCTGATTGTTTTCTCAGTCGAATTTATATTCCCCAGTAGTTGATGATACAACCCATAATGATAATGAAGGATTCTCGATCAAACTGTCCTGCTCAGGGAACTAAACTCTACAAAAAAGATACCTAAATTACACATTTTAATTTAATATGTTGGATTGACTTGTATATCCTAGAAGTACTAGTCATCTGTTACGTCCAAATAAAAAACTCATTAGCACAATAAATTTCTGGCTGCTGATGAGCTCTGTAATAGGACGAAACGTTGTTTATTGTTTTTTGGTTTAAAATAGTTGTCTAACCCATATGAATTCGCTATCCTAAATTCAACATTTTCCATGACTCCTAGTCGTATGTTACAAATCATATACATATATGACTGTTTTTGTTACTTTTCAGCGTCTTCGCACTGAAAACGGGTTATTATTACAACGTCTTGCTCGTTTGGAAGAGGTGAGGCTTATTAATTTCCAAGTTTTTTATTCAGACTTACATATATATATATATATATATATATATATATATATTTCTAGTATCAGACTCCACAGTCCGTGTGCGCATCCACAATCCCCAGTCATAGATGTAAATCATGATCTACAAGTTTCTCGTCGAAACGCCTAATCATTAACACCACCAGACCAACCGGGGTATAATGCACAAGGGTCCCATTTCATTCAATTTGTGATTAATGTACAGTAATTAAGGAACTGTGTGAAGGTATAGCAACAGTTACTAAGCCGATTGGAAGCTTACAATTAAGAAATATATTTATTCTGGAGGAAATGTCTAATAAATAGTTTGAATACATAAACCTTAGTATTATCTAAAAAACAGCTTCTACATTCAGTTATTCCTAGTTATTCGTGTAGTCGTAATAATGTTTACTATTCATTACTGAAATAACTTTATGCCAGATTACATAATTTGACTTATTCTGTTATTTATATATTTATTTATTATATATTTACATTATATGTAAATTTATGTTCACGTTTTATCAGTTGTTTTTACATGCAGTTAATCTCTACCCTGAGAAATTGTTTATTCAAGCAGGAAAAATAAACATTATAAAAGTGAAGGGTGTGATGAGGTGAATTCATTGCATTAGTTAGTGTATTATGTAAGCCTTCCGAATATACACATTAATTTTATAGTTAGTATTTGGTTTTACAAATGCAATCACATGTAAAGTAATTTAATTTATTGATAAAAGATGCAGTCAGTCAGTTACAACGTGGAACTTGTTACGTGCGTAAATCAGTTCGGGTTGTCATGCCTCATTTAGCGGATAGAGATTAAATTCTCGCATCAAATCCTAGAGTAGGGAAGTTAGTAACAGAGTTAGTATTAATGATATATATATATATATATATATATATATATATATATATATATATATTATTGAGTAAACAAAAAATTATGATAAGTTCAGAAACTTGGACTTTGGAAGAAAAAAAGGAACGGGTGTACCTGATCCATGGCCGGAGGTATACCATATGCAGAGTCTGACGTCAGAGGTCACAATTCGAAAATTGTCAAGACTTTTTTCCTGCTTCGGCGTCCTAGAGGTCCTGGTGACTGATAATGGTACCCAGTTTGCGTCGTCCGCATTTCGACGTTTCCGCAGCGAAAACGGAACCACGCACATGCGATATCCACCGTACTGTCCTCAGTTCAACGGTCAAGCAGAAAGATTCGTTGATACATTAAAAGGAGCTCTGATTAAAGGAGGAGGAGACAGTATGCCGATGCAAGTTATCGACAAATTTTTAATGTCATATCGAGCTACACCAAACCCTGCCGTACCGGAAGCAAAGTTACCTGCAGAGTCCATGTTCGGAAGGGAGGTTCGGACCATCTTTAACAATATGCTGCCATCCAAAAGAACAGACGAACCCAAAGATGAAAGGCAACGGACGACTATTCGTAGCTTTCAAGTGGGCGAAAATGTACTTATCAAGTCGTACCAAGGTAATAGGAACTGGGAGCCGTGTATCGTTGAACGGAGGATTGGAAAAGTATTATACCTAGTCCGGGGACGTTTCGGCACCTGCGTAAGACATATTAATCAAATACGAAAGAATGGAGGAACAGTGAGAACACACGGCCGACTTCCATTTCAAATGCTAGTGGACACATCGCAAAAAAAGCCCTAGTAAGAAAGGGCGCAGAAGATGTAAAGCCAAAACAATCCAACCACGAGTAATGAATTTTAAAAGAAACACGGTAACCAGGTTGCAGGTAGATCCAAGCAGAAAATTATACATACAGAACCTTAAAGAGAGGAGGTGCTGGGATGGCTCCCAGAAAAATCAACGAAGCCTCCAGATTCCTTGAAGGAGCAGAAGACATTCCATCCGATCACTGATCGATAGAACCTCCAGATTCTTGACGTGGCACGTTCTGATTGGGTAACAGTTGAGACTTCTTAATTCGGATCGGATGGATTATAACACTGATTTTTGTTGTTCAGAAAACTATAAATACACGAATATTTTGTACATAACTCACTCTCCATCTTACTGGAATAAAGTTCCTGCCTACTCGTCTTCTGTCTTCTAATTTGCGACCAGAAGGGTTCAAACGTTCGAGTTCTAAGGTAGTTCGCGGCTAGTCAAGCTTCAAGTACGAGACTTAACAGTTTGGATGAGGAGAATGACATCCAAAACGTGCACACATTGATGCCTATGGTGGTTAAAAGGCTCTGAATTTTGTTAGCAACATCATCCAATAGAACTATATGATCTGCATATTTTAAGTCAACGAGTTTATCTCTTGGAAGGAGATCAACCCTTGAAAACTCAGACAACAAGAATGTTTAATTTAAAGGCATATCAATAATAAAATTATATAAAAGTGGGGAACGCGGATAACCTTGACGGACACCACTTGAAGTAATCAATTCAAAAAACAGTTCGCCATAACCCCTGACTTGTCATGTAGTGTTCGAGTAGAGAGTTTGCATAAGGTTAATGTACTCTGGTGCATATTCTGGTACGCTTTTTAATAACATACATTGCTACATAACCCCACGGTCGATAGAGTCAAGCGACGCCTTAAGATCAAGGAATATAGCTATTTTTAGACGTCTAAAAGCATGTTTATATTCCAGAACCCACTAGTGTGAATATTTGGTCCATGCATCCATGTTCAGGTCTCAAACCATCTCGGTTTTCTTGAGTTTGCTCTTCACAAGCTTTGTTAGGCGTTAAGTTATTCGTGAAGTCAATATTTTTGATATTATATTCGGTAAACTGATTCCTCGGTAATTGTCACAAGAGTACTTCTGTCCTTTCTTATAGACTGGGAAGATTAGTGACGGAGACCAGTTAGATGGGATTGTGTCCAGTTCCCAGATTCTAGCCAAGATCTCAGTTAATCTCTGCTAAGACTGGACCACCTTCCTTAAATATTTCAAGGGTTAATTTATCAGGTCCTACTGCTCTCTCTCGCTTTAAGTTTCCTATAGCCTTTTCAATCTCACTAAGACTTGGTGGTGGTGAGGGGGATCAGTATCAATTTGACATTCAAATTACTTCTGGATAGTGGCAACTTAGGTGAGACTGAGGGCCATTTGAGCTGTTTCCTAAAGTTTTCTGCCTGTCGGTCTAAACTTCTGGATTGATAATGCATAATAGTCCCAACACTTTCAGAGATAGTTTCATTTACGGCTGGTTTTCTTATGCTCTCTTCCTTAATAAGTCTGAACAGTTGTCTACTGTTACATATTATCGCTGTCTTTTCCATCTCGTTAGCTTTCGCCATCCACCACTGCTCACGATCATTGCGTATGCTTTTAACCAGCTTGTGTTTATTATGCCTCTGCTCTTCATCGTGTTCAGAGCCGAACGGGATATATTGCCGATCATCTATCAGTTTAGTAGATGCAGTTGAAATCCACTGAGTTTTCCTAACCTTTTGGTTTAGTTTATTAGTAGATATTACTGCTGTTTCAGCAGCTTTTTGGATATCATTCCAAGCTAACTCGGGATGAGTACAGTTTACGCAGTTGACTAATTGGTTTTGTAGCTGTTCCTGAAATGTATTCTTGACTTTTTTATCATTAAGTTGAACTCCGAGGGTATCCATGCCGTGAATTTGTTTACGTCCATTGAGACGCGAACTAATGCGCACTAGTACTAAAGCATGATCTTGGTCTAAACATATACCCTTAAATGTGTGGCAGTCTACTATCGAGCCTCTCCAACAATGGCTAATAGCAATGTGGTCTATTTGAGTCCAGCGTTGAGTTGATTATGGAGGTCTCCATGTCAATTGATGTCTTTCCTTATGCTTAGAGTTAGTGCTTGCCAGAAACAAACGCTTATCTGAACAAAGTTGTAGTAACCGGTCGCCATTATCTGTTCGTTGAGCTGTGACATTATAGGATCCACCTAGATACTTTTTAGTTTTATTTCGTCTACCTACTTGGGTATTTAGATCACTAGCCACCGCTACCACATCAGTGTGCTTAGCTTTTCGAAGAAACTCAGTAAATTTTGTGAAAAATTTATCTTTAGTTGGAAAGAATTCCCACTTCTATAGTTTCCGATGTCTTAATTCTTCAAGCACATGAATTGCATGAGGGATGTCAAGAGAGTTTCGTTCTTCAACTCCTTAGAGAACGTAGTCTGCAGTTATTTATCAAGGCTTTCAGTTATCTCCGATTACTAGTTACGATAACGCTGAATGGATTATAATGCAATTGGGTATTTCAAAGCTTGTTCTTTGTATAAGATTCAATATACAAGTTGTTTCCTGTTTAAATGTAAGCCAAACTGTGGTAAAATTGACATCAGATATGGTTACTTGTCAGTCCTATATTATTAATCTTATGAAAGCATCATTAAATAAATTATGTGATTAAAATCCAACGTTGAATACGGATGATATCACCTTAAAAAGCTTTGTTCCCGAATTTCGAAAGAGCTCAGTTCTGTCAGTCGACGTCTTATCGGAGATATTGCAAACCTGAGATGTTTGCTCCGTCTTTTGATTGAAAGTGATACTGTCAGCTTTTTGACCAATATGTAAGGTTTGCGTCAAGCTGCTGTATCTTGTTCGGGCCTTACTTAAAAGGATTCTATATCTTCATATTCAATGTCGGCTTTGAAAGGTTGTCCTAGTTGGTTTATTATGAACCAAGCTGATCGTCTCCTATCGTCTGCTAGATTTCGTGTGTATGATGATTACGGCAAAAAAAATCACTAAATGTTGAAATTAGCCCAAAATGGATAATACTCACTGAACTTTTAAAAGAAATCTGTACCAAGACTGCTGATCAGGCATTGAGTAAAGCAACATTAATTCTAGTTGAAAGTGAAAATACTTCAAGGTATCTTGAACGTTATCTACAGAATGGGATGAGCTCTATTAAAACGTTCTTTGTCTAAACTTCAGATTTACCTAAATTACAGTCATATCAAACAGTACAAAAGTCTTTTAAGCGAATGGATCCCAAACTTTTTTAATCCTCTTTAACTACATTAACTGAAACTTACAAACAAAATAGATTCAGTGAATCAACTGAATATTATGATAATGGATCATCGTCAAATGAAAATTGTACAGTGGAAAATACTTAGAAAACCAAAGATTTAAAAAATAATCATCATCATCCTTTAGGATGTTATGAATTCTACATTCATCCCAGTTTATTAGTTGCATCTAATATAAGAACGGCTAATTAACTGAAAGTTATTATCCGTGTCACATCAACGTTTTCAGGTGATGAAAATGGTTAATTTTATGGTTCAGTGAAAGATAATCAATATGAATCTAATTATTTTGTGCAACATTATGGTTATCGGCTATAGTATATTTTAGGTATACTTCAACGTAACTATGTAATATTGTATGAGCCTAGAATATCATGGATTGGAGAGTTAGAAGTATGTAATGCGCGTCTTTTAATTCGTCAAAAAGTGATTCTTCAAGTAACGTTAGAGAGTTTGATAATAATTTACCTTCATTAAAGATATTTTATGCTGTATGAAAATTATGTTGAAGAACAACGACATTTAACAAGTTTATGTAAAGAAAAGGAAGCATTTGAATCTCTTATTCAATTAAGTGGCATTGTTGTCATATCAAAAGACGTTACAATACCATGTGGACAACTGTACCGAGATGACAATCAAACAGTATCTTGCGTAATTGTGGATATGCGTGAATTTCGCAGTGAGTTACTGGCACTCCTACACAGAAAGAGATTGAAAGTTGAGCCTACGACGTTAAGGATTGCTGATTATATCCTTGTTCCTCATTTATGTATTGAATAAAAAATCAGTACAACGCTTTTTGCTTGGTTCAATAAACGATTGTAGTTTTGGGGATTACGATTACCCAACATCCTTTTTGGTATACGGATGAACATTAGAAGCTCCAATATGTAGTTTAGTGTGAGGTTTCAGGAGACTGGAATAACGTTTCGTGAACTCGAATGATAAACATCAGAGGCGTGAAGTGATGAAGTTATACGAGAAGGGTTAGTCGTAGGGATAAGAGAGTTATTAAGAGTTGTGGGTGGGATTTGACCTCAAACAAGGTGATCTCGTACTTTGTCAGAGGTATCAGGGCAGTTGTCACTTCCTGTCTGCTCACACTATGGAAGGATATTACTTCTTGTGGTACATTATACAATCTATCAAGTTCGAGTTATGTTAGTTATAATAGATTTGCCCAAATGTAAAGTACAGATTTATGTATTCAGCGTCGAATTATGCTTCAGCTGTGTTAGTCAGAAATATAAAGGTATGTACAAAGGATTACTAGAAGTTAAAATCTACAGTAAGATAAAAAATGAGTTCACTCGAACTAGAAAATGAAGTAGTTAATCACATCAACCACTTCACTTATCAGCTAGTTCAAATTGTTCGATGTCTTGCGGATTCTCTGCACGGATCCAGAATACTCTTTCGGCTTTTAATAGTCTACGTCACTTATGGAGGAGATGAAAAGTCTGTATGTCAAACAATCGGCAAGTTTGCAGCACAGTAGTCCATTTTATTGTACTATTCTCGTGTGAAACGTAACCTTTTAAGTTAAATGATATCCATTGGTTGATCACAGATATCTTCGAAATACTGCTCGCTTCTAGTAACTGACGTGGACTTTAGACTTAGAGTATACTTAATAAAGGTAGAAAACTCGTTGATTAAGTTGTGAATATTAATCAACTAATGTGGTTGTCACACGTTTAACATATGCCCAAGCATCGTCTACCCCTACATGCAATGATTAGAACATGACATTAGTTATAAATTGATTGACTGTTGAACTGAGATTTGTTAGTGCTTTCGGGCTAACTAATCGGAGTTCGCGCGTTCCTCGTGACCGATGACTAGAGACATTTTTTTATGCTATGGCTGATAGTCAGTAAAAGTACCACAGGTGCATTCGCTAGTCATCTCAATTTTAAGTTTCATCCATGTCTCATGTACATCTTTTTTGTTCTCTAGTGTCGAATTATATTCTTGTGTTAATTTTTTTAATAGTATAGCGACTTAAGCTAATGCACATATGTGCCTGAGTCTTCATTATTCATGATTGATTAACTGATTTATGAGTTTGTTTTTCTGGTGACTAATACGAAGACGAATCTATGACATTTTTGTTTATTTAGTGGGTGTGTATCGCATGTTCATACATATTTTCAATTAAATATTATATTTCATGGCCAAGTTGTTTTGCCAAATAGTCATGTTATGCATCCAGGATAATCAGCCTGCGCTACACTGGACCTGTTCATAAAAGTCAGCTTCGAATTACTAAATGGAATGAAAAGTAGTGTAAAATTCCTAAATACAACACGTCTTTTTTTCCAGAACAACCATAACCTGCTATTAAGTCGTACTACTCATGTAGTTCAGAATGTTAAACATAACAATGATACTATAGAACTACCAATTATCTTTATAAATAGCGAATGATTATTAATTAAGCTACTTGAACTTTCGAACTCTGGGTTGGACAGATGTGTTTATTGTCATTAGATTGCATATTAGCGTTGAGTAAAACAATTACTCACTAATCAGAAAGTCGGACTTTTGGCCATTAAATCACAGGTCCGATCGCCGCACTACTTACTTTGATTAGGAAAACCTGGTAGTATTGCTAACCGTCGGACACTCAAAGCTGATTACACGAAACTGTACGTGGTAAATATATATCATCAATTGCTTATGAAACGTATTCTTGGTACATTAATTACTATTTTACGTTATTCTACATTGATTCTATACTCCTATTGAACAAAACTGTTGTTTGTTGGTGAGTGTAGACCACTGATAAGAAGCTCCAGACACTTAGGCTTTGGGTTAGTTGATACATATCATCAAGTATACCTTTAATCTTAAGTGTAATTGATGTACTTTTTATTGAATTCGAATACATGTCATATGGTTTCACGATATAAGAGATACTTCAACTTGAACTGATATTCTCTGATCAATAGTAGCAGTAACCAGTATCATGTTTACTTAATTCTTAGTTTTGATCAAATTATATAGGTTGATTAAATTATCATTCACTTATAATAGAAAAGTGTAGTCCTCTGTTTTTTTCTTCCTAAATCATCGTTTTTCTTCTTTGAATCGCAATTAGGAAAGTGAAGTAATGGCTGATCATTTAGTTAAGTGTCAGTTAATTCGAGCACAAGAAGCGGAAACTACAATAGCGTTGCGTTGTGAATTGTCAATATTACGACGTGAATATGCCAATTTGAATTCGAATTCACATTCGTTGCCGTCTGAATTTATGAATAATGATGATTACCTGGAAGATGATTCGAAACATTTAACACGGAATCAGAATATAGAGGTAATTATTGATACATACATGCAAATATACCTTTTTTACAGTCAAATCTGCTTATGCCACAACATTTCCACTTCACTCATAGTAATATTCTCTTAATAATAGTGAATAATAGTGTTTTTGTCTGGTGTCTTAACGTGTAGAACAGATAAATATAATTACGTTAGTGGTTGACAGTGAGGTTTAAGGGTCTTGGACTTGGGGTGGTGATTTTCGGTGGGTCCTATACTAGGATGAAGCAGTGCACTCTGATTTTCAGCGATATCTGATCGATATCAATCTGTGGAGAATAAAACAATGAAACTACTTTTCATTGTTCTCGGAAGCATAATATCTTGTGTGCAGGAAGGAAATATAAAGTGTTCCATAGGGAAATATCACATTTCTTGTATAATCTTCTACCATTAAGAAAACGAAAATATGAACCATACAACATCAAAAACACCAAGGTGTAATGAAGCGAATACTGTAAGATCTTCAGAGTTTGATGTTAAGAAGACATTGCTTACGAGGTTTGTGTTATGAAATATCACCATCAATGGAGACCAAATAAGTGTACTCAATAATAACACGAATCACACGTATAAAGTCCTTATAATTTCATAAATGGCATAAGAAATAATCGTTAGTGTGAATATTTTCAAGTCAGTATTAGAAAAAAGAAAGTTACTGATGTTTCATACAAGTCATCGAAGTGATTTGGCTTGCAGATAGATTGTGGTTAACTGCTTGATAACTTATATGTAAAATAATTTCTATAGAAGGTGGATGTAGAATGAAAAACATTGTTTTTTGAAGGCGAGTTACGAAGTCAAAGGTACATTCATTCTCAAGTTTACAAAGTTTAAAATATCTCTGGATGAATTGCAGTCTAAGTTTATATTTAGTGCAAATACTGCTGACAACAAAGTTGCAATAGTAATGGGAGACGCACTTATAGAATACAAGATTCATTACTTTGAAGTTTCCACGGAAATCAGTGTGTCTTCCATAAACTCACCGCAGGCTATAAGACTTGTTAATTAAATGAATGGTACCAAATTCATTTTTAAAATACAATTTTTCAGCCAAGACATTTTCTTTTTGATGAAAATATTTACTAGAGCTGTTTACCTTCATATATAATTATTTTTATTTATGTCGACAAATCTTGAACTGATTAATGCAATTATCAAGAAAGAGAAAATCCTAGATTGACATAATGTAACAGTTGTTACTTCTGTTGAGATTATATTCATATATTTTTATAAAAACGAAATTCAGTGATGCAGCTGATCGCCACACCATATCATAAACTGATGAAAGTGAGAGTCCTACAATTGAATACCTTCTCAGTCGAGCAAATGATTAAGTGTTCGCAGCATAACTTGATGGCCTTAAGCTCCATTCTCTGTCGGAATCAAGAGTATGCATCGTTGTAAATTCATATGCGAGGATGAAATAAATGCTCGGTGCTCCCTGATTTCTGTTGATGCTCTACTGACATCAATATATAACGAATGCAATTAACTAAACTTAGTATCTATCTCCAGGTAACTATCTCAGTTCAGCAATCAGTTACCTCTTCAAAATAAAAATTAGTTCTGGTTGTAATTAAATAGTCAAATTTACAATACGCTGTTTTTGTCTTTTGTCGTAGATCACAACATAACAAACATATTAAGCTGTTTTCTATCTTTTGCAAAAACAGAATACAATGTTTTTACTTTTCACAAAGCACATTGTGTCGGTTATTGTCGTACAAATATGAAGTTGTACATCTATCTTTCCAAGAAATCATATTGTTTCTGTTGTTCTATGTCACGCATCGTATAATGTCAACAATCTAAATTGTGTTTATTAGGAATAATCAATGTATGTATGTGTTTATTGTGAAACCATAGGTATAACATAAACTCAAAATTAATCACTAATCATTATGTGCTCATGTTTCGTTCTACTATGAAACATCAATGGCGCATACTCAAGTCATTCTGTCTTCACAATGAGCACTGCACTCGTAGACTAATGAACCGGGATCCCTTGGTTCCCATTTAGAACTTCAGTCATTCATGAAACACCAGCGGCTAACCGCCACTTGGTCATTCCGTGATATACAGGTGATATTTTGAAGATTTTTGATATTCGAGACCTGAAGCCTACGTATATCTTCTATTTTCGTGGCCCGTATTTCGTGCCCATTATTCAATAGATAGCGTCTTCTGTACAGTACATCGAGCCTTTCCTTGAAAGTCAGATATCTTGCCTACGCCACAAGGGATGTAATTTAGTGATAGCCAAATGAACTTCTTAAATTAGTGCTAAGGTTTCGTCAGACACTGACCCACCTGTAATGATATAACTTCCGAGTTAGGTGTAGTCAGCGTTCTTACTACTTCACTCTCTATGACCGATCTAGGTGATGACACAGACCAGTTAAGTAATAATATTATGCACTTGCATGAAGAGAAATGCATCGTGGATATGCTTACACTGTGTTCATGTGACCCTATATATTATCAGCGTTTTCATTGAATAGGACTATGTCGTCTGCGTATACTAAGACAACGAATGGGTTTCTTATGAGATCAGTTACTAAAAAATAGACGAAGAAAGTGAAACTTCTTAGGAAACATCCACGACGAAATTAAATAGAAAAGGAGATGCCTTGCAACTATGATGAACTCCTCTTGGGGCTGAAATTTCTCACAACAGCCCGCCGTGCGCTCCAAGTGAACAAGTTATATTCCAGTAGAGACTCTTTATGAGGGTTATGTAAATTTTGGGTACGCCTACTTATGACAAACACTACTACGAAACTTCTCGATCTACGAAATTGAAAGCTGTCTTAAAATCAGGGAATATCATCATTGTCGCAAGTTGGTAAGTATGCCTATGTTCTAGAATCCGACGCAGAGTAAATATCTGGTCAATACATCCTCGCCCAGGTCAGAAACCAACCTGGTTCTCCGTATTTTCTATTTACCTAGAGTCAGATAAACACTGGATTACCACAGAGAGTAATAGTTTAGACACTATGTTAGTCAAAGTGATTCCTCTGTGGTTAAGACTAGAAGATTTCTCTCCCGTTTTATAAACTGGAGTGATCAGCGGTGAAGACTAGTCAGATGGGATGACGTTCAGTTCATAGACTTTGGCTAACATATCAGTCAACCTACTTAATAAATCTAGACTATCATTCTTAAAGATATCTGAGGTTAACGTATTAAATCCTACCGCTTTATTTAGCTTGAAATTTCTTATAATTTTATCAACCACACTACAAGTTGGAAAATCTGTGTCAATTTTCTCTCCAGTAATTTGCAGAATTGCTGATGAGGTCAGTTAAATTATTCCTGAATATGTTCTACCCATCGGTCTCATCTTCTAGATTGTGAGCGAATTATGAACTCACCTTTTCCTTAAGTAGTTCCACTAACAATCGATTAACTAATGCCTGTATCCTTGATGAGTTAGAACAGTTGTCTTGTATTGCCTACTGCAGTCACCGCCTTCATTGCATTTACTTTTGTTGCCCCACTCCTAAGCTAATAGTCTTCGCATAAACTCTTTATTAGTCCACATTTCAGTTGTCGTCGCTTTTCATCAATTTCGGAGCCTGCGAGAAGGATTGTTTGAGCCTTTATTAGTTTACTTGGATTTTTAGAGATTCACTGGTCTTTCATAACTTGGATTTATGCATTATTGATGTTTGCAGTCTCCAATTGTTGTCAAAGTGGATTTCATGTTATGGCCTTTCTGCGTTCAATAAAACTTAAGGAAATACGTGCTTACACTGGGGCGTGGTCAGAAGCAGGTTATAAAACGTCTTCTAGAACTTATCACTTAACTGCTCCTCAGCCAACCTGCTTGGCATGGTAGACTCCGAAGGAACAATTGTTCCATCCAGTGTACCTCAATGGGTTCATCACGATAGGCAAGCCCGAACACCACTGTAGCAGCAACGGTCGAGCAACGTTGACTACCAGATCATTGTTTGTCTGGACAACGAAGTAGTTCAATATTACAGCTCCCTTTATTCTAACGTATCAAGTTTCGTTTCGTCACTATTATTATGATTATGTATTATGAATTAAGCATTCAAATACGTCCATCTGACGAGTGCCAAATAGGGTGAAACGCGTGTCCTGGATTCCATTTACCAACCACAATCCAACTCAAACAATGCCGATGTAATAGTTTGAGGTGATGTAAGATTATTATAAACATGTCATTGGTTATTAGTTAATCATCAATCAGTCAAAATACTTTTGTTCTAAGGAATTTCATGTCTTAGTTCGAATCTCACCCCAAATGTTCTGGTGCACCTGAGGGTTGGGTGATTCGCATCTCTCTCTCGATGCACTTTCATAAGGCCTTACAGCTTTCACGAGTAAATTTGAATTCACAACTTTCAAGTGGTAGAAACGTTTTTTACTAAAGTAAGAAATCGGAAACGAACGTCCAGCGTTTGAACAATTTCACAGATACGGGGTCCACCTTTTGAAGTTAAGAAACCATTAATCATGGTCATCTAATTTTGAGGACTATAGGTTCGTGAGGTAATGAGTGGGATATAAACCTGTTTTAGTCCCCAACTAAGATTGGACTACATATGTTGACATTGCTCTCCTGCCCCATACATTTGATCTTGAGGTCATGGGTTTGGAAGGTTGTCTGTACCAACCCACAACATATATGACAATCGTTATTATGCGTTTCATATCATTTTTCTTAAATGTGTTCCTATTGAATACATACGTTTATCATAGTATTCCTTATTTCAATTTTCGTTGATCCACAGAATTCAATTGAAGCAAATGATGTATTTTCAACATATGAAAACACGGAGACCAGCATTGTTAACACCATGCCGACAACCGTGTCAGAATCAACTACATCGAGTGTAACAACGATAACATCCCCAATAAATAAAATGTCAGTCTCAAGTTTACCCAGTGGAAATCATATAAATGCTAATGGTAATACTCAAATCCATCAATCGCATGTTGTAAATGGTTACTCACACAATTCACCACCACCAATTAATCACATTCATGATAATAATTCTACTATTACTGCTAATACGCGAAATAACCATAGTAGTATCTGTTCTTCACCAAGTGAACAGCAAACAAATAATTCTTATGATTTTTGTACACTACCACGATCAAGAAATCGTGAACATCATACACGTTACTTAGATCAGACGGATAATAAAACTGATCAACTATTATCTACAACAATTAATCAATTACAAACAGATTTAGTGAATTCACGTTTTAATGAAGCTGATGCTAAGAAAGTTGCACATGAATTACGATGTAAACTGCATGAATTAGAAGAGGTGATTATAATTAATTTAATTATATATTTATTAAAAATGTATGATTATTAATAATAGGGACGATTGACTAAAGTGTTCAACTTGTAGGTTTCAAGTTCAAAGTCATTACACCATTCGCTTTGGCTCTTATACATAAACAAGACAGCCTAAGTTTGCATATACGTAAGTTTGTACTGGGTTATTTAATCATACATTTAAGTTTTGTGACTGTCATCACTTGACATGATACCAATTCACCTAACGATGAGTCACTGACTGTAGCAATGATAGTGCAGGCTAGGTCTGTCAGATTTATTAAGTATCCATTAGTTTAAAATTCTTTGTTAGAACTTAAATTAGTACCTTTTTCATATGCTTATTCAGTCAATTGTTTAGAGACCAATAACGTAGAGCTTATCATATATGTGTATAAGTTCATATTACCAGTCTAAATCAGTACGACAAGGCCAAATTAATTTGATAGCATAACTTGATCTGAATCTGACAACCATTGACCACCAGGAAGCATTGAACAGCAGTTTTGTCTTAGTATGGGACTAGTACTTCCTGGCGGTCATTAGTTATCTAATTCAGATCAATTTGTGATATCAAACTAACATTAAACAATCTCCACAACACTCAAGATCAAATCAAAAACGACAATCTATGAACATAGTTCAATAATAAAGATTAAATAGGTATATTTTTAAAGAATAATCGAAATTAAAATTCAGCAGAGGATAAAGCGTAAATTCGCCTACATGAATGTGACGAGTTCTCAGCAATATAATTATCCAACATCTCTAACTAGATACTTTATGCTTATTAACGCTGCTCAGCCCAGCAGTCCATCACTTGATAAATTGATGCCACGTTATGGTTTGGCTACGCCTACTATCCTTCCATCTTCCCCCAGCTAACATTGAGTTTTGAGGTAGGCAATGGTTGGGCATGTGTAATACACATCTTCACCATCTCAGTCGATGAACACTTGCACCATCAAGTATGCTAGATTAACTTAGTAGAAACTTCCCGGAGCATCGCTTGAAAGCATGGATTTGCAGCCATTACTTCCTGTACGTCAGCTTGTACTGTTGTCTTCATAATCACACATTATCTCATTTTTTCTCCCACAATTCTTGTTTACATATTATGGGATTGCACATTACTCGAACGTGTATACTAAATCAGTCGAAATCGGACCAATCACTTCGATATGCAGAACAAATCGCTGTATTAAAAGATGAATTATTCGGTGTGAAACTTCGTGAAACAGAATTAATCAATCAACTAGAAGAGTTCAAACGACGTTTTAGTAATTTGGATTCACTTTGGCAGGTTGTTAACCATTTTGTTTATTGTTTTAAAAACTTCCCATTTCTCTCACTCTGGAAAGTATAACAACCTTATCTAACTTTTTTCCATGATCATATTTTTACACGATATCCTAACTTGGCTAATTGATTCAGATATATTGCTCCTAGTTAACTGTGATAAGTTTTAAAACTTGAAACTTGCACCACCTATCCAGTTGTTGACATTCATTTCCTATTAAGTAGAATCTCGATTACCATTAAAATAATGTTTCTATGTAACTTAGCAACGTGATTTGTAGTATTCTTGAATGACCTCCTAAGCAACTATGTTTCAAGTATCTTGTGGTATTATTTTTGAAGAATGTTCTTTTAATAGTTTCGTACAATTTTCCGTTGTTATGAATTTGAACAGAAAGAGTACAACAGTAGTAGTAGAATAAAATGAAGTCATTTTATATTTCGGTTTTTCTTTAGCTACTGTTTTACGACTTAGAAACAATTTTGTTAATTAGGATACGTTTATATCTTCTTGTTGTTTAATCATGGACTGAAACCGATCAGCCGCTGTTGCCATATGTGCATCCTGAGCGGATTACCTCAATATAGCTGTTAATCACAAGTAATATTTTTCAAGTTAGTTTGTAACTGGCAAGCAAAATCCGGAACGCCCGTTTCGTCTTGTTCCGGACTTGTCGGCTGGATGTAGTTGCATCCCAGTGTTTATGTTTACAATGGGATTCGAACTCAATCCACTTAGTGTCAAGCGTCACTGCGTCCACCACTAGGCTATTGAGTCCGGTCAATCACACTTGTGCAACTGGCATATCTCAATGTGAATATCAACATTTGGATACAAGAATATCCCAAACAAGACGAAACGAGCGTCCTGGATTTCACTTACCATCTCTCAAATTGTTTTCATTTCTTACTTCAATCGATTCTCACTCTGTTGCGCGCTGATTTCATTTAAAACTGTTCTACCGCTTCACTTCTAATATAGTGGTCACATTCCATCATAATTCTGGAGATTACCTTACTAAATTAGTCATTAGTGAACAAATCAGTATTGGTAATAATAAATTAGGATGTTTGTAAAAGTTATTTTCTCCAGCAGTTTCCAAAAAACAATATTAAACTAACCATGTTGAGTGTCACTCATGCGTCATTCAATATACCTTCCTGTTTCACAAGAGAGATATGTTGAATATTTCAAATTCCATTATTTCGACTAATTAACCTTGTGGATAATGTTCTGATGTCTGAATTGTTGGGGACTAGTCTCAAATATTGATTGCAACAATATTACTTAATTGTGGTTACATCTAGCTGTATTCAGCGAGATGAAGACTATACATCTCTACTACTGAATCATAGATTCCGTCATTTTGTGATATAACTAAAGTATCATTAGTAATATCATTTTATTCTTGGCATTGTGTCCTGGAACGTTTAAGTATGTTAGTGATTCTTACCGATATTTTGTCGTTGTAGTTACTTTGCGGGAAACCCTGCAGAACCTGATCCCTGTGCTGGTTGACGTCCGTCAACAAGGCACACTTGCGAACTTGAAGCAGCCTGTTCCGCCTCTCGGATCGGGACCAGACTTGATCAGTAAAATATGATTAATACTAAAGACCAAGTTAACATGATATTGGTCACTTATCATGGATCAGTCAACATTATACTTTCTTAAAATTGTTTAATGACATTGTTTTTTTTTTCTTCCATCATGTATGTAGTCACATATTGGAAAATGTAAGAATGCTGCCAATGATACGAAGCGTTCTTCACTATGGATTGGTTCTCTAAATTCACTGGATTCACATGAAATGAATGGTAAAATCAAGTTTTCTGATCGACTACTTGAAACACGGTTCATCAATCAAATTGGTAGTTTAAAACAACAGGTATTAATTCATGATTTGCATGTTTAGTTCTCAATAATTTTTCAATTATTGTTGATTTGTTCATCTACAGTTTTGCTCATAAGAGTAAGTAAAAAATAAAAAATGAAGCATCCTGTTTTTTGGTCATGTTTAGGAATATGGATGCATATCTTGTTTTTACCCGTGTACTGCTTGGCTACCAATAGATCATAAGTGTTTGTGCTTTAAATCGTTAAATATATTATAATCAACCATGAATAAGTCTTCGTATTTTTTTTTAAACAAGACTTGGATTTAATACTTTCAAAACTGTCAAACTGAAATTTAGAGGTAAAAGTGTTAGTTGAATAGATATGAGATTTTTATTGGTCATCTGTTAATCCTTTTTTAATCTAGACCTACTTATTGAGTGAAAGTTCCTTTCATCATAATCTAGAGTTGCTCATATAATCTATTTTGTCGTTGTAGAAAGGCTATGATTTGTCCAAGCTTAAGAGACATTTTCACAGATCAACTCCTTCGCCTCATTTTAGACTGTGGTTTAGTATTCTGCGTATTAGTTTTTTCGGAACTTTAACTCTCTACACTGCAGCTCAAAAGACAGAAGTTGCAAAAATTTCTACTTTAATAAGTATCTAATGTGTTTAATGTTTTGACATGATTAAGAGTCACCATTGTAATTTATCTAATCTGGAAGTAAGAGGTTTTGCAATCGATTAATAGGATGATTTCCTATCAAGGCTTCTTGAAATTCCATTGAATGGCAATCGGATGAAATTTTTGTTTGTCCTATTGAGGCTTCTTCCATATCCCTACGAACTATCCTAACTTGAGGTAATACCAAGCAGCGATAATAATAATAATAATATTCATAAACTTCGACATCTGATACTTAGTACTGACCGTAGTGCATATTCAGCAAGTCTATTTGATCAAGGCTCCACTACCATGAAGTAATATTTGTAGAAATTCATTGGTCATCAACCATACTTAAATTATACCATTTCAACAATATGATACTCTTAGTCGTTCCCTACACTAGTTAGTTTGCACACAATCCTTTTGTTGTACTTGTTATCTTTAAATGAATGGTTTTCTACCTAAGTATTTAGTTATCAAAGCGAGCAAAAATCTATCCAACAGTGTCTAACGTAATACTCCACAAGTTACACAAATCTAGGTATGGTGAAGTCCGAACGTATGACTTCAACCAGTCAGTCATAAGCAGTGAATAATGTGGTACATTTGTCTCGCACCACATCAAAACATTGAAATTAATACCAACGTAGTAAGAGCGATAATACTATCAATGACATTAACTAAGAATAGAGAATATGATTTGTGAAAAGACAATAAATATAAAATTATTTTGAAACTCAGGTTATAAGATAAGATATAGAGTTTATATATCTATACCGTTACAACCGATTTTTACTTTAATGATTATCTACTATAATCGCTCTATTCGTAAACAGGTAATCTTTAATTATAAGCAAGGCTTCAACTGTTGGTTGAAGATTTTCTTAATTGATGCTACGTTGATTCGACCAATTTTTAGTTTTCTTTTAAGCTACTTCTATACATAGAACTGACGACTGATTAACTTATATTGCCAATCGCTTTAACTAATAACCCACCACTTCATAGTGTTAATGCATATTTAATATACTTTGCAATAATCACTTTCTTTTCCTGTTTATACTTTAAAATAAAAATATCAGATAACTGATTTAACTGTACAACAAGAATTGTCTGATCGTAGAGCTGATCGTTTAGATAAACGTGTCACTGAATTACTTGAATCACGAACAGCATTTCAAGCAAGAGAACGTGAATTAACATTAGAATTAAAACAATTAGAACAGAAATGTGCTGATATAGAAGCAAAAGTAAGAATTTCGTTTTGTAATATAGATAACTATTTTGGGTAATGGGTTAATTTACTGAGAGAAGATTAATAAAGCGCTTATACATAAAAGTAGTATCGGTGATTATATCTGTTGAGTTAATTAATGAAGTTGCTTTTAATATTCTTAACTACTTACTTATGCGTAATTTGTTTTGTTTATTTTGGATTGAAATCTTAGATTTCTTATTAATCTGTTGCATTTTATTATTCAATTGAATTAGCTAGTTTCTGGTGGATAGACTTTTTATGAGATTTAGCAATTTTTAAACTCCCCATAACGAATAATCATTTAGCTTGGATCTTTGCCGGATACCGTCAAAAACCAGGGACCACTGAATAGTTGTTTTGTTATAGTACTCCTCAGTTTTAGTGTTCCCTCACTATCCCACCATTTATCGCACTCAGTGTTCTCAGGTTTGTTGGTGATCTCCTAACCATTAATCTGTAACTAATACTAATAATCCTATCTTCAAATTAAATTTAGAATCCTTTACATTTTTCGCTGTGTAACAGTCAGTCAGTTACAAGGTAGAACTTGGTACATGCTTACATAAGTTCAAGTTGCCATGCCTCAATTAGCAGATAGAGATTAAATTGTCAGACCAAATTCCAGAGTAAGGGAGGTAGTAACAGAATAAGTACTAATGGAAAGGTATAGAGATCAGAGATAAGATTTGAAATAAAATAAGTGATTCAGTAAAGAGACAATTATGAGAAGCTAAAAAATTAGAATTTGGAGGAAGACAAGGAGTGGATGCACCTGCGCCATTGCAGTCGATTTTGAGCCATATCACCTAAAGTCTCTAACCATTTGTTACGATGATCGCGTGGGCCCCAACCAGGAAGTCTGCATCTATTAACATGGCTTAGCCCAATTGTCAATGTCTTCATAGATTGGTGCCATGTTTTCGTTTGGCCATCCTTAGCTTTCTTCCAGCCTACTCCCTACTATGTGTAACAAACAAGCTCTAACAGTTCTGTCCAATTTTCACCGTTGTATCGATGTGTATTGAATAACGACTTTTGATTAAAATATTTATATAGTTGAATTAATGTTCCCCAGAATCGTTTCTTCTTTCTCTATTCGATTCATTTAATTGTTGTTACTGATGAACATATAATTCGAAAATATTAGTAATAGCTATGCAGTGATTTATGTTATATTTATCCTGTCTTATTTAGTGTTGTTTGAACTCTAGTTATCCAGTTGTAATGTCGCCACTTTGTCGTTAGTGTTAGATGATGTTTAGAGATAGTCGATAGGAAACCTTACCCGACTTTGTTTTTGTGCCATTTCCTTCTCGTCAGTAGGGTATACTTGCAATCCTAAAAAAAATTGTTGCTCGTTAGTATATTCAATTGCACATCGCTATGTTTCACTGTATGCGACTATTATGACTGTTCTATTCGGTCACCGGCTGACCTCCTATAGGACTGAGATGTATACATGATGTCGATTCACACATACTAATGTGCATATTGCAACTTGGTTGATGCAATTTTTTCTATCACTTGATGTAATAATGACTCTAAAATATAACCGTAATCATAATCAAACTTTAACTTAAACGTAAATCCCAGTTTAACCTTAGATGTTAACTTTAAATCTCTAACCTTAATTACAAACATTGAGGCGTTGTATGCTATATTTTTGTCTTTTCACTAGTATAAAATGCTCTTGCTAAGCACTCATTTTCTAATATGCACGTTTCCATAACATATCCTTTCAGAAAAATCGTGCTTTTTTTTAATTCATAATCAGCACGCTAATTCAATTTTTGCATTGTGATCTTGTAGCAGTTTTCTGATCTGACCTTATTATTTAATTCTGTCCGAAAATTCAATCATTGGGAGTTTACTAGTTGTAGTGATAAAATTATGAATAACTTTTTTTCATAACCGAAATATCGTTATTCCAGTTTAGTTTATGTTATAGCGAGAAGGTATGATCATTTGCCTGATATGACCTTGTATGCACCAAACAACAGCGATTAATAACCAATACTATAGTCTAGCCGATGCTTAACATCTGTTCTGGTGCCTACTCAATCCCACATCGAGAAAGGAAAAACACAAAACTGATAAACCAACTAGACAGATCAAACTATATTTCATCCATTCCTTTATGCATATTTAAAATCTGACCACACGGTCAACCAATTAGGAAACTAACCTCAATACATAATAAGGACAACAATGATAGGAAGATAGAGTACAGTAGACTCATGTGAATAACTGTAGTTCTGAAATGCAAAGTGGATCAACCGGGAGGATAGGAACGTAATAATAATAGAAATAAAATGTTTACTTTACACACAACTAAAATGGTTGAAATAGCCTGTCGAGAAACAGCTCTAATGATAATCCATTGTTGTTAGGAATCCGGGATCCCAATTTTTCGCCATCGTAACATTCCTTTGTATTGATATGCCCTATCATTGACTAATAACTGTATAATATTCTGCAACTTCATGTTATAGTTACTTCAATATTGTTAAGAAGTTAGCATTGAACTATAAAAGATGTAAGTTAGATGAACTTGTATCTTCCCGTTGATTTGTTATGGACTGAAGCTGGTCAACCTCTGCTGCTATATGTCCATCCTGAGCTGATTGCCTCGATATAGCTATTAATCACAAGTAATGTTTTTAAGTTAGTTTGTAACTGGCAAGCGAAATCCAGAACGCGCATTTCGTCTTATTTGGGACTCGTCGCCTGATTGTAGCTGCATCCCAATGTGTCAAACACCACCGCATTCACCATTGTGCTACTAAGTTCAGACAGTCACACTTATACAACGGGCACATTTGTAATTAAGAATGAACTTATATTTTCCTATTGGTTTTTTTGTAAACTGAAGCTGGTCAGTGTGAACATCAACCTTAGGATCCACATACATCCAGCGAACGAGTCCCAAATAGGACGAAATGTGCGTTCTAGATTTCTCTTGCTTATCACACATTCCAAACTTAAAATCTAAAAGATGTGAATCCATTTCAGTAGTTGTTAATTAATTATCTATATTACTTTGTTGTTTTTTATACTAAATCATATTTGCTTATTTTGTTGTCAGCATAGTTTTGCTCTTTTCTGTTGTACACTAATGAGACGACAACATCACCTACATTAACTTATACACAACATTCTAATAAAATAACTTCTATTATCAACGTAGTTGAACTAATTAATGCAAATTAGAAGCCTTTTCTTTTGATGTATTACATTAATTAAATGAAGTTATTGTGATAATCTAATAGTAGTAATTAACACATTTATACATAGTTTTTTTATAAATTCATATACATCACTAAATAAGTATAAAATATATTTTACAATGTGCGACTATACTTACACTATGTCGATGCGTACTACTTTCTTGCTAAGCTTGTTTACTGATTCACTTGACTATTTTTCTCGTACAGATTTTTATTACATTCCATTCTCTGACTTGATTCTTTTGATTGTGAAGCTTTCGTCGCTAATCAGGTTAACTTCTGTATGAAGTTTGTGGTAATGAAGTCATCCAGAATGTAAATGAAAGCTCTATAATCAAACCATCTAACTAAAAAAATGTCTCTTGGCTACAAATTTTCTTCATATTTCTCTAACTGAAGTAACTTTGTTGTTGATATTGACACCTAATAGAAGTTCTTTGATATACTTGTTTATAATTTAGTTCTCTTTAGCTTCTTAACTTAATTACATATCGTCATATTATATGTGTTAGTGTGTTCACATGACACTCATTTGTATATGTAAACCTTTTTATGAAGGTGGTTTGGTGGTGGTGATGGAATACTACTCTCCAGGATACCCTGAACCTAGGTATTTGGCTTTTTGGCTTTCGTCATCAAGGCGTGCCTGTGATTTTTGAAGGAACGTATGCTCTCCTGCAAACTCGTAGCACTTGGATTGCAATATTCAAAGGTTTTACATTGGTCAATCACTATGTAGTGACTAATTTGATATTCCGCAAGTCCTTTGTAGCACTGATCGAGTTGTAATACCAAGGGGTTACTTATAACGCCAATAGCTCAGTGGTAACAGTCACGGACTTTAGAAATAGATGACTAGAAGTCGAATCTGCAGGGGAACATGATTTTCCCCAAAGATTATAAATGAATCTTGCTGACGAGTGTTGAATAGCGCAATACCTCGGTTCAGGATTTCGTACCGATTAATCACATCTCATCTCACTATAATGCCAGTGATGTCTAGTCACTTAAAATAGTAACTGAATTACAACTCAATCAACAGAATTTGATCAACACTGTAAAGAACATGATGAACATCAAATTAGTCACTACACAGTGATCAACCAATATAAACTTTTGAATACTACTATCCACGTGTCTTAGGTAAAGTGGCTTGAAAGTATATTAAATAACCTATGCATATCTACTCTGTCTCCCTAACTCAGTGAATATAATTATCGAGTACAGATAGGTGCCGAAAATCCATTTATGACCTGTACATGTGATTCGGTCCCCATATTGTTAACATATCACGTGGAGAAATAGGTCGTTCATTAAATAGGACAGTAAACCAGTAACTCAGTAATTTATCGAATTTTCGTCGGTCAGGTAACGTATGTTTGAATCCTACACGGAGTCTCGTCACATACCAGTTTCTGACAAATATCAATTAACTGTAAACCCTGGTAAACCATAGTTTTCTACCAAATAACTCCAACCAGTAATCACCTGCCCCATACTCAGAGTCATCACATTTGTTTGAACGCAAGATCTACGTGTCCTGTAGTGAACACTGAATCAAAATCAGGTTGATCAACATTTCAAACTGTCTTTAATTTTGTACACAACCTAATGGTGGAAAATCTCTAAGGACTTTAATTCAATATAACAATGATTAGGCATTTGTTCATCTATTCGGTTTGATACCTTCTGGTTTCTTACAAGTATATAGGCATGCTAGTTTGGTTCGAATTGATGATTCAGTGATTGAAAGTTCAATTGCCCTCAAAGAATAACATTATGTTTATCACATTTTTATATCACAAAATCCCATGTTTCATTGATTTTCAAAGTTTTGATATCATACATTGTTTCTGAATAATTTCAGCGTAAAGCCGATGGTGTTATGTGGCGTAGTCGTGAAATGGAATTTAAAACTCAATTGGCCGAACGTAAACAAGGCTATTTACAATTAGAGTATCAATATGAAAGTCTACTGACATCACAAAGTCTTCAATCGAAAACAGATAATCATGAGTTGATGTTAAGAAAGTCTTCAGTGGATTCAGATGCTATATTAGAAAACACCACTAGTAATATTACTAAAAGTACTACTGATAATAATACTAGTAGTAATAATAATTGTTTTACATTAGGTAGTTATTTAAAATTTGCTCAACCAAGTCGTCAAATTAGTTTATCGAATTCTAAGATGTCTACTCCAAGTGTAACAACAATGATCGATACTACCACAACAACGACATCAATGAAGAGCGATACATATTATCCTATGAAAAGTAACGATAATAATGAATTGTATTCGATGTGGAAAGATTTGCCACCAGCTGTAATGACTGAATCGATTGGTCCGTTAGAAGATCTGTGTTTAATACCGGATGATCCTATGATTACAAGCATTTACTTGAATTCATCATCATCTGAAACGACTACAACAACAACTTCAGAATCATCAACACCTCCACCTTTGGTATCAAATAATCAACATCATTTCTAATCGATTTCATGCAGTTATTTCCACATTTACTTTCATGTAGCTTTCTAACTGTACTGCTGATATCAGTAATATGCATATATATTATGTGTATATGTACAGTTGTAAATTCAAGTATCTGTTGTCATGGGAAGCTTAAGATCTTTTCCTCTTTATTAAAGTTAGTTTACCGACATGTCTTGTGTATGTTATTCTCTATTCATTGGAGACAATGATGATGCAGTCAGTTTTTTTTTTGTTTTGTAAATTATACGTTGTTGTATCCTTTATACTTTCTCTTGTTCATTTATGTTTCATTAATTAGAAATATTGAAAGCAGATTAATTAGATAATTAATTATCCTTTTCATTTAAAATGTTTCATTTCTTCTTTTAAAGAAGAAGAAATAATTTGTCTTTCATATACTACTTATATTAAATTTCTTTGTATCTATTCTCTTTACCTCATCTCATCTATCTTAATGATATTGTTTTAGTCTTTATTACATCATTACAATGTTTATTATCGTATACACATTCACACGCACATATTAGATTAAATTCTTTGATAGTAAAAATATGAACATACCTACATTCTATTTCTTTGTACAGTTATTGAATCAATTAATCTAAATAATATTTAGTTGTGTAGCTTTCATTATCATCGTTCTAAAGAGCTTCATCTACTAAAACAATGATGTCATCATCTGATAATACAATAATTAAAGTTTCACAATTAAACTATTATCCACCTCATAGAGACTAACACTAATGAATTCACATCAGTTTATATGCTTCAAATCTTGCTCATCATTTTAGATTTTAAATTTTTTTTAGAACTTGTCTTCTAAGATGATTGCCTTGTTCGCATATGTATACTACCTTTGTTATATACATATATTCCTGTGTATATTCATTCATATTAGCTTATTTTATGCCAGATTACGAACCCCGGTTTGTTAATACTATATGACTGCTGCTTATCTTGATCAAGATCAAATTATTACAATGTTTATTATCATACTTGATTATCTTTGAATACATTGCATATGCTATGTTAGTTCTTCTAATATAAAGATACTTTCCTACTAAGTAAACACTATAACTTTGTTTTTTTTTTATTACTTTTATGATCATTACATTCTATTTATAGATATCTATATGCTTATCTGAAGATTATGTAATATTACTATTACTAAACTATATGATTGTATTGAATGATTAACAATGTTATCATTTATGATTTACTTCATTATTATTTATTCTGCTTTCAATGCATTTACTATAATAATATCCTAATGTATGCTTATGTTTGTATGTGTTTTTTTCTTTTCAGTGTATTTCTATATGAAGTATTGTATGTTTCTTTTCTTCATCTAGTTGATTCTTTTCTTGTTTAAATTGTAAAAGAAGAAGTAAAAGAAAAACGAGAGAGAACAATATCGGTCATCGACAAATATAATATGATTTTACTCATTTTGTATACGTGTATAGAGTATAGAACCTGGCACTTGTATGCATCGATCTAAGTTACTACACCTTAACAACAGGCTAAAATTAACAGGAATAATAGTTACTTCAATGGTAGTTAGAAAGAAACTGTGATATAAATAGAGTATGGTTCATGTAGAAATAATTATTTCGTGCAAAGAAATGTATGAAATAATTTTACACTCATGATGTGAGGGAAGACAAAGAATGAATGTACCTGCATTACTGTGACAACTTCTGAATCAGCCATTGATTTCAGTATTTGCGCACACCACAACTAAGTAGTCTGAATCTACTAACATAGCTCAGACTATCAATGAGTGACTTGATGGGCTGATGCCATGTTTTAGTTTAGCCGTCCTTCTATCCTACTCCAATATCAGTGAGAATCACGCATTATGATAGGTGGTAGTGAGTCATACATAACACACATTCCAACCATCTTAGCCCATTTAGATTCATAACTTCATCAAATGATTCATTATCTTTCTATAATTTTTTATGTCTTACTTCATTCTTACTAACTCGGTAATCCTAGGAAAGTCGAGCGATGTTTTGAAGGCACCGATGATCGAATACTATTAAACTACGGGTATCATCTACTCATGAATGCCAAGTTTCACATTCACACATTAAGGCAGAACTGACTATTATGCAGTATACTTGTTCTTTCGTCGAGAGACATAAATCTCGCTTACTCCATATGTGACGTCAGTAAAGCCAAAACGATCACCTAGAATCCATGCAGGTATATTTCATCAAATGTCAACACATTTGGTCTAATCAAACTTCCAAGACCCCTTTTTTATGGTATTGAGAAGTTTTCAACGTCATAAAATTCATTTTGTATTTTTTAGTAAATTTCGTTGTTCAGTGGTCAACAAGTATACTGTATTTAGTATTTTCGATGAATGAGTTGTGTATAAAAGAGTGTAGTCTTCATTACAGAGTATTATTCATGATTATGTCTATCATTGGGTCTTCCAGATAGCACTACAGTTTATATGTTCATAATATACTACTACAGATAACTCTGACATTTCAAAATGAAGTAAGTATTAAGGATTTTTATACTACGTTGTTTGGCTCACAGACTAATACACATACAAGTAAACGGGTAATGTTTCTAATCCTAAAGCTTAAAGTATGGCCCAAAGCCAAACGCACTTATCTATACCGTGGTGAGTTACGCGCTAAACTCCCAGTATAGTATATCTGATACAGAGATGTGAAAGTGCATTAATGTAAAATAATCTTATCAATAATATTATCTTTCTCAATTACTTTCTTGTGCATAAGCTGGATCACTCTTCAATGTATGTTTAATCTTCACAGTTTTATACCGTAAGGGATTAACACCGTGTCTTTATGATTACTATATTCCATTTACTCTCCAGCTGTAATGTTAATAAACATTTTACTAACATTCTTGATTCACACTGTTACTGAGCCGGTGTTCTTTGTGAATATCGAATTCTATGGATTAAGTTGTGTTATGACCCAATATCACGCAGAATATGCTATATAACCCTAATTTTGCACTACATGACACTTGTCAGAATGATATACCTTTATTATCTAAGAAACCGATTCACCTGTGCCTTAGACTGAAGGTTAAATTGCAACGTGATTGTACAAGTATTTATAAACAATCGTCTGAGTAGGATACTTCGGATCCCTTGGCCAGATACCATCAACAACAACTTCATATGGCAGAGAACAAATCAACCAAAATCCACCTGAGGAAGAAATTAGGAAAAGACGCTGGGGATGGATAGAATACACATTGGAGAAATCATCATACTGTGTCACAAGACATGCATTAACATGGAATCCGGAAGGCCGAAGGAAAAGAGGAAGACCCAAGAACACATTGCGTCAGGAGTTGGAGACAGATATGAAGAGCATTCGGGAAGTGTTGGAAAGGAAAGCTCAGGATAGAATTGGTTGGACAATACTGGTCTGCGGCTCATGCTTCACATGGAGTAACAGGCATTGACTGATTGTTAAGAACTAAAATTGATCTGTTTTATTTTGGACTCATTAGATGTGTGTTTCTTTCACTTACTAATGTCAATGTAGTAGATAAGTTCAGTTGACGAGTTTCAAATATCAGAACAAAAAAATAGTCCTGGTTTCTATATCTTACTTATAATCCTATTAGTTGGAGAGAAAAGAAGAATACATGAAATTTAATTTGAAAGTATTTACAAGATTCTGCTCATTTGTTATAGATTGAAATTGATCCGTGTTTTTTGTCATATGGGCATCTTGAACGGATTGACTTGATACATCAGTAGTTCACAATTTTGAACTAAGTTGGATTGTGACTAGCAAGTGAAATTCAGAACACACGTTTCATCTTATTTAAGATTCATCCCGTTGATGTGTACTTGCATCCCAGTGTTCACACGGGCACTCGAACTGAAATCGAGTACAAAATACTTTCACACTATATATGCACATACGTTAAACAAATGTAGCTGTCTCGACTCAGTAATTGAGTAGTGAGAGTGATACAAAATAAACTGAATTTCAATCCTTATGTGAACATCAATACTGAGATACATTCATCTGACTAGTTCAAATTACAACTAAATGCACATACTGTATTCCATTTACCAGAAACTACCAAACCTACTTTAAAATGATTATAATATACTTAAATTATAAATATTATCAAAGTATTCTTTGAATTGAATTATAATTAGTAAGAGGAAACTAAGACACACGGTTTCATCTAATTTAGAACTCGTCAGCTGAATACAATTATGTACTACCATTCAGAATACACAAATATTAACACAAATTGACTAGTTTCAATCTAAAACAATTTAACACAAAGATTCAAACACACATAAATCAATAAAGTAGACTGTTCATTAACAACACAATCATCATCATCATTCCTAACAGTTATTTATTTGAATATTGAATATAAACAAAAAACTTCATATTGATCAACTTTCAATAAACATTTAACCGAATTAATTTGTATTTAATTTATTGTTCATTCTATTCAATTGATTATTGAATAATTTTTTTAATTAAAATAAAAAATATTGATTAATTTCATTAAATTTTGTTATTAATTCTGGTAGAAATTGATTAAATAATTGATTACGTTCAATTGATTGTTTATTGATTATTTGTAATTTAATTGTTATAAGATATTTATAGAATTCTATAGATGAATGAATGAATTGATTCTCTAAATTTTCATTATTTGTAATTGTATCTAATAAGAAATAATAATAACAATAAATAGAAATGATTAATTGAATTGACGTAGTTTATAGAAGTGGATGTTAATAGGGTACCATTGAAAACCAGAGAAGGCTGGATAGTTATTCTGTCTTGGTATAGGATTCATCAAAAATTGGGCATCTTAGATTTCGTCTAAAGAACTTTAAGTTGATGAACAACTTACAATCTGTACTATTAGGTTAGCTGGTATCCAATCGTAGAATTTTTACTTCCATCAATTAGAATACTGATCCAGTGGTAAGAGACGATTAAACGTTCACTAATCGAAAGCCAATTGAGGTGGAATCTAGGGTGTATACTTCTGATAGTTCTCATACTACGATGAAACAACTGTTCAGTGCTCTCTCGAAATAATTAATATTCATTTAAAAAGAAGCATCATTATTTATCAACATTGTCATGTATTCGTTTTAACTACAATGATAATTTTATTATTAGTTTACTTTATAATGTGTTCTTGAAGTATCGATAAGTTGCAGTCAATAATCTCTTGGTTTGATTGTGATCTGTAGGCTGGATAGTTAAATTGTAGGTATTTTATTGTACTACTCACTAGAGCCAACAAAGGAAAACTGAAGACTCATATATTTCGTAAACCAAGTGACATGTCTGGAAGAAGACATGTGATTTGTCAATATCATGTGACCTTATGATGTAGTGTGATCTTATATATATATATATATATATATATATATATATATATATATATATATATATATATATATATATATATATATATATATATATAGTACATCTATTGCTTTGTATACTATAATGATACGTCCGTGTAAGTGATAATTTGGCATCTTGTTAAACCAGTCGGATCTTAGTTCCTGAGTTAGGCCAGTCTGTGTATTAGCTGTCAGTTATCTCGTTGCAGATAAATCGAAATCGATAATATCGGTCATCCCTTCGTCAGATATGATATCAACCTAAACAGATGAAATTCTTAATTATGACAACAACAGTCCATAAAATTAATTATATTCAAACTTCATTTCAAACAGTGAAAACACACTACAGCACACCTACCATACAAAGGAATGAATAAAAATATCTAATGACCACCCTTCAAAAGAATGGCTATCCATGTAACTTCATTAATAAATGTCTCTTACCAAACAGATCATTCCACTATTTATGAAAGACATTGCCTAAATTACAACCACACTATTAAGTCAGTTAGGAACAAATGTGACACATAATCCAACAAATTTACTACAATCGATTCTTCGCAAACAGAAGGACAAAGCAGACAAACCAGAATTCACCTACAAATTCAATTGCTCTGACTTTGATAAACACTACATTGGACAGAGTCATCGGTCTCCGCGTACATGAACATCGATTAGCCATCAAGCTCCATGACGTATCTACTCTTATATTATTATTTACGAACAATTATGGACAAATGTAAGATTAAAAGGACACATAAAGATGACCAGAGAATTTTCGCAAGCTTGGCGTTCAGGTCAATCAGCAATTAATAAATACATTGAAGCTCATTCCATTTACCAACCAATTAGAAAATTAGTAACCAACTGTAATATTATGGTCAAGAGGGATAATAATGAAAACAAATGTCTAATAGGTGACGGAATGAGTGTTAATAACTACGAATCAAATTTAAGGTAGACAGAACAAGCTACTAGCGATTGTGGCGACAGTTACGTGGCTCAGTTCTATCAGAAGTTTGTGCCAAGAAGTCTTCCAGAATGATTATGAAAGCTACACGATTAAACTATACTTAGCTAAAAAATCGCAGTTAAACCAAAACCACCCTCTTGATCTACAAATCCTCTCTACAACTAATAGTGTCTCCATATAAACAAAGTGAAGAACCTATTGTATTCAATGATAGTCGAACGATGTCACGAATTCCTTGTGGATGGAAATGTTTGTTATTCGATATTGACCCCGTAATTCTCGTACGTATGTACAACGTAGGATCTAACATAAGCGCGTATCGATCCAAGTTATCATACTTCATTATCACATCAAGATTAACATTTAGTTAGTAGAAGTAGTAATTATTTATATGGCAGTTGGAAAAAGGTGTGGGCTAAGTAGAAAGAATTATTTTGTGGATAGAAAAGTATGAAATAATTAAGCTCACTACTGAAAGGAAGGAAAACAACAAATTCATGTGCTCCACTATTACTTATTCTGAGTCATGTCATCCATAATTTCCAGCAATTTCTTATGTCATTCATGCTGATCCCAACAAGTTGTTCTTGATCTAGCAACATAGCTCAGGTTATCAGTTAGTGATTTGATGAACTGATGCCATGTTTTGTTTTGGCTACACATGACTTTCTTCCATTCTACTAATATATCAGGCAGCATCACATGTCGAGGTATACGGTAGTTAAGCTTGCGTATTTCATGTTTCATCTTCCTCAATTGATGAAGATTTACAAGCTCATCAACTTATCTACCAACCTTTCCAAATATTCCTTGTCTAAATGCATTATTTTTTACTCGGTGATCTCAGAAAATGGATATGTAATCCGATCTTAACGTCAGATTCCTGTCGAGGCTGAGTGCACAACGTTGATAAATGTTATACTGAAACAAATCTCTTATTTAGATACACCTTACCTTCAGTGCTATCTTAAATGAGACCAGTCTTTGATGTATAACATAAAGTGTTAAAACTGACTAGCATAAATCGTCGTCGCTATCAAGTCGATTAGTGTTAGTTAAATTTTACAATTCAAGTTGAAATATGATCGCTAGTCTATGCAAAGTAATTCACCGGGATCCCTACACCTAAGTGTCGGAAATAGAGCACTCACGTTGTTTGCATTCATTTCAATTTGTGCTAGTTGTTTCCTAAAATGTTTTATTATCAGACTGTAATTTGTTGTGATAGAAAGTAGAGTGGAGGATAATCTACAGGTAAGCCCAAACGGCTGTTACGTGATATTTAACACTCTTCTTCATAGGTTGAGCTCAAATTGATACTAAAATTCAATGCCATGTAACTCTATTTCGCAGTCTATAATCGTTACGTATGAGTTAATCAGGTCCCAAGTAATCCTTTTATAACCTGATCTATACGTAATATTTACAATGCTTATCAAATTTTACTAATGTCAAGTCACTAAGACCAATGTTCACATCGAGACTGTATCGTTTACAATTTGATTAGTATTGAAAAAGACAAGATATATACCACACTGATCATTATTTATTGATCAGTCAGTGAAAATATCTAAGTTATACACAAGTAGCTAACGTCGCTCTCAATATCTCATCGATAACTGTCACTACTGTGAAATCAGGTGAACTGAGTTCGAATCCACTGGAAAATATCACTTTCCTTAAAACTAATGTTACAACCTGACAAAATTAAAAAACGAAATTCAAGAAACTAACTTCAAACATTATTTCCTACTGAATCCGGTCACATAAACCACTTTCTATTACATAATAGTGTCTATGATGTCTAATCACTTAGACTAATGGTAACATTCCAACTAGATAGATAGAATTCATTCAGATCTATTAATGCACTAAATAAACAGTAAATTCTTCGCCGCTACTCAATGATCAATCTATCAATAATAATAATTTTTTTGTTTGTTTGAACTTAATACAAAATACACAAAATTCGATCAGTTTAATTGATTTATAAACTGGATACCGACAAACCTGTTATAGATTGATATTGATTTTTTAATTTCGATTTCAATCTTAATATTTTTTCCCATTCTGAACAGATATTTTGTATAGATTCTTCTTGTTTTGTAATACCCTTAAATATTAGAAATAATTTGTCTTTACTTAATATTTATTGAATATTCAATGTATTGAACATTGAACTGAATTGAAATTACTAATCTGATATGCATGTTATTATTATATTAATTAATAAACATTAAATCTAGAAAATAGAACATATTCATAATGAAAACTATTAGAAAATCATAACAATTGAATGACGAACCAATGATGTAGAGGGTTGGATGTTCACCATCAACCTAAAACTCCTGGTGCGGAATCTGCGGTACGCACTGTTGAGGAGTTCCACACTAGAATGAAACAGCTATCCAATACTCCCTGGTTTTTAATGGTACCCTGCTAACATCAGTATGTGACATATTCAATTAAATGAATTATCAATATTCACAAAAATGACTATATCCGTTCAATAACAATGTAACTGTTTGTTATGATGTTAGAAAATTGGGTGGTGGGTTGGCTGAGTGCCAATCACTAGTGCCTAGTCGGTAATTGTGGATCTTCCCTATGCCCACTGAGTCCCAAGCCGAAACAAGAAAAATACGAGCCAACAGATCAACCAGATAGAGTCTTACTATATTTCAAGCATTCTTTTATGTATACATAAAATCAGACCACACAGCAAACCAATTAGGAAATTAACTTGAATACAGAACTGAGGAAATAGTGGTAGTGAATATGAACAACTTGTACACAACTAATTAACTATAGTCCATAATAAGAGACAGTTTAATAACAGTAATTATGCTAAACGGGAGGATAGGATAAGAGGAACGTAACAATGATAGAAACAGAATGTTTACATTACCAGAATTGGAATAATTAAAATAGTGTTCTTAAAACACAGTTCTGAAAGTTTGTTACACCTCTTTGTGGTCCGGCATAACACTGTTAAATAGCACTGATTATCTATATCAGTGTATAGAGATGATAGAATTATATGAAAGTTGTATTCATTGAAGTAAATAGTTTAATTATGAATAAAAGTATTAAATTTAAATGGCTTTTAGAGATTGGTATTAAGTTTAGTTGATTGAATTCGTCAGTTCACAAGTGATTACTTTCAGGATATTCCTGAGGCTCTAGTAACAAACAAATTTTAAACTTGTTGGGATTCAGATAGTCATTACCAATGACAGTCGATAATCATCACACCATATAAATCACATATTAATGGATGTGGGAGTCCTACCATTGGATGCTGATCAACCCAGTAGTGAAAATGGTTACGCTTTCGAAAACTTAAAGCCCCTAAGGGTGGAATCTGGGGTATATACTGCTAAGAAGTCCTGTCCAGTGCTCCCCTGGTTTTCAATGGTACTATCCTAATATCACTCTGTGACAAATTCAGTCAATTAAATAGGAGCATTAGTAGAAAAGATTTGTAGTTTAGGGGGTAAGGTTCTGGTTTTATTGTATTCTTTGAGCTAAATGGTTTAATTAAAGAGTTCCTAATAACATTCGGAAAGACTTTATTAGCGTTACCTTTTGAAGTCGTCTAAAATGACTATTTACTTCAGTAAATCCAATAAAAACAAGGTCACTAGTCGTTACTTGATAATAAAAAAAATGAATATTCCAATTTACCCCACTATCCATCCATTTATCTTTATTTCATTCTAATGATCCTGTTTGTATTTGGTTATTTTAATTTGTTTTTGTTTTCCTGTTGATCATCTTTTTTATGATTGACCTCCAAACATCTGATTTCTTAACCCCTATTAAATGGGATTTTATCAGATTGATGGTGTTCATCGATACTTCAAGTTATTCATAAAGCATCAGTTTATTGTTCGTTTGATTTTTATTGTATAGTACCTCTCATAAATCATGAAATCTATGTTGATTTGTTGTATGAAAGGTTTATAGATACCTTCGGTCAAAATATTTTCATTTAAAACATTGATGACCTAGTGAAAAACTTATATAAAAGAAGAACGTATCTGCTGGATTGTCGACATTGAACATTTTCTCGTAGCTTACAATCATATCTGTCATATTCATTGTGACAATATCCTCGAACCTATTAAATAGGTTAGTGATTACCTAGTTTAGTCAGGTATTGAGTTGGCGTTTGAAAGATGGTATTTGGTTCAATTCCTTGTGTAAACATAAATACAAGGATGTGATCGAAATATCTTCATAAGGAGTCCTAAATATAACCGAATAGGTTTCATGGGAAGGGTTAGATTTGAAATCTTTCGTTTAGAATTCACATTATATGCAACCGATACAGGTCAAGTGTACTTATGGATATCAGTAACGAAAAATTACAAATCCTTATTAGTATATCTATGGTCTAAAGGTTATTTACTCATATCTTTTTATTAGTACCGTCTAGGACGAAAATTGATCAGTCTCTATTGATGTACGTATGTCCTAATTAGATTGACTCAATATGAGTTGATTTTCAAGTTCTGTTATAATCGAAATGTGGTTGAAAAGTACAATCTAAAATGTGAGTTTCTTTGTATTCGGAACTCATCTGTCCCATGTTTTCACGAGTCCCTAGTGTTCATGTTCACAGCTGGACAGTATCAACAAGGTGACTCAAACCCAATCTCATTTTCTATAACTTTGAGTTGTGCAGGTGTGACTGCGTAGACACAGTAGCTCGGTAGAGGAGCGCGGTAACATTTGACACAAATGAACTAAGTACCGATCCCAGTGTAAATATCGACACTGGGATATGGAAGTTACCTCCAACTATTTAGTCACGAATAAGACTAAACGCTAATTAGCTGATGATGAATGCAAATTGGTGTTGTGGAGACTATCGCTGAACTCGATTTTGGCATCACGAATTTACCGTATTAATAGAATGTAACCAGTTCAGTTGGGTCATATCGGTTGTAAGGCTGTTGTTTACCGGTAATAGTGGATAAAGCTGAAAAAATATATCGTGAATCAACTGATTTTAGAAATATCAATAGTTGAATATTAACCGACTTATTGATCTCACGATCAAATCTTCATTGCGAAACCTGGAGTTTGTGGGGTTGATTGCCTTCATAGGGATCCATATTATACAGAATCAGTTTTCCAGTAACTTTTGTTTGTCAGTAGTTGTGTAACACTAGTCACTTTATGCTATCGAATTCACCAATTAATTGATTCATGTTTATACGTGATTTATATCGACGTTTTGACAAACGAATTTGGCTTAATTTGCGGATGAATTACTCTACATTAAAAAGAACCTTAAAGTAATTTTCAGAATATTTAGCCGACTATATTGATCGATTACCACATAGTTATTGATAGATGTGACGTTAATTTAGTTCATTTATTGATCACGTTACAATGCCATAATTAGTTTAGTTGAATCGGCATTGCATAAACTACACTTCAATGTAAAATATTATGAAAGCAGTCTATAGATGTGTGTTCTGTTTTACTTGTCACCTACAGTAACGATATACTCATCGCTTTGTAAAAATTAATATTACTTGTAGGATTCGAACTCGATTGTATACTATGAACAAAAATGATATATTTTCAAATGTGACAGAGATTGTCAAATTCATCGAGATTTCCTGATAGACTTTGATAACACTTGTCAATTAGTACTAGATCTAAGTCAAACAAGATTTAGTACTGATTACTTTCAAACTATTTTGCACACTTTTATTTTTCCTTGAAATAAACCATGATTTGATCATTTTTCAGAAGAATATTGATCAATTCGTTTTCAGAAAATTGATCCGGTTGTAACTAACAGTTGATATAATTATATGTATGTTTACATATATAGTGTATATTTATGTGCCATTTATCATTAACAAAGAAACACGAGGCATATGCCAACCTGAACCTCCTGGGATGATAGAAACTAAAGTATGCACTGCTGTGAACTCCCAAATTAGGATAAAACAGCTGTCCAATACTTTCAGGTTTTCAATAGTATCTTACCAACATCAATCTCTGATGAATCCAAGCAACTAACCTTAATACTGATCTTCACAAAACTACCTCATTTCAATTAATGTGTATTACGTCAACGATTTCAATACGATATGTGAATCGACATATTTTCAAACTTAGAAAAAATGTAATCAATTAAACTGAACATACATTACATAAATCCTAATGAAAATAATCTGAAGTTTAAAAAATTGAAAGAAAAACAAAAGTATCACTTCTTCTTTATATTCTAAATCAATTGAATTATTCTAACTGAATGCATTCAACATTGGAATATCGGAAAACAAAAAACAATGATTACATCAGAATATTTAGTTACTAATGTAGATTTATGTGTTACTTAATGTGATAATTTTAGAAAAAAGTAACACTACTTAAAATAGACATAGTAACTAGAATTTTAAATGATAAAAATCAATATCGAAAGTTAGGTAAAACCAATAATAGAATAGATCCATATATTAAAGTAAAAACTGATTAATGCTCATAAAAATGATGTAAAAATGAATTCTAAGAGTTAATATCACCATGGTAATGCTAAATTGACAATTTGTCAAAGTTGAATATACTCATGATGTAAGCATTAAATTTGATTACTGAAGAATATACATCAAAATATTCGGCATCAGAATGTTGTTCGACAACCAATTCAATGAGTTATCCAGACTAAAACTAATTGATAAAAATGTTAGATAATAACACATACAATTGATCGAAACCTAGTTGATTTCGGTTACCCAATATATAAGTCAGTCAGTCACACCGTAGAACTCGGCATATGCGTACATCAGTTCAAATTGTCGAATCGAATCACAGAGTAGGAAAGGTAGTAACAGAATTAGTATTAATGGAAAGAAATAAAGATCGGAGATAAGATTTTAAAAAATAAGATTCAGCATACAGAAGATTGTGGTAAGTTAATAAACTTGGACTTGGAAGGAAAACAAGGATTGGGTGTACCTGATCCATTGTGAACGATTTTGAGCCATGTCACCCAAAGTCTCGTAACTGTTGGTTACGATCACCATGTAAACCTTAACCAGGTAATCTGAACCTATTAATATGGTTCAGCCCAATCGTCAAAGACTTCATGGACTGGTGCCATGTTTTGATTTGTCTGCCCCTAGTTGTTTCCAACTTACTCCCACAATAAACAGTATTGCTCGTCAACGTAGGCGGTGGTCAGGCATACGTAACACACGTCCTAACCAACTCATCTAGTGAAGATGTACTACTTCATCAATAGACTTACCTTATTTACCTAGTACTACTTTCCTAACCCACGGATTGCTTACTCAGTGGTTCCAGCAAACATGAATGAGGCTTCGAAGACATGTGTGATCGAATACTAGGAGCCTACGTATATCCTCTATCCTTAATGGCCATGTTCCACATCCATAAAGTAAAATTGATCAAATTGAAGCGCAGTAAACGCGTTCTTTCGTCAGTAAACGAATACCTAGGCTACAAGTGACACAAATTAGCAAAGCCATTCGGGCCTTAAGTATACGAGCCGAGATTTCAACAGACACCAGACGGTCAGGACTGATGAGGCTCCCAAGATAAATGCAGCGGTTAACAAATTCAGTTACTTCTCTTCTTATCACTAATTTTGGTGCCAAATTAAACCAGTCCTGAAACAAAATTTCGCATTTGGGTGGGGAGAATCGCATCCCAAATATGCTTACATTCATCTTTAAGGTTGTCAAAAAATTCTGCATTTTTATCAGCATCTTCATTCACTAGAACTGTATCATCTGCATATTCTAAGTCAGTAAGTTTATCTCCTGGAAGGAGGTCAACCATAGAGAAATCAAACGATGATAATGTTTACTCTAGAAGTATATCAATGAAAAAATGAAATAAAAATGGGGAAAGCGAACAATATTAACGAACATCACTTGAGGTAATCAGTTTCGACGACAATCCGCCATAAGCTCTGACTAGACACGTGGTGTTCGAGTAGAGAGCTTGTATAAGGTTAATATACTTCTTTGGTACACCTTTCAATGATAGACATTGCCACCTAACCTCATGGTCGATAGAGTCAAACGCCACCTTAAAGTCAAGGAATACAACTATTTCTGGACTCCTAAAAGTGTGCCTATATTTCAGAACCTACCGAAGTGTAAATATTTGGTCTATACAACCACGTTCAAGTCTGAAACCACCTTGGTTATCTCATGTTTGCTCTTCACGAGCTTTAGTTAGACGTCAAAGTATTTTAGACACTATATTCATTAAGCTGATTCTTCAGTAATTGTCAAAACCAAGTGTATAAACTCCGTATTGTGCATAGTTCATCTGGTTCAAGTGTTGGAAAATGCTAAGATCTGTGATAATTTTCTTACTTTCAATCGATATGTCATTATTGTTAACTACAATCTCACTTAATAAAATAAAACAATAATAATAATACAATAACACGGATCTTCTTTCTTAAACTGTTAACAAGTTCAAAAAGCTTATACTTTGCGTGAAGAAGATATACAGTCTTCAATTATCGACATCTATTGTCAAAAATCTATATACAGAGGAAAAGATCAGTGAGGAGGGGAAATGTTCATCGTTACAAACTATCTTCGAGATAGCAGTTACCTACAAAAGTTCCTTAACTAGAACTGAGGGAATAGAATGTTGGACTGTTCAAAATGATTAACAAGAGTATTTTCACCACAAGCACTGTATGAAAGAAACATATAGCACTGTACCTAACAGACTGCGCAGAAGTCCGCGCAATCCTGACATATGTCTGCGAAACGTGGAACATAAAAACTAAAGTTATACGTCGACTTCAGATATTTGACTATAGAAATATTCGTAGCATCTCTCGTATATCATGGAACAGTAGAATAAGTAATATGGAGGTTGGACAGAAGGTTCTTGGGAAATGTGGTAGATCAGTTAAAGAGGTCGGTAATCTTCATCGACCGAGATGACTGCGACATGCCTTGCGCATGCACGACCACCACCTGCCTCGTCACGCGATGTTGGCTAGGGTTGAAGGAGGATGGAAGAAGCGGAGGGAGCGGCCAAACCAAAACACGACGTTAGTCTATGAAGTCGTTGACTGTTGGTTTAAGCCATGTTGATTAATGGAGACTACCTGGTTGGGGTTTGCGTGATAATCGCAATAAATAGTTGGAGATACTGGGTGACATGGCTCAGAATCGGTCACAGTGACTGAAATGTATCTACTTTTACCTTCATCTGGATCTTAATTTCCATTATTCTTTTCTGTACACCTTTACTTAACTCTCCTCTCTTGTATTCTGTTATTATGTTACCTCTGTAATCTCGTAGTTTTAATGTGATATGGCAACTCTTTTGGATCTGTCTGTTTTACAATTGATATTGCGTAACCTATGATATTGATTTATGTTACTTGAAAACTTATTTCTATATATTTTCTAAATGTTTTTTTCTAGAACTTTCATATTTGTTAACATGTGAAGCATGTGCAGTGTAAACGATGATTACGATTGATTGAATTCGTTACAGATTGATGTTGGTAAGATGCCATTGAAAACCCGATGGGACTGGATAGCTGTTTCGATCGAGTATGGAACTCCTCAAGAGTGCCTACTGGTCGCGAGCGTTTAACTTTCCGCACTACTAGATCGCCCGGCATCCAATGATAAAATTCCCATTTTTATTAATTTATGATATAGTGTAACGATCATCCATTGTCAGTGGTAATGACTGTTTCATTCCCGATAAGTTTGAACTCTATCAGTCACGAATTTTTACTACAGTTTCAGAAACATCCTAAAGTTAATCACTAGTGATCTGATTATTGGAATTCAATTAAGATGATTGTAAAGATTGATACTAACAAATCAATAAAACTTGTGCATTGAAATGCGAAATGCTTGATTTAAAGTAATTTTGTGGAAATCGGCACTCAATGCTGTACTTTACACTTGACACACATTGAATTTGGTTGTATGTGTTGGGGATGTTAGATCCCCAAAACTCACTTGGCAAACCTGTTATTTTTGTGGTTTTATTGTGTAAATTTAAATGTCCTGTTTTCGCTCCAAAAAGTCCCCTTCTCACATTCAGTTCGTGTTTCCCACTTTGTAAGACGCTAAATCTTATTGGTTCACTGTTTATTTTAGTACGCTATTTATGACATTCCAATGATGCTCTCTGTTTTTGTATATATACGCATGAGTTGTGTGTGTTGATGTCATCTGACAGGCTGCCTGTGGAAATAAACACTTCTTGCTGTCTTTGGACTTCTTACTCTAGTTAGCTGGGCTGAGGCGCTGTGGAATAGCTTAGCTCCCTGTTATTGTGTCGCTGGTCTTACGTTCGTTAGCAGGTATCTAGGTGTCACCATAAACTCGCGAAACCTTAGCAGTATGTTACTGTAAATAGGAAGCAATAAACAACTGTTTCGTCTTATTATAGGATTCCTTAATAATGCGTACTTTCGATTCCGTCAGCGTATCGAAGCCGTGATATTCATCTTTCGCGGCATATGTTCAACTATCAGCACCACTGAGCAGGAGTTCAATAGTATAATTTCCACTTTGATCAATCTGATGACTAATGTAATTCGTTTAGAAAGTAAAGGGCTATACATAGACTTTTGATTCATACAGCTTATCTGTAGTCTATTGATAATATGATGCACCTGTTTTTATTGAAGTAGTTTTCAAGTCTGTAACTAGAGAGATTTAAAGTCGAATGTCTTAACCACTAAACCATGGTATACTTTGTTAAATAATTCACTTTCTCCCAAAAATACAATCAGACCAATAGATCAATTTCTTAGAAATCGCTATTTTAAATCTTACACATAAATTCTAATTATGTGCTGCAATACATCACAAATGATTGCATAACAAGATAGTCGATTGATATGGAAAATAAACTTTCAACTTACCTTGATTTTCTTAATAATAATTGAAGGTGGATGGAAACTTATTTATGGTATGTCTCTCTCATACCTAACGTTTATCTAAATTGAACTTACTCATTAGTATTAGGTTTTATATATTCTGAATATTGCTAAGCTATATCGGTTATCCGTCACTCCAAATTATTAGTTTACATCATATGTTGATATTTCGATTTGAATAAAACTGAAATTAATTGATTTCATCACAAATTGATGTTGGCAGGGTAACATTGAAAACTAGGAAGCACTAAATAGCCGTTTCGTCCCAATATAGGACTCCTCAACAATACACACCCTAGATTCAACCCTAGAAGCTTCAAGTTCGCGAACGTCCAACTTTCTGCACCACTAGGTTGGCCTCAATTGATTGGTAAAATTCCACATCTCATAAATTGTTAGGCCGGACCACAAAGAAGTGTAACAAACTTTCAGAACTGTGTTTGAGAACACTATTTCATTTATTCTAACTATCTGTAATGTAAACATTTTGTTTCTATTATTGTTACATTCCTCTTACCCTATTCTCCCGTTAAGCATAATTACTGTTGTTAAACTGTCTCTTATTATGGACTATAGTTAATTAGTTGTGTACAAGTTGTTCATATTCACTGCCAATATTTCCCTCGTTCTGTATTCATGTTAATTTTCTAATTGGTTTGCTGTGTGGTCTGATTTTATGTATATATAAAGGCATGCTTGAAATATAATAGGATTCTGTCTGGCTGATCTATTGGCCCGTATTCTTCTTATTTGGCTTGGGACTAAGTGGACATAGGGCAGGTGCACAATTACCAACTAGGCACTAGTAAATTGGCACTCGGCCAACCAACCACCCAATTTTTTTCGCGTCATAACACAAATTTACGATACAGCCTCGACGATCACTCATTACCTTCGGTGATAAATAATCTTACTACTGATAAGCTAAAGTTAAACGATACATATTGATGTTAATAAATTATGAATAATAAAGTTTTTAAACAAACATCTAATCTACCTTATTTATTCGTTCATTTTCAATTTCTACTGTATTCAAACGACAACCATGTGTATAAATATTCTTCTCATTAGTATACAATGTATTCATTTGATCAATAAATGTTCTTATATAATTCATTTCAAGTTCATTAACTTGTTTTCTTGATAATTTCTAAATAATTAAATAATATTAATAAAGTAATTAAGTTATTATCATTGAATACACTTGAAGAAGTAATCAACTAATGAATGAACATCTACTAGGATAATTCAATAATGAGCATACTATGAGTATATAACAAGCACTAACTTAGAATCCTGTTGGAAAACGGAAAAGAGGAAGGCCAAAGAACACACTGCGTCGAGAACTGGAAGCAGACATTATAAGGATGAACAGTAACTGGAGACAGCTGGAAAGGATTGCTGAGGACAGAGTTGAATGGAGAATACTGGTGAGCGGCCTATGCTCCTCCGAGAGGGATAACAGGCTTAAGTAAGTAAGTAAGTAATGAGTATATGAAACTGAGTTTTATCTCATTTGATAGATAGTAATCAAATGGCGGTTTGTTTGAAATATTGGGATAACATTTTTTAAAATATTTTAACAAATTATATTTTCATTTTTTTGTTTTTGTTTAGATTGCTTAGTTATATCCTATAATCGTATTGTGTATTCACGTATGATTTAAGCAAAATAATCACGGTGGCCGGAAACACACGTTGAAAAGGATCAATATTCATCAGATATCTATTCCTGGAATTTTTTAAGTCATAACTGTAGACTTCTTATTCGAAAAATGAACTACCTACAATTTCTCCTTAGTCTAAATATATACCATAACTGTGATTTATTCACAGTTCAAGAATCTTGGCTACATGACCTATTTTTTGATCAGGATCGTTTTGTCATCAATAAAACATCTGATGGTGGTATGGCTACTCTCGTAAACACAAACTGATATATGAACATAGAAAAGAGTTCAGTGTACCTTGATTACACATAGTAGAAGTTATAAGTATTCCAAAACTAACTACTTTAATCTCATACTCAGAAGTAATTCATAAAAATCCATATCAACTAATGATTTTATCAACACTATACAATGTTTGTTTATTTCTTTCTTATCCTCCTCACCCCCTCCACCCACAACCATTTTGTTCATTGTCTATTTACATACTTTCTATTACGTAATTGTTTTCGATGAATAGTGTTGTAATAAATTTATTTTAATTAAACAATTCTCTCAAGTTTCAATCTACTTCTTATGTTGAAAGTTACATTTTCCACTGATTATGATCAACGGTTACATAGTCTGCCTGCTTCATTGTCACAGTTAAATTATAAATTGCCTTTAATTAGTTTAACATCTTTCATGTTTACATATAAATGTTACTTTGTATAAAGTCTGATGAAGATCTAATAAACGAAACATTATTGTTCGCTTACATGTGCTGTTTCTATCAGTATTTCTTTAAAAAAAATCAATAATTATGAAGTTAAATGATAAAAATTTTGTCATTACATCTTAAAGTCAGTTAGTCAGGTAGTTACAGATTATGTAGAACCTAACATTTGAAAAACAATAATTTCGAGAATGACAGTAACATTTCGATGTGTTTCTTGATTAAATTATTTGAATGAAGATGTGGTAGGATGATTTTCGTAATGATTGTATGATTTCAAGTTTACTTGTTTGTGTTTTTCACGGTTGAGTGTCGACCAAGTGAAATAGACGGCTAACCATTCATTATGAAAGAGTTGAGTTTTATCCTTTAGCGAAATCGAGGGTGTGCAATAATGATGAGGAGTTACATACTAAGACGAATGAGATGTTCAGTGCTCCTTGGCTTTTAAATGTACTCAATCAATATCAATAAGTGACAAATACGAACAGGGAAACTTATTATTCATCTTGTTAAATCTACTTTAATTCAATTAAATAAGTATATGCTCAATTAATAAGTAGTTTGTTGAACTTATCAACATGGTTGAATTTTCGCTTCATATATACTCTTGATAGAGCTTTGTTAATTATTTAGAAAGTTGATCAACAGGCCGAAATCCACCGCTCCTTTCTACATAATAAACAGGTAAATTTCCTAACTTTCTTCCTATGGCAACCAGTGAATTCAAATAGATTTACTTATATGTAACATTGGTATACAAATTCACTTCAACAACATGATGTGTTGTTAAATTGATGAAGTTACTATACGTTGCTCTTATAGTCCATTTCTAGTTGTCATATTTATTGGAAATATAGAACAGTCAAAACTGAAGTATCTTATCATTGAAACAATATTCAACTGTAGATATGTTGATGATGTATTCATTGTTTGTAATACTGTTGTTACTTTATTTAACAAAGCAATTCCTAACCTTGAGTTTCAATGAATCTAATATAGGAAGTTACAACGATACATTCATTGGAAAAATATATTAGCTACAATGTATCTAAACTGTAATAGTTTCACAACATTAAGTTATGAAAAAGGAATTGTATGAATGTGATGTGATATAGCAATCCATGAAATCATTGACAATTGGGCTGAGTCATGTTAATAGATGCAGATTACCTGGTTGGGACCCACACGATGATCGTAACAAATGGTTACAGACTTTAGGTGATATGGCTCAAAATCGTTAGCAATGGCGCAGGTATATCCACTCCTTGTCTTGCTCCAAATTCTAGTTTTTGAGCTACTCTTAGATGAAATAAACGGCTTTTCGAATCAATCATAACCTGAAAGTCCCCCTTTTCAAGTACCTCCCATTGCATATATCAGATTACATGTACGTGCCATAGTACATACATTGAAAGAAGTGAGAGAGCAAAATAAATTTTTGTATCGCCAATATTTTTTAAATAGTTTGATATTAAATGATACCACACAATTGAATTGAGATGGTTTGTGGAAATTGGTACTAAGTTTAGTTGATTGAATTCTTCATAGATGGATTTTAGTAGGAGACTATTGGAAACCAAGGAGCACTGAACAGTTTTTTTTATCCTAGTATGGGACTCCTTAAAATTGCGCACTCTAGATTCAGACTTAAAGGCTTCAGGCTGGCCAATAGCTAACCCTCTGCACCAATAGTCCGGCGACTAGTGGAGTTCAGATTTGTCGGGAGTGAAACAGTTATCATTAATGATAATGGACAATCATCATGCTGTATATCACTAATTAATGAAAGAGATAGTTGTCAATTGACTACTATCATGTCAAAATTGATCAAATCCAATTATTATTACTCATCTTGTGTTATGTTATGTAATCTACGTTTATTAATATTCTTCATACACTACATAATCATTCCTTCAGTCACTCATCATTTTAAAATGTATGATGTTTTCTTTAAGTCTCCCATGGTAACTAAATATAATTAAAGAAGCTCATTACATTAATAATTTATAATTACAATGTTTCTATGAAGGACACACTTCCTTTGTGACTAAGTCAATTATTAAACACGTAGATGTGTATTCGTAATGAATTTAGTAAATAATTGTTTATTAGTTAATATAGAGAGGCATTACATCATCTACCAAAGTAATCACAAAATATCATTGAATTTGGATTGTGATTGACAAGTGGAATTCAGAACGCGCGTTTCGTCCTATTCGGGACTCATCGGTTGGATGTACCTACATCCCAATGTTGATGTTTACATTGGGATTCGAACTCAGTCCGCTTCGTGTCAAACGCCACCGCTTTCACCACTAGACTACTGAGTCCAAATAGGACGAAAGGTGCGTCCTGGATTCCACTTGCCAGTCACAATCCAAATTAAATGATACTTGTGAATATTTACTATATCAAGACAATCCGTTCAGGATGCACATATAGTAACAGTGACTGATCAGCTTCAGTCTATAACAAATCAATGGGAATATACAAGTTCATCCTACTAATCACAAAATAATCTAACTTTCAGGTATCCGATAAAACGAAGAATAGGGGGGCTGACATCATCATCTAAGGAGGTGCTGCATCATCACACAACGAAGTTGTCATAAACCAATTAAATTTCCTAAGTATTGGATGTAATAAGTCAAAATAGAAGTCAACAGAAATGTAATAGAAGTAATATGAAAGATAATTATCAACTTCGTGTCTAATAAAATGATGAAGAATAAGTGATCATAATAACTTGTAAAACAAGTAGAACATGGGAAACTAGAAAATAAGAAATGAGTAAAGAGGTATTAATACTATGATAAAACCAAGAACTAAACATACTTCTTCTAAACACAAAGATCAGGCTGGACATATTGAGTTGTCAACGCCTTGAATGTACACAAATTTCTAACATGAACTCTCTGTAAACCAGTACTTCTAATCAAGCAAATAAATTTAAAGGCTGATTTCCAGAGTGGCTCATGACTTGAACTGACCAAATGGTCATGTATTGAGCTGCTGACTTATTCGGTGCATCCTTTAGATAAACATGTAGGAAAGCTCTCGGATATCCCTTTGAAAAGCACACCCTTCATGTTGTCGATATAACTTCCCTGATATGAGCAAGTGAACTGGTTAGCAAATGTCTAGTTGACTCTTAGAGAAATTTTATCCATCAACACTTCGGATGAGGTTCTTGCTGAAAAAAATAATTCAAAGTCCTACCAAATAAAATGTTCTCTTTCGAGATATTGAGCGTCAGTTGTTAAGGATATTTGCTACCACCTTCGTTTTGAAATCGATATTTACAGATGTTACTTCATTCAATACAGTGGAGGTGTTTCTGGTTTATTGTTTTGGTTTTAGGTTCTTGTCAGTGAATCTGTAATTTGTTGGGGGTGGGGGGGGGGAAATTCATTTTAACTAAATGTTTTACAAATATTAATAGATGTTATCATCTATTGTACGCTTCGTGAATATTCTTCTACCAATCAACATAAAGAAATAAACAAGATTCCACTTTCTGCTTGGTGGTACAAAATATTGAAAGTTAGTATACTTCCCTAAAGTGCACACTGCTAATACGTCGCATACTAGAATGAAACAGGTTCCCAGTGCAACCTGGTTTTCAACGATAACCTACTAACACTATTCTTTGACAAATTCAATCAAGCAAATCTAGTTCACATAAGAAAATGAACTCACTAAATCTAAATCAACTTTGTTATTTTCATTATTCAATCGATGTATTTCATTTTCTAATGAACGAATATTTTGATTCATACCTATTTAACAAAAGATATTATTAAACAACAAGTAGTAATTATTATTGAATATTAAAACAAAAATAAATACATTAATAGAATTGAGGTAGTTTGTGGAGATTGGTATTAAGTTTTGGTTGTCGTCACAGATTGATGTTGATAAGATACTATTGACAACCAGGAAACACTGGAAGATTGTCTTGTCCTAGTACGAGACTTCTCAACAGTGTTCATCTTAGCTTTCCCACCACTGGATGCCAGTCCAGTGATAGAGAGGGTTAAGCGTTTATTGACCTAAAGCTCCTGGGATGGATTCTAGGATGCGTACCATTGAGGAGTCCCATACCAGGTCATAACAGCTATCGAGTGCTCTGTGGTACCAACATCTATTTGTGATAAAATTCAATCAACTAAATATATATAATAATACTTACAATTGGGGGATTTTTTGGAGATAATTAATTTGTCAAACCTGATATCACGAATTGATATGAATCAGACAACCATTGATCACCTGGAAGCACTGGACTGCTGTATCGTCCTAGTATGGGATTCTTCTGCAGTACGCATCCACAACCACATCGGTGATCGAACCCAGGACCCTCTCTCTGAGACGAGCGCTTTACCACTATACCACTGAGTCAGTTACTAACGGTTGATGTTTCTAATTCACTCACAGGGTCCTGGGTTCGATCACCGAAGGAATCGTGGATGCTCACTGCTGAAGAGTTACATACTAAGACGAAACAGCTGTCCAGTGATTCCAGGTGATCATTGGTTGTCTTATTCATATCAATCCGTGATATCAGGATAAACATATTAATACTTATTAATACTTTCACATTTATAAAAAACATCAGCTACTATTCGATCTTAGTTGCTAATACCAAAAAGTGTATTCTTATTTAATGAGATAAACTTGAATGTTCAAGTTTCAGTGTATGTATCAAATTTATGTTACGGATACAATCAGTTGACGAATCGTAAATAGATCGAATTTTTTTTCTTGAATTCTACTGTTAATTATAATCCAAATAAATCTTTACTTCAAACTGTTATCAATTATGGGTATCATTTAAAAAAAGTTTTCCATCATTGTTTACAACATCATACATGTAACTATCGATTCAACTAGTGCTATGGAACAAATTACACTGACCGATATTCTAGGAATTCTGTACTAATCAACATCATCAACGCAGAACCGGGCAAATCCGCCCATAGGTTTAAGTTCCTATATCACAATTAAACTACGAGATTACAGAAGCAACATAATAACACAATACAAGAGAGAAGAGTTAAGTAAAGGTGTACAGAAAAGAATAATAGAGGTTAAGATCCAGATGAAGGTAAAAAGTAGATACATTTCAGTCAGTGACCGATTCTGAGCCATATTGCCTAATATCTGCAACCACTTAATGTGATTATCACGCGAACCCCAACCAGGTAGTCTCCATTTATCAACATGGCTTAAACCAACAATCAACGACTTCATATACTAATGCCATATTTATTTTGGCCGCCCCTACACTATTTTCAACCTACTTAAACCCTAGACAACATCGCATGACGAGGCAGGTGGTGGTCGTGTATGCGCGAAACATGTCGTGGTCATCTCGGTCGATGAAGATTAATGACCTCTAACTGATTTACCATATTTCCCAAGAATCTTCTGTCCAACCTCCATATTACTTATTTTATTGTTCCATGATGTACGAGAGATGCTACGAATATTTCTATAGTCAAATACCTAAAGTCGACGCATATTTTGGGTTTCATGTTCCACGTTTCGCACTCCTGTGTTAGGACGGCGCCAAATGCTGCGCAATGCACCTGGCCTTTCGTTGTGAGACGGATATCTCGTCTGTACCACAAGTGGCGTAAACTGATGAATGATAATCGGGCTCTCTAAATTCGTGTTGTGATTTCGTTCGACACCAACTCACCGGGGGTGATGAGACTTCCGAGATAAGTGAAGCGGTCAACACATTCAATTACTTCACTCCCTATCATTAATCTATGTGAAGAAGCAGGCCAGTCCTGGAGTAACATTTCGCTTTTAGAACGGGAGAAGCACATTCCGAATATGCTTACATTGTTACTCAAGGTGATCAGGAGACTTTTCTTATTATCAGCGTCTTCATCAAATAGGACTATATCGTCTGCGTATTCTAAGTCAATAAGAGGATCTCTTGGTAGGAGATTAATTCCTGAGACATTAGAAGAAGTGAGTGGGACTTTTAAGAGCATATCTATGACGAAGTCAAATAAAAAAGGGGGATAAGGGGCAATCTTGACGAACTCAACTTGAAGATGATAACCACAGAGGAATCACTGTGACTGATATAGTATATAAGTTAATTTCCTCTATAATAATTCGGCGTTTATCCAACACTAGAGAAAAGCAGATTCGAAAAAACCAGGCTGGTTTCAGACCTGGACGTGGCTACATTGATCAAATATTCACTCTTCACCAGATTCTCAAACATACGCACATGTACCAACGTCCGACTATAGTTGTATTTCTTGACTTGAAACAGCTTTTGACTCGGTAGACCGTGAAGTTTTGTGGCAATGTTTGTCATTAAAAGGCGTACCTCAAAAGTACATAAACCTTATAAAGGCTCTCTACTCGGTCACCACCGATTGAGTCAGAGTCGTACTTGTGAACATCGTTTAGCTCGATTGAATGAAGGCCTCATTAAGACTGTTAACAGCTAAGTATTTGATAATTTATTGGAATCAGGTCATATTACAAAAACACCAGATCGTTTTCAATATATACGGTGTTAGTAACTGTCTATCAAAGTCGGTCAGACACAAATCAAAAAGCCGGAGTTTTATGTTTTATAGAATTGTGAGCTGCCGTTTCGTTTACGATGGCCATCATCAGGCCATATAAATTGGTAATCTCAATCAGTCTGTGTAGTAGTAGGCCTCAAGATACACATGACAAAATCAGGATCTTTCGGTATAATACAATCAGCATCGACCAAATTATATTTAACTTGGCTGAGAAGCTCTGGAAGATGTGAAACTTATACACATATGAACAGTAGCATCATTGATAAACAATTGGGGGAGGGAATCTAATGCAAGTGTGAATACACTGATTGTTAAGGAAAGAGTAACATTTATACAATTCAAGAATATCTGGAACTTAAAACAACTGTTGTTTAGAGAATCTTTGTTGCCACGAGCAATAACAGAGGAATGGATAAACGAATGAACGCGATTTACCTAATGTACATACTGATTTCGCTCTACTTATCTATCTAACCTTATTTTACTTTACAAATACAATGGTTACGACTACTTATATATTTGTATTATTGTTGTTAATCTCGTAATCATACAAATGACTTTAATGAACCTTTATTCAAACTTTACACCTAGTTGTCGAAACAACATTCCTTTCGATTTATATTCACATTGTTTATCCATAATATTTCACCACCCCCAGTTCCCACGATATACATTTATTATTATCATGATCATGATCACCCTGACAACAACTTTAATTATTGTATATACAGCTAATTGAAGTTGACAGCATAAACCAAGCATTTCAACAACTAATGATCCTAAATTCATAAACAAAGTTATCTCTACTTTGAACTTGGCTATCCACTTTGAATTTATCACCAAGCAGATTCTAACGAAAATCTTATTTTAATACAAACGAGAGCTATTAGACAGTTTAGCAATAATCTATAGACTGTATATTTTTTTTATATGAATGACCACTTGTCACCGGACTTGAAAATAAAATGAAACAACTCTTCACTAATCCATGATTTTCAATACATCTCTGGTGGAATGTTGTTTAGAGGATAGTCGATAGGCTCAGTGATGTCAAGTTAATTAGATTAGTAGCCATATTACAACCATATCAATTGAATTCTATCAGCATTATAAAGGAATAGATGAACATCAAATTGGTAACTACATAGTAATCCATTATTGCATACTTATCTAGTAGATAGTGGTTTATAATAAAAACTGCCTTAATATAATGGTTAGCTATCCTCTGCTGTTACAACTTTGAACCCATCTACTTTAACTTTGTCAACTGTATAGTTCCTTTATCATTTACACTTGGAAAATGGCTTGATGTCAAGTACATTATACTGTATCAGATAAATTACTTATCGATCAGTTCAAGTGTTATTCTGTGTTCATGAATACGTAGATGCATGAGACATCTAATTCGTTTTAACACTGTTTTGATACTGAAATCTTCATTATATGAATAATATACTAGTAAGAATATTGACACTTGGAAGTCAACCAGTAGGTTAACAACTATTTCTAGTATCATATAGATCCCATTTAAGCATAGATTTAATAAACGTAATCAAAGTAACTGATATGGAATATTCATTAAAAAACACTGATTACTGAACATAAATTATCACATGATCAGAATTGTATAACGTGATCACCACAATTTAATTAACACTGAATGAAACATTGAAATGACCAAATAATCAGTAATTAACACCTTAGTTATGTAACTGATTGTTAGTAAATTGATTATTATAGGAACCAAAATAATGACATAATAATGTGAGATTATCATCCTAAAATGCTCTTCTTCAATAACTTAGACTGGAACTAAACCTTTTGTATTAGATCGTTAGAAACAGTCAAATGTTTACTGTATCAATACAAATGGCGGTGGTGGTGTACTAAGTAGCAGTCACTAATACCCCCCTCCCTTAGAGCATACTAACGAGTTTTATCTGTTTTACATCTATTATTTTGTGATTTGGATGTCGTGGAATGATTGAACACATAAATTAATAGAACTCTGTCTCTCCGTTGGCTTTTATCTCATGCTTGTTGGATTTACATTCATACTAAATAGAATTCTCTTATATTCATTGTTACTAACTTTTAATGTATACATTCAACCTATAAATTGTGGATGTGTATGAGTCAATGTGATATACAGTGAGTTATTGACAGTTTGTCATTATATCATTCGAGTTAGATCGTAATCCAGTAGAAACATGTAAATAACGATTCATATTCCGAACAGTCAATCGAACATGTAGACTAACTATTTCATGACATAAATTGTGGTTAGTTAGCTGAAGAGGAAATCAGGAAACGACGTTGGAAATGGATAGGACATACATTGCGGAAATCATCTGACTGCATCACTAGACAAGCACTAACTTGGAACCCTGTTGGAAAATGGAAAAGGCCAAAGAGCACAATGCTTCGAGAGCTGGAAGCAAACATTAAAAGGATGAAAAGTAACTGGAGACAGCTGGAAAGGATTGGTGAGGACAGAGTGGAATGGAGAATACTGGTGAGTGGCCTATACTCCTCCGAGAGGGATAACAGGAGTAAGTAAGTTGGCTCCACTGAAAGTATGCAAGATCGGTTGATATTTAGTATCGAAAAAATCGATTTTATAAATGTAATGATTGACTGAAGTTTAAATGAATTTCTTCGACGGGTGGAGATATTCTTAACTGTCGAAAATGTTATTATTGAGATTTGGTTCGGTAAACATTTTTCTTCCTAATACCATCACATAATTATTGACCAGACACGTATTTAGGTTTGTATTCAGTTAAGATTTATTTGCAACTGGGTGTTGTGCAGATTGTCAAATGTCAATTCTATATCACAAATTGGTCTGAATTAGACAACCATTGGTCACCAGGAAGCGTAGGGCAACTTTTTCGTCCAAGTATGGGGTTCTTCAGAAGTGCTCACATACAACCCCAACCAGGATATAGAGGGTTACTTAGGACCCTATTGCTCTGTTACGAACCCGTTACCATTAGACCACTGAGTCAGCTCCCAACGGTTGATATATCTAATGCAATTCATTCATGAAACATTTTCACGATCTCATATATTGCCATCGGTAGGCAACTACCTTATGTCTGACACGGTTAGACTTCACTGGTCACATGGTCTCACAAACGTATCACAAATGGATCGAATTAGGAATCTCAACCATTGAGGGAGGACTCAGTGGTCCGACGGTAAAGCATTCGCTGTAGAGTCAAAAGGTTCCGAGTTCGGTCCCCGGCGGAGTCGTGGGTGCGCATTACTGAAGAGTTTCACACTAAGACAAAACAACTGTTCAGTGCTTCCAGGTAGTCAATGTTTGTCTAATTCAGACCGATTCGTGATATCAACTTTGGTTTATTTATTAGACTAATTAGGTTTACCATTTCAACCAACCTGAAGTCAAAGACTGTTGTTCCTTAAAAAGTCTCTTTGCCTTATGCTATGCCACTTAATAGAGATAACGTTTAATTTCGATTTCTAAATGTATAACATGAGTAGAATTTTCTATAAGAAGTGTTGAGCATTACCGTGAATAAAAAGAATAATGAATAAATTTCAATCTGAAAACATACAGTAATGCAACTTGTAATGTGTCATATCGCTTCTAGTTCCTTATCTATCCAACGACATCTTTGAATAACAGAAAGGACAAATTATTTGGTAACATAGACTATTAGCAGGTCTTTACAATCATCAGCTTCAATGACCATGTAATGTAACGATGACAAACTACGATTGTACAAAATAAACCCTTTGAATTTTAATAAATAATTTTACAACAAATTGTGAAATGGAAAAGCTACTTTGATTCTTCAGAAACCACTGTCATATTTCATCTTAAGCACCATAAACTACTCATTGTTCTCTTCATTAGTCAACCAACCAGTAATATCCATCATAATTCTACAACGTGTTAGTTGAGTGCTTGGAAATATACACACAAAGGTGTAAATACTTAAGAAATTTTCATTTTGCTCTGTATTGGTTCATATGATGTAATGTGATTTATGATCCTAGAAAGTTTATCTAATAGAATGGTATGAAATGCATACTTTTATGATGTTTTAATACAATACGTCATTTTATTTATTCATAAATTATTCTAAACATAGTTTCGGTGATTTATCATCAGAAATCAATGACTACAGTAACCATGTAATCAGTGTTAACAGGCTTTGAAATAAGTTCTCGGCAGACGTAACTACATGTATACTGTAATATTACCTTTATGTTAATAACTGGTCGTTCTTAAAAAAAAAAAGAAGAGTTAATATTATTTTTTCAGAAATACATAGTTAATGTATCTTTCTAAAACCAGTGAACTGAATCTAAATACTGGTAATTTTTCATTGGAAAAATTTCAACAAGGAGATGGGGGGGGGGGAAAGGAAGGACTAGGCTATAAACATTAGCGAAGAAGATTAAGAAAAACGTTTCATTCATTCCAATAATTTGCTGCTTATTTTGAAATCGATTAATTGTAATGCTAATATGAATATAAAGTTTAAATGTATGGAAACATCAGGTACAATTTTAGTAAAAACTGCTTTTTCTTTTCTAAAATTAAAAACACATTCATCTGTCAAGGAAGATGAACATTGGTACCACTGAATGTTGTTTGGTTGTATCGAGTTCCATTGTTAGCGGCCATTGGTTCCGGAACGATTGACCGAACGTTTTGTTACTGTCGGAGTCAATATTATTCAGAAGTACACTTCTAATTACTTTCTATATTTATTGTATTGTTTTAGACTATTGTTATTGTCATCGTTATTGTTATTGCTGCCGCTGCTGTTATTGTATTCAGTGTAATTGGAGTAATTAATCGTTTTTGGACGACTTGTTGTTATTCCTTTGAGTTTTGGGGATAATAATCAAGGTCAATACTCGATTAATTAGGAGCATTTAGTTGGTGGAGGAAACACAATAGTATTCTGAACTCCGGTAATTCGCTCAATCTTAGCTTTCAGTCGGCTGATTTGACATCATCAACTAACTATATTCGAAGATTATTGCTTCAGAAAGATTCGTTAAATGAAATGAATATACTGTGTAAGTAATGATAAGATTTGATAGCATATGTCTAAGAAAAATAGAAATGATAACTGTAAAGACAAAGAGCAATATTAGACGGCTAGGAAGGATTACATAACAATAAAGTTGGAATGGAGAATAAGGCTAAGAAATGGAGGATGGAAACTTACGTTTTCGCATATCTCGGTGACCAAGACAGTGTAAAAGGCTGTAAAGATATATAATGAATACAACAATCTAGTTTTATTGTCTGGATGTTTATAGATTTTGTTGTTCGTAGAAAGTGGCATCTAGAATTCAAATACAATTTACTTGGGATGTTCTTCATGATTTTAAATGATATATTTTAAATGACGTCTACCAGGTAACCTATATCGACTAGATGTAAGATCAGCCATATGCACTATTCCAACTTGTTTATCTTATGCATCTAGATGATGCATCCTACATACTGCGAAAGTCACAAGCATCTATGCAAATGGACTCGATCCCAGGGTTAACATGACATATGGTTGCGACGAATGAGCATTGAAGTTGTTTCTAATCACAGACGAGTAAATGCTTTCAAGGTAATTACTCATAATTTATTCACGGGTGAAATTCTTTTCAACCGGTGCTACGCTCTATCATTCAATGAGTAATTTTAATCCTAAAAGTATCGTAGGATTAGGGCTAGGGGTAGGTTAAGGATAGAAACAGATTTGTGTTCTGAATACAGGTGTGCATCATGATGTAGCCATTTCGATTTTCGTTTCAATATTGATATTTACAGTTTAGTTGATTGGATTCGTCACAGATTGATGTTGGTGGGGTGCCATTAAAAATCAAGGAGGACCCGACATCTTCTCATCAGTGCGCACCCTCAATCCAGTCACAGAAATCGTAACAAGTGCCTTCAGGTTGATAAACGCCATATTATGAATGTCGTATTATTTTCAAAGTCACCTTTTAACGTCCATTCATTTGAACTATGTGATATACAGCCTCTCTATCCACCCTACCCATCAAACTAAATCAAAACATGCTTTACTAACAACTAACAGATTAATTCCGAAATCAGTTTTCCTCTTTATTCTTATGTAATCAATTTGAATAATTAATTGGTTACTGAATTTAATTCTAAGGATGTTATTATTGTGAAATACCGTTATAGATGCTATGAATTCATGTGACTTAAATTACATGCATTATTTATAGGATTGGGAATGACTGGAATAGAGGAGGGAAGGTGGCGGCAGTGACTAACTTATGAAATTGATCTGTGAAAATGATGGATTACTTGAATTAGAATAGAATCTATTTTTTACAATACAATTCTCCAGACGGAATCTTTAAGACTGTACAATCAAAGCGACTTATAGAAGTGACTAGACAAAGTTGATCAATTAAAAAGTTGTAAGACGAAAAGCAGCGAACTAAAGATCACAGGGCAAAGTCGTACTACTGATTGTAAAGAGTTGTGGCGGTATTAAGTTACTTCCGTCAAAAAATCAACATAACAATGATGCTACCTTCCCAAAAAAATGGACAGGGTTAGAAAAGGTTCACCCTGGAAATACAAGCCTCACTTTACTCCCAAGGATTTCCGTCTCCTGTGGTGATAAAGTGTGGCTATTCGGGTGAATAAAAACGAATGACTAATTTTCAGAACTGCTTCCAGAAGATTATTTCATATGTTTCGGTTATATTTCCTCTGGACGCTTTATTTCTATCATTAGTATATTCCCTTCATCCTAACCTCACAGATGATCAATTAATTATTGATGTGTCATTCTCCATTCATGAACTATAACTAGGTGATTATGTACATGTTACCTAGTTTCTTAATGATTGTTGCCTTTATTCTGTATTGATGTTACTTCCCTAAACGATTAGATATGTAGTTAGGTTTTAAGTGTATATAAAAGAATCCTTGAACTATTAGTAAAACTCTATCTAATTGGCTCAATTATTTGGTATTATTCTTTTCAACTTGGAAACTAACAATATCAGGACAGATACACAGGCATAGAACAATCGGTCTTCATGTTTTTTTTCTCTGTACTGGTTTTAAGACAAGATTACAATTTTTGTATATCATGATTGGTCATAGTTCCAACATATCAAACATAAAACCGGTTTCCGTGCCTGATGAATGTTCATGTTTTATGAAACAGTTGGTGGGGTAGAAGGTAGGGCGGGGGGGGGAAGGAGTCTTAGCAACACTACAAATTATTTAAACATAACTCTGTATAAAGGAAATTAGTTTCTAAGTATAAAACATTCAGTATCATTAAAAAACTTACCAACCTGCAATGATTTACTTTCTGTTTCAATCATTTCAATTTTTTGCACTTTCTTATTTAATTCTTTTAATTTCGGTAGATCCTCTTGAATATTATTTTCTAACTGTTGACAGAATTCATTGGATTCATTCAGTAATTTACTGAGTGCTATAAATAGTAATAACAAGAATGAAAGTAGTGAAAGATTAGTTAGGTAAAATAATGAAATGATCACTGTACTTGATGTTAGTTAATAGTTAAATATTCAATTCTTCAATTGTTATTCTACAAAAGTATTCTGAATCTGAAGTTAAATTCTTGAATATAAATAAATGGCGGAAATTGATTAACTTGGATTGTGACTGGCAATAGGAATCTAGAAAACGCATTTCATTTTATTTGGGACTCGTCAATCAGGTATACCTGCATTCCAATGTTGATATTCACATCGGGATTCGAGCTCACTTGGTATCGTGTCAAACACCATCACGTTTACCAGTAGGTTAATGAGTCCAGACAGTCAAATTTGTGAAAAGGGTAAGTATATACAATTAGAATGCATTTGGATCTTCATACTGATTTGTCACAAACTAAAATTAATCATTCTCTGTTACTATATGACGATCCTAAGCGGATTATCTCGATATAGACTGACCAGTTTCAGTTCATGAAAAATTACCAAGATGATCCAAATACATTCTAATTTTATATACCTACCCGTTGCACAAATTTGACTTCCTAGACTCACTAGCCTACTGGTAGATGCTATGATGTTTGACATGAAACAAAGTGAGTCCGAGTCTAAGTGTGAACATCGACATTGGGATGTTGATACATCCAGCTGATTATGCATAAAAACAGTTTTAGAAGTTGTGCCATCCCTGGAATTCAAGCACACAATATGAAATTATATAGACTCATGACCATTTTTTAAGATGATTGATAGAATTCAATTAGCAATAATATATAGATAACATTTCTTTAGTTACTACTCACTTGACTAATCAGTGTGAACTAATACCATCTAGGATATTCGAACTAATGTTATCTGGCTTCATAGTCACAGAGGTTATCAATAAATCATTATTAATTTAATTGACTCTTAATATTGACCGAATTGTCAGTATCAAGTTACTCAATTCTAGTTTCTGTTTGGATTCCATTGATTTAACCTGTGAAACATTCAAATACGACTTCATATAGAAATAAAATGTATTTGATGTTTGTAAACTTCATGTACCTAATTTATTTGTTTGGATAGTAAAATGATACATATTTCGTAGTTCAGAAAGATTTCCGACCAATTACTTTTACCTAAATGTCTATGGTTGGTTAATAATTACAATCATGGGATAAATCATAGTGAAATTGACATACAATGAATAATTTTCCTAATATTACAAACATTGTCATCTAAAGGATTGTGGAATGAATCAAGTTAATAATTTTAGTCAGATTATGACTATTGACCATATTTGAATTTTATATCCAATAAGTACATCATAATGAAAATACTTTAAGATAACGAACTATTACGTAAAATGGTAGCATTGTGTAACATCCTGAGTGGATTGTCTCCATACAGCGAATATCATTTAATTTGGATTGTGACTGGGAATTGGAATTCAGGACGCGCGTTTCGTCCTATTTGGGACTCATCGGTTGGATGTACCTGCATCCCAATGTTGACGTTTACAATGGGATTCAAATTCAATCCGTTTCGTGTCAAACACCACCACGTTCATGAGACGCGCGTTCTGGATTCCACTTGCCAATCACAATCCAAATTAAGTTAACCTAGTTATTATTATTTTTCACTGACAAAGGTTGGTTAGCTACTACTAAAAACCAGGAGGCACTAGACAGTTATCAACTCACTAGTAGTTAACTTCAGAATAGTCATGAAGTTTAAATAAGATTTTATCACTAATGCAATTTAGACTTTTTGTTAATGAGACAGTTATCATTAATAACAACTGATGATCATTGCGTTATATCACGAAGTGATTGAATTTGGGCTCCTATCATTGAACAGTGACCAAATCAATAGTTCAGATAGTTAAGCTTTTACAGTGAAATCTGAAGGCCATGGATTTGGTTCTCTGACTTAGCAGAAGGTGAGCGCTACTTGGATGTTCCATTCTAGGATGAAACAGCTGTTTAATGATCTCTGGTTTTTAACAATACTCAACCGACATCAATCTACGAATTCAAACAACTAATGTTAGTACCTATCTCTACCATTCACTTCAATTTAGAATTAAATTTACCTAGATGCAGTTAACAAATTGAATATTAATCAAAGTATTCTTAGAATTTCATTTTAAGGAACTATTTACATGGAAGATAGTTCACCTTTGCTTCTATAATTGATGAATATATTCAATTAGAAAACAAGTAAGTAAGTGGACAGTTGGTTTTTTCTCATTTCAAATATTAATATGAAGGGATTTACTGCAGATGGTATTTCGTAAACTCAAGAATCTTAATGTATATTCATAGCAAGTTTGACAATGAAGAATGGAATGAAGTCGTATAAATAAGTCCTTATAAAAAAACTAGGCATGGATACTAACAGATGAGGATACATAATCCTGAAAAAATTGTAAACACCGTTTAACATAAATTTCTTTGGCATCATAAACTAATTATACCAACACTATTATGACTGATCAAAAACAGATAGTAAGATTCTAAAAGTTTATGAGCCTAGCAACAGTGTTATAAAAATCAAACTATTGACAGGTAGTTATTCTGGATAAGAAAATTGAATATTCATCAGGCATATTATTATAACTTGATATCGCAAAATGATTTGAATTAGACAGCCATTAATCACTAGGAAGCTCTAGACAGCTGTTTCGTTCTATGGTGAAACTATTCATCAGTACACTTCTACAACTTTACTAGAAATCAAACTCATGACCTTCCGACTTCGTGGAGAACATGTTACCACTAGACTACTGAGCCAGCTCACAACGGCTAAACTGATTTGTGATATTTTGGACAACCTCATCTATTATTTTCGATTGCTTCCCACCTGATATGGCCGAACTCCACTAGTGAAGTCGTGGATGAGTACTGTTGAGGTGTGTCATGTTGGAATGAAACATCTATCCAATCTTTCCTGGTAGTTGATATCTATGTAATTCAGATCGATTCGTGATATGAAGTTAACATTCGAAAGTCATCACAACACCCAATCACAATGTTATTGTAATTTATTGAAGCGAATTTATAGAAATTGACTTTAATTTGTTGCTTATGTTTGTTACTGATTAGTCTCGGTTAGATACAGTTATAAAACCAGAAATCATTGAACTACACTTTCACCTTTAGTACTGCACATCTCATTGGCCCTACATACCCTTAACTTTATTAGTTATCGAATCAGAAAGATTTAAGTCTCACGGTTAACGCTTAACAGTCATTACTACACGGTCGGATTGGGTTTAATAGTAAATAACTCAGTTCAATCAATTTGTGATATAACGTGATGATTAGTCAATGTCATCAATGCTGATTGTTTCATTTTGTGCTTGTTTAAACTTCATCAGTAATAAATTCTCACTGGAATTACTAGGGAATTTTTTGAGTTGTTCACTAGTTAAATGATTATAATAGATAGATTGATACTTGATTATGTAGAGATCCTTCATAATTTATTGTTTGTCTTAATTACAGGTTAGTTTCTGTTAGGTACCTATACTTGCTGGTTTTCATTGGTATTTAACTGAGATTACCCTAAAACATAGTCATATAGAAAATATTGTCAATGGTAAAAATAGGTTTAATAATAAGCTTTGAGATTTTAGTGAATAGAAGAATGAGCAAGGAAATAGTCATGGAAAAGTATTTCAAAAAGCATGATAGATAGATAGATAGATAGATAGATAGATAGATAGATAGATAGATAGATAGATAGATAGATAGATAGATAGATAGATAGATAGATAGATAGATAGATAGATAGATAGATAGATAGATAGATAGATAGATAGATAGATAGATAGATAGTTAGATAGATAGATAGATAGATAGATAGATAGATAGATAGATAGATAGATAGATAGATAGATAGATAGATAGATAGATAGATAGATAGATAGATAGATAGATAGAAAGAAAGAAAGAAAGAAAGAAAGATAGATAGATAGATAGATAGAAAGAAAGAAAGAAAGAAAGAAAGATAGATAGATAGATAGATAGATAGATAGATAGATAGATAGATAAATGGGTGTATTTTAATGAAAGTGTTCGGTAAAACTAACATTAAGTTTAGCATTTGCTTAATTAATTTGTTTATTCAAATTCATTTTTGGCGGGATCTTTCATATGCAATCACTAATCATAGATTTCATGTGACATATAATGATGATGCAGCGATTCTTCATTTGTATTCCTTTTTTGTAGCCGACTTACATGCAATTTTCTCCTCTACCTTCATTCTTTCTTCATTGTGATGCTCTTTTTCTAGTTTCATTGTCGATTGAATTTTCTCTATTTTTTGTTTGTTACTTTCAATTTCATCTTCAAGTTGATTTTTCTAGAATTGTGTTGATTGGTTTTTTTTGAGAAAAAAAGTATTAATAGAATAGATGAATGTAGTAAGGTAGCAACATAAGTAAATCTTCACTGATATCACCTTAGATTTTGATTATGTAATATTACGAGGAAGTGTTAACTTTCATTTTACTGGATGTGGAAAAAAACAACATCAGGATGACACAATAGAATTCAGTGCTGTAACGAGAAAGCTAATAAGTAATTTCAAGGACAATCAAAGGATTACTAATTCAATTATAAAGACGTGACTGCTAAGGTTTCGCTAGTTTATGGTGACACCTAGGATAACCGCTAACGAACGTAAGACTAGCGACACAGCAACAGGAAGCTAAGCTATTCCGCAGCGCCCCAGCTAACTAGAGTAAGAAGTTCAAGGACAGCAAGAAGTGTTTATTCCTCAGGCAGCCTGTCAGACGACATCATCACACACAACTCATGCGTATATATACAAAAATAGAGAGCGTCCTTGGAATATCATAAATAGCGTACTAAAATAAACAACGAATCAATAAGATTTAGTGTCTTACCAAGTGGGAAACACGAACTGAATGTGATAAGGGGACTTTTTGGCGCGAAAACAGGAAATTCAAATTTACACAATAAAATCACAAAAATAACAGGTTTGCAAAGTGAGTTTTGGGGATCTAACATCCCCAACAGTGACTAGCCTAGATGTTCTTTGGGAAAATAATTGAACGGTTATAGAATCATCAGTGATATTTATTAGCTAATTAAACCGAAAAAAATCAAGAAAAATAGATGGATTTCACTAATTTATGTTGTAATGATGAACTGTAGTGATCTAGCTGTGATTAGTATCCTACAATCTATCTAGAAGAGGAAGTCTTACATAGTTGAACAACTGGGAAATAATAATTACCATGATACGTCTGAAGATACACTAGATCATCATGTTTACATAGAATTTAGATGAACGCATGATACATCATTGTAATTTCCTCAACATATCCATATTGATGTTTGCATACTGTGTAATTGCCAATGAATATCACCTTATCTTTTTTATTAGACTATGTAACCAAATAATTTCCTTATAACTGAAATATATTCAGCATAAAACGAACCGAGTTTGAGTTCCGGTGTGAACATCAACATTAGTATGTAAGTACATCTAACTGACGAGTCTAAAACATGACGAAGCTCGTGTCCTAGATTCCGCTTGCTAGCTATAATCCAATTCAAACGAATCACTTTCTTGTTAAACTAAATACTTCAAAATCAATTTATTACACATAGAAGCCAAACTAACTTTAAACTTTTGTTTTTTATCCATAATCTTAGTGATTTCATCATTTACGTAGATGTTTAGTTATTTTCATAAATAAATCAATTATACACAATTCAGTAGTATATTCTAGTCAGTTTAAATAAAAGTCACAGTTATGAAGTAACAATTCACTTGAAAAAACAAAGACAAAATATAAATCATGAAAATCATTACCATGTTAACCTTGTTTCAACTACGGGTTTACAGTAGCAATCGTTAATTAAAAGTATAGGACCAGGACAGTCGTTGTCATAACGTATATGCTGAATAAGGATGTTTACTATTAACCATATAACAATCAGTTATAATATGGAAAACATTATTAAGTTAATCAGTCATTCAGTTATGTACAAAGTAGAACCTGATATATATGTGCATCGGTTCAAGTTGTTATACTTTATTAAAACAATAAAATGAGTATAAATTCAGTAAAAGTATCCCTTACATCATTGGTTACATAGGGAACTTTGAAATGATTCTAAGCGCAAAAATTGATTCATGAAAAGGACGAGCCATAAGAGTCCCTACGAACAACTTTTAGGATGACCTGAATCACAAGAAGTACAATGAACGTGTTTTGTTTATTTTACAATCCTCTCTAAGAGTAATAAGTATTTCTTGGAGATAAACTTTGATACCACATTATTCTCACTTCATAGTTGTACAAGTTAAATATGTTCTTTTGTTGTAATCATATTGAATCTGATTAGATAAGCGCTATAGGAAACTTATACGACAGTTTGGTATCCACCGTGTGGTGACCATTGTGATGTTTTTCAAGCCTATAAAGCTGGTTAAATTAGCACAAAACCCAGGTCTAGGGTTTCCGGTCATCTATCTCCAGCTACTTAACATAGTCATATTGTAACATGAATGATAGGATTCGACCACTACTATATAGGAATAGACAAAAATGACATTAGTCACTGCTCAATGACATACAGGAAGCCACTCACAGAATACTTATCGTAATTACGCTTCAAAGTGCAAAACAATGTTACATAGTTTGAATCCGCCAGGTAGTATCAGTTCCTCATACAATTGTATTTATGCCATGTTTACTTGTTAAGACAAAATTTAACTCTGGTAGCGTTTTCGATTGATTATCTTAAACCATTATTGGGTATTATGAAGAATATTGGAATTGGAATTGATTTGACTTATTGACCTGTGTTTGATAACTATTAAAAACAAGAAATCACTAGAAAGTTGCTTTGTCCTAATATGGTATTCTTCAACAGTTCTCATCCATATTTCTGCTAGGCATCAATCACAGGCATCCCAAGCTTCGTAGAGAACATTTAAACCTAATTTCAATGACCTGGCAATTAACAGTTAATATTTCTAATCTTAGTCAATTCGCTATGTATATTGTGCGATCTCAGCCATTTCATTTGGTAAGTAATGACCACATATTTGAGATTAAAATGCTTTTTAAAAGTATATTCAATCATTTAAATGGTAGTTACTAACTTGTTTAGAAATTAAAGTAAGTTTACTTTTAGCTTCATTGATACGACGTTGACATTTACGTACGCATAAATTTTGTTCATTATTGAAACTGCCAATTTGTTTATGAAGTTTACGTTGCCTACGCTGTACTTGAACTCTGTATAAAAAGATGATAACATTCAATATTCTGAAGTTTTGATGAAGAGTTAACTTTTCTTTGAAAAAGTACTAATTGAATATACCTTACTATCAAAGTTTAATGACAGAACCACTAAAACTAAAACCATCGAGATGTGTCATAACCTCAGTGTTGAAGAAGCGTCTCTACTCATATGTTAATTTCAGTTGATATCCTGAAGGAAAGGGTCTCCAACGCCATTTGAAGTATATTTTTAACTGTAGATTTTAGGATTGTGTTCTGTAATCGACTTTGTTTATTAATAACTCAAATTAAAATGTTCATCATATAACTATCAGTTTACTTGTTCCATGTATCTACTGTACAAGATAGTTCAAAAGGATTACTTAACCTGGTAACGAAGAGCAATATTGGTTGTATTAAAAGCACAATAATAAAATGTCACAACAGGTTACTTCATTAGAAAAGATACATTTTTCAACGTAATGGTGTAATGATGGTGCTTTTACCAAACACAGAAAGAAACCAGAACTATATATATGGGTGTAACTTCTTCGACCATTTATTTTACCATGAACCTAGCTAGTAAATCTCGAAGTTAAATTATTATACGTTTTCTTACTTTCGTAGTCATCATATCCTTTTGCAGAGCTTACAGAAGTTTCCCTGTTTATCCCCCCCTATGCTCACACCCTACTCTCCTTCTCTGTATTATTGGTGATAGTTTGGATTTGGTTTCTCTGACATTCTCTTTTGTTCAACTTTGAATAAAGTTCAAAACTAACGATAATTTGTACTACCCACCCTCTCCTTTATTGTTACTATATCGAGGTAATCCGCTCAGGATACACATATTGTAACAGAGACTAATCAGCTTCAGTCCATAACAAATCAATGAGTAGATACAAATTCTTCCTAGTTGGATATACCCGTTGCACAAATGTGACTGCATGAACTCATTGGCTTAATGATGAACGCAGTGGCGTTTGGCAAGAAACGGATTGAGTTCGAATCCCGAAGTAAACATCAACACTGGAATGCAGGTACATCCAGCAGATGAATCCCAAGTAGGATGAAAAATGCAACCTGGAAACCTATTACCAGTCACAATTCAACCTATATAATTGTTGTTATTATGTTCGATCAGATGAAATTGTATTAATAACTTTATATATGTGTATAAAGTGTTACAAATAGACAAATATTCAGATCTTATCATCACTGAAGTCTAGTTAATTTTAGTTTGAAGACTTTTGCTGTTAAACTGTATTTACAAAATATTGATTAAACAAAATATTTACATTCCTTGAGTTGTTAGCTTCCCATGAACTTATTACTGGTCAACATACTTTATCCCGTCCCGTAGTTATTGTAATTATACGGTTCCATGTACACAACTCGCCTAGTTTGGTCTTTATTTTGTTCTGTATTTAACTTTCATCTAGTAGTATATAAAAGTAACTGTTCTTATATATTTACTAGCATTACTTCATAAGTAGGTTGTGTCGTAATTTTCACCGAATAGGCTCTGGCTAGTCTCTTACTCTGCTGATAAATCAACACTCGCATAATTTGATCCTATTTTATTACAAAGAGAAAATCGTTTTTGGTGATTCTACTACTGGATATTAATCGATTCAGCGGTATAGATAGTTGAACGTTCACCTGATTGTGTTGGAGATGCTTACTTCCGTGGAGTATTATACTAGGATGAAACAGATGTTCAATGCTATCCGATTTTCATTTGTATCCAACTAACATTAATCTATGACAAATACAAACAATTTAACTAAATACTTGTGTAATTATTACTGATATTCATGAAGTGTCTACTAAGGTATACAGTAAAGTATTCCAATAATCATCAGGATACATTTAATCATTAACATTCAATGACATTACCTTTCTTTACGTTCATTAGCTAAATTACTTTTCATCATTTCAGCTTGTTGTTTTAAATTATCTAATAGACTACTAAAAATGACGATAACAAAGCATAGAGATAAAGGAATCAGTGTTAGCTGACTTAACATTAAAAAACAAAATTGCAATCAGATAATATTTAATACAAGTGATTTGCCGGGAACCTAAAGAAGATGGATTATAGTCGAGAGTTATTTTTCTGTAGACTATTTCAGTATTTTTAAGACGGACAAGGTATCAGCAGCCTCGACAGCAATAGGTCTCAACATACACAAAGGGAAAAGCAAGATACTCCGATACAAAACAACTAACACTAACCTAATTTCACTTGACGGAGATATTTTGGAAGATGTAGAATCCTTTACATACTTGGGTGGTAGTATCATCAATAAACAAGGAGGGTCTAATCCAGATGTGAAGGCAAGGATCGGAAAGGCAAGAGCAGCATTTTTACAACTGAAAAACATCTGGAACTCAAACCAACTGTTAGCCAACATTAAAGTTAGAATTTTCAATACAAATGTGAAGACAATTCTGTTGTATGGAGCTGCATTGAGAAATACGAAAAGCATCCCTTATAAGTTACAAGTATTTATAAACAACTGTCTGCGTAGGATACTGTGGATCCGTTGGCCAAAAACCATCAACAACAACTTTTTATGGCAAAGAACGAATCATTTCCCAGCCGAGGAAGAAATCAGGTTAAGGACGCTGGAGATGGATAGGATACACATTGAAGAAACCACCAAACTGTGTTACAAGACGAGCATTAACATGGAATCCTGAAGGTCAAAGGAAAATAGGAAGATCCAAGAACACATTGCGTCGGGAATCAGAGACAGACATGAAGAGACTGAAGAGCTCTTGGGAAGGACTGGAAAAGAAATCTCAGAACAGAGAAGGTTGAAGAATACTGGTCAGCGGCCTATGCTCTACATTGGGTAACAGGCATTGATTGATTTCAGTATTTTTGGTTACATTCAAGTTAAATAATTTGTTTCTATTTATCATCCAGTTTCCCCTGCCTTATCTCTCTATTTGATACATTAATTGTTATTATGTCATTTCTCATTGATGAACTATGGTTAATCAACTGTGTATACGAACTTTAGTTTACATTCACTATTAATCCTATTTTGTATTTAATGATATTTTCTAGATTGGTTAACTGTGCGGTCAGGTTTTATGTTTATATAAAGAAATGTATGAAATATGATTTGATTCTGTCTCGTTGGTCTGTCAGCTTGTGATCTTCTTATTCCGGCTTGGAACTCAGTTGGCATATGGCAAACGTGCAATTATCGACTAGGCACATCCAATCGGCATTCGATCAAACAACCAAAATTTTCTCGCATCATAACAACAAGTGACAATTCAAATGACGAGTTCTAGTCATAAGATTATTGAAATTGCATTACTTTCAATGAAACACTTATTGGGATTATTATTAGGTAAAATTATCAGAATATATTTGAACTGGAAGTAAGTTAGTTACAGAGTAGAACTATCATACTGTTTTTGTTCTATCGTTTGCACATTACAATTTATTCATGGAATAAATGTTGTGCATTAACAATAATTAAGCTTTCTGTAATAACCATTACTGTGTGATGTTTAACACCACTTGGAATTCCTCTTGGGTTTGTGCTGGTCCCAAGATCGAATAAAGGATGAGGGTTTGGTATGGGGTTACCAACTTCATCCCGTAAAAAGCAACCTTACTAAACAATGTTAACCAGGAAATTCAGTTTAATCTTTTTAACTCTCCACCGTGAGTTGGAAGGACTTTGTTTTGAAGAGTTATGATGCCTCATGATGAAAGGCGAGTCTCTTTGGAAGTCGTGAGGCCAATGTCGCTTCTGACAACCAAAACAACCATTAATATAGGTACAGTTAGTGTTCTCACGATGTAGAAAACATGGGTGAAGCATACAAATCGCTGCAAAAAGTGAAAAGATACAATCTGTAGATACTTAGAATAAGCGAAACTAATTGGATACAAGCTGAACAGCAAAGATTATCCTCAGGAAAAAATGCTGTCATTCTTCTGTCATGTAAAAGAAATCGCCTAACACTGATAAGTAGTAGCACTAATGCTGTCCCAAAAAGCACGGAAAGCACTTATAGGATGGGAACCTCATGGACCTAGGATCATTAAAACATCCTTCACAACAAAAAAGGAAGGGATTACAATGATTGTTTTCCAGTGCTATACGCCACCAACGACGGCCACGAAGACTATGACGACCGGTTCTATGCGAGGATGTAATCAGTCATCGAGAAATGCTATGCCAACGACCTGGCCATTCTGATGGGAAACCTATACGCCAAGGTTGGAATGGACAACACCGGTTATGAAGACATCATGGAACGACATAGACAAAGAGAAAGGAATAAAAAGGGTAAGAGGTTTGCAAACCTATTTGCCTTCAACAAAATGATTATAGGTAGCATCATATTCTCCCACAAACGTATGCACAAAGCTACATGGGTTTCATAGAAGTAGCAAATCGACCACATCTGCATCAATAAAAAGTTCAGAAGGGCCATGGAAAACGCAAGAGCAAGGAGAGGAGCTGACATAGCTTCAAATCACCATCTTGTAGTGGCTAAAATGAAACTAGAGCTGAAAAAGCACTAGACAACTGGATTAGTAGTATTACAAAAGTTTAATACAGCCCTTTTCTGGGATATTAACAAACACAACGAATTTAACTTAATTCTCAATAATAAGTTCCAGACATTTCATGATCTATTTGAAAAAGGTGGAACTACTTAGAAGGACTACTGGAAAAAAATTAAGGATGTAATAACTTCAACATATCAGGAAGTTTTGGGTTGCAAGAAGTACTACAATAAAGAATGTACCCCTGTTGGTACTTTTAAGATCTAAGAAGCGAGGAGCTAGACGGCAGCAATCAATAACAGCTGAACAAGAAAAGAGGAAGTCAAGGCACAGGATGGATACGCAGAAGCCAACAAGTAAGTGAAGAGGAGCACTACAAATGATAACCGGATTTATGTAAAAAGTCTAGTAACGATAGTGGAAAAGTTGCAAGAGATATCAACAGAAGACGCTCATATCATACAACGAAGAAGCCAGCTGGAAAATACAGTAAACAGAAACGACTAATCAAGAACAAGGACGGCAAAACAATCACTAAGGCGCAAGAACAACAAAGCAGGTGGGTAGAATACTTCGAAAAACTCTTGAATAGATCAATCCTACTGGACCCATTAGTCATCGTAACAGCAGCCATGGATCTTTACATAAATACCGACCCACCAACAATCGAAGAAATCAACATGGCTGTCCGACAGTTTAAGAATGGCAAGTCAGAAGTGCCAAAAAACATACCAGCCTAGCGAGATAGTAAAGTCAGATATAGAAGTTACTGCAAACATGCTTTATACTCCCCTCAGGAAGACATGAGAGGAAGAACAAGGGCCAACAGAATGGAAACAAGGATACCTCATCAAGATACCAAAGAAAGAAGCAAATGTGAAGAATATAGACACCATTCTATTTTTAGTAGCAGAAACGTTTTCAATAGTGTCACTAAACCAAATAAAAAATTTAGTCATTGCCCAACTTTGAGATCAACAAACCGGATTCCGTAAAGATCGATTGTGTAACGACCTAATCGTGGCTCTTTAGATCATTGTTGAACAATCAATGAAATGAAACTCATCACTTTACATTAATTTCCGTGACTATGAGAAAGCATTTACTAGCGTGGACATTAGAATATTATGAAGCCATCTTTGAAACTGTGATGTACCCGAAAACATAGTCAGTATCATACAAAGATAATTCCTGAAGTGAACTTTCACTTTATTTCATTCAGCATTTGAATTTTTTTATGTTTGGAGATTCAAAAAGAATAATTAACTATTGAAATTGTGTTTTAGGAGTTTATTTCAATTATTTTAATTGTTTGTAAAGTGAGTATTTCATTTCCTATCTGTTATGTATTGTGAAATACACAGAGTCCTTGATGATCGCTATTCGCTGAACAGCTACGTTGGCCCAGCAACTACCAGTCTCCAAGCCGGAATAGAGGAAAACAATCATTGATGAGCCAAACTGACAGAATCGAATCGGATCGGATCGGATCGAATTATATTTCAGTCATGCCTTTATATATACACAAAATCAGACCACATGGTGAACCAATTCGGAAACTAACATTAATACAGAACTAAGGAAATATTGGTAGTGAATAGGGACAACTTGTACACAACTAATGAACTGTAGTTCATAATAAGAGATAATATAATAACAGTAAATATGCTAAACGAGAGGATAGAGTAAGAGGAACATAACAATAATAGAAATGTAATGTTTACACTACTCATGACCAGAATAAATGAACTAGTTCTCTAAAACGCAGTTTTGGAAGTTTCTCACTCCTCTTTAGTGGTCCGACATAACACTATCATTATTGTGTTCCTCATACCCTATCCTTTCGCTTAGCATATAAACTGTCAGTAAATCATATCTGATTTATGAACTACAATTAATTAATTGTGTACACGTTACGTCAATTCACTAACACTGTCTCTCTTATTTTGCACTGTTGTTTATTTTCCGATTGGTTAACTGTATGATCTGATTTCTGTACATATAAAAGAATTGCTTGGAATATAATATATATTATCCGGTTGATTTATTGGCCTATGTTCTTCCTATCTTCAGTCTAAGATTGAATGGACATTAGGCAGATGATATACAGGAACCAGTTAGAGACTCATTGATGTAGCCATTGTAACGTTTATACTCACAAAGTCATACCAGTTAATTTGTCGTTTGTATCAATCATAACAACTTTTTCTACGTTGTAACAATTTTAATGTCAGTAATAAACAACAAGTATCAATTATAAATTTGTATGGTTGTTCTACCATTGGATACCGATCCAGTGGTGCAGATGATTAAGCGTTTGCCGTCACTTTAAAGCCCTTGGTACAGAATCTGGAGCGAGTACTGTTGAGGAGTTCCACACTAGAACGAAACAGCTGTTCAGTGCTCTCTGGTTTTCAATAGTACACTACCAATATCAATCTGTGACATATTCAGTCAACAAATTATCAATTTATTTATTTGTTTAAATGAATTCAACGTACTTATTTGATAAATTTAAATTTTCTATCTTTTCATGCATTTCTTTAATTTGTTCTTGAAGTTGAGCTGTTTGTTCAGCTTTCATCATGTACTCTTTTTCAATTTTAACAACACTAAAAGAATACGATGAAAACAGTCAATTGATTAATAAAAGAAATCAATTAATTTATGTCTAAGAGAGAAAATAACTTGAACTGATGTACGCATGTATCAAGTTCTACGTTGTAACTGACTGAGTGAAGAGAGAAAATGAAACATAACGATTTAATTGAGTACCATTGAAAATTATTAAGTACTGAATGAATATTTCATTCTGAGACTGGTATCCTCAGAAGTTTGCATACACAAACATATCAACTATAGAAAGTAACAGTACATAAGTCTTTCAGCAAAAGTCTAACAATCAGTACAGTTGTATCAACTTGACATGAGTGGTAGCTGTTGAGGATTCAAAATCCTCAAAAATACAATCGTTCATTTAATCAAGCAAAACGTGTTGTATTGATTTTTATCGTAAAATTGATTTGTAAACGTTGTTTACTAGTCTCGTGTTGTATTTACCTTCACAATATAATCTTCTTACAAGTCTAGTCATTGGAAGTAGCTGTGGGTTGGAAAAGAACAAATTATGGTATCCGATTGAAGTACAAGTATCAAAGTTAACGATTCGCACTAACCGTACTGAATATCGAGGGAATCAGACATAGAATTCGGCTACCCTAGATAATTTATCTGTATCGTATAGCGGACCGTACTAAATCAATAAAAACCCACTCGTTTGTCTCATCTAATCGAAAACATAACAGCAGCTTTATTAATTCAATCAAGTTGTGATATGCACTAATAATCAGTCAATACTATTAATTCACTTTCCACTTGTTGATAAAATGACAACAACTGTAATATCGATATTCATTGTGGCTGAATCAAAGTGAAACCATGATCTAGGTCGGTTTAAATATTCTACAGAGTTAAAGCCATGTTCAGGTTAGGTTGATTTCCATAATAAGATATTAAGTATATGTATATATCACAAGATAAATACAGTTGAGTATTATTGGACAATACAAAAACTATAGTGTTATCATTTTGGAAAATGGGATAAATTCATTATTTCAAGAATTTATGGTAAAGAATGAAGTGAAAGCTAATGGATTCGATTCTTTGGGTAAATACCACTTTTAAGATGCATCTGCTTGTTACTAATGAGCATAGAATTAGAAATCACAATTGATTGAGTCTATTCTTCTTGATGTTGGGATCCCTACGAATAATCTGCATCTGATTAAGAATTCAGTAAATGTGACATTTGTACTGTTCAAATTTTAGGCTTTCTACAAGTTCATTATCGCATTGTATTTTCCTCTTTAATTTATCGTAACTTCATTATGATATTATTATCCCGAACTCTGTATACAATTTCATCCAAATCGGTCTAGAATGTCCTGTATAAAAACCGTTGATTTACTCCATTAATAACTTGACCTTAACTAACATTCCCAGATATTTGTTCTTTATATTCATACATTTGGTGAAGGCTTCGATCACTCAGGCACCGTGTCAACCTATCATTGTTTTCAAGTCTATCAGGTTATAGTCATAGCACAAGTCTCATTAGCTTGTCTCTCCACCTGGCAACTATGAGGTTAGTTCTATGCTCATAACTGACCAACTATGGAGTAAACTACGAGTTTGCTGCTTCCGCTAACACAACATTACTGAAACATTTAGAGTCTACTTTTTATGACCTCACAGTAGTAATGCTGGTTTTATCTGAAAACTTATTCTATGGTGTAGTTATATTGTTAATCACTAAGCTTATCTTAACTGCTGTATGTGTATGTTTTAATCAGTATCTTAGTAATATTCAAAGAACTTTCTCACTGAGTAAAGAAATGGACGAATAAGCGCCTACTTCAGCCTAGTAGAAATAATCAACAACTCCAATAGTTTATAACCACGAATAACACGAATATCCGGGTAATGTGGGAGAGATTCAGGGGAAACATTGCGAAGGCACTTTCGTTTGTTCTAGCCAGTATAGCCCGATTTAATCATCACGATAGGCAAGCCCGACCACCACATCAAGGTAACAACAAGGTTTGGCAACAGTATTCTAGAAAATGAGCACACTGACGAGATGTCCACTATCCACTAACTTCACTATGTTTGGATCCAACTTTATTTACATTCAGATGAGCTTTATGTAAACAAATGAATGATACAGCTGTGGGATCTCATGTGTCCTCAATTGTGGTTAACTTATTCATATCACCCAAAAAGTATACACTTTCACTGTCACAATTTGATCATGTATTTGGCTTAGATATGTAGATGATGAGTTTCTCATTATAAAAAAATAACTTTCGTAAAAATTTTATCAAGGTAATCCTCTAAGGATGCACATATAGCAACAGAGACTGACCAGATTCAGTCTATAACAAATCAATGGGAATATACAAATCCATCGTAATACCAATTCGCCCATTGTACAAGTGTGAATGACTGGACTCAGTAGTCTAGTGGTGAACGCGGTGGCGTTTGACACGAAACAGACTGAGTTCGAATCCCAACTGTAAACATCAACATTGCGATGCAGGTACATTCAACCGATGTGTCCCAAATAGGATAAAACAAGCGTCCTGAATTCCGCTTGCCAGTCACAATCCAACTTAAATAATACTTTCATAAAAACTTTTTTTAAACAAATTATTACATCTTCAACACATTTAATCAGCCATTAGGAATGAAAACGTATCGAAAGAACCACCATTTTTGGATTATTAAGTTAAAAAAACACCGAACGGAATACTTAATCCCATTATTTAACGTAGAAATGCACTCTAATTGATAATAAAGACTTTAATTTATCACATTATTTCAGTGTAAAGAATTTCTGTTATTTTCTATCTATTCAGAAGAGTAACCATAGTTACTACATTAAATGATACCGAAATTATGAAGGATATAACAAACATATTTCCCCATTGAATTTATTATTTAATATCCAAAAAGCTATTTAATCCTTTAATAGAAAACAAAAGTTCTATGACACTGTATGAACTGATGTCAGGATTCTATCTAACCACTATGGAATGATCACAGAACTTACAAGTTCTCAGATTAAACATTATAAACGTTTTCTACATAACAACAAACATTGTTTTGCAATTTATTGATTAGAATGAAAAGAAATAAAAAGAGATTCATTTTATCTTTATATGAAATTGTCTCAACAGACTAAATTGTATCGATTATGGTTTTTTTCTGTTGAGAAACTTGAAGAAATTTCAACTGAAGACAAACATCATTTAAATTACTACCTGATATTCTTGTAGATGTTTAAGAATATACTGATGTTATAAATGATCAATGACCAAGAGACTGGAAATTAAACGAGGTTAATAGTTTGTAAATTGTTAAGAAAATGTGAACTAACTACTGAGTTAGAGTATTATTTCAGTTGGATTGTGACTGGCAAGTGGAATCTAGAATGCCCGTTTTGTCCTATTTGGAACTCGTTGGTTGGATGTACCTTCATCTCAATATTGATGTTCACAGTGGAATTCGAACTCAGTCCGTTTCGTGTCAAACGCCAACACGTTCACTACTAGACTACTGAGTCCAGACACGACGAAACGCGAGTCCTGGATTTCACTTGCTAGTCACAATTCAACTTTAATATAACTTGTGAATAATCGCTATATAGAGGCAATCTGCTCGGGATTCACATACAGTAACAAAGACTGACCAGCTTCAGTCTATAACAAATCAATGAGGATATACAAATTCATCCTAATTGTTGTGTTAAAGGTTTTATTCCCGACGGTTCCACACTCCCCTACTCAGTTCTATACATTTTAGATTTCATTTATTATGGAATCCTGGAGATTCATTGAATAAGAGTTACTAGTCAAAAAAAAGGAATTTGACTACTCTACTTTCAATGAACCTTTACCAGACGAAATCGCATCATAATACAAACTAATTTAGCTATGAATTAGAAGTTATACATTCAGGGAATCTGAAGTTAATTAATCAAGTCAATCGATTTGGATCATTATCTACTTAAGAATAGATGAGTAAAAGATAGTAAGTGATCAGTTCCAAAGTCAAATAGATAAAACCAACATGCTACCTACAAAGAGATTACAGGTTATCTGAATGTCCTCGATATCTCACAGTGATCATGATATTATTTGGAAGCTGAAGTTATTAAATAGCTATCATTAATGTATATAATAGATCATAATAAATCATATCGTTAATTGTTTTAATGAAATCTCTCAGTTTAATGAGTTAGAGAATGTGTTGGGAATGTTAGATTCCCATAAATCACTTGGTAAACCTACTATTTTTGGCAATTTATTTGTGAAATTAATTGGGTTTGGTGAAGATTGCTGAATGAAGAGTCATATACTAGGACAAAACAGATGTCCAGTCATTCCTGGTGTTCAATAATTGTCTAATTCAAACCAATTCGTGATATCAAATTACTTGCAAAGATTTGAATTCCTCGTTTACGCTCTAAAAGCGCTCATTATTACCTACAGTTTGTGTTTTCCAATTCTAAGGATCTTAAACCTGATTGGTTTGTTCTCTCCTTAAGTATGTCATTTCTGTGAGGCACTTCAGGACATTTTTGATATATATATATATATATATATATATATATATATATATATATACTCGTGAGTTGAGGGCTTCTCATTCATCTTTAGGGCTACTTGTTGAATTATATATATTTCATTCACGCTAGACTTCTTTCTCAAATTAGCTAAACTAGTACACAGAGAAATAGCTTAGCTCCATTGTGTTATTATATCCTGGCCATCATTCTCAATTCGATTGTATCTAGATATTTTTTTATTCCAGAAACATAGCAGAAAGTCACCTACGTCAAGTTGACTAGTAGAGCAGAAACTTCATGATATTATTGGAAAATACTTCTAAAATTCTACAGTATTTGCCTGTAACAATACATATAATACGTATGTCTAACAATATTCTATAAAAGTTCTATTTTCACAATTGATTTTAATCGAGATTATTGAGGATAGTCATTAACCTTTCGATCAACCAGCTAGTAACCAGTTAGTAACATTCATAACTTCAATGAGCTTATGATATATTACACTACCTCATTCATTCGAACATGACGATTTCTGCAGCAGCTAATCATAATCAACATCAGCTCAGTATAGTCTGACTTCATTAAGTAATATCAGAGCTTTAGCAAGAAGACATGACGAGTAGAGTTGAATAATGTCGAGTTAGTCATAGTCACCCACCAGTTGTAATGGATTAGTTGGTGAAATATTCATTACATATTTCGTGAGGTTTAAAATAGCAAATAAGGGATTATGTAATAGTGATTTAATGGTCAGTCAATCTCATAAAAAACTGTGATTTTCCAGTCTAATCTCTGTTTCAAATATGTGTACATTGTTGAAGCGTAACATGCCATCCTACACATTCAGGTTTACATTCGTTATCTAACTAAAGAACTATAGATACAATGTGTAATTTCTATCTGTTTACTCCAACTATAAACTTATAATTATTCTTGATACTGGGTATTGATAACAAGCCTATATACACTCATCGAAATGAAATGAACACCTAGGGGTGGTAGTAGCGGAAAATGTCATTGTTCCATAGAATTTGTCACATTAACTACTTAATATGTAAATAGTAGTACATAATACCTTTAAACATATTAAAGTGCTTGTAAAAGAATATTACTCACTCTGCCTCTTTCATCTTGAAGATTTTCTGTAGTTTTTCCTTTTCTGTTTCATAACGTTGTTCGTCTATGATGAGAAAGTGAATATGCATATATCTACATACTACTGGATGCGTTTCTGCTATCATTCTGTATATAACTGAAAATGGAATGTGATTTGGAGGTAGTCGGCTGCAAACCCTGACTCACTAAGGTTTCATGTTATTTAGTACTCATCAGTATGACATAACCGTTTTCTCGACAGATATGACGGTCTCTGAGATAGCCAATTCTATGTCACTGTGTTTCGCATTTTGAAATCATTGTCACTGAGATTTATGGACTGTGGCTGACACCTCCTTCCCTGTACGACTGACTGATGCATTTATTTCGATTTATTACTTTGTAGAAACTAATTCAATGTTTGTCCAACTCAGTACGTTGCTGGTCAAACTCTACTTCATACAGCAAAACTGACTGACTCAGAATTGAATCCATCAAGGGGTAACATTTCCTTAATTATTCTAAGTACAAGTTGTTGACAAATGCCAAATTGAATAATTCAATAACACGACGAAATCAAGGTTACAAGGATGAGACGACAATGAAATGCAATAGAGAAGAACAGATAAAGCTGTGCTTAAAATAACTGAAGATCTGGATAAAGACAAAGAATGAACACACTTGCGCCACTATCACTGATTCTGAGCTATATCACCACTGTTTCTCCAGCCATTCATCGCGATTATTCTGCTGACCCCAATTAGGTAATCCTTATCTATCAACATGGCTTACACTAGGGGTCAAACACTTTATGGGTTGATATCATGTTTTGGTTTGCCCCCTTCCTACTCTTCTTTTATCCTAATTCTACGCCAACCAACATCACGTGACAAGGTAGGTAGTGGTTGAGGTTATTTACCATTTATTTTAACTACCTAATTCAATGAAGATTTATAAACTAACCAACTAATTTGCTACTTTTCACTTGTACCTGATGTCAAACATGAGTATTGCTTACCTGGTCATGCAATGATACACAGGTGGCTATCCAAAGACTTCTATGATCAATAACCTTAAGCCTACGTATATCTTCTCGTGATAATTCACTAAAAGCATTAACTAGATCAATAATGTTTGGGTAGGGAACATTCATAAGGTTTATGTACTTTTAAGAGACCCCTATTAACAAGAATCACTGTTATAGAACTCCTCGATATACGTAATAAAAACGTGCTATCAAGTTAAAGAGTACTACTATTATCAGACGATGATAGATATTCCTGCATCGCAGAATCCTGGTTCCTTGTTTAGGTCTAAATTTAGCCTGGTTTTCACATTCTTACTAAATTTTATACAGAATAGTCTATAAATAAAATAAAAGTAATGCATCAACTTGACGAAATTGTCAATTTTCATACATAAGTCAACGTATGAGCCGTATAGACTTAATGGAAGAAATGTAAATGATAATCATCAGCTTGATGAATAACAAGAAGATGAAGAATAAGTAGGAATAAGATCATAGCAAAGTAACCGACTGATTAAGATTGTTATGAACAGAAAGAAAACGGTAGAAAATGGTGAATTGTTCAAAAACCTTAAGTGTTAACAATTTTCACGTCTAAACTACATATAAACTAGTACTTTTGATTTTGTAAACTACTTTGAAAACTAAACCAAGTAGTGATAAATCACGTGAATCAAGAGGTTAACAGATTTACAATATCTGAAGTGACATAGTTCTGTGTAGATAGGTATTACATTTAGCTATTTGTATTTGCTGCAAATGAACATATAGTGGTTATCAATACAAACCAGGTAACACTGAACGGAAGTTTAGTTATAGTATAGGACTCTTTAGAGAATCGAACTCAAGGCCTTTAGATCTCAGGGTGAACGCTTAATCATCTGTATCACTGGATTTGTCAATACTGAATAGTATTGTTGCCATTTCCAACAAAAATGCGCACTTTTGAGAGGTCCTACACTAGAAAATCATAGATGTTTAGTTCTTCCTGGATTTCAGTGGTACCAAACAGACATCATTCTATGGTGACTTCAATCAACTTGATTTACAACATATTTTAAACAATCATTTTGGATAATGTTCAGATATTCATTTGAAAAGTGTACAATTTATGCAGATAACATAACTTGTTTCACATAAACAGATTAACTGTTAGTTTTAAACTGAGTTGACTTAAAGTGGCATTTTATTTTTGAAGTTTCTACAAGTGAGGTTTCATTTGAAGCTAAACATTCAATAAAACTTTCATCAATCTTCAAAGAATTGAATAACAAATCACTTTATTTTTAAAACTAACCGGCTATTAAAATCTCTTTTTTCTTTTCATATGCTTCAATGTTTAAGATGGAGATCTGTTGGGATTCTTCAACCTAGAATGAGTTAATAACATCAATAACGACAAAAGAAAAAGCTGATAGAGTGTAACTATGAATCAAGTTAATATGTTGTGAACTCCGACTAATAAAGATAACAGTTGATTACATGTTTGATGCACCTTAACTGGATGTCAAACAATAAGATTGAATGGTCGATTCCTTTAAGTTTGCCCTTATTATACTTATCCAAAGTCTGATAGAAGAACTGAAGATAACCAAGCCAACTAGTTATAGTCCATAGTTGGGAAATGACACAGTAACAGTTAATAGATCAGCTTGGAAGTTAGAGTGAGGGAAATATACCGATGATAGAAATTAAACGTCTTGCGTGAATACAATCAAAATATATTAAATAATCATCTAAAAAGTAATTCCTGAAGCTAGTCATTCATTATGATTTTCCTGATCTGTCACTATTGTATTCGTTTCAGTGAAATAATGTAACACATCTACATAGTACAAGTCAATGTACTTGACTTTGATTGTGTACAAGCAAATAAGGCTATATGTCTCCACTGCCAACTCCCCTAAAAAGATAAACCATAGATGTGATGAAGTTCAGTGCTGAAAGAGTAATGCTTAAAAGTTACTAAACGAGCACTAAATACTTCATGGTGATAGTGTAAGCTAATTTCAGACGTTTTGTTTCGACCTCATTTTCTGTTTTGTAACATGATATACTCGGTCAATAATTGTCTCACTCTAGATAAATCTAGATTCTACTAATCATGACTTCTGACTACAACTTCAGTAACATCCCGAAGTTAATCACTAATGAGCTGACTACCGTGATCGATTTGAGGTTATTTTGTGGTTATGCGTATTCAGATTTATTGACTATTGAGCCGTCGCTAACCTGAAGACACTAGGTAAGATTAACTGGAAGAGTCAACAGTACATACTGCTAAGAAGACTCATACTAATGTGAAACAGCTATTGAGTGATCCATGATTTCCAGTGACACCCAATTAACACTAATCTGTGACTAATACAAGTAACTAAACTTAATACCTATCTTGATTAAACCACGTCGATCTAATTTAACCTCCAGTTACAGGCACATAATAACTTCATGATTAAACGTTTAATGAAATTTTCGCCAAAGCTTACGCAATAGTACACTTAATCGTGAGAGGTGGTGATTGGAAGTATGACATGAGGGACAGCTTGAAGTGCAACTAAGCAACCTTACGTATTATTGAGACATTTATTGGAATTGTGACGCAATTTAGTGATTTCCTAAATGTATGTCCCATACATTTCAACTGTTTATTCTCAATCACTTCCTCAGCTAAGTTATGGCTGACTCATTCCCTGCCACAGTAGGTTGTTTCCGATAGTATGTGACCAACGAATCTTAAGTATCTTGCCCACACAACTGCTCTAGTACCAGATATCTAATGTATGTATTACTTACTTAGTAACTCCATGAAACAGTCGATGCCTCAAAAACTTGCATGATTTAGGACATAAAGCCTACGCATATCTTTTGTTTTCGTAGCCCATGTTTCGCACCCACAAGTTAAAACATGAAGGATTACTGTACAGTACATTCAGCCTTTCGTTCAAAGTTCAATATCTCGCCTACGTCACAATCGACGTAAGTCAATAGTAGCATTAGGGTTTATTTAAACACCGACCCACCGACTTCCAACTTAAGCTTAGCTAAGGCTTCCAGTTCAGCAGCAGTATTATATACTTGCATGAATAGAAATGCATCCTGCATATGCTTACACTGTGTTTAGGTGACCCTGTATATTATGAGCATTTTCACTGAATTGGACTATGTCGTCTGCGTATATTAAGACAACTAGTGGGTTTCCTAGATGACGGTCAGTAACTGAGAAGTTGAACAAAGAAAGTGAAACTTTTAAGAAAACATCCACGACGAAATTAAATAGAGTAAAAGATTATGAGCAACTCTGACGAAACCCACTTGAGGCTGACAATTTTCACAACAGCTTGCAATAAACTCCAAATCAACCAATCGTATTCAAGTAGAGAGCCTTTATGAAGCTTGTGTAATTTTTAGGTATGCCTCTTAATGACAAACACTACTACGAAACTTTTTGATCATAGAAATGGAAAGCTGTCTTAAAATCAGGGAATATCATCATTATCGCAAGTTTGTAAGTATGCCTATGTTCTAGAATCTGACGCACAGTGAATATCTGGTCAATGCATCCTCGCCCAGGTCAGAAACCAACCTGGTTCTCCGTATTTTCTATTTACCTAGAGTCAGATAAACACTGAATTACCACAGAGAGTAATAGTTTAGACACTATGTTAGTCAAAGTGATTCCTCTGTGGTTAACGCAAGAAGGTTTCTGTCCCTTTTTATAAACTGGAGTGATCAACGGTGAAGACTAGTCAGATGGGATGACGTTTAGTTTACAGACTTTGGCTAATATATCAGTTAACCTACCTAATTATAACATACTGTCGTTCTTAGAGATATCTGGAGTTAACCTATTACGTCCTGCTGCCCTATCTAACTTCAAATTACTTGTAACCTTTTTAAGATCACAAAAAGTTGAAAAATCTGTATCAATTTTCTCACAGGAAGTTTACGGAGGGTTAGTAAGTGGAGAGTTATCAACGACCAAATTAATTGTCCTTGAATATAATCCCCCCCCCATCAGTCTAATTTTCTGGATTGCAAGTAAATCCTGAACCAATCTTTTTGAAAATAGTCTAAGTAAAAACTGACTTCATCATACCGGTGTACTTGATGAACCAGAAAAGTTGTTTATTATTTCCCGAAGGTCAACTGCGGGAAATCTATCGCACACGGCCTTTTCACAAGCGTTTTTCGGTGAGTTGGCCTTGTGTTTGGAAAAGCCTTACGATCAAAGACGGAAATCTGTGGAATAAAGTGAGGTTAGAACTTTCAACGGGACTTTTTCTAGTCTCACACTTCTTGTATAGAAAGCCAGTATCAATGTTATGCTGTGTAAACACCTTATTACCATAGAAATTTTACACAGTCAGTCATACAGTTTCACTTTCCGATCATATGTTTGTTGTTTTTAGCCAATCTGCCTGGTATGATAAGAACTGAAGTAATGATTACTCCAGCCAGTACAGCTCGACTGATTCATTACGATAGTAAGCCTGACCTCTACATCAAGGTAGAAGCAATAAATGGGATAACAATTGTTTACTTACTATTAGTACTAAATGATTATAAATGGTCAGTGATAAACTTAAAATCAACTTGTAGTGTGATATGAAGCTGGTGTTACCTTCCTTGTCTTTCAAAATACAATCAAATTTACACATAAATAATTCTGTCTACTAATTAGTAGTGTAAAATAATATGAAATGTATTGTACTGTATAGCGTTGGATTCACTTAGCCTTATGTAACAGCAAATGTAGTACCTAAAAGACCGTTCAAAGTTTCCTAATTAATTAATAAAAGACAGTCTACTGACACCACAGTCGCTGCTACATTGAACTAGAAATGCATAACATAGACAATACATGACAATTGGGATCACTATTTGAGCCAAAGATTATGAATGTTACTTAAAAGTAAACCTTTTTATGTCAGTCTTCAGAGTTAGAATTTGGTATCACAGTAAGAATAATTGACTATGTTAACTTCTTACATTAACCGACTGAGCAAAATGCTGATTTTAACTTACATTTATAAATCCTACTGCTAGTATTAATTTATACGCTAAATCCTGTTTTCAGTCGTCAGTCCCAATCGTATTTCTAAATTAAAGTTTAGCAGTTGTGTATGATTAGGCAAAACGTAATGTAATACTGGAATAAGCTCCTGAGGTTAGAGTCATAATCTGAAGTTATAATTAAGGTCATAACCCAACTAACGATTAGTTGCATTGTTAACTGGTAATAGACATTTGGATTGTTAGTGAAATAAAGTTTATTGTATTGGACCTTCTTCAAGAAAACCTTGATCATGACAAGATTTATAATGAAAACCATATAGAAATATGTACGATCTACGATTGAAATAATTGTGATGTATATCCATTTATGGATAATTCTTTGCTTTTTAGTAAAGATTTTCGTAATGGAAGAAGGCGTATTGTCATAAGTGTTTACTTCATATTCTTTAAGAAATGACTTGATAGCTTATAAGTCATGTAAATAAATGTTTTTAGTGTCATTTCGGTGGCCCAATAGCATCAATTTCATCACAAAACTACAGTTTACTTAATTACTATGTAAAATATTTATTTCCCCTACAACCCTCCACCCCTAATCTTTTAATACAACTGCATAATTTCTGATAAACTATTCAGTCATAACTACTATCTTGTCATTAAGTTACAATGATTAATGAATTGGAACAATGATTGGTTAATTCATAAAATGAGTAGGGTCATTTCAGGTAGACAGACAGATACAACGTAGGACCAGGCACATAAGTGCATCGGTCCAAGTTGCCACACCTCAACAGCATAGCAAGATGATCACCGAATTCATAGAATCAGTTACTTTAATGGTAGTAATATATAAAAGGAAGATTGCATATAAGGATATAATATGTAGGGAGAGAAAAAAAAAAGAAAGAACAAAAAATTTTAGCTAAGGAGGCCTGCTGACCGATTTGACATAGGGTGCGTACGTTGAAAGCTCCAATGTGTAGTTTGGAGCGGGGTTTCAGTAGACCTGGGATATTACTTCGAGTGCTAGAATCGTCGGACGTCGTGACACTTGAAGAGAAAGTTAGAAGAGGAAGTTCAGAGTTGATAGTCAAGGTAGGAGCAATGATAGGGATTGAAGAGAGTAAATGATTTTGAATACGGTGGTCTTGAGTGCTGTCAGAGGTATGAGGGCAGTTATCACTTCCCGGTTGCCCACACCGTGGAAGGGTTCTTCTGGAGGTACCTGAAAAGGAAATTGGATTAGAGCGTGACCGCAGTGCCCAAGGGACAACTGCTTGAGGCCGGTCACACACGACCTTTTGGTGAGTAGTTTTAGTGTTAGCTCCGTACTTGTTGAAGACCTTATTGCCAGAGACGGAAATCCGTAGGATAAAGCGAGGTGTGCATTTTTAGGGTCAACCTTTTCTAACCCCACCCCTCCTTGTGGGAAGGCAGCATCGCTGTTATGCTGGTTGTCCGAGGAAAACACCTTACTGCCGTCACACCTCTGTATAGTCGGAAGTACGACTTCGCCCTCAGACCTTGGATCTGCTGCTTTTAGTCTTACTGCTCTTAAACCGACCTGCCTGGCATGGTAGGACCTTGAGGAACTATTGTTCCAGCCAGTATAGCTCGATTGGTTCATCACGATAGGCAAGCCCGACCACCACGTTAAGGTAGGCAGCAACGGCCGGGTATTTCAGGTACCACATTTCCTTGTTCCTATACTATACTACTATACCCTACTCCTCTATTGTACTCTACTTAATCACTCAATCCTATTCTTATGACATGAAATGTCAATGTTATGTACCAAAGATTTACATTAGCACATACTCGTTTCAATTCATTTCTAATATTCTGCATACTTTCTTCATGTTCTTTTAGCATTTTATCCAAAGATTGTTGTATATAATCACTAAAATGAATTAATAATTTATTTGTTATAGAATTGGCATTTAAATGATAATAGAAGATGGTTTTTTAAAGTCATCATCTGACTTCACAACCTTTTTTCGTCACACACACACACACTCCCCACCCAACTTCACCCAAAAAAATAATAAAAAAATGTAACCTTTGATTACGACACGTATTACATCTTGTTTGATAGAATTTGATCATTCATGTACAACGTAGAACACGACGCGTAAGCATATGGGTCCAAGTTTCCATAACACGACGTGATCGAATTCACAAGATCAACAAAACAGTATAATTCAACAGAAAGGAATGAAATAAACGTACGTATGAAAGAGTAATGGAACTTGGAATATAGAAGAAAATAAAGAGTAATTACATTTACATTACTGTGACCAATTTTGGGTCATATCACCTAGCGTTTTCAACCACTGACCACAACTGTCACTCGGGTTTCAACCAGGTAGCCTAAATATACCAACATAGCTTAGACCAGCAGTTAAAGACTTCATAGACTGAATTTGACCAACAGTCTAAAGAACTACACATACCTTGCATTAAGCACTACTCATTGATCAGTAAATGAAAGTATATCATTTAGTTCATTTGCAATCCGACTGAATCAATGATAAAGGTCTGAGACTGAAACTTTTGACTAGAAATCCATTTCTCCACGGAGCAATGTTGAGTCACTCTTACCAGTAGCCGTAATGTGATGAAATCAACTGAATTTGATTAGCACCACTAAGGATTAAGCAAGCATGATATTTATCACTACTCAGTAATTAGTCAATGTAAGTAACACAAACTTACTGAAAAAGTTAAAATAAGCTAAATCAATACACATAGCTTGTTAGATTTTATTGAGTCTCGGTTATCATAAATGTCTTCAGTCCTTACTAAATAAAGTACAACCAGAATATTTTTCATCTGATATGTGACCCTAGGGATGGTGAGGTACATAGTCATTCAGCCAATCATATACAATACGAAACCTAGTATATATATGGATCTATCCAAGTCATTACACCTTATAAGCACAGCATCATGAATACCATAATAATAATGACATCAGTGATATTAAAAGAAAGAGTGAATCTAGGGATTAACCTGTAAAATGAAAGGCATATAAATATTACAGACCTTGAAAATTATAAGATACCTGTTATTCTATAACTGATTTTGTATCATATTATTCAATAACTTTAATTATTGGTTACAGCAGTTGTGCTCATAACATAACCAAGTAGTCTGCAGCCACCAACAAAGCTCAGGCAAGTAATCAGTGATATCCTCCTCAGGTCCTCACAAGTGCCAATCATTCTTTTCATATCTGCATTGATTTCCAACTCACGTTGACCAGTAGTCTTAATCATTTCCTTTGACCATGAAGATTCCAACTCATGGCATGCCTTGTGATATTGTGTGATGATTTATTCATTGTGCGTTGTATTCACCTCCATCGCGCCTTCCTAATCACTTCATTAGCTTAGTTTTGGTTGCTTGTGGCGTCTGACTAATGGATCTTAAGTATCTTGCCCAAACAACTAGTTTATAAATGCCTGTATAGATTGAATGTTGCGTTTAATAGTTCCATATATAACGTTCACCTAACTACAGTAGAACTGTCTTGGGAAATTGTATTAAAAATTATGACTTTGATGTTGGCTGACAGCTGGTTTGAATCCCACATGTTCTTTATTTAACTGTAGAAATGATACCTATACCCTTACTTACCAATCCGTGTATTCACATCTGTATAAAATCAGATTTCCCCCTCCCCCACATCTTGTTTATCAATTGTACCGCTGACCAACGCTTCACCATCAAATGTAATTCGGTTGATGTTCGTTGTGATCTATCTAAGGATGTCTCTTTATTCGACGTGTATGTCGAGGCTTACTGGTGGCTGCAGAAGCTGTTGGTACACTGTTCGTCTTCACCTGCATTTATAACTATGTGTTATTGAAAAGTAGATTCGTCATCTACGTTATCTGAATCGTCTAGTTAAATTCAAGTTGTCCACTGTATTTCGTGCTCCTCCTGAGATGTTGAAATATTTACAATACAGTCAACCACCGACGTGAAGAAAAAAAAGGTAAAGAATGAGGGTAAGCAGCCTTGTCTGACACTAGTATTTACTTGGAATGAATATGTGATCTACCTTCTGTGATGATCGTTACATTATATCATGGATTGATAAAACTGTGAATCTTATCACTGAATATTGACCAGCCAAGTGGTTTAGATAGTTAGGCTTTCACAGTAAAACCTGAAGGTTATGAGTTCGATTCTCTGAAGCAACATAAGGTGAGTACTACAACAAGAGAGTTTCATACTTAAAAAGGAAACACCTGTTTGGTGATCACTGGATTTCCATAGTACCCAACTGACACCAGTGTATGATAAATTCAAACAACTAGTGTTAATATGATTAGGATGTATTTAGATCTTCCCGTTGACTTGTCATAAACTGAAATTAGTCAATGTCTGTTGCCAATATGTGTCTTCTGAGAGGATTGTTTCGATATATCGATAGTTCACGAGTATTGTTTTAGTTGGATTGTGACTGACAAGTGGAATCCGGAAATAAAGCTAATACCTATCTCTGCCGACCCACTTCAGTTCATAATTAAATTTATCTAAATACAGTTAATGATTTCAATATTAGACAAAATATTCTCAGAAGTCCATTCCTAGAAACTACCTTAATTGAAGGCATTCCATCGTTATTAATATAATTGATGAATATGTTCAATAGGAAAACAAGTAAGTAAGTGGACAATTGGTCTTTTCTCAGTTTCAGTCTTAAATGAAGTGATTCATTATAGATGGTATTTCGTAAGCTCAAGAATCTGAATCTATGTTCATTGCAAGTCTCACAATGAAGAATGGATTGAAGTTGTGCAGATAAGTACTTAAATAAAACATATTTGGATACTAAGAGACGGGGACACATAATCCTGCAAAAATTATAAACACTGAACATAGCAACAGTATTATAATATCAAACCTTTGACAAGTAGTTATTCTCGATAAGAAAATTGAATATTCATCAAGCATATTATTATAATTTGATATCACAAACTAGTTTGAATTAGACAGACATCAATCACTAGGAAGTTCTAGACAGCTGTTTTGTTCTATTGTGAAACTCTTCAGCAGTGCGCTTCCAAAACTTCACTAGAAATTAAACCCATAACCTTCTGACTTTGTGAAGAACGTGTTACCACTAGACCACTGAGTTGGCTTCTATCCATTATCTTTCAATGCTTCACATTCGACAAGTACATATGACAACAGACACTGATCAATTTCAGTTCATAATAAATCAACTGAAAGATTCAAATTATATCCAAACAACTTGGTAATGAGTTTATTATTGAATAATCTACTTATTAAAGAAATTTATCATTAACCTAAATAGTAGTATAACTTACCGTTTATTATTAGCTATTTTAATTTCATTCTCTTTCATTTGTATTGTATTCATTAATGTTGATTTCTTAATTTTATATTCATGTATATTATTATATAATTCATCAATAGTATTTGATAATGAGAATTCTTCAAATCGTTTACAGCGTAATTCATCAGTAACTTCTTGATGAGGTCTAGTAAATACGAAATTTTACAATTTAAAAAAAAACAATCAGCAAGTATAACATCCAAATTCTAATTTTGAGCTTATTATAATTTTCTCTTTACTGAATCCCTTTTTATCTCAAATCTCATCTCTGATCTCCATGCCTTTCCATTAGTACTTACTCTGTTACTATCTCCCCTACTCTGGGATTTGGTCCGACAATTTAATCTCTATCTGCTAATTGAGGCATGACAACTTGAACTGATGTACTCATGTACCAAGTTCTACGTTGTAACTGACTGACTGACTGACTGACATCAATGTGAATACATTTAGTATTTGATTTAATTGTTTAAATGATAAAGATTTAATGTAATGTACACATTGAACAAGATGAATAATAATATTCATGTAGTATAAGATTATAATATACACTTTAAAAAGTATCATTTCGTAATCTAGGAACTCTTCAGATATATCGTTGTTGAAGTGTAGTTTCTGGAAGATTTATTTCTTGAAAGAAAACTCATGTCTTTGACTCAATGTTAGTTGGACTCAAGAAGCATTCAGGCGGTAATCTAGTTCAATTAGTAACTTGTCAATGAAGTCTAGTTCTATTTACTTTATAATATCATTTGAGTATATCAGATTTTCCTCTGATATAGACCTATATGATTTAGGATGTTAAATCTTATTGGTCCGTTGTCTATGTTACTACGCTATTCGCGACACCTTCAAGGACGTTTTCTTTATTGTATATATACGCATAAAGTGAGCGTTTGCTATTCACCTGACAGGTTGTTTGTAGAATTAAACGCTTCTTGCTAACGTTGGACTTCTTCCACTGGTTGGCTGGGGCGTCGAAGAATACTTTAGCTCTAGCTTTTATTATGTCGCTGGTCAAACGTTCGTTAGTTAGTATCGAAGTGTCATCTCAATTCACATCTAGTCAACTAGAAATATTTACTCAAACAAATGATAAGTTAGCTGGATTTATCATCTATCTGTAAACGTATCTCTTTAGCTGAATCCTCCTACACTATGCAGAAAGTTACTCAGACTGTACCACTAAGTAACTTAACGAACTAATAAATGAATGACTTCCAGATTGGTATGTTCAAGTTCAAACAAAAAGTATATGTAGTTTACTTTATTCTCATTTAGTAGATAAGGATTATATTGTACAGAAAACTTACTCTCTTAATGTAATACACTGTACACCATTACAGTTTCTTAGCAGAGTCTGAATTAATTTATTACGCATAACAAAAACTATAGTGATTCAGATCAACAACCATAATCTAAGTGTTTGGAAGAAATTTGTGACAATCCAATCACTTTTTTTGATCAAATAAGACTTTATAACTGATTTTATGAATTCTAGACATTCTCCATTTTGTATCGTTTTCTCATCTTACACTCTCGTCCTTCGTATATTGTTTATATCCCCTATACGATCTGTACTGTTCATTCACTCAAGCTCACTTTATTTTTATAAGTTTATTTCCCAAACTTTTGATCCCCATTAGTAAACCTATTCTATAATGAATATTTCATATTGTTTACTTAATATAATCTGTTATTTATGTTTGTTACAGATTGATTTTGGCTGGGTATCATTGAAAACCAGGGAGCACTTCTCAACAGGGCACACCCTAGATTCCGCTAGAGAAACTAACCTAGGACCAATATATCCCACGGTAAACTCTTAACTGCCTATAACAATTTCCCAGTCAATATTTAATGGTTGATTTCTGATATATTTTGATTATCATCTATTATCATTAGTGGTAACTCTTTCACTTGCAACAAGTCAGTAATACTCAACCGATATCAATCTATGTCTAACGCAACCAACAAAACTTAATATTCATCTCCAAAACAAAACGTCAATTCGATTACTTATTATGATTACTTATTATGTAATCTATGTATCTCATTGTTATCCATTGACACATAAATTCTCTTGATTGGTCCAACGTATATTTGCGTATATATTGGAGAGGAGTCCGATGAAGACCTATTTGACGAAGTAATTTCGTTGGCTTATATGTATGTTTTTTTATGGTAGGACTAAATAATAATGCCGAACACCCAATTCTCAAAGTAGTGGTGCTTCGTTTGCAGAAAAATATCGGTTCTGTTAAGTATACTTTTTAATATGAATGAATCTGTGTTAGTAACGTAACTTTGTGATAATAATGCTGATTCGTAGAACAACTCTTTTTAAGTTTTAGGCTAAAAATGATTAAAATCAAATGAGAAGAAGATAAATATGACAGGTTCATATTCTGGAATGAGAAATGTCGGCCGAAAAGATGGATAAGAACAGGAGGAGTATAACAGTAGAATGGATAAATTGGTTTTGATATCTATTACCTCGAACAATGGTATGCATAGATGACTGGAAACAGTATATATGCCTACTCCGTCACGGATATACATCGCTCATTCACGTCATTCCGTGGATTCTATGACGGAAGTCTATATGAACATTGTTGAAGGGATATGAAGTAGACTACGCAATTATTTTAAAACCTACTGAATTGCACAACTGAAGTATTATACAGTTATATGGATGAAATTTAATATCGGTCATCTTGTTGATGATTTCGAAAGAATACCTAGGTGAAGTAATGTTGTATATCAGGTCAAGAAATCGGAAATTACAATTTATCAAGTTTATTCTTTGTTACATTCTAAACCATACGGTTAGGCTACATCAGGTTAAACAGTTATATTTGTATTCCTTAAATTGTAAACCTTACATGAATTCATTAAAGACTGTCATATGTTTTTGCTCCCAGAATTAATGTAACCTTACTATGATCCAGCTACTCCGAACCCAGTATACAACTCCCTTAATTCAGCTTTCATTGTATTTTGCATTTACTGTTAATAATTGGTTTGGTACATCATATATAATAGCCATTGATTTACACAGTAAATGACTTAGCCTTAATTTACATTCACCTGAATTTATTCTTGCTATCCATACCTCTGGTGACGGCTTTGGTTACTCTGACACTGTGTTAACCAGTGATCGTTTCTAATTCTATCAAGTCATTGTCGTAGTACGAGTTTTATTGCTCGGTTTCGGCATCAACAAGTACAGCATCATTTTAAACAGAATAATCAGTAATAATTAAATGTTTCACAATTGATCTTCTTACGTATTTGTATTCACTTTCATAAAGCCAAACAAGGAAATGTTAAGAGATACGTTTGAAAAGGGATTGTTTATAAGGCTGATGTATGCTGGTCTACAAGTAAACCTACAGAAACACATAGATATAGATCTATATGGATGCTTGTCTTTAACAGTAAAGTGAATCATAGGCTGCCTAGTAAACACAATGAACATTTTGAAGGGGTAAAATATAATGACATTATCACGAATGATACTGTCTAATCTAACCACAGGATTTCATAAAGTATATACAGGTACATCCAGCCGATGAGTCCCAAATAGGACGAAACGCGCGTCCTGGATTCCACTTGCCAGTCACAATCCAACTTAAGTATATACAAAATGTTATGTTGGGCGATTAAAGAAAAGTATTAAACTCTCAGAACTGTGTTTTAGAATACTATTTCAATTATTCTAACTGTGATTAATGTAAAGATTTCGTTTCTATGATTGTCATGTTCCTCTTTCCCTATCCTACCGATTAGTATATTTACTCTTAGTATATTGTCTCTTACTATGAACTACAGTTAATTGGTTGTGTACAAGTTGTTCCTATTCACTATCATTATTTACTTTGTTTTATATTAATGTTAGATCTTTAATTGGTTCTCTGTGTGGTCCGGTTTTATGTATGTATAAGGAATGTATCAAATATAATTCGATTCTGTCTGCTTAGTCTATCAGCTTGTGTTCTTCTTATTCTGGCTTGGGACTCAGTGGGCATAGGGCAGACGCGCATTTATCGACTAGGCATACCTAATTGGCATTCGGTCAACCAACCAGAAATTTCTCACGTCATAACACAAACAGCTAGTTGAAAAAAATCACCAATGAATTTTATTTAGTAGAAATTAGCTTTACTTAATGAGACGATAATTGGCGATTAGAAACCACATAAACTGACTTACGCTTCAAAACAGCTGAAGATCAATTTTCAAGTGTTTCTTAATCATTTCTTATCTTCTAAGTAAAACTTTTATTGAAGTTAAAATCTTTAATCAAGTGAATTTCTACAACTATTCAATGTTCTTATGTAATAGCAATCAGTAACTACATATGCATGATCAGTAATCCCTAACAAGAGTGAATGTCCAATGAACAAATCAGCAATCAAGTACAATTGTTTAAGTTGGATTATGAATGTCAAGCGGAATCCATGATGTACATTTTGTCCGATTTGAAACTTGTGGGCTGGATGTACTTGCATCTTAATGTTGATGTTTACACTGAGATTTGAGTTCGTTCGTTTCGTGCCAAACGCCACTGCGTTCACTACTACACTACTGAATCTAGACAGCCACACTTGTGCAAAGGGATAAATTTGCATCTTTGCGTTGAGAGATAGATCAGTTTCAGTCCATAACAAACTAACGGTAAGATACAAATTCGTCCTAATCAAGTGCATTACTTGAATCATTCATTCATTGAATAGTAATACAAAATTTATAATTGAGTGTTGAATGTTGAGTTGGTCTGAATTAGACAACTAATGACAAACAGGAAACACTGGACAGCAAATTCTTCCTACTATGGAACTCTTCGGCAGTGTGTATTCGTGACTCCGCTAGGTGATCATTGGTTGTCTAATTCAAACTAATTCGTAGTATCCAATTAATATAATTTTTAATTAATGTTAGGCAATTACAGTTAATCAGAAAGCAATCATGGATTAACGCTTTGTACATATTAACTTCTACTAATTCGTGGTTATCAATTATGACTGAGGAATTTAAATCTGTATCCCCTAAGTTATACACTATTAATGTCACAAATATGCTATTCACGTTGCATTGCAGATTGATAGATGATTTAGTCAACAGTAAAGTCAGCCAGTCACTGTTAATAGTAGTAGTAACAGCACTTATATAATGAAAGAGGATTTAAACCATGTGTTCAGAGAAGGTATTAATTTATGTAAGAAATGCATAAGTCAATGTTAGGCTAGTAAGTTTACGAAACATAACGACTGAGTGAGGTCTAGACAACTTTGATTGATTCTAAACCATGTTACCGATTGTCTTCAACAACTGATTGGGATAGTCGTAGTCGTGACTCCAGTTAAGCAGTTTGCATTTACCACTACAGTGATCAAATGATACTGTAAAATATAGAAAAGTTACTTACATTTCTAATTTTTGATTCTTTGCAATTTGTGCATCAATAGCTTTTTTCACTTTCTTCTGTAAACATAACAAGAAATAATCATTGAATACAGTCACTTATAGAATTCTGATATGAGCAAAATTATACAAAGCTTCCCCCCCCCGTATGATTTATTATTCTTGAATGATATTTTCTAATTGTAACTATCATATTCCAATTAATGCTTACTGAAACTATAACTCTTAAAATATCAGTAACATTTGAAGTAAATACTTGTTATATAGCCAGTGTAATGATATTGTCATTTGGAAGGTGGTTTAAGAGCATAGTCGACAGGAGACCAGGCATTTAGGTTTCATGATATTTAAGACTCATCAGGTAGGTGCACATGAAAACTTTATAGGAAATTGAGGTCCCATGCACATTCAATCAGGGGTCAAATTGGTCACTTACTTACTGACGCCTGTTACCCCTCTCGGAGGAGCATAGGCCGCTCACCAGTATTCTCCATTCAACTCTGTCCTCACCAATCCTTTCCAGCTGTCTCCAGTTACTGTTCATCCTCTAAATGTCTGCTTCCAGTTCTCGACGCAGGGTGTTCTTTGGCCTTCCTCTTTTCCGTTGTCCAACAGGATTCCAAGTTAGTGCTTGTCTCGTGATGCTGTCTGATGATTTGCGCAATGTATGTCCTATCCATTTCCAATGTCGTTTCCTGATTTCCTGTTCAGCTGGAAGTTGGTTTGTTCTCTCCCAAACTCCGCCTGCTGCTCTTCTAGGGTTGCTGCCAGTCCCGAGCCCGGGTAAAGGAGGAGAGTTGGGCATATGGGTAGCATCCCTATTCCGTAAAACACAAGCTTGCTAAAAAAACGCTAACCAGATTAAATAAACTAAAGTGGTCACTATATAGGGATAAATCAATAAACACATAATTGGTTCCTATATCAGTAAATACTGTGAGCATGAACATTATGCTCATGAACATTCATGAAATCGTGACCCCTAACTGATAAACTTTACCCGTTGAACATTTAGTAACTATAATGTCTATGCTGCATAGATTGTAAGCTTTCATAGACTTACTATCATATGTGATATCTGTTTTCTTTCCTGAGTTATTATAATTTTACTACTAGCCTATTATCCTGATTTTTGTACACAATTCCCTTAGTTTAGTCTTTAATGTATTTTGTATTTCCTATCACTGATTAGTCCAGTATTTGAAAACCTCTACACCTGGGGAGAAGCACGGAATTCAATGGACAAGTAGGATGCAACTCGATGATCTGGACTTCGTGGATGATCTAGCTCTTTTAACCAATACACAACAACAAATGCAAGTGAAGACAACCGACGTTGCAGCAACCTCAGCATCAATAGGCCTGAACATACATAAGGGAAAGAACATGATCCTCAAATTCAACACAGAGAGCACCGACCCAATTGAACTTGATGGTGAAACTCTGGAAGAAGTGGATACCTTTACATACCTGGGGAGCATCATCGATGAACAAGGAGGATCCGATGCAGATGTAAGAGCAAGGATCGGCAAAGCAAGGGCAGCATTTCTACAGCTGAAAAATATATGGGACTCCAAACAATTGTCTATTAACCTCAAAGTTAGACTCTTCAATTCGAACATCAAGTCAGTTCTTCTGTATGGAGCTGAAATGTGGAGAACTACTTCAAACATCCTCAGGAGAGTACAGGTATTTATCAACAACTGTCTACGCAGAATATTGAATGTCTGTTGGTCGTAAACCATCAGCAACAGCCTACTTTGGAAGAGAACAAACCAACTTCCAGCTGAACAGGAAATCAGGAAACGACATTGGAAATGGATAGGACATACATTGCGCAAATCATCAGACAGCATCACGAGACAAGCACTAACTTGGAATCCTGTTGGACAACGGAAAAGAGGAAGGCCAAAGAACACCCTGCGTCGAGAACTGGAAGCAGACATTGAGTGGATGAACAGTAACTGGAGACAGCTGGAAAGGATTGGTGAGGACAGAGTTGAATGGAGAATACTGGTGAGCGGCCTATGCTCCTCCTTGAGGGGTAACAGGCGTAAGTAAGTAAGTAAGTAAGACCTTTGTTCCTACTCGATAAACGATTTGGCATTGTTTCTTACTTGCTGGTGTTGTTCTGTCATATTTTACCTCTTAGGAAGTCTTGTGGTCACTCTGACATAGGTCCAGCTAGTCAATGTCCATGTAATAGGGTTGTAGTTATAGAACAAGTCCTATTAATTCGCTCAGACACAAAGTCAGTATTCATCTCTCTCAATTAACTCTTATCTTACCTACACTACAACAGTTAGATTATTTCACTAATCCTTAAGACTTTTGATTTTATCATTTAGAAATCAGAACATTCCTATGATTATTTAAACAAAATAGTATAAGTCATAGAAGCCAAGAGTTATCCGCAACTTTTTCTATATTCAGTCATCTAGATATATTTAACAAATTTAATCATATTTCCTTTTATGTAATGAATGAATACTGCATATTACAAATGGATTATGCATTGAAAGTGTCAATTCACCCTATAGGAATTATCTACAACTTTCTGTCATATGAAGATGTTTAGTGCAATGCAATCTGACATAATGAATTTAAAAATCGAAAGTTAGATCTTGAAGCTTGTAGAAGCTTAGATTATCCGCTGGACAAATCAACTTTTAATTGTATAATTTTTTGTGTGTTCATGTTTAATGTATGATTAAACTTTCTCGTTCTCTGTCAATTTACTTGAAACAATCATTTTCTGTTGGATTCAACTAGTACAAAATATAACATCATTTATCTGACGCGTAACGACTTCTTATTTTACTTACATCTAATCCCTGGTGTGTGTGTGTGTGTGTGTGGCTAAAGTCAAAGTGTTTTATGCTAGTTTAAGTATTCTAAAGGTAATTACATATAGAAAGCTTAAGTAGCATACCACGAGTTACATATGGTTTTCTGTTACTCTCAAAAGTAGCATCTTTTTCACAAGTGAATTGTTTAATGAAAATTACAATGAACAAGTCAAACTATCTACGAAAGGACCAATACTATTTCAGTTGTTTTACTTAAGACAATCCACAAAATCCTTTCCATTGTTACACAGAAATGTGTTTACAGGTTAGGTTATGTTGATTGTAATGCTATCTATATTTGAGAGTCTCTTCTAGAAGTCATAACTTGTACCAAAGAACATGAAAGCTACACTAAACAACAACATAATAATGTTGTTGAATTGAGAAAATTACATATCAAACTATCAATAGTAGTTCATACTAGTTATTACAACTACAAAATCAACATAACTAACATGTAAATCATTCAAAATGGTTTCTCTAATTGTAAAGAAACAGGTATAGATGGTACACTTTACATATTGTTAAATCCAAATGTACTTAATAGAATGAAAGGTATTACCATTCATCTAACATGGATTATCTATTCAAGCGATCATTGTTAAACTGTATTAAGTTTCATTCATGTTAACATATACACAGCCTATCTTTATTCAACACAGTTTTGTAACTTAATATAACGATTCCGTCTAAATTAGAAAACTATTGATCACCAGAAAGTACTAAACAGTTATTTCATCTTAATATGGGACTGTTTGGCAGTGTGTATCTATGACCTCACCAAAGACCGGACCCTGAACTGTTTGGCTCAGCGATGAACGGTCTACCATTAGACCAATGATTCGACTTACAATGGTTGATATTTATAATTTAATGAATTCTGTAGACGTTTACACGTCATCGGTAAGTAATCGCCTCACACCCAATATGGATGAACTTCACCGGTGAGACCATGGATACACATTGCTAAAGAGCTCATTACTAAAAAAACAGCTGTCCAGTGCTTCCTGGTGATCACTGGTTATTTGATTCGGACTAATTCTTGATATCAACAATCGCTGCAAAACCTAATTAAACAGTTTTCTCATACCCATTCACAGTACACTAACATATACAAATCGTCTTCTCACTTTAAATCACCCTGACCCAAATGATTTGACCATGACTTAATTAGACTATTATTTCGATTGTACTAAATGTTTATCAAAACCAGTTACACTTAAAGCCCTTTAAAACAGCAGAGACTATAGCTATACTGGTCAAGAGGCTAGAACTGTGCATACAAAAGAAATACATTCAACCTCATCCCTTACCATGGCCGACCCAAAATCTATTAAACTGATCTCAACCTTAATCATATGATAATTTAGTTATAGTAATGTACATGTAACTTTATCTCTTTTTGTTTATTTCTATAACTTAAGTGTATCCCATCCTAATACTACTCTCTTTATTCACAAATCCCCATATTATTATTATTATTGTTACTATTAGTAGTAGTAGTCGTATTGTTATTAATCAAGTACACACTTAGTCAATTTGAATATCACCAAATGATGACGATGATGATGATGATGACGAATTATCTGAACATTAACAGTCGACATTTAAATCATAATTCCAAATTCATTTTCTGTAATCCTTCATATCTAAATGATGTAACTACTTTCCCCTTCACCCCCCCACATCCGCACCCCTAGAATCACTTTTTTTTGAGATCATTAATCTTGAACTCATATTTGTAGAACTCTAATGAGAGGATTTATTAAGAACCATTATTATGATTATTAATAAATATGAGAATGCACTCTGCTGAGAAGTCCCATACTGGGACGAAACAGCTGTCCAGTCCTTCCAGGTGATCAATGGTTGTCTGGTTCAGATCAATTCATGATATCAGCACTGACAAATTAACTATCTCCACAACAACCTCCTTAATTGTAAATATGAGAATATTTGTAAACAATTGAAATATTTTACTAAATTGTTTTACATTTTGTTGTATTTCATTGAGTATTATGTAATCTTGTATTGATTCAATTTCAATTATTGATTTTTTTTCCTTTGAAGAAGCAACTTATATTAAACTACAAAACATTAGAAAATATTAATTTCTACAAAGGTTGAAGTGTTACAAATCTAAATTACTCTACTTTTTTGTTTACTTATAAATAACTGAAATTGTTCCATATGAAATACTACTTAGTAACAATTGGAAATAATGAAATGATAATTAGTTTATTCATTATAGAATAGATTTTATTGAATCACTTGATTGATTGATTGAATACTTACAGTTTCATCTTCTAATTTAATAATTTTTCTTACTGCATTTCTACGTTCTTCTGTTATTTCTGCATTCAATTGATCTAACATCTTTTGAACTTCTTTTATCTGTATATAAGTAATGTATTGAAATTGAAATGGTTTGTGGAGATTGATATTTTAGTTGATTGAATATGTCACAGATTGATATTTGCAGGATACTATCGAAAACTAGGAATTACTGGATTTTGGTTTCATGGTGGGTGCCACCAAGGCTTTCTATGCTGATACAAAACAGCTGTCGAGCTCCCCCTTGGTTTTCAGTAGTACTCAGTTAACATCAATCTGTAACGAATACAAACAACTAAATATGTGACTGGAAAGTGGAATCCAGGAAGCGCGTTGCTTCCTACTTAGGACTCATCAGGAATCAACGGGAAAATACAAGTTTATCCTAATTAAATTTAATGTTTATCTATACATAACTACCTCAACATCCAAAGTTTGTTGGTTATGAATTTAATAGTTCACTAAAAAAAGGAGTAAGAAAAATTAATAATCGATATACGGTATTCAATTGCATTCAATAATACAGTGAACAAATGAAATTATGTACAAATAGAATGATGTAATAGGCAAGGTGGCATGTCGGGTTGGTCTTGATAGTAAAGACATGTTGATGTAACATGGAAATCATTTCACAGGAAATTATGACAATAATGGTAAGAGATTCAGTAAATTAAGAAAGATATTGTCAAATTAATAATGATATTGAAAAACTAGGATGGATTTAGAAAGATGAATGTGTAAATCTAGAATGAAACAGTGTCTAGATAGACAAAAAAATCAGTGTGTAGATTAAGAATTTACAATAGTCAGCTTATGTTATGAGTAGCAACAAGTGAGCTATAGTAGGTTAAGCATACCTTATTTGGATTTATAATTAAGACTTTCTAGAGTCTTTTGTAATAAGGTTAAAGTATATTATTACTGTCTCCTAAGATTATATATTAAATCGTTTTACTTATTTCTTTCTCTTAACTTTCAAACTGATCAAATCAATCATAAGTAATGCATATTTTGATTGATTATAAGCTATGAATTGTATTATTTATCTCAGATATTAATTATCCTAATAAATAAATGAAGTTCAATTAACTTTCTAATAGAATTCATTGTTAAAAGAATATTCATGAAAGTAAAACGTTCCGGGGATGGCATGGGGGATTAAAAAAAAATGGTTCCTTTTTGAACATTAAATAAACAATTGATTACCTTTAATTCAGTTATTTCAACTTCTTCAATTTTTTGATTTAAAAATATTTGTTTATTTGCTTTATTATCTAAACAATTATTTAAAGTATCAACTGTAACACTGTTTTCTTCATTTGATTTTAATTCATGTAATCTAAATTTGTTTAAAAAAAGAATAATGAAATAATGAAATTTTAAAAAGTTTTATGAATGATATTACAAGTAATAAATTATTAAGATTATTATAACTGTTTAAGATTTATATTAATGAAAAAGAAGAGTTGTAGAAAGAAAAGAATACAATGATAAACATGGGATAAGTTAAAGTAAACAACAAGAATAAAACAATAATTCCTGACATGTCAGATTAAATTTAAGTTTCCAGTGAGTTAATACAAATCAGTAGTGAGTTTCATCATGTTCATAAGTAAAACCTGATTACAAATGTTTGGTTTAACTATAAAAGGATGTTATCATTGAGTATTTTTTAGCGGATCTAGCATTTAATACGAAAAAACAAACGTTTATGTCTTTATTTACACTTTAAATACAGGTGTTAGGAAGTAGGGCTTTTAAATTTATAGAATTTAAATCGATATTACTTATATACTTGTATACAATATAGTTACTTTATATACTTGAGTTATGTCACGATTTAATTAACTCTGCATAAATTGCATTTTTAGCACAGCCATATGTAAACTATAAATTGAAACGTTAAATGAGCGAATTTATGTAACAGACGTTTTAACTGATGAAATTTTATGGTTTTATACAATCTTGACCAGATTATTTCTTCAAACAAACAATTTAGTAGAAAATTCCTAAGAAAGTATTTGCTTATTCATTTAACAATGAAAAAGTAGTACATGAAAATTATAAATGAATACAAACCCAATTTTCATCAAGATGAGTTTAAATTTAAAGAATGATAAATTATAAAATAAATACATAAGCCAAATATAGCATAATGAAATGCTTAAATTGCTCTAACAAATGTATGGAAAACAAAAATATTTTATGTTAAATTAGTTGGTAGTCAAACATACGTGCAAGAAAGTGCCATTTACAAACAATCACTAATAACGAAGTGATGTCAATTTAAAAATTTTTAACAACACTACTTGAAGAGTAAGTGTTTTACAGACTTCTTTCATCAGAATTATTCATCTATTTTTATCAAACAGTTAGACCAATCTTGATGAGCGTTTTTTCTAATCTGATCTGTATGACAACATTGCTCGAAGAGTTAAAATACATTTGAGAATCGAGTATAAAGTAAATATTCCCAACGAATGTCTACCCGTCTTCAAATACTTTCGTTATCAAACTTTATAGTTTTTCTCCTCTACGTTAGTCCAATATATACTCTTAGATTGAGGTTTAAAAATACTACGTTGAAATAGCCTGCAGTATCATTAACGTATTACGAAGTATATGGATTGACTAAACAAAAACCTTATCTAGGTATTTGAGTAACCAAATGTTATAACTATTTATAACTTGATTTTATATTACATCTGAAGCGTTCATTTTGTACAGTCAACATTTTTGATCAGTAGTATCGGTTAAAATGTCATCAGGTTCACTAATAATTCAATGATAAATCCTAGTTTTACTACGCAGAAGAGAAAAGAAGGCATGCCATGCAGATGACGAGAAGCAATAACTTCCGTCCTTGATTGAAGGCCATCAGTGCATGAGTGGACTACTTAACAGCCAAGAATAAACTTTATCTTCCAGGGATCGTTGTCCTATTTGCTTATAAGGTTTATTCAGTATTAATGTAATCTTGTTTACATCATCATAACTGACTTTTCATTGCATATTTATTCTGCTGTATTTTCATGTACATTAGTAAGTGTGACTAACAATAATGTACGCGCACATAAAATATGGGCAATAAACAGAACTGAACGTGGTCAAAATGATACACAATCAAAAAAAAATACTTGACTAAGTTATAAGTGCCAACTAGAATATAATTACAGGAGAGGAACACTACAGACGAACGGCCTCTGAAAAACTGTTAAGTAAAATTTGGCTAATATCTGACCTCAATAATTCTACTATGTGAGTAAGTTGTCTGAGTTCCTGTTCACTTTCTTCGTAAGTACTTCTAATAGAAGTCAGAGACTCTTTTAGATTCTGTAATTCCTTTTCATTTAGTATTCTTATTAGGTTTCTTTTATCTACAGAGCAAAAATATTAAAGGAAAGAACTTAGTTTTACCGAAAAGTTCCTCTACTTTCTGTTTTTTAAATTGTTGGAGCTTTACCTTTAAAGCGGATGTCTTAATAGATTCAGTTTCTAGAACTTGACGAGCATGGCATCTAATCTTATTCTAATCAAAACCATAAAAAGTTATGTCCACTTGCAAGTGATCTTAGATCATTTATTAATAATTTAATGTTATTAATATCTCCTTCTGTAATCGACTGAATGTTCCCATTGTATATTGTCTCATCTAAATAGTCACTTATCATAGATTAATTTTAAAAATACATATGTTTTTGAGCAAATAAATTGCATGTTGAGATATGTCACAGTGACTAGATCCACTAGCAGCATGTGCGTGTTCATCCATTTTGTAGACGTGCCAGAGTTCGTTACTTAGCAACAAAAAAATAAAATTAGCCTGATGCTTAAGTTTAAATGGTTTTTTCTAGTTAATCACGAAAAACATCCTTCAAAATGAAAAAGTATTTATACACAGCTCTTTCCACAATATATTTCAGATAAGTTGTCCAGACACTGTCAGCAAAAACGGTAGACATTAATTTCATAGTCGAACCACTTAGAATCGAAGACAACATTTCAAGGTCACAGTAGATACCCGAAAGCAACATGCTAACGACAGAACATGTTCTGGATTTTATTAGTGATAAAAATGTCGTTATTAGTTTGCAAACTATGAGATTGTAAAGAAGAGCATTAAATTGACAATGTGGCAAAGAAACAACAATTGTCGAAGCCCAAGGAACACGAGATGGCTATCAATTTCGTTGTACTGGGTGCTGGTGTAAACAGTCTATCCGAACAGATTCTTTTTTGCTTGTTCCAGGTTTTAATTGATACAAACCGTCGTTTTAATTATCGGAAAGGTGATTGGGATTACAGTAACGACAGCAGCTTCACTCGTGGATGTTTCTAAAAAGGAGGTAATTCACTAATATGAATATTGCCGTGAAATATGTTCCATCATATTAGTTCCCTTATAAATCCGATATTGAGGATGAGGATCAATAGTCGAAATCGACGAAGCTTCAACGTTTTTCGTTGATAGTCTAACACTGAAAGTAGATAGTCCAGCTAATGATGACCTACCGTCAGTTCCCCATCTAACATAGCGACCTACTTGTTCTGTGAATCCCACTTCTTTTATGCTAGTCAGAAGCAGCTTGGCGAAATGTCCCTTTAGTGAGACTTCATTAGCCAGGTCTAGACAAGGGATGATGAAATCCCCTGCGACCATCACATCTTCGACCCTTCAGCGAGCCCAGGGTAGGCTATCATCGTGCTCGCGATCACTTACGGGTAAACAGTGGATCACACCAATCAGGTATATATTACTGGCAATGCTTGAACGGCACCAAATAGATCCTGAAACATTCGTCAACGTGGTGTTGTCGGTGAGAATTGCTTTGAGTCTGCCACTCACATACATTGCAAATCCGCATCTTACTCTCACTGTATTTTCTAAGAAGATCCATACTACGAAAGTCCACATAATCACCCGGAATTCCGGGTGAGAGCTACGTTTTAAGAAGTATAAACATTTTTGGTTTTAAACGTGTTCACTGGTGCCGGAGTATCGCTACTTCGCCTCTCAGATCCTGTAAATTGCTGTACAGACATGCGACAAGTTGCCTAACTGCTGTATCCTTGTTTAGCATGACTGTTACCTGGGGTTTTGTGTTGTTGGTCTGGCGTAGGTGGAATTGAGGTAATGTGTAGGGGACTCAAACTTTGAAATGCAACTTGTACTTAGCAACCACAAACACCCTGAACTTAATACTGTAACCGACCTAGGCATACAATATTCTCACAACAATAACTTCTGTGAGTACATCTCTGCCAAATTATCCAAATCATGATGACTCCTAGGTTTAATTTTAAAAAAATTTCATCAAAATAAGTCAAGACTCATTTTCTCTTTAATATGTGTTAGACCTATATTGAGTACTGTTCTATTTTATTTAGCAGCTTAAGAACAAGAACAGAATACGAGTAGAGAGTGTGCGATGCTACTTAAGACGACAGATGATTAAAGGTGATTCCAAAATAGACTTCAAAACTAGATGTCACATGATCGGACTTGAACCTCTATTGAAAAGAAGGCTTAGAACAAAATTAATCCTCTTTTATAAACTGTTGAACAATATGACCCATAGTTCAACTAGTATTGCATACCGTACCTACACTTGGGACTATTATCTGAGAAACAAATTCTTTCAAGTAGAAATTAAATAATACAAAACAAAAGCTTGCTCAAACTTTTATTTGATTGGGTATAGTCGAATATGGAACAAATTACCAGCAAAGTACGTATGACAGACAATCTCATAGAATTTTGCAAGCTACTTAATATAGCTCTCAAAGATATTAGTCCTCTAGCTGATGAAGCTACTTATTCAGGCACACTAGAAATAATAGGTCTTCTTAATATCTAAGATAGGTTGGACATCGAAGACGTACAACGCGGCGACTTGTCTGAATAAAAGATATCAGTGGACCATTAAACTTTCATCTACAATTCACCTGCAAGAAAAAAACAATTTACAATCGATCGGATCACGCTTTGGACCATCCTTATACCTGTGCACTACACAAAAAAAATTTTTTTCTCTTTTTTCTTTTTTCCATAAGTTTATCCTAATATCAACCTAGTGGACTCCAATATCTTACGATGGATGTCCGCCGAACTTAGTGTTTTACTACTAAAGTGCGTCAGTAACCAGAACCTACACTTTGAGATCGCCTTATATTACGCAAAAAAGTTGAACATCTACATTTTCTATCGTAATATAACTCCTTGATATAGTGGCATTCACCTGTTCCACAAGGTCGTCCCTCGGTTATGTTCTTAATGGACGCTACATAAATGCGATTTATAACAAAGTTTATTATTCCATTATCTCTGTGTATCACAGTATAATAAATTTATGCAACAATTAAATCCTTGTGCCATCTGATATGTTTTATCGATCTTGCCAATGAAACTGGTTTGCTCCTGACATCAAGAAATAAATTATTATTATTGTCTTGCGCTAAAGTCTTCACTGGGGGCCTGCTTGAAAGAGAGATTGTTGTTACCATGTGGTTTCTCGGGGGAATCTGCGGTGCTCCTATTGCACTATCGCAGAGTTGACCCCTGTAAAGCTTACTTTCACGATGAGTTGGTGTGATGCGACATAACTTTACTTCGTGACTTCTTGGTTTGTGTTTCCTGGGTTAATGAGTGTATAATAGTAAATTATTTTCTGATATTGGGAGAAATCTATCATTACAGGCAAGATCAATAAAAACATATTAAATTATAGCAGAGTTAAATGGTTACACAGACGAATTTTACTAAGACAAATAAACAACCGACACTGAATGCATAGTAACGTAGTGAGACATTCATTTGTATGAATAATGACAGGAAATGGAAAGGTGTATGTTTAATATCTAGGTACGTTCCGTTCTATTTAAACAGAAGAAACCATAATCTTTGGTAATAGGTCTTTATTTGATATCGTGCTCAGGAGACAGTTGGAACGGAATGCTAATCATTCAAACACACAATGTCTCTCAACATTCAATATAAGATAATAGGAAATATAATCCCTATAAAGAATAAGGAAGTAAATGAATACTTAAGCTTTCTTATCTACGTGTATACATAAGTTGTGAGATCATCTTTTAGCTAGTTAACTTAAGTCGCTACATATGCACATTTTCGTACAGTTATTAAACGAAATTTCAAACTGCATGGAGCATTGAAATCATACACACGGAATGCAGTATCTCTGAAAACGGATATGACGGTTGATGAAGTCAGCTTGTTTGAAAGCGAGTGAACATTGGTTAACATTACGGGTTTTACAAAGCCGATCTTGTCCAGAGGTTTCAGAGTGGTAGATAAGCCTTCTGAACGGCTCCTTGTGAAGTTATAAGTTTCTATTCAGTCCGTTTGCCAGTTATATATTTTTAGATACTAAAAAAGAAATAGGGAAGAAGGAAAGGCGCTCACCAGAGCGAAACAGATCGGATACGAAATTAAATAAGAGTTAAGATGGATTCACCATAGTATGCCAAATAATCAAATAACCATGCAGTTCGTTTTTACCTTAACTAGGAGTTATGCCGTCGTTTAAAAGTATCGGATAAACAAGTGCAACATCCAGTGAAATATGTTCGATTTCTCTAGAGATTGTATTTTATGTCATAAACTCATCTAAATCATAAGGTGATGTAGTGTTTTAAATACCCTATAAAAATATAAAAGTCACCCAAGATCTAGCACCCTCCCAACGTCGCATAAAGAAATGTGAAACACCCACAACTAATGATTACATTACAAGTGCTTACCAACGAAAGGTATCCCCTACTAAAATGAAAGAAACTTATCGCAGAATACAAACCTATTACCACCTGATACTCCCCCTTAATTGCAAATTAATAGAAACCGATGTTGTTGATTACTATATGTCTCCAGAGGGAACATTATGTTACGGCGAACACCTTCCTATGGATGCTAATAAGTACATGTATATTATTGATTCCACCCCGGGTTGTTCCTACGCACAGAAACTAATCTCATATGCTCTAAACGACCCAAATATGGATATTCTAATCCAACCAAAACTCAGTTCTCAACGGGTTATTCTAAAAGACAACATAACCTGGATTTAAGACTACACAATTTCAAGTGAACCAACAACAAATTCCGTTCCAGGCTAATGACCTCACGCAGACTAAATATCATACTCCAGATAGACAAAACTCTAAGGTTATATTAGCCTTCGTAAATAAATTCTCCCCGCTAGCTTACAGCAAACTCATGAGTACTCAAGACAATAAAGAAAACAATAAATGCCCGTTTAATCAACTTTCAGATATAAAACATGAAAAAAAATGATAGACGACGAAATAAAGAACACGTATACTCGCGTTCTCTAAAATCTAGCAGTCAAGATATTGAGAAGCGGCCCCTGACCCCTCATTTAGTAAAACACTCTGCTTACTATGGTAAACACACTTGGGTAAGAGGACAAGACACTTTAGGGAATTAGCCTAACCACCAATTATAAGCTCTTTTAATGCACATACGCATTACAACACGCTTGGACCAATTTCAAACCCATTTTAAGAACGGTTTAAACCCTAACCATATAAATTTCAAGTTTCATCGTTATCACAACATCATAGACGGAAATCAATTTTTTCGGAATACAGGATATAGTAGCACTACTAGCGAAACAACTGGTTGACATAATTTATAACCGCATGGTATATGCAACCTCCTTTATTCAATACAACCTCAGCCGGTTAAAATTCTCACCCTATTCTCTGGGCTAACAAGTCTGAATAAATTCAACAGCTCCTACAATGAATTCAGTCGTAACTCTAACTATCAATATGAGCTGTCCGGAAACCTACAACCACCTATATTTCACTCAGACTGCACCTCAGACATTAACTATGGTTCATATATGAATGATAACCGTAGTCAGTTTTACCTATATAGTCACCCAGTCACCTTGTCTAATTAATGCTAGGTCGATTTGTAACAATATTACTGACTTGATCATGCTAGCGTCACTTTGCAAACCGTCGCTCATTATGATAACTGAGGCATGAACTAATTAAAGCATCCCTGACATAAATATATCGCTTGATAATTACAACCTATACCATAGTGATAGATTACATGGACGTGGTGGAGATTTTATAATATATGTTCATTCAAAGCTGAACTCACTCGTATGTGATCTTCCAGGGCTAAATCTAACACATAATTCTTTGTGGGTTGTCCTGAAGCCTACAAGGTCTACATCGATCCTGTTCGGTTGCATGTACCAGCCTCCAAATGCCCTGTTAAGGAATACAGATATACTAACAAAAAATTTCATATTAGCATCCTCTCTACTTTTCACTAGCAAGCTTATTTGTGAAGACTTTAACATGCCCGAAATCTGGTGGTCCCCACCTAAAGCACCAAAACTCTAAGATCCGTCTGTCGAATGTTTAGAACTCGGTAATTGGACTCAGTGCATTCATAACATCACTAGATACCAAAATATTGCAGACTTAGTTTTCACAAACAGCCTCTCCTCATATGCTGTGAATACCAGGAAACTATTCCCTGGTAGCAACTAAGCATCAAACACCTTCACTCAGTCGACACTTTCACAATGTTGACTGGATGAACTCCCAAAACTGCATCGGTAGTTTCAATTGGGAAAGCTACTTTATTGATAACAACGCTAATAAATCGATCAATATTCTCTACCATAACATAAATGATGCCTTAGTTAAGATTGCACCATTAAAATATCCAAAACCAAGAATTTCCGAAGATTCGTTGCTTCCGAAGACATGCTTCCAATTTTATAAATCTAGAGATTTGTCATCGCCAGTCACAATGTAGGAAATATATGTAATGACTGTAGAGATACGCATGGAAAAGCTATTTTACAAGAAAAATAGGCTATCGAGAACAAAAATCTCACTGCTCTTCTAAAAAATGTTTGGAAAACAAAATTAAGAGTTATAAAATGAAAGGTAGAAGCCTCTTTGTTAATAAAAATCAAATATATAACAACCCCCAATTCATTGCTGAATTATTTAGTGAACCAGATAGTTAAATATGATGATTATATCTCGTCACCCAAACTTATTACCAACGAATTTGTTCAGGGCAGTGTTCGAGGTTTTTCTTTTTCTTATGTATATAAATGATATATATAAAGTCGTACATTTTGGCAGACCACACCTGTATGTGAATGACCTGAAAACAGTGTACAGCTTTAGGCCTAGTACATATATGACATCTAAGACCACTTAGGTAATCTGAGTCAGGTAATCGTGATTGTGAATCTTTCTCGATGGTTTATATTGTTTTTATTTTGTAGTAAACAAATTATGAACCACTGATGTTATATGTTCAGATTTTGCATGATACAGTCGCATAATTTCAATTTACAATTTAAATCTGCATTCACAGATGCAGTTGTGGTGACCTGATTTTGTTTAAGTTTAGGTGTTTAAACTTATGAGGTTTATGCTAAACACAAAACTTATAAAAGGAAAGCGAGTGGGGTTCCAATAAAAATTCTGATAAATGGTAAGATTATCACCCAAAATACCAATTCATTCTTGACACTGCTAAGAAGGTTCCTGATAAAGTTACCGATGAATAATAAAAGGTGCTAAAAAAGTTCAACAGTTCAAAACTAAAATTTTATGTAAATTGCACTGTGTTAACAACTGAGATTCAGAAGCTGTTTGCTAGTATATGTTGAACTTCGGCTTATATATTTGAAGTTTATCCAAGTTCAATTGCAACTAAACTTGGTGACATATCTTTGTCAAGCAGGGAGTACAGTTATGTAAAATCCCAGAAATTGGAGACATAGCTGTACTAAGTAGCAGTGAAGGCAATCATCTTACTTGGTGTTACCTGAAGCTTATGAAAATTCTATGCATCATTTTACATGATGATAAATATTCATTCGCTCATATTTCAATACTGCCTTTTATTGTGGCTTATTACAGCGAATACAAAGCGGAAAAGTAAATGCTAGCCGTATAGTGGACCCAAGGTAATGTCTACCATAACTATGTTGCGATGTAGTCGTTCTTTGGCAACCGAGTATAATAGCGCATCACATGAGTAAGATTACGTTTTAGAATGTTATCTAGAATCATTACTTATCAGGCTATGAACGAGTGTGAAATATTCTTTTCAAATATACTTCACGTTAAAACTAGATTCTTTTAGTATCAGTTTGCATGACACGTAATAATCTGTGCATCTATGTAATGAACTGTTTCTATGTTTCACAAAGCTAACCAGTTAAACGACTCATGCGACTTGTTGAATAAGAAGTGTTGATACACTTTACTGCATCAATAATATTGTGACAGAGAATAACAGTAGCACTGATTGTGAACGATTGGTGTAATTTGCTCCTAAGATAACATCACTCACCTATTGATTAAATAAGAATCAGGATCAAAGATCGAGACAAGTAAGCTATTGGTATAGGTTTCTTCGGTTAGAGCATAGGTCATAACTTTAAAAGCTTATAATATTCTGCATGTCTTGTGAGATTGAAGAAGGTTAAGGAAAAAAGACTCGCAATCTATTTGTCTAGTACTGTTTGACTTCACGTAAACTTTTGGCGTTAGGTGTTTCATCAACTCCCTTGGCAACATTAAGTCTGTTACTGGCCTCAAAAATGTACATATAGTTGCGGATAAAACAACTCTGCAAGAAAGAACGGTTGATCACATTACTCTCCATGGCAATGTAATGAAGCCTCAACCAAGACATAACTCAAGTTTTCAATCTAACCCAACCTTACAGCACCCTTCACCGTGTCCTAGTGTCGGCCGTACTCAATCAGACAAATACTCCCTATTCTACAGAAAGTTGTTGCTAACATATTATGCTACTGGATTCCCAACTTCGTTAGGTGAATTAAGTATATATATCATGCAGGCAATTTCAACTTCATTAATAACAATGGTTCATACATACACTGCAATCACAAATTACGAGTATAATCGAGAAGTCCAGAATGAAGATGCAACAATTATATATTTGAATCCTGAAAATCTAACGTCACGTAAATCGCACAACGCGCTTAAGTTCAGTTGTACAGTACAAACTAACATTTTGGTACAAATATTAATAAAGAAATATACAGTACAAATACCATTATGTTTGGGGGAGGGGGTAACAGCGGCCTCTACAAGGTAACCGGACCTAGGAACCGTAATTGGGCCAATTCGGACAAGTCTAAAATCCAGGCTTCAACATATCATCCTCAAAATTCTACACTCACTGATAATAGCAAATAAAGAAAAATACCAATAGTACCCTCCAGGGTTATCCTCGTTTTATGAGCCTCACTCTAGATCTACTTAATAGTGGACAACTATTAAAAGCTAGCTAATAACTAACTAACCCACGTACGAAAATGGATATTAAGCTAGAGGAACGTGATCGTATATCTTATGCTACCATAAGTTATTAAAGCACTCCGAATCCCAGGCTCAAAAAAGTATGCAGACTCTTCCCATAAAATCAAAGCTGAGAAAAAACAAAGCTTTTCCAAAGTTTAAGGAAACCATACCATTCGCTATAAATAATATTTCCTTTGAGACCAGCCAGAGCTATCTAAAAAACACATACAAAACCACAGAAAACCAGCAAAGGTATTCCAAGCAGGTTGATATTTCGCACCACACATCAGATACTGTAGAGACGTACTTCCTTGCAAATCTCTCCCTTTCCCGTGGAGTGAAGTCCTATCAAACACATTGGCGGTAAATCAAAACGTTATATCTTTGATGGTTCAGGACGCACTCCCAATCGTTTAACAGCTTGTCAAGACAAAGCTTATGAGACTAAAAATGCACCTTGTGTATGTTCATTAGACCCCAGCCAAATATACTCGGATGTCTCCCTAATAAATGACAAACATCAGTATAAAGACCGGGTGGGACACGTCTACAAGGTGCCTACGAACCCAGGTTTGTTATACCTATACCAATAGCACTGCGATTCCCATTGGCAGCCACATGCTCACTCCGAGCTCGCACACATCATTAATAAACCCCTCCTCAAACTTCACCGAATCATAATCACGGGTTTCTTGGCAATGTTCCTATGGCATACAATAACAACGTACCAATGTATACTTACTGGCTGCCTACCTACAATCCATTAGATTTTTCCCCATGAACCGCTATCCACATTATTCGTTACCTCAATGGACTCAGATGGAACCTCAACTCATAACTTATCATTTCGTACAAACTCCTACGTCTTCTTCCTCATTATCCCGTCATACCCGCTCCTGTTCAGTCCCCACTTATTCCATATCATCATATAGATGGTACCCTACCAAGCGACATAGTATCCCCTCCCAATCACCTTATGACTAGTATCTCATCGATACCACTCCTCTATACCCCGTCTTCTTTTTCCAGTCCAAACAACGTTTATAAAGATTCAACACTAGTTCAGCTAACTCATGACCTATCTAATATCATTATTCCCACGCAATTCTCCACTATTGTATTTAACTTCCGTTTCCTCTGCCTTTAAAAGCACCCATTTTGAATCTTCAATGTACTTAGTTAACCCATGTTGTGTCTTAATAACCGAAACTTGGTGTACTGCCCATTTTCTGAATCTCACGCTTATGTCCTGCACCAAAAATATCGGAATTCGGGAAAAGTAAGAGGAATCATAATATGTGTTCATGGTACTTCTTCCCGAAAAGTTTTTTTTTCTATATGATACTATATTTGATAACTGTTCCCATCGCCAGGTAATAATAATAATTTATTTCTTGATATCAGGAGCAAGCCATTTGTACAGGCAAGGTCAACAAATACATATGACAATAAAAGTATTTAATTGTTGCACAGATTGGCAATACTATGATATTTAGAAATAATGGAATAGTAAACGTTGCCTAAAATTGGTTAGTTATGTAGCGTTCATTATTAGCCAGACCTTGGAACGACCTTGTGATACAGGAAAATTGTAGGGTAGGTTCAGGTCGCCATATCGAAGGATTGCATTATGCCAGATGTAAATATGCAACATTTTGCGCAGTATGAATCGATCTCTAAGGGCTAAAAAGAAAGAGGGAAAATACAGCGATACTATCCTGATTGTTTTAGCAATCGGAAGGTCGTAACTGTTTAAATTGATGAAGACTTTGGTACTAAAGTTTATTTTATAAAAATTAATTTGTTATCTTTGATAGGCTGGCTATCACGTAAGGTTACAATAGTAGTCTCCAGACTGGGTTTTTAAGTAAGATGACGTTTAATAGAGAGTTGATTTTGAAAGGTTGCAGTAGTTGTGAAGGAAACTTGATAGCCGTTAATTTAGTCTACAGTGTGTACTAGGTGCAATGAACGGTCATGTATGTGAGTAAATTTTTGCCAGTCTTACTTGGTATTAACATAATAGTCAGCAGCGTAGAGGTCGGGTTTAACTTGTAGTAGAATTGCCTGATAGATAAGTATTGCTAATTAGATTTTATGTGTGAGTCCAAATATTATATATTAGAGTAATTAAAACTTCATTACTGAGTTCTTGATCTTGTCAGAACCATAATACGTAGACGTAAACATAAAACAGTTTTCTCAATACAGACAAGGGAAGTTCGAAATTATCTTCCACATCATGGCTGTTGGTTAAAAGCTCCACTCTTGCTCCTTCCTTGATAAATTGTATTTATAGACCACTTAATGCTACTCAGACCTTTGCCCAACAATTAAGTCATTTATTCACACCATTATCATAGCTGCCAGCAAACTGTAGCAATCCTAAGCGACCAATATTTAATAGTCCTTCCCCTGCACACTCTGAAACATCCGTTAACAGTGCGTTTATCATAAATCAGCAACTAGATGATAGTCGTACACCACTTGCTAAGGTCGTCAACATCACCAATCAGAACAGTGATATTACCACTTACAAAATGAAAGTTGACAACATTAAAGTAGCACTAGCCAATATGCAGTATGTCCTACAAGAAATAGCCTCGATATCGTATTTATTTGGTAAACATAATAGCATCGATGTAGAAAAGGTGAGGTAAGCTAACGTCTTCCTCGATTTCATTTCGACCGAATTTGTAAAGCGCATTAACTCGCTCCAAAAAATCGATAATTTACAGCATTCCTGACAATTCCCCTCTTGGTAAGGTAAAGATGACACTCTAAAAGTTTCGTGGCATGTCCCTAATGCCTTACAGACGTAAGAAACTGGCAAACTAGCTGCTAAATTCTATTTTATTTTACATCTACAGAGGATTCTATGTGATATGCAGCAATAAATAATTCAAAAAAATAAGAAAAAACTAAACAAAACAATTGTCACTTTTTTCACTTTACGGTATGCATTTCACACATTTTCGCATGCTTAAAAAATTGATTTTAAACAAAAACCGTTTGATTATTTCTATTAGTGTTGTCGATATTTTAAACGTTTTTGTAGCTGCGTTGAGCTATCAAATTGTTTTTTTTTTCATTAATCAATTGCGCAGATTAAAAATATTTTTTTCTTTTCGACTTCGAGGCAGTTTGGAAACGACCAGAAAAACGTTAAAGTAAGAGGATATATTATGTAAAAATATTTTATGCAACAACACCATAACCTTACTGCGAATTAAGGTGCATTATTCTAGCAAAGGTTGGACACAGAGTTTATATATTAAAAAAGAACGAAAGGAGCGAAGAAAATTCTTTTCAATTATTTTTTCATCAAACTCTACACTAATATATATATATATATATATATATATATATATATATATAATCAAACAACCTATAGTAAACTTATGTAAATATATATATTAGTGTAGAGCTTCGACGAAAAACTAATTTGAAAAATATTTATTCGCTCTCGTTCTTTCTTAATGTCCGAATGGGAATTCTTTCATTAATAAACTTTTACATAGCAGAATACGAGAATCATTACTACAATAGTTACGTAGTATGCAACCCAGTAGTTGATGTGACTTAAATGTCTGCATATTGATCTGTTCTGTAAAAGACAGATTATAGGAATACCTGAGTCCTAAGTCAACTGCTGACTGAAGCCTAGACAACTTACTACCGTTTATGGAGAGATCAAAATTAAGGCGCTTATCTCCAAAACATATCCAACCACACTTGGAAGCATTAAGATCTAACTTCCACTCTTTGCACCATACTGCGACCTTTCTGAGTTCAGCAGTGACGCTACAGAATGTGTGTGCGAATTCATGGGGAGGGAATGAGTACATTATTTTAAGATCATCTGCATATAGGAATGGTTTACCCATACTGAAGCATTTGTATATATCATTTACATAGGCTATGAAAAGCAATGGGCCTAGGACACTTCCTTGTATGACGCCACTTGCAACTGGTTCAGCCCTGGACAGAGTGGAGTTAATTTTAACAATTTGGTGCCTATGACTGAGGAAAGAGTTCAACCATGCAAGTAATGGATTCTTAATCTCATAAGAGGAGAGTTCGCCCATAAAAAGCCTGTGGTTAACCATGTCGAAAGCTTTAGATATGTCTAAGTACAATACTAACACCAACTGCCCAATGCTTCGTTCAGTAAAAATTAAATTAAAGAATTCAAAGTGACAAGTCATACAAGACCTGGTTTTGAGGAAACCATGTTGGGAATTAGAGATAAGTTTCTCAGAGAGTAAATGATCAGATATTTTGTCACATACTATTTTTCCTATTATTCTAGAGATAACTGGGGTGATATTTATGGGCCTGTAGTTATGCAAGTTTGTTCTGTCACCTGATTTAAAGCGAGGGCATATATATGAGGTTTTCCATCTGCTAGGGTATGTATCTGTTGTCAAAGAAAGGTCAAACAGTTTTAATAAAACTAGTGGCACATTAGGTCCCCCGAGTTTGAAGTAAATGGATGCCAACCCATCTACTCCACAACTACTTGACGTCCTAAGTGATTTGATGGATTTACAAATGTTATCATAACTGAAAGTAACGGACTCCATATGGTTAGTAGCCGAGCTGATTATTTCTACTTCAATGTCATCCAGGGGCTTACCTTTGTTAGCAAAGAAATCGCTGAACAGGTTCACTATAGTATTATGGTCGTTAATCAGTATCCCATCTCGTAAAATGCAGGGAATATCACTATTCCAAGAAGGTTTGAAGCGTTTATTGAGTAGTCGCACCAAGTTTTGTATATTGGGGCTACTGTCCATTGCTGACACATCTTCTTTAATCGCCTTTAACCTGTGAACTTCTTTTAGTTGATTATAGGTCATGGTAATTTCCACGAATGCAGAAAAGTCATTTGACTTAAAATAACACTTCTGTAGGCGTCTTAGCTTTTTACGGTAATGAAGTGGTATGTACAAATCATTTGACTTAATTATATTGCTTATCTTAATAGGTGCAATCAAATCTAAACACGAGTCATTAATTTAATAAAAAATATCTAGTGCTTATGTTAGATTATAAGATAAAAAAATTGTCCCAGTCAGAGCAACTTAGAAAGGCGTGTAGAGGATTCCAATCCACATTTTTATAGTCTCGATATTGTCTAGTTTTACGTAATTTACGATTATTGGGGTGACTAAAATTAATATTAAAAGGAAGAGCACATAGAATCATTTTGTGGTCACTGGTTTCGAGCTTTTTACTAACTTGAAGTGACAGAGGAGTGACATCATGACAGAAAACTAAGACAAGAATGCTATTATATCTCGTGGGACTGTGTACACATTGTGTCCAACAGTGCATTTCTAATGTACTAAGAAGATTTTCTTCATCATATGACAGTCCTCTACCAACATTCCAGTCTATCCTAGGAAGATTAAAGTCACCTGCGATGACTTTCCCATTATAATTTAGGGCAGAGGTATGTACAAAAGCGTTATTAATGGTTTTATCTGTAGTAGTCGATGTGTTGGGGGTTCTATATATGCATCCGAAAAGTAAACTGTAGCTCTGAGTATTAACTGAGATCCAGACCAACTCTGGTACCTTATCTAGTATTTCGTCATTGATTTTACTAGACGAAAAACAAACACTTACGTATATTAGACAGCCGCCACCCCGTCTACATTCTCTATTGCCGCGATATAACATATAGTCCTGAATGGCTAATTCTGAGTCAGTTACTGAGGAGGAACATCATGTTTCTGTGACAAATATTAATGAAGGTTTAGCTAATAAGGCTATAGTTTTTAGAGTTGATATTTTATTAAGAAGTGAGCGGGCGTTAATTACTAAAACGTTTAGAAATGAAGAGTGAATTGTGAAGAATCGAATAAGATCTTTGTCTAAATCGTTCGTGTTCGACATAACTAGATGGTGGTTTAAGACGGCAGTCTGACTGCTTGAGCTAATGTCTGAGTAAGCTGTATTGCTAAGGGGACTAGTGACTGCCTGATCCCAAAAAAGTTACTAAAGTTGTCAGAGATAGGATGTTCTGAGTAGCTTAAGTTAGGCGACATGGCAGCTCGTTGGCTATAAGCAAAAGATGGAGGATGTCCTAGTAGCCCATCAGGAGTATGATTATAAAAGTGAAGAGGGAAAGTAAAACCACCAATACGATCTGAGTAAGTCGTGTATGGTGTAGGGTTACCAGGGCTTAGAGCATACTGCTGTGTATTCGGCGACCTAGAATTTCTTGCAAAGTTATTTGCGTCGTGTTAGGTCGGACCACAAAGAAGTGTAACAAACTTTCAGAACTGTGGTTTCGAACACTATTTCATTTATTCGAACTATCTGTAATGTAAACATTTTGTTTCTACTATTGTTACGCTCCGCTTGCCCTATCCTCCCGGTTAGCATAATTACTGTTATTATATTGTCTCTTATTATGGACTATAGTTAATTAGTTGTGTACAAGTTGTTTCTACTCACTACCACTATTTCCCTCGTTTTGTATTCATGTTAATTTTCTAATTGGTTTGTTACGTGGTCTGAATTTATGTATATATGAAAGAATGCTTGAAATATAATATGATTCTGTCTGGCTGACCTATTGGCTCGCATTCTTCTTATTTCGGATTGGGAGTAAGTGGGCAGAGGGCAGGCGCGCACTAATCAACTAGGCACTAGCGATTGGCACTTGGCCAACCCAACCACCTAAATTATCTTGCATCATAACACGTCGGAGACTCATCACTGTACGTTCAACTTTTGTGGTAACTAGTGGAGTGTTTCCTAGAAAAGCTAATAATTACCACACTTGTGTTTTGATCGACGCTAATACCTTTGCTAGCTTTCATTGACTACAATTATTTACTTTTGGGTCGTTTCTTAAAAAAGAAGCTCGTCAAATCGCTCAGTGCTCAGTTAATATCAACTCTAATACGGAACAAACTTCTAATCTAGTGACTCCGGGTTTGACAGACCCAGTAATGCTCGATTTCACACCAGTAATTCAACTACCGAAAATATTTGATAATGATTACACATCTATGCCACAGAACAGTAGCATCGAGAAGGTTAATTATGAATTACAGCATCTAACTCAGCAGCTAGCAGAAATGCGTTTCCAAACGGAGTCATTCTCAATCATGGTGTGTGGCGTCAAACAAGAACTTAACGCACTGTCGCCCCTTAAATTGCTACTGACAAAGGATACAGGTACACCTGTACTGGAAGATGTTAAGAAAATAGAAACCGTAATCGACTTCATTGCTACAGAAGTAACTAAGCGTATGATATCATGTCAGAACGTAATTGTCTACAATATACCGGATAAAGCACCACTAAGAACCGTTAGGTATTCTTTACTAAAGGCAACTAATCTTTTAGATTGTTCTTGTCAATGCCTCCGTCTTACCAAGAAACATCAGAAGTACCCATGCCCTATTCTCTTCCGATTTTATTCTCAATCGGCAGCACTTCAGTTAAAACATGCTGAACAATTAATAAGTTCATCTACTAAGTTTAAGAAGGTCCATATAGTGGAGGATAAGACAGCAATCCAAAGACATAAGAGACTAGAGGATTCACACTTAGGTAAAGTAGAGCAGGACACTAATGTAAAGTGCCTAAATACACCACCTGGTACTGCTACAGAATCTTATGATGGTACTATTAATCAACAAGGAGGTGTTATGCTACGAGACACATCAATAACAGGACAAGCCTCTGACAACTTCCTAAGTAATGTAGATTTAGATCACACAACCTTCTATGCTAAGCCTTCTAGTTCTTCATTGGGTGGAAAGACACCTGCTTGTTGATTAATAGTACCATCATGAGATTCTGTAGCAGTACCAGGTGGTGTATTTAGGCACTTTACATTAGTGTCCTGCTCTACTTTACCTAAGTGTGAATCCTCTAGTCTCTTATGTCTTTGGATTGCTGTCTTATCCTCCACTATATGGACCTTCTTAAACTTAGTAGATGAACTTATTAATTGTTCAGCATGTTTTAACTGAAGTGCTGCCGATTGAGAATAAAATCGGAAGAGAATAGGGCATGGGTACTTCTGATGTTTCTTGGTAAGACGGAGGCATTGACAAGAACAATCTAAAAGATTAGTTGCCTTTAGTAAAGAATACCTAACGGTTCTTAGTGGTGCTTTATCCGGTATATTGTAGACAATTACGTTCTGACATGATATCATACGCTTAGTTACTTCTGTAGCAATGAAGTCGATTACGGTTTCTATTTTCTTAACATCTTCCAGTACAGGTGTACCTGTATCCTTTGTCAGTAGCAATTTAAGGGGCGACAGTGCGTTAAGTTCTTGTTTGACGCCACACACCATGATTGAGAATGACTCCGTTTGGAAACGCATTTCTGCTAGCTGCTGAGTTAGATGCTGTAATTCATAATTAACCTTCTCGATGCTACTGTTCTGTGGCATAGATGTGTAATCATTATCAAATATTTTCGGTAGTTGAATTACTGGTGTGAAATCGAGCATTACTGGGTCTGTCAAACCCGGAGTCACTAGATTAGAAGTTTGTTCCGTATTAGAGTTGATATTAACTGAGCACTGAGCGATTTGACGAGCTTCTTTTTTAAGAAACGACCCAAAAGTAAATAATTGTAGTCAATGAAAGCTAGCAAAGGTATTAGCGTCGATCAAAACACAAGTGTGGTAATTATTAGCTTTTCTAGGAAACACTCCACTAGTTACCACAAAAGTTGAACGTACAGTGATGAGTCTCCGACGTGTTATGATGCAAGATAATTTAGGTGGTTGGGTTGGCCAAGTGCCAATCGCTAGTGCCTAGTTGATTAGTGCGCGCCTGCCCTCTGCCCACTTACTCCCAATCCGAAATAAGAAGAATGCGAGCCAATAGGTCAGCCAGACAGAATCATATTATATTTCAAGCATTCTTTCATATATACATAAATTCAGACCACGTAACAAACCAATTAGAAAATTAACATGAATACAAAACGAGGGAAATAGTGGTAGTGAGTAGAAACAACTTGTACACAACTAATTAACTATAGTCCATAATAAGAGACAATATAATAACAGTAATTATGCTAACCGGGAGGATAGGGCAAGCGGAGCGTAACAATAGTAGAAACAAAATGTTTACATTACAGATAGTTCGAATAAATGAAATAGTGTTCGAAACCACAGTTCTGAAAGTTTGTTACACTTCTTTGTGGTCCGACCTAACACGACGCAAATAACTTTGCAAGAAATTCTAGGTCGCCGAATACACAGCAGTATGCTCTAAGCCCTGGTAACCCTACACCATACACGACTTACTCAGATCGTATTGGTGGTTTTACTTTCCCTCTTCACTTTTATAATCATACTCCTGATGGGCTACTAGGACATCCTCCATCTTTTGCTTATAGCCAACGAGCTGCCATGTCGCCTAACTTAAGCTACTCAGAACATCCTATCTCTGACAACTTTAGTAACTTTTTTGGGATCAGGCAGTCACTAGTCCCCTTAGCAATACAGCTTACTCAGACATTAGCTCAAGCAGTCAGACTGCCGTCTTAAACCACCATCTAGTTATGTCGAACACGAACGATTTAGACAAAGATCTTATTCGATTCTTCACAATTCACTCTTCATTTCTAAACGTTTTAGTAATTAACGCCCGCTCACTTCTTAATAAAATATCAACTCTAAAAACTATAGCCTTATTAGCTAAACCTTCATTAATATTTGTCACAGAAACATGATGTTCCTCCTCAGTAACTGACTCAGAATTAGCCATTCAGGACTATATGTTATATCGCGGCAATAGAGAATGTAGACGGGGTGGCGGCTGTCTAATATACGTAAGTGTTTGTTTTTCGTCTAGTAAAATCAATGACGAAATACTAGATAAGGTACCAGAGTTGGTCTGGATCTCAGTTAATACTCAGAGCTACAGTTTACTTTTCGGATGCATATATAGAACCCCCAACACATCGACTACTATAGATAAAACCATTAATAACGCTTTTGTACATACCTCTGCCCTAAATTATAATGGGAAAGTCATCGCAGGTGACTTTAATCTTCCTAGGATAGACTGGAATGTTGGTAGAGGACTGTCATATGATGAAGAAAATCTTCTTAGTACATTAGAAATGCACTGTTGGACACAATGTGTACACAGTCCCACGAGATATAATAGCATTCTTGTCTTAGTTTTCTGTCATGATGTCACTCCTCTGTCACTTCAAGTTAGTAAAAAGCTCGAAACCAGTGACCACAAAATGATTCTATGTGCTCTTCCTTTTAATATTAATTTTAGTCACCCCAATAATCGTAAATTACGTAAAACTAGACAATATCGAGACTATAAAAATGTGGATTGGAATCCTCTACACGCCTTTCTAAGTTGCTCTGACTGGGACAATTTTTTTATCTTATAATCTAACATAAGCACTAGATATTTTTTATTAAATTAATGACTCGTGTTTAGATTTGATTGCACCTATTAAGATAAGCAATATAATTAAGTCAAATGATTTGTACATACCACTTCATTACCGTAAAAAGCTAAGACGCCTACAGAAGTGTTATTTTAAGTCAAATGACTTTTCTGCATTCGTGGAAATTACCATGACCTATAATCAACTAAAAGAAGTTCACAGGTTAAAGGCGATTAAAGAAGATGTGTCAGCAATGGACAGTAGCCCCAATATACAAAACTTGGTGCGACTACTCAATAAACGCTTCAAACCTTCTTGGAATAGTGATATTCCCTGCATTTTACGAGATGGGATACTGATTAACGACCATAATACTATAGTGAACCTGTTCAGCGATTTCTTTGCTAACAAAGGTAAGCCCCTGGATGACATTGAAGTAGAAATAATCAGCTCGGCTACTAACCATATGGAGTCCGTTACTTTCAGTTATGATAACATTTGTAAATCCATCAAATCACTTAGGACGTCAAGTAGTTGTGGAGTAGATGGGTTGGCATCCTATTACTTCAAACTCGGGGGACCTAATGTGCCACTAGTTTTATTAAAACTGTTTGACCTTTCTTTGACAACAGATACATACCCTAGCAGATGGAAAACCTCATATATATGCCCTCGCTTTAAATCAGGTGACAGAACAAACTTGCATAACTACAGGCCCATAAATATCACCCCAGTTATCTCTAGAATAATAGGAAAAATAGTATGTGACAAAATATCTGATCATTTACTCTCTGAGAAACTTATCTCTAATTCCCAACATGGTTTCCTCAAAACCAGGTCTTGTATGACTTGTCACTTTGAATTCTTTAATTTAATTTTTACTGAACGAAGCATTGGGCAGTTGGTGTTAGTATTGTACTTAGACATATCTAAAGCTTTCGACATGGTTAACCACAGGCTTTTTATGGGCGAACTCTCCTCTTATGAGATTAAGAATCCATTACTTGCATGGTTGAACTCTTTCCTCAGTCATAGGCACCAAATTGTTAAAATTAACTCCACTCTGTCCAGGGCTGAACCAGTTGCAAGTGGCGTCATACAAGGAAGTGTCCTAGGCCCATTGCTTTTCATAGCCTATGTAAATGATATATACAAATGCTTCAGTATGGGTAAACCATTCCTATATGCAGATGATCTTAAAATAATGTACTCATTCCCTCCCCATGAATTCGCACACACATTCTGTAGCGTCACTGCTGAACTCAGAAAGGTCGCAGTATGGTGCAAAGAGTGGAAGTTAGATCTTAATGCTTCCAAGTGTGGTTGGATATGTTTTGGAGATAAGCGCCTTAATTTTGATCTCTCCATAAACGGTAGTAAGTTGTCTAGGCTTCAGTCAGCAGTTGACTTAGGACTCAGGTATTCCTATAATCTGTCTTTTACAGAACAGATCAATATGCAGACATTTAAGTCACATCGACTACTGGGTTGCATAATACGTAACTTTTATAGCAATGACTCTCATGTTCTACTATATAAGGTTTGTATCCGACCCTTACTGTAATGCTGCACTTTTATTCTAAGTAATGTTTCTATTAAGAATAAACTCAGACTGTTGTCTGTACAACGTCGCTTTACTCTTCGTATTCTTGTGACTGATTTAATCTAGACTATAGAACTAGGTGCAATAAATCAGGCCGAGAAACTTCATGGAGGCACTGACTCAAGTTAAACTTAATCTTCTTTTATAAGATACTGAACAATGTAGCGTTTTCATCATCTAGCACAATTAAGTTCGGGGAAACTTCTTGCTATAACCTACGCAATTTGGCCTCGAAAGTAAAAATTTCACATTCTAAATCTGCTCTTTATGTGAATTATTTTACAAACAAATATTTGAGAATCTGGAACAATTTGCCTCAAGCCATTCGAGGAACAGACTCATTTTTTATTTGTGCTACAGGTTGGTTATCTCGTCTCTTCTGATAGCTCATTAGAAATGTTCACCACAACTATTGTTTCTAACTCCACCAGTGAAATAATAGGGACTCTAAATGTGTAAGTACCAGTTACCTGTCATAGTCATAGGCTAGTGTTCTTCATCTTTAATCCAAATATAAACGCAAGTATAGATATTAATTCTGCCCATCCGTTCAGTTAACATAAGTGGCATGTCGTATCCTTCATTGCCTGTATACACATTAATTGTCTCAGGATACCAGTGCTTTTGTTTTGTTTTCTCTCCTCCTCTTTCCTATATTTGTAGATTATTATATACAAGGCTATTATGAAACCTACTGGCACAAAACTATTGACTTCACTTTTACGCCCATCTTCCAAGTACTCTCGATCTTATCCTGAATCTGAACACCCTCAATACTTCAGCCTGCAAACTCTTAACTGTTTTTTGGTATTGTAACGCAGTGGTCAAGGAGCGCGCGGTTCCTATTTATATAAGCACCATGATACAATATAAATATTTAGTGTCCTAATAGTAAAAACTTCGTGGCAGTTGATTTGGTTATTGATTTAAATTTTTATATGTTATGAATGTCCTGACATTGACAATTTGTAATAATATTTGTATGTATGTAAACTTATATCATTGTGATCACGCCTGTAAACTGGCATGCTCTCATGTAGAAAGTGAGAATAAAACTATTATTATTATAAATAATCTTTATTCTCATTAATGTTTGGATTCACTAGGACTACATTCTGTGCAACATCGCTTCACCATTCGCATTACTGAGGCTGATCGTACTCTAGATAATAAAACTAGATGCACTAAGTTGGGAGTTGATACCTTATGGTGGCACCGACTTAAGTTAAACCTAATCTTCTTTGACAAGTTACTAAACAAATTAGTGTTCTCGTCATCTAATACAGTTTAGTTCGATGAACTTTCTTCCTACAACCTAGGCAATTCAGTCTCGAAAATAAAAATGTCACACTCTAAATCTACTTTTCATGTAAACTGTTTTACAAATAAAATCTCGAGAATCTAGAACAATCTGCTTCAAGCCATTCGAGAAACAGATTCGCTTTATTTGTACAACATGTTAGTAATTTAATCTTCCGATATCTCACTAGAAATGTTCATACTAACTGTTGTTTATTACTCCACTAGCCAAATAATAGAGACTAAATGTGGAGGCGCCAATCAACTGTCTCAGTCATACGCCAGAGTTCTACCTTTTTAATCCATTATTACACGGAAATATTAATTCTGCTTATTCGTTTCGTTATCCTAAGTGCTGTGCCGTGTCATTCGATGCCCGTATAGACATTAATTTTCGCCTAATTGTTTCAGGATACCAGTGCTGTTGTCCTGTGTTCTCTCTGTTTTCGTCTTACCTCTAGTTGTAGATGATTATGTATAGGGCAAGTATGGAGCTCACTGGCAAAGTGCTATTGACTTTTTTTCTTCAAAGCCCAATTTCCAAGTACTGTTGGTTTTATTCAGCATCTGGACATGCTCAATGATCCACTCTGCAAACTATTAGCCGTTTTTCTGAAACTGTAACGGATTAGTCAAAGAAAATTTTGATAAAAGACATAAAATTTCTTGATTATTTATCGTCAGATAATTTTTTTGTATTCAGATGAAATCAACTATTACAAACTTTAATCGTCTTACCCAATAGTGTTTAAAAGGCATAAAAAATGATGGAATTTTTTTAGTGACCAATGTAGTTGTTAATGTAATACTATCTTAAATGTCAATACATAACACTGGGTTTTCTACGCAGCAGCATAGCAATTAAGCATGAAGATGTTTGATTTTAAACTATGTTTTGTTGCCACCCCCTAATTAAATAGTTTGCTTACTGAATGTTTTATTATTTTTGTTGGGATGGCATCCAAATCTATCTGCAAAAGCCTTCAAAATTCCTAGATGGCTCAAAGACGATATGCACATTAAACACATTATGAAACACTTCAGATATTTGACGATGACTTTTAGTTATTTGTTCAGTCTAGTGTAATTAACTCTTACTGCTACTGAAATGATCGATTTCATTAGGATGTATATACAAATGACTGATCTATTCAATTTGAAAAATTGTAATCCTCTGAATATTCTTCAGCTCATATTTTATTTGGTTTTTCCCTTACCCTTTTCGACATTTGGGCTTATAATAAGAGTGACTTTGTTACAAGTGAATATGATGTGAGCGAGGAATAACGTAAGATTACTTTTTTATATATTGAAGTTTGTCAACTGCTCTAAAAGGATTATTCGTTGGATGCCAGTCTGCCGGAAGGCTGGTCCGTCCAATAGTTCATGTTTTTTACGTTCGTCTAAAATCTTGATGGTTCTTGGCTCGATTCCTTGGTGAGGTTGTGAATGCGTAATGTAAAGTGGTGTGCTAAGATGAAACATCTGTCAAAGCTCCTTGGTCTCTATCAAATCTCTAAATCACACCGGTTTGTCACATAAATTATAGACAATTCACCAATATCCGCGACATACAATTTTAAATGACATTTATTAATAATTGTTTTCGAAGCATCAGTTAACATGAAATCTTACAAAATATGGTATCAAAAAGGCTAATTATCAAAGTACAAAATAGGCATTATACAAATGTTATAGTTTCTCCAAAATATCATTCAAACAAGCAGTTTGTGAGACACAGTTTGCTCCTACGATATATTACATTTGTTACGTGGATTCATTTGTGAACCAATAAAACAACCGAATGCGGCGGCAAACTCCTTACTGCTCGACAATGATTCATCTACTCTTAGAAGATATACATGACAAATGTATTTAATGAATTATCATATTTGCATTCATTATGACGATAAATAACAACACTATCACATTAAGATTGTAGGTGAATGTTGAAAAGGCTTTTCTTCTGGTACACGTAAAGAAGAATAAACAATCTCAATATTATTCAGGTATCAACAAATGACATTGTAAAGGGACATAATTCTCGATTCTTCTGCATCTTATATATCTGTCTGTTGTGACGCGTGGTATGGATTCTTTATTCGGCCGCGAAATCTCTGCCGTCAATTATTATCTCGTCTAGGTTGACCGCTTGATTCGACTCCTAATCTTTGACTCGACCCCTAGACTAAAACTACTCTTCAACGTGAACACGAGAGAGAAGACACGAAATACGGCAAAATAACACTTTACTGCAAGGTTTCAATTATGTTCAGAAACTAAGGTATTTATATTATCATAAATGTCCTTCAGGCTTCTAGAGATTTATATATCGTACTAAACACAGTAGTAGTAAGATAACTGTCCAATCAGAGATATATCACGTGACTTCTCATTGTCTAGAATTTTCTGGTAAAATCTATCAGACTAACACTGTCTAGTTTATAAATGGGAAGAAAGTATTACTGTGTTTGTTGGCGACAGCATTAATTATCAGTATAGATTATGACAAGAATTTAAGTTGAGTTGTGACTAACAAGCGTAATCCAGGACGCGTATTTCATCCTATTTAAAACTCATGTTTACGTGATGAAGTTCGATATAATGTTTTTTTTAAATTTAATCATAGTAACTATGAAACCAAGTGTCTGTAGGACTGATTTTGTACAGTATTATTTAAATGACAAGACATTGTCGTACCAAACATTTGAACAGTCATTACTGACACTAAACTAAAAAAAGTATTTATGCATAATAGAGATAACCTGGGTTGTACGGAATTCTTACCTATCTCTTTCCAAAACGTAAGGAGAGTTTATCAAAAATTCATCAAGCACCTATCCTCAACGGTGTTTACACAAAGACTAAAATATCGAAACAAAGCAGAAAGTTTAAGAAACTGTTTATTATTAATTTGATCGCCCTGCAGAATAGAATTATAGCCAAACAGGTAATGAAGAATTTTATGTGTGGCCGACATATCCTGAATACGTTAAAAGCATCACGTAATTGACATGATATGCTTAAACAGAAAAATACTCGTGGAGCATAGTTCCCACACAACAATGATTTATGTCGCGTGAAAATTCTCATTAAATAGTTTAATGGAAGGACAACTGACCAAGCAAGTTAGCTCCACATCAATCAGATATAAAACATTTTATTGCAATCCTTACAAAAAATACTCAACTAGACTTTTCCGAACTAATCCATATTCTTGACATGCTGAACAGCATTCGTATTCTAACTACATTGATCACTAAACACATGAATCAAATGAAAATATGTCGACAGTAGACATATGATCAAACATGTAAAAATTCTAAAAACAGCAGTCTAAAATGCCATCGCTAGTAAAGGTCAAAGTTATACTTTACAACCAACCTTTAATTTTACCATAATTCAAGACAAATATCACAGATTCACTAGTGAAACTGCTCTTGTGAAACCAGTCATACTTGGAGGGTGGTAGTTAGCGTATGGCTTAATTCGACTAGTGGGTCATTATACAACCAAAAAACCATCCAACCAGGTTGACTAACCAATAGCTTAGAGAGATCAGTCGTTTTATTATTGACTATTTGATTGACAACATCCTTATTGATCTTAACTGGTCATCATCTCATTACAAAACGATGGTGTTTGGCACTAAACAGACGAATCCCAGTGTGAACATCAAAACTGCGACGCAGGTACATCCAACAGATGAGTCCTTATTAGGATGAAACTCGTGTCCTGTATTCCGCTTGCCCTTGACAAGGTCCTTCTTCCTCCTAGATCCTCCTGAATAAAACGTGAAGCATCCTTGCCGTTATGTCTATATCTGACTTAATGCTTCACCTGGTATATTGTGAAGTCCTGCTGCTTTCCCACTTTTAATTTATTTGATGGCCATCTTGATTTCTTCCATCGTTGGTGGAGTTACATCTGTTGAGAGATCTGAAGATGCTGCTTCGATGTATAGTGAGTTCAGTGGAGCTGGCCTATTCAAGAGTTCCTCAAAGTGTTTTGCCTATATGTTCCTTTGGGCTCAAATCTCGGTGATTGGCTTGCATTCTTTGTTCCTGACTGGTCGCTCTGATTTACTATATTTCCCTGCCAGTTTCTTCGTAGTGTCGTATAGCTGTTTCATATTTTCTTCTCTTGCAGCTTTTTCAGCTGTCGTTGCAAGGCCTTCGACATACTTCCGTTTGTCGGCTCTAATGCTCTTCTTTACTAGCTTTTTTGCCTCTGTAAGTTCACTTTGTGCCTTGATTTTCTCTGCTCTAGTTCAGCTGTTGTTGATTTCTGCCTTCTTGTTCCTCTTTTCGCCCATGGTTTCAATGGAAATCCATTTCTTATGATGGTGTTCCCTGCGGTCAAGAGCCTCTTGACAAGCTGAAGTTAGTGCCTTTTTGATTCGTTCCCAGTTGTCCTCCATAGTGGTTTCTTCCTCGTTCAGCAGATCATGTAAGGCTTCGAACCTGTTGTTGAGAGTTATTTTGAATTCCTTGAGTTTGTCAGTATCTCGAAGAGAGGCTGCATTGAGCCGTTGTAATGATGTTACTCCAGTTGTCAATTGCCTCTTTAGCTGCAGTTTCATTTCGGCAACTACCAGGTGGTGATTTGAAGCTATGTCAGCTCCTCTCCTGTTTCTCACATCTTCCTCTGATCTTCTAAATTTTTTATCGATGCATATATGATCAATTTGATTCTCTGTAGTATGATTCGGTGAAACTTATGTAACCTTGTGTATGCATTTGTGGGGGAATATTGTACCACCCATAACCATTTTGTTGAAAGCAAATAGATTTTTAAATCTTTCAGCATTCTCATTTCTTTCTCCCAATCCCTGTTGTTCCATGATGTTTTCATATTCGGTGTTGTCCACTCCGACTTTGGCGTTTAGGTATTCCATCAGGATTGTCATATCCTTTCCTAGACACTTCGCTATAATTGATTGCAGCCTATCATAAAACTGATCTTTGTCCACGTCTTTGCCGTTGTTAGTGGGTGCATAACATTAGATAATATTCATTGTTTTGAAAGATGCTTTGATGATCCTGAGTCAATGTGATTCACATCTCACAAGTGCATTGCATGATTTTTGGAAAGCATCAGAGAAACTTCCAGGGTGTGCGGAGCATTTTCCTCTTCGTAACCAGAGTATAGCATTTATTTCTTCTCTGATAATCCAGTCACATTAGGAAGCATTTAAACGCTGTTGAATAAAATGATCAAAGGTTGCATTAGTCTATATTTTCTAAGCAATAAACATCACCTGATAATGAAGAATGAGGAGAATTCAGACGTGAGATGGAAGTCACCTATCAAAACTGACTACTGTAATTCATGAGGAAGGTGAATGTTAAAGTTGAATAATTTGCAAATTATCAGCACATCTGTATCAATGTGAATATTTGTTAAACATCAATGAACCTTAATGTTGATCACATTCATCTAGCGTTGAATTAACAATCGTACCAACTGAATGGTACTCATTGATTGCAGTTAATGCGTTCACATTTATATATCATTCAATTGAATTTATCACATGAATATTCCAGCATTATAATTTCATTGCACTACAGAAATAACAATGTTTTGATATTTAAACGATTCACGCAGAGTTGACAAGTGAGTCGCCAGTCAGTTTCTCAATCCTTGCAACTTTTATAGCTATTAACAAGACAATATTAAGTATTGAATAGTTTATTTGCAAATAAAAATGAATATTCAAGGGAATACAAATCTTTTACGTGACCAGCATACAAACCACAGATTTGTAATGCTGTTTCTTCTGTTAAACAAAAGAAATTCATACATGCGAATAGAAGCTGTTGACTTGTGGAACGACAGTAGAGATGTAAACACTTTATTAATCATTGTCATCTAAAGCCTACAATACATCTTAAAGTGCTTCTTGCGTACTTCTACATAATGTTCGTAAAGAGGGTTGGTAAAACAGTTAAATGCACCACAGTTATTTGTATAAAATGTAGTCCTTGGGTGAACATGCTTCCTTATTATTACCGTAATTTCAGATTATTTTTAAGTGACCAGTATAACTAGTTCCATTCCATACATTCAAAATGTGTATCAATCACATTTACGAAGCAATTATACTTATCTATTCCCCCATAACACTTCTTCACTGATTTTATCTTCATTTTCATACCAAATCGTCATTTCATTCAATGATAAGTATATACTATTCCACTGAACCATTTGAATTTATAAACACACTCAAAAGTGTTTGAATGTTTTAACCTGTCTATGAGTTATATATAAATAAGACTAGACATAAAAGCGACATTCTCAGGATAGATGCAAAACATGCTTTTTAGATAAACATTGTTATTTCTTTGGTTAAAATATCAACGTTTAGTATTCCATTATCTGTATTTATCACAGTATAAACAATCTCTGCAGCAATTAAACACTATTATTGTCATATGTTTAGTCGATCTTGCCTGTAAAAATGGCTTGCTCATGATATCAGAAAATAAGTTATTAGTATCTTCTGATTTTGAGGTTGTATAACCTTAGCATCAATCATGTGTCACAGAAAGTCCAATGAAGTTGTTCTAATTTGACATTTCTATGTATTTGTTGTAATTCATATTGTTGCAGTCTTCCGAAAGCTGTGTCCAGATGTTTCATATGTTTCCTCATCTGGGCTTGCTGTCAGATAGTCATCAAAGTATGCACAGACATAATCAAGCCCGCGAAACACGTCATCGATGAGACACTGAAATGTTTTTGCTGCATTTCGCGAACCCAAGGGCATTTGGAGAAATTAATGAAGGCCGAATGGGGTTACAATAGCCGTTTGGAGTATGTCATTTACGGACATCGGTATTTACCTGTATGCCTTCACTAGATTGATTTTTGAAGATAATGTCATTCCCTTTGACGTGGCCGTTAGGTTGTGGATGTGTGGTAAAGGGTAACGATCAGGCATAGTTTGAGCGTTGAGACGTCGGTAATCACCAGTGGGACGCCAATCAATGCTGTTTTTTTTCTGGGACCATACTTAATGGAGGTGACCATTGGCCACTGGATGGGCGGATTATTCCCAGGCCAATCATATGATCGAATTCGTTTTTCGCAATCCTTAATTTTTCCGATGCTAATCGGCGTGCTTTGGAGAATACAGGTTGACCTGTAGTGATGTGTACTACTGCTGGTTACATATGATAACTTCGTCGTCGCCTTATTCAAGTCTAGATACTTGTCAAGTATTGGCTGAAAATAAGGGTTAGTTGAATGTTTAAAGTGAAGAGGACATAAGCTACAACCTGTAGCAGTCGTTCCACGAACGTATAGCTTTGTGTTGCCGTCCAATAGCCTTATTTTACTAGGGTTCAGAAGCAAGTTCTTATGGCTTAATAAACATATGCCTATGATAGGTATTTTTACATTAGCGATGGTGAAAATCCAGTGTATGGGTTTTCGTAAACCCACGTTCAAGTAGACATTTCTTTTACCATACGTGGTATTTGTTTTTCTTTCGGCTGCCTGCAGATCGAAAGCAGCTTCATTTTGGTAGTCAGATGACGACGCAGGAAAAACACTGAATTCTAGCTAGTATTGACGAAGTAGAAAGCTATCGTTATCACATCAGTGATGAACAATAGGCAATTATTTTCATCGGCTACGCTTACCGGCAAACAGTTTCCCGATACGTCAATAGTGGGTTTGTGGCTATAAAAATAATAGGGATCTCCACACTCCTGTGAGGCTTTTCCAGAGGTGTTGTGTTATCAGCACCAATGAGAGTTTTCCCTTCGTCGAGGTCAAGATAAAGATCTTTTCGTTAAAGGACTTCGTTGTCAAGAATCGCTTGGTCAATGTCGTTCCTGTAGGTCAATGAAACGAGAAAGAGTATTGCACAATTTGTTACTTCGTTTTCGGTTGCATGAGGTTTTTCTATAAGAAAATAAACCTCACTGTGACGAGTTCTGGTGATCTCCAGAACTCGATCAGCAGACGAAGCTAGTTCATCTACCAGGACTGATTGCACTTGTTGTCGTAGTTTTCATAGGAAGAGTAATGATCGTATCCAGATCACGTCGTGCTCACTAAACTAATACATCCCGGTATAAGACCAAATTATGTTTGTAGTACAACCAGAGCAACTTCTGGCTATCAGACCCACTCTTACGAATTAGAAGAAATCAGAAGGCGATGAAGGATGGAAGAGAAGTTATGTTAAGTCATGAATAGAGCGTCGACGAGATAGCATTGTCTAGGCTGGCAAACTAGATAGAGATGCTCCCCATGGTGCGTCGTGTCGTGATCTGGTAGTGATGCGAGATCGTGCGCCTTAAAATAATCGTGTCCGCTAAAACAAACGTGGTCAGCAATAATGTCGAGAGTCTATGCAACTATTTATTTTGGTAATTATATACCGCTACAGACTTTTTAATCAGGTTAGATAAAAAAGATAAGTAGATGGAAAGTAATAAGTGTAAAGTTCGATTATCTAATAAGATAGATTACAAGGTAGAACGATCTAAAAGACACTGCATAAGAAATTCAAGTCAAATCAATGGCACTATCATAGGTCAAATCGGTTTCTTTCGTACATGTTCTTTAAACGACCTACCTATGTTTCCTACTGAAGCTTCCGACGTAGGCCACTACAATAGTTCATTAATTCTGTCAAGCAAAGAACTTCAATACCATAGTGTCCGTGCTTCATTTGACTGCTTAATAATTAGAGTGCCCTTTAATGAATACGTCTTGTGTGATTTTCTCTTGACTCATCTAGGAGAAGATTGGTCACATTCAGAGGAATATTGGAGGAAAAATATTAAGCAGGTGTAGGGTTTTCGTTATGAGAACGCAGTTCCTTATTATTATCGTCTTAATATTTGAGTGTTCAAAATTATTTTTAAGTTTGAACGCGCCCAGTTTGCTAGTTAGTGCTAGTGTACTTACTTAGACGTTAGCTTGTTCTCTAATTCTACTCTTCTTTTAAACTTCCCTACGCACGTGACCCTGCACTACCTGGAACACAAAGTATTCTCTGTCTAAAAACAAACCGTCACAGTACTATTATGGCAAAGACAGAAGATCAAGGTGGGCGAGTTATCGTTGCAGTTAAAGATACACTCGACGACATCAGAAGCCGTCCCCATCGCCAGCAAGTTGTAATAGGTGTAGGATCAGGCTTGTAAGAGCCTAGCAATATAGTCTAACGGCCTTTCTAAGACTTGCAGGTTATATGTTCGCAAAAATCGGTAGAGTAGCTGCTCTTCTTTTAGGTGGAACTTTAGTTGCTTTGCAGGTATGTCACTTCTATATAATGTTATGATCACTTAAAATTTCTTTTACAAAGTACTATTTTGAGGGGGAACACTGCCTTTAGTAAGAAGCATATTAGGCCTGACAACTTTTAACTCTTACAGTGTTTATCCTAGTGATCTGATTTCATTAAAAGCGTTCATTGATAAAGCCCATACTACTTGTTCTGGTGCCAAAAACATCGAGTAAATTAAAGTCATCTTTTGTTAAACGCTACACTAACTGTTGGAATCGGTTGTCACCCGATCGAGTAAAATTCTTTTAGTTTGAATCCTTTGTAAATCAATGCTTAAGCCACTCTTGAGTACTTACCATACTTCCGTGTTAAACAGTAAGGTTGGTATGTATAGTAACCTTGCATTAAAAACTCAGTTGAACCTTAAAAGAATCTGGTGAAACGTTTAATAGTTTGAGAAGTGCGTTTCAGATGTTGCTCTCGCGATGTAAAAAAAAATAGGAACCCACTGAGCTTTATCGATCTTGGTCTTTGTATGTTTTTTAATGGCTTCTGAAATTCGCCTTAGAGAAAGCTAAAGGATGAAACGTTAGAAACTAAGTCATTATTTAAAGTAGGCAATACCGATGTAATGTCTGGCGTTCTACGACAGGGGAAGGGTCTTGGGCACTGCAATTGTCCACCGTTTGAAATATCTGTTACCATCTTAGTACATACCCACTTAAGTGTATTCACATCCTTAATAAGAATGTACTTACTACTTGAAAACAGTATTCAAGATATGATCTCTCGTACATAGAATACAAAATCCAGAACATATCTTTGAACCATTTAAATGTTCCGCACTCGAAACCCTTTAGCTATTTCTGTGTTGCAGTTTGCGTTTCTAAATTTACAGTATTCATGTTTAAAAGTATCACAATCCGCCGTGACATACATCCCAAAGTCATTTTCTACACCGATGTCAGTCATAAACCTATGTACTTTGGTCAAATTTCCCTCACTACATTAGAACGACTAGATGAAATTCGAAAGAATAACATCACAATATAATCCAGCAGGAGAGACTAAAGCAACCGTATGTAGAAATATATAATGTGACTTGAGATCTAGATGAACATAAGGAGTGGATACACTTGCACCACTGTGACCAGTTCTCAACCATCTCACCCAATGTCTCCAGATACTGATCACGACTACCACTCGGACTCCAGTTAGGTATTCCGCATCAAATATCATGGCTTAGACTAACAGTCAGATACTTCATGGACTGATGTCATGTTTTAGTTTAGCTGTCCTCATCATGACTAATACTACCACAGAGCCTCTTTATTAACGGAGTCAAAAGGTGTTTTCAATTCAAGGAATACAACCATTATCAGACGTTGATAGGTATGACTATGTTCTAGGATCTGATGAGGGGTAAGTGTTTAGCCACTGCATCCTCGCCAATATTCAAAAGCATTCCGTTTTTCTGGGGTTTTTCGTTACATAGCCTTAGATAAGCGTCTGAGGTTAATATTTTAGTCAAACCAATTCCTTTGTAGTGGTCATAGAAAGGTCTCTGTCTTAATAGACTAGGATGGTCAGTAATCGAGACCAGTCAAACGGGATTATGTTCAGGCCCCAGACTTTAACTAATATATCAGACGACTTATCTACTATATCTGGACCGCTATCTTAATAGCTATCTGGAGTCAACCTATCACTTCCTTCTACTCTAACTTGCTTCATCTTATTAAGTTACAGTAGCCTTCGAGTGTTTTCACTAATCTATGGAGAGTGGCGCAACAGCTTACGTAGAGTTAACCATGAGATGAGAGGGGTAGTTACCTTTGTGAATGTGTCTTTAATCTTGCTTCTTCAATAGAATGGTTTGTGTTAACTAACCAGTCTACTGAGGCAGTTTGGTCCCTGACTTCCAAAATACCTACGTGCCATATATTTGGAAAAGGGAAAAAAGATTCATTATCATGTCCTAAGTCAAAAGAATCGGAAGGGTTGATCTTGAATGAGATGAAATGTTTGATCCTTCGAAAATATGGATAGCCTGTGTAATTGTATTCCGATACCTAGACATTTCACTCAAGCCTCGCAGTGGACTGGCTATTGCATTGATTAGTCTTAAAATCCGCAACAAGAGACAATGCTGTTTGGATCAGTATTTCAGAGTAGGTGGGGATGGATCTTTTCTTCCACATATTTCAATCGTTTTATCTATTAAAAATGCATAATTCAATCCACAATTACAGTATTCACTTTCTTTGTAACCCAAGCAGATTTTTCTTACTAGGGAATAGGGATAATTTGTTTATTATTTTAAATTTTTCCTAATATAACCCTGGTGCTTAAATATTTCGCCTAGTGTGCAGTTCAACAAGACATTATCCACATTAATTGGAGAAAAGTAGGACGTGCTAGTAACCATGTACAATCAAACACATCTCTCTTTGGAGAAAAGGTAAATCTTCGTTGAAATATATCTGGGATTTTATATTTTATTATCGTTCTATGAGTTTTTCCCTTTACTTTTCTGCCCTATGATTACCATTAATTTGCCAAGTACTCAGTTACTTTGCTAATCCAAACGTTTTGATTACAATTCGTGAATCCATACTAAGAATTTGCATTAAAACTGTTGTACGATTTATCGAACTCTTGAAAGTATACACAAAATCTAGTTACACTACTCCCTATTTATTCATATTTAACATTTACATCTTATTAATATAAGTATAAAGTTTACTGCTACTATATTGGTTCATCAAAGCTACTTTATACATTTATATCCTAGAAATATTGTTAATTATCACATCCCCATATTGTTAACTGTATATATATTTGTGCTTAGTATGCACATACTCAGTTCAAATTTTATTGAATCATAGATCCTTTCACACCTTTCTGATAAAATTGGTATGCGGTACCTTAATGTTAGTGTTTAAGGCTGGTATTATATTTTAGGTTTGAGACTGTAAGTAATGATCCAGGTTTGGATTCAGTGTTACATTTAAAGGTTAGGATTTAGGGTCGAATCCCAGCTAGTATTGCATTTATGGATGGAATTAAACTAAGATGATATTTCAGGTTTTAATTACGTTTTCGGGTTCAGTTTAGACTAAAGTTGTTTCTATAAATCTTCAAAACAATAATACAGGTGCTCAACTATAGTGTCTCTATGTTTTTTAATAGATCCCTTTCCATTTATTAAACATCTTCAAAGGGAGGTATAATACAATCAGTCCTACCTCAAGCCAAACACTATTATTAAGTTTTAGTCGTTACTACGTTTCCTGCTTATAACCAACCATATTCACAACCTGGTGTTTGGTTGAAATTTCCTCAAGGTGATGTCCGGAGTCGTCGAACTCCAAGAACTATACTGTAGTTCTATTGTGTGTAATTTATCTACTGACTGTTAGGCACTCTGATAAGACGAAGTTAACGTGGTTTTTTTTAAAATAGTATCATTGTCGGTGTTTTATAATTTTATACGATTGTTGGGGAAGGGGGGGGGTATCATATAGATAGTGCATCGAATAGAAACCAATGGCAATTCTACCACAGTTTCTTACCACAATCTTCATAAAAGTATGACGTATATTGTACTTTAATATCGAATTCACCACCATCTCAGTGACTATCGTTTTCTGGCGACTGACACTGAATACAATATTTGGCGATCGAAGCTGTTACTACTAAGTATCATTTAGTTTCCTCCTGAAATTACTGGTGGAATTGTAGCTTATTCATTTAGGAGTGTTTGCTTGTGAGGTATTTCAAAGTAAAGTAGGATGCTTTCGCTTAGTTATCAACATTTTCCAAATCGTAATGTTAGTTTAAAATGAAGATGACATTTATATGCATTAATTTAGTTGTATACACTTTCATCAACTACTAAAATACTTATATTCAAGTTATTTTTAATCTTTATTTATGATTTTCTTTCATTTACTTATTTCCATGTAAAGCATACATTGAAAAAGAAAGTTAGTTGTTAGAATAACTTGCATGTTGTAGATTGTTGTGTATTAATTATTATACTTTCATGTTTATAGCATTACTGTTGTGATATTTGTCAGTTTATAGCTTCTATAGTCATATTTTACACTATTATTTAGTTCTCTTCTTTTCCCGAAGCACGTGATTAATTTTTTCTCTCCTATTTTGTTTGTTTATTTGATTTGGTTCTTCTCTTGTTATCTTTGAAATCACAAAAAGAACATTTCAACAACCATCTAGCTTTAGTTTGGTGTCATATTTTTACTTTTGGGTGATATACTTTAGAATCTGTTTTTACGGCACAGATACGTTCACTGTCTTACATCTTACGTTATTTTATGCCTTTTATTCCTTGAATTTACTTATGTCGAAATACAGTCTCTGTCCTTGATAATCTTTTACTTATACTGTGCTATGCATTTAGATAGTGTCACCTCTTTATGTCAGTGGAGAAGCCAAACTAAAACATGACACAAGTCCACGAAGTTTTTGACTGTTGGTTTAAGCCATGTTGGTTGATACAGACTACCTGGTTTGGGTCTGCATAATAATCACAATCAATGGCTGGAGACACTGGGTGATATGGCTGAGCATCGATCACAGTAGTGCCAGTGTATTCATCCTCTATCTTCATCTAGATCTTAAGTTCTATTTACTATTTCATGCACACCTTTACTTTATTCTTCCCTATTATATTCTACTGCCACGTTACTCTTATAAATTTGATCTCGTCGTGATATTGTTAATGCAACTTGAACCTATGTACATATATGCTAGGTCCCACGTTGTTAATAACTGAGTGGCTTTATATCAGGGTGGTATATTAACCTGTCATAGTGTGCATTTGTACCAGGTAACATGTTGCCTATAACTAAATAACATTCTCACGATTAAATATTCTTAAATCCTGCATTATCATGATGTACAAGTATTCAAGCACAAATTTGAATGATAAGTGATCTAAATTCGGGCTATATCAAATTCGAACAAACTCTTCCAAATACTTTACTCAGAAAATAAAAACAAGGAATAGGATGATATTCGTAAGAAATAATACATTTGATCATAAGTATACACAAGCAACGAAACTGTTAATACTACTGGTTATGTAGATAAAGAGAGACCTTCATTTGAGCCTTATCAGAATATAATGGGCATATAGAATCTAGTCCAGGAAGGAATAATTGTTCGTAGAAAGAAACTTACGAAATAATTATTTATAGGAGGACCAAAATGTATATACCTGCGCCATTCTCACTAATTCTGAGCTACGTCATCCAGAGTCTCCAACCATTGGTTACGGCATTTGCGTGGAATCCAACCAGGTAGTCTGCACCTATCGACATGACTCGGACTAACAGTCAGTAACTTGATGGATTGATGACATGTTTTCGCTTCACCGCTACTGCCTTTTCGTCCTACTCTAATGTCAGTCAGCTGGCTATGGTTAGGCATACGTAATGCATTTTCCAGCCACCTCAGTCGATAAGGATTCACAACATCATCAACTGACTTTCCATCTTCCCATAATACCCTGTATCTAACCTCATCATTACGTACCCGGTGACTTCAGGGAACGCGAGTGATTTTTCGAAGACATCAATAATCAAATACTGTTATATCCTGCTCTCAACTAACCGCAACGTACGAAAATAATAGCCTCACTAAGTCCAATACGCACAAATGCTAACCATGATACTATTATCCTCTCCTGAACAATTGCCTCAATACTAACTACCCCAAATGGTATAAAGTGTGAACACAGAAGACTGTTGGTTCACCCGCCTAACATATTAACGTTTATATTATTCCATATATATATATATATATATATATATATATATATATATATATATATATATACCGAATCAGACCACGTAACAGCCTAATTAGAATAATAATGTAAACATACTTCAACGACATTTAGAATAGAAAACGGAGTAATGTGTCCACAAATAATCGATTCTAGTTTATGCATGGAAAAACGCTATAGCAACAGTTTATAGTTTAAATAGTGGCTGGGAACTGGGAGGGGGGTATTTCAAAAATAATAATAATATAATAGGTAGATAGGTGTTTAATCCGTATACATAAATATAACCTTTGTAAACTAGCTTTGAAAGTTTTTACCTCTTGAATTAATCATCTCGCACAAGTACCAATAATCTATGAATGCCATATACTCTGAATAGATACATTTGGCATCCATACAGTAAGACAAAACGAACTGCTGCACAGTTTTCTTGTTTTTTCGTTAAGAGGCGAATATTTTGCCTGTGTTATAAATAATATAAATTGGGGAAAACCAAAAGAGTTTTTAGAATCCGTGCCGACATTTCGTCCGATACTAACCTATCGGGGCTGATAAGACTTCCAAGATAAGTGAAGTGGTCAACGCACCTAACTACTTCATTTCCTATCTCTAGTTCAGATGTTGACTTATCTTAAACTTGGATGTTTTCTTACTTCGATTCCTAAAAAATGTACTGCAGTCTCAGCGACAAAGAAAAGTTATCGCTTCACACTTGACCTAAGTAAATGCATATTATGCATGTTCTTCACCAATCATCGAAATTATTCGTATACCCTACTAATTTGTTATTGTTCTTAATGGGTACATGCATGTTTTTAATGTACATGCATGTAGAGATTCATCCTTCACCTGTGTTTATTCGATATTGTTTTTCAGTGCTAGTTTAAAAGTCATAAATTATTGTAGTAAATTATTTAAAACAATATTCAAACTTGGCATAGATTTGTTAGAATTAGGTATAAAAGAAATAATTGAAATGAGATAAATCCAATCATGTTGAGAATGTTACAGATGATAGTAGATTATGCTCACTGTATATCACAATTTAGAAGTGTGGGATGATTGTTTTCAAACTTCGTGATTGATTTATTGTGCTAAGTAATAGGTTACTGCTCACACTTGAATCATAGTTTGATAGTCTAAAAGGTGACTTATACTACCTGTTTCCTTAAAACTGAAATAAGCACAAAATGGTTCAAACTTACAATCTACCATTTGGAATTCAGATGCTTCTACCAATAAACCCTTGCTGAAAATATGAGTTAGTTCTATTCACTTGTGAAACATAAATTCATTTATTGACCTAAATGCTACACTTTATGTTTGAATGCTAGTTACCTATTCAGGGCTGGACTAATTTCATAGCCCTTAATCACCAACTGATGTCAATGAACCTCATGTATTATAGAATCAGTTATTTTATCTATTTACTTCGTTGTGAGTCGATTTTTTACAGTATTAAACTGTACAACAACACCTATATCATTGTCAACCACTGAATGATCTATAATATAACCTTTTAAACGTGGTACTATGAATGTAACTGACTTTTAAATAAAGTTAATAACCAGTATTCATTCAAGTTTATTTCATTCTTGCTAACTAACATAGATATAACTCATTGACATTCTACTTACTACCGGTACCGGAATCAACACTTTTCATCATTATCACACTTTAGAACGATTTCCTTGATGCAAGATATTGTTAATTTTTTTCTTCAGATAATTAAGGCAATTGAAGAGAATCGTGTATTCTTCGGTTCGTTTGGCGGTGGATTCTTGATAGCTGTTTCATTTGCTTGATGTATTGAGATTATGTTTCAGTTTGTATGTGTATATGTATGTGATGACCTCTTTAATAATCTGTTCTATTCATTGTAGCATCAATAGATCTTCTTTTGCATGTAAATAATACATATTATTCATTTGATAAGTTCATTTTGTTATTTATCTTGACAATGTACTGATAACACAATACTACTGATAAGTATTGTAAGTAGTAGGCTAGTCATTTAGTTGACCACTATAAACAAACTTTTTATTTCGTAATTTCTTTTCGTAACTTTTCATCTGTTTCTTTTTCACATGTTTCTATATTCATGTATGTTTGAAAAGTTTGATATATTTCATTTAGATGAATATCATGTTACTTCATCATAATACACCGTTGTTTTCCGCTGACTTCTGTAGTTTTCTCATGCACACACACACAGAGTAGTATAATACAATGTGTGTACTGCCAACTATACTGTATTATTCAATGACTAAGTTGATTTTTGACGACTATTTTGTCTAAATTGAATGTGTTGACCGATTCGATTATCTAAAAAAGTCTCATCAATCCTGATGGGTGGTTGCTATCTAACGAAATCTCAGATCGGATTTAGAAAACTCACTTGGCTTTTGTCAACTTGTTTCAGTTGTGGCGTATATGAGATATCTGACTCTGAATAAAAGGCTAAGTGCACAGCACAACAGTCTGCTCTTTTAATTTATGGATTTACAAGTTTAGCTGTGAATTTGATAGGAATTCGTAGGCTGCAGGCATTTGATCATGGAAGCTTGATTCGATATTATTCAGTTTCTAAGCTGGAAGATGAAAATCATTTGGTTTTGAGCTAATCAGCACAGAAGAGCAGATTATTATCTATTCGTATTACCTATTCGTATTTATTCACTTTATAAAATCGTTAACACATTCAAGCCCATCAAGAATAATTGCATCCACGCAAAACAAGGACATGAATAACAGGATATGGAGTAATGGGTACATAAATTAGCAATTCTGGTTCATGAAAGGAAAATAATATAATACTAGTTGCTGACATTCAGTGAGAACACCATGTCAGTTTTGCTGGGGTTAGGCATCGGTATTCGGGTGCAGTGATGACAGCTCGATTGGTGTCACCATCTTGAAATACCGGCTTTGGTATCTTGACCATGTTTTCCGAATGTCATACTAGCGACTTCTATATTGTACATTATATACCTACGCTGGGACTGGTTGAAAAAAGCAAGGGTGGTCAGTTTATAATATGGTACAGTAATATGAGAAGAATCTATATGGGGCTGGTCTCTTTTAGTCCATTTCGACATCCTGATAGGGATCTTATAGATGGCGTAACTCAGATATTCCTCCGAATAGAAACCAGTTCACAAAGGCGCCAGGTTTTTTTCGTCACATTCATATCATAGAAATCCTCCCCTCTCTGATTGCAAAAATACCCGCATCACTCATACTTTGTAGCAATAAAGTAAATATTATAAAATATCATTTCATGTATGCATAGGTGTTTAGAAGTTGGACTAGTATCAACTATTAGTTCAAATCTACTCGATTCACCTAGTTTTCTCTGTATATTCAACTGTTGTGCGTGAACAGCTGTTTGGCATAATGAGTTAGAATAATTTATTCACTAATTACTACGTACAGTATAACTTGTTAAAGATTTAGTGTCATCTCATCTACCCTATAGAAAGTTGATTTATCATCTCTTGACAGATTAATACATTTAGTTGTTTCCATCCGCTACGGATTAATGTCGGTTGGGTACAACTGAAGAATAGAAAAAAATGCACACCTGTTTCGTCTTAGCTTGATACTTCCTAGAAGTGCACACTCAATTCCATCAGGGACTCCAACCCAGGACCGTCAGGTCACACGACAGACTCTTAACCATCTATACTAGTGGGCAGGTCACTAGTCAGTAAAGGGATTTCCACTTTCATCAATCACTCATTGTCCTTAGTGGTAACTGTTTCATTGTTGAAAACTCTGAACTCCAGTCAGTGCTCACTTAAACTTCAGGGAGATCCTGAAGTTAGTCACTAATGACGTGGTTTTACGCAGTTAGGTATCAAGTTTAGTTGTATGTATTCGATAATGGATTATTGTCGCGCTTTATCACAAATTGATAGAAGTGGGATTTCTATCATTGGACAGCGTTCGGCTCAGTGGTGCAGATGGTCAAGCGAGAGAGAGCTTTAAGTCAGTTTCCTTGATGAAATCCAGGGTGATCACTGTTGCGGAATATCATCCAAGAATAAAATAGGTATGCAGTGCCTCCTGATTAGCAGTGTTACCCAACCAACACCAATGTGGGACAAATGCTAACGACTAAAGTCAATACCTATCTCCATAAAACTAACTCGGTCTAATTTATAGATTATTTGATATCACGAATCGGTTTGAATCAGACAACCATTGATCACCAAGAAACACTGGACAGCTGTTTCGTCCTAGTATGGGGCGAAATAGTGAGGCAGTCACCTACTGATGACAATGGATGAGATCGCGTAAACATATCACAAATGGACTGAATTAGAAACATCAATTGTTTGGAGCCGACTCAGCAGTCTAATGCCAAAGCATTCGTCACGAAGCTATAGGGTCCTGAGTTTGACCTCTGATGGGGTTGTATATGCACAGTGCCAGAGTCCTATACTAGGACGAAACAGATGTCGAATGCTTTCTGGTTGTCAACGATTGTCTAATTCAAACCAATTCATGATATCGAATTGACATTCAACAATCTCCATAACACCTAATCATAGTGAATTATTGATTGTTAATATTTAGTAGTTGTGTTCGGTTACGATTCAATTTTATTTATACCTTCAATTTATCTTTTATAATCGGTAACTTCTTTTATCAAGTGAATGTAAAGAAGTTGTATCATCTGATAAATTGTTCTATACAATCAAACTATTTAGTTCTTTCCATTTAATTTACTTTACTGATGTCATGTTACCATGGCATGTGATTTATTGTGTATACACAGCAACGAGTAGTTTCATTAAAAAAAAAAAGTTAAAATTGTTCCGTTTACACATTAGAAACAAGAATATTTCTTAGTGAAGAGTTATCTTCTCGGTGAATTCATCAACTCAGTGATGTGCAATTTCAAATGTATACTTTTACCGTTAGAATAATAATATTAATCAATAATGTGTTAGTAACAATAAGTGAATGAACTTAGCAACAATAAAATGAATCATTATCCCTATGAGGAGTCTGGAAATGTATTCATCAGAACATTATAGAAGTTAGATGAAGACTATTCAGTGTGGAAAGTTATGTAATAGGCTAAGGTGAAACGTTTTTGTAGAACTGAGGTGAAAAATGAAAGTTAGTCCGTTCAGGTTACAAGGTCAATAAAGGAGAGGAACGTAGTAATGGTCTTTGGAGGAACTAAGTAAGCATCAGTAGAGAGTGAAACTAAATTAAATTCTTCTTCACACTAATTCGAAGAATTTGTAGTGCTGACACAATAAATAAAAAGTTGAACTTCCTAAGTAAAATGTTTATTGACAATAGGCATCCACGTAGGTTTATTGGCAAGAACATGAAGCCCAAAACTCAAAAAATATCAGAAGACTCCACACCAAAGAATATAATCAATATGAATATTGATTTCAACGGTGACAACGCTACAGACATCCCAAAGAAAAGAAGTTTTGGTTCGATTCAGAAAAGTCCTTTGCAGCAGTGACCTTAAGGTTATCACCATCTAAGCGTCTTTTGTTTAACAAATCTGAAAGATAAACTCCATCTGACCACATCCATGTACGTTTATCAATTCGCTTGGTTATAAAGAACTCGTTATATAGGTCATTTGATGAGGATTTTATCCAAAAGGGTTCAAAGTCATCCGGTATGTTTGAGAAGAGGTGACAGTAAATATTACTGAAAATCTTGTAAATATAGGTCACTTGATCAAAGCAGGCACTTCGTTATTCACAAAATCAACATAAGCCTGTCTAGGAATAGGCTTGAGAAATTCAAATGGACAAATAAGCCAATTAGTATCATATATCTCTACAGTGTATCACCCATTGACTTGAAAGCACCATCTAACTCCATAAATCGAGTCATGTGGTAGTGATTGTCATTTAAAGGCGTACCTCAAAAGTACATTCACTTTATGAAAACCCCCACTCGAACTCCACTAGTCTAGTTAGAGCTTATGGAGAACTGTAACAAGAATTATCAGCTTCACGTGTAATGTACTCATATAAATCTCTTCTTCATTTAACTTCTCAGAAACTGATCTTTCCAGGAAATCCACCTGCCGACTTAGGTTTACAAAGTGGTGTTTCTTGAAAACTCTGACAATACGAAAAATCGCCTTGAGTAACAATGCTAGCGTATTTGCGATGCATTACTTTCCTAAAAACTGCAAAATGCTATTTTAGAACTGCATCACGAGGAGCGAGGTAGTAGTTCAACAAAATGACTACCTCACTATTCTTAGAAGACTTATCAACCGGTCCTAGTAGCTTAGTCTCACAAAACTTCGGTACGTATCCAGAAAAGTGGTTTGCTTTCGGTCACTAGTGGGTTAGTGTTTGACAAAATCTCGACACTGATTCGGGAAGTTCGTTGTGCATTTGGTCACTAGTGAAATATTTGAGGCACTGACATATCTGGAAAAAGACATGTGATTGATTAATATTGTGTGACAGACAAATGAGTCAAAGGCTAGATCTTATATACATATTATTGGTGTTCTTGTAATACATGCGTGTGAGTGACTAGTTGGCTTCTTCATAAATCAGTCGGATCATTGTGCCTGAGCAAAAGATTAAGGCAAGGCTTGGTGCTAGCCGTAAGACATAGTGCTGCGGATAACAGAAATGACAATATCGGCCATCTCTGCTCAGATACAACAGGTACTCGACTACCGAATAAAGTACAAGTATACTACACATCAGTCTGCTCCATATTAACTAATGACTATGAAACTAGATGTCCCTATGTTGTTGATTACTAATCATCGGTGTATACGGAGCCTCGCCTTAGTATATATATATATATATATATATATATATATATATATATATATGTCATTCATCTGGTGAGTAATCAATTGTGAGACATTGTGGAATACTAGACAAAGATAGTAAATCGGTTGATGAGTGGTCGAATATTCGTTGAGTGGGATGGTTAGGATGTGTTACATATGCCCAACAATCGTCTACCTCTAAGTCAGATGTAAGCCTTTGTGGAATTAAGGAAGATGGAAACTAAGAGTGGCCAAAGTAGAACGTGGTATCATTTCATCAAGTTATCGACTGTTGATATGAGCTGTGTTATAAGATACAAACTAACTGATTACTGTTCATGCAAAAGCCGCAACCAGTTGTTAAACTGACTAGTATCGAAGATTTATTAATCCGATTCGCATATAACTCTTTTCGTTTAATTACAGTTTGAATGAATGTTAAAGGGATATAGTATTGAATGAAGTTATTATGATTAGTCACTGCAATATCAAAAAATCTTGATGCATAGTAATTCTGAATGTCAACAATGAGACAACTAACCAATTAATTTGAGACTGGAAACTTAATACCAAGCTCTTCATCAAAAATAATGAATATCAAACATTTTGTGAGAACAAATCGCCTAAAAACTGACTTTAACTATTAGTTACCTGATGACGCCCCGTCGCCTTATAGAGTAAAACTTAAAGGTCTTCTATATACAACTTTGTATGAACCAGTAGCCTAGACGACAGACAAATATTACTATTGGCATCAGTGAGTCATTGTCAACACAGGACACTATTCATATACAGCGATGACCTATGCAATAGTATGACTCATTAATTAAGTGCAAATTAATACATATGTCAAGCCTTGGTGATATATGTGCCTGAAACTTCATCGAATAGGATAGGACTCAATCTAAAGCTAACAACTTTAAAACAAATCCACTAATAGATAATTGTGTGCACGTAGAAAAAGAATATTTTGAATAAATACAACATTGTTTCATTAGTGATATTTTCTACACGGAATAGAATGAATGTTACAAAGGAAAGAAGAGTTTGACTAATTCATAAGTCGATGAGAAGCAAACACATCATAAGTCATACAAGCGGTAGAACAAGGTCATCAACAACAATGTATTTCATTCATTTACATTGACAATAACATCTATAAGTCTATTAGGTTGATATTCATGTCTAACACAAATCTATCCATTGTTACATTGGTCAATCTATAAGGTGATACAACTATTAAACAACGGTGATTTTGTTTCAAATGACGAAAAGAAAATGATGTAACTACAGTACATACCGTCGATTGTAAAGGATCATGAAAAGAAAAAAAACAATCAGTCTTATACTACTAATTAGTAAACAGAATAATAGTGTATAAGTGATTCTTTTGTATTTCTAAATGAAGAAAAAGAAGAAGAAAGTAGTAAGAATTCTGTTGTTATACTTTTTGTCAATTAGATTCCTAACTATTATTAGCTTTTATATCAAAGGATTATAAACATTCATTACTAATAATTGAAAAAGAAAACTATAAAGTAGGACAAATAATTTTCACTATCATAAAATGTAAAAGAATTATTCACATACTTTTACTTACTTATAAGTAGTATAAAACAACAATCAACATTTGGTGCTATTTCACGAGAGAACGTACATACATGGATAAGAATAAATTCATTGATGTATAATTATTGCTCTTCTCGTCTTCTCCTTCATAAAAAGATGAAATGACAATAAGAAAACAGTGTAAAAATTGGTGATCCATTTCACTGATACTCATCATATTAATTGTGCTTGCAGAAATGAGACCAGTAATACAAATCACTATAACTTACACAATAAACATTCAGATAGAAATGATAAATAAATAATGATGTATGTATGTGTGTGTGTGTGTAATTGGAAACAATATTTTCTTCACCATCAAAATATCAGAATATGCAAAGTAGTTGTTTCAATGTGTATACTTAGAATTACAATGGAGAAGATTTCAGGAACAGAAAAGGAGACGGAAAGAGAATTGATAAGGGCATTTTCATTGTATACATATATGACGAACACTTGCATAGCAACAATAATAATAATAATAAGCAATGCATGTATACATAACAAAAAAAACATTCTGTTATATGAAGGAGAGGTGTAGTATTTGTAGATACTCGATTTATTCCTGTTGTATCCCTGTTAAAGTAAACAGAAAAACAAAAAAAGACAATTAGTCGAACGTGTGGGCATAAATATTTACAACTTTAAATGCATCACCAAGGAAATATATTTCCATTTTGTTCTGATCAGTTTCTGTTGCTATAGATGTGTTGAGTCGATACAGAGTTAAATTTCAAGTTTGATAGTCCCTGGTAAGTGGGATCCAGGATTTAAGTTCTATTTTATTTAAGGTACTCTAGTATTACTATTCACAAAGAGACTTGAACTCAGTTTATTTGTGTCATGTGTAGCTGTTTCAACTCAGTAGACCAGTTGATAACGTGGTGGTTATTGACATTGAGTTTGATAATTGTTATGAACATCAATTATGGGATGTGGCGGGTATAAACTATTGATAAACTCTAAATAAAACGGAAGGTATGTTCTAAACTCCACTTGTTAGTCACAGTCCAATTTTAATCCAACTTAAAAGAATGAAAAGCATTCTGTTTTGCTAATTATTTTATTTATTCAGTTAGTAAAATGATGTTGATTTCAATCTTAACTACTGCTCAGTTTAACATGATACTGAAGAGGATTAATTAGCAGTGAGTAGTTGATTACGAATAACGGAATAAGCATGTGAAGCAACCTGATTGCACATTCTATGTATTAATCTGCCCAACTCTATAGTCACATTAATAAAACCATATTCTATAAAGTGTGATTCGAACAGAAAGATAAGTTTACCTGGTTAGAGTATCACTACTTAGTGTGTCTTTAACACAAGATTACTTAAGTTAAGTAGCTTATCAATATTGAACATAGTCTAAATCTACATATTGTACACGTTTTGAGTTTATGAATAAATAAAAAACGATATAAAATTAAAAAATATAGTATATGACATCCTACTTCCAGCGATAAAGCATGAATAGCCACATCGTCATACAATACTCTCAACTACTAACTACGTGAACTAAAATCAGATAATTTGCATCATACAACAAGGCTCATATCAACAGCCGATAACTTGATGAAATGACACCACGTTCTAGTCTCCATTGTTCTCACGAAATGTTTGATATTCATTATTTTTGATGAAGAGCTTGGTATTAAGTTTCCAGTCTCAAATTAATTGGTTAGTTGTCTCATTGTTGACATTCAGAATTACTATGCATCAAGATTTTTTGATATTGCAGTGACTAGTCATAATAATTTCATTCAATACTATATCCCTTTAACATTCATTCAAACTGTAATTAAACTAAAAGAGTTATATGAGAGTTCTGATTAGTGAATCTTCGATACTAGTCAGTTTAACAACTGGTTGCGGCTTTTGCATGAACAGTAATCAGTTAGTTTGTATCTTACAACATAGCTCATATCAACAGTCGATAACTTGATGGAGTGACACCACGTTCTACTTTGGCCACTCTTAGTTTCCATCCTCCCTAATCCTACAAAGGCTAACCTCTGACTTAGAGGTAGACGATTGTTGGGCATATGTAACACATCCTAACCATCCCACTCAACGAATATTCGACCACTCACCAACCGATTTACTATCTTTATCTAGTATTCCACAATTTCTCACAATTGATTACTCACTAGATCAATGATGTGCTAAGGCGAGGCTTCGTATACGCCGATGATTAGTAATGAACAACATAGGGCCATCTTATTTTATAGTCCATGTTTCATAGTCATTAGTTAATATGGAGCAGACTGATGTGTACTAGTGCTTTATTCGGTAATCGAGTGACTCAAATATTTCACAACTGATAAGTTACCAAGAACACAACGAACTTCGCGAATATGTGTCGAGATTTTGTGAGACATCAACCCACTGGGACTAATGTGACCTTCTTTGATACATCTACTAGTCAACGCACGCAAGTTAGTGAAATTAATAGTAAAATATAATTAGTTAAGCCAAACGGAATAAAAAAAACATATAAAAAATGATAATCCAACTTGAAATCTAAGAAAATATAACGAGTGGATGTAATTAAATTACTTGATCGATTCTCAGACATGATACCTACCTAACGTCTCCAATCAGTGATCACGATTATCTCATACCCTATAAACCAGGGAGTCTATGCATTTACAATAAATTTAAGTCATACTTAATGTCTGAGGGAAAACATAACTATTTTGCAGTGAAGTCGAAACAACTGGTTTTAAACTGATGCCCCTAATAAATTTTGCCTGTTTATTTATTCAGCTAACACTAAATGTTTTCAAACTCTTTATAAATTGATCTAGTAAAGCTCTCATAGGCAATGATAGATATAAACTGACAAAAAATCAGCAATCTCTTTTAAACAAGATACCTGAATTCCAGTTTTTATTAGGATTAACTACATTGTTCATTGCAAAACAAGAGTCTGTAAAATTTGGACCAATAACAGGATTGTAATACACAGATTCATTGGTATGCAACCCACCACCAGAAACATTTGTCATCGACTCGATAACAGGAGTAGCTGAAGGAATGTTTACTGATCTAAGCATAGTCGATGCAATGTGAGAAGGATTCGACGATGTCATAAATCGACTGAATTCTAATGAAGGTTGGTTATTAACTGGTTGAGGAGATAATTGCATAGAATGTGACTGATTTTGAACTAAACTATCGTTAGCAACTGCCACAGGGATTGCTTGCACAACATTTGGTATTGAACCAGTGGCTAAAAATCCAGCCGTTTGATTCATTGTATAAACAGAATTATTTCGATAATTTATTTGTCCGTTATTATTATTATTGCTATTATTGAGTACTCCACCACCGACAACTGCAGCTGGAGCCAATGATAGATGATTACCATTATTGACGACAGTTTGTGATTGTATCTCCATTTGTTGCTGCTGAGCACAAAGATTAGCATAATATGTTTCTGTCGGTGAGCGGACATGTGAACCAGGAGGTGGAGCTGGAGGATAACCATTATATCGAAAGTGTGGGTTTTTCAAATCCAAACTATTGACAATCTATGATGAAGAAAGAGAAAATAACAATAACACAAAACACTCGTAGGCAGCCTGGAACTTGACATATATGTGTATCAGTTCAAAGCACTTATGTCTAGTACTCCATAGCAAACCTCACTATTGCATGCTCGCTAGCCCCATGATATGCGAGCAGGGCTTCGCAGACATCGATGAACAAGGATCTACAGTATACATATATCCCTTAGTTATTTGCCGACGTTTCAGTCATTGATTTGTGATGAAAAGATTAACGTATAGTATACTTGTCCTTTGTTTGGCAGCCAGATGTCTCACATATCCCACAAGTGACGGAGTTGGCAAGAGGTCAAACGAGCCTTCGCATTTCGTATCGGGATTTTGCCAAACGCCAACCTACTAGGACTGGTTGGAAACACCTCTGAGATAAGTGAAGTGCTCAATGAATTCAACTACATCAGTCGCAATGATCAATCTAGGCGACGACGAAGCAGATCAGAGGTGAAATATCCTTTTGCATTTGAACGGAGGGAAAAAAATCCCAAAATGGAAAAAATATTTGTATTGTATTCGCACAAGAAAGAACTGATTTCATACTTGTGGAATGACGAAAAAATTCACTTCTAGATGAAGTAGGTGTTGATGATATTATCCAGATCTGTTATGTTGGGTGATTCAAGAAGAATAAGTAATTTTTAGAACTACGTTTCAGAAGACTACTTCAATTGCTTTAGTTGCATTGAAGGCAAACATTTCATTTTTGTCATTATTATGTCCGTTGTGCCCTATCCTCCCGTTTAGCACATTAACCGTTAGTATATCATTTCCCATTTATGAACTACAGTTAATTGATTGTGTACACGTTACCTCAATTCACTATTACTGTCTTTCTTGTTTTGTACGAATGTTACTTCCCTAATTATCTGGCTGTGTGCTCTGGTGTGAGTATATATAAAGGGATGCTTGAAATATAATATGATTTGTATAGTTGACTCATCGATGTGTTCTTTCTATTTCCAGACTGGAATTACATGGGCATAGAGAGACTAGATACTCATTAGCGTTTGTTGCTGTAACTTCATGTGCACAAGGTTACGTCAAGTAATTGGTCGTACACGCCAGTTTACAACAGTCTTTGTCGTCATAATAAGAACAATGATGAAAGCTCTGTAATGAAACCATCTAGTTCAGAGAACTCAACAACATTAAAGCTGTCCACTTGATCTGCAAATCTTTTCCATTATTTGAATTACATTTGTGATTGTGTATTACAAAACAGAATGTGAATAACATTTTATATAATAAAAATACATTGATATATTACCTTTGTTTCGCTACCAGGTACTATGAGTTCAATTTGTACATCATAGGATTGGCGAGAATTAGCACGCATAAGAACACGCCCATTAAGTGATTGACCTTCTTGAACAAATAATGGTGTGCCCAAAAGACAACGCACCTGAATGAATGATGTAAACAGATTAACATAATGGAGTTTTTTTCAGATTGAAATATTAATGCGACAAAAAAGTATCGTTAGCTAAGGTACATTATAATTCCAGGAAGTGTCAAGTGAAAATTGACTAAAAGATATGAAAGAACAAATGGTACGCGTTGGTTACCGTAATTTCCCAGTGTACGAAGTGAACTATTATAAATATAATGCAATTAATTGTATAATTAATAACTGATAATCTGGATTGGGTTAATTGTTAAAGCATCTCCAATGCCACGTACACTAATTCGTGTACTTGCCTTCGAGTAGTACTAAATGTAAAAGCTAGGAATACTAGTCAGCTGTCCACATATAAATGTAGCGAACTCATTCTAGTTACTAGAGCATCACGATATTGGATGCTATAGGCGATGAAATTATAATCGTCATAAGTAGTACTTATGTTTTCAATTTATAACCATCTCCAAAATCTTAAATACCGTTCCTTATAGAGCTTTACGATAAAGATTTTCTTGTTTATTCAATTTTATTCTTACTACGGACGATATTTTAATAGTGATACATTGCTCTACTGGCCATCCTAAATTACAGCATGGTGAAGGCAGACAAACTGAAAAGTGGCATCAATCGATAAAGTCGTTGGTGTGAGCCATGTTGGTAGAAGCGGAGTACGTGATTGAAGTTCATGTGATCAGTAGTTGGGGAAATTAGGCAGCGATATGGTTGAGAAGCGGTCACAGTAACGTATGTATATTCACTCCATCTTATTTCAAATTTTGAGTTCTATTATTATTTTATGCATACATTCTCATTCATTCTTCTTGATACAACTATGTTCTGAAATTATATGTGTTAATTTAATATTGTTGCGCTAATGTTAAAATAATGCCGATTAATATATATATATATATATATATATATATTCGTTAGAAATTGTCAAACTATATTTGTTTTACCTGATACCAATGCGTAAGTGGCTCGGTTGGTGCGGTTGACAGCCAGACATCTCGCTGGGAACCAAAAAATCCGACATCAAACCAAAATGCAAGGCCATGAATCTGAAATTAAAAACACAGAAAATAAGAATTAATAGTAATACAGTAAGTCATATTCTAGTAAACCATAGTTGAATAGATGAGAAGATGATTATGACAATTTATACTTTTTTGAAAAATAGCCAATTTCAATCAACAGACTACGATGAGAAGTAGTTTTTGGAAGTTTTGTGTTCTCTCACCACGACTGTCTAAACGACAGCACATATTTCGAAAAGAAGCTATAGAAATTTACAACTAACAGCTTGTTCGGTTGACCTGAAGTTGGATTGTTAATTGTTCACAACTGACTTAATATTTTTTGTATATTTGTTTAAATTATATTCCCTTAGATCTGAACTCTGATTATGTAGTTGTTTATCCTCTTTCTTATTGAATGAGTTGGTTCCTAAACTTATATCGCCTGTTATGTTTCTAAATAGTGTCTTTTGTGCTTCGATTGTTTTATATTTTGAAGACTAAACCATCCAGCTCAAAGAACACAACACCTTCAAAATCCTCCTATGAGTTAAAACCAGTCTACTATATCATCTCGGAGTATATACTTCAAAGGTAATCTGTAACAAGTGTTCGCTTATTAATACAATATGTACATGTAAAAGTGAGTCATATCCTCTATTATATGCACTGGTGAAAATATTTATGTAATATAGTTTAAATAAATTCATAATACAAGGAACGGCTATGTCCAATCAGTCATGAACAACGTAGAACCTGGTAGATATACTCATAGGTCCCGGTTGTCACACCACATTATCAAGACGAAATTAAATCCGGCTACAGCTATTATCATGTCGTGATACTTGTGCTTACTTATCATAATGAACTCAATGGACTATACTGGATGGAATCATCGTTCTTGTAGGTCCCACTATCCCAGGCATTTCGGTATGATAAAAGAAAAAGTAACGAACGTAAAGTTCGAGAGCAAAGCTGTTATGGAATATGAAATATTTCCTTCCGACAGCCAGCATCTCTAAAGACTTTGTTGTCTAGCTAGAAAAGATAGATCCTAAAAATAGCGCACTTCACCATGTCTAATGGATTCTCGTTATTGGTGGTATGCTATGGAAAATGCAGAACGAAGACAACACAAAATACTCGCAAAAGGCCGAGTAACCGACCTATAGATCGATAAAACCCCTACTAATCCAATTTTTTCTCAGGTACCTTAAAAAGTATCCTCCCAAGATGTGAGAAACCAGGAAGTGATAACTTCTAAGGCACCTCTAACAGTACTCCTTGCTCTCTTGCTCTTCATTATTATTTTATTTCTAGCCACACCAAACTGCGTTCAACATGAAAGTGCAACATCGTCGAAGCATTACAATGACTTTCAGATTGCTATCTTTCATTAATGAACGACTATATAAACGAGATTGATAGGACAAAGAATAAAATACCTAAGACTGATTTATTTTACAAGAGATATCTCAAAAGAATCCAAGCATTCATAGACATCTAATTAGTCAAATAAACAAGATTGAAACGAGCTTACTGTAGAACAGGTAGTAATTTGATAATGCAAAGGAATATCGATTGCGCTTAGTTCCGATTCGGAGACGGTGCGGAAATCCACCTTGTGTATACATGGTAGTGCTGGACATATGCCAATGTCGAATGTATCGACTATAGGTTGGTTGAAGTATTCAGTAACGGCAGCACTACGTAGAGCTGTCAAATCCATACCGTGGAAACTCTAGTTGAAATATAAACATTTACGAATGAAAGCTGATGACAATGTTAACAATTAAAGCAATCAAATAATACACATAGAAAAAGGACAAAACTGAAAATACATTTCTCGGATTTTTAATAAATATGGTTGCAAATACAATGAATTAAGAGACAATCAGTTAGCCACGTGGCACACATGTCCACTGATCCAAGTTACCACATCAAATCAGCACACTAATATGAATGCTACGGTAGTAGTAATATCAATGACAGTAAAACAGACTAAACAAAGCGAATATGAGTCCAGAAATGATTAATTCAAGGATCAACAGAGAGACAAAGAGTGTATACGCATCTACACCATGGCAACTGATTATAAGCCATACCACACATGTTCCAACTAATGATTAAGAAAATTACGCGGACTCCCCACCCCCATCTAGGCGATCTAAGGCTATTAAAATGGTTCAGACTAACAATCAACGTCTACAAGTAATGGTGTTAAGTTGTGATCTAGCCGCCCCTGAATTTTCTTAACTTGTACGTTAGTCGACATTGCACTGAATCAAAATAAATTTTCGATAACAATTGTTAAGATGATGAATCAGCATTAATAAGCATACCTACAAAGATTTAATGTATATTTCCATTTAACACAGAGTAGGAAAAATTGTACTAACAAAGAAATATATTCATGACAGCACATGTTAGTTTGATTGGCTTTGTGTTACACTGTGTATTAAGCTAACAAGGTACGGATTTACGAACTTCGCTTCGAGTCATTTTGAATGTGAGGGCTAATGATACAGTGAGAAGACGACTTGGACAAGCAACGGTTTATTTGGTGAAGACAGGGAACTTCATAAACATTATATACATTACTTTTAATCATCAATTTGCACATCCTTCACGTCCCTCGATCCGAGTCGGTTGTAGGCTTGCTTTCCTTGGTTATCCTCAATTTTCCTATGTATTCTAATCAAGCTTTGCTCCTGGTCACTTCGTAACTCACTTCATATGTTGTTTACTGATTCTTTCCATTTTGAAGCGACGTTCCTCTACCTACTACTTATGGACGACTTTATTAGTATCCACCACAATACTACATGGATGCACAAGTCGAAATGAATGGAATTGAACCTGCAACCTACTGGTCAAAGGTTGTATACCCTAAAAAATAAGGCTCTTCCAGTTACTACTACCACTATTACATAAATGAAATTTGTTCAATAAAACCAGTGCAAACGTAAATTATAACCTCTAACAACAGACAAATTACAATCATTTTAATCAAACTCTTTCTTCTATTCCTAATATTTATCCTACACCTGTCTTCAACTTCTTCCTGTGCCATCAGTTCCAACAACTCTGGCTCATGAAATAACGTCCACAGTCTACTGAGACCAAGCTCTAAACTTCACATCGGTGCACTCAATGTACGAACCATGTGTCAAGTAGGACAGTAAGCCTCCCTAGCTAAAACATTAGAATCCCGCCACATCGATGTATGTTGTGTCTCCGAAACACGCACATATAATCCCAGAGTGGTCATTCACTTGACCTTACCTAGTCAGAGTGAAGAACCTTCGCGATACACTCTTCATCTATCTGGCAACTCAACAGCAGCTTTTCGTGGGCTAGCCGGTGTAGGTATTGCGTTAAATATGAGATCAGAACAGGCACTTTTTGAATGGATTCCTATCGACAGTCGCCTATGTACCGTCCGGTTAAATGGTTCAGTAAGAACTCAGAAAGACAGGGACACGCGCCGTTGTCTTTTTGTTGTTTTCGCCTACGCTCCCACTGACTGCAGCCCGAATAAAGCGAAGAATGAATTTTACAGAAAACTTTCTGAACTTCTTCATGTGGTTAAACACTCAGATTTGGTACTTATTGCTGGTGATTTCAAAGCCCAAACACGCAGCTTGAATCAGTCTGGAGGATATTTAGGTAGATGCTTTGGTGTTCCAGCTCAAAGAACGGATAACGGGAAACGTCTGCTGCAACTATTCGCAGACAATCGTTTATTTCTAGCAAACACGAACTTTAAGCATAAGGAGCGACATCGTCTAACATGACCACCTCCTGACCCAACTCAACGGTGGACTCAAATAGACCATATCGTCATAAGTTACCGTTGGAAGGGCTCGATAGAAGATTGCCAATCTTTCTGGAATACATGTTTAGATTCTGATAATGCTCTAGTACTAGCACGCATTTGCTTGCATCTTACTAGGCGAAGGAAAACTACTACAGGAAAACCCATTAGAATTCAGTTCATCAACAAACAGCCGAGATTAAATTCCAGGAACAACTGAAGAAACCCTTAGGCAATTATAAAGATGCGAATCAACTAGGTACTGCTTGGCAAGGTGTCCACACAGCTGTGGCATCCACAGTGACATTTATCAAGGACTTAAATCAACATATCACGAAAAATTAATGGATCTCGATGGCTTTTGTTAAATTGATGGGCTCTCATAAACTTAAACTATCAGGCTCGTGTTTGCTGGGACAACCGAGTAAGCAATGCATGGATTAGGAATAGAGTACTAGGTAAATACGGTAAGCCTATTGATGAAGTAGTGAATCTTCACCGGCTGAGGTGGTTAGGACATGTGTTGCGTATGCCTGACCACCGTCTACCTCGACGAGCTATGTTGTCTGGTGTGGGAGTAGGCTGGAAGAAAGCTAGGGGTGGTCAAACGAAAACATGGCACCAATCCATGAAGTCATTGACAATTGGGCTGAGCCATGTTAATAGATGTAGACTACCTGGTTGGGGCCCACACGATGATCATAACAAATGGTTAGAGACTTTAGGTGATATTGCTCAAAATCGATTGCAATGGCGCAGGTGCATCCACTCCTTATCTTCCTCCAAATTCTAATTTCTGAGCTTATTATAATTTTATAAAAGGTGGACCATACGACCCCCTTTCGATGGGGCTCGAAAACTAGACACAGAATTTGATGTCGTTAGAAAAAGTCTACGTGAAAATGGGTACTCATGTTATTAAATAAGTAGTCCAGACCACTAGATAAATGTGTCACATAAGACACAGTTGGAAAGCTTGTTTCACAGCCTCGTCATCAAACCTGATTAGAATATGAGACCCATTAACCACAGAATAGCTCTAACAATGAAGTTTATTTATCCAGCGGCAAAGCTTGTAACCTCAAATGAAACGAACTTCACTTTAAATTAAGCGAAATTGAAAGTCCTCTTTCCTACACACCTTTAACTGGGTACATGTATTTCACATGTATTTTTCTAAGTACATACATTGGGATAACAGAGTGAAAAGTACACATATGTATCTGCAAGCAAATTCCAAAAAATCGGGATTAAAAGACAGCACAGCTTTGAATAGTGCAGTATCTTGACACCGAACTGACAGTAGTTACAAATCCATCTTGATTCGCTAAAGCAGTCGCAGTCAAAATACTCAAAAAAGACAGTTTTTTAATTTATCACTACCATGGCAAATATCTAGTCGTTGATGATACTATAAACCGGATTGATTAGTCATACAACTCAAAAGAGTCATGTTAATTAAAACATTCGCTCGTTGATATTCTTTAATGCTGCGTAAATTAGCTAAATAGAAATAAACTTAGTATAAGTAAGTGCAGGTGACTAAATGAGCATGATAACAACCAGTCGGAGGTATTAGAAAGATCAACCCTATAAAGTAGCGCATCCTTGTAGTCAAAAATGTCAATCCGCTGCACAACTCCAATATATTTCTCTTATTTTTAATATTAACTTTTCCATAATCAGTTGTTTTTTGACTACTAATAACTGTTTGATTTTTTAGCATGCTATGTATGGTTTCTTCAAAAATTACAATAGGAAACTTTCTTTGAGTTCAATGTAAGGTTAAGAATGTCAGGTATGCAGCCAAGGAAACTTTCTACGAGAAAGAATGCTCAAGATAACTGGAGAGTAACAATAAGCACGAAGCATAAATGCAACCACTTTTAAAGATGATGTTTTTAAAATGTTGTTGATGTAAGCTTTAAGGAAATGAATGAAAATAGTCACAAACTAATAAACTAACCTGCTGATACCAAAAGTTAGCCTTCCCATACTGTTCAGCAAAGAGTGCTTCATCACTGAATGGTACAATGTACAAATTCGCTACAGACGGGAACATTATACCAGGACAGGGTAACGATTTGTTAGATAATTTTGTCGAGCCGTCTTGTACCAGATCCTCGATATCAATATCCTCACAGTCAAAATTATCAGTTAATATCTCATCCGATTGTTCAGAATCCGATAATCGCTTCATATTATCTGGTGACTGATCAACTTCATTGAGTCGTTCACGTCCACGTCTGTTCTGCTTCTTTTTTATTGGTTGTCGAAGGTTCGGTGCTAGAAATTTTCTTGCATGAACATAGGATTCTAACATCCGTTCGTTGTATAGCATATAACCCATGGGCTCAGAAATAATGACATCAACTGGTTCGGGCAAAGTGATTTCTTCGATCTTCCCACTAAAAGTAAGGGAGTTTCATTAAGGGCGGAAGTCAATCAGAATCACTGTAGAGCCTGAATTGAATAAACGTTAGATCATTTTCCCATACTACATCAGTAATACAATATTTATTTAAACGTAATAATACTCAGATGTGAACATGATATCAAAAAGAATCTTAGAAAAAATAATTATAGGAATATCAGTTTGACAGAAGCGACAATAGAATTCCGCGAGTTTAATTTTATGCGAATTTTTCCAATTATAAATTTGTATAAAGAATGGTAGCAGAAATAAAATAAAATTTCATCTTCACCTACTATACAGCCTAGAAACGAGTATGTTGGTCATTAATCATAAGACAAGTATGCAGGAAGTCAGTTGCGACCCGAATAGCTCAGTGGTAACGGTTGAAGACTGTGAAAGCGGGTGACCTGGGATCGAACCTACAGAGGAGTAACCGCTTTCTCAAAGATTGCAGGTAGGCCATGCTGACGAGTACCGAATAGAATGAAACTTAAGGGTTTCCTCTCCGATTCCTCAAACGACCTCCTCTCTCAATATAATGCCAGTGATACTAAATTACTTAAACTAGCGGTCAAATCGCAACTCGATTGATAGGATCCAATCAGTACTATAAAGGACTTGATGTGTATTAGATCGGTAACAAAACAGTGACCAAAACGATACAAAAGTAAACATAATTTATATCAGGAGGGTCCTGAAGTAGGATAATGAAAGACCATAATTATGGAATACGTAAAAATAATCTAAACTGCTACTTATTTGTAGTTGAAATATACGAATGTTCTAAAAGTAAAACCTGAAAGGACCATAGATAGGAAAATATTTTATTAAAGACAAACAGAGAATAAACGTCACAGTCATGTAAAACTTAGGAAAAAATTGAATAGATGACTAGAGCTAAGAAAGAAATTTATGAAATTATTAACATCATGGAAGAAGACAGTCACAATAAAAAACTTAAAGAGTCAATAAGATAGGCATGGTTTATAACAGTTGATTGGTATACAAAGTATTGGTTTAAAATGGCTGGTTGCCATTTTTTCTGCAAATTATAGCAAGTCGGGAGTTCTTCACATACTAATTAACTTAAAATATTTCGAAGCTTCAACTTAATGTCGACTAACAAGTAGGTTTATCACAATCGCAGTGTACTTCTCTAGCTGCGAAGTTGGCCACAATCGCAAGAGGTTCTGGGATTTTAGCTAACGAGGCTTGTTGACCGATTTGAAATAATGAGGAAGATTATCACTATCCAATTTCCGTTATTTTTTTGAACATACGTTTGCTTCATTCCTCCTTGCTGAATTCCACTACCGTCTTAATCTTGTAAATTTGATTTCGTCGTGATAACGTGATATGGCAACCTGGACCTATGAACATATCTATCAGGTTCCATGCTGTACATTAATGGCTAGCTGATTGATTCTACTGTTCTTTATCCCTCTAGTATAAGCGATTTATTCCATTAACTGTCGGTAAATGATGTGAGGGATAAAGTAGGATTTGGTATATTAATTCTAGGGGCCAAATAAACAACTTAGTATTACGGAACTAACTAACTCAGTACTAAAGTCGGCGGCTTAAAACGATATCAAACTTTTCTGAAGCACCATACAAAACACGGAAATAACAATCATCCAGTTACCATGTATAAATTGGTAGATTATGGGTTTGAATACCAAACAGAACAAGAAAGAATATTAGCCCAGTTAATCACCAGTCGGTCTAACTAATGATCTGAGCTACACAAGTGGTTACCATGACTTTAATATCAAGGTTCAAGTAAGCAATGGATAAGAACCTAACTAGTTTTAGTGACTTAGAAATACATCCGATATTCTAATCCATAATTAAAATCTTAAAAATGGTACAAAATTGTGTTATAAATACCGAGTCAATTTAAATAAATTGACCGCAACACATCAAAAAATAGTAGCATGCAATCCTTCCTGTCAGCTAACCTGATGACAACAATACGTCCGGCCAATTTATTTGCTTGAACTAAACTATTACAATGAGAAGCCATATTCGACGCCTCGACAGCATAAACTCTCGTTGCACCTGCTTGTATTGCGAAGAAGCTTAAGATTCCTGAACCTGCTCCAACATCCAATACCACTTTCCCACGAAAATCAGCAGATGCATTAGCAAGAATAGCCCTTTGATAAGTTGAAGTACGGATATAGTCCTAAGAAACATGGATAAAGATAGGAATGGTGAAGGTTGAAGATCGGAAATAAACGGCGAAAGGAAATCAGAGGAATATATGAGACTCGAAAATGTGCTCAAATGAGAGTTGCAACATCACACAACTGTCTAAATGTATGTACATTTCGAATAAGTCATTATTACTCTGTCGACGCACATACTTTTCGTTATCGCTAAAACCTCTCACTGAATACATTCCAAAGTCTTAGTCAGTTTAGAGATAAAATATATATTATTATCACTGCTAATGTGAAAATGTACGTAACCTAAGTCTGCTCCGAAGTCATTCGTGTCAAATTCGTCGAATCTTAGCCCAAAATTCCAGATGAACAGATGCTGCATTAATATAGAACACCTAGGTGTCACAGACCATTCTCTGTAAGATTATACCACCAACCAAACATTACTTCCGGAAATGCATATGTGGATTACCAAAACCGTTATTTTTTCAGATTTGATTATTATTCATGACAATTTTAAAATGACTAAAGAATGTGTAGATCCACAACCTAAAACAGATCTTCAAACAAAAACGGTAATTGCAAAAATGCAAAAGGTTTGCTGATAACTGCAATTTTCCAAAAAAAAACATACCTGCATCATATTTTGTTGCTGACTAATGTAGCTGTAAAATTGAAAATACTGAACTGCAGACCAAGAATCAGTACGTTTATCAAAAACTGAAGCGCGGATGTCCTTATTGTTTTCTTCATGTCGTGGCTTCAATTGATCAGCTGAGTTCTGTGAAAATAATACATAAAATAAAAGTACTTACTAAAAAGCCACGAACATCTCCTGGAGAGTCGAATACCAACAAATATGTTGTAAAAACTGCATCGCCGACGCACTTTTTTGTACAGACAGCCACTGTCTTTTGTGAGAAACGATATATGTTGGCCAGAGAAGAAACATGGATTTCCTTAACAATCTCATGATGCCTACTTTTGCAACAATGTAAACACTTCAACACACTTACCGGATGGTAATAACTTTTAGATTCCGTAATTCAACTGTTAGCCCGGTTCCCAAGGTTCGACAAGTGAAGTGAGCTTCATCAAATACGCGAAGTTCAACATTATGATACTCCGCTGACATGCCTCCGCGCCAAACTGAAGTTAACCGGGTGTGAAGTTGAGTTTGCCTTTCAATGTTCAAAAATACTAACAAATGTAAATATGTACTTACTGAAAACCCTTATTTCTAGCCCTTTTAATATAAAAACATTTTTTCCATATTTTCAAGTCAATGTGCTTTGCGCTTAAACTGTATATCGAAAAGATTTATTTGCTAGGCACTCTTTACACAAAAGGTACTTTATTTTCAGATATCGAGCCCTACACTTTGTTTGGCAGAACTAGCGAACTACTTTTTCTTAATATCTGCACCCGCAATGCAAAATTATTTTCTTGATGATGAAGAGTTACAGCATATAATCTATTTCTTCTCAAAACTGAAGTGCAAAACGTAAGTTTAGAGGAGCAGTGACAGAGAAGTAGCTCCTAGAATAATATCCTTCGGCGGCGATCAGTCTTTTTTCATGAATCCCGCAGTAAAGTCCTAGGTCTTCCTTAAATTAAAATGCTTACAGTTTGTAATTTGCAAGGTCATTTGCAAACGTTAGTTTCAGCTGGAAAACTTAATGACGTTATTGTTGTGCTGGACATTCAGCAATGCGTTCTCGGCATTTATAAGTTGTAAGTGAATACCACCTTTCGTGTCATTGTACTTTACCGCTACATTATCTGTTATCCATTTTGCTTTTCTGACAGTTGCAAGTAGATTCTTTTTCAACACCACTTTGAGTTGCATCTTCAGCATTAATCAATCAATCAATGCCTGTTACCCCATGTGGAGCATTGACCACCGACCAATATTCTACAACTAACTCTGTTATAAACGGCTCTTTCTAGCTCTTTTTAGGTGCCATTCTTTCTATTCGTGTCTGTCTTCGATTCCTAAAGCAATGCGTTCATAGGCCTTCCTCTTCTCCTTTGACTGCCAGGATACAATGTTAATGAATGTCTTGTTTGATGGTTTCCTCAATATGTATCCTACCCACTTTCAGAGTCTCCTTCTGATTTCGTCCCTGGCTAAATTTCAGTTGATGTGTTCTCTGATACATAAGGTTGTTTTCGTTGGTATCTGGCCAACGAGTTTGAAGTATCTAACGCAGACAGTTATTCTATAAATACTTGTATTTTCTGAAAGATGCTTCTCGTAGTTCGCCAAGTTTCAACTCTATACAGCAGAACTGTTTTCACATCTGTTTTCCAAATTGTGACTTTAATGTTGACTGACAGTTGGTTTGAGTTCCAGATGTCCTTCAGTTGTAGAAATGTTACCCTTGCCTCTTCTTGCCAATCCGCGCATTCACATCTATATCAGACCCAACTTGTTCATGGATGATGCTGCCACTCAAGTATGTAAATGTTTCTACGTCTTCTCGAATTTTCCCACAAAGTGAAATTTGGTTAATGTTCGTTGTTTTATATCAAAGAATATTGCTTTCCTTTTGTGTATGTTGAGACTTACTGCTTTCAAGTCTGCTTCTACCTTGCCAGTCTACATCTGCATTTGTTTCTGTGTGTGAGATAAAAATCTCTAAGCTGGTTATCTACAAAGTCCGAGTCATCCAGTTACATCAATGTTGTCCACTGTTTCCCGAGATCACCTTAAGATGTTGCAGTCTTCATGATCTAGTCAACCACCAGCGGAAAGAGAGGTAGAAGGACGAGAGTAAGCAGCCTTGTCCGATGCCGGTCTTCACTTCGAATGAATCTGTGAGCTGAGTATTTATATCGTGTATTATTAATTGATTTCTAGTGTGATCTAGATCAGCAAGCTAATCACCGAGACTTAAGAACAAAGAAACGGATGGGTAGAACACTATGAAGAACTCTTGAATAGACCAGCTTCACCGAACCTATCAGACATCGAAGCAGCACCTACAGATCTCCGGTTTGATGGCACTCCGTCTACGATGGAAGAAATCTAGATAGCCGTCAGACGGATCAAAAGTGGGAAAGCAGCAGGACCTGACAATATACCAGCTGAAGCACTCAAGTCAGACATAGACATAACGGCAAGGACGATCCATGTTTTATTCAAGAAAATCTGGGAGGGAGAACAAGTGCCGGCAGACTGGAAAGAAGGGTACCTTATCAAGATACCAAAGAAAGGAGATTTGAGCTAATGTGTGAGCTACAGATGGATCACACTATTGTCAGTACCGGGAAATGTCTTCAACAGAGTGTTACTGAACACAATGAAGTATCCAGTGGATGCTCAACTTTGAGATCAACAGGCTGGTTTTCGTAACGATCGGTCGTGCACAGATCAAATCGCAACACTACGGATCTTCGTTGAACAATCAATTGAATGGAACTCGTCACTGTTCATCGACATCATTGACTATGAGGAGGCTTTGACAGCGTAGACAGGATATCACTATGGAAACTTTTTCGACACTACGGTATACCAGTGAAACTCGTCAACATCATCCAGAATTCTTACGACTGACTATAGTGCAAAATCGTGCATGGAGGACAGCTGACAAATGCATTCCCAGTGACGAACAGAGTCAGACAAGGCTGCCCACTCTCGCCTTTCCTCTTCCTACTAGTGGTCGATTGGATCATGAAGACCTCCACAGCAACCTCAGCATCAGTGGGCTTGAACATACACAAGGGGAAGAGCAATATCCTCAAATTCAACACAGAGAGCACCGACCAAATTGAACTTGATGGTGAAACTCTGGAAGAAGTGGATACTTTCACGTACATGGGAAGCATCATCGATGAACAAGGAGGATCCATTGTAGATCTAAAGACAAGGATTGGCAAAGAAAGGGCAACATTCCCACAGTTGAAGAACATAGAGGATTCCAAACAACTGTCAACCAACCTCAAAGTCACACTCTTCAACTCGAACGTCAAGACAGTTCTTCTCTATGGAGCTGAAATGTGGAGAACTGTTTCAAACATCCTCAGGAGAGTACAGATATTTATAAACAACTGTCTACACAAGATACTGGGTGTCTGCTGGCCGGAAATCATCCGCAACAGCTTACTATAGGAGAGAACATACCAACTTCTAACCGAAGAAGGAATTAGGAAAAGACGTTTGAAATGAATAGGACAAACATTGCGCAAATCATCTGACTGCATCACGAGACAAGCATTAACTTGGAACCCTGTTGGAAAATGAAAAAGAGGCCAAAAAATACACTGCGTCGAGAGCTGGAAGCAGACATTAAAAGGATGAACAGCAACTGGAAAGGATTGGTGAGGACAGAGTTGAATGGAGAATACTGGTAAGCGGCCTATGCTCTTCCGGGAAGGGTGACGGGCGTAAGCAAATAAGATCAGCAACTCAATCCTAAATATATATTCAGCTCTCAAGTATTCTTCTCATCATCTCCGGTTTTGCTTGCTAAATTAACGTGTTATATAATGCATGTACCTTTAAGAATACATTTATATTAAATTTTCCCACCACACATTTAGATAAGTGTGATCTGTATTTTAATTCGAGTTGCCTGTAAGTTGTTTTTTGGTAGAATTAATAATAATAATGGCTTTATTATCAAGTAGCATCTTGTACATGGAAGTGTACCATGTACCATGAATGTACCATGTACGTGTAAAATAATCATGGCTGAAAGGGATGCTTTCAGCTGTCTATGAAATCACTCTACAAAACTGTTTAATTGTGGATGGTAGGCGGTTGTTCTGAAACATGTAGTTTCAAGAAGTTTGATAATAGAGTAGAACGATCCGCATTTAAATTGACATCCAAGGTCCGTCATTATTTTAGACGTACAACCAAAGTTTACTATCCATCGTACGACGAAAGCGCGAGTAATCGTTTCACTAGTGGTGTCTTTCAGTGGAACCACTTCTGGTCAGTGTGTGAATCGCCTAACGCATGTCAAAAGATAATAGAATATGTTCGATTCTGGTAGATATTCTACCAAATCAAGGTGGACGTGGTCGAATCGAGCGTCAGGGGTTGGGAAGGTGCCAAGAATGTATTTACTGCGCTGAATTTCCTCGTTTTTTTGGCAGGCCACACAGGAGAGTATCCATTCCTTGACGTTCTTATTCATCCGTGACTAGTAGAATCTCTGAGTAATTAGCTCAGTCGCAGCACGAACTCCAGAATGAGAGAGGTTGTACAGTGCGTCAAAGATAAATAAATAAATAGCTTTTATCTTCAAGTATCATTTTTTACATGAGAACACTCCAATTTACAAGATGATGCATCTATAATTATTGAGGGCGATTAAACGGGCTGAGCCTGTAGAAGAATCCCAAAGAAAATGTTCTTGCCCTTTCCTTTATAGAAGGATAGAGAAATCTTTAGAAACCCATAGGACATTCACGATACTATAAATACGTTAGTTTTCTATACACAACTGAACCATGTAGTAAAGTGTTTTTTGCCATATTTCCTGCCTTCTCTCTTGTGTTCACATTGAAGTGTAGTTTTATCCTGGGGCCGTATCAAAGCTTAGGAGCTTAATCAAGCGGTCAAGCTAGAAGAGATAATAGTTAACCCCAAGGATTTCGCGGTCAATAAAAGAATCGAAACCACGCGTCACAACAAATTGGCAACAGGAATTTCGGGGAATTAGATTAAAAATTATCATCAATATAACTTTTGAACAACTAGAAGTTTATGTAGAATGGCAAGTAAAGCGGCTCGAACAAACTTGAATAAAAATTATGAAAACACTTATGCGAAAAATGCTTCTGGACATACAAAATTCCGCTTCTAGTGAACTCCAGGTACCACATAACGAATTAGTCATAAATGCCATCCATGGTGCAGCTGATGTTACTTTTGACTCGTGGTTCGAGAAATAAGATTTGTTTTGTATCGATCTCTGTAGACTGAATGATGCTTCAAAGTTGAAGTACTTCTAAGAAAACTTGGAATGATGGAAAAGAGACGCAACAGAAACTTCATTCTCCCAAAGAACCGACGAGAATTTAGTTTGGATAAAACAGTTCAAACCCTCTCTCGAATCTTTGGAGAACAGTCATCTTTATTTAACATCCGTTACAATGCTTGGAGACCACGAAAAAGCCAGGAAATAACTGGGCGAAATATGAGGATATTGTCAATTAAAATGTAAGGGGTTTAAATTGTCTTCCATGACAGAAGACCAGTTCGAATGCCTCGTATTTGTTTGCAGCCCGCATTAACCTGAAAATGCTGACATCCAAATGAGAACCCTGAGTAAACGCGAACACTGTTCCGGCACGAGTCTACGGGAAGCAACCAACGGTTGTTGAAGGTTCGTAACTTTGAAACAAGCTACTTCTTTGGTTGAGAGTGATCGCCGATTTCTTCATGTCAACACAGTAAAGCGAAAAAACTCACAAGGTAGTGGTGCGCAGAATTGTCGTAAAGACAGCGGTAAGCCACCATCTCTATGCTGGTTGTGCAGTGATTGGCATTTCAAAAGGTTCTGTCCATTTGAAAATCATCGGTGTACTACATGTTTTCGAAAAGAGCATAAAGAAAGCCGTTGTAAAACCCGGAAACACCGCAAACTGAAGGTTTGCTCTAAAAGGTTCAAGCCACAAACAATAGCTGTCCATTGAACCGGCTCTCATAATTCCACAAAGTATGTTCCCCTCAAGAGTAATGAGTATGGTGCCGGTCTACAGTTAGATAGAGCTTTCGACATTACTCTTATAAGCAGAAGAGCCTTGAACAAGGTTGGCAGATCACAAATATACCCTACGCAACAAACAGCACGCAGTGCATCTGGAAGTATGTTAAACATTGCTGGTGAGATACAGAGCAAAGTCACAGTCAAGGAAGTAACGTAGAAAGGAGTTATATTCTTGACAGAACGTCCATCATTTGACTTATTTGGATTTGATTGGATAGAGAAGCTGAAGTTAATAGATCGTCCAATGAGTATAATCTGTAATAGTGTCAGCACAATAAAAATAGAAGAGAAAAACCCGAAATAATGAATTACTAAAACGACTTAAGCATCAGATATTCAGGTAACAGCACGCCTCCTCCATAATCTCCTAAACTTGACGATTAACAGGCTTCCTTCTTAAACACTTTTCTACAAGGGATGCTAAACTTACATTTTTAAGATGTATAAGACTTACACTGGAGTACTGCCCATTTATCTTCTCGAGCATGAATAGTATAGATAGGATACGTATAGAAAGTGTACAAAGAAATTATACACGTCGAATTCTGGGAACACATAGTAAAATAAACGACACGACTAGATGCAAAACACTCTCTTTAGAACCACTGTGTCACCACTGACTACGACATAACTTCATATTTTTTATAAAATTATCGACGGAATATCATTCTCGCCCTTCTTTCCTCCATGGAACCAAACGCCTAGATACTATCTTCAAAACTACGAGGCAACATTACTTATCAATCAATATCAAACACAACATTCCTGGGAGTTCTCTATCGTATTCTACAGCAAGCTCTGCCATAAATTACCAAAAAATGTTCGCACTACTAACTCTATCCTAGTGTTCAAACGACTGATCACCTCATATCTAGAATCTTAGCACTAGTACGAATCTTTAACGATTTACCACTTAACGCTGAATCAACCAGTAATGGAGTATTAGGGTTCAAAAACAGCAAACACTACAATCACTTACGTTGTAGTAGAAAAAAAATCGTAGAAAGGAGATTCTAGTTTAAAAGTGATTATTTTGCTACCACTAATTAGATTCGTTTTTTCTTTTTCTATTTTATGTAATCTTCTATGTCACTATCTCCTCAAGTTTGTGATCTGATCTCGTAAGGAATTGTCCTTATTTAAGCAACTTACTTCAAACGGTGGCTAAGAACGTAATTAATGCATCAAAAACTCACAGTTCAAGACCAACCAACATAGATTCGCTCCTTTAACTAAATTTCATTACTCATCTTTATCTCGTTTCTGGATAGTCTCTATGGTTCATTCTGCTTACTCACAGCCATTTCCTGTGATTAGAGCTACACAGACGAGAAGTACGCGGTTGTTTGTTGGAAGTGTCCTACAATACATAACATATCTCAAGTACCCTAGTACTGCGAACTCTGTGCCTTGTTACTGTTGGCTTTATAACTAATTAGTGTTTTCATAAAGCGTGATTTTCATAGCGATAACACTCTATAAGATCCCTATTAAAAACAAACCATATCATTCTGATCATGCCTGTAAACTAGGATGCTCTCATGTACAAAATGCTACTTGAGAATAAACTATTATTGTTACTATAAAATAGTATTCAGTGATGGGCTGGGAGGATGCACTAAGTTTCGAGATACTTTAACCCTTCAACAAGGATCGAAGCCAGTGTTTCGTCCAAAAGGACGTGTACCATATACCGCCATTCCAGTAGTTAGTCAGGAACCTGAACGACGTCAAAAAAATTGATGTTATCGAAACGGTGAACTTTTCAGAATGGGCTGCACCCATAGTGATAGTAAAGAAGACTAATGACAGAGCCAGTCTATGTGCCGATTACTCAGCTGGGTTAAAAGAAGCCCTTGAAACTCATCAGTAACCATTACCTCTACCTGAAGATCTTTTTTCTAAGCTGAATAGAGACAATCTGTTTGCCAAACTGGATTTATCGGAAGCACATTTACAGATTCCTGCTGCAGACAAGTGTAAAGATCTGCTTAACATGAACATTCAGAAGGGCCTATTCCAATATAACCGACTACCTTTCGGAGTCAAGACGGTTTCGTATAATTCTCATTAAGTGATGGATAACATACTACATGATCTTCCTGGTGCTGTAGCATACCCGGATGATATAATTACGGGTGTAGACGGGATGGACTTAGGAAAGAAGCTCGACCGGGTGCTGTCGCAAATAGCCGAAAATGAATCTAAACTCCGCGCTGAAAAATGCAACTTTTGCATGCAAAGAGTACGGTACCTCGTTTTTATAATTGATAAATAGGGGGAAAAGACTAGATCCAGAGAACACTCATGCAGTAAAAACTATTCCGAGATCGACAGATGTTCCAACACTACCATCCTTTTTGGGAGTACTTAGTCATTATGAAGCTTTAACCCCTGACCTTCATCGCGTACGTCCTCCATTAAATAACCTTTTGACAAAGGTTGTTAAGTGGAATTGATCCGAAAGCTGTCAAATAGCTTTTGAGAAGATCAAGAAACTACTAGTCTTTGATCTGTTGTTGACTTATTACGACCCATCCTTAGGCATTGTAGTAGCGTCAGACGCTTAAAACTATGATATTCGAGCGATTATTTCTCTCATCATGCCCGATGGATCAGAGAAGGTAATTTCACATGCAGCTAGGTCTTTAACTATGGCAGAACGTAACCACAGTCAAATCGAGAAGTAAGCATTGTCAATTATCTTTGCTGTAAAAAAGTTTCACAATATGATATTCGGGCGCCAATTCAAGCTTTCAACTGACCACAAGCCGTTGTTAGTGATATTAATGTCAAAGAAACGAGTTCTAATATAAACAGCAAACAGACTGCGACGATGTGAAACCACATTGCGACTTCGAAATTAAGTCTTAAAAGCTAATCTAATTGGAAATCTGTGCGCTTAAAATATGAATTATTATGTAATGCAAAGACTATTATGACTTAGATAACCATAATATAAATTTAACATGTTAACACATATTGCCTTTATCTTATTTTTGTTGACGGGATACAAATATGATACATATATGTATATATATATGAATCTTCTTTATGTGTGTACATGAAGAAAAATTAACTTGCTGAAACACTGTATTCCGAAAATTCACATTGCACTTACCATACTAATGAATAAAGCTACTGTTGTTATTAAATTATTATTAACAAAGACAGTGAGAAAAAACTATGAGTGAATTCGGTCAAACCGGTGGTCATTAGAAATCAAATCAGCTGAAAGTGTTATAATTAACATTGATCATACCGACAATTATGACTATCCGATGAATGAAATATGATCATCAGAAGTAACTGATTTGAAATGATCAAAGGGTTATAATTATCAGTGGCCTCAAATTCATAAGTGAATGTAGCCTAGGTCCTCCAGATTTTATGGGTTATATGAAAAGCATTTCTAGATTTGAATAAATAAAATTTTTCATTACTACATTCCACAAGTTTAAGTTTAAGGCCGTTGCTGCTACCTTGACGTGGTGGTCGGGCTTGCCTATCGTGATGAACCAATCGAGCTATACTGGCTGGAACAATAGTTCCTCAAGGTCCTACCATGCCAGGCAGGTCGGTTGAAGAGCGGTAAGACTAAAAGCAGCAGATCCAAGGTCTGAGGGCGAAGTCGTACTGCCGACTGTACAGAGGTGTGACGGCAGTAAGGTGTTTCCCTCGGACAACCAGCATAACAGCGATGCTGCCTTCCCACAAGGAAGGGTGGGGTTAGAAAAGGTTGGCCCTAAAAATGCACACCTCGCCTTATCCTACGGATTTCCGTCTCCGGCGATAAGGTCTTCAACAAGTACGGAGCTAACACTAAACCTACTCACCAAAAGGTCGTGTGTGACCGGCCTCAAGCAGTTGTCCCTTGGGCACTGCAGTCACGGTTTAATCCAATTTCCTTTTTAGGTACCTCCAGAAGAACCCTTCCACGGTGTGGGCAACCGGGAAGTGATAACTGCCCTCATACCTCTGACAGCACTCAAGACCACCGTGTTCAAAATCATTTACTCTCTTCAATCCCTATCATTGCTCCTACCTTGACTATCAACTCTGAACTTCCTCTTCTAACTTTCTCTTCAAGTGTCACCACGTCCGACGATTCTAGCACTCGAAGTAATGTCCCAGGTCTACTGAAACCCCGCTCCAAACTACACATTGGAGCTTTCAACGTACGCACCCTATGTCAAATCGATCAGCAGGCCTCCTTAGCTATAACCCTGGAATCTCGAAAGATTGATGTGTGCTGTGTCTCCGAAACACGCATACAAGATCCTAGCGTGGTCATTCACTTGACCTCACCTCGCCAAAACAGCGAGGCGACAAGATACACTCTCCGTTTATCTGGTGACTCGATAGCTAGCTCTCGTGGACTGGCGGGTGTGGGCATAGCGCTAAGCATGAGAGCAGAACAAGCACTATTAGAATGGATCCCTGTTAATAGTCGCCTATGTGCTGTTCGACTAAACGGCTCTGTAAGGACTCAGAGGAATAGGGACACTCGTCGTTGTCTTTTCGTCGTTTCCGCCTACGCTCCCACTGACTGCAGCCCAGACGAACTGAAGGATGAATTTTACAGAAACCTTTGTGAACTTCTTCAAAAAGCCAAGCACTCAGACATAGTAGTCGTCGCAGGTGACTTTAATGCCCAAGTAGGTAGTTTAGACCAAACAGAAAGACATTTAGGCGGGTATTTTAGTGTTACAGCTCAGAGAACAGATAATGGTGACCGTCTGCTGCAACTTTGCTCATACAATCGTTTATTCTTAGCGAATACTAATCTTAGGCATAAGGAGAGACATCGCCTAACGTGGCGACCCCCTTCACCAAGACAACGATGGACTCAAATAGACCATATTGCCATCAGTCATCGTTGGAGAGGCTCGATAGAAGATTGCCGCTCGTTCTGGAGTACATGTTTAGACTCTGATCATGCTCTAGTACGAGCATGCATTTGCTTGCACCTCACTGGACGTAGAAAGGCCACATTAGGAAAACCCATTAGAAATAATCTGAGCGACGAGAAGGTCAAAAGTAAATTTCAAGAACAGTTAGGGTCACAATTAGGTAACTCTGGAAACCAGGCTGATCCTGATGTTGCCTGGAATGATCTAAAAACAGATGTAGAAACAGCAGCGTCATCTACTAGTAATTTGAACAGAAGGAGCACGAAAAACCAGTGGATTTCTGCGACATCTATGGCACTGATGAGCTCTCGCCAACTAATCCCGTCAGGCTATGAACACGATGAAAAGCGAAAACAAATCAAGTCTAAATTAAGTAGAAGTTTACGAAACGATCGTGAGCAGTGGTGAGCAACGAAAGCGAAAGAGATGGAAAAGGCAGCGGCTTTAGGCAACACTAGGCAGCTTTATAGACTAATCAGGGAAACCGGAATTAAGAAGTCAAGGATAAGTGAAACTATCTCCTAGAAAGATGATACTGTAATCTGCTCTCAACCCAGACGTTTAGAACGATGGGCCGAACACTTCAAGGAACAGTTTAGCTGGCCTTCAGCTAATCTACAATTACCCAGCATTTCCACTCAAGCTAAATGGAATACTGAAGTAGGCCCCCCGACACTAGCTGAAGTTCAAAAAGCTATATCTAACCTGAAACGAGGAAGAGCAGCTGGTCCAGATGGGCTAACCCCAGAGGTTTTCAAAGATGGTGGTCCAGTCTTGGCGATTAGGTTGACTAGTATTTTAGCTAAAGTCTAGGAACTAGATAAAATTCCATCCGACTGGTCTAAATCACTAATAGTCCCAATATATAAGAAAGGACCAAAATCATCTTGTGATAACCATAGAGGGATTAGTTTGACTAATATAGCATCTAAAATACTAGCCTCAATAATTATCGGACGTTTAACAAAGACTCGTGAACTACAAACACGAGAAAACCAGGCTGGCTTCAGACCTGGTCGTGGTTGCATCGACCACATATTCACCATTCGTCAGGTTTTAGAACACAGGCACGCCTACCGGCGTCCTACAATGGTGGTTTTCCTCGACTTAAAGGCAGCATTCGACTCAGTTGACCGTGAGGTTCTGTGGCAGTGTCTGTCATTAAAAGGTGTACCTCAGAAGTACATAAACCTTGTGAAGGCTCTTTACTCGAACACTACCAGTCGAGTCAGAGCTTATGGCGAACTGTCATCTGACTTTGCGACCTCAAGTGGTGTCCGTCAAGGCTGCCCACTATCTCCGTTTTTGTTTAATTTTATCATAGACGTGTTACTAGAAGTAACGCTTTCTTCGGCTGAATTTTCTGGGATTGATCTCCTTCCAGGAGGTCCACTTATCGACTTAGAATACGCAGACGACATAGTCCTGTTTGGTGAAGACACTGATAAGATGCAGAGTCTTCTGGTCGCACTGAGCAACAATGCCAGGATATTTGGGATGCGTTTCTCCCCCTCTAAGTGTAAATTGTTACTTCAGGACTGGCCTGCGTCAACCCCAGAACTAAGGATAGGGAGTGAAGAAGTTGAATGCGTTGATAACTTCACTTATCTTGGAAGTCTGATCAGCCCTAATGGGTTGGTGTCTGACCAAATTTCTGCACAAATTCGAAAGGCTCGTTTGGCTTTTGCCAACTTACGTCATCTATGGCGTAGGCGTGATATCCGTCTATCAACTAAAGGACGAGTATATTGCACAGCAGTTCGTCCTGTTCTACTTTACGGCTGTGAAACATGGCCATTAAGGGCAAAAGACACTCGTAGGTTACTAACATTTGATCACAGATGTCTTAGAAATATATCTCGTACCTGCTGGGATCTCCGGATAACTAATAATGAGGTTAGACGAATGGTATTAGGGAATAATGGTAAATCTGTTGATGAGGTTATGAAACTTCATCGACTGAGATGGTTGGGGCATGTGTTATGTATGTCCGAACACCGGTTACCACGTCGCTCAATGATGACTAGTATTGGGGTGGGTTGGAAAAGGGTTAGGGTCGGCCAAACCAAAACGTGGCATCAGTCGATGAAGTCACTAACTTCTAGTCTGAGCCACATTGGTAGATGTCGACTACCTGGTTGGGGTCCACGTGACTACCGTACCCAGTGGTTGGAGACTCTTGGTGACATGGCTCAGAATCGATCACAATGGCGTAGGTGTATACATTCTTTGTCTTCACGTACACCTTGAGACTAAAATTACTCTACCTTTCTTTCAACAAGCTAATTTTTTTTTCTCCCTACATATTATATCCTTATATGCAATCTTCCTTTTATATATTACTACCATTAAAGTAACTGATTCTATGAATTCGGTGATCATCTTGCTATGCTGTTGAGGTGTGGCAACTTGGACCGATGCACTTATGTGCCTGGTCCTACGTTGTATCTGTCTGTCTGTCTGACATTCCACAAATGTGGGGTCTCGCTTGGAATACGACGTCCGTGTTTCATATATGAAGGGCACATACTGGGAAATGTTTGGCGCAAAGGTGCAGAAATAGTGAAGCGTTTAAATTAGCATACGAAACCACTGAGGATAGTGGAGATTTGATATGTTCTTAAAGTAAATGTTCAGTCTACTGAATCCGAACGATATACATTAAACGCCATACGTTTCGTTACATAGTTGGCTCACACTGACCAAACACAGTCAATAATCAGAGTGCGCTAGGAGTCAGATCGAAGAGTAAAAGGAACGTTTATTGATGCAACGACAAAGGAAAGTTAGTTCAAAAGTTCAAAGGGTCATAAGGATATACATAGTGTTTAGTTTATGTAGGAATGCAATAACTAAACTTTATCTACTGTATCAACAATAGTTTGATGCTTATGCACAAAAAATAGGTAGTTTGATATTCGTATCTGTTTCGTAAATATATAACATGCGAACAGTAACCAAAAATCTCTAACTTATTTGCTGCATCCTGGTCTAGATTACCTGTTGATCTAGTACTAGCTTACCATAAGCTGAGCGATGATCGTGGCACTAGCTTATCTAAATTTTTTTCTATCATCAAGGACTAATCGTTTTTAAAAACACTCTAAGAATGTCTGAAAACTAAGATTGAATTGTTTTCATTTGGGCTTTTGTTTCTTGTATCGTGTCGTGAATCACTGGAATTCTTTCTGCAAATTCTGTGGATACGTCATAAGCGAGATCGAATTATCAAAGCACGACGATTCGTGAAAATCAACAAAGTTCTTATTATTACACCTAATGACTGAGTTTTTTCTCAGTCATAAAAATTTTAAAATTAGGCATGTATTGGTTAATACGAAGAGAAAGAAAAATAGGAAAATAATATTTGAATATGTTTTTCGCTAATTTCACTTGGACTAGTGTAGTCAAGTAATTGGATAATTACTACAGGACAACTCCAATAATCTCGAACTGAACCGATCGCATCAAGAGGCAGGCACGAAGAAACAGCTAGGATTGTATTGACTAGTCACAACAACATTGGATATATTGAGCTTCGTTGACATGACAGCAAGCAGTGGGAGTTTGAATATGGTAAGCTTGCTAAATTTTGTCAACATGATTATTTTACTATTAGGACAAACCTACAACTATCAAAGAAGCAATCAAGAAATGGGTAAAGTAGAAACTAACGTTCATGATTTGTTTAGGAGGAAAAAACAGGACAGAAAGCATCGGAAGCTACAGAAGTAAAACTTTTAGGCCAATATCCACCAATAGAAAAGATTGATGCCACACTCTCTACCTTGGTTGCATGCGAGTATGAAGTTTGTTATTTTGCAAAACGAATTCAGAAAACTTTCTCTTTCGACCAATTGCATCGAAAAAATTTCGAATCTTAATGGACTAAGTAAAGTTTAACTGGTTAAACATTTTCTTAGAAAACTTGAAAATACTCTCGCTAGGAAGGAACAACATTAAAAATTTAACGGGACTTGAGCCTGTTGGTGATACTCTAGAGCAACTCTGGATTTCCTACAACAACATTGAAAAGTTGAAAGGAATTAACGTGCTGAAAAAGTTAAAAGTGCTCTATATGTCAAATAATTTTGTGAAAGAATGGAGTGAATTTCAAAAGCTAGCAGATCTTCCAGCCCTTGAAGATCTTCTTTTTGTCGGTTGGTGCTCATTTTAATACATTGTAGTCGAATATAACTCAGGCAACCCGTTAGAAGAAAATAGTGGCGATAGCTGGAGAGATGAGGCATGTAAAAGACTTCCAAAACTTAAAAAGCTGGACGGTAAGTCGCACATTCAAGACTTTCCACCAGCATGCGTTTAACTAACGCATTATTTATTTCCTGGTGTATACATATACATTGTTGTACTGATTTGTGGGTGAAGCTGAATCTATTAATCTATATTTAGTTATCAAGTATTTTGTTGGTTGAACATGTCATAGATTGATATTGGTAGGGTACCACTGAAAACCAGGGAACACTGGATAGTTGTTTCTTTCTAGTGTAGAACTTCCCAGCAGTGTGCACCCTAGGGGCTTCAGGCTGGTGAACACCTAACCCTCTGCACCACCGGGTGGGCATCCAATAGTAGAATTTCCACTTCCGTCAGTTTGTGATATACAATCAACTAAAATATCAATCCCCACAAAAAATAGCCATCTCGACTGTACCAAATATTTCTTGAACCTCAAAGAGAAGAACTGGGTAATAGAGGATGTATGTAAAAACTAGTCAGCTAACTGAGCCAACTGATAATTAATGAACATTAGGGTGAGATACTCTTAGTTTAATGTCGATGAAGAATGCCTAAAAGTAATTTGTTATTAAATAATCATAAATTAAGATTTTTATGGTTATCAGTAAAAAGTTTGCTTTCGTTAGCGTAGAGTACGAAACGTCTAAGCGACAGCACTAAAGATTATAAGCTAACAGGGATTGACCAAATTCTCCACTGAAAGCCAACAAAAGAAAAATGTATATCCTTACACTTAACATTTATAAAGTTTATTTATGCGAATGTATGATTTAAATACATTAAATCAATCATACTAGTCAAGATAATTATATCAGTCTATGGAACCATAGACTATTGGCCAAGGCTGTACTATAATGTCTAAATCACCTGTTTAGGGTCTGCATTGGTCTTCAAGTCTCATAGGTCAGATGCGTCTATTCAGTGTATTTTACTAAATTTTAAGTTACAGTATTACTCCATAATTTTTGTCCTATAATTTTGTTTTTTTCAAAGTATATCCTAAATGTTTTTAGTCGTGTTCAATCATTAATATTGAAAGCACTTTGATCATTTTCTATTCTTCTTGTTAATTCAATTATTTTGTATTGACTTGTAGTAGCTTTAGCAAATACGTATTTGTGCTAAGCTACATGTTAGCCAATACTAACAGTCTATCTCATATTCTTATCTCTTTGCCTAAAAATGGATTTCTTCCTCTTTAATTTCGTGTTACAATGGTGGCGATTCTCTTCGTCATTGTCTGACTGAAAGTTAGGTGACCCTGTGTATACTTATTGAAATGCGCCAAAGTGGCAATTGCATAATATTTTCAACCTTAAATATAAACAATACTCACAAATGTGATTTATGTTACGTGATATCGTCTGGTTTATTTTAGTATCCACCATTTTCTTTAATGCAACTTTTAATGCATTTAATTAATCTAAACAAGATGAAACAAGGGCTAGGTAGTTATAAAAGTTTATCCCGCTTGTTTAAATGACTGCAAGTGAAATAATGTATGTTTCTCTTTACTGAATCACTTTATATCTCAAATCTCATCTCTGATCTCTATGCCTTTCCATTAGTACTTACTCTGTTACTACCTTCCACTACTCTGGGATTCGGTCCGACAATTTAATCTCTATCTGCTAATTGAGGCATGGCAACTTGAACTGATGTACGCATGTACAAAGTTCTACGTTGTAACTGACTGACTGACTGATGTGTTGCCCATCTTCCGCTACTCATAAGTAGCTGAGAACTATTAATGACAATTTAACTGCCCTTGTGTTTTTTTTAATACCTTCTACTTTAGGTGTACCAGTACTACGTGATGAAGGAGACGATGAAGGTTAAATGAATATAAATCCATTTTACAAAAGTGAAATAGTTTGAGATCTTTTTTAAAACAAAATACCAATGTGATTAATATAATTAAATAATGTATCGTTATGCAACCTTTTTAACAAAAACCATATGATTTTATAAAAACAGCCTTTCAGTTTGTAAAGTGAACACTTTAAAATTAAGGCAGATTTATTAGTGATAGTGATCACCATAATAATTCAAAAGTGTTCTTTTGTAGTCATTGTAAGTATTATGGTTTATATTTATATTGTGTATGTTTAATTGCTATCTACTTCAGTACGCGATAGTGAGTGGTGTGGAAGTAGGGTAAAGAAAGGTAAGAGTGACTAGATTAAAATTTGTAATCAGTCAAAGAGGTGACTGACAGTTGTATTGAGTCATGATAGTGATTGTATACTACCAAGTTAAGGTCCGTGTTATTATCTTAGACAATCGCCTAAGATGTAAGCTGGTATGGCGCAAAAACAAGCATTTTTCATATGCTGGGCTTTAAAATTAATTATATTTTTTCCAACAATCAGTTTTCGCTTCATGTATCATGTTATCTGTCTAACCTATTCTTTAAGCTATTGATACTTTTGCTACTATGGTATTTATCATAATATGCCAGTGGGGTGCGGCAACCTAGACTAGTGTATATACATTCCAAGTTATCCGTTGTCCACTACTGACTAATTTTCAAAACATGATAAATGATAGTAATAACTCAAATTGTATTCTGGTTGGATAAGTTGTATAGTTTACCTTGCCAACACCCATCCTACATTGACGTTAGAGCTCCAAAGTTTTCCACAACCAAACGTTAAAGACATTGAGTGACATTGCTAAGGACTAGTCAAGGTAATTCAAAGACGTTCAGTCCCCAACTAACACTATATTTTAGTTACACCATTCCTTCATGCATGCACTTTAATTTCGTCTTCTTAAATTATATTCTAGTTAGTGATTATTTCTCATCACTACTGTTATCACAATCACTTTAACTTGCTTATAATTAACCTTAATAGTTTCTTCTTGTTGTATTGGCGTTCTGTAGGAAGTTTGGAAAAACATTTAATTGTATTAGGCCTCACATTAACTATAAATGTGTTATGTCGGACCACTAAAGAAAAGCGAAAAAATTCCAAAACTGTGTTTTAGAGAACTAATTCATTTATTCTGGTCGTGAGTAGTGTAAACATTACATTTTTATTATTGTTACGTTCCCCTTACCCTATCCTCCCGTTTAGCATATTTGTTGTTATTATGTTGTCTCTTATTATGGACTACAGTTAATTAGTTGGGCACAAGTTGTCCCTTTTCACTACCACTATTTCCTTAGCTCTGTGTTAATGTTAGTTTCTTAATTGGTTCGCTATGTGGTCTGATTTTGTGTATCTATAAAGGAATGATTGAAATAGAATTCGATTCTATCTGGTTGATCTATCGGCTTGTATTCTTTTTATTCCGGCTTGGGACTCAGTGGGCATAGGGCAGATGTGCAATTTTCGACTAGGCATACTTAGTTGGCGTTCAATCAACCAACCAAAATTTTCTCGAGTTATAACAGAATGACTCACTAGATAGTTTGTAAAGATAAAAGCATATTAATCTAAGATAAAACAGTTGCCGGTTCCTATGTGATATTCCATTGTTTATTTTACTGATTCTAGTTTATGACAAAAACAACTATTTTAATAGATTGACGTTCATGCACGTATTATAAATTCATAAGCAAAAGGTAAATGTAAATATAACAAACCTAATGGCTCTTTAGTTACTCAACCTAACCATAGTTAACTCTACAAATCACCACTCAGTGTTATATCTTGAGAATATGTACTCAATCACAATATATAGAAAACATCATTCTCTACTGGACCAGTGAGGATAAGCACAAATTTTCCTTGTGAATACTAGTTCCTAAAGTCAGAATGAAGAACACATGACAACTAAGCCAACAACTAAACAGTCAGATTATATTTCATCAACTTATTTTTATACATTAAAAATCTTGACAATGCAGTTCATCAATAGGAGGAATAACATTTAGACAAACAAGGATAATAATGACTAAGAACTGAGAACATAGATACGTAGTTATGTCATTATAGTTTCTGTATAACAAGTGATATAATACAGTTTATTAGTCCAATTAGATATTACGATGATGAAAAAGATGATGACAACAATAGAAATCAAATACTAGATTTACATACACCCGAAATAAATGAAACATTCTTCTACAAGATAGTTCCAAAAGTTAATTACTCTTCTTGAATCATTCAACATAATAAAAAAAAAACTGAAAATAATATTTTTCATGTAAATGTTATTTTATATTTTATGTGGTTAATGATTGAATGGATCCAGTTGAATAAGTGTTCTAATTCTGAACGTATTATATTGAATACTAAAGTTGAACTAGAAAACTGTAGTATATTAGTATAATGATCTTTTAATGAAAGTCTACTGGTAAATCCTCATTATGGATTAAATTCAAGTTTCGTGATGAAACTGTTACGTTTTAGATTGATATATTCAAGTGATTAAAGTTGTAAATAGTTGATAAACAAAGAAAAGTGACCAGATATAACAACTATTGTTCAATATCTAGTACTCTATGAATCTGAAGTGTACGCGGGTATATGACCAAGTTACGCTTGTCGTACAACCAGAGCCACTTCTATCGATTGGACCCACTCTTACGAATGAGAAGGAATCAGAAGGCACTGAAGGATGGAAGAGAAATTATATTTGATTGTATATAGAGCTGTAATGGGATAGCAACGACCAGGCTGGCAAACTAGAGAGAAATGCTACCCACGGTGGTTCGAGTCGTGATCTGGTGGTGATGCGTGACGGCGCGCCTTCAACTAGTTTTGTCCGCTAAAACAAACATGGTCAGCGTCAGTGTCGACAGCCTATGCAACTATTTATTTTGGGGATTATTTACCGCTACAAATCAATCAAATCTCCAAATAAATGCTTAGTATATGATTAAGTAACCGATGGAACTCGTCATTGTACATCTATTTCATTGACTATGAGAAGGTGTTTGACAGCGTAGACAAATGACCTCTATGGAAACTTCTTCGACACTACGGTGTACCAGAGAAACTCGTCAGCATCATCCAGAATTCTTACGACGGACTACAATGCGAAATCGCACATGGAGGACAGCTGACAGATGCATTCCCAGTAAGAACCGGTGTCAGACAGGGCTGTTTGCTCTCACCTTTCCTCTTCCTACTAGTGGTTGATTGGATCATTAAACCTCTACGTCTGAGGGAAAGCACGGAATTCAATGGACAAGTAGGATGCAACTTGATGATCTAGACTTCGCGGATGATCTAGCTCTTTTAACCAATACACAACAACAAATGCAAGTGAAGACAACCAACGTTGCAGCAACCTCAGCATCAATAGGCCTGAACATACATAAGGGAAAGAGCAAGATCCTCAAATTCAACACAGAGAGCACCGACTCAATTGAACCTGATGGTGAATCTCTGGAAGAAGTGGATACCTCTACATACCTGGGGAGCATCATCGATGAACAAGCAGAATCCGATGCAGATGTATGGGCAAGGATCGGCAAAGCAAGGGCAGCATTTCTACAGTTAAAAAATATATGGGAGTCCAAACAACTGTCTACTAACCTCAAAGTCACACTCTTCAATTCGAACGTCAAGACAGTCCTTCTCTATTGAGCTGAAACGTGGAGAACTACTTCAAACATTATCAGGAGGGTACAGGTATTTAATAACAATTGTCTACGCAGAATATTGAATGTCTGTTGGCCGGAAACCATCAGTAACAGCCTACTTTGGAAGACAACAAACCAACTTCTAGCTGAAGAGGAAATCAGGAGACGAAGTTGGAAATGGATAGGACATACATTACGCAAATCATCAGACTGCATCATGAGACAAGCTCTAACTTGGAATCCTGTTGGAAAACGGAAAAGAGGAAGGCCAAAGAACACCCTGCGTCAAGAGCTGGAAGCAGACATTAAAAGGATGAACAGTAACTGGAGACAGTTGGAAAGGATTGCTGAGGACAGGGTTGAATGGAGAATACTGGTGAGTGGCCTATGCTTTTGTGGGAGAGGCAACAGGCGTAAGTAAGAAAGTAAGTAACCGATTAACTGTTATACTGTCCTAGAAGAAGTTAATGTTAAGCTTAAATTATGAATAGTTGAAAAGATACTTTTATCATATTGAAGATGATCATCATCAAGTAGTCTTATATTACTTACTACTGAATATCACAGTGAATTGTCCATTATATCCTATAGTCTTCTATACATTACACAGTAATTTTTAAGGAGTATATTCAACATATACTGACTTTTCAGTAATGAACCCAGACGTATTCTAAATCTAGTAATTACTGAAAATGATACATTAAATAATGACGTTTATATTATCTCATGAATTGACTTCATCTCATTCTTCCTATTGTAATTTCTTATTACAATGAATTGGATTGCATAACTTATTCATAACTTTTCTGTTGGGTAGACCTAGAAAATCCCTTGAAACAAGTTCAAAAAGATGTAGAAATCAATAGAAACATCGTGTTCAATCAGTACAGAAATAGTTTTTTTATCAGATACTTCTAGACAATGAGAAGTCATGTGGTATTTCTCTGATTAGACAGTTATCTTACTACTACTGTGTTTAGTAGGCTACAGAAACCTCTAAAAATCCAAAGGATATTTATGATACTATAAATACCCTAGTTTTCTGTACGTAATTGAACCTTGTAGTAAAGTGTTATGTTGCCGTATTTCCTGCCTTCCATCTCGTGTTCATGTTGAAGTGTAGTTTAAGCCTGGGGGGGGGTCGTATCCGAAGCTTAGGAGGCGAATCAAGCAGTCAACCTAGACGAGATAACAATTAACGAGAGAGATTTCGCGGTAGATTAAACAAAAATCAAAACCACGCGTCATAACATAAACCAATTCGTAATTATGAAAAAAATGTAAAAAAAGAGAGAAAAATAAAAGAAAATAGAAACACATGAGTAAGTAATAGGATGAATTTGTATATTCCCATTGATGTGGGATGAAGGTACATTCAGCCGACGAGTCCCAAATAGAACGAAACGCGCGTCCTGGATTCCACTTGCAAGTCACAATCCAAATTAAACATTAGTAAGTAGTATGATAAAGTAAACATGGTATACACTACAATAAACTTTCAAAAATAGCAATTTGTTTCCTTCAATAAAATATTAAAGTATTAGAAATTGAATTAGAATAAGTTGTATAGTCGATCGTTGTAACTGTTACAAAATAAACATCATGGATTGATTATAGTTGTATAATCAACGGTGGTCAGATGTATAGTCTTGGTACGGGGGGCAACCTAGTAATAAGCATCTAAAATTCTGTCACAGGTTGAAGTTGAGATTTTAATGTTTTACGACGAGCATTTAACATTTAAACCATTGAGTTGTTGTTTATTACGTTGAATTTCTAATTTTAGTTGATTTTCGACATTACGCAACTATCATTGATTGTAATTAGTAGGTAACAGCATCACTTTCAACTAAGTTGAACTTCACCGATCACGGCTTTATTTAGCAGGAATAAGTATCAGGCAATTAAATTGTACTCGTCAAAATACTTAGAGTAGGTAAATTGCAGTTGGTAATCTGGTTTTGCACTAACTTGGAATCCTGTTGGAAAACGGGAAAGAGGAAGGCCAAAGAACACACTGCGTCGAGAACTGGAAGCAGACATAAAAAGGATGAACAGTAACTGGAGACAGCTGGAAAGGATTGCTGAGGACAGAGTTGAATGGAAAATACTGGTGAGCGGCCTATGCTCCTCCGAGAGGGGTAACAGGCGTAAGTAAGTAAGTAATCTGGTTTTAATATGAAAACAAAAAATTTATTTAGTTGATTGAATTAGTCACAGATTGATGTTGGCTGGATATCATTGAAAACCTGAGAGTACTAGATATTTCTTTCGTCCTAGTATAGAGCTCCTCAGCAATAAACACTCTGATTTCACCAGGGAATTGAGCCCAGTGACTTCAAGTTGGTGGACATTTAACCTTCTGTACCACCGGGTCGACTAATATCTAATGATAAAATTTTCATTTACATCAATTTGTGATATAGCTCAGTGAAATTGTTAATAACTACCTAATTCCATAAATGTCTTATCAAAGTGAGAATTTCACTAGTGAATGCCAACCCATTGTTGTTGAGGGTTTAGCGTTCTCCTGGAGATCTGTGTTCGATTCCATGACGAAATTTATAGTACGTACTGATGACAAGTCCCATGCTAGGACTAAATAACTGTCCAGTGCTTCTTGGTTTTTATAGATAACCGACCAACACTAATATGTAACAAATACAAACAACTGAACTAAATGTCACTCTATTTCCTCAAAACCACTTCAATTCTTCTAGAAAAGATAACTATCATAGAACTAACCTCTTCAAATTATAACAACGGATGTATACTACTAACTACATTATTAAGTACCATATGTTGCCAATGAACAAGTTTAAAATTATCTGAGATGTTCAAACATATACAACTCTTCCGTTAAAAACACTATATCAATTTAACTATGTTCTATATCTCCACTCTAAAGGATTTGTTGCTGATATTATCTATTTGATTAGCAGTAAAGACCAGACAAATATAACATTGATCTTTCTGAATAATCAATCAATGTGCATGTCTCAGTCCATCCAACTGGAGTGTACCAGTGTCAAAGTTGTGCAGTATAAATATGAATGAATCCAGTAGACTTAGGTTCAAGGTTTCTTGATGGATACCTCCAACTATCAAAAATGTCGAGATAACTAATTTGGTGGTAATCACAAGTGAAAGACAAGATATTTGTCTAAATGATGTGAGTAAACAATATAGTTTATAGTTGCTTATCTCTCTTAGGAAGACTAATATACAGCTGAAAACAAGTATATGATTCAGTGGAGTGTCCTAATTCTGGTGATTTTATCTCCTCATTGATGTTGTCATGAGAGCTGGCATATTGACAATGAAATACATTCTGTATATGACCAAGTTACGCTTATCATATAACCAGATTAGCCTCTAACTGTTATGCACGCCAGTGAAAAAGAGAAGATCAGAAGACAGTGATCAGTGGAGAGGAATATATATTCGATTGAAGTAAAGTGTAAACAAGATAGCAACGACTCTTAAAGGTAAGCTGCATCTGTTAATAATTTAGTAACTACAATATTTCTACTGCTTAAGTTGTAGGCTTTATAATAAACACAATGATGATTGTTATATTCATTTTCCTTCCTAAGTTACTGTAATTTAACTAATAATCAATCAACCTGTTTTTTACGAATCAACATTTACGAAATCAGATAGTATAGATTATAGAAGAAGATTTTAATGGTCAGTTCTAGATGTAGCATCAGAGTAACATTTATCTCGGCCATCTCATACCTTGACTTCACAATATTAGCCCCCTAAGGTTGCTTAAAACTAGTATTCCTATTTCTATGACTCAATGGGTATTCTTCATTTAACTGACACTATGGCACTCCATTATCTTAATTTTTTCTTTCATAAATCAATAACAACAAATTAAAGGTTATATTGTACATTGATGTTTTGTTTCCATTATACTATTTTCTCTGTAATGAATGGTTTATTTGCAGTGGTTTCATTTTCATTCTGGATGGCTTCAGTGGAACCAACTTCTAAGAAAGAATTTCTCCGCCAAGTCACTAAGTGACTATTCTATCAACCTTTGAATAATTATTGGTCATGGTAGACGGAACAAGATATGAGTCACTTATATTAGAAGTTTAATCCATAAAGTCGTTCAGAATAACTCTGAAAGATTAGCAATTAAACCATTCAGTTCAAACAAAACAGTATAAGTAAAACCATATAATTGAGCTATAAGTCTTCTCCTACCATTAATGTTTTGTTTTAATAAATACATAATTCTATAAAAAAAAATATTAAACATTTCATTGGAAATAACCGGACAACATTATCAGTACCTACTTTAGTTAGAAGTGATCCTTTCTAGATTATTCTACATGCTTTACATCAGTCTCTTATGTCTTAAATTGTTCTATCTGTTATGAGCAACAACATTGTTTGAAGCGATACAGTGTATAATGATAATAAGATTATTACTCTTCACTTTAAGATCTGCCTCAATGCTACCACCAGTAGTTGACCAAAGGCGAAAATGAGTAGAATACAGAATTGATAAACTAATTAACCAATCAGTTAAATACATATTTCAAGCGTTTGCTTTGTATATACATGCAAAATTAGATCACATAGATAACCGATGAACAAAGTAATATCGGTACAAAACAAATGGTGACAATAAAAGGAAAGTGTGTTTGGTAGTCGGGTGAAGGGGGGTAACCTGTACACAAATAATTAGTTATAGTTCATGAAAGTAAAACAACATAGCAACAGTTAATAGATCAATTAGTTGAGAGGTTAGAATTAGGAGAATAAACAAATTCTAAAAATGAAATTAAAATAAGCTTGTATCTTCCCGTTGATTTGTAATCGACTTAAACTGGTCAGCCTCTGTTGCAATATGTCCATCCTGAGCGGATTGCCTTGTCTGGATACAGTGGTGAACGCAGTGGCGTTTGACATGAAGTGGACTGAGTTCGAATCCCAGTGTAAACATCAACAGGTACATCTAGCCGATGAGTCCCAAGTAGAACGAAACGCGGATTAATTGTTTTGTTCAGTTAATCTCTGCTCATAAAATGAATTAACTAACTGGATCTATTTACATGCACAATTTTGACATTTTCTAAATCAACTAAGTATCCGTAATAGTCCTAGTCAATTAATATAAAACAATTTTCGATCCTCAGTAGCCATCGATAAACAAGGAGGTTTTGATGTAGAAGTAAAGGTACGGATTAGTAAGGTAAGTCAAGGCAAGGACAGTATTTCCTACAATTGAAAAATATCTGAAATTCAAAACAAACTGTCAAACAACATCAATGTCACAATTTCCAATATTAATGTCAACACAGTTATTCATATTTTATACACCTGAAACTTGCACAATTACGAAAAGCATCACTCAAATGATACAACTACTTATAAACAGTCGTTCACACAAAATGTTACTTCGAATCCAATCGCCAGATACTATCAACAATAAACTACTGTGGTGGAGTGTAAACAAACCAATATCCAGTTGAGGAGGAAATTAAGGTAAGACACTTGAGGAGGATAGGACACACATTGAGAAAGTCCCCAAACTGCGTCACAAGACAAGCACGGATTTGTAGTTGTCAAATTCAAAAGAGAAAGAGGGAGGCCAAAGAACACATTGCATCGGGAATTGGAGGTAGATATGAAGAGAATTGACAGTACTTGAGAAGATCTGAGAAGGAAAGGCCAAGGCAGAGTTTGCTGTAGAATGCTGGTCGGTGCCCTATACTTCACGTGGGGTAACAGACATTTATTGATTGATCAGTCTCTAGTAATAAAGGTAGTAGGTCTGATAACCTATGTTGACGCTTGTAGTGTTTACTTTAGTGTAGATCCAGCTTCTCTTTGACAGAGTTCACCGATGAAGCTGATACTACCTGTTCGAGTGGCCCATTTAAGTCGTTGATCACTCGAATTTTTACTCTGAATTTCCTGGATCTAATTTTTAAACCCTATACAATTTTGGCATTCATCAACAATTTCATTAGGATATAGGTGCAGCCGGCTGATAAGTCCCAAATAAGATGAAACGTGCTCTCTGGATTCCGTTTACTAGCCACAATCCAACTTAATTCACTATTGAAATTCATGACAAAGTTAGTCAATCAATCCAAATCATATTATACTTTCATAATTCATAATAACAAGTAATTTGTTTGTTACATAATCAATTGCTGGTCACATGATTAACACCTTGTTAATTAGTGTTAACAAAAAAATACCTTTCATAAATAAGAAAAATATAGTTTAGTAGTGTGTAAATATCTTTTATTCCAACCTACTTACCTATTAGGTTACCTACTTATCAAATACAGGATGATTCAAATGTTCACATTCTTTAGAGTAAGAAGCTTATTAGAAAATATGACAGTAGTTTGTTACTTACAATACTATTGAACAACAATAAGTAATAAATAGCTGAATCACTCTAGTGTGAGATTTACACGATCAATTTAAGATTCATACAGAAAGGTGTCTAAACGATATTACTAGTCTTTTGTTCATTGTCGTTTGTTGATACTTTTATCCTGCGAATTGGTCACTTTAAATCATCAGATCTCTTCTTTCAGTTACTGACTCTATATTCATCAACAACAGCAGATCTTATATCTTGCATTAGTATGGAAATTTTTAGTACTGTAGGCCAACGAACTTTATGTTAAGTAACAAATCTGTTATCTATAGATACATGAGTTTAGCATCCGTAGATTCAAAATTCGGGTTTCAGATGTTTGTATTTATTTTTCTTTGGGGGGGGGAGACGGGGGTGAATCATTTATCCCTATCTCTAATGACTATTTTACAACCCACCGATCATAAGTTCTTGTATAAAGTTCAAAATTTCATCTTGGACTCATTCACTAATGAGAATAAGTTTACTATTCGGATGCATGTATACACAGACAAACCCAAACAAATAATCTACCATAAATATTTCCCCTCTATTAATTACTACCGATGAAATAGAACAAACGAAAGCGAATAGTTCAATACCTTACATTAAATCTCATTTATCTCGATAGTTAACAATGGTCTTGAATTCAAAGTTGAATGTTACATAACAGGTTAGTTTGAGGCAATTAACATAAATCCCTGGATACAGGTTTCATGCTATTTGGTATTTGTCAGCGACCAATACCTAGAGTCATTGAGAAGCTGATGCTTCCCGGAGGAAGCAGTCTTAGGTCATTTAGTTTCATAGTGTGAGACTATTAATTTCCGGTTAGCATTAAAATCATTGTAGGAATGTGATATGGTGTAACTTAGACTACTAACCATATTGCAACTTGTTAGATAAAATTAAATGCACACTAAGCAGAACTAGACAAATATGACTATTCATTACTACTCAGTAATAAGTTACTATTAATGTTACAGCTTAAATGCCGGCGATTTTCCTCCCGTAATAATTACTGTCATTTTGACAAATCTTTAATCTAACCACCTATCAAAACTTATTGCATACTGGCTAATCTTGTGACGTAGTTTGAAGTTTATGGATAGACGGTTCAAGCTTGAACATCAGTCCATTTTAATCTGAAAGAATACACTACCGAACAGAGTTAACCATTATATAACCTAGAAGTCAAGGAATTCCTAAAGACTGTCTCCAATTATTTAACACAAAAATAGTACACCATAATATCAAGTCATTTAAACTCATGGTAGTAGTTTGACTCAAAAGAATAGAATATGATCAGCTTTAAGCACTTGACAAAAGTGATTAACTACTGCTTGGTGAATAATTAGTACACATGTATTACTTCTATACTGAATCAGTCATAATCTAAGTAGCTCACTGATAACATCTCTAGTTTTAGTATTGGCGAGGATTTCCAGTGACCCCTCTCAATAAAGGAAATAGATGTGTATGTAGGGACAGGGGTTACTGGGAAAATGTTATAATCAAACGTTGCAATTTAATAACAAGGAAACTATGATTTTCATTCTTCCAGAAAGGGTTACATTTCTAACATCAATTGAACTATGACATTATTTAACCGTCATTTGTTACCACTAGTGGTATTTATCTCACACTGAATATGCATAAATCTTAGTAATTACGGGTTCTTATTGGAATTCATGGAATTATTCCTCAATATCAGTCAGTAGTAAGGACATTATGATTGATGCAGTATCATGTTGTAAGGATTGTTGACAGTGTAATTTTATAACATGGATTGACTCTAGTTAAACACCAATGAAAAACAGGACGGATTGGATAGTTATTTTGTTGTAGAATAAAACTCAGTTATATTCTATTTCCTTATTAACAACCTTAGAAGCTTAGACTATATATTTGTTGAAAACCTAAGAAAATGGAGAATGTAAATCTATCTCTGGTTCACTAACTAGATGTCAGTCATCTGAATGTGTACACTACAGTCATGATGATCAAAAACGTTTACAAGGCACAAAATCGACTGTTTTCAACTTTCTATAATTTTCATATAATCAGTTGTAACCTGTATTATCAAAGGTAATCTTTTAAAGTTGTATTAACTTAATCAATCAATGTCTGTTACCCCACATGAAGTATAGGGTACCGACAAGCATTCTACAACAAACTCTGTCCTGGTCTCTCCTTCTCAGTTCCTCTCAAGTACTGCCAATTCTCTTCATATCTACCTCCAATTCCCGATGTAATGTGTTCTTTGGCCTTCCTCTATCTCTTTTGCATTTGACAACTTCAAGTCAGCGCTTGTCTTGTGACGCAGTTTGGCGACTTTCTCAATGTGTGTCCTATCCTCCTCAAGTGTCTTACCTTAATTTCCTCCTCAACTGGATATTGGTTTGTTTACACTCCACCACAGTAGTTTATTGTTGATAGTATCTGGCGAATGGATTCGAAGTAACATTTTGTGTGAACGACTGTTTATAAGTAGTTGTATCATTTGAGTGATGCTTTTCGTAATTGTGTATGTCTCAGCTGTATAAAATATGAATAACTGTGTTGACATTAATATTGAAAATTGTGACATTGATGTTGTGTGACAGGTTGTTTTGAATTCCAGGTATTTTTCAATTGTAGGAAATACTGTCCTTGCCTTGCCTTGCCTTACATTGCCAATACGTGGCTGCACATCCGACCCTTCTGGTGTAATCTATAATAAGAAACCCATTAATTTTTTGGAAAAGTCATTACATGCAAAGAAAATATAGAATAATTGAAATGAATAGCGTACTTTAGTAATTTCCAAGAGAACAATGAGTTATGTTTTCAATATTCAAATTGAATAGTTAACCTAAGTGATTTGAGTTGGTCTTGTATTGTTTCTTAGTAGGATGAAACAGCTGTCCAGTGCTACCTGGTTTTCACTTCTACCAAATTAACATCAATCTGTGACAAATATAAACTAAAGTTAGTACCAATTTATCTTCGCAAACTACCTTAATTTATTTGTATTAAACAGCTGGCAAGTGACTAACTTCAGGATTTTCGTGAAGTTTTAGTGAGAAATTGTGACTGATGGAGTTTAGACTGGCTGAGAGTAAGATAGTTATCATCAATCGAAATATATGATCGTTTTACTGTATCACAAATTGGTAGAAGCGAGAAATCTACCATCGGATATTGGTTGGCTCAGTGAAGTAGCGGGTTAAACGGTTACCCTGAATCTTTTAGGCCTTGGGCTGGATTCTCTGTTAGATTAGGAAATGGCCACTTCTGAAAAGCCTCAGACAATCATAGAATAACTGTCCTGTGTTTTTAGTAGTACTCAACTAACGTCAGTGTACGATGATCACAATCAATTAAACTTAATTACCAAATATGTAACTAATCTTAGTATGTTTTCATGAAGTTTCTGAAATCACGCATATCCATTTAAGTAACTTTATATAAACAAACCACCAAGATGAAACTACTTGTTGACTTATCCTTGGTTTTATTAGTTAAGAATCTCATTTCCTTTGAGTTAGATTGTGACTAACAAGAGGAATCCAGAACGTATGTTTCGTCGTATTTGAATCTCGTCAGCCGGATATACATGCATTTCAGTATCGACAGTCACTTCAGGACTCAAACTCAATACGGTTTGTGCTATGCAGCACCACAAGGCTACTGAGTTCAGACAATCACACTTATGCAACGGAAAAATTTAAATACATTCTAATTATAATCTCATTTTGTGCAAACAACAACCGATCAAATTCAAGCTTCATTGAATAAGCTACTAGTTACTTGTACAGAAAATCTCATAGCTCACTTCTACTAACAATTTACTCAGACGATATGAAATTAAACTTTTTTAAACAATATTAATGATAATCATAATTTTTGGTTTATTTAATGTCACAGATTGATGTTGGCAGGGTGGGCATTGCTGAGGAGTTCCAAACTAGAACGAAACAGCTGTCCAGTGCTGCTTGATTTTCAATGGTACCCTGCCAACATCAATCTGTGACGCATTCAATCAACCAAAAATATCAAAATCTGCGAAAATAACCATCCCAATTGAACTATAATCATAATCGTTAAAACCTAGACTTAAAAATAATGTGGTTAGTTAAGTGGAGAGGGGAGAAAAGGTATTAAAGGGGTGGAGTAAGAATAAAGAAACAGCAAAAGGTGTAAAAATTATATAAGACGTTTATTAAGTCTTATGAGGTCATGGAAGTGATAGGGGTGTTACACATTTTCTTTTAGACACATAAAATCAGGTTATTAACTCGAATCCTTATGGCTTCAGTGATGTGTAGGAGACGACCAAGAATCCTATCCGAAAACTTTGATGGTTAGCGGTATACTACTCTAAACGCTTTGGTTCTATCTACTGAATTTCAGCTGTCTGTCAACTGCAACAATATAGAACTACTAGGATGAATTTGTATATTCCCATCGATTTATTATAGACTGAAGCTGGTCAGTCTCTGTTGCAATATGTGCATCCTGAGCGGATTGCCTCACTATAGCGATTATTCACAAGTATTAATTAAGCTGAATTGTGACTGGCAAGTACAATTCAGGACAAAATACGTATCCTAGGTTCTACTTGCCAGTCACAATCCAACCTAAATAATATAGAACTACGTAATGATTTCACTGGCCCCTTTCTAAATCACGATGATAGGTACTCATTAATCTGTTGATTTAGTCGTCTGGTTGTACACCCAGTATAAACCTTTCTCCACAGTAGGAGCTGAATTCATAAATCCGCATAGAAATGATAAAACTAGGTAACTTATCCTTCAGTTGAGTAACTATCTTTGCTACCGTAACAATCTTATCAATAACATTGAAACAGAAAGGTATACTGATTAGTTATAATTAAAGTATTTTTAACTAATGACCAAATAGTATCATTTACTTATTATAAGAAAGAATGTACAAAATAGTGTGCTCTCTATTGATAACATTCTATACTAATGATCTAACTTGGCTGAATTACATTTGTCATTAATCAATGAATTCTAAATCTTCATGATAACCACTATTGTATAATGTGTAATATACATTGGTATTAATCTATAATATTTTCTTTGTATACAGATATGAATTATGCCAAGTCTACAAAGGATTATACTATACACAAGAAATGGTATGATTTGTAGAAAAATTCTTTAGATATTCTTGATTCTATTTAATTAACCACGAAAGATACTACACAGATGAATGAATCAATGAACAATTCACTATGAGTAGTGAAAGAGTGTAGTAACAAAAGAAGATATACTAATTAGATAGTGTAAATTAGGTTGAATTAGACAACTAATAAAGATTAGATATCATAGAACAATGCTTTCATGCTAATACTAAACTCGTAAACAGTGTACACCTGATATCTTACTAGAAAGATGAGTTCAGAAAAAATCACCACTAAATTGACATCTGACGGTTAATATATCGGATTTGATGAAGTTATCCACCAGTGATAATGGATTAAGTTTTTCAATTATTTAACGAACTATGAATTCCAGCTTAGTGGTTTAACGGTTAAGCGTTCATCATGAAAGTCCTGGGCTTTATTCCTTAGTAGTATCGTAGACGTATATTGCTAAAAAGTTCCATACTAAGACGAAACGGCTGCCTAATTCTTCCCGATAGTCATTAAATATTTAACCTCGGTCAATTCATCATATTATATTCTAATTTAACAATCTTCACAACACTTAGTTGTAAAAAAATACGTATATTTTAAACTCTATCAGTTACGACTTCTTACTATAACTTCACAAACATCCTGAAATTAGTCACTAGTTGGCTGATTATTGCAAATGAATTGAGGTAGTATTTTAGAAATAAGTCTCTAATCTGGTTGATACTGATAACGGTTTGATACCAGTGAAAACTAGGAAGCACTGAATAGATATCTTGTCCTAGTATGAGATTCCTGAGTAATCCATCCTACTCCCTTGATACCGCCGGAGAATTAGACGCAAATCCTTCAGGTTTCAAGGAAACTATCTGAACTACTGAATCAGCCTATGTTCAATGGTAAAAGCCCACTTTCATCAATTTCTAATATAGCTCAACAATCATAGCGACAATTGGAGTTTTAATATGTCGGGAGTGAAACAGTTATCACCGATTGCAATAAATGGTCATCGTGTTATATAGTAAATTGATGAAAGTGAAAATTTTACAACTAGACGTTAGTGGATAGATAGTTGTTTGTAATAAAACCGGAAAGTTCTGGGTTCGATCCCTCGACGTAATCATTAGATAGGAACCTCTGAGGACTGCAAAACAAGGATGAAAAAGGTGTACAATATTCGCTAATTTTCACTAATACCAAATGAATGTCAATATGTGACGAATACAAACAAGTAAAGTTAATACCAATCTATCTCCAGATAACTATCTCAATTTGTTTGCATTAAACAGATGAGTAGTGATTAACTTCACGATATACCTGTAGGTCTAGTGAGAAGTTTTGACTGATAATATTCAAACTTGTTGGTAGTCAGTTAGTTATCACGAATGGTAGAGTATTTTCTTTTTTGGATCATTAGTGAACATTTGTAACTTGACATTAAGGTTCTTCCATTTTTACTGTCAATGATTAAAGTAAGAACTCATTCTAAACTTTCAAAGAAAAGATTACGAAGAAGTATTAGCTGTATTTTGTGAAATTTTAATTAACATTCATTTCATACCCTCATTTACAGATGAATGGTTTGTAAAAGTAATCTAACGCCATATTAGTATTTATGTATGATATGATGTGAAGTACATCCGAATATGATATATGGAGACAGTACAGCCTTGATTAGAACCAATACTGAAAGACTCAGATACTGAGACCATTACTCTGTGTTTGTATAACTGCCTCCTGTGATTCTTAATCCCCAAGTAGGATAAAAGAACAGACGATAAACGACTGAGCAGTTGGATTACATTTTACTCTTTCGTGTAAATATACACAAAACCTGTCCTCAAAGTGAACGACTAATGAGAATGGGATTTATACAGAAGAAGGACACTGATGACTAAGAACTTCGAGAATAGTTGATGAGTCTACTGGAAAGTTAGGACATTATGGTTGTTATGATAATTACAGTTCATCTGAGATGCAGCTAATAATGTCTTATATAATAGTTAAAATAAGTGAACTTATACCCTGTTGCGTTTCTTGTTAATAACAATCAAGCTTCTCCTATTGCTTAGTATTCTTAGACACTGGACGCTCGAAAAGACCCCCAAATCAGAACACGTTTGAACAGGAACGAATTGTATTCCAAAATAACAAGGACAGACAGAAGTAGGAATTCACAAATAGAGAAACGTTAATATATTTATAGTATTTACATAAGAAGCTTCTAGAGTCTTCTTCAATAATCCACTAGAGCTGATTGGTTTAGAGATAGCCAATCAGCATGCGTCATTACAATCATGCAAAGAACATGCTTTAGTCCAGTCTATATCCCATTAACAAACCCAGATGAACTTTGTTTGTTATTTTGTTGTTAACCAACACTGTTCACAATAACAAACAATAAGATAACAAAATTTGATTTGGACAGAGTTAAGTGGTATATACCGCTGAATTACTTACTAAACGAATGAATCAACATCATTGTAGGTAATTTACTAAAGATCTAGTGACGTCAATAAATAGCTCAGCTGTATCACTTTTCAATCAAGTAATGCAGAAGTCTGCATCATTCACAATCATATATCATATAACATCAGAGTTTCCCCCACAGCATACAAATTCGTTTAATGTACATAACAGAAATGATGATGATGATGATGATGATGATGATGATGATGATGATGATGATGATGATGATGATGATGATGATGATGATGATGATGATGATTCAGAGTATCAACGTTGCCTATTGTGTTCAATTGGAATTAATAACACACTCATCTCTTTCATGGATGAATACAACTTAATGCTAAATTTTATTGATTATCTATACTCGTCACTTTATGAATTCTTTCTAATCATCTCTTATTATTTCAATGTATATCACTCTCAAACTGGCCATATACAACATCCAACCCTTCATTCATTCATTCAAGTACTCTCAATTCACACTACAACATGAATTCACTCGACTAATAAACATTCTATACTTCCTACTACAATTCAATTGCCATTTATCATTGATAATCTTATTCTACACATGAATGATTAAGCTCAAACTAAGAAGTAACCACTTCTTCTTAATAATTCTATCATCAATATCATTCTATCAATACACCCTCTGATCTCTATGCCTTTCCATTAGTACTTACTCTGTTACTACCTTCCCCTACTCTGGGATTTGGTCCGACAATTCAATCTTTATCTGCTAATTGAGGCATGGCAACTTGAACTGATGTACGCATGTACAAAGTTCTACGTTGTAACTGACTGACTATCAATACACCAAGATTTATTCAGTGATATTTTACAATGAATCACATAGTGATAAGTAAACAATAAGAAGTAACTCATGCATTACAAGTCATCTTTATATTGTCATTACTTTAATTAACATTAATGAAGAATGTTCCATATTGAACGTATAATAAGTGGCATCATATAAAGAAGTAGCATCAATACCCAAAGTCATGTATGAATATCAGTAACAGAAAGTAATAACTTGTAAAGTTACTTAATCAAAAATACAATTAGATCAAATAGAATGAATATTGAATAATAATAATAAGAAGTTTACATCAAAGTATTCAAGTTTATCATATCAACAATGTTTGTTATATAACATGATGATTAAAACTTACTTCATTCTATTTATAACTTTGTTTCTGTTTACTAGTACAATTAAATAAATTTAATATAACAGCTTGTACAGCTAACATAACACCAATAGTACATAATGTACGTGAACGTTCATTATCAAAATGATTCATATAAATAAATAATGCTGTAAATATACTACTTGAACCAATAAGTAATATCATTAATTTAATTGTTACAAAAGTAGAATTATAATCTAATGATTCATTACAAATTGTTATAAAATTCAATATAAATGAAAACAATAATAAACCAATACCAATAGAAAACATTATGATTAATAATAATGAAATTGTTCTAAAGTATTCTAAACATGTTGTAAATAATCCACCACAATTCCATTTATTTCCAATTATTGCTATGAGTATACATGTAATACTACATGAATGAAGTAATAAACTAGGTAATTTATACATTTAGAATAATGTAATATATTCTACAGTGTATAACAAAACTAATAATTGTGTTCTACTTTCAATGTTGGTTTTATTGAGAAAAGAAAATCTTTTTTTGTTCTTCTGTTACTATGGTCGAAGGAGGAGGTAGTGGAGACGAGAAGGGGGGGGGTGCGTAACTTATATATAAATGACTTAATCAATAATAGTTTACACTATGATTGGTTATATAACATTGATAATGTTTACTTCTTTGTTTTTTTCTTACTTTTTATTTATTATATTACTGATAGGTTATGCTATTTGAGTAGTTATTTATTGGTTAACAATGTGGATACTTCAAGAGTGATTTTACAAATAGAATTGTAATGCTTTCTATCAATAGTTACTAATATAGAATGTGTATGTTTCTTTCTTTTGACTAATTAACATCAAAATATAGCGCTAACTGTATTGATTTTAAATTTAGTCTTGTATATATAGAGGTCATGATTAGCTTCATTGCAAACCCCAGCCCCTTCCCTTCACCTTTGTAACTCTTACTTATTGTATACTTCTCTGTGGTATGTATGATCATGGTATGATTAAATCCTTTTCCTTGAAACACTTTCTTCCTGACTCCTTGGGAGATTGAACTTGGATAGCTTGTTGAGTTTATTCGTTTCTAAAGATAGCTTTGTGCAATCTGATGTAACAATTAATCAGCTTATGAACATCTCATCATTTGTGTAGGTGGGTGAAATCGAAGTGATATACGCGGGATTATGTGCACCAAGGATATTTAATCATCAGAATCTAATGTAACTACCAATAAAGCATTTCCTGTTCCTACAAATAAACGTTATGCGTAGATTTAGTTGATATACAAATTAATTCCAACATCCAAAAGTGCCTCACTATATAAGAAACGTTGACTGACTATTTAAAAGGAATCTTTGGCGGTTCATTGGTTTATGAGTTTTAGAGGCAATTTACTTGGTATCAGTTTGTTATGAAACCCAATTTTATGATAATTTAAGTTATTTGGTTATATAACGTTCTACCTCACTGAATCTATCACCTACCTTCTTCGCTGTGTAGTATTGGTGCTTCATGTTTCCTACCCTTGTAGCTTTCTCCGTCATCATTGACAGGTCGTCCACATATTTCCGTGTTCCAACCTGATGTTTCGCTTGACTTGCTTGTTGACTTCTGTGTAATTGGCCAGTGCTTTGGCTTTCTCTGTTCTTGTTTAGCTGTTATTACTTGCTATCTTCTTGCTCCTCCTTTCTTGAATCTTGTCCACAGTACCAACAGAAATCCATTCTATATGGTGTGATTTATTACGATCAAAAACCTCCTGACATGTTGAAGTTATTGTTTCCTTAATATCTTTCCAAATGTCTTCCATACTAGTTACACCATTTTTTAGTAGATCGTGGAATGCTTGGAACTAATTAATGAGAATTATTTTGAATTCGTTGCATTTGTATCTCAGAGAAGGGCTGTGTTAAACTTTAGTGATAATGCTGCTCCAGTTATCCAGTGCTCATTCAGCTTTAGTTTCATTTTAGCTACCACCAGACTATGATCCGAAGCTATGTCAGTTCCTCTCCTTGCTCTTACGTCTTCCAATGTCCTTCTAAACTTCTCATTGATGCAGATGTGGTCGATTCGGTTCTCCGTAATGTGGTCTAAAGAAACCCATGTAGTTTTCTGTATACGTTCGTAGAAGAATATGGGGCCACCTATAAACATTTTGTTGAAGGCACATTAGATTGCAAACATCTCACCGTCCTCATTCACTTTTCCCAGTCCATATCGTCCCATGATGTCTTCATATCCGCTGATGTCCATTCAAACCTTGGAGTTGATGTCTCCCATCAGAATGGTCAGGTTCTTGGTTGAGCACGTATCAATGGTTGACTACAGTCATGCATAGAACTCGTCTTTGTGGCTGTCGATGGTGGGTGTATAGCACTGGATGACATTCATTCCAATTCCCTCCTTCTTCATTGTGAAGGATGCTTTCATGATCCTAGGTCCATGAGATTATCATCCCATAAGGACCTTCCATGCTTTTCGGGACAACATTCGCGCTACTCCTAGTGTGTGTGAGGCATTTTATTCTTCGTGACTGGAGAATATAAGCACTTCTCCTGAGAATCATCTCCGTTGTCCAGCTTGTAACCAATCGGTTTCACTTTTTCCTAGTATCTTCAGGTTGCATCTTTTCATTTCTTCAGTTATTTGCATGCTTCTCCCTGTCTCCCACATCGTGCGGACGTTCCATGTACCTATATTAATGGTTTCTCTGGTTGTGAGAAGGTGCATCAGCCTCGTCACTTTAGAAGGAACTCGGCTCTTCGAAATGAAGACTTCCCAACTTTCAGGTTTCTACTGGTTAGCGTTTTTTTCTAGAAAGGTTGTTGTTTTACGGGATGGGGTTGCTAATCTTATGCGCAACCCTCCTTCTTTATCCGGGCTTGGGACCGGCAGCAACCCTAGAGAGGCTTCAGGTGGAGTTATGATTTAATAAAATGTAGATGAATGATTCAGTCGTTTAAATCAAGTCTTAACATACGCTTTTTACACACAATACACCCTCAAAGCAACAAGTGATCTGTTATTATCCCCTGCTCCTATCAGCATTCTACGTTGGATTGCGTTTACAAGGATTAACAGTAACCCATTTATTGCTTATTTGCTGCATCGGTGCAAATAACCGGCAATCACAATCCATCAGGTCTATTCCTCATGCTATTGGGACCCTTACGTTTAAGCCACATCTCGTCATACATTCAGCAGCTATCATGCTTGTATTACTCAAACTGTAAGCTTTTCATGGATTCACCAACAATTCTCATATATGTTCTCCTCCCAGGAATCTTGTAACCTTATTATAATCTTATTATTCCGAGCCCTCTACACAATTCACCTAATTCAGCCTTTATTGCAATTTGTATTCCGTGTTACCAATTGGTGCAGTATATGATATAAAAAGGCCATTGATTTACTAAATCAATATCTCGACCTTAACTCACATTGAGCGGTGTTAGTTCTTTCTATCCATACCTCTGTGAGGGGAAGGGGGAGGCTCTGACCTCAGAGGCGTCGTGTCAATCAATCATCGTTTTTAAGTCTATCAGGTCACGGCTACAGCACAAGTCCTATTCATATTTCATACTAAGTAATTTCAGTGGAATTTTACAAAATATTCATAAGGATCATAAAACCCGATTATGAGATGTTGCTTGAGAAAAAATGGAAGTAACAGCTGCATCTGCTAACCTCTGGAAGCCGATTTATTTCACCTAATTACTGGTAGTAAAAGGTTTAATTTTTGGTTACAAATCACTTAGGCTGATGGCACATCAGTATTCAAAGGAGTACACAAACAGAGTACTCTGACAGATAATTTCGTATTTCTTAGCTGATAGACAACTATCTAATCAACAAAATGGAGATTCAGAAGTAACTTGTATTACTCACTTCGAAACCTTTTAAGGATGGAGATGGAGTTCCAATCACAGGACTAATTAGATCGCTTTAAAATATTTAGTGAGTTTAAAGTATTTGACCATAAGTTAGTTACCAAGTCAAGCCCAGTAGTTAGTGCTGGATAGGACACTTTTACCTGTCACCGAATAGTGGAACGCCACCATAAATATTACACATCAATATTTCCTATGTTTCCTAATATTAGGACCAGTTTTGTCAGAATTATGTATTGAAGAGTGATTAACAGTGTGGCTAATTTACATTTCTCACAATGATTGTAGAGATATTATACAGTCGGTTAAACCGTATCATAAAGAAATGGATTCGAACCTTGGACCACTACTCCATTTATTATTTATTAAGTATATCGTCATGTAATTAGACGTTTTGAAAGTATCTTTTAATCTGCCACTAGACAGTAATTTTACATTGTAGAGATTGTCGAATTTAAATTTAACATCACAAAATGGTATGAGTTAGACCACCAGTGAATATCAGGAACTGAAATCGGACGGTTGTTTCATCTTAGCATGAAAGCTATCAGCAGTGAACATCCATAATTCCATCAGTGAACCGAGCACAGAAACCTTCAGGCTTGGTCGCGAACTCCTGACTATTTTACCATTGAACCGGTTGGCATCCGATGGTTAATATTCGTAACTCAGTTAATTTATATTATATTTGCGCAATCGCTATCGGTTGCTAACTGCCTCACACTCGGTTGAACTTTACTAGTCAAGTCTTTACACTAGAACTCATGAAATTACTTTCAGTGAACTTATGTAGATTATTGTTTCCTAGATTTATATTATATTATGAGATACTATTAACTAATAAAAAGTAGTGTGAATGATACTTTTAGTTATATCTACGAATTTTTTATGTTACAACAAATGATATTTCTTCATTGAAACTCACCACTAGCTGTAAATTCTTTAAAAGATACTTCTCAACATACTGAAAGGTTGAATCATGCTACCATTGTTGATAAGTTAATCGTTTCTTTTGATACAACAGCCCTGTTTACGAATATACCTCATTTTAAGACTACAAATACTATTTGGTAATATTCTGATCTTTATAATTTGCCGTAATCTAAGTTCGGACGACTATTGCTTATATGCACGAAAAACGTCCACTTTCATTTCAACAACGTCACATACCATTATGCTGATAGTGTAGTAATGAGTAATCCAATGGAACATGTTTTGGTAGATACTTTATGTATTATTTCGAAAAGATAAAGATTAAGCGAGTAACTGACTAAAGGACTGAATATTTAAGATATGTGTATTACAAATTGATGGAAGTGAGAATTCTACCATTAGATGCCAGCCCGCCCCAAGTGGTGCAGAAGGTTACGTGTTCGTCAATCTGAAAACCCTAAGGAGTAATGTAGGGTGAACGCTGCTAAGGAGTCCCATACTAGGATGAAACAACTGTTCAGGGTTCCCTGCTTTTCATTGGTACCATACTAACAGCAGTCTGTGACGAATTCAATCAACTAAACTTAGTAACTAGTAACTGTATATGTGTTTTGTTGGTTCTTCTCCATTATTGTTCTTTTGTGTAAATGTTATTCTTGCCATTGGTCCTTTGTGTAGTCAAATATTTTTTACAGATAAACGACTAAATAAAATGTGATTTGACTGGTTTGTTGCTGGCTCACTTATTTTGTGTTATTCGATTCAGCTTGGGGTCTAGGAGTCTGGCAGATGTACTCTCAAAGAACAAAGGTTTCGGTGTTTGGGTTTTTTATATTGGTTTCTACCAAGTTTACTGTCTCCGTATATCATGATATCTGTAATTCATATTATAACAAATAGTTTCAGCTTCTTTAGAGGAGTAATTAAAATCAAAAGTAATTAAATCTACATTAGAGTCGTAAACAATTCTATACTCAAAGTTTGTCGAATCATGTTGTCATGTTGAATTTAGTGTGTATATTAAACATACGGAGCATTCGAAGTGAACAGTGATATGATGCTGCCTAAGTGTATATTTGTATGGTATTTACAATAGTAATCCAATAAGCTAAACAGTCCTATTCAAACATTCAGCAGACATACATATTACAGTTTGATGGATATATGTCGTTCAATTCAGTTTTCATTTAATTTAAGGTGGTTTCTGCAAAGATCGGTATTTAATTTGTTGTTAGTATTCACCATAGATTCATTTTGGTTAGGTACCAAAAAGTCAAGCATTCATCAGCCAAAAGGCGTTAGGTTCAAATCTCTTGCGGAATCGAGGGTACTCACTACTGGGGAATTCTATGCCTAGTGAATCAACAATGTTTACATGTTATGTTTTTATGAAGCGCTCATTAAATTGACCATTTTCCATGTATAAATAATACACTGATGTTGGAACATTAGACATTGTTTGCCCATTGTATTTATATAAATATACTCAATACTTGCATATGAACTTGTAACTGTTTGATATTCGAATTCACATTCGTTAGTGGTTACATTAATAAAACGTGCAATGTAGTTTTTACACTGACTTTTAGCATGAATCGATTGTTACCTGCATTTTCTCGATGTTAGTCGATTGAACAACAAAGATTACAACATCTGGAATAAATAATTTAAATACGTAGACTATAACTAACCTATTACTCGATGATTGTATACTGAATGCGCTTAAATATAAAGTTACTAAGTTTGGACAAATCAGCTGTCCTGTGCTACCTGATTTTCAGTGGTACTCAAATTACATCAATTTGTGACGAATAGAAACAATAGACCAATTAATTATATATCACGAATTGATTAGAAATGTACAACCATTGATCACTAGAAAGGAATGAGCAGCTGCCTAAGCCTATTATGGATTACTTAATAGTGAACATTTACGAAACCACCAATGATCAAACACATGACCGTCTGACCCTTCAGCGAACGCCTTACCATTAGACTATTGAGCATTTACGATCTGATGGCTTATGCTTCTAACTCAATCAATCCAAGTTATGTTTGTGCAACCTCATCGAATAGCATCAGTGGGTAACTGCCTCACAACGGATATACTTGGACTCCACTGATTACGTCTTCTCACTGGAATTCCAGGAGTGACCAGGAAAAGTTAGTCACTAGTTACCAGACTCTATACTAATATAAATATGTGATTTACGATTATAGCGTTGTATCAAATGAGTGATAGCGCTAATGTGATACAAAAGAAACATTATCAACATCTTAGTATGTCGAACTAAAGTAACTTTTTGTTTGGCGACTGACAGGTCTGGAGGCAAGTATGTAGGTGGTCAGTGATGGTGAGGTAAACATGTTAAGGAAAACTTACTAAGTTTGTAAATATGTCTCAAACATTGTATGTTTATTATAATTATAATATACGTGCCCGTGACTAATCAAATTACCTTGCTACAAAAAATCTTTTAAACAATTCTCTGGGGGTTGGATAGCCTTCATTTCGAGGAGTTACGACGTCTTTTGGTGAAAGCCAAGTTTTTCCCGAATTTACGAGGCCGATGACTGTTCTCACAACCACAGTAACAATTAGTATACCTACATAGGATATTCACACAATCGAATAGACTGGGAGAATTGTTCAAATTCATTGGGAAATAAAAAGATACCACAAATATATTTAGGATAGGTGAAACCGAATGGTTACAAGCTAGATATCAAAGATTAGCCTCAGGAGAGATACTGTAGTACTACAGTCATGAAAAATGAAATACTTGTATGATTATGTAATCGAAATAATCTTACGATAACAAAACGGATGTTAAAAAAGGATTCGGAAATAAAATGATGTGATGGAATCAATTTAATGTTATCATGGAAGGGAATGATTTGCTACTGTCACTTTTCAGTCATTCATACAGTGGCATTGATTACTTCATTAGTCAATTACAATCTGAGTTCGGAGAGACTGGTTTTGATAAAGTCATTGCGTTGTCCACCCCCCCCCCACCACTCTTCTGAATTTGGTTGTTATTCATTTAATCCATCATTCATTGGTATATAGTGGATGAATGACTGCTGACCAAATAACCACCAGAAATCACTAAACAACGTGAAATTACGAATCATCACTTCTTTCCAAAGTAATTATACATCGGCTTCGCTGAAAAATGTAATATATGCACAAACTACTAACACAATATATCAGTAGCATATTAACAAATAAAATCCGCTTGAAACCCCCCCCCCCCCTTGTGCTTAAAGTTGATGCGGATTAAAGAAGGAGGGTTGGACATGAGGTTAGCAACCCCATCCTGTAAAACAATAACCTTGCTGAAAAAGAAAACACTAACCAGTAAAAACCATAATAACTATTTTAACTCTGCCCTAGGATTTGGAAGGTCTGTTATGACGGACCGATGCCCCTTTTGGCAACCAGACCAGCAAATAATACAGGTACATGGAATGTCCGCACGATGTGGGAGACAGGGAGAAGCATGCAAATAACTGAAGAAATGAAAAGATGCAACCTGAAGATACTAGGAAAAAGTGAAACCGATTGGTTACAAGCTGGACAACGGAGATGATTCTCAGGAGGAGTGCTTATATTCTCCAGTCACGAAGAATAAAATGCCTCACACACACTAGGAGTAGCGCGAATGTTGTCCCAAGAAGCATGGAAGGTCCTTATAGGATGAGAACCTCATGGACCTAGGATCATCAAAGCATCCTTCACAATGAAGAAGGAGGGAATAGGAATGAATGTCATCCAGTGCTATACACCCACCATCGACAGCCACTAAGACGACAAAGACGAGTTCTATGCATGACTGCAGTCAACCATTGATACGTGCTCAACCAAGGACCTGACCATCCTGATGGGAGTCTTCAACTCCAAGGTTTGAATGGATATCAGCGGATATGAAGACATCATGGGACGATATGGACTGGGGAAAGGGAACGAGAACGGTGAGAGGTTAGCAAACCAATGTGGCTTCAACAAAATGAGAACCAATTACGAATTATTTCCCAACGATTAAAGTCTACTCAGATCCTACTGAAATCTGCTGATGTCTATTTCTGAAATTTTCAGTCTCAACTTCAGATCTCTTATTGGAAAAGTGAACTACGCACAATTTCTCCTTAATCTAAACATATACTTAAATTGTAGTTTAATCATGTTTCAAGAATCATGTCTACATGACCTGTGTGATGACAGTTTGATATCACTAAAAGGTTTCTTGGTTTTTTATCAGAATCGTTCTATCATCAAGAAAAGATGTGATGGTGTTGCTACTTTCGTGAACATGAACTGGTATGTGTACATCGAAAAAGAGTAAATTGTTGAGGCACTGTATGCTGGAAATTCATATTGTACTAAACATACTATTGAAAAATGCCATTATTGTTATTACTGTTAAAATCAGTGTTAATCTCATCTCTTTGTAGATACCTAATTTAACTTGTATTCTTAACAATCTCCTTCATAAACCTTTAAGGATAATGAAATTCTATTCCATCTGTTTATCAAATTTCATAGAAATATGCTTTCTCAGTCAGTCAGTTACAACGTAGAACTTGGTACATGCGTACATCAGTTCAAGTTGCCATGCCTCAATAAGCTGATAAAGATTAAATTGTCGGACCAAATCCCAGAATAGGGGAGGCAGTAACAGAGTAAGTACTAATGGAAAGGCATAGAGATCAGAGATGAGATTTAAAATAAAAAGTGATTCAGTAAAGAGAAAATTATGAGAAGCTCAAAAACTAGAATCTGGAGGAAGACAAGGAGTGGATGCACCTGCGCCATTGCAATCGATTTTGAGCCATATTACCTAATGTCTCTAACCATTTGTTACGATCATCGCGTGGGCCCCAACCAGGTAGTCTGCATCTATCAACATCGCTCAGCCCAATTGTCAATGACTTCATGCTTTCTATTAAGGTTACATTTTAGCTTATAAATAGAATTCAAGAAGCATGTTTCGTCATATCTTAGAGTTGTCAATGGTATGTACTTTTGATGACTATAGTCACGCTCAGACTCTGTTCATTCACTTCCCGGTTGTTATATTCTGAATAGATTGCATGTGCATATGCAGTGATTAACGTCAACAATTTGAGGATTCATTTTATTATAAACTGTGATCTTCAATGCATACACCGGTTTGGAAAATAGATAGCTACCAGAATATGTTGATTTACCAAAGATACTAATTTCTACAACATTAAGGTATTCTCTTTAAATTAAACTATTATGAAACTCCAGTTTACAAAATCAATATCTATAGTAAATTTTGATGTTATGTGACGCAGTATTAACTTGTATGAAAGTTTATTCATATGGCATAACAACCAGATTTTAGTGATGGTGAGGAACGAAATGTACTTTAATTTTTAATAAATAATCTGGTCAAAACAAACATAATTGTCAAGTCATGTATAAATAAACATGGTAAATTAATAAAGGTCAAGGTGAATAAAATGTCGATTGGCTACAACGTTATAAGTAAAGAATAGAGAAAGAGAAGAGATGGAAAATGCAAAGGATAAAAAAAGTGTAACACCACTGAATTGATGATAATATCACAAACAGATGGAAGTGGCTATTAGAAATTAGCCAGACCAATGATACAAACAGTTAAGCAATTGTGGTGAATCCTGAAGGGCTTGGGTTAAATTCCCATGGGGGATAAATGAGAGTGTGTAGTTCTGAGACGTCCCATACTACGAAAAACTATGTCTAATGCTCCCTAGTTTACAGTGGCATCCAATTAACACCAAACTGTAACAAATACAATCAACTAAAAATAATAATAACTAATAACTACTCAGTGACTATAGCAAACCATTTCTGTGAACACAAAGGGGACTAAAATTTCTTATTGGGCAAGGTACCTGAGTCTAAGAACACACTTGTGATAACTCTTATACAAAGCTTTAAAAGTATTGAAATTTCTAACTAATAACGTGTATCAATTATGTATATCGCCGTCGACAAGTAAGATTTTCTAATTCATGACTCTGTTGAACCGCCTGATGTTATCTATTTCTAAAGCCATGTGGGTGCACGCTTTACCCTCCCCCCATCCTTGATTACAGTGTTCACTTAGTCTTCCCTATGTTTTTAAGCCCATACATACATATGAATTGGGAAATACAGTGGAATATGATGTAATCATTCATGCAATTATGAGGTTCATGTGATTATCCAATCACAATTAACTTGGTAGCATAATATGCTTTTCGACTAGTCTTTAGCCACTGTTAAGATTCCCTCCCCCCACTTCTTACCTGTATGGAAACTTAATAAAAACGCTTTTCTTAAAAAAACAGAATCAGTTAGGGTTTTGTGTGTTAGCTGACTCTTACATTGATTTATACATTTCAATAAACGTCATATATTATATATCTTCTTCGATCTCACTTGCTATGTAAATACATTGGATTCTATTGAAAAGGCACTTTGAGGGTCTCACTTATATTTCAATGGACAGAAACTAAGGAAATTTGAATATTGGCCAGTGCATATTGGTCGCTTATAAGTTGATCCCTTCAATCATCATCTATTCAACTTAGAAGAATGTCTACGAAAGGCAATTGATTATTGTTTTCTTTTCCATAGATTGATATTAGATTATTTTATACTATGGTGCGTCTGTGTGATGACTGACCCACAACATGTTCCTAAATGGCCTAAGCAAAATCAAGTAGTCCAATACAGGCAGAAAGTAGAAAACTTTGATCGTCTAATACGAGAAACATTAATGATAGCCATAATTTAGACTTTATGACTTACAGCTTTCTATAGATAATCATTACGAGCGTAATCTTACATTTGTAGAAGCCCCCCCCCCGCCCTTGGTATGTACGGAAACAGTTAGTTATAACCTTCAATTTCCCTTAATTATAATCATTATTATTGGACTGAGGTGATTTTGTAAAGAGAGGTTGGTATTAAGTCTAGTTGTTTGTGTTCATTTAACAATGGTGTTGGTTGGATGCCTCTGAAAACCAGACAACATTGGACATCTGTCTCATCTTGGTATGACACTCATAAGCAGTGTGCACCATAGATTCCTCTAAACCACTGGGCCGGCAGATGTACAATTGCAGAATTCCCACTTCTATCAATTTGTGATATAGTACGATGATCATCTATTGCCATCGGTGATAAGCGTCTCACTTCTGACATGTTTAAACTTCACCACTCATGACTTCTTATCAAAACTTTGCTGTTTGTATTCTTAACCATTAGACACCTGTCCATTAGCATATATGTATATCAGTCCAAGTTTTAGTGAATGGATTAGTATCATTTAGACCGACTTTGAGCCATGTTACTTAGCATTTCCAACTGTTGGTTAATAACATTACCTAAATCCTAACCACGGATTAGATTAATAGCCACCTACGTCACAGACTAATGTTTAATGTATAAATGAATTCTTTTTTTTTCTGATACAATTATTTTTCCTGGATCATTGATATTTAGAAAGCAATGGGGAACTATATGGAAACTTCACTAGATGACTTCATCTTCCAAGTGAAATGTGTTCACGATCATTGTCAGTAGATTGACAAAATAAATCCTCTTTATTCCATGGAATAAATTTGTTATGAATCTAAACAAGATCTTTTCTAATTCATGATATAATGTTGTAAGATTAATGTAAATCCTATTGGTTAGACAAGAACATGTAAATATGGTGTGTCACATTTCTTGGATCATCGAACAGTGCATAACAATAACCAAAAGTGAAATGATATAGAATGTACTATACTTGACGGAAACGATTGTATGAAAATTACCGAACTTAATTGATGAATATCTTGGCGGCTGCAAATTTTCTTTACTTCCCCCACCCCCATAGCCATATTACCTTTCCCGCACGGAAGTGTATGGGATTCTTTCAACATGAAACTAATATCATGCAGGCATTCATGGAGATTTTAATCAACCAATAAATTCCTGTTACCCCATGTAGAGCATAGACCAGCATTCTGCAACAAACACTGTCTTGGGCATTCTTTTCCAGTTCTTCTTAAGTGCTATTCATTCCTTTCATAGCTCTCTCCGATTCCAGACGTAGTGTGTTCTTTGATCTTCCTCTTCACCTTTTGGCCTTCGGGATTCTATGTTAGTGACAAAGTTTGGTGATTTCCTCAATGTGTGTCCTACCCACCTCCTGTATCTTTTCCTAATTTCTTCCTCAGCTGGATTTCAGTTGGTTTGTTCTGTGCTACAGTAGCTTATTGTTGATAGTATCTGGCCAACGGATCCAAAGTATCTAACGCAGATAGGTGTTTAGAAATACTTGCATCTTTTGAAGGATGCTTTTCATAGTTCTCCAAGTTTCAGTTGCATGCAATATAACTAAACGTCTTGACGTTTATATTGAAAATTCTGACATTGATGTTGGCTGACAGTTAGTTTGAAGATTTACTCTGGCTTTTTCGTTTATAGGCGATAATGATAGTAATATTGTGAAAAATCAGTTTTTTTTTTCAAGTTACTGAAAGCTCTTTAATATGCTCTTCTGAGTTACAGTTTCTTTGTATGTATTTATGAGAGTAGAACTATTTCTTCAACATCCTTCAAAAAGCCAGTTTTTCATTCAGCATCAACCATTATCATGTATACGTCTCAAAATGAAATCGATGGTTCGACAGTTAGGCTCCCACCGTGAAACCTGAAGATCCTGAGTACGATTCACGGATGAAATAGTGGATTCATACTGCTCATGAGTGTCTTACTACAATTATTAGAGTTTGCGAATTATGACGACACCTCGATACCATTGAATGAACGTATGACCAGCGACACAATAACAAGCACAGTTAAACTATACATCTGCGTCCCAGCCTAGCTAGTAGAACAGGAAGTCCAACATCAGTGAAGAATGTCTAATTCCACAGGTAGCTCGTGAAAATGAATGACAAGCACTCAAATCATGTGCATACCTACAAAAAAGAATGTCCTTGGAAGCATCACAAGTAACGTGCTAATATAAACAATGGACCAGCGGGAAACACAGAACGAAAGTAAAATGGGCACCTTTTGACGTGAAAACGAGAAAATCAGATTTTCACAAATCAATTACAATAATAGTAGGTTTACCAAATAAATTCTGGGGATCGAAAAATTCTCAACAAAGACGAAATGGTTGTCTAGTACTTTCTGGTTTTCAACGGTTGTCTAACTCAAATCATTTCTTTGATTCTCAAATTTATATATGCATATTTGTTGAATGTCATTTTGATCAACGTTTCATGAAGTCACTCCAGTTTAGTACTACAGTATAAAGTAATTTATGGTTACCATAGATCGATCAATATAATAATTGATTTAGTATTCCAATCTAACTGTTAGTGATTCCCTTTATATATATATATATATATATATATATATATATATATATCATATGATATTACTTATTTATTCATTAATGCATTCGTCAGTGTGGAAGAAGATATAAATTTCATATGAAACCGGTGACTTCTGTCAAGGATCGAGTGTGGAATTATTAACATTGTTGTAGTTGGCATAGATCCAGTTTTCTATTAAGAAGATTTGTTAATCGTTACTAATAGTTTGCTCTGAATTATAAAACTTGGAATCGACAAATAATCACTTCTTTGTAAATGAGGTGGCACGTGCACAGTTTAGAGTATATTACACGTGTATGGTGAGTAATGCAGTAAGACATCTAGAACTCGAGTAAGATGAGTGGATTGAATAAATCATAAAAATAAAAACATCTTTGATAAATCTATAGAGGCCCATATTATTCCCTAAACATATTAATTTGAAAGTTACACACTTCTTTGTATGTGAATGTTCAATGCGTGATTGAACTTCTTCCGTCTCCACTGGTTTACTTGAACTTGTTTTGCTTGTTGGATTTTACTGGTTCCAAATATATCTGGTGTATCAACTTCTCTATTTTACAACCAACTGATCACTAGTATGTGTGCGTGGATACGGTTAAATGTTTGTCATGAACCCTGAAGGTCCTCGCCAGGTTCCTTGGTTTAATCGTGGATAGGCACTACCGAAGAGTCCCATACTAGAATGGAACGGATGCCCAGTGACAATTCCTGATTTTCAGTGATTATTTAACTTACACCAATTCGTGATGTCAAACTTAAATTCGCAGTATATCATTTAAAATCCTAATTCACTGATAGGTCTTGAATGGAACAAACGTGTGGGTTTTTATAATTTTAGTACGCTTAGCAATGTAATACACCTAATAGATCTAGAGTAGGTTGATAATATATAAATCGGTTTCCCTTGATACTTGATACAGTTAATGCAAACGGTATATTTGATACTAGTAATTCAGATTAGATCATACGACTTGTTCCTTTCCAATCCACAGTTACTCTAAAATTCTTAGACATGTAGAAAGATTGTATTGTGAAGAAGAATAACACGAGACAAGTGAACTATGATTATTTCAATATATGCACTTCTACATGAATTGATTTTCAGTGATTATTTATCAAATTAAAATCATCAACTACATATAACAAGTGTGTAAATGAAGTTTGCAAAAGAATCACTACAACTTCTCTCGGTTTGGTTTAGTGAACAATTGTATTTTGAGAGATTTTTGTATTTACCCCCTACTCGCGCCCCGGCATTCACACAGGAATGATTAAGCCCAAACAAATAAGTAACCGCATGTCTTTAGTGTGGCTGATAATGTCCTACATGACACTTAATAATGCGAACTTTTACACAGATAAACTTTGTTTGTTATTTTGTTGTTAACCAACACTGTTCACAATAACAAACAATAAGGTAACTAAATTCGATTTGGACAGAGTTACGCGGTATATACCGCTGAATAACTTACTAAACAAATGAATCAATATCATTGTAGGTAATATACTAAAAATCAAGTAACGTCAATAAATAGCTCAGCTGTATCACTCTTCGATCAAGTGATGGACAAGACTACATCATTCACAATCATACATCATATATCATCAGAGTTTCCCCCACAGCATACAAAATTCGTTTAATGTACATAACACAAATGATGATGATGATTCAGAGTATCAACGCTGCCTATTGTGCTCTATTGAAATTAATAACACCCTTATCTCTTTCACGGATGAATAAAACTTAATGCTAAATTTCATTGATTGTTTATACTCGTCATTTTATCAATTCTTTCCAATCATCTCTTATTATTTCAATGTATATCACTCTCAAACTGGCCATATACAACATCTAACCCTTCATTCATTCATTCATTCAAGTACTCTCAATTCACACTACAACATGAATTCACTCAACTAATAAACATTCTATACTTCCTACTACAATTCAATTGTCATTTATCATTGACAATCTTATTCCACACATCAAGGATTAAGCTCAAACTAAGAAGTAACCACTTCTTCTTAATAATTCTATCACCAATATCATTCTATCAATACACCCTCTGATCTCTATGCCTTTCCATTAGTACTTACTCTGTCACTACCTTCCCTAATCTGGGATTTGGTCCGACAATTTAATCTTTATTTGCTAATTGAGGCATGGCAACTTGAATTGATGTACGCATGTACCAAGTTCTACGTTGTAACTGACTGACTATCAATACACCAAGATTTATTCAGTGATATTTTACAATAAATCACATAGTGATAAGTAAACAATAAGAAGTAACTCATGCATTACAAGTCATCTTTATATTGTTATTACTTTAATTAACATTAATGAAGAATGTTCCATATTGAACGTATAATAAGTGGCATCATATAAAGAAGTAGCATCAATACCCAGAGTCATGTATGAATATCAGTAACAGAAAGTAATAACTTGTAAAGTTATTTAATCAAAAATACAAATATATATCAAGTTAAAGCAGGATGAATCAATGAATATTGAATAAAATATTCATATTATGTAATCAACATAACTTACATTTAAAGATATTTATATATTCGATTGGTTTCTATGAATACAACGTGATAAAATTAAATTAATTAAAGCAACTTGTACTGAAAATACAATACCAATTGTACACATTAAACAAGAGAATTGATGTTTCATTTGAATTGTATAACTACTTATTGCTATGCATATACTTATTAAACCAATAAGTAATACAATTAATCGAATTGTTGCATAACTTGGATTAAAATCTAATGTTTCTGTACAAATTGTTATTAAATCAAGTATAAATGCAATAATTAATAATGTTATACCAATACATAAGAATAATATTAATATAATTGACAATGTTTGATAATTTTGTAAACATGTTGTAAATAATCCACCACAATCCCATTGATTTGTAATTAATGCTAATAGAATGAATGTAATACTGAATGGTTGAAGAATTATTGACAATGTTTTACTCATTTCTTATTTTAATCTGTTGGTTGTGGTTATGAAAGTCACCTTTGTATTACTAATCCTAATATACATTTACAGTCTAGTGATTAGTGTTTATTTATATACATATTCAGTTACTAAGTTTTTGAATGATTAGTGGGACTAGCAAGGGGTGGAGTAAGGGACTTATTTACTAATTACGATTGTAATTGGTTGAATTGTTATAAATAACCTTGAATATGTTTGTCTATCATTCATTGTAGGATAGGTTAATTTGTGTAGATAATGTCTATAAAGATTGTTGACAATTTATAACGAGAGAGAGAGAGAGATTGAAACATTCAGTGAGAAAGTGACTTGGTTCTTTGAATGACAGATACTATTGATACTGGTTTAATTTATATGAATACGTAACATTTTTTTTTCATCGATTACACATTCCTGATATTCATTGATCCGATAGACATAATGCATGTTTATAGGGATTGACAACTGCGTGTTAATTAATTCAGTATTCGCCAAGTTCTTTATGGAGTTGATCTAGTTATATCGATCAAGCTGTAATGCAGCTACTAGTTTAAGTGGTTTAACATTACTGGTACTATGTAAAGATGGAAGGTGGTTTGGAGGTAATCAGTTGGAAACAATGGTTGTTTGGCACTTGTCAGAATTCTTTGAGAGGTGGAACCTAGGCTCTCTTACAGATGCGATCCCAGGTCATCCAATTTCACAGTCTGAGATGGTCACCATTGTACTATTCGAACCTCGACTGACCCCCTTTTGGACTTTTATGTATACAATGGTTGATCACTGTGAAGTGACTAGTTTGGTGTTCACCAAGTCCTTAATAAAATTGATAAAATTTTGTCGAGTGAGTTGTCAGTAGTCTAAGTAGTATGTAGTTCAGTGACAACTGTTGAAGACTGTGAAACTTGATAACCTGGGATCGAATTCAAAAGAGACTATAAACTCCATCAAAGATTGAAAGTACACCTTACTGGGGAGTGCTAAATACTACGAAACCTAGGTCCAATGTTTCCTACCGAATAACTTCAGTTCACCCTTTATAAAGCATGTTACACTGAAGATATTTAAGTCACATTAACTTCTGGGTTACATATCAAGTAACTCATGTTTAACTGTTATTTAAAATATGTATCCAGCCACAGATTACGCTAGACTTCCAAAACTAGGCGTAGTAAATTTGATCTAAATTTCTATGGAAGAGATGGTTTAAAGTAAGTCTAGTTTACCTTCTACAAAATACTAGATAACCTATCTGTATATGGTCTAGAGTAATTGAATTTAAAAAATTCTCTATGTTGCAGTTGTCATGACTCGGTTTCCAAAGTAATAATATCCCACATTGAATACACTCTCTATGTGAATTATTTTACAAGTAAATAATAATTTTGCAAAACAGTTTACAGCAATCTAAACAAATTCACTGTCATTAGTTGTATGAAACATTCGTAATATCGTTCTTCTCGTACTGTACTAAACGTATCAACACTATAAGTGGAAATTATAGACATTCCAACTATGCTAACATTCGGTATACCCGTCTAATTTCGTCTCAGGTTGAAATTTTACTATTCTAACCCCGACCGTAGCTGCTACCTTGTCGTGGTGGTCGGGCTTGCCTATCGTGATGACCCAACCGAGCTATACTGGCTGGAACATATGTTCCTGTAGGTTTTACCATGCTAGGTAGGTCGATTGGAGAACGATGAGACTAAAAGCAGCTACTCAAGGTCTGAGGGCGAAGTCGTACTGCTGACTGCAGAGGGGTGTGACAGCAGTAAGGTGTTTCCCTCGGACAACCAGCATCTGCAGCGATGCTGCCTTCTCACAAGGAAGGAGGAGTTAGAAAAGGTCGGCCCTAAAAATCTCACACCTCACCCTACCTCACGGATTTCCGTCTCCGGTGGTATGGGTGCCCACTAAGGGCTCTTAAGTGCGGAGCTAATACTCAAAAAACTTTTCATAAAAAGGCCGTGCGTGACAGGCCTTAAGCAGTTGTTCCTTGGGCTCTGCGGTCACGCTCTCAGGTCTCTGAGACCGACACTAATCTGCCTTCTTTTTCCGGTTCCTCAAGAAACACTCTTCCATGGAGTGTGCAGCCGGGAAGTGACAACTGCCCTCATACCCGCAAAAGCACGAGAGTCCAAATTGGTCAAAATCAAATCCTTTCTACACCCCATAATATCTCTCTTATCTCTACGACTAACTCTACTCACATTCCTTCATCTCACTGCACCGCTAATGCAAACGATGCGAGCTCACGAAAAATAATTCCTGGTCTCTTGAAACCTATTTCTAGACTATATGTTGGAGCTTTTAATGTACGGACATTAAGTCAAATAGGGCAACAGGCTTCCTTAACTAAGACTTTAGAATCTCACTCAATCGATGTATGCTGCGTCTCGGAAACGCGCATACAGGACCCTAGTAAAATCATTAACCTGATTTCACCGTATCAAAACAAAGAAGCAGCCCAATTTACTCTTCGTGTATCTGGTAGCCCTGATGCTGCTTCCCGGGGTCTCGCTGGTGTAGGTATAGCATTGAGTCGTAGGGCAGAACTAGCTCTCCTAGACTGGGTCCCTGTAGATAGTCGCTTGTGCGCTGTCCGACTGAACGGGACAGTTAGGACTCGGAAAGATAGGGACACTCATCGTTGCCTCTTCGTCGTATCTGCCTATGCCCCCACTGACTGCAGTTCAGACGAGGTAAAAGATGAGTTTTACAGCAAGCTTACGGACCTCCTCCGAAAAGCTAGGCGCTCTGATATAGTTATAATGGCTGGTGACCTTAATGCTCAAGTAGGTAAACTAAGTGACAATGAGAGACACTTGGGTGGATGTTATGGTGTCACTGCTCAAAGAACAGATAATGGCGATCGTCTGTTGCAACTATGCTCAGATAACCGCCTGTTTCTAGCGAATACTAACTTTAGGCATAAGGAAAAGCATCTTTTGACCTGGCGACCCCCACAATCGTCTCAACGTTGGACCCAACTAGATCACATCGCCATCAGCCACCGATGGAGGGGTTCGATGGAGGACTGTCGCTCGTTCTGGGGCACATGTTTAGATTCAGATCATGCTTTAGTGCGAGCGCGTATTTGTTTGAGGCTTACTGGACGTAGGAAAGACATTGCAATGAAGCCTCTTAGGGTTTTACTTAATGATAATAAAGCTAAGAATATATTTAAGGAACAACTAGAAAAACAGTTAGGCGACCGTATAAGCGATTCCCATCCGGAAGCAGGTTGGAATGATATCAAAAATGCTGTGGAAACAGCAATCATATCTGCTAGTAAGGTAAATCATAAGGCTAGGATGAAGCCGTGGATTTCAGTAGCATCCACCGAGCTGATGGATGCTCGTAAACTCATCCCACATGATGAAGAGCGAAGTCAGCTTAAGCGCACGCTGATAAAAAGCCTACGCAACGACCGTGAACAGTGGTGGGTGGCGAAAGCAAAAACGATGGAAAAGGCAGCGGCGATAGGCAACAGTAGGCAACTTTTTCGACTTATCAAGGAAACTGGTATTAGGAATCCGAATGTCAGTGAAACTATCTCGGAAAAGGATAGGATTATAATTCATTCTCAGTCCAGAAGATTGGACCGATGGGCAGAACACTTTAGGGATCAGTCCAACTGGCCTTCAGCCACACTTCGGTTGCCCACGATCCCCAGTCATCCTGAATGGCAAATCGACTTAACTCCTCCTAGTCTTTATGAAGTTGAGAAGGCCATAGGAAATCTGAAGCGAGGAAGAGCAGCAGGTCCTGATAGGCTTACCCCTGAAATTTTTAAGGATGGTGGTCTAGTTTTAGCAGCTAGATTGACTGAAATCTTAGGTAGAATCTGGGAACCGGGCGTAATACCATCTGACTAGTCTCAATCCCTGATTGTCCCAATTTATAAGAAAGGACAAAAGTCTTCTTGTAACAATCACAGGGGAATCAGTCTGACTAATGTAGTTTCTAAATTATTAGCCTCGATTATACTTAGACGCTTAACTAGAGCTCGTGAAGAGCAGACTAGAGAAAACCAGGCTGGATTCAGATCTGGACGTGGCTGTATAGACCACATCTTCACACTGCGACAGGTCCTGAAACACAGACACACATTTAGGCGTCCTACAATAGTTGTCTTCCTGGACCTAAAGGCGGCATTCGACTCTGTTGATCGTGAGGTTCTGTGACAGTGTCTGTCATTGAAAGGTGTACCAAAGAAGTACATTAACCTTGTACAAGCTCTCTACTCTAAAACTACAGGTCGAGTGAGAGCTTATGGCGAACTGTCATCGGAATTCCTCACTTCCAGTGGTATCCGTCAGGGATGTCCACTTTCCCCATTCTTGTTTAATTTTGTCATAGACATGCTCCTAGATATAACCTTATCTTTGTCTGACTTTTCAGGAGTTGACTTTCTACCAGGAGCCTCGCTTACTGACTTAGAGTATGCTGATGACATAGTCCTATTTGGTGAAGACGCTGACAAAATGCAGAGTCTTCTGACTACCCTGAGCAACAATGCAAGCATGTTCGGGATGCGGTTTTCCCCCTCGAAATGCAAAATGTTGCTTCAGGATTGGGTTGCATCGGCACCTGAACTAATGATAGGGAGTGAAGTAGTCGAGCGTGTAGACTGCTTCACGTATCTAGGGAGTCTCACCAGTGCTGATGGCTTGGTGACTGACGAAATCTCAGCACGGATACAGAAAGCTCGATCGGCTTTTGCCAAGTTGCGTCACTTATGGCACAGGCGAGATATCCGCTTGCTAAGCAAAGGATGAGTGTGCCGTGCTGCAGTTCGCTCTGTCCTATCATACGGGAGCGAAACATGGCCGTTAAGAGTAGAGGACATTCGTAGGTTACTGGTCTTCCAATAATAGGTGTCTCCGAAGCATTGTTCGAGTATCGTGGGACAACCGAGTGAGCAATGCTGTCGTTAGGAAACGGGTTCTAGGAAAGGAGGGCAAATCAATAGATGAGGTATTGAAACTTCATCAGTTGAGGTGGTTGGGACATGTGTTACGCATGTCTAACTACCGACTGCCTCGACGAGCTATGTTTTTCGGAGTAGGAATAGGTTGGAAGAAAGCTAGGGGTGGCCAAACCGAAACATGGCAGAAATCGATGAAGTCACTGACAAGTGGACTAAGTCATGTTGGTAGATGTAGGCTGCGTGGTTGGGGTCCGCGAGACGAAAGTCACCAATGGTTAGAGACCTTGAACGACATGGCTCAGAATCGTTTGCAATGGCGCAGATGCATCCACTCTTTGTGTTCTCTCAAAATCTAACCTTCTGAATTCTCTATCTTTCTCCTTTCAAATTTATCTCACTGAATTATACTTTTCGAATCATATCTTTGCTCCCTAATTTTCTGCATTACTGCTAATACTTCTACTATCGCTATCACTCTTAGATTTGAACTGACAGTTGCGTCTCTGTGCTGATGTGGTATGGCAACCTGAACTGATGTACGTACGTACGAAGTTCTACATTGTATCTGTCTGTCCTACTATTCTAACTTAGTTAAAAGTTTGTATTGTATTCATTCATACTTTAGCTTAGTGGTTTTATTACTTCTGAGATATGTTTTCTGTAATTCTCTGCTATTTGTTTGCGATTTTTTTCTGTCTAGCTGTCGAAGAATATCTGTAATTCGTGAATGGAGTCTCCTAGTGTCGCATTGTCTTTTTTAGTCCTGACTAATATGAAATCTTGGTAATATCCATGGTGGAAATTAAGCTGAAAATCATTTCATATTGTGCAACACCAATCACTAGAAAACACTTGCGACGATATATGTCAGTCACTCTCTATGTGAACTTTAACTTCATTACAATGATTATAGACAGCAGTGTACTTTCATGATTCTTTCCGTCAGTAATAATAATATCACTAATATAGCATCACCTAAGATTATGCATTTCGACATCTGATCCTTTTGAAATTGTAACTTTCAAGCGAAATCATTAACCATCCATGTCTTTTCGAATAATATACTTTTATTCAAATAAACAACCTGAATGCACCTGTAAATTAACTCCGCCTGAAGCCTCTGTAAGGTTGCTGCGGGTCCCAAGCCTGAATAAAGGAGGAGAGTTGGGTATAGGGTTAGCAACCCCATCCCGTAAAACAAAAACCGGTGAAACTAAACGTTGTCGGCGAACCTGAGAGAGCCAATGAGAATCAAGGTAACTTTTCAAGGTCGTGCACTTTGTCCCGTTGAAAATGCTAACATTGGATCGGTTGATTGGGATTTTCTATGAGGATGTTATTATTACTAATCTACAAGCTGTCGGATTACTTCGTGCAGAGTTGATTTGTGATTGTGGACTGAATATGGCTTAAACACCAACCACAGATACGCAAGATGGAGTCACCTTTCGTTGTAATGGTTGATGGCGAAATAAATCATTAAGAGGCAGTTTCTTTAGCTAGTTTAAACTGACACTTAGGCAAACCTACATGTCAATCGTATTGTGGGTTATGTAGTTGCCTGTAACGCTGGCAGCTTCCCTTATAAACGTTAGCTAAGTATCATCAGTGCGATGGCATCAGCACTGTAGAGACATATCCTCACAAATGTTGTTACGTTTAAATCTGTCTGTAGGAGGCGTCGGAAAAGTCGTTGAAATAGACGAGGCAGCTATTAGGAAGAGAAAATATAATAGAGGAAGATATGTAAAAACTGAATAGGTAAGTACTAATTACTTTAATCTTACTGGTAGGTTCTTAATATTTACGATTGGACATTAGGAAACGGACATTTCCAGTATATCCCACATCGAACCGCAAGGACTTTGATACCAATAATCCAGTTGTACATTTTACCAGGATCAACAGTTTATACTGATGACTGTAGAGCTTATCGGCCTCTTCGTAGACTTGGATATATTCACCATGTCGTAGTTTACGAAAGACATTTTGTGGATCCAAGTTCAGGTGTTCATACATAAAGCATCGAAGGATACTGGTTACGCCCTAAAGGAGTTTCTTAGACCTTATAAAGGTTCTATAAACAACATCATATGGAGTCATATGGATGAGTTTCTATATCGCTCAAATGATGAATTCAAACTCAATGAACCCGTTTCTAACCTTCAAAAATTCATAAATCATGTGAAAACAATGTATCCTGTGTAAATTTTTTAAAGATTTTATCGTTTTCCATAATAATTGAAGATTTTACCCACCACTGCATTCTCATTGGTTAAATGGTGTTTCAAGGTCATTGGTAGCTGTGCAAGTTCGTCCACAATGTTTAGTTTCATCCATCAACCTTGCTAAAAATAACGCTAACCAATAAAAGCCTTTATAACCACTTTAACTCTGCACTGGGAGTTGGAAGTTCTATTATGTGGAAGACAGAGAGAAGCATGTAAATTGCTGAAGAAATCAAAAGATACAATCTGAAGATAGTTGGAATAAGTGAAACCCATTGGTTACAAGCTGGACAACAAAGATTATTCTCAGGAGAAGTGATTTTATAGTCCGACCTTAAAGAAGAAGACGCCCCACACACACAGGAAGTATCATTAATGTTGTCCCAAGAAGCATGGAATGCCCTTATAGGATGGGAACTTCATGGACCTAGGATCATCAAACCATTCTTCACGACGAAGAAGGAAGGGATTACAATCAATGTCATCCAGTGCTATACACCCACCAACGACAGAAACGAAGACGACAAAGACCAGTTTTATATGAGGCTGCAGTTAACCATTGATAAATGTTCAACCAAGGATCTGACCGTCATGATAAGAGACTTTAAAGCCAAGGTTGGAATGGACAACACTGGATATGAAGATATCATGAGAGTACATTGACTGGGAGAAAGGAATGAAAATGGTGTGAGGTTTTCGAACCGGTGCGGTAGTTTTACATAAGTTTACCACAGCCATTCTCTGGGATGCTAATAAACGCACTGAATTCAAAATAACTTAAACAATAAGTTTTAAGCATTCCACGATCTGCTTGAAGAAGAGAGAACTACTATGGAAGACAACTGGAAAGATACTAAGAAAACAATAGCTTTAACATGTCAGGAGGTTCTATTGTATGATGTAGAAACTTGTAGAATTACGAAGCGCATCAATGAGAGGATATAAATGTTTATAAATAGTTGTCTACGCTAGATAGTACTCTGGATCCGTAGAGAAGATACCATTAGCAACAACCTACTTTGGTAGAGAACACACCAACTTGCAACTGGGTAATAAATTAGAAGGAAACGCTGAAGGTGAATAGGACATACATTAAGGAAATCACCACGACGTGTCACAAGGCAAGACCTAACTTAAAGTTGTCTTGGCCAAAGTAAAAGAGGAAGACCAAAGAGTATATTGATCCAGGGTATTAGATGCAGACATAAAAGCAATGAATAGCACTTGGGAAGATGTGGATAGAAAATTTCAAGTCAGAGTTGGTTAGTTATCCTTGTCAGTGGCCTATGCTCCATGAAGAGTTACAGGCATTGATTTGATTTTGTTGTTGACAAGCTAATCATCTTGTATAAAACATGTTTGACAAGTGAATTCTAGTTAGACAAGTTACGTTTTTATGTTAACGTCAGCTCTGCTGATAAATTTACAAATACATGCAAACTCATTTATATTAGCTGGACAGGAATAGTGAATTATTATAAATTTTCTGTACATGTCCCAAAAATCTTTCTATCAAGAGGACTGAGTACCTTAAATGATGTAACATCAAAACGTCTATTGGACAATGGATATGTAAGCTAAAGTCCGAAGGCTGAACGTAATCTCATTCGACTGAACTTGGTTGTTGGTTTAAAAGAATGGGTCAACATTTTCAGAAAACAATCATATAAGAACCAATTTAACAAATATAATGTCTTCAATGTCAGTCTAAGTAATTATCGTACGGTTAATTAAAACTCATGATACTAGAAGATCAGGTTGGTTTCAGATCTGGTCGTGGCTGTATCAATCAAATACTTATCACCTATCAAGTTTTAAAATATAGACAAAGTTACTGTGGTTTTTGTATACTTGAATGCAGCATTCGAGCGCCTATGCGACCTGAAAAGCAAGCCCCAGAAGTACATAAATCACATGAAGAATATTTTCTCGAACACAACTACTTGGCGAATAAGTACTTATGGCTAGTTGCTATCTGAACATTAAACTTTAGGAGATGTCCGTCAAAAATGTTAAATTACCCCATTTTTGTTTAATTTCATTATAGATTTACCACTGAAAGTAACGTTTTCAACCCTAGATTTTAAAAGATTGGCCTCCTACCAGGAGTTCACTAAGTGATTGGGACTAAACCGATGATAACATCCTATTACGTAAAGATACTGATAAAATCTAGTATCTTTTAGTATTAATTAGCAACAGTGAAAACATATTTGAGATGTTTCATGGCTGTTCTACATCAACGCTTGAATCAAAGATAAGGAGTGAAATAGTTAAGTATATTGACCACTTCATTTAGAAATGTGATCAACCTTAATCAGTTGATGTCTAATGAAATCTCAGTACGGATTCAGGAGGCTCTTTTGGTTTTATGTGTCTTAAATTATTTCACCATTGGCATAGAAGTGATGTTCATTTAGCAATTAAAGAACAAGTATGTTGATCAGTTTGCTCTGGTTTACTGTATGTATGAATAAATCCACTGGGTAAACACTATCTAATGTTTCAACGGTAAGACGAAGTTTATGGATAGAAGATAGTTAGTCTGACATTTATTACTGTTTTTTACAAGTAAAATGTGCAAACACTGTTGCTACACAAATATTACGTATGTGGAACCAGCACGCACTGACTGGTGTAGATGTAGGAACAGGATGGAAGAAGGGACACCCTAACCTAAACATGTAGTCAATTCATGAAGTTGTTTTCTCTTTACATGTGCTATAAAAGTAGATGCAGACAACTTGGTTGGGTTCCTCATGATTTCTTTAACTAGTAGCCAAATATTCCCAGTTACATGGTTCAGAATCAGTTAATGTGGATTAAATGAAATTCACACTTTGTCTTTCGTTAAATCGTAAGCTTAAATCTTTGATACCATTCTCTGAACAAATCTATCCTTTCTTTCCGAACGGAGTGTAATGAACTAATGAACATGTTTGTCAAGTTACACGTTATACTTGTCTGACTATGATACATCGCAATGAAGATATCAAGTAGATACAACAGTCATGTGTAAATCTGAGATATGTATCATCTCGTCATTATGATAAATTTATTGTTTGAAATTACCTGTTAACAAATTAGTCAACACCTGTTACCCCTCACGAAGCATAGGCCACCGACCATGATTCCCCAACGATTACTTGTCAGCACTATCCCCACAATAGAATCATATACATAGATTACTGTAAATATGCAAAGAAAAATTGTATTTGAAACCTTTTATTATGATTTGCTGTTTGTTTGTTTTCCCATTAATGATATCACCCTCATTTAGATATCAATTTTGATAATTCAGATATAATATTCAACAGAAGCTGAAATCAGATTCGAATTTGTTGTGTTAGGCGATTAAAGGAGAATAACTAACTTTCAGAACTATCTTTAGTAAAATTAATTCAATTGGTTTAGTGGTGTGTAATGTAAACATTTTATTTTTATCATCATTATGTCCTTCTTGCCCTAACCTCCTATTTAGCACATTTACTGTTAGTATTTCATTTCCTGTTGATGAACTACAGTTGATTGATTGTGTACACTTGACGTCAATTCACTGTCACTGTCTCCCTTATTTTGTACTGATGTTAGTTTCCTAGTTGGTTGGCTGCGTGGTCTGCTTTGTGTATATGTAAAGAAATGATCAAAATGTAATATGATTTGTCCTGTTGATTGATCGTCATGTGTTCTCCCTATACCGGTCTGGGATTAAGTGAGTATCGGGCAGACAAACAAGGATCAAATAGGCACTCACTTGCGTTTGTTATTGAAATTTCGTACTCAGAAAGTGATATTAATTAATCGGTCGTACGCATCAGTCGTAAACAGCTTTATGAATTCATAACAGAAACTATGACCTATTTACTCCATAAATTAGTCAGTACAACTTATGAGTCACGTTAGTTGATGTTATCACATCATCCTCAATCAACGGAAGCTAGAAACATAAACCATTTGAGTATAACTAATTGATTTTATGAACTAACACTTGTCTCAAAGCTTTAAAGATTTAGCTTAATTCCTATGTGAAGTAGTAAAGAGAAGTCTTGAATTATTTTAAGGTGTATAAATTTCAAAAGTTCTTTAGTTGTTATTAGTTCAGTATGACAAGCAATAATATGAAGTTAAGAAATGATCGCGGTAGTTAGAGAAGTGCATTGAGGAGTTCATTTATGAAGTATTTATGTCACTTATTCCTATTAACCATTTTTCTATCTAGTGAACACCACTTGGACACTGTAGGTGGATTTAATCAAGTAAATGATGGTTACATGATATTACAGTTTGTTCGACCCTAAAAGTGTAAAATATTGTATTCTGATTCATTGAGTGAATATTTTCATATTTTTTAAGGGAACTATATTCTATGTGTTTAGCTATATATGCAGTATTCATCAAATAATGTCAAAGAGTTTACGTAGTACTTATGAGTTTCCAGCTGTTCTTTTCTCCCTCCTCCATCCTCGACATGATCGCACTCTAGAAACATCTTCGCAAGAAATACGTGTTAGTATTATGTAGATGTTACATAGGAAAACACTTTCCACCAGGAGTATGTGAATGATATAGTCTGAAAGACTGTAAGTGGTATGTACCTGCCCTCACTCTTTGTCATGAACAGTAAGAAATAATCGAAACGTTAGTGTATATGGATAGTTGTATGCGTTCTAGCGGTGGTGTATCAGATGAGATCAATATAGGCATAATGAAGACCATATTGGATTATTCCGAACTGTAGTGATCTGTGTCTGACTGTAAAAATTCTTGTTTACAACGTTTAGTTTCGAGCACTTCTGTACTATGCTTGAGAAGCCTGGTGTCACCGAGCTGAGGATGTTCAAGGCCTTATTGTGTTTCATCGTTGCTGAAGAATTACCAACATCCAGTGGGAATATCATGTTACAGATGCTAATTTTCGGCAGTGTTTGATTGTATGCAGTGATGATAACTAAATTACTATTACTATCTTGAAACGCCAACTTCGGCAGCTTGGTTATGTTTTAAGTATGTTATCGCAATGGCTTCCATACTGTACTGGTTGTAAGAAGTGGTGATGTGTTCTGTTTATGACATGGCAATGTGGAGTGTAAAACCCCATTCTATCTTCATGGTCGGGGCCTTAGTGCAAACCAGTGAATGGTAACCTTATCAAATATGGCACAGAATAGAAGCCAGTAACATTTCTGCTGCAGTTCCTTATGAAAATCTTCATAAAAGTGTAATGACTTCTCTAATTAAAAATGTAGTTTTGTCGTTTATATTTCCATTGAAGTTTTATCTCCTATGAGTTAAATCATCTATTGTCTTATCAAATTTCTTCTTTCTTACTCTATGATTGCCTTCTTCACAATGTTACTCTTGTACTTGTTTAACGAGTATAGTTTTAATTCCATCAACCCACCTAATTCTATTCAAAAACAAACATCCTTATAATCAATAAACTGTATAAAATTCTCATATTGATTGATCATAGGGTAAAATGTTATTCATGGATACAAAACAGTGTAGCACCAAAAAAAAGTGTTATCAATATTAAATTAATGTAACTATGATAAAAAATACATTAAACTGTGTCGCTAAAACCGGGTAATATAAAATGTGTTTAAACGTCACATTATCAAGTTTAATGTTGATAACATTCATATAATTTTCTCAAACGAAAGAAAAAAGAAGGAATAAACAAAGAAGGTTTTTTTAAAAAAAAAAGAACACAAGGGGATTTGTAGACAGACTACTAGTTGCTATGGTAACAATAATATAAATAAATGATGTCTTGTAAAACAATTTTAGGCGATAGTTAAATAACTAAAAAAGAGTGAGATAAAAAAAAAACGAAGAAATTTAATTAAAAATTTGTTGGAAATTTTTTCAATGAATTCGGACTAAGTGTACGTCTTAATGGTTTATGCGTAGTATTCAATAGATCATGATAATGAATCCAACATTTTGGACAGAAATAATCGAAACACTTTAAATGACGACAAAAGTAGATACCAGGTGAATTGAAACATTTTGAACAAACTGAATCTTCTAAATATGGATCTATTTGAATCTAAACAAAAAGAAATACGAAAAATAATTACAATTTCAGTGAAAAAAAATTTTCTTTTTGACGGTTACATTTACAAAAAGGTGATTACATAATAACTCATCAACATCATCAATGTAGAACCGGGCAAATACACCCATAGGTTCAATTTGTTATATCATATTAGCACTACGAGATAACAGAGGTAACATAAAAATAGAATACAAGACGGGAGAGTGAAGTAAAGTTGTGCAGAAACTAATAATAGAATTCAAGATTTAGATGAAGTTAAAGAGTGAATACACTTGTGCCAGTGTAACCGATTCTGAGCCATGTCTCCAAGTGTCTCCAGCCATTTATTATGACTGTCACGCGGACCCCAATCAGGTAATCTGCATCTACCAACATGGCTTAGACCAACAGTCAAAGACTTCATGGACTGGTTCTGCCTTTCCTACGCTTCTTCCATCCTCCTTCAACCCTAGCCAACATCGCGCGACAAGACAGGCGGTAGTCACGAATGCGCAATACATATTCCAGCCATCTCAGTAGATGAAGGTTAATGACCTCTTCGACTGATTTACCATGTTTCCTAAGAACCTTATGTCTAACCTCCATATTACTTATTTGACTGTTCCATGATATACGAGAGATGCTACGAAGATTTCTATGTTCAAACACCTTAAGCCGACGCACATCTTGGGATTTTTATGACCCACGTTTCGCAGTCATACGTTACATAATAACTTGTTGTACTATACGATTGCTGAATGATTAACAGAAATTCTACAGTAGGTTAGGATTCATAGTAATAGACAGAGTATGCTTGATTCCTTTGATCTTGTAGATTAGATTACAGAAGTCAATATAACCGATAAGAGAATGATTACTTTAGATTTCAACACACTAAAAGAACTGCTTCTACGTTGTGCTCGTAGTGTACAATTCAGATTTATTAATGATTTATACAGACAAACTGACAGTTTTAATTCGGTCATCATTAAGTCCCATCCTAGTCGATTATCTTAATGGTGAATTCGGAGAATACTATACTTCGACCTACAGTTGATGGCTTTCGTGTGTATAAGGGATATATGGATGATCCATTCATTATTTATAACGAGAATAGGAAGCTGAACATTATCCGGAATAGTCGAACAGTTGCTATTGTTTAATAAACTTCCCACTGCAATCAGAAGTAAAACCGGAATTCGCTTTTGTACTGCTGTAAACAAGACACGATGGTTAATTGTAAGGATTAATTTAAAGAAAACCAAATCAGATGAACAGTACATAAAGTTTCATACTTAGATTCTATCGAGTAGAAAGAGAAGCTTATTTTGTTCACTATCATCAAGGACCAGACGAACTTGCAGAAATGATTCTATTGGTTAGAAACTGTCGGAACTTTGGCAGATATTCATCAAAATTGTTACCCAACGAAGCTCATTGATAACAAGCTTAAACCTAAACTCCAACTTGAAAAGTCCTTGATAGTACCATAGAAATCTTTTCTTTTTGAATATCAAATTTTTTAAGGAGATTCATCTGCTGAAATCTTGAAAATATTTTGTGCTTCCGAGCTTTGTATTGATGAAGTAGTGAATCGTCATCAGCTGAGGTGGGTACAACGTTTTACGTATACTCAACCACTGTCTTTCATGATAAGCAATTCTGTTTGTCACTAGTCCATAAAGTCAATAACAACTGGCCTGAGCTACGTTGGTAAGTGCAGACTACCTGTTTGGGGTTCGTGTTATAATCGTAATTAGTAGGTAGATGCAGTATGTGACAGGGATCGAAATCGCTCACAATAGAGTAGATGCATTCATTATTTGTCCTCCTCAAATTATAAGTTTCTATATTCATAATAACTTTTTTTCACAGATTTATACTTTCTTGAATCATATCTTCAATTCATAATCCTCTCCATTATTATTAATACTGTTACTACCTCGATTACTCTGTGATTTGGCCTGACAATTTTATCCCTCTACAATAATTGGAAATCAGGAAACGACGTTGGAAATGGATAGGACATATATTGCGCAAATCATCAGACTGCATCACGAGACAAGCGTTAACTTGGAATCCTGTTGGAAAACGGAAAAGAGGAAGGCCAAAGAACACCCTGCGTCGAGAGCTGTAAGCAGACATTAAAATGATGAACAGTAACTGGAGACAGCGGGAAAGGATTACTGAGGACAGAGTTGAATGGAGAATACTGGGGAGCGGCCTATGCTCCTCCGAGGGGGGTAACAGGCGTAAGTAAGTACGCTAACTGGGGCATGAAATCTTGAAGTAATGTACGTATGTATGAAGTTCTAAATTGTGACTGGCTAAGAATTATCCAAACTGTTTAACTATCAACTGTTGTGCTTGAATAACTTAAAATTACTCATGTGGTTGATTCAAATGATATTCGAACGAATGAACATAGACCATAAAGAAGAAAGACGTGAATGATGAAGACACATAGTGTTAGAAAATTTGAAGTTTAACTTAATGTTAATTAGAGAATTATGAATAGTCCCAATGAATGTCAATTTTTTAGATGCCTGTTCACTGTCAAATAAATCTCTTTATTAATATAACTTACCACTTTAGTGAATAAGTGACATTGAACACGAATGAAATTTGTAGTTACTGCAGCTAAATAACCTTGTAGTGATTTGAAGGCTACACGTCCTGATCCTATATTGGTATGAAAATATGAAAGTATACAGAAAATGGGTTCCAGGTATACTAATTGAATTTAAGATACGTATAGAATTGCACCTGAGAAGAACTGACAAGGACAGTCTAGAACAGAGTTGGTTAAAGAATGCTGGTTGTTGGACTATGATTTACAAGGAGTAACAGGCGATTGAATCAAGGAACAAAGTTAGTATAGTTTACGCAGATTGTGATTAGGATAGAGATTAGATGTGATTTGAAGAAATTCTTTGAGTTTTCAATCAAGTACTTAGATTACTTTTCAGAATCCTATATCAACCCGAATTGGCTTCGCTTACTGATTTTTCGTATTGAGCTTTTGAGTAACTTTGTTCTTTCGAGATATAAAAATTATACGGATTTGTTTAAAATACATTTCCGAAATGTAAATCACATTAATTTTATGAATAGAATGTGTCTGGATCTTCCCGTTGATTTGTTACGGACTGAAATTGATCAGTCACCGCAGTCATATACGCACCTTGAACTGATTACCTCGATATAGTGATAGTTCACATGCATTTGAGTTGGATTGTGGTTAGCAAGTGAAATGCAGGAGGCACGTTTCGTTCTATTTGGGATTCGTCAACCAGATATACCCGCATTCCAGTGTTGATGTTCACACCAGGACTCAAACTCAGTTCGTTTCATGTCAGTAGACTAGTGGAATTAGTAGCCTAGTGGTGAGGGCGGTGGTGCATGTCACGAGATGAACTGATCTCGAGTCCTAGTGTGAACATTAACATTGGGATGCAGTACATCGAGCTGACGAGTTTCGAACACGCATCCTGGATTCCGCTTGTCTGTCATAATCTGTTATGTCGGACCCCTAAAGAAGAATGAGAAACTTCCAGAATTGTGTTTTAGAGAACTAATTCATTTAATCTGGTCGTGAGTAGTGTAAACAGTACATTTCTATTATTGTTATGTTCCTCTTACTCTATCCTCCCGTTTAGCATATTTACTGTTATTATATTGTCTATTATTATGGACTACAGTTAATTAGTTGTATACAAGTTGCCCCTATTTACTAGCACCATTTCCTTAGTTCTGTATTGATGTTAGTTTCCGAATTGGTTTACTGTGTGGTCTGATTTTGTGTATATATAAAGGCATGATTGAAATATAATTCGATTCGATTCGATTCTGCCTGTTTGGCTCATCAATCGTTGTTTTCCTCTATTCCGACTTGGAGACTGGTAGTTGCGGGACAAACGTGTCTGTACAGTGATTAGCAATCATCAAGGGCACTGTGTATTTTTACAAAACAGAACAATTGGCGACAGGGCTAATAGTGAATCCAACTTAAGCAGTCATTGGTCATAAATCGTAAAACATAACACAATCCAGATCGTTTGTTTCAATTCATCAATCAATGGTATATGGTTATTGATAAATTAATAAGAAAATCACCATTAAATGCCTATCTAATGTAGGAGACAAAGAATTATCACTTCTTTCGAAGCCACTACTCATCAGTATCTCTTTCGTTTGTGATATACATGTATGCATACAACTGTATCAGTAGTATATTTTCAAAACAATAACTTACCTATTGGATAATGATACTTATCTGTATCCAATGCAGCATAGCAAACATTACCAAATAGATCATTGAAAATGGTAAATAAAGCTCGTGCTGTAATCATTCCATGCAATGCACCGACGAATATGGAATAAACTTTAGTTCGTGCTTCAATCTCCGGCCTTTTTTGTTCAGTATGTAGATGATTTGAGTTTTTATAATATCTATACAAAGTTACACGTGTCATTAAGTTCGACGATAAGTGAAAATTACTTTTATTACGTCAAGTTACGACCATCTATTCCACATCACTCAATTACAATCAATACCATCTCACTAAAGACTAACTTCTAGAGGTAATTCCCAGAGTTATAGTGAGAAAACATGACCGGCGGAGTGTAAAGCAGTTACTTAGCGATAGGATTGCATTAGATAGCGCAAATAAACCGTAAATTGACTGAAGTTAGGCTTATCGACTGTCGAAACGTCGGTCAATAGTTCAATAGTTAAGAGTTTGCCGAGAAGCTTAAAGGTCCTGAGTCCAACCCCTGGTGAGGCTGTGGAAGGCGTGCTACTGGAGTCCCATTTATCCTGAGATACATGACTCACAAGTTTACAGATCACTTCAATCTACTCATTTCTTTACCTTACCACAAAACTGTTAGCCAGTCCCTTCCTACCTGGTTATTTTATTGGGTTCATTTACATTAAACCACAAGTAAGCTATATTGTACTCACTGGTCACTGAACTTTAAGTGAATCATTCCAACTATCGTTCACGCGTACAATTCAATATACAGAGTGGGTATAAAAAGTGCAGTAGCATGGGTCGCATGCAGACTAGATACCGATCTTAAATAAATTTCTGCCTAGTAAGACTGTTCCTTATATAGTACTTATTAAAGAAATAAGAAAGTGCTGTTAATTTGTTTAGAGTCAGTCCACTGATTTATCGGATGTCAATCCAATACCTACGAATGTTCGTGGTAGGATCGCAACAACAATACATTGTGGCTTCATCTTTTATGGTTCATTAGAATATGAACTATCGCTATCCCGGAACAAAGTGTAACTTATTTACCAACTATAAGTTGTTGTCTTAGGAAGTTAATAGTAAACAGCAAAAAGTTTATTGGTATTTACCACGGCAGAATACCAGGTATTCTGGTATTTAATCTCCTTCTCCGAGTTGCATTGTTTGAAAAAGTGTAATTGATGTATCAGAGGTATATCTGCCCTCTTGTGTAAACGATTACATTAATCGGATTTTCTTTAGTAAGTAATATTGTGATCATTAGTCCTCGTAACTCTCTATATGACATTCACTAAAGATTGTAGGTACATCTTGTTAACGAATGATAATTAGCACAAAAACTAAGACAAGCAGGTTCCTACCTAACTTCCCTCAAGCACTTAACATCAAAACAAAGTACACACAATTATCACATTTCCAGGAATTGTCATTAGACTCCAAGTGAGTATATTTCTTTCATGAGTCACTATTAAATATCCATCAAACTGCAATCAAACATAGACTTGGAGCCTAAAAAGTATAAGATTCTGGAACTTATCAGATTATAGGTTATGAGTGAATTCTCTCAGTATTGACCCAGCTAATAGAAATATGTAGAAAGAAACACATAAACTTACTTAATACTACTATAGTTTTCAAATTCATTTCCAATAGATTGACAAAAAGAATCTTCTTTATCCCATGGAATAATTTGTAATGAGTCTAATCGAGATTTGTCTAATTCAGGACATAATTTTGATAAATTAATGTAAAATCCTTTGGTACGACGAGAACATGTAGATAATAAGTGTGTTACATTTCTTGGATCATTGAATAATGCATAACAATAACCTAAAATGAAAGAAGATACTTAATGTGTACAAAATACGTGTATATAGTGAATGATGATAGAATTTGTGGTGTAGGTACGTATACCTGAAATTAAGTTTCTAAATTTAGTGTATGTAATAGTGTAGGAAGCAAGAAGGAATTACAGAAGTTGTTGCTAAGTATTACTAGTAAAATCAGTTTTCTATTCATCATTTTCCATTATCATATTCCATGGATTCAAAGGAAAGCTTTTATATCTTCTATACTATACAACATACTGCAGTAAGGTAAATATCCCTAGTTGGATTTATTGTAATCACATTCATGCCTGCTTATTGTCACATCTGTATCAAGACACAAATGTCGAAGTTAGAAATGTTGAGTGATACATAGACAGCGTAGTTTCAAGTCGAGTACATAGGATTTGAAGTGAATAAAAAGTAAACTACATTTCAATCATGTAACACAAAATATAAAATATGTTTAAAAAGGATTGTATGTAGTAATTAGCTGCCATCTATAGCCATTGCTGAATATATTGGATGTATGTTCACTGCGGTAATCGCTTATTTCATGCCTACCTAATAGATTGTATGAATCAAGAGGGATAACTATCTTCCAGAAGTGTTTTCCATTCGATGATTAAATACATTTTTATTGCATTTACACTTGATATTTTGTTTGTATTATTCGTATATCCCCTTCATCGTAATTTCATATCTGACTTGTTAACTGTTGTTGAGTCACTTCCTAATCATAAATTATAACTAGTTGATTGATTACATATGACAGCAGTTTCTTATCATTGCTCCCCTTGTTCTGTATTGATGTTGATTTCCTAATGAGTCAAGTTTTACATGTATATTAAGGAATGGTTGAAATATAAGTATGACTCCGCATGATTGACTCAAATGTCTAAAGTTTTTCTATTCTACTTGGGGATTACCGATATCACGGTAGACGTACCAACATAGAATAATCAGTCTGTGTCTTGTATTGGCTCTAGCAAGCTTATTATTCTGTATATCGTGGTCGTAGTTCACGACATACATAGAAAGTGTAGCTCAAAGTCTAGTTCACAGAATTCGAAGTGTGTAAAAACCAAACTACTTTTCTATCACGTTGCACTATCTATCAAGTAATCAAAAGTAGTATATTAGCTTGTCTCTATTAATGTTGACTACTTCATAAACAATATAAATATTGATGTAACATACTGATTACCTCGTTTTAGACCACTTCTCAACAATACTTCACAATAGGCTTGATTGTAATGATTACCGTCTATAACAGTTGGTATTACAATTGTACCTTTTGGCCATATTAAACTAACTGGACCAAAAATAGATAATCCCTTGTGTAATTGATCTCTTGTCCATGTAGTCACTTGATTTCCACGAACTGGTACACCACCTACAAATATTTTACATGATAGTCTATTCAAAAATGATGAAGTTAAATGGTGATTGATATTTAAAAGACTATTAATTGATTGACATGGTAACTGATTGAAAAAAAATGATTTCGAATTGATTAAATGCATTCTCAATTGATATGTAATCAGTGAATGGAATGTAGCTGTCGATGTTTCAGAATTGTGCTGACATTCATAAGATGCATTAATGTTCGACTGAAAATTTGTTGGAATAGTTGATTTGATTGAATTCAGCTTTTTTGGACTTTCGTATGAATGACAAGCTAAAAAGGGAAAAAAAGAATAGATTGCCAAAAGGAAAAGAACATTCTCAGAAGTTAGTTAATTGAATTCGTTACAGATTACTGTTGGTTGGGTACCACTGAAAACCAGAAAATAGTAGATATCTATTTCGTCCTAGTATAGAACTCTTTAACAGTGAATATCCTCGATTCCGTTTGGGAATCAAACCCAGTATGTCTAGGTTTGTAAACGTTTAACTATCTGTACAACTAAGCCAGCCAATTTTTGAATTCCCATTTTCATCAATTTGTGATATAGCGCGACGATCATCCATTGTCATTGGTGATAACCATCTCACCCTGGAGTTGGATGAATCGAGAGTGTACACATATAGAGAGTTCCATACTAGGACAAGTGGCTGTCCGAAGCTTCATTATTTGCGGTGTTATCCAATCAATATCAATGCGTGACAAATAAAAACAACAAGTTCAAATTAGATAGATTCAACTGGGTTAGTAGATGGTGTTAGGCATCAAATAACACCTTTTACAATTGTCTACTTTCATAAATAGTCTCAACCTGACCACTACACTATCCACATGGTGGTTTCAACGAACGCAAATAACGAATGTGTGATGACTGACAAAATACTTGAAATCTACATATTCATTCTAACTTCTTGGAAATTAATACAATTAACTAGAATTTATTTGGATTTTCCTGTTGATTTGTTACGGACTGAAATTGATCAGTCACTGTTGTCATATACGCATCCTGAACTGATTATCTCGATATAGTGATAGTTCACAAGCATTTGAGTTGGATTGTGGTTAGCAAGTGGAATGCAGGAATCACGTTTCGTCCTATTTGGAACCCATCAATCAGATATACCTGCATTCCAGTGTTGATGTCCACACTGGGATTTGAACTCAGTTCGTTTCGTGTCAGTAGATTAGTGGAATTAGTAGCCTAGTTATGAAGGCCGTGGTGCTTGTCACGAGATGAACTGATTTCGAGTCCTAGTTGGAATATCAACATTGGGATGCAGTACATCGAGCTGACGAATTTCAAATAGGATGAAACTCGCATCCTGCATTCCACTTATCACTCACAACCTAACTACATTTAATGCAGTTATTCTACAAACAGAACTAGTTACTCCACTATTATTTAAAAAATGTTACTACTTACCAGCAGATATTCTATAAGCCAGAGCTTCAAGTTCCACTTTACCATATGTTTTCAATATTTGTTCATAATAACTCGCCAATCGAACAACATCATTATGATAGGCAGTTAAAGATATAAACTCGTTCTCATGTTGCTGCTGTTGTTGTTGTAAAAGATGATTATAACCTTTTTCTAATCCAGGTGATGAATACATAGGAAGATCACATTTATAATTGGCTGATAATTGGTTATCCTCAGTTTTAGGCGAATACATCTGTTTATTTGTTTCAATGCAATACCTTCCCATCATAGTTTCCAATATAGTCATATCTGAAAATGGGAAAAAATCTAAGCAAAAACTCAATCAATTCAACAAGGACACACTTAAAGTACAGAATAAATGAAAGTTAATGTGTTTAATTACAGTCCTGTACGTTTGAATGTATGCATGTGTGTGTATGTAAGTACAACACAGAACCTGGCACATGTGTGCATCGGTCCAACTTACCACACCTCAGCAGTACAGCATGTTAAACACTAATTTGGTAAAGTTGTAGTTAATTTTGTGATAATATTATTTACAAATTAGTGAATATACGGATTATGGTCTAGGAAGAAATAATTAATTCGTGGAAAGCTATGAAATAAACTAAAGCCGACAATTTAGGGGAAGACAAGTAGTGAATATACCTCAGTCACTGTAACTGATTCTAAGCTATATCACCCAGTTTTCAACTGTTGGTTATGATGTTTAGATATACCCAAACCAGGTAGTTAACATCCACAAACGTGGCTCAGATCAAAAGTCAGTGACCTTTCTTCCATCCTAATTCTATACAGTCATCGTCACACGTCGAGGTAGTCGGTGGTTGGGTATAAGTAACACATGTCCCAGCCACCTTACCTGGTGATTATTTACAGTCACATCTATTGATTTACCATCTTTCACTTATACTTGGTGTTTAACCTCATTATTAGTTACTCAGTGATCCAGTTAACGAAGGCGATGTTTCGAGGGCATCTATAATCAAATCTCAGTAACACAAGTGTTGTCTTCTCTTGATGGCCACGTTTCGCATCCATACGATAACACGGAATGGACTGCTGTAAAGTGTATTCGTCCTTTCTTCGAGAGACGAATACCTCGTGTACACCATGGGTAACGGAAATTAGCAAAAACCGAAAGGACTTTTAGAAACCATGATGAGATTTTGTCGGACATCAACTCATCAGGGCTAATCAAACTTTCAAAATGAGAGAAGTGGTTAACGTGCTAGACTGCTTCACTCCGAATCTTCAGCCCATGTGTTGACTCAGACATGTTCTGAAGCAATGCATCCCTGACAAACTTGTATTTCTACCCAGTGTTATCAAAAGTATGCCAAACAGGACTTAGTGAACCTCCTGATGGTAGATTAATTTCTGAAAATCCAGACTAGTTATTTCCAGCAGTAAATCTAATACGAAATTAAACAAAAATGGGAATATTAGGCAACCTTGATAAACATCCCTTGAGATTACAAGTTCGATTCGACAGTTATAATGATTTATCACTATTAATATTATGTTTACTGGCACTTAGTTTCGATCCAATTCTAGGCTGAGTTATAAAAACTGAGAATAGACTTGGTTCTCTGCCCTACCTCCCTCCCTCCCTCCCGAAACACATACACAAAGAAAATGGAAAGAATTGCCACTAAGTAGCCTACAATAAGTCAGTTACGGGTTGAATAGCTCATTATTATTCAAAAGTCTAACGTCAGTAGAATTATTCTCTTTACCATTGTAAAGATACTTTTAAAATATTTCACCTAGCTGCATCAAATTTTCTAAAATTTCTACTAATGAACTTATCAATTTTAAACAGACTGGTCATGATCCTATCTGATTACTGATTCTGTGGAGAAAGGTAATAACTTTAGTTGCTTATATATTCGTCGTATATTGGTGTTGATTGGGTACCACTGAAGTGAAGGAGCACTAGACAGTTGTTTCATCCTAGTACAGGACGCTTCAGTAGTGTGCCCCTTCAATACTACTATGGGATCAAACCCTGGGCCTTTAAGCCACACAGTACACATTTTAACATTTGCACTACTGAGTCGGTTAAGACCCAATTAAAGAATTCGTATTTCCATCAATTTTCGATATTGTGCGATAATCATCGGTTGCCACTGGTGATAATTTCTAATAAATCTTAGCTCTACTAATCGCAACTTTTTACTAACACCTCAGGAAGATCTTGATGCTTTTTACTAATGATCTGATTATTATGGCTGAAACTTGGTTTTATGACGATAAATTTTCTACTGGGACGAGACATCTGTCCAATATCCCCTGGTTTTCATTGTTGTCAAACTAACATCATTCCTTGACAAATACAAATAACTAATCCTAATGACTTTACTATCTATTGTTAATCTTAGCTTTATCATAACAAAATCAATCTGACATTAAAAAAAACAGGTATTGAATTCAAGTCCTAATGTGAACAATAAGAGTAATGAGATGTCGACAGATACATCCAGTTAACGAGTCACATGTGGACTGAAACTCATTGTTAACCAATTTTACCATTACAAATATAAACAGAAGAAAACATTCGACTTACTTTGGTATAAAAACAAAGTGATTCCAGCTGGTAGTATCAACTGAATGTCTTACTGGTGAAATGATAAATTAGGTCAATTAAAACAAAAATAACTGACAGTGTGTTCTCTTTCTCGTTTAAGAAATAGATCTGATGATTTAACTCTTTCAATCTATGTAAAAGAAAACAACGAATCAAATTTACCAATGAAAGGTATTATGTAATAATCATCTGTTAATTACATGTATATAAGTTTAATGGATTCGCAATCATAAGAATATACACATAAGTGTATATACATACATACTACTTAATAACTTATAAACTAACAATACAATTATCATTAAGCACAATTTTCGACATCATGACATACATCGAACTTGTTGACCTTATTCAATATGCAATAAGATGTTGAGGTTATAAGTTTATTTTATCTATACGATTACGTCATGTCAGAATCATGGATATTGATGACTATGTGAGAACATTGCTCTCTGTGTGTGTGTTTGTGAATGTGTGTTTGTTGAGTGTATTGTCAGTGTATGATAATTAAGTAGTCAAGTTGAAATAGTGAAGTAATTATAGCTTACAAAATTACAGTTGTCAAAATTGAATGTAACTATATAGGTGACAATGTAATACATCGATGATATAAGTTACAAGCCTAAAGGCTATCGGTACGATTCTCTGGCTGAATTGAGGCTGTGCACAGATGAGGAGTCCAGTGTAAGAATGAAAAAATTTTCCAGGGCATTATGGTTAGAGTATACAACCAATGTCTATCTATGACGAATAAAAACAGCTAAAATTATTATTTGTTTCCATAAAACCACTGCAATTTAGTTACAATGACAATTATTTGAAACGATCGATACAGAATCCGAGGCACAGTTTGAATATGCATGCACCAACCTGATGAGATTTTAACTGGGCGTAACTTACTTACGCCCGTTATCCCTCCCACAGGGGCATAGGCAAATCACCAGTATTCTCCATTCTATTCTGTCCTCAGTAATCCTTTCCAGTTGCTGTTCATCCTTTTCATGTCTGCTTCCAATTCGCGACCTCCCTCTTTTCCATTTATCAACAGGATTCCAAGTTAATGCTCGTCTCGTGATGCAGTCTGATGGTTTCCGCAATGTATGTCTTACCCATTTCCAACGTCGTTTTTTAATTTTCTCTTCGGCTGGAAGTTGATATGTTCTCTACCATAGTAGGCTGTTGATGATGGTTTCCGGCCAACAGACATTCAGTATCTTGCGTAGACAGTTGTTTGTAAATACCTGTGCTCTCCTGAGGATGTTTGAAGTAGTTCTCCACGTTTCAGCTCCATACAGTAGAACTTTCTTGACGTTTGAATTGAAGAGTCTAACTTTGAGGTTGGTAGACAGTTATTTGGAGTCCCATATATTTTTCAACTGTAGGAATGTTGCCTTTGCTTTGCTAATCCTTGCCCTTACATCTGTATCGGATTCTTCTCGTTCATCGATGATTCTTCCCAGGTACGTGAAAGTATCCACTTATTCCAGAGTTTTCCATCAAGTTCAATTGAACTAGTGCTCTCTGTGATGAATTTGAGGATCATGCACTTTCCCTTATGTATGTTCAGACCTGCTGATGCTGAGATTGCTGCTACGTTGGTTGTCTTAACTTGCATTTGTTGATGGGTATGGAATAGAAGTGCTAGATCATCCGCGAAGTCCAGATCATCGAGTTGCATCCTACTTGTCAATTGAATCCCGTGCTTGTCCCCAGATGTGGAGGTTTTCATGATCCAATCGACCACTAGGAGGAAGAGGAAGGGCGAGAGCAGACAGCCTTGTCTGACACCGGTTCTTACTGAGAATGCATTTGTCAGCTGTCCTCCATGCACGATTTTACACTGTAGTCCGTCATAAGAATTCCGGATAATATTGACGAGTTTCACTGGTATACCGTAGTGTCGAAGAAGTTTCCATAGTGATATCCTGTCTACGCTGTCAAACGCCTTCTCGTAGTCAATGATGTTGATAAACAGTGACGAGTTCCATTCAATTGATTGTTCAACGATGATCCGTAGTGTTGCGATTTGGTCTGTGCATGACCGATCGTTACAGAAACCAGCCTGTTGATCTCGAAGTTGAGCATCCACTGAATCTTCCATTCTATTCAGCAACACTCTGTTGAAGACTTTCCCTGGTACTGACAATAGTGTGATTCCTCTGTAGTTCTCACATTTGCTCAAATCTCCTTTCTTTGGTATCTTGATAAGGTATCCTTCTTTACAGTCTGCCGGCACCTGTTCTTCCTCCCAGATCCTCTTGAATAAAGCGTGAAGCATCCTTGCTGTTATGTCTATATCTGACTTGAGTGCTTCAGCTAGTATATTGTCAGGTCCTGCTGCTTCCGCACTTTTGATCTGTCTGATGGTTATCTTGATTTCTTTCATCGTTGGTAGATTGACATCTATCGGGAGGTCCGTGGATGCTGCTTCAATGTCTGGTGGGTCCAGTGGAGCTGGCCTTTTTAAGAGTTCCTCAAAATGTTCTACCCATCTGTTCCCTTGTTCTCGAGTCTCAGTGATTGGCTTGCCTTCTTTGTTAATGACCGGTTGCTCTGATTGACTATATTCGACTGCCAGTTTCTTCGTTGTGCCATATAGCTGCTTCATATTTTCTTCTCTTGCAGCTTTTTCCGATGTCGTTGCAAGGCCTTTGATGTAATGCTCTTCTTTACTTGCTAATTTGCTTCTGTGTATTCATTTTGTGCCCTGATTTTCTCTGCTCCTGTTTGGCTGTTTTTGATTTCTGTCTTCATGTTCCTCCTTTCCTCAATTTCGCTCAGGGTCTCAGTGAAGATTCATTCCTTATGCTGGTGCTTCTTGAGGCCCAGAGTCTCTTGACATGCTGAATTCAGTGCTTCACTGATTCCTTTTCAGTTTTCTTCCTTAGTAGTTTTTTCTTTTCTCATTTTGTAAGGCTTGAAACTATTTTGAATTCCTTGAGTTTGTCAGTATCTCGAAGAGAGACTGTATTGAACCGTTGTAATGCTGTTACTCCAGTTGTAAATTACCTCTTTAGCTACAGTTTCATTTTGGCAACCACCAGGTGATGATCTAAAGATCTCAGCTCGTCTCCAGGTATTCACATCTTCCACTGATCTTCTGAACTTTTTATTAATGCATATATGATCGATTTGATTCTCTGTAATATGATGCTGTGAGATCTATATAACCCTGTGTATGTGTTTGTGTTGGAAATATTGTACCACCTATAACCATTTTGTTAAAATCACATAAATTTGTAAATCTTTCATCATTCTCATTTCTTCTTGCCAGTCCCTGTCTTCCCACGATGTTTTCGTATCCGATGTTGTCCGTTCCGACTTTGGCGTTTAGATCCCCCATCAGGATTGTCAGATCGTTTCCTGGACACTTCGCTATAATTGACTGCAGCCTATCATAAAACTGATCTTTGTCCACGTCTTTGCCGTCGTTGGTGGGTGCATAACATTGGATGATGTTCATTGTAATCCCCTTCTTCATTGTCTTGAATGATGCTTTGATGATCCTGGGTCCATGTGGTTCCCATTCTACAAGTGCATTACGTGCTTCTTTTGACAGTATTAGAGCAACTCTCTGAGTGTGCGGAGCATTCTCTTCTTCGTAGCCGGAGTATGTTAACATCTCTCCTGTAGCCCATGTTTTCTGTCCAGTTTGAGTTCAATGGGTTTCGCTGATCCCGAGCACTGTGAGGTTTTATCTCTTCATTTCTGTTGCTGTTTTATTAGTCTTCCTTATCTTCCACATTGTCCGGACATTCCATGTACCTATTAGAATTTTCGCTCTGGTTGTTAAAAGAGGCATTGGCCTCCTGACTTCCGAAGAATCTCGGCTTTCCTCATAAGGCGTCATAACCATTCCTTACACTGCCAGCGTAGTTTTTAATTGGTTAAATTTGTTTAATCTGGTAAGAGTTTTTTAGCAAGCTTGTGTTTTACGGTATGGGAATGCTAGCCCCATGCCCAACCCTTCTCCTTTACCCGCGCTTAGGACCGGCAGTAATCCTAGAAGAGCTACAGGTGGAGTTAGACAGCATCTTGGGATGTTGAATTTATAGAAGACCATCATGAAGTGACCAACATACGGACTTCCAAAGTTAGTTGCCACTAGGCAAAAAGAGGGATCTAGTTCATTCCTTATCTTTGACGGCTAGATGAATATACACGGTGGATACATTAGATAATAAATTGGATTAGATTCACAAAATACTTATGGATAATTAATTTTCTGTCCCCCCCCCCCACCACTACGTTTCTGACAAGAACCTAAAGGCCAACAACAATGCGGAAGCACAATCACTCTACTAAACCAAGTAATATTCATAATACATAAATCTTAATAACCGACTAACAAGATCTCTGGAAAGAATATTTTACTTGTCAGGTCATTGAATAGTCTACTCAAGCAGGATTCTCATCTGAGGTAGTGTGAGAGTAAATAGTACCGTTTCCGACCTACTTAATGCATCCTCACCAGTTGACTTGTCCCTCTACAGTAATTTATTTCGGCAGCACAACCATGTATTATCCAGATAGATATCCGAACACTACCCTAGATGGTTATCTAAAAGATACAAAAGACGGCTCAATTCTGTAGCGTTTGGTCAATCGAGATGATGTTCCACACTGAAATTCAGCCTTTCATCACCATTTTCATTTCTTATTTTTTTTACATTCCAATTATTTTACAAGTTAATATCATCACTTATTCTTCATCTTCTTAATACTCATTAAGTTGATAATTGTCTTTCACTTTTCTTCTGTTACATTGTGAAAGACCGTTATTTTGGCTTGTTACATCCAGTATTTCAGAACGTTTCATTAATTTTGACTCCATTAGATGACTACTTGAAGAAATAAATTATGAACACCTTCCCCCATACTTAATTGGGGTGGGACGGTACTTGAGAATGTGACTACTTAGGCAAATTATGCAATGCCACTCTATTTTAATACAGGCACTTATTATTTGTTAAATTGACTATAAATAGAAATGTACAGCTCTAGTGAATGACATCGTCGACAAAGAACTATCTTCTTCACTAAAATATCTTCATTTTAATCAAATAATACAATTTGCCATGCCTGGATTCTAATGAGTTACAAAAGAACTTAAGGATCAAATAATAATAATAATAATATAATGACCATTAAGACATGAATGAAAAAAGTTTATCCTATTGTATTCGTTGATAGTATACTTAGGCCAGAACCGTAACAAGGAAATTCATCTACTGTACCAAAAGAACACTCCTCATGGACGTTTTAGAACTTGATGAATATGTTAGAAATTAACCTCCATTTTGAGCCCACATCAGTTTATATGCTTATGTGAAACTAAACACATTGATTGGTTAAAGTAAATGCTTATTTAAACTCTTCTAGGAACATTACCCGGTTTTAATTTTACAATGTAGAATCAAAAACCATTCATTAGTTCAATATAGGATTATCTTATAATTTCTAATCATGCTACCACTATTAGATCTTCTTGTGGACTCATAGGAGACACATATGTTAAACTAGTGTATTATAGGAGTTTTAACAATTTAGCAGCTCAAACTTTAATCATCTGTATAAAGTAGCACGTTTAATTACATAAGTAAGACGACTTTCCAAAGCTTATTTCCAGAAAGTAAGTTAGAGTTCAGGAAGGAGAGATGATACCCACAATCGATGGTATTTCATAAGCCCGAATTCATACAACCTTCACTGTCTTCAATAGAACGATTGATTCAATTGTAAAGAGCTGATTTCATTCATTTACTATTTCAATAGAATCTCATGAATCTCCTGAAACTTTTCTCCAGAGTTTCACTAAAAGTTTAACAAGTCAGTTTACGTTGTCATGAACGCAGTACATTTTAATGTCATGCATATTGTTGAGGAATAATCTACAGAAAAAAAATAATGTGCATACATTTTATGCGGAGATACGTGAAAATTTTAAGTTACTGAATTGAATTTCTGAATGAATATTAATCTTTTCTCTGATATGTACCGACCCATATAAAGTCGATGTGCATAGATTTTCGCTAATTGATGTGAACCAAAAATATTAAATAACTGACTAACTAGTGTCTAACTTCAAAATGTTCCTAAAGCTTTAGTGAGAAGTTGTGTTTGGTAGAGTTAAAACTTGTAGAGAGCGAGACAATTATCATCTATGAGAATTGACGATTGTCGCGATATATCACAAGTTGACGGAAGTGTGAATTCTACCATCGGATGCCTGCCCAAAGATGCAGAAAGTTAGGTGGTGGTTAACTTAAAGCTCCTGGAGCACACTGTTGAAGGGTCTTATACTACGATAAAACAACTCTCCAGTACTTCCTGGTTTTCATTGGTAACCAACTAACAACAATCTATGATAAATTCAATCAAGTAAAAAAAAACTTAATATCATTCTGCACAAACCACTTTAATTGAGACAGACAGACAGATACAACGCAGAACTTTGTACGTAAGTACATCAGTTCAGATTGCCATACCACATCAGCACAGAGACGCAACTGTCAGTTCAAATCCAAGAGTGATAGCGATAGTAGAAGTATTAGCAGTAATGCAGAAAATTACGGAGCGAAGATATGATTCGAAAAGTATAATTCAGTGAGATAAATTTGAAAGGAGAAAGATAGAGAATTCAGAAGGTTAGATTTTGAGAGAACACAAAGAGTGGATGCACCTGCGCCATTGCGAACGATTCTGAGCCATGTCGTTCAAGGTCTCTAACCATTGGTGACTTTCGTCTCGCAGACCCCAACCACGCAGCCTACATCTACCAACATGACTCAGTCCACTTGTCAGTGACTTCAACGATTTCTGCCATGTTTCGGTTTGGCCGCCTCTAGCTTTCTTCCAACCTATTCCTACTCCGAAAAACATAGCTCGTCGAGGCAGTCGATAGTTAGACATGCGTAACACATGTCCCAACCACCTCAACTGATGAAATTTCAATACCTCATCTATTGATTTGCCCTCCTTTCCTAGAACCCGTTTCCTAACGACAGTATTGCTCACTCAGTTGTCCCACGATACTCGAACAATGCTTCGGAGACACCTATTATTGGAAGACCAGTAACCTACGAATGTCCTCTACTCTTGACGGCCATGTTTCGCTACCGTATAGTAGGACAGAGCGAACTGCTGCACGGTACACTCGTCCTTTGGTTAGCAAACGATATCTCGCCTGTGCCATAAGTGACGCAACTTGGCAAAAGCCAATCGAGCTTTCTGTATCCGTGCACCACTTTAATTGAATAACATATTGAAGTTGGATCATTTATCATAGTGAAGTCATTATACATTCGATCCAATCAATCAGTAATCGATCTATATAGTTCTTATTATAATTCCTTAAATGATAATTAAATATAAACTCTATTCAAAATGAAAGACAAATGAATGCTGATACGGTTACAATCATGAAGTTTATACAAGTTCATGCATCAAACTATTTCATCACAATGTGTAGTGCATTGTTATCTCTCTTAGCAACTAAGTATAAATACATTCCAGTTTTCATTACATTAAAGAAAATAATCTATAAAATGAGAGATCGTTAGGTTGAATTTAAAGTTACATTTAAGATCTATTAAAATGACTTAATACATATCTCTATGTATGTTGGACACTATGAAAGTAAATTATTCTTCGATTATAAACTTAACCTTTAAATTTCTAATACCCCTTTCTTTATCTTCTTTGAACTCTATTGATTTTTTTTAATCTAGAAATGATGTACGTTTTGATTTTATGATGTTTCTTTTCTAATTTATCATTTTATCAATAATAAGTTACATAACCAATTTTCACGATTATTGATCTTTATCCAGTTGTTATGATATTCTTCATGAATATTCAATGTTTTAACAATGAAATTAATCACAACTTAGTAACAATAAGGTTATCGACGTTTTAATTTGAGGGGGGGGGTTGGGAGGGATTGTTACTATGCTGAACAAATCATTTTTATTACAAAATATCATGTATATTATTATTATTGTTTGTACTCGTCACAGATTGATGTCGGTTGGGTACCACTGAAAACCATGAAATAATAAACAAGTGTTTCGTCCCAGTATAGAACTTCTTAGAAGTGCCCACTTCGGATTCCTCTAGTGAGTAAGACAGTTATAGAATTGATTCATCATCACTCATTGTCATATATCAATTGAAATGGGAATTCTACCACTGGATGGTGGTAGAGTGGTGAAGATGGTTAAATAATCAGCAACCGAATCTAAAATTCTCTGGTTAAGTTTCCTGGAGGAATCAAGGATGGGTACTTCTGAAAAGTCCCATACTAGGATGAGATACATATCCAGTGCTCCATGGTTTTCAGTGATACCCAACAGACATTAGTGTATAACAAAAATAAATGTGCAAAAACAAGAATGCGTTTCACAGAAAAGGGTTCTGTTTTCTGCAAATTTATTATCTCAGAGCTGTACACTAGCGGATATATACATTTTCCGTCATAATTTATGTCAGCAACAATAAGTGTTTGAACATTGCAGCAATAAAAAAAACGCTATTCACGAATTCTTCCTGATTTTTTAGTGTTATCGAATTCATATCATTTTATGATATCAAATTCAAATTCAACAGCCTCCACAACACCTAATTAAAATCAATTTCAGCTGACTACCGATTAACTTCTAGTGGTCATTCCTAGAGTTCTAGGAAAAAGATGTGATAAATGGAGTTCTACGACGTCTGGTGTAAGTTAATTACCCACTGATGACGACGGATAAGGTTGCTTAAATACACCGCCAATTGACTGAATAAGAAATATAGACCTTTGGATGTAGGCCGACTAAGTGACTTCATAGTTAAGAATTCACCGTGAAGCCTCAAGTACTCAGTCTACATTTCGTGGGTAGTTTATGGATTCACATGTTGAAGTTTCATTCTAGGCCTGACCAACTATCCACATCTTCCTGATTTTTTAGTAGTTGTCTAAACTACACAAATTCGTCATATCAAAATTTAAGTTCAACAATATCCACAACACCAAATTATTGATAAGTATCTGAAAATATAGTTCAGTATACATCAAAATATCATAGAAGTCAACATAGAGACTACTAAATGTGACGAAATATCGGTTACGTAATAGATTAAGATGGAGTCCTTTGCATGCAATTGAGATGAAATATGTTTAAAAATAAAAATAAATTGTTTCAGAGTAAATGGGAAATAAGGAAGGAGAGACAAGTAGTTATGATTTCTGTGGAATATATTTTTTAGTTTATGTCTGAAGTAAAAGTAGAAGTTGAATAGGTTTTTTTTGGATACACAATTCTGGCTTCAATAGGAACAGACAAAACTTCAGTAATTGGAAGCAGACTAAAAACAACTGCCCTTGGTAGGTTTTCGTTGATTTCATGAATGACTTTAAACAAAGGGTGGCCTGTGTTCAGTAAGTGGATTTCATATAATTCTACTGTCACCTCTTCTCAGCCAAGTTGGATAATGTTCTTGAATCCTTTTGAATAGAATCCTCATCAATCAACCTATATAATAAGCTTCACATGAGCAATTCAATTGATAATCTCACATGGAAGTAGTCTGATGCTGGCGTTAATTCTTCAGGATGTTGTTAAGCATGATACGGCTATATACTAATAACCTTAAGGTTGCCGTAGCAAAAAGCGTTCTTTTACCTGAATTTGAAATCTTTTTATATAGGATGTCTGTAGCTTTATTACCAATGATATCAATATCCATGTAGAGAATATTCTTTGGTGTGGAGGCTTCTGATATTTTTTGGATATTTCGGGCATCATGTTTTTGTTAATAAAATTAGGTGGATATCCATTTTCAGTACAAACATCATAATCTTTGACGACTTTGTTTCATCTGTTTAAATCAACCAATTCACTTGTATGTCTATAAGAGCAAGAATAAATATATGTGCAGAATAAGATGAATTCATTTTATTTCGTTGGTTTCTCATCAACTGCTGCATACAACATGGAATGATACTCTTTTACAAAATTAATATTTGAAACAAGTTTTAACATAATCATGAGAATGCATGAAGTTAGTTGAAATCAACATTACATAAACATGTGAACATGGCTTAAAATGTTGGAGAAAATACTGTAACCATATCTATCCAATACAAGAGAAGGTACCAGAAGGCAAAATAGACATCACAGTTCAAGTGGTTACATAATAAGAGGTGGTTGGAAGCATTTGAGAATAAAGTGAATAAAATTCAGTTATTAAACTTTAAATGACCTAATTAAACACGAAAGTTGAAATTAACTATCTAACAAAAACGATGATGTAACCAATAAAAAAGGAATTGTTAAATCTGATCAAAAGAGAAAACGTATTAAATGAACCTAACGAGAGAATAATAATGATGAAAACAATAACGCAAAAGTTAAGTTACCAGAGTAAAGAAAGGCTTATAACAGTTTGCTTTTGAACACATAAGTTTGGTTTCAATCGTTTAATGGCAATCGCTTCGACATATTTTAGAAGATTTAAAGTTTTTGTCTATTGGACACTTTGAATGATTGATTAATAACAATCTGGTGTCCTGTGTCAATCAGATGCTTAGCGATTGCGCTATTAAATATCTTTGTTCCTGCGAGTCGTAGATTTTTTGGAACATGTTCATTAAATCGTAGGTAGGCCCTTCTTCTTGTTTGGCCAATGTAATTGCTACTGCATGTACACGTAGATTTATATAGACAGTTGGCAGTAACATGAGAAGGATACCTGTCGATTTTTGATTGTATCAGTGAACATGTTGTTATGCATGATATAAACAGTTTTGCAGCATAATAAGTTCTATTTAAAGCTGAGCTGAGTCTTCTGATTATTTCAGCAATATCATCACCTTTGAAATCGAGTTGAATGAAAATAGACTTCTCGTGGAATGTGGTTTCATTTGGTTTATCAGGCTTTTGTTCACTGTATTTGTCAATGAATTTTTCTAGATAGCCATTGTTTTTTAGATACTGTTTAATGTTAGTGAGTTCTGTATCTATCATATCTGAAGTACATATCATTTTGGCTCTGAGAAACAATGTTTTCACTAATGCTATTTTGTGGTGGATTGGACAGAAGCTGTTAAAATTCAAGAACGAATATTACTTTTGTGCACAAAGGACATCCAATTCCGGTTCGATAATAAGATATATCGCCACTAGCAATTACAATTGTACAATTTGATGTTGTTAATGAGATTATTGACAAGAAATTTTTCTCTGAACTGAGGTGACATTGTAAAAGTATAATTTACTGAGGTTGGTTGTTTCTCTTAATTAGGGATTGATGTTGAGCATCAATGTGAATCAGAGAGCAATACACAGATGTCTTGTCCTGACATATGACTGTTCGGCAGTATACGCCATAAATTATAATAAGTAATGAAGCCGAACTCTTTCAATACTCATTATGAACACTTAACGATCTTCACCACTAAGTCGGTGATCAATCAGACCATCACTTCACTAATAACCTACTTCAGAACGTTCATGAAGTACTAATAAAAAACTTTTAACTGGTGAAATTCAAGCATTTCAAGATATCATTGTAAGAATTCTATAAGAAACTACTGAATGTTTTAAACAGAAACCATCTTGTCTAAATAACATACACGGAATAGACATTACTATCATATTCATACATTCATATCGAATAAACTACTAACTTGATGTAGTGAATTCACTTTATTGTAGTGCTAGATGATTGTACTCTAATAATCAAACTTGAAGATTTATTCATAACAATCAGTCAAGGACTCATTACAATCATTCCTGTTCGTCAAACTACCGCCATCATGTACAATGCAATGATCAATCACTTAAACTGAAGTAGACAAATATTTAATCTTCCTTGTATTTGCCAATTTACATGTACTTGTTAAAGTAAGTGAATTAGAACGACAGAAAGATGTATGTAATCACGATTTACTGAATGAATCCACAAGAACTTACTGTTATAAGGAAAGCGGAATATGTCTGGAAACTCAATTACAATTCATCAATTATCATCAACAGGTTATAATACAGACAAAATGAATGTGATTATCATAATTAATAAACAACATAAATCGATGTTAATAAGATTCAATAAGTCCATAGCATTTTGAAGACTACAATTTCACTATTGTATCTATAAGGAATCAGTACTTAACATCTAGTTGATATGACAACACAAATAGACTTATGATAATCAAGTCATCTTTACTCTCTCCAACAATTATCATTCTTAGTTGACCTCTTTATTACATTCATAATGATTCATTGTTATACCATGTAATCAAGTGCTATTCATCTTTATTGTTTAACATTAACATCCAGCTTATTTGTCAATACACTAAAATTCGATGTCCTTACAACTGTAACATCCATACAATTTAATGTTATCCACTCGCAATATTTCAATGTGTAACGTACAAATGAGGTAGTGATGTATTGTTTTGTTTAAAATCGAATAGTCTATTGAATGTAGATGATGAGAATGAAGAGGATTACATTAAATTTAACGTATCCTTCAAATAATGTCATTCTTGGTGACAGAAAGCATGTATAGTTGAGGTGAATGATTTTGGTGACACAATGTTCTCTAAGCTGGATGATGACAAGCATGTACAATAATATGAGTGATTTTGTAGTGGGAACGAAATGAAGACAAATGTGTACAAGTTTATGGAACAAATGTCAGCAAAAACCAATCAAGTTTAAAATTGATTGGACAGTCAGTTAGGGACTTGTATAGAAAATATCATAGCTTACTTCTCGTAGAAGTTTATCCGATGGAGTCATCCAGACTAACAATGAAAGCACAGCAATTAAACCATTCAGCTGTTATTAATACTAGAACAAAACTGATGTCCAGTGCTCCCTCGTTCTCAGTGATAGCCTACCAACATCAGTCTGTAATAAATTCAGCCAACTAGAACTTAATACTAATCTCCATCTCAATTCAAATGAAATGTGTTTAGGAATGAATGTGAAAATAAAATGTAAAAATAATTCGCTTCGGAGTAGAAGGTCAGTTGGGAAAAAGGAGAGGGATGATTGTAAATTTTGGGAAACTAGAGTTTATGTCCATGGTAAAAGTCAAGGTTGAATAAGTTTGCATTGACTTCTCTAAATGTTTAGTTACGAGATCATGATTGCTAGGGAGCTGAAAACTAAATAACTTTCGGTGGTTTCTGCTTGCACTGTAGGTGACCGATTGCGTATTTTGTTTTTAACGAATGAGCGATGTTTACAAGGTATCTAATAATTGAAATTCTTGTGGATTCTTCCACTTCCCTTCTTTACTATCCTGGATAACCTTATTGAATCATTTTGGACTGGGCATCAGATGACTGATTTAAACATCTAGTTTCTTAATACCAAATGAATTGATAAACATACAAAGAAATAATCGAATTCAACAGCTTATTCTATAGTTTACTGATGAACACAGGTCAACCTTAATGTTGCTCTGAAGAATGTTCATTTCTGAGAGTGTGTGGCAATTCGAAGCATGAAACAATAAGTTAATAATCAACCTTTAGCACCTCTTAACGTGCATATTGGTTATATCTATTTCCCACGAACGTCACGACCATTCTGCTCTGAAATTATAGGCGTCTGACAAAAGATAACACACAGACCGAACATTATACAATGTTGTTGTAGAGGTAAATAATTGCCTTAATAAACAGTTGTATAGGCTCTCATCTTTGATGCTAACCAGGTTTGTTTAATTGAACACGGCTAACTGAAGGCGCTCACTGAGTCGTCAGTACCAGATAACAACACAAAGTATTGTAAGAAGTGACCTTTCCACTAGTAAGTCAGCATCGACGTTGCTATCTTGTTTACGCTCTACTTCAATCAAATATATTCTCCTCTCCACCGATCCCTGTCTTCTGATCCTCTCTTTTTCGTAGGTGTACTAAGCTGTGAGACGCTATTCTGGTTATATGGCAAGCGTAACGTTGCCATATACAGAGTGTACTTTATTGTCAATATGCCAGCTTTCTTGACAATATCATTGAGGAAATGAAATCACCAGAATAAGAACACTCCACTGAATCATATACTTTTCAGCTGTATATTAGTCTTCCTAAGAGAGATATGCAACTATAAACTATATCTTTTACGCACATCATTTAGACAAATATCTTGTTTTTATAAACATTGAACCTATGTCTACGGGATTCACTAATATTTATACTGTACAACTTTGACACTGGTACACTCCAGTTGGATGGACTGAGACATACACATTGATTGATTATTAAGAAAGATCAATGTTATATTTGTCTGGTCTTTACTGCTAATCAAATAGATAATATCAGTAACAAATCCTTTTAAATGGAAATACAGAACTTAGTTAAATTGATATAGTGTTTTTAGCCGAAGAGTTGTATATGTTAAAATATCTTAATACTATCAAACTGATCAGAGAATTTTAAACTTGTTCATTGGCAACATATGGTACTTAATAATGCAATCAGTAGTATACATCCATTGTTATAATTTGAAGAGGTTAGTTCTATGGTGAATACATTTTCTACCGGATTAACAATTCCTGTGTACCAACTTTAACTAATTCGATGTGTATAATTTAATTTTTCTGGCAGTTGCGTTCTCAAGGCAAAGCTGCGATGAGTGTAGTTCAATCATTTCAAAATAAGCTGATTACTTCTAATTGCACTGAATGGTGGTTCCACGATGTTGCAAATCGTTTCATAATGCAAATTAATGAGTGACGATCCAATCGTCCAAATGTATGGAACTCATAAGCTTCACGTATCCATAACACAATTATAAAATCGAGCCAAGAACTTTCAAGCTTCGTGGGAAATACTTCACCATAAGACCACTGAACAAGCCAGTAACCAACGCTTCATATTTCTAACTTCATTTAATTTTCAAGAGATTCGAGTGATCTCATCGATCGCTAACAGTGGGTAACTATCTTACACGAGATATGGTTAGATTGCACTAGTCACGTCTTCGCACTAGAACACCAGTAATTACTTTATTTTTTATTGGGTGGCCATCATCAAACATAAATTGAATTTTCAATAGAGCAAGAAAAAATATTTGTGCAGAATAAGATGACGATTCATTTTATTTCGTTGGTTTCTAATCAACTGCTGCATACAACCTGGAATGATACCCTTTTACAAAATTAATATTTGAAACAAGTTTTAACATACTCATGGGAATGCATGGAGTTAGTTGAAATCAACATTACATAAACATGTAAACATGGCTTAAAATGTTGGAGAAAATACTGTGAATATATATACGATCTAAGAGAAGGTACCAGAAGGTAAAATAGACATCAAAGGTCAAATGATTGCACATGCTAACTACTTATTCAAAATTTTCACTCAAGCACATGAAGATATTCAATTTACCATTAAGTTACAAAAAGACAATAAATTTCGTTTCCTGGATATTGCCATGCAACGTCGAGGTGATGGTTCAGTGCAACGGTCGATCTACAGAAAAGCAGAGTGGAATGTATTGTTCTTGAATTCACTGACAAATACAGTGAACAAAAGCCTGATAAACCAAATGAAACCACATTCCACAAGATGTCTATTTTCATTCAACTCGATTTCAAAGATGATGATATTGCTGAAACAATCAGAAGAAGACTCAGCTCAGCTTTAAATAGAACTTATTATGCTGCAAAACTGTTTATATCATACATAAAAACATGTTCACATGCAACAGTCAAAAATCGACAGGTATTCTTCTCATGTTACCGTCAACTGTCTATATAAATTTACGTGTACATGCAGTAGCAGTTACATTGGCCGAACAGAAAGAACGGCCTACCTACGATTTAATGAACATGTCCCAAAAAGTCTACGACTCACAGAAACAAAGACATTTAACAGCGCAATCGCTTAGCATCTGATTGACACAGGACACCAGATTGTTATTAATCAATCATTCAAAGTGTTCAATAGACAAAAAACTTCAAATCTTCTAAAATATGTCGAAGCGATTGCCATTAAACGATTGAAACCGAACTTATGTGTTCAAAAGCAAACTGTTATAAGCCTTTCTTTACTCTGGTAACTTAACTTTGCGTTATTGTTTTCATCATTATTATTCTCTCGCTAAGTTTCTTTTAAAACGTTTTCTCTTTTGATCAGATTTAACAATTCCTTTAGTTGGTTACATCATCGTTTTTTTAGATGGTTAAGTTCAACTTTCGTGTTTAATGAGGTCATTTAAAGTTTAATAGCTGAGTTTAATTCACTTGATTCTCAAATGCTTCCAACCACCTCTTATTATGTAATCATTTGACCTCTGATGTCTATTTTGCCTTTTGGTACCTTCTCTTGTATTGGATAGATATGGTTACAGCATTCTCTCCAACATTTTATGTCATGTTCACATGTTTATGTAATCTTGATTTCAACTAACTGCATGCATTCCCATGAGTATGTTAAAACTTGTTTCAAATATTAATTCTGTAAAATATTATTCTAAGTTGTATGCAGCAGTTGATGAGAAACCAACGAAATAAAATGAATCGTCATCTTATTCTGCACAACTATTTGTTCTTGCTACAATGAAATTAATATAGTGAACAAAGTGTATCAAATAAATTGAATTGATTTCAGCTATATGCATGGGCTAGTACTTATCGTCGAACATCAAGGGTGTGGGTTCATTCTACAATGTAAACATCGACCAATATCGGTAGAAGTGTCGAAGACTAAATCGAATCAGACTTTAAACACCATATATCAATTTCGTAGGTTTTCATGAATAATCTCATTGTTTGTTGAGAAATGTCCCTAAATTCGTGGGTTATTTACAAGTCAAACAGTTCATTATCGCTAATTAACCTGGGTTTAACAACCATTGAATACTGGAATTAATAATCTGCTACTCGTCCTGTTATAGGACTCCTCGTCAATGTTGATCTATGACTCGACGAGAAAATCCAACCCAATACATTCATATTTCGTAGTGAACGCTTAACCGTTGAGTAAATGAGCTGATATCCACTTTAGTGCCAGGGTGTAATCAATGAAGCTTAATCATAATGAGTGTGAAGTAGTTGTCTGCTAAGTGCAATCAATGTGGGCGTACAAATATATCGAGTATTGCCTAAAGTTAGAAATGTCTATCGTTGGATTTTAGTTGACTAAATGGTCTTATGGTTAAGCGTTTACCGCGAAGCTTGGCTCAATTCCACAGTATGATTGTGGACGTGAACTGCTAAAGACTTCCATACTAGGACGAAACAGCTGTCTAGTGCTAATTCCTGGTATTCATTGGTAGTCTAACACAAACCAACTCATGATGCCAAATTATAATGAAGTTGAATGAAACCACCGAACTGTGAGTAATCAAAGAGAACCTATTTGTAGAGAAAAAAGAGATACACATTATAATGGTGATAAACAGTATAGTTAATATCGATGCATCTTTGAATGTACTAAAAATCAAGTTATGCAATGTAAGAATAGAGTAGGGTTATAGTCTTCAATAATTAGGATAATATGTAAGTGAATAAGAGCCACTGTATTGAATATAGTGAATTACAGTTACGTAATCAATGAAAATACTTTCAATTACAACCATCCTTTATGTGATGAAGAACTGCACATTCTTTCCATACACATAAGTCAGAAAATTGGATGATAAATATTTAAACGTTTAGAGATAGTAGACAGGAAATCTTGTTTGACTTACCTTTTATGTGAATTGATATAATTCATCAAGGTGTACATTCTATGTTAAAGTCATAGACTATTAAGCTGGATACAGCTAAAATGAAACTCAAACAGAGCATCTGTTCATTCAAAAGTACTTGTACTCATGTTGATCAGTGATAACTGGAAAGAAACTAAGGTAGAATGTTTCTTACTGACTACATTCAACCACCTCACATCTAAACTCAGTACATCAGAAATCCTATCACTTAAAGTAGCTAAAACTTAATCGATGGGATTCGATCACCACGAAGGACTAGATAATATAAATGACTAGTAGATAGTTTCAGTCTATGTTAAGTGGCTTTCACTGATATCTCCTTTACACAGACCACTTTCATTGTCTCCAAAGGGCTCTTTTCTTTAACCCACTTTTTTCTTGTTTTGTGTCAATAGATATATTCAACTCATCAACACAATGCCAATTTTCATACTCCTATCCCTAACTATAGTGGTCAATAGTAGCAAGTTCACCAAAAATCCATTGATTTATGTCACTTTCTCCTGAGCATTAGGTACCGTATCATAATAAAAGACTATTTCAGTCATGCTGACAATAAAACTATCACGTAATCATCGTATGCTTATCATGCTATATCAAGAATGAATTGAAGTTGAAAATATGTACCGTTAGATACTAGTTCTCCTGAATACTGATTAAATCCAGTTAACCAATCCTGAAGCTCCTAGGCTCTGTCACTGTAAGGAATATGGATACATATTGTTGAAAAATCCCTACTACAGAAAACAGTTATTCAGTACTCACTCGTTTTCAACGACATTTTAACTCAACTGAATCTATGAGAAATACTACTCACTAATCATGAAATAATAATCTGACCGACAGATTTCAACCGCCGTCAAGTATTACAGTCCTACATATGATTTATTCTGTTTGTATAACTAGATAGATGGGTTTATAGACATGGACATATGTCACTTCAATGTTAATATAACTAATGAAATCAATAGAAGGAACTAATAAACTTATCGATTTCGTTCAGTTAATAACCACTGAAACATTAGAAAAAATTGGCACATGTATGCGATTTCAGCTTAAATGATATTTAGGAAAAACAAGCATAAGTCGATAAAATGTTAATTGTGAGCTTTTTTGACATAACGTCTATGTGAACAAAGCCATTGGAATGTAGATATAATCAGTGAGTAATCCTGGACTGTGTGATTGGCATTTCCTGGGTTCTCCTACTAGCTACTAAATCAATATTTATCATTGATCCAATTACCTAAAGGTTTTAATCCTAAAAAGTTATATCACCCTATCAACAAAGGAGAATTAATCAGCAAGAACAGATAAAAAACTTCATATCCCTTTTCAAATAGAAGTAAAAAAGATAACCAATGCAGGTTTTTGAAATTCATATTGAAAAATATTAGGTGGTTGAAACTGGACACAGCGATATCTCACTTCTAGATTTCTTACTAGTTAGAACTAATTACCAAGGAGTTCTTGTAGACTTGAGGAGATTGATGATACTCTCTGTGGAATTCAATCTTCCGTCACCCAATTTCACAGTCTTAAACATTGCCACTGATGTTTTGGAGTGACTACTAACCTCCTATGGAACAAAGACGCTTTATGGATTGATCACTGATTAGTAATTAGTGTCATAGTTCTCTAGTCCTTAGTGTTAGTCGAGTTTTCTATGATAATAAAGATGTGAAGGTAGTGTCTGATAATCTTACCAGATAATCAATCGTCACATTTTTTGTTGGTAAGTGATATTATATTCTATAATTCCATCAAATTAGATAATGTGTCTTCTTCCTGTATAATTTTACTTAACATATCTCTCTGTTAAGCATTGAAACACCACTTTTGCCTACTTAGTTCGCACTCTAATTCGATCTCTCAGATGACTGATTATCTTAAATACATACAATGATAACTCACACAGTTAAAAAATTTAATCATATTTATTCGGTTCCTCGCTATTTCATTGTGAAAGGATCTTGAGCTAGTCGGTTTGTTTGAGTCGTTCTAAATGTTTGAGTCTAATTCATATCTCCGTAATTGTCAGTCCCCTTTAATCATTTTGGTTTCACAATACATTATGAGGATTTCCTAATAGCGATCACCTTGGCTGGGAATTGTTAATCATTATCCCAGTATACTTTTACAATACTGAGTTTTGTAGAAACTGTTGAATTTAATAGCTAATATCCAGAAGTGCAAATGAGAAACTGTGTCGTGTGGAGTTCTACTTTATCGATAATGAGGCAGTTACTCAAAAACTGGAACCAAACTAATATCTTCAAAAATACACGGTGGTTCGTTTAGCATTATATTCGTAACTTTGTATTCAAACGTTTAATTGTATAACAACTTCACTCATGCTTCTAGTTACTTTGTGTACATTACTAATAGTTATTCTATTGATATAACCATTGATGACAGTTGAATTTATGCAACTATTGGCATCAATCATCTTAACAAACTTATCATCATGTGTTTTTAAGATTTACTTTCAGAATTCTCACATTACTTGACGTATCAACATCCAATTACTTTGAATACATTCTAAGACAACATTCAATGTACTTCTTAACGGTGATTCTTTAAGAACGATCTCCTGAATCCCAATGTTTATTTATTTTTCTAGTAGTTTTTGATAAGGTCAATTGTCTCGTATGGGTGTAGATTCATTAACAAAGAAGTTATATGTAAAGAGTATCATGCGTTTACTACTTAAGTTCATAGTCTTCACTCTGATAATGGAAAAGTCGAATACGTCTTTAACACTTCTGTTAATAAATATTTTGTGTAAGTGTTCCTAGATTCGAACAAGGCACTTGACCATTTTATGGAATTTTATTTTACTAAAGTTCTATTCTTACTTACTTACTTACGCCTGTTATTCCTCCCACAAAAGCATAGGCCACTCACCAGTATTCTCCATTCAACTCTGTCCTCAGTAATCCTTTACAGCTGTCTCCAGTTACTGTTCATTCTTTTAATGTCTGCTTCCAAATCTCGACGCAGTGTGCTCTTTGGCCTTCCTCTTTTCCGTTTTCCAACAGGATTCCAAGTTAGTGCTTGTCTCGTGATACTGTCAGATGATTTCCGCAATGTATGTCATATCCATTTCCAACGACGTTTTCTAATTTCCACTTCCGCTGGAAGTTGGTTTGTTCTCTTCCAAAGTAGGCTGTTGATGATGGATTCCGGCCAACAAACATTCAGTATCTTGCGTAGACAGTTGTTTATAATTACCTGTATCTTCCTGAGAATGTTTGCAGTAGTTCTCCACGTTTCAGCTCCATACAGTAGAACTATCTTGACGTTCGAATTGAAGAGTGTAACTTTTAGGCTGGTAGACAGTTATTTGGAGTCCCATATGTTCTTCAACTGTAGGAATGTTGCCATTGCTTTACCAATCCTTGTCGTTACATCTGTATGGGATCCTCCTTGTTCATCGATGATCCTCCCCAGGTATATAAAGGTGTTCACTTCTTCCAGAGTTTCACCATCAAGTTCAATTAGGTAGGTGCTCTCTGTGTGGTATTTCAGGATCTAGCTCTTTCTCTTATTTTCAGGCCTATTAATGCTGAGGTTGCTGCTACGTTGGTTGTAAAGTTTTATTCTACTGTATATTAAAGTCAAGATTGATGAATACTTTTGTTGCTTGACTTTAGTATTAACTTATTGATCCTATTTTCTTCAAAAAGGCAAACCTGGGGGGGGGATAATATACAAATCACTTAGATGGTATTTCTAAAGTTCTACTATTAATTAAATCACATGATAAGGGAGGGAGTAACTACTCATAATTAACATACATAATTAGCTTATTAAAGCAAAGGTAACACAAAAGATTTAAATAAGAGTAGATAGAAGCTTGAGCTTAGAAGTTTAAAGAGGCTATAGTGTTTCAGTACAAATAACTTTAACCGACTAACATAACAGTTCAAAACTGTACTCAATAATCCCTATCATTATAGTCACTTATAGTCTCAACCATAAATAACCCGTACATCATTGTGTATAAGTATCTAAAAGTAAATCAAAGTTATATCTTGTACTTGAATGCATAGATATTGACTTCCTAATCATCTCCTAGTTGTTACCTCCTATCAAACTTGAAAATCTCTTACTTGTAAACACAAATAAAAAAAGCATCTGTAGTATAAAATAATCTTTTATATTCTGGATACTAAAAACAAAGGGATTGATTGCATTTCGTATGACATTGAGATCCTATAAGCTTGTGGAAATCAATTATTCGATGCCTGTTAGCCTCCTTGAAGCATAGGCTACCAATCAGTACACTGAACCTTTTCATAGCAGACATTTTCAAATAGGTCTAAACTCTTGAAATGAGATCTTTAGTAACAAATGAACCCCCTTCCACCCCCCCCACCTCCTTTATTAAATCAACAGAAAAGTGTTTAAAGATGTTAGATATACCTCAAAGTGAATAATTATAGCATTATGGATAACTTTAGCATAATGAATTATGATAGGAACATTTGTGTTATAAACCAGCTATTCGATAAGCATCTATTAAAAATATATGTCAAATGATTTCACCAAGAAATAGTGATGTGACCTGTCACCAGTTGAGTCAATCAATGCCTGTTACCTTTTGTGGAGGACAAGCTACCGACCAGCATTCTCTAACCAACTTTGTTCTTAGCTCTCGCTTCCAGTTCTTGTCGAGTGTTGTTCATTCTTTATATATTTGCCACCATTTCTCAAAGCAATGTGTTCTTTGGAGAACATATTAAAGTTAGGAACAAATTCTGTAATTAACCAATCATGACAATTCTTTTGAATGTTTCTAAAGCTTATAGATCAATCAGTGTATTGTCAAAATTTTGAAGATTAGTAAAGGCACTTAAAAATCTACTGCCCAATTCAAACAGATACTTTTAAAAAATAAAAAAAAATGACAACAAATTCCAAAAGTTACTTTCTCATTGAGTTTGTTATAATTTCATAAAATAACAATCAGTCTAGTGGTGTACGCGGTGGCGTATGACACGAACCGGACTGAGTTCGAATCCCACTGTGAACATCAACATTGGGATGCAGGTACATCCAGCCGATGAGTCCCAAATAGGACGAAACGCGCCTCCTCGATTCCACTTGCCAGTCACAATACAAATTAAATCTGTTATATTGTTTTAGGTTAGAATGAATATTTTCTTCATGTGACATTCAGTATACTAATCTTTTAGTTGTTGATAGTTACCATTTGACCACCTCAATTGATAGATTCAATTAGAATGAAAATCTAAATTTTGGACTAACTGCCAAGGTTATAACAAATAAACATCATGTTATTATTACTACTAGTAGACTAATAGTAGTTAAAGTATTAATGCATTGATATTTAAATGTTTGTGTTAAACTAGTTAGTGGAAACATACTTTTGTTATTGTGGAATTGTTATTCCCCTTGAATTTATTGTCCAATTTTCAGTTACTGGAAAAGAAGTAAACGAATATCAGTAAATAACAGACATATATTGCATTATGTAATCTGATATGTGTTTGTAAAGCTTCAATTTAAAGCCATAACTTTGTTTGTTCCAAAATTATTATGAAATGTTAAAACAACTACATCCATACGACTACTACGACACTACACTACGAACTACGACTACTACTACTCCGACACGACGAACGGACTACGACTACTACTACGATACGACTACGACGACTACAAACTACTACTACGAAGACGTACGACTACAGCCGACGACGACATACTACGACTACGACGGACGCACACTACTACACTACTACTACTACTACTACTACTACTACTACTACTACTACTACTACTACTACTACTACTACTACTACTACTGACTACTACTACTACTACTACTACTACTACTACTACTACTACTACTACTACTCTACTACTACTACTACTACTACTACTACTACTACTACTACTACTACTACTACTACTACTACTACTACTTACTACTCCTACTACTACTCACTACTACTACTACTACTACTACTACACTACTACTACTACTACTACTACTACTACTACTACTACTACTACTACTACTACTACTACTACTACTACTACTACTACTACTACTACTACTACTACTACTACTACTACTATACTACTACTACTCACTACTACTACTACTACTACTACTACTACTACTACTACTACTACTACTACTACTACTACTACTACTACTACTACTACTACTACTACTACTACTACTACTACTACTACTACTACTACTACTACTACTACTACTACTACTACTACTACTACTACTACTACTACTACTACTACTACTACTACTACTACTACTACTAACTACTACTACTACTACTACTACTACTACTACTACTACTACTACTACTACTACTACTACTACTACTACTACTACTACTACACTACTACTACTTACTACTACTACTACTACTACTACTACTACTACTACTACTACTACTACTACTACTACTACTACTACTACTACTACTACTACTACTACTACTACTACTACTACTACTACTACTACTACTACTACTACTACTACTACTACTACTACTACTACTACTACTACTACTACTACTACTACTACTACTACTACTACTACTACTACTACTACTACTACTACTACTACTACTACTACTACTACTACTACTACTACTACTACTACTACTACTAACGACTACTACTACTACTACTACTACTACTACTACTACTACTACTACTACTACTACTACTACTACTACTACTACTACTACTACTACTACTACTACTACTACTACTACTACTACTCAAACGAATACCACTGTCACTTTTAATGTTACTTTGACTTCTGCTACTAGTGTATGATTCCGAATTATTCAACCAGTTAGTCGCTATACAATGGTAGTATACAAGATGATTTTAAAATGTTCGTTGATTATGACTGAATTCTTAATTTATTTCAATTGATGAGTGATTTTAATGTTGGTACTGAAACTGAATATCCCAGAAACTAGGAATATGTAAGGAGAAGAGTGTTAGCACTTGATTTCACGAGTCAATTAATCAGTCAATCAAACAATACCTTCTACCCTATGTCGAGAATTGGCTACCGACTAACATTCTATAGCCAACACTATCTTCAAATTTCCTTCCCACTTCTTCCGATGTGCTGTTCATTTTTCTCATATCTGGCCCCAATTTCCATAGCAATGTGTTTTTTGGTCTTCCTCGTTTCCATTAGCCTTAAGAACTCCAAGTTATTGCTTATCTTATGACGTGGTATGCTGATATACTCAATATTGTCCTATTCACTTTCAGTGTCTTTTCATAATTTATTCCTCATCTGGATTTTGGTTGGTTTGTTCTCTGCCACAGAAGGTTGTTATTCATGGTATCTGGTCAACGGATCCAAAGTATCTTGTTCAAACAATTGTTTATAAATACTTGTATCTTTTAAATGGTGCTTTTCGTAGTTCTCCATGCAAGTTTCAGCTCCATTCAGTAGAAATGTCTTCACATTTGTATTGATAATCCTGGTTTTAATCTTGTTTTATATGTAGGACTCTTACTTTTCCGTTTATATATATTGAGGCCTACTGGTGTCTCCCAAAGCTGCTGCTATACTGTCCGTCTTCACCAGAATTTGTAATTGTGTTAGAGATAGAAGAGCCAGCTAGGTCATCTATAAAGTCCAAGTCATCTAGTTGCATCCACGTTGCCCACTGTATTCCGAGCTTACCTTGATATGTTGTAGTTTTCATTATCCAATCAGAAGAAAGAGAAAGAACCAGAGTATACAGCCCTATCTGACACCAGTCTTCTGGTTCTGGTTCTATGAGCTGCCCTCCATGAACGATTTTTTAGTGCAGTCCATCTTAAGAATTCCGTATGATATTGAGTATCTTCTCGGCCATACCATAATGTCGAAGAAGCCTCCACAGTATTTGCCTGTCCACGCCATCAAAGACTTTCTTACAGTCAAGGAAGTTAATCTAAGTTAATGAGTTTTATTCAATCGATTGTTCAACAATGATCTGTAGTGCAGTCAATTGATTGGCACACGATAGAACCTTTGAATCCATAAGTAGTTTTTTCTGAAATACTGTAGATATTTTATTATATAAGATAGTCAGTTGTAATCATTTCGAAAACTGATGGCAACTACTTTTATTCACATAATTCCTAAGTACATCCAGTCAAACCACATCATGTGTACAGATAAACATCAAAACCTATTCATCCAGTATGTTAATTAATTCTTGAGTTAATAAGGATTTTATTATTACAAGATTATTAAAGAATCTCTACATTTCAACAACAAAAAAATGTTTCTTGTCCAGGATAACGGTAAATCTTCTTTAATTAAATCCTCCAGAACTCAACCAAACAGAAATGACATAATTAGGTATGTTATTGTTGAAATCATCATCATCATGTAACTTGTGAAACGTAAACAACAGTTGAGATAAACATCATTACTCTGAATCAAATAGGAATATAGGTATCTCTGTAAATATGGATACATAGGAGATGGGGTGGTAGCAAAATACGATTAGATCAAGTGTTTGTAGACAACGACTCTGAATTCTACTTAAAATGAAACCGAATAGGTAAGAGTTTGTAAAATGGAGTGAACAATAATCAAAATTCGTCACATAGTAACAAATAACAATAATAAACATAATTATGATCATTTAATTTTGATCAGTTCATTTGTTTGATCTTAAATCGCTACTAAGTCAATAAAATAAGGCGAGAAGATTGAGTGATATTCAAATTCATTCTGTGTACTTTGATTAATAATAATAATAATAATAATAATAATAATAATAATAATAATAATAATAATAATAATAATAATAATAATAATAATAATAATATGGAAATGGACATTCAGAGGGAGAATACATGCATTAATCAAATTAAATCGTCGTTTGATTAGGGCGGAGATTAGTTTAGTGTATCTTGCGTTGGCCATGGCAGGAGAAGGGGCTAAACATACTTCTTCTGTATGCACAGGTCTCGCTTCTTATAGCAATCCGTATAGCAATCGCCTCTGCTGTTTTAAGGACTTTGAGTCTAAACGATCTTGACAGATAACTGTTTACACAGAATATTATTGAGAATAAGTGATTTGTGATCGCCGCATGACCTGTTTGAATTAGGTGAGCCAGTATTGAACTGTTGATAATTCTGACGACTTCTTTGGTTTACTGAACTGGAAGGTGCTCCCGAACACGGAGGAGTAAATTCCTTAAGCGTTTGCCAATGTAACTTGCTCCTCAGGAGCAGCTCAACTGATAGATACAAAATGAAGTGGCAAGCTAAGGTTATTTATCTTTCATTCTCAGTATCACCATGGGACGGGTAGAAAACACCAGTTGTAATTTTCCAGCGTTAAAGGTTCTCTTAATGGAGCTGCGTAACCTCAACGTTAGCATTTCTCTGGGCGAGTTCCCTCTGAATGTCAGTCTCAGAAAAAGTGGCTTTCTTTCTACGGTAGTTTACGTTTCACAAGTTACAGGATGATGATGATGATGATGGTGATTTCAACATTAACATTCGTATCTTATAAATAACCCGAAGAGAAGAAAAAACTTTCTATCCAATTATCCTTGATATCTAAATAATGTTGTATTTGCCTCAGAACTGGCTATTCTTGTGACTAATAATTTTGAACTAATAAACGTAGAACCAGATGAGCATTTATCGTAAAGAAGAATATTCTTTCTTCAAACGTCTTTGTTTTTGATAAACATGAGAATTTTTAAACAATTAGTTATGTCATAACAAACAAATGGTGACAACAGGTTGTTGTCAAGAGTGTAAATTTGTCATAGTTTGACAATTGGGAGGGGATTGTTTAGGTTTATTGTTCAGCAGATCTTTGAACATGTCACATATGAATATAAATTCCTACCTTAAACAATTGATTTATTGGAGCTTTGAATCATTGTATCTTACGGTGGCGTTTAACACGAAATAAACTCAATTCAAGTTCAGGCGTGAATATTAACACTGGGATGCAGGTACATCCAGCTGATGAGTCCCAAATAGAACAAAACAGGCGTCCTGGATTCCCCTTGCTTGCCAAAATCCAACTCAATAGATTGATATAAACTCCATTTAAGAGGAATCATACAATAATGTACTTCATTGTGAATGTTAATTCCAGTTACGAAATTTGACTATGATTAATGGGGTACAGAAAACTTCAGTTAATGATTCATTCGTACTTACTTTTTAGTAACTAAAAAAGTTAATAATGGAAGATAAGCTTAGAAGGTACAGGCTTTATAAAGACTGACTTATTATGCCTAGTCAGACCAAATCAATGAATCTTTACATTAGTTAATGATTATCGCTTAGCATTGTCAATCAAATAATCTAAGATACATCGATTATGATGAATACGCGTTCATCATTTAGTCGAATTCTGAAAAGTCTTTATTCACCCAACTATATCTAATCGTTCAATTACTTCTGTGAATACACAACTATCCCGAATGAGTACATTTCCCAATTACTAATAGAAGAAAAAGATACATAACACCAATGATTCCATTAAACTTTAGGGGTTAAGATTTAACAATCCAATAGGTTATTTATTTGGTTTAGTTTGTTTAATCTGGTTAGCGCTTTTTAGCAAGATTGTGTTTCTAGGGATAGGGATGCTAGCCCTACGCCCAACCCTCCTCCTTTACCCGGGGTTGGGACCGGAAGTAACCCTAGAAGAGCTGCAGTTGAAGAACATATAGGATTCCAAACAACTGTCTACCAACCTCAAAGTTACACTCTTCAATTCGAACATCAAGATAGTTCTTCTCTATGGAGCTGAAACGTAGAGAACTACTGCAAACATCTTCAGGAATGTACAGGTATTTATAGACAACTGTTTACTCAAGATACTGAATGTCTGTTGGCCGGAAACCATCAGCAACAGCCTACTTTGGAAGAGAACAAACCAACTTCCATCTGAAGAGGAAATCAGGAGACGACGTTGGAAATGGATGGGACATACATTGCGAAAATCATCTGACTGTATCACGAGACAAACACTAACTTGGAATCCTGTTGGAAAACGGAAAAGAGGAAGGCCAAAGAACACCCTGCGTCGAGAACTGGAAGCAGACATAAAAAGGATGAACAGTAATTGGAGACAGCTGTAAAGGATTGGTGAGGACAGAGTTGAATGAAGAAGACTGGTGAGCGGCCGATGCTCCTCTAAGAGGGGTAACAGGCGTAAGTAAGTAAGTAAGGTTATTTATTTCGAACTATAAAAAAAATTTCATTTACCATCAATGAACTGAGATGTACTGAATTATATTTTCACTATGCAAAAATCAGCATTCAAATGAAGAGTTTAAATAGCATGAAATTCACATTGTGGATTCTATTTTCAGGCCACTATTTAAAATATGCTTGTAGATTACACTTTAATACATTAAAGCTTTCATGTATGAAATACTCATAGTTGACACAATTTATATGATTATTACAAAATGAATTGCATATCATTCCATTGTATTCAACTATATAAACAGACTTTCATTGAATAAATCAGGTTTTATGTTTCATTTCACTGATAGACTTTAAGGAGAAATATCAATTATAATTGATCTATATCAACCAATCAATCAATCAATCAGTCATTCGATCGATCAACCAATCAGTCAATCAATCACATGAATTAATCATTATAAATAGTATTGATTATATAAATTTTCATTGTTTTACTATAATCATTACGTAGATACTTGATAAAAAGTAAAAAAAAATGACTGTATTCAAGAAAGTGAAGAAACATTCATGGTTACAAAATAATTATCAACTGGATACTTTATTGTAAATGTTATCATCTATTGATAATTATTCTAGAAAGTCTTTACTGAAACGTGAAATACTAAATATGCTTTGATTAATGATAATTAATTAAGAATTACTAATCAAACAATGAATTGCATTTTCATCATATTGATTGAATAATTACTATTCTTAAATATCAAGTTTTAGTGTGCTTTTATATGTTTCAATGATATCAAAGATACAAATAAAACGATGAATACAGTTAAAACTTAAGTTGGATTGTGGCTGAAAAGTTAATTCCAAAATACATGTTTCACTGTAGGTGAATCTCGTTACTTGGATGTACTTGTATCCCAGTATTAATATTTACACCGAGATTTCAACCAAGTTCATTTCTTGTCAAAGGCCAATGTGTTCATTACTAAAGTAATGAGTTCAGACAGAAGCACTTGCTCACTAAGTATTCACAATAATTTGTAATTATTTGTATTTTTTTTTGGATTTATTATAAATTGAAAGTGACTACTCTGTTTCTGTATGTGCAACCCAAGCAGATTACTCTTATACAGTGATAGTTGACAAATATTAATTATTTTTGACTATTGTTGTCAAGTGGGATTCAAGAAGTTCACTTCGTTCTATTTGAGACTCGTCAACTTTATGTACTTAAGTCCAACTTAATTTAGAATTTTGAACTACTACTGCATCGAAACAACTACCTCAGGATGAATATATCGCAACAGAAAATGACCATTTTCAATCTATATATTTCTGAAAAATAAAAGTGAACTGGAAAAATCAGTAGGTAAAAAATAAAACATAGATAATGAGGAAGACATTTTGAATCATACTCTACTCTGTATATGTTGTCATTATTACCAGGTTAGTGTGAAAGTATAAATTATTTTTGAGCACACAAGGTGGAGGATTTAAACTTCTGCATAGCTAAGGCTTTAGTGCATATACTAAATTTTGTTGAAGTTTGCTTAATGGCACGGAATGTTAAGTAATCGTCATCCAATCTGAAGGCGATGGGTTGGACTCCGTGACTTAACAGAAAACGTGCATTACTGAGGAGTCCTGTACTAGAATGAAACGGCTGTTAAGCGATCCCTGGTTTTTTTTCGGCAGTCAACCATCATCAACCCGTAATAAATACAAGAAACTAAACATAATACCAGTTCATCTCCACTAAACCATCTCAATTCAACTACAGTAATCACTTCACTAGTAATTAACTTTATGATGCTCCTGAAATTCTAGTGAAAAGTCGTAATTTGTAGAGTTCAGACATATTGGGAGTGAAACGGTTATCATTATTAACACTAACTGACCGTTGCATTATGCCATAAGTTGATGAAAGTGTGAATTCAATCATTCGTCGCTTGCTCAGTTGTACTGGTGATTATGCATTTGTTGTGGAACTTAAAGTCTTCGAATTCCAATCCCTGACAGGTTTGGGAAAGAGCTCTGATGATGAAACCCATACTAGGACAAAACAGATATATATTACTTCCTGGTTTTCACTTGCGTCAAACAAACATCATTCTCTGATAAACACAGATAACTAAAGGGATTAGTTATATCAAGCCTCTTTACTTCACTATAGTAAACATTGTCAAGCTTTTCTCGTGTAGAAAATATAGAAAAGTAGATAACTGACATTTTATTCTGTTATTCCCAATTCTGTTCATTATTTTAAGAAATAGGAATTCTTTGCTAAATTGAAGGAAATCTGTTAGTAACACTGACTACTTATTTACTACTTAAACATTTTCATTACACTGCACAAATGGGATGAAAAGTTAAATTTTGTTTCCGTTAGTCTTAAATTTAATTGGTTGATAATTGGATAAATCGAATTCAAGAGAATTAAAAGATAATTGGTTGAAATTTTACGGTCGATAATATCCTGAAATTTCATTGGTTAATGTACGTAAGTCAACTTACAAATATGATTGGCTTATACATGTATCCAGATTTTGGCTTATGATATAGTTACTTTCCATTACACAATAAAACTGACTTTACACCCTCCACCACTCCCCCCATGTGAATACCCATGATTGGCTTAATAATATTAGTGTGCCAATTGTATTAATATAAACAACGCCTTAATTAGATCATATTTCGTCTCAGTTGCCATTTTGGAAGCTGCTTTATCTTAGTTACTACGGTTATCATTATTCGGTTTGATTAAATATGATTGAATTACGTCGTTTGTCAACTATACTTCTTGGATGTGCTATAGCACTTGTTGTGATTGGTATGGCAACATCACAATGGAGATGTGGAGGCTTATTTGATTCATGTCAAAGAGGATATCATAAAGATGTTATCATAGCTATCATTGCTTTATTGTTAATTGGAGTTATCTGTTTAGCAATTGTCTTTCTTCTGGATCTAATTGGATTGTGTTCACAAGTAATTGTTACTAGTGGTGGTTATGTGACTGCACGTTTTATTCTACTTTATTTGGGTACAGCATGTTTAGTCACTGGTATTTTAGTATATACTGGGAAGTTTGATCATACATGGTCATACTTTTTGGCAACTGTCGGTGGAGTCTTTGCTATGCAAGTTGCTATTTTAGCAATTATGAGTTCACGTTGTGTAACAGTACATACAGAACGGGTTGTACGTACAACACGTTAAATGATTTGATTTCAATGAGATACTGGACAAATTTTTTTCTTTTTTAATCAAATCCACAGATTTGTTGTCATATTTGACCACTTTATTTATGCATCTATGCCTTCATTATCTCTTTAAATGCTGATATATGTATGTTTACGCCTAATCCAATTTTCGCATGCTATAGAATTGTAAGTCAATTTGCATTACTTTCATTATTTCAATTTGTCTGCTTCTGTTTATATTTATATGTATGTATGTATAAGCTTACCTTTCTATATTTATCATCATATTACGTAATAGCTTTCTGTTCCATATTAATATTAACTCATCTACATTATGATAGAACAATAAATCTTGTATTAATTCATTGTGATTATCAAGTTTACGATGAAGTTAGTAATTTGTATTATTGAAACACCTTGATCCCTTTCTTTTTTGTTGTCTCCAATCAACTTTATTATATTCTGCTTGTATTTTCTAGTATCCTTCGTAATATATATGACATTATTGTATATCCATTCGACTATATACATATTATGGATGTAAGAATACCTTTGTGTGTGTGTGTGTGTGCGTAGACAGGAAGATGAGTATTCATCAGTTTGTTAATTGTCACCTTGAGCTTCATTTGAATTTAGGCTGTACACTTTTGTTGTTGTTGACAATTATGATGTTGAGATCTCTGTTTTGCTTTTAATAATTTGGTGGAAATAAAATTTGATGCTACATGACTTGATGTTTTACATATGTAACTTATCAATATTCATGATAATTTCATGGGACCAGGTGTATGTAGCGTTGTTTTCATGTGTTTAAGTTGTTATTTAACTTATTTACTAGGTAGAGATTAGTGTGATTGGTAATACTAACTAGTTGTATAAATCATTGGGAGGCGAAGTCGCGTTCGAACCTATCATTCGGTGATTGAAAATTAAGAGTTGTAACTGCTAAGTTGTTACTGCATCTTGAAATTAAAGACAAGGAACTATGGACACAGAAGATATGCATAGGCTTCAGGTCTTTAATCATAGGAATCTTCGATCTGTAACCAGTATCTCATGACCGATTAGGCAATATTGATGTTAGGTACAGAGTGTTAAGAGAACGTATTAAATTGGTCGAGGCGGTCGAAAACCTGCATCTACTGAAGTGGTCGGGACGCGAGATGCGTATGTCTGGTCATAGACTGCCTCATCATGCTATGTCGGGTAAAGTAGCATTAGGATAGGAAGAAGCTTGGGGAGGCTAAACTAGAATATGCCATCAGTGAATGAAGTCTCCAGCTGTTAGTATAAGTCATATTGGTACATGCGGAGTTCATGGTTGGAGTCTGCCAGATAATCGTAACCAGTGGTTGGGTACACCGTAGTAGCATAGCCGAAAATCGGTCATGGTGACCCGTGTATTCACTCTTAACTTTCTTCTGCATCTTAAGTTTCATTATTCTATTGTACAAACGTTTGCCTCATCCCTTCCTGTCGAATTATATTAGTTTCTTAGTCTTATAAACTTGATCTTCATCGTACTAATGTGGTTTGGTTACTTGAACATATACATATTTGTGCCAGGTCCTACGTTGTTCAAGACTGACTAACTCCGTATTGAGCTAACAGTTACATATATAGATCCCACATCTTTGAATACTTTAGCTAAACCTATAACAAAGCGTCTGGACGCAATCAATAGACAAGTCGAGTGTTCAGCGACTAAAACTTATCGATATAAAGAACTGAGTTAAAATAATGTTTCCTGGTTAACGTACACACATTCATTTGGCTAGACTTTGACTACTGGTAGGCATTTGTTGATGAGGCTATTAGTCAGTATTTGTTATGTCTCGTGTATACGCTTACTCAATCGATCTGATAATCACAATAACTGACAATCACGAAGGTGTGTTGTTTAACTGAGTGTTAATACATCTTGAAGATATAGAACACCAAATGTATCTATGATTAAACGCCAACTTATGTATGTTAGTATATCGTCATTTTTCGGAACCGAACAATCAATTTTAAGTACTAAATCACTTTATATTCCAGTTAGACTTATACTGTCACATTGTAATTAATGCTTCTGTTTGATTGATCAACCTAAAGGTTGCTTACATAATCAGCCATGAAGTTAATTACAATCATAAATTACTGACAAATATACTGAATTAGTTAGATATGTAATAATCTGCCACTATTACAGAACAATACCTAAAATACTGCTTCTATATATATTGTAGTTATTCATTTCAATGAATTACACATTAGAACTTCATTTAGAACTGATCTAGTTGGTGTTTGTTTTACTTTGTACTTCAATACTCATTTAAGACTCATTGAAATGTATATTTTTTTATTTATTAGTCTAAGGTATCATATGATCAGATTTCTGCTTATTTATTCACGTGATTGTTATTTGTCGTTGTTTTATTTTTTCATTACATGTGAGAAAATCCATTTGAATTCTTAGCATTATGTAACAAATAATTCTTACTAGAGTACTAAGAGGTTACTTACTTTATGATCATTTCGTTGTACTACACTTTGAGGTTACACTTAAGTTTATTCTTGGCACATGCCAAATAATGTAAGTTGGTATTAATGTAATTCAAAATTAGTTATTATGTATGTTTTATTATTGACTGGATACGTTACAGATTGATGTTGATAGGGTACCATTGAAAACCAAAGAGCACTAGACAGCTATTTCATCCAAGCATGGAACTCTACAACAGTGTACACCTTAGATACCACACCAGGGGTTTTAGGTTGGTGAATACTTAGTACTCTCTACCGGCCCGCCAGCATCCAATGATATAATTCCTACTTCCATCAATTTGTAATTTATATCCTTATCTGGAATTATTTAGTAGTTCTGATTGGTTTTTCTTTTGTCTGTCACAGTCAGTCAGTTACAACGTAGAACTTGGTGCATGCGTATGTCAGTTCAAGTTGCCATGCTTCAATTAGCAAATAGAGATTAAATTGTCGGATCAAATCCCATATACTAGGGGAAATAGTAACAGAGTAAGTACTAATGGAAAGGTATAGAGATCAGTGATAAGATTTGATAAAATATTATTCAGTAAAGAGAAAATTATAACCACAATGTACTAGGAATTCACTAATGTGACAAGCATCTGGAAATCAAGATCACCAGTTTCATTTTTGCAGTCGTTAAGTTGTGTACACATCGTCATTGACTCTTTTTAAATAAAAGATATTTAAACTATCTAGTTTTCAATCTAGTTGATTCTTTACAATTAACTTGATTATATAAATATTCTTGGATTCTCATTACCATCACATGACACTGATTAACTGCTCACTGATTTATTCGTCAGTTCCACTTTGAGCCATTTACTAACTGTCAGCAATCAATATTTACATCACGTTTACTTAAGCTTAAATGATACTTCTGAATAATCGCTATATCGAGGCAATCCGCGCAGGATGCACATATAGCAACAGTGACTGACCAGCTTCAGTCTATAACAAATCAATAGGAATATACAAATTCATACTACTACCAATTCACCCATTGCACAAACGTGACTGTTTGGACTCAGTAGTCTAGTGGTGTACGCGGTGGCGTATGACACAAACCGGACTGAGTTCGAATCCCACTGTGAACATCAACATTGGGATGCAGGTACATCCAGCCGATGAGTCCCAAATAGGACGAAACGCGCCTCCTGGATTCCACTTGCCAGTCACAATACAAATTAAATGATCATGTTTACTTATTATCATTTATGAAGTTTACTATTCTAGTAAAGTTTTCATTGGCTGAGAATTTATTAATATTACTTCTGCTGATGAGCATTCTTTAGAAACTTTCAAGAAAATGCTAGAAAGTGATGGATTATGTGGCGTATTCTAAATGAATGTTCCCAATAATCTTTCTAGTGATTATTGAAGGCTTACAATGGATGCAATCTGCTTACAGATGTACAGTTTCTAGCAGGTAGAGGTCCCATCATACTTAGTGTGTTCAGTGTCTGACAAAATCTCTGAAATTCTCACGAAAGCTTGTAGAGCTTTTGCCAACTTTTATTAGTCATGGAGCAGATAAGTTATCAGCTTGTTAACTAAAAGACGAGCATATCGCCCACAGTCCAATCAATATTAAATGAAATGATTATTTCATATGAGTCCGATCAACTATTGCAGATTGTCCTTTTGCTCTATTTTCTTCCTTTAGACCGTTCTCTTGTTGCTTTAAAATCTCTTTCTTTAGTTTCTAACTGAAATCTTACCAACAATATTGAAATGTAGTCATCGAGAACAGAAAGGTACGTGAATACGATTGTCTGAAGTGGGCAAACTGATAAGATGAACCGTATGTTGATTGTAAGAGTTTTGTAAAGTTCAGATAAGTTTTAAATTATTAGATAGTGAAGGATAATTATAAGACAGATGAGTTACTAATTACGTAAATGTGAATTACTCAACATAAAAATATAGGAATAACTGATGAAAATTTAGTAACGATATTGTTTAACTAGAGTAGTTACGTGGAGATTGGTTCAATTTATTGTATGTATTCATTCAATGATCGTTCTTAGTTGAATAACATTTAACATTAGGGATCAATGGGAATCTGCTTCGTGCGATTATGGAGTATCTCAACAGTACAAACCCACAACCAAACCACACACTATATCGATAACATTAACGTCTCTCATCGAAGGCTTAACGACTAGTGGTCCCAAGCCTAAAGCATTCTGTGATCAATATAAATGATAAATTAAAATTAATCTATACAGCTACAAAAGAAGAGGAGTGACTGAAGCTTCTCATGTATATGGCTGAAGTCAACTGTGCTAAAGAGAAAGTTGTCTTATGATTAACCTAAGTTAGGCACTTTTTCCTTTAAACGACCACAAACAGGACAACATGATCATCATAGATTTCATTTGCTGACTATAATCAAACTTCAATGATAATTTATACTAGTCAATAATATAAAATGATTAGGATGAAGTTGTATCTTCCCGTTGATTTGTTATGAACTGAGTTCGAATCCGGGTGTAAATGTTAAAAATGAGATGTAGGTACATCCGGCTGATGAGTCCCAAATAGGATGAAACGCACGTCCTGGATTCCGCTTGTCAGTCATTATCCAACTTAAAAAATATAAATAATGATTTTTTATTTCGTAATTGAATTTTGAATTTTCAACTATAACAGAACTAGTTCGTAGATTACATAATCACTTCTTTTTTCTACTTCATGAACTTTAGACAAACAAACTAAAATATTCGTTACATAATAAAGAGTTATGCCAATTATTGATTGTTTGTTTTATTATGTTTTTCAAATGACTACTTAAATTAAAGTTTACTGTTCAATTAAAAAAAAAATGATGATGATGATGATGATGATGATGATGATGATGATGATGATGATGATGATGATGATGATGATGATGATGATGATGATGATGATGATGATGATACATCAGAATAATGAGGTTAATAATAATTTACTTGATAGTAGTATATTTGAGAGACGAAAAAAAAAAGTGAAAATCAATTTGAATTTTAATTAGATATCATGAACAATTTGCGGCGATTTGTTACTGTCTGAAAGTGATCAGTCTCTGTTGCCATATTTACATCCTGAGCGGGTTGTTTTGATATACTGGTAGTACACAAGTATTGTTTCAGTTGGTTTGTGACTGGCAAACGGATTTCAAGACTTGTGTTTTGTCCTATTTGGGACTTGTCGATTGTGTTGTCTCATGGCTGATGTTCACACCGGGATTCGAATTCAGTTCGTTATGTACCTAACGCTATCGCGTCAACCAATCCACTACTCATTCCAGATAGTAACACTTGTGCAACGGATATGTGTATTTAATCCAAATGTGTTTGGATCTTCACGTTGATTTACTATGGACTGAACATGTTGAGTTTGAATTGCCTTGAATGAAATAGCTATTGAAAACCAAGAATCATCGAACAACTGTTATATTTTGGTATGGACTCTATATCAGTGTATATCGAATGTACTAGTAATTATTAAGGGAAGGAATAGAGCTCAAGACTTTAACCGTTACAACGTAGTTGATATTTCTCACTCTAATCAACTCGTGATATGTGGAAATTGATCGACGCTAATAATAAATTAGATAACTAAGTTTGAATCCACTGATTTTTCTATGATGGATTCAGGCTGGTTAATAGGTAGATACAACTAACTACTGCATGACTGTAACGAATTAACAGTCTAATGAACAGACACGATTCTTCTCCATTTCAGTGGAATACTAGTGAATAACTTGATTAGCCACTGATCAGTCTTTATTAGTATAGAATGTCTATTTCCACAGAGTTGACGTCTTTAAGTGAGGAAACTTAAAAGTGTGGCGTTCATTATCCACCTGAACAACAACATTAATGGTAGTCTTCGTCAGAATTAATCGATCAGACTTTCTCCACAAGTGATTGACAGTTTATTTTGTCAATAATCCATATTACTGAATGCCTACAAAACTTGACTGAGAATTATCGAACCATATATACGTTGATTATGTGCTTGCTTGACGTCATTCTTAACTTCATAGTTGTTTATGGTCTTATCAACTGAATAATAAGTTCAGCCTGATTGACTTAAATACTAATTTTATAAAAATACACTGGTCTTCTATGTAGAGAACTTTCTTAAGATTTTGTTGTTTTTTCAATCTAAATATATGTAAGTAAATGTCTACGCAACGTTGATATAAGCATAGGTATATCGTGAAGTTTGACAGCTAACTAGTGTTCTTGTAGACTGAGACCACTTTGATAGAGAATTAGAACAGTTTATTTTGGCGTTTGCCATTTTTACTTTTGGTTAGCGTGACGGAAGTGGTTTTTCCAACCTATCAACTATATCTGTTGTTAACGGACTCAGTAATTTAGAAAATCGGATAAAGATACGTAGATTCAAATTGTCATGCGCTACATTCTACAACTAGAAAAATCATCAAAGTAATATGGGGTTGGGTAGTTATTGAACAGCGGTGGGACACAAACGTCAGAGTAGAAAAATCACTAATCGACCGGATCCCCATTAACAATCACCTAATTGCTGTTAGGTTGAAAGGTCCCGTGAAAGTTAAAAAAATTAGAATAGGGAACGCTATTTATTTATAATCTCTGCCTACCCACCGATAGTTTTCAACCCAAATGCAACCAAGGATGATCTCTATCACACATCGGATGATCCTTCAAAGACAGCTTGTTCGACAGACATAGTACCTACTGTAGATTTGAATGAGTAGGTTGGACGTTAAGGCACAGAGGAGAGTCGCTGACGTGGCCACGCTTATCTTGTGCTTAGGTGGCCAGAAAACTTCTTGCCCCAAACCGTCTTGGCTTCTATCGTAACCAAACGCCAGTCGGAGTTAGTTGCTAGACTATATGCTAGTCTACCGTGAAGATTAGATGAACATTTGTTGCATTCGCATGATTTTATAAAAATAGCGGTCATTGTCTCTTGTTCTTATGTGAAACATCCTTCCCCCCCCCCCCCCATAAAAGCTTTAAGCTTCTACGAGTTCTTCATAGCACATTGGTCCATTCCGATGACTCACAAGTTTGGTAATAAACGTTGTTTACTTTTTTTTACCAGGAAATCGTGAAGAGCTTGCGGGAGGACGGAGAAACCTGGTGATATGAACATCCTAAAGAGCTGGAAGAGGCAATTACACCTGACAGTTGCCGGAAGCTCTGTCAGCTCTTACGAACTATTGAGAGTAAGAAGTCAGGAGTCAGCGAAACAATATGTGGAGCTGGTGACACGCCATTCACTTACACACCAGATTATCTTAGATATAGGACTGGGTTCTTCGACGGTCAGTAAATCTGATTTATTATCCAACCAAATTGGACTAGATTGTCTTATCTTCCCTGTCTTGTGACGGTCTATCCACCTGACAAAAAATAGAGGTCTTAAAGGAACTCCAACCAAATTGTATATGTTTAAATAAATGAATAGATGATAATCACTTCTAGACATGATTCTAAATATAGGTTACGATTACATTCAACAACAAACTGTTAGGCATCACTTTTAAACATACGTTATTACAAGGAATAATGCTATGGAAACACCAACACTAAACAATTAGGTGTGAACAACGTTGATATTACAGTAAGCCATTATTCTGTTTGAACACAGAACTTCATATTTCACGGCGTCAATTCATACTACAGGAATTATTTAATGTTGTTAGTAAACAGAATTAAAGTATAGTAAATAAGACCGTCAGCTACAGGGAAAATGAAATGTTCATGAGCAACATCATGTATACTCTGTAAGTCAACAATACTAAAGTAATGGTCACTATGACTCCAATCTTTCAGTGTATCTCCAATTGTGGTGTATTAAATGAAAATAAACTTATAATTAACTTACAATGAAATGATAAGATTATGGTATCACAAACAAATAGATGAATATCTTATTTGCGTATCTGTTACTATTTACAAGTTATAGTATGAACTATAAATAATATATTACTTGTATAATTAAAATCTTAATTATTTACCACAATAAATAAATGTACTTGGTACCATTCAACTAACCTCTTGCAGTATTCAAACTGTACTGTCTAGGAAAAAAGGAATTTGTCTAGTTAGTCGATGGTCATTTGATAAATATAGCAATGAGGTTTGTGGATTTATTGTGTATTTATCTATTTATCTTCATAATAAATAAAATAGTCATTTACTTATGGTGTAGGAAACATGTCACTCAGTCAATAAAAAATTAGTAAACTGTACTGCAGAAACATGAGTGTTATAAATTGTGGAAATATACAATACCCTTGATGATTGCCAATCACTGTACAGACACATTTTCCCAGCGACTACCAGGCCTCAAACCGGAATAGAAGAAAAACAACGATTGATGAGCCAAACAGACTGAATCGGATCTGATTGAATTATATTTCAATCATCCCTTTATATGTACACAAAATCAGACCATACAGTGAACCAAGTAGAAAACTAACATTAATACAGAACTAAGGAAATAGTGGTAGTGAATAGGGACAATTTGTACACAACTGATTAACTATAGTCCATAGTAAGAGACAATATAATAACAGTAAATATGCTAAACGAGAGGATAGAGTAAGAGGAACGTAACAATAATAGAAATGTACTGTTTACACTACTCACAACCAGAAAAAATGAGTTAGTTCTCTAAAACACAGTTCTGGAAGTTTCTCATTCTTCATTAGGGGTCCGACATAACAATGATTTACTAAATTAGAAGACTTTGATAGGCTAAATATCTTTGATTGTAAACTCTACTGAAGCGTTACTAGCATATCTTGGAATGACCTGGCAATTAACATTGATACTAATTCGAGAGTACTAAATAAATATGGCAAATAAGATCATAATATCATGAATACTCATCAACTGAATTGGTTAACACACGTACTAGATACACTCAAATACTGTCTAGTCTGCAACTCCATTTTCTGGTATAACAAAATCATTCAAGAAAACTGGAGATCACCAAACATAAATACAACATCAGTCTATGTTCTCGTTCACTGTTCGTATAAAACATGTTGACATTTATACAGACTAACTGGTTGTATTCCATTCGTTAATTGTTATCACGATTTCTCATAGTAACAGAGTCAGTGACAACACTGAAAATCATTCACAATCACTAACATCCATTCAATATTCACTTTATTACACATTTTCACTTCAACCATCTCATACATACCAACACTTACCACCTTCTTCAATTACATTCTCGTATTCATCATATTTCATTAATCTCGTCGTGTTAGTATCGTCTAACAAAGTGACATAACGTGCAAATTAGTTAGATTCTAGTTTGTTAATACTATGACTGGCATTGATCAATGTGATGTAATTCTACCATTCCATGATAGGCATTCAGTCGTTAGTAGGTCATTCATGTCATCATAAAACAAACGTATTTCAGTTATGTGAGTAAATTAAAATTAATAAGATTATGGTATGTAGTGGTTAATTTAAACAATAAGACATACTCTCCTTTTCTCAAATCACATATTTGAACAGTGTAGATGGTCAAATTAACGATCAAATTCATCACTTAGTATTGAGATTCACAATTAAGACGATTATTATTATTATTATCACTCAAGCGAAATTCTAGACAGAAACCATAAAATGAATCCTGAGTTCAATTCTTTACTGTGGTCACTCCTGCGCACTCTTCAATAGTTGCATAGTAGGACAAAATCGACTGTGTAGTGTTTACTGGTTTACACTGATAACCTAACTCAGACAAATTCTTACTATTAGTTGATAAAGTATTTCTTGCCAGGAGTTCGTGATTACCCTCGGAAATAAAGTACAAATAAACTCTTATAAACAATCATATTCAACTTCCCCAGTAAAGTAAACAACCATTAAAGCATAGAAATAATCCTTTCATACTTATACTAACATGAATTGATTAATGAAGTGGTCTAATGAGACGGCTAATAACTATACAAAACCTCACTATGTTAGCAATTACACATGAATAATAAATCTGACATCAATGTAAATAGAATAAATTATAATGACAATGTCATGTCTAATTCAGACCAATTCGTGATATTAAATTGACATTTCAACAATTCCCACAACACCCAATTACAATCAATATCAGCTTTCTAGTGACTAATCTCTTGCGGTAATTCCTGGAGTTCTATTGAGAAGACATGACCAGTGGATTTATAACTGCCTCAGTGTTAGGCAATTATCCACCGATGTCAATGGATTAGGTCACTCAAACGTATCACAAATCGACTGAATTAGAAATATCAACCATTGGGAACCACCTCAGTGGCCTAATAATACCAAAGTGTTCGCCGCAGAGCTAGAAGGTCTTCCGTTCGAGCCCTAATGGAGTTGTGGATGTGCACTACTAAAGACTCACATAATAGGAAGAATTAACTGTCCAATATTTCTTGATCATGAATGATTGTTTAATTCAGACTAATTTATGATATCAACTTGACATTCAACAATCTCCACAGCATCCAATTACAATATAATTAAGAAATAAACAAACTGTACATAACGACTTCACTAGAACACGGTAGACTAGAATAAAAGTGCAAATGATACAACCTTTAATTAAATCTAATAATAAACAGAATATAATTTGATCATAATTTATAATAAAGAAAAAAAATTATTGAAAAACATTTTATTAATTTAATTCAAACGAAAAAAATTATCCGATAAATTTTGGTGATTGTTTTGTTATTCAGTTATTATGGTTAATAGTTACTAAGGATAAATAAACAGAAAAATGTTTCAATGATATTGATTATAGTGTATTATCTGAGTTGGATAGTTTAATTAAAAAATTCTTATCATCATCATCATCATCATCATCATCATCATCATCATCATCATCATCATCATCATCATCATCATCATCATCATCATCATCATGATCATCATCATCATCATCATCATCATCATCATCATCATCATCATCATCATCATCATCATCATCATCATCATCATCATCATCATCATCATCGTCATTATTATTATTATTATTATTATTATTATTATTATTATTATTATTATTATTATTATTGAACTAATTCATTACAGCATACTATAAGAATTTTTATAGAAGTGACTGTTAGTTTAGTCTATCGGTGTATACAATCCATGATTCTTGAAGAGGATAAAGGATAGGTAAATTGAAAGAACAGAAAGAAGTATGTATTCCCGATTTAGTGAATGAATTCAAAAGAAATTACTGTTGAAAGGAAGGGGGAATATGTCTAGAAATACGATGATAAATAATCTATGAAATAGACATTACTATCATATTCATACCTTCATATCGAATAAACTATTAACTTGTTGTCGTGAATTCACTTTATTGTAGTGCTAGATGATTGTGCTCTAATTATCAAACTTTAGATTTACTCAAAAAAATCAATCAAGGACTCATTACAATCATTCCTGCCCGTCAAACTTCCACCATCATATACAATGTAACGACCAATCAGTAACTGAAGTAGACAAATATTTAATCTTCCTTCTATTTGCTAGTTTACATGTACTTGTTAAAGTAAGTGAATTAGAACGACAGAAAGATGTATGTATTCACGATTTACTGAATGAATCCACAAGAACTTACTGTTATAAAGAAGGCGGAATACGTCTAGAAATTCAATTACAATTCATCCATTATCATCAACAGGTTATAATGCAAACAAAATGAATGTGATTATCATAATTAATAAACAACATAAATCGATGTTAATAAGATTCAATGAGTCCATAGCATTTTAAAGACTACAATTTCACTATTGTATCTATAAGGAATCAGTACTTAACATCTAGTTGACATGACAACACAAATAGACTTATGATAATCAATTCGTCTTCACTCTTTTTAACAATTTTCACTCTTAGTTGACCTCTTCATTACATTCATAATGATTCGTTGTTATACCATGTAATTAAGTGATATTCATCTTTATTGTTTAACATTAACATCCAGCTTATTTGTTAATACACTAAAATTCGATGTCCTTACAATTGTAACATCCATACAATTGAATGTTATCCACTCGGAATATTTCAATGTGTAACGTACAAATGAGGTATTGATGTATTGAATTGTCTAAAATCGAATAGTCTGTTGAATGTAGATGATGAGAATGAAGAGGATGACATTGACTGTAAGGTATTCTTCGAATAATGTCATTCTTGGTGTATGTGAACTTCTTGGTGACAGAAAACATGTATAGCTCAGGTTAGTGATTTCGGTGATACAGTGTTCTCTAGGCTGGATGATGACAAGCATGTACAATAATATGAGTGAATGTGTAGTGGGAAAGGAATGAAGACAAATGTGCACAAGTTTATGGAACAAATGCCAACAGCAGTCAATCATAATTAAAGATCGATAGAACAAGTTAATAGTCATTAGTAGAGAAAGCCATATAACTTACTTTTAACAAGGGTTAATACAGATGAAGTCGTTCAGGATGATGACGATGATGATGATGATGATGATGATGATGATGATGATGATGATGATGATGATGATGATGATGATGATGATGATGATGATGATGATGATGATGATGATGATGATGATGATGATGATGATGATGATGATGATGATGATGATGATGATGATGATGATGATGATGATGATGATGATGATGATGATGATCAATAAAACCTCAAATAAACCATCCAGCTTACAGAACGTAGTATCACCGAAACCACCCATCACATCAATTATTCTATTCTACCATTACATAATGTTATTATGTTCAATTATAAACGTACTAATTCATTGATCTAAATCTCAAATACTATTCAATTAGTTTACCTATAACACAAGAGATGACAGTGAGGTGTAGCTGACCAGCTTAACTGATGATTCGGGGAAGAATTTTACTTCATCCATGTTTTCAGGACAAATGATTTTGTGTGGGTGCATATTTTGATTATAAATGTAACATCAAATCAAACATACTGATTTCACTTTCTGTTTAGGACTTTCTCTCACTATAATAATGTGGTGATGATTTCTTGTCAGGAGCTCCTTAATACTTGCACACTCAGCTCATATATTATCCAATGAAACGCGAATAACAAACATCTAAATTACTTCACAACGAAATCAATAATTTAAACACTCAATCAATTATATTTCCCAAAATTCTACTTCTGGCATCTATTCTGCATACCATTCTCTCCTTTATTTCAGTAGTTCAAGTTTGACTTACTTTACTGCATTTCCATTTTTCATTCAGTTTGTAGTTTGTCTGATGTTCCTGGATGATGGTACATTTACTACTATGCAATTTGGCTTTTGTTAAATTTAGTTGGTTGTACTGGTCACAGATTGATGTTGATTGGGTACCAATTAAAATCACGAAGTATTGGATAGACGTTTCTTCTTAAAATGGGACTGTTCACTAAACCATACCCTCAATTCTATCAGAGGATTGAACCCATTACCTTCAGATCCACTTTTGAACCTATATCCCTCTGCACCACTGAACCGGCTAATTTTCACTGGTCCAATTCCCACGTCTATTAATATGTGATATAGTGCGACGATCATCCATTGTCACCAGAGATGACATTATAACTCGAGATATTTCTTCACTCCACTAGTCACCACTTCTCACTAGAAGTTCAGCGAATTCCTGTTAACAGTAAGCTATTGATTTTATTGAACTCTGGTCCAGTGTAGTGAGTTAAACTTTTGCCAACCTGAAGTCCATATCTTCGATTCCCTGGAGGAAACTATGGTGCCCATTAAATAGGGCTCTCATAATATGAAGAGACTGCTATCCAATGTTTGCTGGTTTTTCAATGATACCTAAACAACATATATTTGTGATAGATACAAACAACTAAACTTAATACAAGTCTATCTCTACACAACCACCACAGCTCAATTCTCATTATATTTATTTTGTGTTAAGTATGTTGTATATTAGTAAGTGACCCAGATATGTTGACCGATTATTCCGCATTTATATAACCGTTTATTTGGCTGACATTTTCAATAAACAATCAGATCTATGTGTAATTATCACTCGGCTACAATCAAGTACATGTATCATTCACCTAACTCACACAATCACTACAATTCATTCCGTCTGTTAACGACTAGTTCATAGGTTGAAATTCAATTACAAGAATTGTATTATGGTCTTACGTTCCATGTAATCGATTGTCATAGTTTACTCATCATTTCAGCTTTTTATTCACTAAGTGTAGTATATAATCTTGTTGCTAGAATGTTTCCATAAACACCATCAACAGATATTCATCAGTTTATCATATCACAGTCTGACTACAAAATGACCTAGTAGATGTTGAGGAAAAACAAGCCACTTCGACTTATACTAATGACTACTACCTGATACACTTAAAGTCACTGATTACTTGACACCATACCTCAGTGATCAAAGCCTTCTCCTCCACACTACAGAGGTATGAATAGAAAGAACAAACACCGCCTAATCAGAATTAAGATTAAAATATGTGTTGACTTAATCAATCACTTTATATATCATATACTGCACCAATTAGTAACACTATATACAAATTACAGTAAAGACTGAATTAAGTGGGTTGTGTAGAGAGTTCACGATCATTGCATCATAATGAAGTTTCAATAATTGTGGAAGATAACATGAATTACAACAGTTAATGAGTTTGTGAAAAGCCTCCAATTTGAGCAACACAAATAATATAGTTATGGAATATTCGACTAAATACGCCTTAGACATATTGGTCCCAATAACACATAGAACAGACTAGATAGATTGCGATCTCTGATTATTTTCTCCCAGTATAACAGATTGACACAATCTTTGTTTTTCTCAGATAGTAGTAATCGTCTTATCATCACATCGAAATTTCAATGCATCGAAGTGTAGTGTCTTTATTACCTTACCACATTTCACCTATGTGAGTCTGATATTCATTCTAATGACATCAAAACTAAATTTATGCGAACATTTACTAAGATTTAAATGGATAGAGTGACAAAAATCCACCATTAGATAAACTTTGACAAAACGAGAATTCAATTGATTACAATCCAAATAAATGGAATATTAATGCAGTACTACATGATAACTCTAAATTAATCAAATCAAATCAATCAACCAATCAATATCTGTTACTACACGTGGAGTATAGGCTGCAGAACAACATCCTCCACCCAACTCTGTAATGGGATTTCCATTCCATTTTATCTAGAGTACTGTTCATTTTTTCATGTCTGCCTCCAAGTCATGAACTAATGTGTTCTTTAGTCTTCCTCGTTCTCGTTGACCTTGATGATTCCAAGTTAGTGTTTGTCATGTGACGCAGTTGATGATTTCCACAATGTGTCATATCCGCCTCCAGAGTCTTTCACTATTTCTTCCTGAGCTGGAAGTTGATTTGTTTTCTGTCAGAGTAGATTGTTGTTGATGGTGCCTGGCAAACGAATCAGTAGTATCTCACGAAGAAACCTGTTTACAAATGCTTGTATCTTTTCAATGATGATTTCTATAGTTCCCCATTCAACTTTCTACTACATATGGTAAAATTATCATGAGATATACATTAAAAATTAGTACTTTCATGTTGGCTAACAGCTGGTTTGTGTTCCAGGTGTTTTCCAATTGTAGAGTTACTGTACTTCCTTTCTGTTAACAATTCGTGTATTCACATCTATTGCACATTAGATCTTCATGTTTATTAATTACCTCACAATCTTCTAGTTCTACAACAAAGCGATTTCACTCGGCAAAAGTGATATCAAAATGACAGTATTCACCATTCCATCTATGCTATTCAAATACGATTGTTTCAATTTGAAAGTCTCGACAGTTTCTCATAGAAACCTTAAGTGTTTCCTGAATTCTGTGGAAATACACAGCAACAATTATGATTATCACAAAACATTTAAATTTTGTTTCCTCCTACCAAAATCGCATTTCAAAACTAGTTTTCTCTTGAAGTCTGTCACCAACTCACTGGCACAATGTGTTCTTTCGTTATCCTCTACTCCTTTGGTCTTGACGATTCCGAATCGAGGCCTACTTTGGCGATTTCCACAATTTGTATTCTACTCGCCATCAGAGATTTTTCTTACCTAATTTTTCACCTCTGCTGGAAGTTGATTTGTGTAGACAACTGTTTATAGATATATGTATCTTCTAAACGATGATTTTCGTAGTTCCCCATACAATTTTTCAACTGCATACAATAGAACTGTCATTAAGTTCGTATTTAATATTCTTACTTCCATGTTGGCTGATAGTTGTTTTGAGTTTCAGATGTTCTGCATTTGTAGAAATACCATCTATATTTTCTCTTACCAATCCATGTGTTTGCATTTGCATCATATCGGATCCACTGGTTGTTTATTAATGCTGTTACTGTTACTGGTCAGGTATGTGAAAATATCCGCATCCTCTTGAGATTTTTCCGTCAAATCAAGTGTGATTTGGTTGATGCTCGTTGTGTTGTTTTGTACTGATGAATGTTCTTTTTCTTGTTGTGTATGTTAAGATTTACTGATGTCTCTATAGACTTCTACTACATTGTCCATCTTCAAATTCATTGGTTGCTGTGTGTAGAGTAGAACTCGCTTCTAATTAACTTTAATTATATCAAACTGTAAACGTATACACACACATTTTTACAGTCATTTGTTATTAGTAATCCTCTACAACCTATTTTTTTTTATTTTTAGCTTTATAATAAACAATACAAAGTTAATTGAACCCATTCTACAAACTAAAACCATTTAATCTACGATATCCAACGTCATAGTGATGAATACATGCATATCACTTTATCATCATTCCTTTCATTATATCACACAACACAGTATCCACATGATTACATGATAGAACAAGTTATAAGTTTGTTTTTATTTAATGTTTAATTGTTACCCTTAGGATATACAAGTTTACAATGTATCTATATGATTGTCAATTGATTCTCCTTGTACTTATTTCTATCTAAATGTCATATACATCAAATTTACTCGTTTGCATTACAATCATAACCTTTATTCACGTTCACACACACACACACAAGCATACACAAAGAGACACTAGTGTACATGGATATATTTCAAGGTATGGAACATATTGAATTGGAATAACATGAAATTACCATGAACCAACTTGTTCTGTTTGTACTGAATTATGATAATTTATCAATTTGTCCCATTTATGCCTAATAATAAGTACTTTAACTAAGTTGTACAACATTAGTTATACCATTTTCTATTTGGTCGGATATCATGAATATACAATGATGTTATTTCTTTTCTTTTTATAAAAACCAATTCAACGTTGAATGTATTGGAGGTGATCAACTGATGTGAGTTACATAAATATTGAAAATCAAAAAAACATCGTGCTACTGTTCTTCTTAATATAAGACTCCTAGGTAATATGCATTTAAGAATCTGTGAGAGAACTGACCTCAGGAGCTGACAGTTTTTCTACAATTGCATAACTGTTAGACCACTGAGCTAACTAACATCCAACGATAGACATTTCTAACCTCAGTTAATACTCAATATATTTGCATGCCTTCATTGAATGTTATTGGCGAGCAACTACTTTATACTGAATACAGTTGGGCTCCATTGGTCACTCCGTGGCACTAAAATGAATATCGGCTTAGTCACTAAATGGTTAAACGTTCACTACGAAATATGAATGTATTAGGTTAGATTTCCTAGTGCAGTCGTGGGTCAACATTGATGAGGAGTCCCATACTAAGACGAGTAGTTGTTTATTAATTCCACTATTCAATGGTTGTTCAACCCAGGTTAATTAGTGATAACGAAGTGTTTGACTTGTAAATATCCCACTAACTTAGGGATATTTCTCAACAAACATGAGATTAATTATGAAAAACCTACGAAATTGATATTTGGTGTTTAATATCTGATTCGATTTAGTCTTTGATACGTCTACTGATGCGAATCATAGTTTGCATTTTACATCAAACTCCTACCCTTGAAGTTCATCGATAAGCAGTGAATCATTCATCTAACTTCAATCAGTTCAATTATTATGACTACGTAGTAGAAAGTAGCTACCTCAGAAGATATCTAAACTACTTCTTATAATGTTGTTATTGATTTACTAATTAATATCTGGTCATTACTGAAGTATTGTTTAACTGAAATTGATTACTTGAATGATCAATTATGCAAACATGGATCCACGTCTTCGGTTTTCCTTCATTATTTATTGGTGCCTTCGCATTATGTCAATTGATTACTACAATGAAACATAAGAACGAAAACTAGATAGCTCTGGATAACTGTTTTGTCCTAGTAAAAGACTCGATACTAGGGTTCCAAGACTACAACTAGGAATTAGATCCAAAATCTTCAGATCACTAAATTACAATCCAGTAGTTTGTAATTGTAATGTTTCTCTGGCATATCCTATGCCATTGATAAGTAGATATCCTATACATAACATCACTGAAATCTATTAGTCATATAATCTTAGTATGACTCTGTGATCATCTTATGAAGCTAGTAATTAATAAGCATATAATACCTTTATTTATTAAGAATTGTGGAAGTTGAGTTTGAAGTTTCATATTATAGTTCAACCCCATGTCAGATCAAGAATGTATAATGACAATGAGGAATTTCATACTAGAATGGAACAATTAATCAGTACTTCCTAGACATCAACAGTTTTCTAAGTTCAATCTATGATATGTAACTTCAAATTCAATAATAACCGTAATACTCATAAATAATGATCAACAAGACTTATTTAACTACTTAGTCAATTCAACTTAGATAGTTTGTAGAGATTGTTATTTTTAGTTAATTCAATATTTCTCAAATTAGTGTTGGTAGGATACCACTGCAAACCAGGGAGCACTAAAAAGCTGTTTTATCCTAATATGAAACTCATCAGTACCCTAGATTCCGTCCTAGGAGCTTCATGTTGGTGAACACCTATCCCTCTACATCACTAGGCAGGCATCCAATAATGGAATTCACACATCCATCAATCTGTAATATAGCCCGACGATCATCCATTGTGATTGGAGATAAATGTCTCACCCCCGACATCTCTGAACTGTAATAGTCACAACTCCCTACTAGAGCTTCAGAAACATCCTGCAGTTAGTCATTAGTGTTTGCCAACCTAAAAACTCTGGGGCAAAATCTAGGGTGCACACTGCTGAGGAGTCTCATACTAAGACGAAACAGCTGTCTAATGCTCCATGTTTTTCACTAGTACCCTGCCAATATCAATCTGTGACTTATTCAGTTTAGGCAACGTTTGCTATCCATATCAGCATGTAATGAATGTTTTTATATCTTAAAATATCTTAGCAACTTATTTATTCATTCTAGCGATTTCGATTAGTTTTACACACAACGCTTCTGCATACACCCTGATAGTAATGTAACTAATGTTAACAATAAACATTTCCTTACACTTACGTTATGCATACATACATGCACATGCAAGTACATACAGTTATGTAATACACAGAAAAATTGTTCCAATCTTTCCTCCTCTCCGCTCCCCATGTCTCACCACCCTACCTTGGTAATAAAAAGTAGGCAACTACAACTTTATTCCCTTAATCAATTATTGTGTATTTTAATAATTGAATGAACCAATCAAATTGAAGTTTACTTTGAATAGTGAATTAATCAATATGAATAGTTACTGGTGTCATATTTGCTTACAGTTGTTATTCATGAATGTTTTCTTCTTCCTCTTTTATCACACCGATATAGATGTTGTTTTTCTTTAGTAAAATTGAATTATTACAAAGAAAACAACTTTTTTTTAAAAATAGTTGCTATATTAATATTTAAGTTGGATTATAACTGGCAAGCGGAATCCAGGATGCGCGTTTCGTCTTATTTGGGACTCATAGGCTCAATGTACCTGCATCCGAGTGTTAATGTCCACACTGGGATTCGAACTCAGTCCACTTCGTGCAAAACGCCACCGCGTTCACCACTATGTTACTGTGGCCGGACAGTCACACTTGTGAATAGGGTACGTATACAATTAGAATAAGCTTGTATCTTCCAGTTGATTTTTAACTGGCTGAAGCTGATCAGACTCTGTTGCCATATGTACATCCTGAGCGGATTGCCTCGATATAGGAATAGTACACAGTCCATTACAAATCAACGGGAAGATACAAGTTTATTCTAATTAGTTGCTACATTGTTTCATAAGTTTGAATATTGATAATGTAAAAATAATTGATTCAAACAATTTTGTTAATATTTATAGAGAAAGAGATAGAAAATTCGGTTGAATTATACTGTTGTAAGATTTACACGATGCATTCGTGCACCTATTTACATTTTGCATGCAAGTGATTCTAGATGAACTTATTGGACTTTTGTTCGTGGTTATTCAATTCCCTTTACTACCTAATAGACTGTTAACGTCTGATCTCAAGATCATTAACTAAATACATACGAATTACACTGAATTCGCTCAGCTTACAAAATATAACGAGCTTGTGTCAAACTACTAGCTTTTCTCTCATACAACTTGATTGACTCTCTATGCTACTTTTTCGTGCAACAGGCGTAAGATCGAATGTACATACAACAACTGATTGAGACTCTACAGTGGTACACTCTACGATTTTCCAAGTAATGAAGGTCCACGACATAACCAATTATATATTCAGTCGCACTGAGGACATGGTTCTTTCTCCAGAGGATGCAGTGTAAGACTTGCACGAAGCACTCAAGCGCCACTTTAAATTTTCCGCGTGACTGATTCTAGATGATCTTACTGGGTTTTAGCTCGTGCTTATCCGGTTCCCTTTTCTACTTTGTAGACTGTTCCCCTATGATCACAAAATCTCTTCTTTTGGTTGCTGACATAATATATATGAGTTACACTGAATCTGTCCGGCTTACACTGTAGTACCGAGTCGGTCAGACTTTTGTTTCCAGAAGATCCGAAACATTAGGCTATACATCATATTAGTTACTACCTAGTAGCTACATTAAATCTATAGAGATGTTGAAAACTGAAAAACACGACAAAACTAAAGACTATGAATACATTTGAGAGATTCTAAAATATGACAATGAGAAACTGATTAACTAATTGCTACGTTTCTGGAATTTCGGTTGATATGAGCGAAACGAGAACAATGACCAACAACATTATCACACTGACCGATGCATAACTATGCACTGGGCCCTAAAACATTTGGTTAAAAAATGAAATCCAGTTTAAAAAATGAATAACAAGCACTCAATCCATGTGTGTATATACGATAAAAATGTTCTTGGAAGGTTCACTAAACGAACTAATGGAATTTAAGATCCTTCGAGGTGTCAAACACGAACTGGAGGTAACAACGGGCTTCTTTGGTTGGAAAATGAGATATTCAAATCTCCACAGATAAATTACAAAGATATTACATTTAGCAAGTAATTTTTGAACATTTGGCATCCCTAACACCACTCATAAATAAATAGTAAAGGACTGGAAAAAGTGAAATGTATGTAACATTTAAACATGAACTGTGAGTTTGCCAAATTGACATAAAGACTTGTAAGTTTTGAAATCGAAGATCTGTTTGAATAAATTTCCTTCAATATAACTACAGATTTAGTTTTTAACCTCAGACATCACCGCTTAAACCCAGCAGACTTCATCAGTATCCATTTATATAAACCGAACCGTTGTACTTCAAACAAGCTCGAATTTTGAATAGAATATGTTTGTTAATAATCTCAGCGGATGAAATTAATGAAAAATTCCAACGTTTCGCTCGGCAAACTGGTCCGAGCTTCTTCAGGGAAATAACCAAAATAACCAAAGCTCGAATTTTATATCACGAATACGTCTGAGTTAGATAACCACTGAAAACCAAGAATTATTAAAAGGCAGTTGATATGTCATTGTATAGGATACCACATAGCTGCACATCCACGACTGCACTATGGAATATAGCTAAGAAACTTCAAGTTTCAGAGTAAGCATTTGACGGTTAGACCATTTGTCTAGCCAAATAGAATATTTTTTAACTTCAATCACTTTGTGATATAATTCCTTGAAACCTGAAGGTCCTGGGATCGATTCTCTGGTGAGATTATAGATTCTCACTGATGATGTGACACATAATAGGTTGAATCAGCCATTCAATATTTCCTAGTTGTCAGTGGTTGTGTAATCCATATCATTTGGTAATATTTAATTCCAATTCAATAATTACTACAAAATCCACTTACTAAGAAACTCACTTCTTTGGCTATCAAACTAATTCAGAGTTTCCGTTTCCAGTTATCATTCATCATTTCAGTATTATTGTTATTTAGTCATCTTCAACAATCAACAGATTAGTTCCAAATATACTTCTAGTTTTATTATTATTATTATTATTATTATTATTATGGTTCGGATGTAGTCGGGAGGTTAACCCTGGACATAAGTTTTATGACATTTGACAGGCACAAGCAAGGTGTACCTTTAATCTTTGAGGAAGCACATGATCCTCATGAGGATTCGATCCCGGTCACCCAGCTTCACAATCTGAGACCACTACTACTTAGCCATTTAGTCACTACACAGTGATCAACCAATGTATTATTATTATTATTATTTACTCAGCACCATTTCCTGAGATTTATTTTATATACTAGTGTAAAACTATGCTTATCAGTGTTGGACTTCGGTGAGGAGCTAGTTGAAAAAGAAACACAACCGTTGGTCAGCTTGTTGTTGTCAATGTCCTTATAGGAATATTTAATGAATGCTAATTATTCTATGATCTAACTAAAACCACTTCTTTCAGCCTTCCGATATGATTTCGTTAAATCACGTTAAAAATTGAAAAAACAAGGAACACAACAAAATAAAATGAATTCATTTGTAGTTTTCAGTTTCTCTGTATCTGTTACTTCATAAACTACAAAGAATATAATTCGAATGTATTCGAGTCTTCTAGTTGATTTGTTATGAACTGAAATTGGTCAGTTTCTGTTGCCATATGTGCATCCTTAGCCTCGATATAACTAAAGTATACAAGTATTATTTGAGTGATGAACGCGGTAACATTTGACTCAAAACGAACTGAGTTTGAATCCCGGTGTGAAAATCAACACTGGGATGCAGGTACATCCGACCGACGAGTCCTAAATAAGACGAAATGCATGTCCTGGATTTTACTTGTTAGTCACAATCCAACTCATTAAGGAAACAATTTTACATACTATATGTCAAATTGCTGAAGAATTAGATGAAGTGTAGTACTCATAGAGGTAGTCTATAGTGCTAAAAACAATTGAAAAATACACCGAAATAGGGTTTCAGATAATTAAGTTTAACATCGGAAGTTACGTAATGTCAGTGTTAAATTACAAAGATTCAGCAGAGTAAAAATGTAACTAGGTATTATGAAGACTGCTGAATTTGAATTTGATACCATAAATTGGTCTAAGTTAGTAAACCGTTAGAAACTAGGAAGCATAGACCAGATGTTTTATCCTAGTATAGAACTTTTCAGTAGTACGCGTACATGACTGTAACTAGGAATCTTGTCCAGAAATTTCAGGTTTCATAATGATGACTTGACTATAAGACCACTTAATCAACTAGCATCCAACGGTTTGTATTTCTAACTCAGTCGATTCTCGGTATATTTTCATTATCTCGTTCGCTACTATCAGTGGGTAACTGCCAAACACCCAATATGGGTGAACTATGTCTTACTAGAACTCTAGGAATCACCTCTAGAAGTTAATCACTAGTAAGCTGATATTGATTATAACTGAGTGTTGTGGAGATGTTCGAATTTGTTGTCGTGAGTTGGTCTGAGTAAAACAGCCACTGAAAATCAAGAAGCAACTGTGAAATAAGTTTATTTTATTACTGTTCTGTCTACTGACTTATTATCAATCAATTAATCAATGTTTTGCACCCCAACCAACCAACATTTTACAACCTACGCTGTCCTCAAATTTCATATCCAGTTCTTCTTAAGTGATATTCATTCGTTTCACATCTGCCTCCACTTTTCAAAGCAATGTGTTCTTTGGTTTTCATCTTTTCCTTTGGCCTTAGCGATACCAAGTTAGTGCTTGTTTTTTGTGATGCGGTTTGATTATTTTATCCACCTCCAATGTCTTTTTCAAATTTCCTTCTCGTCTGGATTTCGGGCAGTTTATTCTCTGCCATAGAAGGTTGTTGCTGATGGTGTCTGGCCAATGGATCCGTTACTTATTTTCACTAGCATATGTTATATTGACATACAATATTATGACAGAAATATGTATACATTCACAAATATACAGGTTTGTGGTGATGAATTCGTAGAAAAACAGAACTCTTCGCTGAAACATATCCTGGTTTTATTATTATTCAACGACGAACGTTTAGTTTAAGTAAGCTAGTGTTATAAGCATGCCTAGTGTAGCAGACTCCAGTATGACAGGTCGAAAGCATGACTGTGACAAAAGTTATGGCTTGAAATAAAATCTTTAGCGAATAATTTATTCTACAATCCAAAATATACTGAGAAATGATCACAACTGCTAAGTAAAATATACTTAGTGAATATTAGAAATGATGTCGATAACGTCGACTCCACCTAGAATCCCCATAGGGTTACTGCTAGGCTCAAACCCAGACAAAGGAGAATGGTTGGGCATGGAATTAACAACCCCATTCAGTAAAAGACAACCTCACTAAAAATATCGCAAACCAGATACGGCTGCATACTCTCTCCCTTTCTCTTTCTTCTTATGGTTGAGTGGATTATGAAAACTGCAACATATCAAGGCAAACACGGAATATAATGGACAATATGGATGTAACTAGATGACTTGAACTTTGAAGATCACCTAGGTGAATCTCCTATCCGACACACGATGACAAATGCAGGTGAAAATGGATAGTGTAACAGTATTCTTGGGAGACATCAGTAGGTCTCAACACATGCAAGGGGAATAGCAAGACTCATATATAAAGCACCAGCCGAATCAAGCTTGATTTGACGATGAATCTCAGGAAAATGAAGAAATTTTTACTTACATGGGTAGCACCATTAATAAACAAGCGGCGGATTCGATTTAATGCAGACACAGATTGGTAAGAGAAAATAAGCACAGCGTTTCTGCAGCTACAGAAAATCCGGAAGTCAAAACACCTACTAGTCAACATCAAAGTCAAAATTTTTAATGCACGCTTCATGTATGCAGCTGAAAGTCGTATAGAGAACTACGAAAATCATCATTCAGAAGATACAGATATTTATAAACGATTGTCGACACAAGATGATACTTGGAATCCGTTGACTAGATACTATCAGCAATATCCTATTGTGACAGAGAACAAACCAACCAATTGTCAGTTGAGGAAGTGATTAGGAAAGATCGTTAGAGGTTAATAGGATACACATTGAGGAAGTCATCAGATTATATCACAAGATTAGCAATAACTTGGAATTGTCAAAGCCAGAGGAAAGGAGGTGGATTAATGAACACATTTTTTCGGGTGGTTAGAGGCAGATATGAGAAAGATGAATAGTGCCTGGGACGATTGTTTAGGGAATGTTGGTCGGTGGTTTATGCTTCCCGAGGAAGTAATAGGCACTGGTATTTGATTGATTTGTAAATAAGTTTAGATATTAAATAGATATTTTGGAAAAAAAAATCAAATATTGAACACTTATTTTATTCTACGTCAAATCTCATCAGTTAATGTTGATGAGAATAGTATAGATTATCTGAAACGGGGGGGGGGTGGGGGGGCATAGATGGAGATGTGGGATAGTGATTAGGTCATTCTGATTTTAGTAACTAAGTAGAAAGTTCAAACTTCTCTCCACCTACTGAAATTTAGACAACTAAGTAGTATCACTAACCTTCTCATTTAGATTATGGCTCAAAGCTGAATTAAATAAATAAGTTAACAAACAAGTAATATGATACAGTATATTCATATAAAAAGGGTATCGATAAGCTAATATATTTTAATTAAACTATATACATTTCTGAAAATGCGTAGGCAACTCCAACTTACTGAACTGTAAATCTTACAAGTAACAGTTGTTCTTTGTTTTTATTTATTTACAGACATGAATTCATATACTACTATAAATACAATCTCAGTAGGCGTGATTCTGTGACTTAGCTATCTAATCTAGACTGTTAACATACTACTTTCTTCACAATTCGATTTATTAAATAAATTAGTCATATTAAAACAGTACAATATACAATACTGTAATGCATCAATGAGCATTCTTCAAATAACTTATGAGATTATCCGTAACGTTTTTCAATGTCTACTAGATACATAATTAGAATGTATATGAATCTTCTCATTGATTTGTTATTAACTGAAATTGATCAGTCATTGTTACCATATATGTGCTTCTTGAGCAGATTGCCTCGATATAGTGATAATTCACAAGTATTGTTTGAGTTGGATTACGACTAGCAAGCATTTCGTTTTATGTGGGACTTGTCAGCTGGATATACCATCATCCAAGTGTTGATGGTCACAACCGCTCAAGGCAACCGTGATTGATCAATTTCAGTACATGAGAAATTAACAAGAAGATCCAAATACATTTGAGTTATATGTACATACTCGTTGCATAACTGTGGTTGCCAGGACTCAGTAGCCTAGTAATGAACGAGTGACGTTTGGAATAAGTGAATGAGTCCCGGTATGAACATTAACACTGGAATGCATGTATATCTAACTGAAGAGCCTCGAATCGGACGAAACACATGTCTTGGATTGCACTCGCTAGTCACAATCCAACTGTAACATTTCAGCAGGCACATTGTATCCATCATTTTTCAGTAATATGACAATTAGATCGATAAAACTATGTAAATCTCGTGTGTTTTCTAGTAATGATCCAAATTCCTTTTAAAAGTAATCACCGTTGAAGATTGATAATATCTGTTAGGATAGTACATTCTTGTTGTTAATCACTCAATCGAAATAATGGAATTATACCTTGACTTTATTCAGTCACGATATATGAATTATTGTGTTTACAATAGTTCTATAAGGAACAAAAATATTAAAGATGTTTAGGCTCAAATCACTACTAATGATACTGAATGCCAACATAAGTTTACCTTTAATTCTATAATAAGATAAAGGAAATTGGCTTAAGTATTTTAATGGTTCATTATCTAGAAGATTTTAAAGGCCTCCCACTAGTTTATCAACTACCTAGTAAACCAATCCAAACATTTCACTATTCTTAACAAGATAATAAGTGTAGCGGTAAATAATCCCCAAAATAAATAGTTGCATAAGCTCTTGACATTGATGCTGACCATGTTTGTTTTAGCGGACACTACTAGTTGAAGGCGCGCAGTCACGCATCTTCACCAGATCACGACTCGAACCACCGTGAGTAGCATCTCTCTCTAGTTTGCCAGACTAGACGATGCTATCCTATTAAAGCTCTGTTTACGATAAAACATAATTTCGCTTCCATCCTTCATTGCCTTCTGATTCCCATTCGATAGAAGTGGCTTTAGTTATACGACAAGCGCAACTTGGTCATATATCCGAGTAACACTTCAGAAGTTTCTGTTTGGATTCAATATTTAAAATGAGGACATATGTATTCAGGACATAATGAAGAAACTTTGAAATTTTCTCTGACAAAGACTTTGAATATTCTACAAAGTCATGAAAACACTCGAAATTCATTTGCATCTCAGCTCGTAGTGACTTTTAAGTCACAAAATAATAGTTACTTTGAAATTTTTTGGTTCATTCACTTATAGAAATGGGGTATCAGTTATAATGCATTGGTTGGCTACTACATTGACAAGTAAGTACACCTGATCATTTTTATATTTATTTGGTGATTAATTACTGTCCATTAGGATGTAGTTTTCACTAAAGATTTCATTGTAAGTGCTTGTAGTCAACTGTAACTATACAGTGTGAATATATCAGTGTTACACAGACCAATATGTCAGATTAACCGACACAAATAAGGTGAATGTTAGGTCTTGTAATCGAATTGTTAATATAAACTACACTAAGTAAGTAGAAAATTGACTGAATGTGTTGGGTCCGACATACCTAGTAAATATTTGAGAATATCACGGTTAACTTTAGCCCAAATCAACTTGTGTATAAATAAATCCATATTCATATCATTATTTAACTGAATAATAAATAGAATGTCAGGCTTAAAGTATAATGAAATTGTTGGGAAGGCTCCTAGAAACCTCAGCAAAGCCTCCAGAACCCTTTAATAAACCGGAGTTATTACATTCAGTCACTGACCGATAGAACCTTCCAGAATCTCGAAGTGGCACGTTCTGATTGGGTAAATGATACACTGACATATGACAAGTATTAGGTTCCATTACTGGTGTAAATATCAACGTCGGAAAGTTGATACATTCAATTTTTAAGCAGGAAATTCAAAGAACGACATGCGATTTAACTTCTGCTGTTAACCATAATCAAAATATAGTAGTAGATTTAGTGAATTGTATAAATTCTGATTCGGAAAAGATTTCCTATTCACGGTTGTGTATATTATTGTATGTATGCATATTTGTCATTTCCCTCTATTATCAATGTTGTCATTCTTAGAAGTCTTTATTGATTCCTTGCAAATTAATAATGTTAACTGTAGTCTGGAACTTTGTAATTTTCTTCAGTCATTTGATATTAAACACACTGAATCAAATTGTAGAGATACTTTAACTTATGGTCACATTATAACTTAATCGTTAGAACTTTTTCAGTACAAGTATAAAGTTGGTTAATGCTCATGAACTAGTTAGCGTATGAACTTCGATTTTATAAAACAGTTGAAAGTCAAATCATTCAGTGGTAACATCTCCAGTGGTGTCAATTGATTCAGGTATAATGAGAAGCATCAATTTCATTAAAATTATCAATATACCATGATAAGGAGTACTTGAAAGTAGGAAAACAAAACCTATGATCACTAATGAATCTCATGTATACATCGAATACATCAGTAATTGTTTAAAAATTCCCATGTTTATCAAAAACAAAGACGTTTGAATGAAGAATATTCTTCATTTCGATAAATGCTCATCAGGTTCTACATTTATTAATTCAAAATTATTAGACACAGAAATAGTCAGTTCTGAGGCAAGTATGAAGAATACTTGGATAATTGCAAGTTTTTTCATCGAGTTATTTATAAAACACAAATATTAATGTTGACATCATCATCATCATTATCATGTAACTTGTGAAAGGTAAACAACAATTGGGATAAACACGATTATTAGTCAAATATATGTAGGTATCTCTGTAAATAGGGGTGACATAGGAGATGGGGTGGTAGCAAAATACGATTAGATCAAGTGTTTGTAGATAAATACTCTGAATTCTACTTACAATGAAACCGAATAGGTAAGAGTTTGTAAAATGGAGTGAACAATAATCAAAATTCGTCACATAGTAACAAATAACAATAATAAACATAATTATGATCAGTTCATTTGTTTGATCTTAAAGTGTTACAAAGTCAATAAAATAAGGCGAGAAGATTGAGTGATATTCAAATTCATTCTGTGTACTTTGATTAATAATAATAATAATAATAATAATAATAATAATAATAATAATAATAATAATAATAATAATAATAATAATAATAATAATAATAATAATAATAATAATAATAATAATATGGAAATGCACATTCAGAGGGAGAATACATGCATTAATCACATTAAATCGTCGTTTGATTAGGGTGGAGATTAGTTTAGTGTATCTTGCATTGGCCATGGGAGGAGAAGGGGCTGAACATACTTCTTCTGTATGCACAGGTCTAGCTTCTTAACCCGTATAGCTATCGCCTCTGCCGTTTTAAGGACTTTGAGTCTAAACGATCTTGGCAGATAACTGTTTACACAAAATATTATTATGAATAAGTGATCTGTGATCTCCTCATGACCTGTTTGAATTAGGTGAGCCAGTATTGAACTGTTGATAATTCTGACAACTTCTTTGGTTTACTGAACTGCAAGGTGCTCCCGAACACGGAGGAGTAAATTCCTTAAGCGTTTGCCAATGTAACTTGCTCCACAGGAGCAGCTGAACTGATAGATACAAAATGAAGTGGCAAGCTTAGATAATTTATCTTTTATTCTCAGTATCACCATGGGACGGATAGAAAACACCAGTTGTAATTTTCCGGCGTTAAAAGTTCTCCGAATGGAGCTGCGTAACCTCAACGTTAGGATTTCTCTGGGCGAGTTCCCTCTGAATGCTAGTCTCAGAAAAAGCGGTTTTCTTTCGACGGTCTGAATCATTTTCCTATTTGCTTTCGAGATGGCATGTTCATTTGTAAATTTTATATGGTAGCCATTCTCCCTCAGGGTTTTATGCAATGCTTCCGTTTCTTCCTGTTTGCAAAGGATCATTGTATCATCCACTTACCGGCAGTAGAATGGCGATTTACCAATGAGTTATACGAGTGGTCCGTTTCCTAGTTTTGTCAGGAATATATCGGCTAATATGGGACCCAATGGAGAACCCACTGCTACTCCATCTACTTGTTTATATGTCATTATTAAACATGAAATGTACATTCATTATACACTTCAGTAATAATTCTTTAAGCGTATCTATTGGGATGGGGATATCTGTTCCGGTTTCTATGACTTGGTCGCATATATATAATTAACCGTCTTAATTAGTGGAACATTCGTGAATAAGGATGTGACATCCAAAGATAGCCTACATTGCTCTTTGGTGTTCAGTTCTTTGATGAAACCTACAAATTGAAATACATCTTTGACGCGGTGTTTAACTATTTTTCTGTAAAGAGGTTTTAGTAGGTGTAATTGTTTTATGAATTGATGTACTTGTCTGTTATCTAATCATTTTCAGCATCATATAGAACTCTGTTATGTAATTTATTAAGTCATAATACTTAAAGTCTCGTTGGGTTAACTTATATTTAAATTGTAGCGTTAAGTATAGATTAATTTGTTGTTTGTATTTGTTACAGATCAATCTCAAACCGTGAATAATCATAAAGTACTCGACAACTACTTCTTTGTTGTATGAGGCTCTTTAACATTACGCACCTATAATTCCATCCCACATCTTACCAAAGACCTACCGGGACAAATGAATTAGTGTTTAATGGTAGGGTTTCTACTTCATTGAATTTATCACATATTGTGACTGTTAGCACAAAACGAGTCTGATTAAAGCATGCTCAGAACATGCTCACGAAGCTGTGTAGTGATTGGAAATTTTTCCCGAATACTCAGTACCGATGTTTATATAAACCCTAGTGTAAATATTTGCTTTGTTTTTGCCCTTTACATTTTACTGTTATTCACTCAATACATCTTGCTACCTACTCTACACTTGTTCTGATTTGGGACCAGGTCGCTGTCGTTGTCGAACCGTAGAATACTAAGTGAGATTAATACATAATATTACTGGGACTAATATAAATAACACAACAGTAACGAACATTCAATAGTATGAGTGATAACTTTTTCACTTTTAATATGTATAAGCTCCACTCGTAATGACTTCTCATAAAAAACTTCTAAAGAGTTTTGAAATAGATTGGAGCGGTGGATTTGACTTATATGGCTGAATCTTAATGACTTTTAAATGACTTTAGAAGCCTTAATCCAAACAAATCAATCACAACCCTCTAAATCAAGATCAACTAATTTCTCCCAAATTTTAGTAGCTTATTAAAGAACTTTAAGCCAAGACTGATTGTAATATACCTTCCCTCTCCCACGTCACGGAAATCTTCGGTAAAAAATGAAATATGCATATGTTCATAAAATATTAAGCTGTAACCATAATTAGAAATGCAATGAGAAATCATCAGCTTCTAACGAATCGTTTCTGACTGAAATTGAATATTTATTTCAGCAAAGAGCTAATTAAAGTTATTTACGCATTCTTGAGGTTTGTAATTGTCACTATGCATTATTATTTCAAATAGGATATATTTTTTTATTTACTAGTCTAAACAAAGTGTGACTAATACGAGAATTTGCCTCAGTTCCAAATTAGAATGAGTAAAAAAGGAATTCAACTCCGCCCGCAGCTCTTCTAGGGTTGCTACCGGTCCTAATCCCGGGTAAAGGAGGAGGGTTGGGCATACGGCTAGCATTCCCATCCCGTAAAACACAGGCTTGCTAAAAAGACTTTTACCAGATTAAACAAACTAAACCATTTAAACACCACGCTGGCAGTGTAAGGAATGGTTATGACGCCTTATGAGGTAAGCAGAGATTCTTTGGAAGTCAGGAGGCAGATGCCTCTTTTAATAACCTGAGCAAAAATTCATATACGTACATGGAATGTTCCAACAATGTGGGAGATAAGTAAGACTGATCAAATAGCAACAGAAATGAAGAGATACAACCTGACAGTACTCGGGATCAGCGAAACGAATTGGACACAAACTGGACAGAAAACATTAGCTACGGGAGAGGTACTACTACACTCCGGGTACGAAGAGGAAAATGCCCCACACACCCAAGGAGTTGCTCTGATGCTGTCCAAAGAAGCACGTAATGCATTTTTAGGATGAGAACCACATGGACCCAGGATCATTAAAGCATCTTTCAAGACAATGAAGAGGGGGATTACAATCAACATCATCCAATGTTATGCACCCACCAACGAAGGCAACGATGAGGACAAAGATCAGTTTTATGATAGGCTGCAGTCAATTATAACGAAGTGTCCAGAAAGGGATCTGACAATCCTAATGGGGGAGCTAAACGCCAAAGTCGGAATGGATAACATCGGATACGTGGACATCACGAGACATTAGGGACTGGGAGAAAGAAACGAGAATGGAGAGGAGTTAATATAGCTTCAGATCAACACCTAGTGGTTGCCAAAATGAAACTGAAACTAAAGAAGCAATAGATAACTGGAGTAACAGCATTACAACGGTTTAATATAACCTCTCTTCGAGATACTGACAAACTCAAGGAATTCAAAATAACTCTCAACAACAAGTTTCAAGCCTTACAAGATCTGCTGAGTGAGGAAGCGACTACTGTGGAGGACAACTGGAGAGGAATCAAAGAGGCACTAACTTCAACTTATCAAGAGGCTCTGAGCCGCAAGAAACACTATCATAAGGAATGCATTTCCACTGAGACCCTGAGCAAAATTCAACAAAGGAGGAACAAGAAGGCAGAAATCAACAACAGCCGAACTAGAGCAGAAAAAATCAAGGCACAAACAGAATACACAGAAGCAAATAAGCAAGTAAAGAAGAGCATTCGAGCCGACAGACGGAAGTATATCGAAGGCCTTGCAACGACAGCGGAGAAAGCTGTCAGAGAAGGAAGTATGAAACAGCTGTACGGCACAACGAAGAAACTGGCAGGGAAATATAGTAAACCAGAGCGACCGGTCAGGAATAAAGAAGGCGAACCAATCACCGAGATTCAAGAATAAAGAGACAGATGAGTAGAATATTTTGAGGAACTCCTGAATAGACCAGCTCCACTGAACACACCAGACATCGAAGCAGCATCTACAGACCTCACGATAGATGTCAATCTACCAACGATGGAAGAAATCAAGATAGCCATCAGACAGATCAAAAGTGGGAAAGCAGCAGGACCTGACAATATACCAGCCGAATCACTCAAGTCAGACATAGACATAACGGCAAAGATGCTCCACGTTTTATTCAAGAGGATCTGAGAGGAAGAACAGGTGCCGGCAGACTGGAAAGAAGGATACCGTATTAAGATACCAAATAAAGGAGATTTGAGCAAATGCGAGAACTACAGAGGAATCACACTATTGTTAATACCAGGGAAAGTCATCAATAGAGTGTTGCTGCACATAATGAAAGACTCAGTGGAAACTCAACTTCGAGATCAACAGGCTAGTTTCCGTAACGATCGGTCGTGCACAGATCAAATTGCAACACTACGGATCACTGTTGAACAATCAATTGAATGGAACTCGTCACTGTATATCAACTTCATTGACTATGAGAAGGCGTTTGACAGCGTAGACAGGAGATCGCTATGGAAACTTTTTCGGCATTGCGGTGTACCAAAGAAACTCGTCAACATGATCCGGAATTCTTACGAGGGACTACAGTTCAAAATCGTGCATGGAGCACAGCTGACAAATGCATTCCCAGTGAAGACCAGTGTCAGACAAGGCTGTCTGCTCTCGCCCTTCCTCTTCCTCCTAGTGGTCGATTGGATCATAAAAACCTCTACATCTGAGGAGAAGCACGTAAATCAATTGACAAGTAGGAAGCGGCTTGATGACTTGGACTTCGCGGATGATCTAGCTCTTCTGGCTCATACACATCAACAAATGCAAGTGAAGACAAACAACTTAGCAGCAACCTCTGCATCGATAGGCCTGAACATACATAAGGAAAAGAGCAAGATCCTGAAATTCAACATCGAGAGCACCGACCAAATTGAACTTGATGATGAAACTCTGGAAGAAGTGGATACCTTTACATACCTGGTGAGCATCATCGATGAACAAGGAGAATTCGATGCAGATGTGAGGGCAAGGATCAGCAAAGCAAGGGTAGCATTCCTACAGCTGAAAAATATATCAGACTCCAAACAACTGTCTACCAACCTCAAAGTTAGACTCTTTAATTATAACCTCAAGACAGTTCTTCTGTATGGAGCTGAAACGTGGAGAACTACGAAAAGCATCATTCAGAAGATACCAGTATTTATAAACAACTGTCTACGTAAGATACTTCGGATGCGTTGGCCAGATACCATCAACAACAACTTCCTATAGCAGAGAACAAATCAACCAATATCCAACCAAGGAAGAAATTAGGAGAAGGCGCTGGAGGTGGATAGGACACACATGGAGTAAATCACCGAACTGTCTCACAAGATAAGCATTAACATGCAATCCTGAACGCCAAAGAAGAAGAGGGAAATTCAAGAACAGTTTTCGTCAGGAATAAGAGACAAACATGAAGAGAATGAATAGCACTTTAGAAGAGCTGGAAAGGAAAGCTCAGGACAGAGTTAGTTGGAAAATACTGATCAGCGGCCTATGCTCCACATAGAGTAGCAGGCATTGATTCATTGATTCATTGATTCATGGTCACGTTTCACATCCAGATAGTAAAACGGATCAAACTACTTTGCAGAGTAGTAGTAGTAATAGTATTAATAACCGATTATGATTCCACTTAGCAGTTAAATATTTCAATGATACAAATAGTGTGAGAGAGAGAGAGAGAAATATTTACACAAAGTTGTTTATTCATATCCACTATAATTGTGTATTACACTAGAACTCTTATCATAT